>OX387976.1:1407546-2802593 GCA_947578425.1 Eugnorisma glareosa
TACAAGTCTGACACTCCCTTCCGCTTCGCCCAGAGCGGAAGGGGTCATTTGATAATTTCCCATCCGAAAAAAAGAAAAAGGCTACTCTAGTGAGGATTTGTTCTGCAGGTTAACTGCTAAGAACCTCTGCGAAAGCAGAAGGGGTGATAGACATTCACTGTGATGAATGTGTGACGCTATATAAAGCAACAGAAAATTATTTATTTCTTAAAATATACGCTCTTTAGCTATCAAATTCGTTAAATCGTCAGAACCATCTAACAATAAATGTATTATCATCAACTGTCAACACAACACAGTAAATCGCTCTTCCCCATTACATTACGCCAAGCCCGCTGTAGCACCGGTTGCCTGTGCGGAGCTGGTCGCGCACAGACGTGTAGACGCTCCGAAATAGCCGTTTTAATGACCCTCCTTTGTTTATTATTCTTCCTGTACCCTCGTAGAGACAGGTCTATTATGAGAGCGGCCAGATTAGACTATCATAAATATGATCGCGGAATGCGCGACGGCGATCAACGCATCCGACGGCGAATGTCCTAATTTGACGATTTCATAAAATGGGCAGAGCATAAAAATAATGGTCAATTTTACTCAATGGCAGCTGGCCTCACAACCTATTTCCTTAGGATTTGAAAAGACATGTATGTGTGCTTAGGGAATGTGACCTGTTAGAGTTCGTAGCAGTGTCCTTAGTACTTACTTAGGACTATGCACATAAGTCGATCAGTACACGTACGCGTAAACGTTGTAAAACGCTTCCATGTTGTAACATGGAATCGTTTGCGTGTGCGAAACGGCATCTAGTATATTGGATTCAAATAAATTAACGTAACGAATAAATAAATACATTCTTTAGTGCAAGCGTAACGTTCCCATAACCACCTTTGTACTAACGTTCCCATAACCACCTTTGTACTAATATCATATTTTTGAGTCCTCTCGTCTTATACAAATTACCTATTGTTGTTTTGTTTTATAAGATTTGATATTATTAATGTAAATGTCTACTGTGAATTCCCAATATTAACTTCACCTTGTATCCCCTCCCTGTCCCCTAGCTTTCAAAGTCGGGACAGGGCTGCCCTGAATTGGGAATTCAGTTCTCTTAGTCGGTGGGCAGGCGACCAGTCTGGGACGAACCTTACAGGTGCCGTGCGGTAACGGCGGGGCGCGGCCCTTTCCCTTCGGGGGAAACCGACCTAAATACTAATACGATTTATGAAAAACGAAAATTTTCAGCCTAGAGTAATTTAGGAACAGTCACAGCAGGACGCACCGGAAGGATATTGTGGGTAGGTATAGTTAATTCCAAACATTTAAAAGAAAATAAATTGAATTAGTCATATTTTTAAAAGCGATCCCATTTGTTCCGGAAATTCCATTACTATCTACTTTAATGATTCACAAATATATCCAAGAATATTTGAAGGTTTTAAACAAAAATGAAGCGGCAAAACAAAGAATTGCCATAAATAAAATTAAATACTTTAGTACTTGTTAGAAACATATGGACGAAATTTTCCGGGAAAACTGCCTACTCTTAGATGCTGCTACGTACACAAACGTGTGTTGTTATGAATTTATGATAGTCACAAGCTACAAGATTAAACAAAATAATATGGTCGTAGTCTTTTCTTAGTCGCTACACTCTTGAAAAAGTTGTCGTGATCGACACATCAGGGGTGGTGGCACACCCGGGGCTGCGGGACTGTTCGAAAGAGATACCATGGCCCCGGAACACAAAGGGCGATGAACGAACATGGATGGGTTTTAGTCAGTAAAAGTCTGTCGGTGCAGGAACCTCCCGAAACACCGTGTCCGGTGAGGACCTGCGTCAGGCGGAAGGTGGTGCCGTGGCGCCTCTCTAGCCACTCCTCAAAGACCCACTTATCGTCACTATTGTGGCGTACCCTATGTGAGCAGTCCCTAGTTAATCTAACTGTGCGGTAAAACACTTATTGACTTATTATCAACAAATCGACAATTTTTGTCTTATATTCAAAAATATTTGAATTTTGTATTTTTAATATTAGGCTGTTTTGTGGCTTCATACCTTTGCCTCAGCCTGCGAAGGAAAAGAGGCAAAGCGCGGGGAAAAAAGCAAAGTAAATTATAATTTCGGATAAAAATACTTTTCATCCCTTCTAATCGAAAAGTGTCGTTTAAGCGGGAGCAAAGTAGCTCTTTTCTCCGTTAGCCTTTTTAGCAGGCAATAATGAGATTTGAATTTGGAACATAAATCGTTCAATGAAATCGAACGCAAATTGTATAAATGACTGGCTGTAAGTGTTGACTGTACGGTAAAAATAAAAAAAAACAAAAGCGCTGCGATTTACTTCCTTATTCCTGTAATCGGTATGGATTTTCGTCGAGTTCTGAAAGTGCATTGAACTCCTAAAACAATAAAAATAGAAGCTAATAACGTCATTCAAAACTTAATCCCTACGAAATCCCGGACAAAATATTTAAAGGCCTATGACAATTTCATACTATGGCAAAATAGAGAAGGAGGGGAGACATTTTCGGAAACTGTATTTTTGTATTAATTTCAGGAATTATCCAAAACTAAACAACCTTCTACTCTTTGTAGTGTATACCTACTCAATACTTAAATCTACAGTTAATATCAAAAAACATATTAAAATTGACAGCTACTCAAAATTAGTAGCGTATCTGAAGAGACTGTCTGAAGGACACAAACCAAAGAAATCGAAAGTATTTTCTGGACAAAATGTTGAAACTTTCTTGAGTGACGTACCTGATAAGGAGTTTCTCGCCATAAAAGTGAGTATCTTTTAGTTATTCCATTATAAACTATAAACAGTGTTTTATAACGTGTACGTATACGTACTGTACTTAGTCGTCTGATTCCCTTTCTTTTAAATTTTAATTTTAAAAGTGTCGCTTATTCATTTTCTCATAGAAGGAGATGAAAAGTAGAGTAGGTATACGACTCGAGAGCAAAAATATTTTTCCCTCAGGCATGTACTTTGAATCCCTCGCTATACTCAGTATTCTATTTTAGAATCCTTCGCTTCGCTCTGGATTCAAAATAGCGCCCTCGTCGTAAAAATATTATTTTGCTCCCTTGTCATACAATCTACTATTGTCAACCGCTGCTTTGTAGTGTTTAGTGTCGAGCCTACGTTAACACTGCCACTCCTTTGCTTAACGTCTGAATCCTCGATAAACCTTAGTAGATATTAATTTGTAATAGCGCTCGAAATGTTATGAGAGGATGAGAGGCATATCTGCAAATCAAACCCTAAAACTGACGCATTAATTATACAGAAGACACTCGCAAAATAATTCAAGCGACGTAGAACGATCATAATTTTAATAGGTTACGGCCTTAACTATCAATTTTAACATCAAAGAAAAGCATAATTTTGTATCCCGGTTCGTTCTCCAGAGCTGTGTGAGTAAATAACGCCTTTGTCATCATTAGGCTGAGACTGCTATAGCAGCAAATAGCGCGCGATAAAATCATTTGGCATGCCACTGTTGCCAAATTAACTCTCAATAAATGGCCTCACATTGCAATCTGCTATGGTTATTACGAAAACGTCTCGTGAGTCGGTTCACAGTGTAAATGCTTAATTTTATTGTGTCAGTCCTCAGTCTGGCACAACAGTTCGTTGTGTCAGGGTAAACGGTCGCGCGCTCTAACCCTAAACTTTTTCCCGCCATATTTATGGCGCCCATTTTTTTGTGATGTGACAGATTATTAAGACAGAATATCATTTGTAATTATTGGTTGAAGTGGCCAGTGTTTTTTGTGGGATTTTATCCAATCCGTCAATAAGGTTTGTTCAAAACTTTTATATTTTAATCATTTATCTGAATTCGTAACAGCTGTCAGGTATGTTTACTGCTAAACATTGGTCCCTGCTCACCGTATAAAAGAAACTATTAAGTATCGTTTAAATCCGTACAAAGTTTTAGAATCTTGATGAAGACTCACTGTATTGGTTTGCTAAACAAGGAGCCCTATATACTCAGAAAAGCTTTGCAATGTTAAAGAACAAATATTTTGAAAATAAATCCCGTTAAAACTGAATCTATTTACGAAATTCAGATTCAATTATGTAGACAAATAACTGAAATAACCGATAATCCTAGCCTACTAAACATTCCGATTTCTAAAATTAAACCTTAAATAATAACTAAATATAACTGTAACTCATCTGTAAAAGGAAAAGCAAATCCAATACTTATGAGATTTGCGAGTAACGTCAGCAGTAACATACACATACACACATACACATTACACAACGTTCAAAACGATGCAACGTTACGTACGGTATGAAAAATAAATAAACAACACGAATATTAAAAGAAAAGCGGATCAAACGCAGATATTATTATTTTATATTGACGTGGTAGGAATAAGTATTGAATAAAATTAATTACACTAACAATGCGGAACTGTACATTAAACGGGAAGTTTTGTTTATTTTCGCTCGACATACTGCTTGAAATGTTGCTCTAATTCTTAGATCGCGATTTTTAATAGAAAAGTGTTTGTAAATTGTTGTTTTAATTAGTAGGTACGTGAGCTGGATTCCTAGAATTAAAATACGCACTTTAACTTTTACATAATATCTAAGTAGGTATTACCTAGTACAATAATATGTAAACACACTGAATTATATTGTATTTTACAATTGGAGTGCAATTTTCGCACTGTTTCGGTTACCTCACATAATTTGTTTTTAACAGTACATACTACATACCTACCATCTTTAGGCAGTCTGTACTTTGGCATCAAATAATGAATTAATCAAACTATCAAGATTCTTGGTTTTCTGGTCGTAGCACGTAGCGCCGTGCTACGAACTATGAGGACCATGAAGTGCTACGAGCTACGCGCAGGACAACTGTAGCGCGTAGAACTTGTAATTTTTCAAATCGCTAAAAATCTTTTTATTTTTGATTTTAAAGGTTTTTAATATTGTTTTTTCTAAGGAATATTTAAAAATGTACCTAATTGATTTGTAAACTTATAATAGTGTTACTTTATTTTTATGCAACAATTCTTGTCAAATGAACAACAACAAATATTTATGTTGTTATATTTAGTTGTCCCAATGACAATTCAAGAACATCCCAAAAGATTTAAATTATACTTTTAATAATATAATTTACCACTCGGTTTTGATGAATTTCCTGGACTCAATAGGAGAACATAGTTTTGTGTTCATTTACTTGTCTATTTTTTGATGGATATAATGTCCTGACAGCCTTTACTAGCGGCCAATATTTTTTTAAGAGTGTCTTAATTTTACAACGAAAAAGGTTGATTGACTTGGATTGTCGGTACTAATCGTATGTCAGCCCCAAATATTTTCAACAGTTTCATCATCGCTTCATTATTGCTTACATGTCTAGCTCTGTAGTCCTCTGGAATATTTCAAGACATTTTCAGCACTCATGGTCACTCGGGGATTGCATGTGTATATTTACATAAAATTAATCACTTTATCTGCGATCAGTAGATATCCCAAACGGCCGCCAATGCGCGCGCACCTGTATATTGATGCTGGAGCCTAGTGCGGTGCACTATGATCTCTTTTATCGGTACTTTAATATGTAGTAGGATGAACCTACCTGCAGTGGCAGGGAGGTGGTAGTGAGGTTGAATTGGAGGGAGGATATATACAACGTGTTTTTTTTGATATCCCATAACTCTAGGGTATGATTGAGGCCATATCAAAGAATCAACTGTAATATCAGTTATGTTCCAATCCTTCGTTATTTTTTTTCATTTTTCATACAAAATAATTCGGCAAAGTCACGATTATTAATGTAAAACACCCTTACGTGAAATATGACCGATGTCGACAAGGTAGCTTTCCCTTCACTAGCTGCCGCCGGGAAGCCCCGATACCAACATACCTACATATTTTATTTTACTATTTATTTTACTACACTACTGCGAAGTTTGGCAACCTCGCAAAAGTAAAGATTCGTCATACTGGTGACAATTTTTGACCTAATTTAATTATGATTGATGATATCTCCGAAACAATGCATTTTTGGACCACCTATTCTAGAAGAAGAAAGAAAGAAAGAAAGAAAATATATTTATTTGTCGCAGGGACATGACGTGCATCATACAAAATGGTAAAAACAAAAAAAAACAAAAAAAAAACATACAAAGCATAAAAAAAAAGACGTTCGACGTTCTAGGAGTTTTAGTATTATTTTTATCTACAGAATATAACCCTAGAGTTATGGGATATCAGAAAAACAGGTTGTATAGGTGTAGATGTTTAAATGGGAAGACCATCTTTGTATAGTACAACGGTGTTTGGCTAATTCAAAATCATCTTCAAGAGGTGCAGTAAAGTAAACATACGAGTACTTACCTACATTCATAAACTCGAGCCTTTTTTCTCATTACCCCCCACCATATATGACGGTAATCGCAGAACGCGCCACCTGCTAAGATCCTTTCATACTAATTTCTTCTTTAATGCTTGTATGCTTCGTCCGGAAGCAAAGTAATCCATAAATGGACTTAGAAAAAAAAACCGAAAGACTTCAACCTTCCAGCAGGGCTATTGCGTATCTCTGTTGACAGTTCATAGTTACGAGTTTTTTTATACAATGACAGTTCTGCACGGGTAGCGTCAGTTAAACCAACAAGAACGGTCATTGTATATCAAATCTCGCCAATAATCATTACTATGAACTGTCAACAGAGATACGCATTAGCCCTGCAGATCATTTATCAAACCCATAGATTGCTGTTCACAGTTAAACTTATGTACTTTTCCATCAATATTTAACAGCTATCTCTCAGATTTATATTTTGTGAGATTTATCTACACCAAAAATCTCTCTTACGCCACAGAACAACTGATAAAATCTCCTTTGATCCTAGATACGAGATAAAAGCAACTACTTCATAAATACACTGTTCATAACATGTTTATATCATCTCGCGTCGTCTCGGGGACATCTGCGAGACGGCAACGGTCGCAGATGACAGATTGCCCGCCGCGTTTGAACTAACAGCTCTTCATCATAATTTGCCGTTGGCTTCATGGTGTACTGTCTTAGTTTGGTTAAAAGGCGGGAAAAGATCTTATTTGATCTTTTGCCACTGAATCTGTTTGGGTTCGGAAATAGGAGACCAATTGTGTATCTACTGCAGTTGTTTAATTATGGTATGGGGTAGAAACAATTTTTACAAAATAATAAAACTAACGCTGCAAAAGTATGGGATGTGCCACCGTAGAATTTCCTTACGAACACTTTCTGCAATTTCGGCATACATACTATTAGGTCGATCATATAATTCGATCACAATTCACAGGTGTCTAAACCTAAAAACCCGGAGGTCTGACAACCAGTCTTACCCATTTGTTCTATGTAATTATTAGTATTCAGCTGCATCTGGCTAGACTGAAAGCTGAGCCCATCATAGGTAGATGGAAAAAGCTTGACAGTTAATACTCAAAAGCACCTCGTTAGGCATTGTTCTGTCTTAAAGTTCTTGTACTTGCACTGCTCATCTCATTTTTACCCGAATGTTGGCTTCGTTTGACATGTTTGTGTTCTGGCTATGAATAATCACAACAGCTGTAACGTAAAATATTTCTACTCATAATTTGACAGAGGAAGACATAAATTAATCATTTCTCTTCACACAGAGCTATCAGCATAAATTATAATATATAAAAGAAATAATATCTACGGTATGTTTACTACTAAGACCTTTTAGTATTAAATTCTTGACGGCTAACTATGTGAATGCCTTCCTGTAGCAACTATAGTCAATTGAGTTCTAAAGAGTTTTATAATTTTATCTGATCTTAGAGCCTCCTACTTATCCAAATTAGGATAGCAGCTAGTAGCATTGCTACCAGGTATCCGTGCGCAACCAGTGGAATTGAGAGTTAATGTAACGCATTACCGCGCAAGATCATGTACTTATTCCTTCGAGTAGAGGTGGTTCCGTGCTAAACCCACACAGGTTGAAACACACAACAGCCCAGTAACTGCACTCCATACGTTAATGCCGTGATTAATTCTGTTTGTTTGACACATCACAACGTTTCCGAAACCACCATTTGTTTACACTTTCGAAAGGGAAACACCGATTAAATGGAACTTTGCGCGCGTTGTGAGACCGGCCAAATGGCTCCGGACAGTATACCCAATGGGTAGTTTATTTAAACGCATTGGCAAACATTCAACGCCAAAATTTGATTTACATTACAGCTAAGGTTATGATAATATGCGAGATTGGATTTCTTCAATGTACGCACGCTGGACGCCAATAAAATGGTACATTTGTTTTTATTTGATTGTTGTTTCAATTTCAGTATTGAGATCGTGATAAATGTTGTATAAAACTGTTTGTAATAAAAGTTGGAAGTTATGTGTGATTTGAGCATAGAAAAGATGTTGATCAAATTTTTTCATGGGTTGGTGGAGCTGTTCCTTTATGAAATATCTACTAATAACTGTAAGGCAAGCTCTTGGCATAAAAAAACACTAAAACACTTAAATGAGTATCAGTACCAACCAACAAATAAAAAGAATCTGGCAGAATAGAGATTTAGCATCAAAGATTCTCTTACTCTTCAAAAATTTTATCTGCTGCCCATCTTACCAAAAGATTTAACGAAGTCATAACATTTTAAACCGGAAAACGCATTACAGAAATATTTACAACGCACCAAAAGTCAACATTTTAAACAGAGCAATGATGTACGATCATCCAGCCTCTTTGTTGCTGAGTTTACGGCCGTAAACAGAATCTATTGATGTTAACTGTTCAAGATAAAAGGAAAAACAAACATGTTCGCGACATGTTCAAATACAAAATTATGCGAAGCTTTTAGTTTTAGTACAGTTCGCTTTTCGAACATTGTGTTCATTGAAATAGATTTTTTATTTTTACGTGCATTACGTTCTTGATTTTTATGTTTTGATACTGAGATGCTTACAATGTTAGAGGTGACTCTTCAGGCAATATAAACACCAACTCAATAGCAAATCGCCGTCAGTGACTTTAAAACATAGATGCACCGGATGAAGTTGCTATCTGAAGAACCCCATGCCCGCGTGCTTTCTAAATAGCACAGCAATAGAATCGCTAAACAATGACAATGTTTGATGTTCTGTTCACTGGTTATTATCGCAACCTAGATTCTCAGCTGCGTACATTTCTACTGAACACTCATTAGAATAACGAAAAGCTCTTAACACTAAAGGAAAGAAAAGCAAACAAGACTATCCTTCCCGTCCATTTCCCATCTCGGTTCCCATATTTAAGTAGCAACGTGTGGTAAACATAACGTGTCGTAACGGCCCAATTTCCCCGCGTCAAAAGCACGACACGTTAAATTAAATTGAGTCTACAGGAATGTAGAAGCGTGCCTTTTAACAAAAGCTTGAAACAGTTAATTTTAAAACGATTTTATAGCGTGACGAGTTTGATTCCGTCGCGCTTGAGTAGGTAAGTTGTATTTTCGTGTGAAGAAATATTTTCGTGAGTTGTTTGTGAAGCGGGTTCGAATTTTTTCATTTTATTAATTGAGTCTTCTGAATTAAGTTATTTTGTGAAGAAACTCACTTTAGCGAATATTTCATTAATTAAAAGCTGTTCTCTGACATATCCAGTCCACCAGGACAGTTAAAAATCTTAATGAATTCATCATTTTCAGAACTGACACGAGTTGTGTTGTAAGATATTTTTTTATTACATTTTGATTATGTACAGTGAGTAATTAATCCGTCAAGACTTGTTCAGAGTTTATCGTGTTATCAAAGTATTAGAGGGTGCTAAAGAAATTATATTATTCGGTTGAGCAGCTGCATCCATCTGTCCGCACTGTTCATATCGTTTAATAGCGATCGTCAATCCGCCTGCCAAGTGTAATACCCTACCTACACAAGTACCAAGTCTTGCAGTCTTGCAGTTGTGTCTAAGTTTAAACCTAGACATTGTATATACGCCATTTGTCTTCACTAAATAGTATAAAACAAAGTCACTTCCCTCTGCCTGTTCCTATGTATGCTTAGATCTTTAAAACCACGCAACGGGTTTTGATGCGTTTTTTTTAATAGATAGAGTGATTCAAGAGGAAGGTTTACATTTTTAACATTGCACCCGTGCGAAGCCGGGGCGGGTCGCTAGTAGTTTATAAACTGTTAATGAGGATTAAAGATCACCAGTTGACATTTATTTTGAGGAGTTTGCAAATCCTATAATAGAAGTTTAAATTAATGAAGATTTAGTACGTTGCCATTGCCAGTGAAGGTGGTGAATTCTTTTGACATTTGAAAATATTCTTTTCTGGAAACGTAAATTTTCTTAGATGCAAGTAAAGTAGGTACTGAAACACACGGACGGCGGCCAACCCCCATCGGCAGTCATCAATTATTTACCCCTTTTCGAATGTTGGGGTCGGCTTCCTAGCAGTCGGCTGTCTAATCGGATGTTGTGTGCTGTCGGCAGTCTAATCGGATGGTGCTGAATACCAATATTTTACATGGACCGACTGCCTATCCGACTTCCCCAATTCAGTTACTGTTTAATATACCCTGAGGATTTAACCCTTGCCTCCGTCCGGCATTTTTTAAGTCCATGTACCTATGTGTGACTAATATCGTATCGAATTTGGTCATATTTATACTTTCGGTTGCATCTTTTCTCACCAAATGATTCACTTCCACCAACCGAGCTCTAGTATTGTTAAAGTTTGCGACTCCGTATACTCGTATTTCAGAGTCGATTCGGCGCTCGATGTAACAGCTGTGACCCATTAGAATACACCAGATTTGTGTATCAAAACATTCACAGCGTGTGTTCTGTTGCAGAAAAGCGAGTGAGGTCAGCATGAACAAGAAATCTCATAAGAAAAAGGTTAGTATTTTATGCTTTATTTTTTATTGAGATTGAATTTGTGATGATACCATCTGTATCATCTGTTTTACAGTAAAAGAACTGTGCTTCTGAGTGTTAAATTGACACATAAACGTATCATAAAACTTCAATGAAGGGTTAATTATTATGCTGCCTTCAAGCGGCTCTTGCCCAACCTGAGGGGTCCAAATGCAAACGCCTCCTGCCGGAGGCTCTACGCGGGGGTCGTGCGGTCCATGGCCCTTTACGGGGCCCCGGTGTGGGCGCGTTCTTTGAAGCGGCGAGCCTCCCACTATCTGAACGCGCCCCAAAGCGTGGTAGCTGTAAGGCTGATCCGGGGGTACCGCACGATCTCCGGCGAGGCGGCGAGCCTCCTTGCCGGATTGCCGCCATGGGATCTGGAGGCGTTAGTCCTCGCGCGCCTGCACGAGTGGCGCGTCGAGGCACTAAGCCAGGGGGAATCTCCGCTACCGCGGCAAATCGCCGTTCAGCGGACAGACCTCCGGCGCGATCTCATGGCGACATGGAGAGAGTGACTGTCGCAACCCCTTGCAGGGCACGCCACAATAGTGGCGATAAGTCCCCTCTTTGTGGAGTGGCTAGAGAGGCGCCACGGCGCCCTCACCTTCCACCTGATGCAGGTCCTCACCGGCCACGGTTGTTTCGGGAGGTTCCTGCACCAAATCAGGCAGGAGGAAACGCTCGGGTGCTACCATTGTGAGGATCGACCGGAGGACACGGTGGAGCACACGGTGGAGATCTGCTCCGCGTGGGCAGAGCACCGCCGTGTCCTCGTAGCGACGATCGGCGGCAGCTACCTATCGCGTCCGGTCTTGGTTCAATCCATGGTCCGGAGCGAGACGGAATGGGACGCCGTTACCTCCTTCTGCGAAGCAGTCATGCTAGCGAAGGAGGTGGCGGAACGTGAGAGGAAGAGAACCCCACGTCGCAGCCGCCGCGGGAGATGCACTGGGCGTCGGGGGCCACGTGGTGTCCACCGGCCACCGTAGGCGCGGGCCTGTGGACGGTGAGCTATGGGCTAGCTCGCCGTCCGTCCGTCTTATGACGACAGGCCGTGTCGACGGCGCGTTCGTGTTCCACGCGCGCCTCAAAGAGCTGTCAGCAAACGGGAAGGGGTCCGAAAGGTCCGATGCCTGCCAGGAATGTTCGAAAGAGATACCGCGGCCCTGGAACACAAAGGGCAAAAGAAGGAACATGGATGGTTTTAGTCAGTAAAAGTCTGACACTCCCTCCTGCTCAGCCCAGAGCGGGAGGAGTCATTTGATGATTTCCCATCCGAAAAAAAAACGGTTAATTATTTTACTTAATATATATTAAAGTAGGGTCCTGCCAGGGTTGCGGGACTGTTCGAAAGAGATACCGCGGCCCTGGAACACAAAGGGCAAAGGAAGGAACATGGATGGGTTTTAGTCAGTAGAAGTCTGACACTCCCTCCTGCTCAGCCCAGAGGGGGAGGGGTTATTTGATGATTTCACATCGGTAAAAAAAAAAAAAAAAAACATCTTGGGCATAAAACGTTCTAAACGTCGCGCCCGGTACAACGTTACGATGTTGAATCAAAGTAAACTATGTAGATAGTTACTTACATTCACTTCAATGGCAAAACTGACTACACAGTTTTAACTTACTGACTAAACGATTATTCCGCCAGTAATTAGCCATTACTGCGTCACAAATACCCGCGATAGTGTGTCAGATAAAACCAAATAAAAGAGAAACAAAAGATTGTGACGTCTGTTAAGTGTTAATACTTTGGTTTTCATACATGGGCTTATACAGACAGTAGGTACTAGTTCCAGAATAACGGATCACAGAAATAAAAATAAGTGAAAGTGTTTTCCCAACAAACAGTACATAAGCACAATTTCCAATCAGTACCTATCCAATTGCGCCAGTGCCACACACGAGTTGCTCGCAATTTGCCGGTCGCGCGGCGGCTATCGGCGGTATGCCAGCCATATGCCGGGCATGTCGGCACGCCGGCACTTGGCACGGCCGCCGGCGCTGGCAGCCGCCGCGCCAGCACCACTGATTGATAACGTGCTGATATTGAGAGTTTGGGAGTTGGACCCGAATCGGAGAGGGTTATTGTTTAGTCTTCATCTTGGCGTGTCTATTATAACAAGTCGCTTAGCTACGCGTTTGGTGATGCTATCACTGGCGTTCGTAGGCTTACATCAATTCCTGTAGTGTGCAGGTATCAAGGCTCGCAGGACATGATATCATGTTGTGCTGCCGTAATTCATAGAACTTTTGAACTTTATTAGTGATCCCGTAAAACTCTGCTTCAGAAACATTTGCCTTCTTCTCGAATCGATGATTTTGTCCGATCAGTACGTAGCGACCTGAACAGCTCTGCCGTTTGCCTCATTCAAATCCTGAAAGGTGCAATTAGTTATTTAAGACGTAGAATTATCTATGGGTTAGTTATGACTAGATGAGCAATCTCTATGTTTTCTGGGGCATCTTATTACGATGCAATAGAAATTTTTTAAATCGAAACTTTTGTTACAATATAAATCATTATCGAAGCATGTGATCTTAAATTTTATAAGAGCGGATTTCTAATAAAATTTAAAGTGATCAGCATATCTAAATAGAGTTACGTAAATCATCATTTAAAATCAACGTGTTTGAATAGATTGCATCACACGAGACAAGCTGATATATATGATGCTCTGTGAGCTGCACCAATAATAAACGTCGTGCTCGGCAATCCATCTCGTGTAATCTGTCAGCTGTCACCCTCATTGAGTCCGGCCGTCCGTCTATCTGGACCAGAATGCTGGGAATCGAGCCGTCAATTAATCGAGATGAGATGCAAATCAATTTTGATTCTATGGTACACAAACTGACGCAGTTTCTGACTACGTGATACCTTTTAAAAAACACCCTTTTTTCAGTGTTTCAGAAACTTATGTAACTATACTAGATTTTATGCGTGGCTTTCCTCACGTAGAAGGCGGGAATTATCAATTAGCATACGTATTACCATGATAGAATGTATGCCTGATGATCTGATGGACATACCTTCTATCATGTTATTAGGATATAATATATAGGATTCCAAGTCTATCGGTATGCCACATTTAAATCAGTTCTAACGTTAAGGCATCAAAAAATCACAGTCTGAGTTACTTTCGCTTCAATAATGTTAGAAGGAGGGTAGATATGTTTTGTCTACCGAGAGCAACATACTATTTGCTACCAATATGTCTGCCAACCGAGGTGAATTCTTTTGCTTGACAATCTATGGGTATCGGGGGGTTATGGACATTTGGCAACTTGACAATGGCAATTAAATGTTTACAAAATGTATCAGTGAATGGCCATAATGTTGTTACTGCAATAATGTTTTTACGCATAGCTTGTATCCAAATTTCATGCTTCCGACAATTTTTTACCTAGCCAGTAGTTGGAATGAAAGCTAAAAAGTCTTAATTATTTCTACCAATGGCATTTCTTCTTCGTCATGTTGATGATTTTTGTATTCATGTGGGGTGAACTTCGGCCAGAACTCTGCTACTTTGACTAAGTTAGCATGCTGCAAAGCTGCCCGCTTTGGATGAAACCCAGGTGCCAAATTGATAAAATTTAAGTAACACCTTAGCGTAGTATTTTCGACATTACGGTAATTCAACGAATATTGTTATCTTTTTGTACCTATTAAATATAAAGGCGTATTTACAAAGCGTATTTTATACGCGCGATTCACGAAAGCGTTTTGATGGCGCCACTCAATTTCTGTTGGTTTACTGGCTGCTAGTGAATCTCGTTTAATTATCTGCGTCGAACAAAAAGCCCGTGTGAATAGGCTTTTAGTAATTTTAATTAGATACAGTCACCCCTTTCCGACCACACCGGTGAGGTAGGCGAGTATGTAATCGCTAACCTCAGTAATTACCTACGTAACATAATCTAAATATATCTGCATTTTGGCATCATAAGTTCAATTAGCCCTTGAGGTTTTAAGATAACAAGGTGGGCTATTTTGGTTGGCAGACGCTGCGATGCAATTCGATATAAATGTTTACATCAAAAATGCATGCGTTGAGGCAGATCATTACGATTTATTTTTAAGGGAATTTTAAGTTACTACCAAAACCATAAGCACCATGTTCCGTAGCCAACTGGCTGAAATAGAATCCTTATTAAACTTAGCAATACAATGACACCAATAATGACCGATATTGTGGTAGTTGCATCATGAACTTTTGTCTCCACTTTGTAAATGTGCAGAATTTCGAAATGACAGCTGTCGATAAAAAGAAAATGTTTATGGCCCAAATTCTAATTTTCGTAATTGTTAGTAATTATAGTAAATATTTATGTTTAGTAGACTGAAAACCTGTCGATAAATCCCAAGACAACGGCTCATCCGGTAGACAAAAAAGAACTGGTACTTTGGAGTTGGAGCTTGAAACTTAGGCTGTTGGTATGACAATACTTATTTGTACTGAGCTTATCAGATGTCCACATATGCATAATATTCAGTTGCAATAGTCCATATTATTACAGACTGGAGATTTTTTTAAACAGTCAAGAGATATGACGCCCTAAACGTAACGTGCTCGTGCCCGGCTCGGGCCAGACCCATCATTATATTCAGTTTTGACGTAGCGGTGTCGTATCAAAAAATAAGACTCGTGCTACGAGACCTCTACGCCCTCTCCGTCAAAACTGAATAACAATATGATTCTGGATTCTCGTAGTCGTTCAAATTCCGTCAGATTAAATTAGACGTTTTATGGTCGTACTGTGGTTTTATTATTATGTTTAATGTGGTGTGCTGTAATGTTGTGTCATGTCATTATTTGGCAACGACTTGTCATGACATCATATCCGAAACTGCTGGATTTATTTTAGCTCATTAGCACGTTACTACTTATTTAGTAAACTATGCCTCAGACACATGGACATTCTCGACGACTTTTACGATGGCTGATACTTAACAATACCTACAGGGTGTAACAGGACCCTTCTCGAAGCCGTCGATCAAGAATCATGTACTTACATCAAAATACGTAACTTATTTTTGGGGTGGAAAGTCACCTTTTGCGGTAGGACTCAATGTAACGCACTCAAAACATTGTGCTGATGGATGGATTCAATAGTCCGGGGGTCGTGGAGATGTTTAAAGTAAAAATCTTACATTAAAAATATGTATTTACAAAAAAAAAAGTTTAAAAGTCGGAACTTTGACCCCCAATATCTCCGTAACTAAAAGGATTCCAGGTATGGTCTAGAACAAAAAAAAATATCGCAATGACGAGGAGGATAAGTGCCTTTCGGGTTCGTTAAGGGTCTTGTTACACCCTTTATAATCCATGAAATACTGCATGGATTAAAGGTTGAATTACCGTACTGTATTACTTTATTGCTGTATTTCTACTTTTTTGTGATTTTTGAAGACGTGAAGAGGTTAGTTTTAAGTTGATGTTGAGACAGCGTGACAAGCTTACGTGTCTGTCTATAGAGCAGTGCGACCACACGAATAAGTGTCCGAAGCCGAAAGCAAACATATTCTGCAAAGTTGCTTTTGTTACCTTTTACTAATCCCTGACACAAAGTGAAATTTCTACTATACTAGATATCTGCCAAAAACCCCACAGGTGGGGTGTAAATGATTTTATAGAGGTATTAACTAGTCAAAACACGGAGTACACCTATCCGGAGACGGCCGGATACACAACCAACAAACAAACAGTCAGACATGACAGTATATAATCCATTTAGGAAAACGAGCAGTATTTACTCGTCCATTAAAACATAATGCATAGTGTACACTCTCATAATTCACGTCGCCGGGACATCGGACAGTTGGCTTGCTTCCCGGCCGGGCGTCCTACTTGACACGTGTTGGTCCGCTATCGCACTGGAACAATAGATATCGTCCTAGTCGAAATAGAATTCGATTAAAATGATAGAAGAAGATGCAGAAGTAAAATCTAAAAGTGTTTTCAGAGTATAAGTGTGGCAATTTAACAGCGAGTGTTGTGATATGATAGGAAAATAACTCTATTATTCATTTACATTATTGAAGAACGTTTTTTGGGACCAAATTCCTTACAATTTAAAATGGCTTAATTATGTGTGTACACTTGTACAGCCATCAAAAAGGGGTAAAAACATGAAGAACAAAAGCAGGAATGAAACTGGAATAACATTGCTATGAAAATATTGTGTCTGAAAGGTAAACTGTGAAAGTTCTTTGTCTTGTCTCTTGAGAATTTGAGATGTTAAGTATCAGAAATAGTTTCGTGGCGTCACTAATTAGGCCACGGCCATGTTTTGCAAATGCGTAACGACGTCGACGATTAAGAAGACACCCATTATTTTCAGTATAGACACAATTAAATTGCCTGCATTTGACGAATTATGTACTTTATACCAATAGCATATATAATACTGAATCGAAGATCGATCTGGTAAATCTTTTCTGACAGTGAAATAAGGAGAAAATTCTGGCAGCTATATCGAAATTCTTACTTGGGAAATCGTGACGTCATTCGCCATATCGTATAGACCTAGATTGCCGTTTTAGATTTTATTTGATCGACTGTCAAACATCCATCTTTATGATTGACGTGCAATTAAGTCGCTTTCCGGTTGCTGTGGGGTGCTTGATTATAAATAGCCACCGTTAATGTCTAGAGAATTGCCGCAGGGGCAATGTAAATGGAATAAAACAAAGGAAAACTGAGGAAGAAAATACATCTTCTCAAGACTGATGGAGGGCTGATAGGCACTTAGTAATGAAGTCTCTCCATTTACCTTGAGTATGTTAAAAGTGGCTTAATAAGTGGGGGATTTTTTTTATAGAATAGCATGTTTCTTGCAATGCCAGGTAATGCGAAAACTGAGCTGATAATCTTGTGAACTGGTAAAATATGAATGTTACATTTTCTTTTAGAACATTCCAAGGCATCTAGAAAGATGATCTTTGACTAATGTATTTATAAATGAGGGTAGTTAGTATCAATATCGTGTGACTAGTATAATTAGCGCATTCGTCTGTCCGAGGCGCGTCTGTCAATGGGCGCCGGCGACCGATGACAGGCCATCAGCTGAGCGGAAAATCACGGCTTCCCGATAAACAGAACATAATTTTCGAGACCATGCTGTGATAAGTATGGAAATGGCATGGCTCCCACATCGAATTATGTTGCCAATAAGCTTTGTCAAGTTAACTTAGAAAACGACTGACTTAGTCTACTGCAGGTCGTAGGTACAGCTCTCTGCTCATAAAAGAGGAAGCTAGCTCTCTAAGCTCATATCGTAACATCAATCCATCATAATATAAAAATGTGAGAAGATCGTGTAAGTAAAGCTCATAATGTAAACGTAATCCAATCCATTTATTTCTTATAATTTACAACGAGCTTCTCTCGATCTAAGTAGTTCTATAATATAAAGTCATAAACACTCGAATACAGTTATATGCACATAAATCAAAACTCTTAGATCTTCAATTTTAGCACGGAGTGAATTAAAAAAGGAAGAGAGAAGATCCACTCTCATGAATGGATCAGGATAGTCGAACTTATGAATGTCTTAACATCTAAACTATCATCGTGACGGAATCAATATTCCGCAGCATCTAAACCGCGATCAAGAGCTGTCATTGTCAATACACTGACAGCTCTTGATCGCGGTTTAGATGCTGCTAATCGCGATCTGTCTCAGTGGTGAAATTCAACGTTATTATAGTTTGAAAGTTCTTGAATAATGAAGTAGAGCTTTTGATTTATCCCGTTTTGTGGTTACGTGACGTACAAAAAGATCAAATTCAAGATCACTTTCTATCTTTAGAAAGATATCATAAATCACGCTGCAAAGAATATCGTGAGGTTTTTGATATCGAGTTTATGATGTGATAAAGTACCTATCGCGTTTGGGTATTGGGGTAAGTAGGACAAGTTATTTAAATATTGATATAGGAAATGGGAGAAAAATATCATCGTTGGTTATGGTGAGGTCAGCTTACAATATTTACACAGTTCCTATGAGTTTGCTGTTAGGTTGCTGTTGCTGCGACTTACAAGTGATCTTGATTCATGGTCTAACGCCAACACATCACGCAGTCAGAAGCACACAATCAGTCAAATTTCTTTAAAAGTTTTCAACTTTGTCGATAGAGCATTAGGTTCAAGGTTGGTTGAGAAAATTTGACAGTTTCGAGTAGCTTGATGTGCTGGCGTCTGTACATGTCTCTTCGTGTCGCTTAAACGCGGAGATTCGCGCACCTTTGCAACGTTTAGCAAAAAAATATAACTTTCTCAGATTCATTTCCTCTTTTAGCTGATAGATTTGGAAATGATATACTTAAAACCAGTGATGTTGTAAAATATAACCTCATTGCTTAAAACTCTCAAAAACTAAGATGATTAACTTATTTATTTCTGTATCTTTGGAAGAAAACCAGCTGTTCCATACATTTTCACCGTGCAGGTATGCACTTTTGTCGGATACGGCTGTTTTTTTTAATGACCGATGAAAAATTTATTTGAATGAAGTACCTACTGAATACGTGGTAACCATTTGTGCGGTGTGACGGTGTCCCTTCCACATTGTATATGTATGAATATATTAAACACAAAATATATTAAAACAAATATTAAAAAAAAACAATGTGTAAATTTTAGTTACGTGAATATACTGCCAGCTTCTTGCGAATGTGTTCGCGAACTTTGATTTTAATGGAAAACGGTTGTTTGCCATCCTGCCATGATTTCGTGGGAGAGCGCAATGAGCGCATTCCTCAGAGAGATAGACTGAACGAAGAAAGAACAGTGTATGAAGTAAGTGCGGTGAGAGGGACATTGAAGAAATGATTATGTGATGAGATTTCTAGTGTAGTTGGCGCAAATGTACTAGAAAGTAGGGTGCATTCATTAACATCTACCCCAGAAAAACTAACAAAAAAAAATACAGCAACTGCAAAAAATATATTTTTCCGGCACGTTCCTCGATTTCGCATTACACGACAAACAACAAAATGTTCACGTTTATTTTGCTAATGTTTATTTTCCTCGGTGCTAAGCCAACCGTGGAAAATGATAAAAGAATGTACACAATATACAAGAGAAGTAATGAGAATTATTGTGTCATTGGCAGGGAGCCATCGTTCGCCAATTAAAATTATATTTGGCGTTTTTTGGCACGGTAGTATCGTGATTATGTTTCGCCTTTTGTCAACGTTTTGATTTGACGCCCTCGTAAATACTGTTTGTGCTAATATAGCTTTTATACTCTCCAGGAATTCAGGAAAAGCTTCCTAAACCGTTTTCGGCTTTAGTCTCGAGTGACTTGAGTTATTTACAAAAAGATACTTAAAAAACGAAGGGCAATGTGAACAAGTTAAACAGACAATAAAATATGATGAAACCTCCTAAATTGCGCAATTCACAAAGGAAAATCACCGCAGTTTCTTCTAATTAATGAAAATCTAGTCAAAGTACATTAATTCTCCTGTTGAATATTGGTTTAAGCTTATGTCAGACGGAACCACAGGCATGCTTCTCTACTATTACTATAAAATACAATGTAGTTACGATTTGAACTGTATCCAACGCTCGCTAGGAACAATAGTGGCCCAGGCTCGGTTATTTCTAAACGGGTTAACTTCTGCCAACAATAATAGCACCAATATCACAAATAAGCGTTCGCATATAATGTTTCATTTTTTTTTGGTAAATACATAAATTAGGTAGTAGATGTAAATTTCAGCCAGGTTAAAAAGTATTTATGTGCCCATATAAAACATAATTCTGACTCAAAAGAGAAGCATAGAAGAGATTTTCGATTTGGAATGAGCCACTTTATGTACAGCTTCATCTTTTTGTTTTTGAGTGACCTTCACAATTCAAAAGTCCTGTTTGAGTCTGATAAGTAAAGAATGATCGCTCAATGACTTGGCTCTCCCACTCGTCACTCTTCCTTCCGTATTGTGTAACTGCAAGTTTTCCAATGACAACTTCTGCTAACAGAAAAAGCAGAATTGTGTTCTTAAAACACAGTTAAGGGATGTTTTGAAGATTTAACCCGGTAACGCGAAGAAAATAAGCAGTGTCTTCGTGACACTGGTTTCCACTTAGCCCCAGGTCAAATAAAATAGAATAAATAAAACTTTGCAATGAAGTGAATATTTCTCCAAAACATTAATATTTCACGCGTGACATAATTTATGAGCCGTGTTTCTTATATTTTTAATCTCTCGAGCAATCTTAGTTGACAACTATCATTTATTTGCAAATTACTATGGATTGACGATACCAACCGCTACATAGTTTATAAAGTAAGTGAATGAGAGTTTCTTTTTATTTCCGAATAAAATAATTAATTCATTAGTATCATCATCTGCATAGCCTTTTCTCAACTATGTTAGGCTCGGCTTCCAGTCTAATCGGATGCATTTGAATACCAGTATTTTACATGGAGCGACTGCATATCTGACCTCCACAACCCATTTAGTACTGGATAATACGATACCCTTTGGTAAGACTGATTGTCAGACTTTCGTACTACTGACTGTAACGACTGTCAAAGATCTACAAATGACAGCCGACAGCTTAAGCTAACAACTCGAAGCTACAAAAAACGGCAAAAGCGGAAAAACATATTGATCATATAATCCACTACTATGGTCTACTGATGAGGAGATGACCTCGCTGGAGGTCACACTCGAACTGCCACAACTCACAACATACCTGCTTATAGCTAATGCTGATAGCAGACAAAAAGAAAAAAAAAAAAAATGACAGCCGGGACCAACGGTTTAACGTGCTTTCCGAGGCACGGAGGAAACTCAATATGAAATGGGTTGCGGTCGCGGCTTGACCTGAAGATTGATCCGAGTATCTGTTATTATTTAGTCATGAACTCCTCCACGAGAGACTCCTCCTCCTCATTAGTACGCTGGATGTAATTTTTTAGGAGTATGTACAGATCTTAACTGGTGGTGTTCTGTGGTTTCAGTATGCTCTCTTTTCTGAAAATCATATTAAACGATCACTTCTGAAAATCAATACCTACCTACGACTTTCAGAAGTGATCGTTCGGTTCGAATTTCGAATCACGGTTGGCAGAAACATATTGAAGTGGTGCATCCCATAGACGATATATTTACGTTGTTAATTTTTAATTGTGTTACTTGTATTATGAATGTTTTTTTTTCTTCTATTTTCTATTTTTATTACTTATTTTTTTTGTTATTTCAAACACAATGTAAATTGTTTGTGAATAAATTGAATTGAATTGACGCAGCTACCGCTTTTCTACATTCCTAAGAACTCGGATGACGAGTGATGGTACAGGAATACATCTGAACACTAAACACCTTATCCTCAAAATTGCTCTCATTTCAATTATCACATCAGTAAAATGTATGTTAAAACACATTTGCACGATTTCTTCACACTTTATTATATTTATTGATATAGAAATTTCGTGTTTTCTCTATTCTACGTGTTATAAATTCCTCGGGAAATAAAAACTACACATTAATACATTGTCACCAGTACGGAATTAGACTCCATTGAGAAACGTTAACATTAGTGCAGATGGCGGGGATATAAAATGGAGAAAACTTTGAGAAAACTGGTGAAAATATCTTTGTCGCATAGACCTGCCTTAGGTACCAATAAGATTAAATGCTATGTGGTTATGTAATTAATTAATATTACCTCCAATCGCCTGAAACACAGGATTACCTATTTCAGGCACAAATCATAGGTGAACTTGTCGTAGATTTAAGAAAAACTGTAAACGTTGTACTTTATATTTTTGAATTTATTTTTTTATTATACCTACAAATTGTATTTAGACTGAGAAGAGATACTAATTACTCAGAAAATTGCCGAAAATGAAACTTTATTAGTATTCCATGTTCAGATTGTTTCGAATGATTTCCATCTTCATAAAAATCAACAACATTTGTGGTTTTTACGTTGATCGTAGCTGTAGAGCCAAAGAAAATAGCCAAGTTTGAAATCACAAAGATTTCAAGGGCGGATCCAGCTTTCATGTCAAGGGGGGGTCACATAGTTGTGATCTAGTCATGAGAGGCTCTAATTCGATTACAATAATAATTCAAATTAAGAAGAAAGTGTTTTATTACTAGTACGTCAAAATATATTTACTTAATAAAATAACAACTTTTGTAACTAAACAACCACTTTAAAATTACGACTTTTGTAACAGCTACGAGAATGAAGATTGAAGCATCTAGACATAGCATGGACTGAGCCTTACCTAACCAAATGCAATGATGTTATTATATTTAACCTCATTGGCCAAATGTCAAATAAAATTGACCATGAAATGAGAGAGAGACAGCAATGGGGCGGTCATAGTTTGCCCTAGGTATTGGCCGCATCATCGCTCTGTCTCCTTTTACAGAGTGGTTAATTTTTGGAGACGTTAGACATAAGCCGGGTAATCGGGTATCCACTAGAAGCAAACTTAGGTCGAGCAGTCTCGACTTGAAGCAAACAGCCTCAGTTTGAGGCTGCTCGCTCTGAGGCAAAGACTCGAGGCACGTTGTGGATCAGCTCGAGGCGAGTCGCCATAGCTTGGTCCGCAACGTGCGCAGTTTAAAGCCAAAACGCGATGGCACCAGACGCGCGTCGAGTAGCTGTTGATTTAATAATAGCAATAACTATAATTAAAAAAAGAGGAAGCAATAAAAAGCTATACTAAAGAGGAAAAATCGATCGGATCCCAGAGAAAACGGTGAACCTCATATAATTTTACCAGTTTCGTTGTCCATTGCGATCCGAGGCGACACGCTCGTCTCCTTTGAGCACGGCAAAAAAACCAACAAAATATGGCTCAACCCACGGCGACGAATTTGCCTCGTGTCGCGGCGTGCCTCAAGTTGAGCAGCGTCTCCACTTGCGCGGCCTCGGAGCGAGGCAGCCGCTCGACCCGGGGCTGCCTCTAGTAGATACCAAGATATAAACAGAACCATAACAGAGCGCAGGGCGCGGGTGTCACTGTCACGACATGACAGATCGGATGACAAGAAGCGCGGCCAAACTGCGCGGTAGGTTCTATTCACAATGAACGATCTGGTGCATTATAGGTACCACAATACATGTTTATTTATATTAACAGCATACCTATCGTAGTCGTAATGTAGTTGTATTATGCGTTCGTTCGCGAATGTATATATGTATGTATTGTATTTTTAACAATGAGATTAAAATAAAATGCTTAATAATTTATAAAAAAACAGAAAATATTAATTTTTTTTTTCAGTCCATGGGGGGGGTCATGACCCCCATGACCCCCCCCCCTGGATCCGCCCTTGAAAGATTTGGGAATTTCATACCGAAGTCATCAACCAATATTGTTCAACTTTGCATGCACTGGCTAACGTGAAACTGTGCAATATTCATTTTACCAGGAAAACTGAAAACACTAAAAGAAGCCCGAGAGAATTTTCCGCTATTCAAACCTGTTGGGTAGGAAAACTTATGCCTAACGAAATAACATTCTAAATAACGTTGTAGCAGTAATCATAACTCTGTCCAACTAGCTTTATAAGTCGTAGAACATGTTTATTGCAATAATATTTTACGCCATAATTACAACGTAAATAGTTAACGTTTCCTTCTCAAGACGTTTTCTATTATCTTGTGAAGAATGTTTCCGGTATGTAATGACTCTTAGTGGCCTATCGCCTGTCAGTCGCCTGCTGGATCATGACGACGTTTATTGAAATAGCAATCGTATTTGTCATTTTAATAATATTACAAGTTTGGTTCCTAGACTTGTTTTATCAATGGACAACCCAGACTGACAAAATGATGACGTGACGTTATATTACGACAAACCGATACATCACTACATTGACAAGATGTACCGAAACATATTTCAGCCTATATTGCCCGCTCTATTAGGATTTGGACACGAGCCTGCTCTTTGGTCGTAATGAATCGCATGGGTCCAGTGCAGGTGCAGGTTAAATTCACCGTTTGGAGTGCAGTGGTAAAGAAATAAATGACACAAAGTAACACACCTGCCTGGGTTCAAACTTACTTCCCATGGCTCGTAAATCGAGGCCTTTACTGCTAAGCCACCAATGCTCTTCAGAATACGTTAAATGTATAACTAAAATAATAATAGTCCTCCTGACCGCTTCGGTCACGGCGGCCAATCTAAGCGGTGATTAGCTATCGGCGCGGGACATATTATAGTGCACAAGCATGTGCGCAGGCTGCACAGGTGCAGTCTCTGTTCCTATAATGTCATAGTTCGATGGGACGGCAATCCGACACAACCGGAGAGAGATCAGGCGCAGGAAAAATGGTGCGTGCGTGCGAATGGTACGTGCTTTCCGAGGCACGTGGTTGTATCATATCGCCAACTTCTAAACTCCAGGCTGCTACTGAGAATTTTCTAATAGAAAAACCCAATAGCACTTTTTGCCCGACACGGGAATCGAACCCAGGACACTATAACACAACAACTAACAACCACCGTACCGTATAACTATTATTACCGTCAATGCCAAGGCGGCAGTCCATCACTCGATCGGACTACGTACTTCGATGAATCTCTGGTATTACAAGTGGTGTTTGTTTGTACATACAGTACCTATGTCTACTGGAGCATTAGTGGAAGGGGAAGAGTGCCGGCAGTTTATACCACAGTCAAGTAAGCAGTGATAAGAGTAGGTTCATAACAACTATAGACAAAATGATTACTATAATTTTTCAATGGGAATTGCCAGAAACTATAGTTACGAGCATAAGATATCTACGCCTTTGGCTTTGTCCTCTTTACACAGCATGCTGATGTTACCATTAAGAGTACCTAATTCCTTCAGATTTCGTAAGACAGACTTCGTTGAATAAATTACTGTAGGTTCATTTAAGTTTAAATAATGGTCGTTTTTCTTACTTTTGTCTCCATTCCGTTTTATTTTACTTCCATTAAGATTATTAATGGGTCCAATAATAGATCCATTTTATTTATAACTGTTGAATGATCTAATATACTTAGTTAACACATTCGAGTCCACCCCCGTTTCATAGTGCGCATGTGCCATCCCACCATACATATTGCAAGTGGACCCTCTAGGTGGGTCCGTGGCATTACGTTTGCGCAAAAGAGAACCCACCTGGAGGGCTCTCGGCTTTAGGTTTGAGATTAAGATTTAAAAGCCTAAAATAAGTGGTAAAATTTTAGCTATCTGTGGGGGTATTTTCATGCCCTAGTAGGGTAGGGGAAGTGCAATAATAAAGAAATAAAAAAATAAATGAAAAAGTAAAATCGCCCGCTCTGATCCCGTGACAGGGGTGTTCAACCTTTTGTGAGATTTTCATGCAATTTTTTTTTTTTAATTTAATTTTCGTAATCGCAATTATTATTTCTTTTAGATTTTAATAAATAACATTTTAAAACTTTTGAATGATTACTAACGTTGCATTTGCATTTGTAGGTAGTTTCTTTGACAGTTAGTTTTGTTAGAACCACCCAGTAACTCTATTAATTACATATTCTATTCCTTCACTTGTAATACTGGATTAAATTAAATTAGCTAGCGATACTTCGCAGCTGTGATGGATATCGATATCTTAACCCAATAAACCAAACAAAAAACGGATTTGATGACATTTTGTTAGGTTAATGACCCCAAGTTGTGAAGCTTTTTTAAATACAACATCGATTTGAATCATAGATGTGCCGTTGCCGTACTTTGCGTAACCGTGTTCACACTGAGATGAGCTCGCTCGTTTAAACTTTACGGTTTATAAACACGATATACAAATATAAATGTTGCAAAAAAGAAAAAACTATTTATAAACAAAACACAAACAAAGTTTAAATTACTTTCGAAAGTCGTTGCTTTTGCTTGTTTCATCGACATTTTGCATGTTTGAGGTTTAAAGAAACCTAACACGAAGAGGATGGCGGGATCGTAGTCTAGGCAATTTAATTGAAAGATGCTAAGCATTATTTATTCCCAATGTCAAGTCTGTAGCGATAATAGTTTCTGAAATATGTAGTTGTGAGTGCCTGTGAGAGATAAACGGGCAGGCAGACTAAATTTTACAGTAATAAGTATTAGTTTTTGTCTATTTTGATGCCGAACACTAAAAAGCCTCGATTGTGAACTCATTTTCGTGTCCTAAAATGGAAAAATAATTATTTTTATAAAAAATTAAAATCGTGCCTATGGTTTTTCATCCCTGAAATAGGACCCACCACGTGGGTTCTCGGCATCTAGGAAGAGGTCGAAAATTGATTAAAAATAAAAATGCTTGTAATTTGAAACCACGGCGTATTCTTATTAATCTTGTTAAAATATACAACTGTTTTTATTTTTACGTTATTTGATGCTGTATTCGCTAAGAAAACGTACATTAAAAATGAGCCCACGAGGTGGGTTCTCGGCATCCCAATTGCGACTTGAGTGAACCCACCAGGTGGGTTCCCGGCACTGAATGTGTTAAGAGAATATTGAGGTAACCTCAATATGTGATGATGGTGGTCAATCATTCTTTATTTTCGGAACTCAAACTGTGAGCGAATGTCATGCTCCACAGACACCCCATAATCTATTTTGCTGTTTATAAATCCGTGTCACAATTGTACGCAATGTGTACCGAATTAGATCATGCTTAAAAAAAATAAGTACCTTATCAGGTTAACAGGTAATGTAAAGATCATATAATCCAATTTGTTAGTAATACACACTATTACACATCTTTACACATTCAGCGTCGGGAACCCACCTGGTGGGTTCACTCATATCACACTTTAGTCGAGTGCAAAGACAATAAGTCGGAACGAACGAGTGGTCCGATTTTTATGGGACTTTTTTATTGAGTTCCTAGAGGAGTGGAGAAGAAAGTTAAAAAAAACCCTGCTCGCGACTTTTTTTTTTAATAATAGTATGAACAATATATTAATAGTGTGAACTGCGTGCATCCATTAAATGCCACTTTGGCCTGTTTCTTTGTTCATTAACCATGTAATGCATATTTCAAGTATTTTTAATATACCGGATTTTAACTCTAAGAAGTCTTCTTTTGTAACTGATACTTGTTCACGGATAACTGGTCATAAAAATGTTCAAGAAAACCACATTCATGAGTGTAGTGACAAAAAATTCACTCGCAAATAGTAGAGAATCGTCTATGTTAATGAAGGCAATTTAATTTTTCGAAATGGTTCTATTAAACTCAATGTGCAAATAATTGTCCAAATCCTCATTTTATTAGCTATCTAATGAGGTATAATAACTAGAAAAATATTTAAGGATACTTGTTAAACATTAGTTACTGCTGAAAAAGTAAAACATGACAAAAGGCCTCTGTCGCTAAGAATTGGGGGCGGTATCGGTATCGGTATTGATATTAAATTGCGCGCAGAGACCCAAGCTTGCAACTAATCTCAGATAGAAACCGTGTGAAATGGTTACGTTCGAATTACGATATTTTTTGTAAATTTACTTCCAGTTATCTGTAAAAAAGCATCAGTTACCAATTTCAAAAGAAATCTAAGTCTTAAAATTCGATTTTTTAGAAATAATTGAAGAAAAAAAATTCAAAAAATACTTGAAATATGCATTACTTACATCGACAATTATTAGGAACAAAGAAACAGACCAAACGCTAATTTGCGTTTATTGGATGCACGCAGGTCACAATTTTACCCCACAATATGAATTCGTAGAATTTGAAATTATTCTAAACGAAAAAAATATATACCAAAGGAAATTAAAAAAAGTCGCGACCGGCGAAATTTTTTTTAACTTTCTTCTTCACTCCTCTAGAAACTCAATAAAAAATTCCCAACGAAATCCGACCACTCAAAACTTCGTTCCACCTTTTGAGTATTTTTTGTCTAATTGCACTCGGCTATTTGCAATGCCATGGTGCTCATTTTAAATGTAGGGTTTTCTTGGCGAACACAGCATCAAATAATGTAAAAGTAAAAACAGTAATTGTATTTTTTAACAAGATTAATAAGAATACGCCGTGGGTGAGAGGTGAAAACCATACACGACCATGCACGGTTTTAAATAATTTCTAAAAATTATTATTTTTACCTTTTAGGACACGAAAATGAGTTCAAAATCGAGGCTTTTTAGTGTTCGGTGTCAGAATGGATAAAATCTAATATTTATTATTGTGCGACTTAGTCTGCCTGTCCGACAGCTACATATTTCAAAAACTTCTAACGCTAAGACTTGACATTTGGAATAAATAAAGCTTAGCATTTTCAATTAAATTGCCTAGACTACGATCCCGCCATCCCCTTCGTGTTAGGTTTCTTTAAACCCTGCAAACATGCAAAAAAAAAGCAAAAAGCACCGATTGCCGAAAGCAATTTTAACTTTTTTGTGATTTTATTTGGAAGTTGTTTTTTTAGTATATACTAACTCGGTACACATTGCGTACAGTTGTGATATGATTTTATAAACAGAAAAATAGATGATGAAGACACCCTGTCTTGGGAGCATGACGTATGAGCGAGTGACTCCGTTATACCGTAGGAAGCATGCTAGCATGCCTTATCAATCTAAATATATGTTAGCATGAGGCTAACTCATTCAGGATTAAGTAGAACGCGAATTCCTATACACGGTATCTAAGGCTTGTCTTCCACGTTTTAACTTATGATAGTTATTAAATTTCCAATTGAGCCTTAAATTACATTCTAGAGCAAACTTTCTTATATTTTGCCAGTTTTAGAAAACTTTTCAATTCGCTTGGATTCGGTAAAGATATTATGTGAGAGCATTAGTTGTAATCAATCGGGTACTTTACAAATGGGGCATTGAAATATTTATCATTAGCTATCCAGGAACGGAAAACGATCGAACTTAATTGAAATAAACAAACACGTCGGTGTTCCCAGCCCAGCGGCCGCCAACCTCAATTTCACGGTCATATAAATCATTGACAGGCTTATGAAACAGATTTTTACATCGAGCCATTGGCACGGTCAGTCAAGTGGCGAGCAAAAATACACCTAGACAACGCCTACCAGCATCCAGCCACATTCATTCATAACTCCAACGTCATCTGTATATCTCCTGTTGATACCAGAACGTTTGTTCATAAAAAATTGTCTCAACACAGTCTCTGAAGTTGTTTGTTTATCTGACGGATGCTGCGATGTATACTCTGCGTAAGAACTCATATATTACCAAGCTACGTATCACTTAAAGTATGAATTAATTTCGAAAATGTGATTTGGTTAAATTTCGTGTTTTGCAGCAGAAGAAGCGAGGGAAAGGCGATGGGAAAAATAAAGAAAACATCATAGAAGATGTCTATGATGGTAAAGATGAAGAGCAGACTCCGGAGCCTGTGGTGGAGAAGAAGAAGAATGTTTGCTACGAGATCAGAGTGTCGGACATTATGGGCAGGTAAATTAAACTTTAATTATTCCTTTTACTTATCTTCCAAGTCCAGAAGTTGACTGGAATAACCTCAGATGAACAATGAGAGAGTGACTACACTTAAGTCGACATGCAATCGGCTGGAGCCGATCACATGTCACTTTATATCTCGCATTTATTACGGTGCGGGGTCGAGTCGCGTCGTCCGAACAAAAACGAGACGAATGACGTCTTTTTCACTTACGCCTCTTTCTTACTCAAGCCAATTACGACCGTGATAAGTATGTAAAAGCGAGGAGCTTTTTGCAAAGGCCACCTCTAATTCGTCTGCGAGCCGAACGACCCCAAAATACTTTGCAAAAGCTCTGATGACGTAGTTCATGTTTTGCCGCGCAATTGTTAAAGCTCAGGGAAGTATTATGGAGTTACTAGACAATTTGGCGAACAGCCCATCTCTATTTATGCACTATTCGGATTTCTGGACTAAATGCTCTTAGGCATGATGTATAGAAGCTATTTTATGGACTGTTTGGAATTGGTACTTTATAAAAATGTGTCTTGCTCCAATTGTGATATAGTTTAAAATCCCGTGTTCCAGATACCTGGTAGCGAACCGGGACATTCGACCTGGTGAAGTGATCATCGAAGAGCCGGCCATTGCTGTTGGACCCTGCACTGGCTGTGGCCTCATATGTCTTGGGTGTTATCGGGAGCTGGATGAAACAAGTTTGGCCAAGTAAGCTACTGTTACTGTGTTACTGTTACCGTTGTGTGGTACCTACTAAGTATTGATTTCCATCCAAGATAGTCAAATAGCCTTACCGATTTCTATAGTAGCGGTTGCGATGTTTTAAAAGGCTCGCTAGACCAAAAGTTTTGAAAATACCGACCGAGGTCACGGCTAGAATAGTCAACTTTACTAAGTTGACCTGCAGCTGCAGTGTTACAGATGTACTAGTTGTCGGGTTCAGGATTCACTTCATGTATTTTCTGACAATCCTATATTTATATCCCTTCAAAACAATAAGCCTTCACGTGTCTAACATTTTAAAACCTCTCTCTCACTTTACCTCTCCCCAGATGCCAAGGCTGCAAATGGCCGATGTGCAGCAGCTCGTGTCCAGGCTTCGGGAAGTACACGGGTCACTCCACGTACGAGTGCGACACCTTGAAGGGGATACCGCCAGTCTACTCCAAGATTGAGGATCTGAAGGACTCTTATCAAGCGCTGATGCCTTTGAGGTACGTTCACATGATTTAGTCAGTAGATTGTGGAAAAGTGGTTACAAGTGCTACTGCTGAACTCGAGGTTCTGTTGGGTTTGATCCTCAAGTCAGAAAAAGTGATATTGAAAGAAAGAAAGACAGACTTGCCTCTATTACATAGAACTTAAACATAACTGGCGAAAAGGCACACCTCTAGTTAATCCTTCGGTGAAACAGGCTATAGTTATTTTATGTTAAGGAATTCTTCGTGGCCGGAATCTTACAGGCCAAGACTGCGAGTATTTTTTAACAAGTTTTAACGAATGATTCCAGATGTTTACTCCTAAAGAAAGCTGACCCTGCGAAGTGGGCAGCCTTGTCAGCGATGGAGGCCCACAACGACCTGCGTCGCGCCCGGGGAGACATCTGGCCAACCAACGACAAGAACGTCGTGCAGAGGATCAAGAAGTGGGGATTGCAGTACGAAGACGAGGAGATTCATACTGTGTGCGGGATATTAGAGGTGACAAGATCTTTGATTCTTGACATCAAGATGTTTTTCATCATTAGTGAGGCCCAAGATAAACTTAGAAAGCATATTTATATTAATTAAAAGAGTCAATTGCTATTTGTATTTCGACTCGTTTGTGCATGACTGCCGGGGCTTTAACCGCAGGGCTACATATTTATTGACGAATCTTTTTCATAAAATATAGGCATGTTTGTGTTATTCGCACGCAACACTCACGCCATCTAAAGCAGGGATTCCCAAAGTGGTCGATATCGACCCCTTGGGGTCGATATCGGTTTCCTAGGGGTCGACATAAACGAAAACTGATTATGGGGGTCGACGAGGTCTAAAAATCGACCCCTATTAAATTAACACAAGTTCTTATTTAAAACTTTCAAGATAGGTAGGTAGGTACTGTATTGTTTATGTTGTGTTACGTGTACTAAGAATAATTAATATTTATGTAGGAAATAGCATTGTTGTAGTAATATAAAGCCTCAAGTTCGTACAAGATGAAAAACTCGGCAAGTCAGTGTGGACAAGTTTGTGCAAGATAATGAGTTCGAGCGTACGTCTTTCAGGCGCGTTTTGACTTGCTCTCTATTTGACGCTTGCGCGATTTAACACGAACGAATTCATGATCAAGTTGCAAGTCCAAACATGTTCCTGATATTTTACTATTTAACGAGGTTGCACTTAGGTTGAAAGTTCATTTGCGTTTTGAAATTCGTTGGAGCTTGAACGATAATAACTCATATAAGTACTCATTTATTTCAAGAGATTACAAAGTTATTACATAGCTAAATTAAGTGAAGTAAAGTGACTGAAAAAGAATTTACAAAATGCTGAGCTCCCTACGCGAGTTAATAGCGTAACCACACAATATCTGCAGTTTATGAAAAATTAACAGGGTAAGTACCAAACAGTTTTTATCCGGCACAGCGCATCAGCATTGCTCCACTGCACACTGTGTGATAGTGATCAGTTGAGCTATCTGTAGATTGTTTGCAACAGTTTGCAGTTGCCTCAGTTGTTTCAATTGTAAAAATTTACCAGTAAATTTAACAGTTTATTAGGTATTGTTTTTAATTTAGGTACTTAGTTTCTTATTTTTTTATTTGCAGGATTACTGAGAGTTTTATGATCGCGGACACGAAAAAAAAATGCAGACAATACAGTTTGGACTACAGTCTGTCTATAAAGTCATGAAAATAATGTTTGAGGAACTAACATTATTCAAAAGTAGGGCAACACTAAATCATAGTACATCGAATGTCATCAGCTGTCAACAACTTATTTTGTAACTCGTTATCTATTGCATTTTTTATTGCTTTTCAAATCTAAGTGGATAAAACTTTGACGAAACGTGTGAACTAAGAGGAAAACAAATTGGAGCGGAGCTCGGGAAATTATTTTTAAAGTGTATCAGTGATGTTTGTTAGAACACCAACCTGGACAAATTATATCAAATTTGGATGATGTGTAAGCTCGAACAGCAGCTATGGCAGGTATGTAATCGTGTAACTGTTTGTTTTTTATCTACCAGAAGTTATAAATTTACTAAATATACGATTTTAAGACTAAAATAAAGATTGTTTACATTGCGCATTAATAGGTTAGATTCCAAATCTAAATAAGCCATATTATAGTGCGACTAGAACTTTTGATACTTTTGGGTGATTAAATATACCGCCGATTTTAAATCTGACTATGTTATATCATGTCTGAAATTAAAAATAGTATTTACTGTTAGATACTACTTTTTCTTAAATCTTTCTTTCAGGAAACAGAGTAAAGTGAGACGTATTGTAGATGAAGGCTATAAAAATGATGGCAAATTTGGAAACCCTGGCAAACAGATCAAGATATAGATGAGTAATTAGTCATTCGCCTAGGCTAGGCAAAGATAGCAGCAGCAATGAAAGCAGTAGCCAAGATGTTGTTAGTGACGCAGCTGACAATGAAAATACTTTTTTTAACATAGAATATTTGGAATCAGATGATGAAAGTGAATTTTTATGTTATGGAGTATTTTTCATTAATAAAAAAAGTTTAAACATGTAATAATAAAAAATATGTATGAACATTTTTCTTTTATTTACTCATTTTATTTGAACGACAGAGACCATAGATTTGTGCTATCTGATCGTTCATGCAAACTAATGTAGGTATTTCGTGATGGCCCGGAGGTTGCGGGTTCCCCCTTCAGCATAAGGTTGTGGGTTCAAATCTGGGCCTTTTTTGTTTCACCAATGATATTTATGATATAATGATAAATTCCTTCACCAATGTGACTTTCTCAATTCATGTACTTTCTAAGTTTATCTTGGACATCCCAGACATTGGTGAAGGAAAACCTCGTGAGGAAACCTACAGGGCTATTGCATATCTCTGTTGACAGTTCATAGTGATCATCACTTGGCGAGTTTTGATATACAATGACCGTTTTTGTTGGTTTCAACTGACGCTACCCGTGCAGAAAAGTAATTGTATATCAAAATTCGCCAAGTGATTATCACTATGAACTGTCTACAGAGATACGCAATAGCCCTGCTGGACATATAAAAGTCTGAAATCGCCAACCCGTGACAAACCCCTTGAGCAAGCGTGGTGATCAATGTTCGTGCCTTCTCTGTTGAGAAGAAGCCTCTGCCCAGCAATGGGAGAATAATAGGCTGGTACCTGGCTGATTTTTTTAATAAGATTTTACCTTTTCTATCCAGTTTAAAAAAGCGTCTACGAGTAAAAATTATGTTTTCATTAAAACCAGGTTTGCTTCTAATATAAAATAATGTGTTAGTATCAAAATCAATTTAGTCACACTATACAGTGTTGCTACGTGCACGACCGCAGCGCCCTCATTTTTTTTCATGACTTTATAGACAGACTGTACTTGAAGTTCGGATTTATTGCATCTCCATCAAATCAACACTTGCCGATGTGTCTCATATGTGAAAAAGTATTCAGTAACGATGCCATGAAGCCTTCAAAAATGGATGACCACTTATCGAGAGTACATGCTGACAAAAAAAGTAAGCCCTTGACATTTTTTCAAGCACTTAAAGAAAAACTAGACAAAAGGCCATCCATAAGATCGATGTTTGCGTCATCATCTATTAAAGACGATGATGGTTTACGAGCGTCCTATAATATATCTTTACTAATAGCGAAGTCGGGGAAACCCCACACAATTGGAGAGCAGCTTATCTTACCAGCCATTGCGGAGGTCCTTAACAATGTATTGCACAAACCCGCACATGATATTTTAAAGAGAATACCTTTGAGCAATAACACCGTTCAGAGACGCATAGACGAGATGGGACGCGATGTGGAAAACATTTTATGCAAGTTCTTACAGACCAACAGATTCTCTCTCCAGTTGGACGAGTCTACATTACCCGGCAATGAAGCTCTGTTGTTAGGATATGTTCGATATATCAAAGATGAAAATATGTGCCAAGAACTGCTTTTTGCTACATATTTAGAGACTGATACCAGAGGAGAATCAATTTTTCAGGCCGTGGAACATTTTTTTACTAACAAAGCTATTCCATGGAAGAACATTGTTTCTGTTGCGACTGATGGTGCACCGTCTATGGTTGGTCGTCATCGTGGTTTTATAGCTCACTTAAAGCGACAACTGCCTGATGTACTGTCATTCACTGCGTGATTCACAGGCAGCATTTAGTAGCAAAAAAGCTGAGTCCTAGATTGCATAAGTCTTTACAATATGTAATAAATGCTATCAACAAGATTCGAAGCAATTCTTTGAACTCTCGGTTATTTGCTCAGCTATGTGAGGAAAACGACGAAGTCTTTACTCGATTACTTCTTCACACTGAAGTTCGCTGGCTATCAAGAGGCTCTTGCTTAGAAAGATTTTCAGCCGTTTTTGAATCTGTGTTGGAGTTTTTACAAGAAAAAGATCCGAATTTGAAAGAAAATCTGAACAATTGTAAAACAGATATTTATTACTTGACTGATATCTTTGGCATGTTCAACAAAGTTAATTTGCAGCTGCAGGGTGACGATCTTAACTTGATTAAAACAAAATCAATAATATCGGCCTTCGTGGGTAAACTAATCCTTTATAAACAAAATTTAGGCAGAAAAGAATATTCGCAGTTTCTGCATTTGTCAAAATTACCAGAAACGCTTCAAGATGATGACATTTTATTATATGTCACTCACTTGGACGCATTACACAAGGATTTTACGGAGAGGTTTGAGGATCTTTTAAATTTACAAATTCCTCAATGGATAATAAATCCGTACAATACCACAGCCATAGAAGAAGCCAATGTGATAATGCAAGAAGAGTTGATTACCATCAGCACAGACGAAGAGCTTAAGCAGAAGTTCAACCAAGGCTATCAGAAGTTCTGGTTGCAACGCAACATTGAAACACAGTATCCTACATTGTGGAACATTGCTGAAAAATACCTTATCGCTTTTCCATCATCATACCTAGTTGAAAAAAGCTTCAGTGTGGTAACAAACATTTTGACGAAACAAAGAAACCGTTTGAAAATCAACGAACGTGGAGATTTAAGGCTGCAACTCACCAATATTGAACCGGATGTAGCTAGATTGGTAGATAGTCACCAGGTTCATCCATCACACTGAATGTTTTATTTTCTCTTTGCGAATTAATACTTTTTTAAATATAATTTCCTACCTACTTAAAATTCTTTAAGTACCTAATTTGTAATAATCGTTATAAATTAAACTTGATATTTACTGAATTGTATGTCTTTTTATTTTGTTAAATTTTGATACGAAAATGAAGTCAATTTTACTCACTTAACCAAGTGCAAAGTTTTCCAATTGGTACCTTAGTACCTAGGTATTTTGTGTCAATAGGAAAAAACTAAAGATAGGCCCCCTTATTCATAATAGTCTGCTAACTTAAAGCATTGCTAATTCTCACTCTGTCTTCTTCTATTGACCTAAGTCAGAATGAAAAAGACCACAGTAGCAGCTGTTTTAAGTTAGCGGACCATTATGAATAAGGGGGTTGATCTTAAAAGTAGGTAATTTGGCCATGGGGGTCTGAGGTAACAGTTAATTTTGGAAAAGGGGTCACTTGTCCAAAATAGTTTGGGGATCCCTGATCTAAAGTAATGAGAGCCAACGATCCGACCGCGCCGCCTAGTTAGTAGTTACCTAGTGTAGTACGGCCGGCGCACGATAGATGGCGCGGTGCCCCCCCCCCCCGCGCTACGGTCTCGTTACGGCGTAGTTTAGGACCAAGGGGACGTTTTGATGGATCACAGGGTAGTGTTGTCTGTACAGTTGGGTTACTTCGGTAACAAGTCATATCCGCCTTATTTTTGAGAATTCAGTCTTAAGGTGGATGCGCAAGGGTAGCCCGCGAAATTTAAATTTTCTTACGTTTATTGCAATTTGTAGGTCAGTGTCAGGTTGTATGTGGATGAAAATAACAATCGCGCCAGTAACACGTATGGAGTTACAGAATTATAATCATTAAAATCATCAATACAGCTCTCCAAGTTCATATAATCACATACAATAGCTATTTCATGAAAAAGTCACTTTTTGAGATTATATGAACTTGGAGAGCTGTATTGATAATTTGAATGATTATAATTCTGTAACTCCATACGTGTTACTGGCGCGATTGTTATTTTCATCCACATACAACCTGACACTGACCTACAAATTGCAATAAACGTAAGAAAATTTAAATTTCGCGGGCTACCCTTGCGCATCCACCTTAAAGGCTGTCTTGAAGGCTACTATAATCTTCTTAAAGTCCTGGTAAACTGGTGCAGACAAGTTGCAGATGCGACTCTGGACACCGAACTTTGGCAGATCCTGTTCTGAAGTATCTGTCTATCTGCAGTTTGTCCGCCATCCAGTAGTACTTACATAGAAAATTAGCTAATTAAATAAACTGATGAGTCAGGGAAACTAACCAGTGTTACATGGACTCATAGTTTTTGTGTCCTGACAAACTTTGTAATTTAAATTAGTACCTAGTAAGATAAGATGTTGAAAGTTACTTAACAATACATTGAAAAATCTACCTCTGACCGTGCTTATAAAAACATTATGGTCATTCTAACTTAGAAACCACGCGGCTTACTTACTTAAGCCACCATAATACTAGCAAGAGCTTTAGCAGTCGTTACGGGTAGTTAGAAGCCCGAAAGTTAGACAACCAGTCATACCCGGTTACTGGTAACACTGGCAACCCCATTCGTATCGTGTGGTTAGTGGGCTGTAGAGGGAGGTCAGATAGGCAGCGGATCCTTGTAAACCGGTATTTAGCTGCACCTAATTAGACTGGAAGCAGACCCCAACATAGTTGGGAACAATCTTAGAAGATGATGCTGGAGAATAATAATATCGTTTTAATTTCCAGGTCAATGCCTTCGAAGTCGGCGGCAGTGGCGCGAACGCGCGAGCTCTATACGACAGAGCGTACCTCCTCGCTCACGACTGCACACCTACCACCACTCACACAGACGCTGAGCGAGTAGCTGGTAGACCCCTCACCATCAGAGCTTCAGTACCGCATAAGGCTGGAGATTTGATATCATTGTGTTACGCTTATACGCTGCAGGTAAGTTTTGATAGACTCAAAATTTTAAGCTACGTAAAATCTGTCAAAGGACTGATTGACTGAAAAAATACTTTTTGCAAAAATAACCGACTTCCGAAAAAAACACTAAAAATAACTTTACTTCCGGAGACGTTAATTGTTTCATTGACTTTTTTGCTATCGACTTCTGAAAGTGAAATTATTTTTTCGTACCACTTGCTCAAAAAAGTGACATTTTATGCCACAAAAAGCGAACATAACAGGTAGTCATTTTTAATCTGTTAAAAACAGGGAAAGAAAATTGTACTGAATTTCATTCACCTCTAGGGGGAGAATGTGATTTAAATTTGGAATACTTACCGAAATTTATACTGAACTACATCTGTGTTTACACCATTGAGTTTGTATATAAAGCCGTGTCGTTGAGCTCCTTGAGTTATAAGTCGAGCTACACGATAACTGACAAATGCTTGCACTGACTGGACAGGTCCACTCAAATCTGTGTGGTTCTTTCTTCAAGAGACCATCTCAGACACTAATCTGCATAGTCCTCATGTGAGTTAACCAAGATTATGTCTGGACTTTAAAAGAGACTATGACCTCTGAGTTTGTTTCTGCTGTTTCTTCTCAGAGTAGTCAGGTACGAAACACCGGCCCCATCTAGTTTAAAAAAAAAGAGACGTGTAAAAGTGTTTTTACAAACCTATTTGCAAAATAAACATCATTTATCATTTATCATTTAAGCATTATACATCTTTTTGAAAAAGGAATACGCATTTATTATGCAGATGATTATTAAATAAAATTACGAAAACCGACGAGGCCGTATGAGCTTGATGCCTTTGCTTTTCCGACAAAAAAATATTAGTCTAGGAATTTGCCGCGTTTTTGTTTTCTTCAAATACATAAACGTTAAGTTTATTTTAATTTATTTTTATAAATAAGTTAATGTTCTAAAAATACGTTACGATGTTAAATCAAAGCGACAGTGACAGTGAATTGTCGGATTCCATCAGTGCAAATGCTGACGCAATTATAAATAGCTGACCCGCGCAACTTCGTCTGCGTGCGTGCGTACATAAAAGAAAGAGAGGGTTAGAGAGAGTGTGCGTCAACCTTAAAAGTTAGACATATGCCATTGCGGACATTTTTTTAGAGCTTTTTAAGAGGGACAATTCCGACATATATGATAATTGCGTATTTTTAACCGTTCACGTACAACGGAAGCTGTACAGATTCAAGTAGTTAACAATTTAATTTCTCGGAAATATTTGCATTAATCGCAAACATATTCTACTTATGTTTTTCCAAGTAAGGCCTACCTTTTTTTACCTATGGGAAATAATCAAATGACCCCGCCCACTGTGGGCGCAGCGGAAGGCAGTGTCAGACTTGTACTGACTAAAACCCATCCATGTTCCTTCTTTTGCCCTTTGTGTTCTAGGCCCGCGGTATCTCTTTCGAACAGTCCCGCAACCCAGGCCTGCCTCGGTCTTCTCGGACCCCTTCCCGTTTGCTGACATCTCTATGAGGCGCGCGTGGAACACGAATGCGCCGTCGACACGGCCTGTCATTATTAGACTGACGGATGGTGAGCTAGCCCATTACTCAATGTCCACAGGCCCGCGACCCTCGACAACCTTAACCGACCATACTCCAGGCAGGTCTAAAGTTCTCATCAAGGTGCATGAAATGAGCTCAAACACGATATAGATGCTGTAAACTCTTGAGAACCTCTTTTAAGTACCATTCGCCTCCATCGTCAGACATTCGATGAAAGTCATACTGAGTTAGGTTTAAAGTTTTCATCAAAGTGCATGAAATGAGCCCAATAATATTATACCTGCTGGAAACTGTTTAGGACCGCTTGCAACTGCCATTTGTCTCTATCGTTTGACCGTCGATGACAGTCATACTCCAGCAAGGCCTAAAGTTCTCATCAAGGTGCATGAAATGAGCCCAAACACGTTATTCTTGCTGCAAACTCTTGAGGACCTCTTGCAACTGCCTTCCGTCTCCATCGTCAGACCTTCGATGACAGTCATATTTCAGTAAGGCCTAAAGTTCTCATCAAGGTGCATGAAATGAGCCCAAACACGTTATTCTTGCTGCAAACTCTTGAGGACCTCTTGCAACTGCCTTCCGTCTCCATCGTTAGACCTTCGATGACGTCATACTCCAGCAGGGCCTAAAGTTCTCATCAAGGTGCAGGAAATGAGCCCAAACACGATTTCTCAATTTAAAAAAAAGAATAATGCATATCGGAGTTCTCTGTTAAGAGTTATGCGTGGTCAAAAAATATAGACACTGAATTGAGAACCTCCTCTTTTTGTTTCGTCGGTTAAAAAACCAAGCTTCCGACATTTTACACGGGCGAGTGTCATTCTTTCACGAAAAACACCGCGATTCAGAAAATGGAGTGAAATGAACAGCGCCATCTATCGAGCACCAAGTTAGACCGATAGAATATACTGCATGGAAAGTGATCGAACACACACTCTACAGGGTTATAGCGTCATGTAGACTAATCTAGAGTACTTTTTGCCATCAGGACTTTTTTGTCAAGCCGGTCAGCTGATTTAAAAGTTATCTTGTGAGCACATTTTTATTAATTAGTACCATTGTGGTGCAATAGATGTCGTTGCATGTATCTTACACAATGATCATTTAGTTCTTATTGAACACTTTAAATTCATAAATCTTTTGATAGAGAGCACTGATTACAATGAAACAAAAAGTAAAACCTCTAAGTTAAGCACAATGTTTGTGCATTGAATCTAATCACATTGGTTTTCCCAACAACATGAACGCCCGCCTCGCAGCGAGCGCGTGTCTTTATTTTGATGCGGAGTTATTTTAAAACTGTGATATCTCCTAAGATATTCATCTAAATTGAATGGTGTAACGGGCAATTTTGGTTACAATTGAACGCTAAAGACGAATAACATATTTATTTCGATAAGGATTATTACTATGTCGGTAAAAATACCTTTGCAAATAAAGCATTATTTTTGACCAAATTTTAAAATAATAATAATGGTTATTGTTAGTCAACCTTAAAAGATAGGCTTGTGCTGTCGCGGACTTTTTTTTAGACATTTTTAAGAGCAATACTTCCTTAATACATTATTTTTGTGCAACTTTAACCGTTTAACCAGCGCACGCAAAGGAAGCTCTCAAAAATAATATTTTTTCCCCGTTTTTGCAACATTTTTCATTGATGCTCCGCTCCTATTGATTGTAGCGTGAAGATATATAGCCTATAGCCTTTCTCGATAAATGAGCTATCCAACACTAAAAGATTTTTTCAATTCGAACCAGTAGTTCCTGAGATTAGCGCGTTCAAACAAACCAACAAACAAACTCTTCAGCTTTATAATATTAGTATAGATTTGCTTCCAACAAAATCCAAGGAAAATTATTTAAAAACTTATGAAGAATTTTCAACGTGGAGAAGTGCGAAAGGCCTATCAATTTTAGAATCAGTACTTCTTGTCTATTTTGATTATTTATCCAAGACAAAGAATCCGAATACAAAATGCATAATTATACTCAAAACTGAAAGCTACAATAAGCATCAAACACAGCATTGAAATAAATAGATTCACGAAATTACTGGCTTTTTTAAAAAGAAAATCAGAAGGGCATTGCACAAAGAAGTCTAAAATTTTTACAACTCAAAATGTGAAAAAATTTCTTAGTGAAGCTCCTGACGAAATTTTTCTGGCCACAAAAGTGAGTATACATGATTGAACTATGAATATTTCGTATCTTAGTAATGGTAATTATTCTATATATTTACCTGTTTTTATCTTTGTTATAGGTGGCCTTAAGAGGGCCCTTCCCGGTCCGTCTATCGTCAACGCGAGCATGGTCGAAAAGCTTGTTGTTTCATCCATAGCCACAGCGGCAATTTTCTTTCAATTTCCCCGTCTTACCCCGCCCCTACCGACCCCACACATTTCGTCTCCCACGCACCTTGTTTAAACAGGCTCTACAGATATTTTAATAAAACAAGTATCCATCATGAATCCGTGTATTTCCTTGATCTGCGTTGACCATCTCCCTGGTGTTGCCAGTATATGTTCATATTAGTCTTAACAATAATTTACATCCCAAACATCCCCCCCTTTTACAATTATAACATTAATGGGACAACATACACGTTAAATTAATTAAATCAACATAATAAGCAATTGAACCTGAACAACAACAAAACAGAAACTTAAAAATTAATGTAAAGAATAATCAGCAAATCTAATAGGAAGACGCACTGAGCGACCAGACCTAGTAGTCTGCATAATTTCAGAACTACCACTAGCTTCTGACTGAGTTGACATAGGTTGCCCAGAATAACAGGACTGATCATCATTTGCTTCATTATTCTGAACAACCATTTGTGAATTCCTACTTTTAGGTATATGTGTAATCATTGGTTTTTCAATAAAAACATTTCTACTATGCATCAAATGTCTTTGATTTCTCCTAACTTCATTCCCCTTCTCTGTTTTAACTACAAATGACCTAGGCCCCTCTTCTCTAACTATCTTCCCCTGCACCCATATTTTATTTGGTTGATTTTGAATTTTAACATCCTCTCCACAACAAAATGACTTTTTGTCAATGGCAGTCTTATCATAATTTAACTTACATTTGTGTTTCAACTGTAACATTTTTTCATATACCTGTTTAGGAACATAGGGTTTTAAGCTTTTCACAGAACATGGTAATTTAGTGCGCAATTTTCTGGCCATTAAAAGTTCAGAAGGACTGTAATCTAATCCAGCTACAGGTGTGGCTCTGTAATTTAACATAGCATCATTAAAATCAGTGTTACTTTCTCTGCACTTCCTCATCATGTTCTTTACAATTCCCACTGCCCTTTCGCTTAAACCATTAGATTGTGGGTACCTAGGACTGGAATGCACTAGTTGCATGTCATAAGATTCTGCAAACTGCCTAAAGGTGTAACTGGCAAAAGGCATGTTATCACAAACAATTACTTTTGGAAACCCATGAACAGCAAAAATGACTTTTAACTTTTGAATTACAGTACCCGCTGTTTTATCTTTCAGTGCCTTAACTTCAATCCACCTCGAATAATAGTCTACCACAACTATGTAATCTTTAGTTCCATACGTGCAAATATCCATTCCAATCTTAAAAAATGGTAGATCAGGAATCTCATGAGACATGAGCGAATCTTTAGGCTTTGAAACTCTATATTTTTCACAAATATTACAAGAGAAGATAAACTTCTCAATGTCTATAGACATTCCTGGCCAGTACAGCAAATTTCTGGCTCTCTTTTTACATTTACCTGCCCCTACATGACCTGTGTGTAAGCTTTCTAACACCCCTTGCCTCATATTTTGTGGCACTACTATGCGATCATTATAATAAATAATGTTATCTTTTACATGTATTTCACTTCTCAGTTTATAATATACACTCAAATTTTTACTGGTGGTCTTCTTATCATTTTTAGGGTAACCTTCATTATACCATGTAACAACCTGCCTCAAATCCGGATCATTTAAAGTTTCATTTTGAAACTCTTCCATTTTTTTATCTGAAACTGCTAATTGTTGTTCAAAACTATGCACTAACTCCTGCACAGTTGGATCTATTTTAGCATTGTCCATAATATAGTGCCTAGACAGATAATCAGCTACAAACATTTTGTGCCCCGGCACATACCTAACTTCAATATCATATTTTAGCAATTTTAATACCATCCTTTGTAGTCTACAACTAATTTTATTGATGTCTTTGTTGACTATTGATTCCAGAGGTTTATGATCTGTTTCAACCACAATCTTTCGACCATACACAAATTGGTGATACTTTTCTAATGAAGCACATATGGCAAAAAGTTCCTTCTCAATAGGTGCCCACCTTTTCTGACAATCAGTATAGCAACGAGAATAAAAAGATACAGGCCTACCTTTTTGTAAAAGACATGCTCCCATCCCATCCTTTGAACTATCAGTCTGCAAAACCACTGAACCTTCTTTTGTCAAAATACCTAAAGTAGGTGTACAAGATAATTTATTTTTTATCTCTTGAAATGCTTGTGCCTGTGAATCTTCCCATACCCACTCCACTTCTTTTTTAAGCAATCGCCTTAAAGGTTCAGTAGTTTTTGTATACTGCGGAATGAATTTACATAAATAATTGCACATCCCTAGGAATTTTTGCAACTCCTTCACATTGTTTGGTGCTTTCAGTTCTGTAATAGATTTCACATGATCTGGATCTACCTGTATACCAGACTTTGACACTATCAATCCCACATACTTAACATGATCTAATCTGTACTGTAACTTTCTTTGATTAAATTTAACTTTGTGTACTCTAGCCCTGTTTAAAACCTTTTCTAGTATTTCATCATGGTCTTGTTTATTTTTGCCTGCGACAATAACATCATCAAAATACACCTGAACCCCCTCAATATCACCAAATATTTTTGAATTAACTTTTTGCATGACCTCTGGGGCTGATGATATACCAAAGGGCATTCTCAAGAATCTGTACCTACCAAATGGGGTGACAAAAGTGCAAACTTTTTCTGGATCGTCTAACAAAACCTGAATAAACCCATCCTTTAGGTCTAAAACAGTAAATACTTCTTTTTCTGATAAATCGCTGTATATTTCCTCTGGAGATGGAATCAAAAACTTTTCCCTTTCAATACTGTTATTAAGTTCTTTAGGATCTAAGCACAATCGAAGAGATTTATCCGGCTTTTCCACAATGACAATATTGTTGCACCACGCAGTAGGGCAATCAACCCTTTCTAACACACCTAATGTTTCATACCTATCCAAAGTTTCTTTCAATCTGTATTTAATTTTCTCTGGAATACGCCTGACGGGCTTACTGACAGGCTCTGCATCTTGCCTTAATTTTAACTTATAAGTTCCTATCTCTCCTAACCCAGTGAAAACATCCCTATTCTTTTCCACAAACTCTTCTTTCCTTGATTGATCTTCCTTTTCCACTATATCTACTCTTTTCAACAAGTTTAACTTAATACAGTCTTTCAATCCTAACACTGACTGTACAGGCAAATCAATCACATTAAAATTTAACTTATGAGTTGTACCTTTTACTTTGCAGTTCAAAGTATCACATCCAAGAGGCTTAATTTTCTCACCATTGTAGACCACTAGCACTGTTTGACTTTCTTGTAAGGAACTTTTGTTCAACTTTTCATAGTCACTCCGAGATAAGGTATTGCACTCTGCTCCTGTGTCCAGCTTAAATGACAAATTTACTCCTTCGATTTCAACATTTTCTTTCCATTGCACTTTACCTACACTGTCTACACAACATATTCCTTCTAATGCAAACTCTTCTTCATCCTCTTCTTCTTCCATTAACATCATTCTCCTGTTCCTTGACTGTCCAGCTGCCTGATTAGACTTCACAGTCTCCTTCTGTATAGAACTTCTACATACTGCTGCAAAATGATTATATCTAGTACACAATGCACACCTTTTTCCATACGCAGGGCAGCTTCCTTTTACATGTGCTTGCCCACACCATGAGCACTTTTGATGAACTGGTTCTGTCTTATTATGTTGTTGGTTGGCCGTATGAGCTTTTTTAATGGCATGCACTTCTTCACTCTTTTCTAAGAATTTTATTTGTTGTTTGCTGGCCTCATAAGCTCTACATATTTTTTCTGCCTCATTCATGGAAATCTCTTCCTCTCTTAGCAGGTTTTCTTTTAGACCCTTATCTTTTACTCCTATTATGATCATCATGGTAACCAGCCTGTCTTCTAGAGTGGTAAAATCACAAAGCTTGCTCAAAGTTTTCACTCTAGTTATGAAATGATCTACAGACTCACTATCTTCTTGCTTTAGCTGAAGAAATTCATAAGTATTTATCAACGTTCTTTTCCTTGGTTGGGTGTATGTCTGAAACTCTTCAAGAAGAGACTCAAGTTTAGTCGGCCTAACCTTGAAAGTGTTGAAAACTTCTACAGCTTCCTCACCAGCTGAATTTAAAAATATAGCAATTTTCCTCGACTCCGCCGCAGATGTCAAGCCTGCTGCATCCAGATAGATTTCAAATAACTGTTTATACTTCATGAAATTGGCTTGTTCCCCAGTTAGAATCAAATTTTTTGGGGGTTTTATTCCCTCCATTTTTATTGTCAATTTCTGTTCTTGATCTTCGTTTGGCATCAAAGTACTTGAACTTGCACTAAGCTATCCTTCAAACAATTAACTTCTTTACAAAATACATACGCTTTTTTCACCTGACACCATGTTTAAACAGGCTCTACAGATATTTTAATAAAACAAGTATCCATCATGAATCCGTGTATTTCCTTGATCTGCGTTGACCATCTCCCTGGTGTTGCCAGTATATGTTCATATTAGTCTTAACAATAATTTACATCCCAAACACACCTCATACCGCCTAACGCGATGACATTGAATGAAAAATAATTTTCGAAAATTTCTTAAACTTGTTCCTGGAAATACGTGTTTTTGAATAAGTCCTACAAGTGTGTGAAATAAATATGTGTCGTAAAGAATCTCCATTACATGAGCAAGGTTTCTACCGAGATGTTTTCTTTACTTTTACAGTATATGTTTGTATATGAGTACATTATGAACGGCCAAAGTTCAGGTAAAATTTGTGCAAAACAGCAATTTTTGGAGGCTTATACTGAATTTGTTTCAACAATTTTTTATTTTTTGCTACCATAGAAACCTAGATATACACAAAATACCTATTAGTTAAAAAAATCAAAGATAGATGTGTAACAACGGCATAATCACGTACGAGCGTTTGTATGAAAAGTATGACGGGTTGGCCGCTCTTAATTTTTGGACTCAATGGTGCTTACCGCGGATGTGAACTTGTAAACTTAAAGGTGGAGGACGTTGAAAATCATTCCAATGAGTTACTGCTGATTAATGTAAAGGAAACTAAGACAAAGAAAAATCGATCATTCATTGTACAAGGACAATATACTAAAATCATTCATAAATACCAAGCATTACGTCCCACCAACATGGAAAACAATAGATTTTTTATAAACTGTCGGAATGGGAAATGTACTCGACAAGCCATCGGCAAAAATAGCAGCGTTTTTCCTGAAATAAAACGCTTATTAAATTACTTGCCTAAATTCGAAGCTTAATTGATTGAGACAGCACTTCCGTTTCCGCGTATTTCCCCTCTCTTTCTACCCTTTGTACCCTTCTCTTTCGCACATCCACCCCCTCTCCCCCTCACCACCAGGTGGGCTAGTGGCCTGATGCGCCAGAGCCTCTTGTTCATTGTGTTGAAAATCAACAGGCAGGAATTAAGTTAAGCTTCGAATTTAGGTAAGTAATTTAATAAGCGTTTTATTTCAGGAAAAACGCTGCTATTAAATAACTTGACCGTAAATTCGAAGCTTAATTGATTGAGACGTGTTTGTTATCGCCTGGTGGTGAAGAACGCCAATGTGGGGATGAAAATAAATCAGAATTGAATGTCGTAGACTAATACAGAGGGGAGTTATGATATTGTAGTTTTACATTTTCCTAAATAAAAAACAAAAACAGATGTGCGTATAAAGTTTTATTTTTTACATAAACAAAAGAAATCCTCTAACAATCACCATTCAATGAGGTAAACTAAAAATAAGAAAACATATAATAATGAAAATTTATACTACTGGAACAATTTACGTAAGAAATTATAAAATTACATACTCATTAATGATTGTGATACGATTACTTAATCAGTCACTTAATTTTTAGGATCAAACAAATTCGTTATGGTCATACCAGAAACCGAGGCAGCCGGCATAACTTGACGTTTATAGAATTTCTTGAAAGTATTTTCAACTTTCCAATTACCTTTAGCCAAGATAGTATCAATTGGAAGATTTTCTGACCAATTTTTTGATGCAACCGCTGACCGAAAACTACCAGGAGTCGCTATGATCTTGGCTTCTAATAGGAGAGATCTAATCCAACCTGCTATCACAACTCGAGAAGCAGGTCTAGCTTGACCCCTTAGGTTCACAAATAAATTTTGACATTTAGCCAAATTGCGTCTAATTTTGAGTAGGTCAATAGTCTGATTCATCCAATAAACAGGATCCTGATTCCTGTTATCAGGATTTTTTAACAATTTCCAACCAGACTGTCTATGCGTAGTAGAATCGGTTTTGGAACCAAAAATTGGCCACACTATCACACTATCATCTGACATAATTAAGTGATCAGAGTCAATACAGAGGAGAGTTAAATCATGAACGCGTCTGCCCGAACAAAGGAGTAGTAATGCGGCTGTATGCCTACATGTTGCGAAAATATTGTTGGAGTCTATGGAACTATTTGCTAAATGAGACAATAGATCATCAATGTTCCAGATAGGGGGTTTGCTTGTTACCGGCTGTTTGAGAGCAATTGATTTTAGCACATGCTTTACTAAAGTATGGGAACTTAAAAGGCTACCTGAATCCGCATTACACAGTGTAGAAACTACAGATTTATGCAAGAGTATTGTATTGTAGGATAACTTTTCAATTAAATACAAATCCGCTAAAAATTGTGCCAATACAGATCCTTCTGGATTAACTGGGTTAATTTTATGTTTTTCTGCCCATTTTAACCATCGTGACCAAGCAGCTCTGTAAGTTTTGCGAGTTGATGGCCTCCAGGATGATTCTAACAATTTTATTTGGTGTAAATTCCAGTTTTTCAAGTTTTGATCCGACCCCCACATTTCCTACCTGTAAAGTTATATCTTGGACTCTGGGAGGTGGAAGGCCGGTTGCCGTGTTCACTAAAGAATGGTCCAGGTTCCGAATAGTGAAGGGAGGACCTGTTGCTCGTGTCTTCAGGTCTCCTCTCCAGAAAACTCGGTCCCACCGAGAAACCACCAAAAGGAAAATTCCGGTCGCTCGATTGAGGTGCGCTAGTACTCTTGGAACCAGACAAGGTGGTGGGAACACCCACGTTAGCTGGTAGTTCCATTCGATCGAAAACGCATCGTGATAAATGGCTTGTTTGTCGTTCATGTCCAGCGAAACATAATTGGCAACGACATGAGCAGTTTCTGAGGCAAAAAGGTCTATTACCGGGATTCCGAATTTCCGAAATATTATTTCTGTGCATCGAGATATTAAGTGCCATTTTACGGCAGCCCGACCCCGAGATGACGATCGGCCAGAATGTTGAATTTCCCCGGTAAGTGAAAAACTTTTAGAACGATACTGTGTTGGTTCAGTACGGCGAAAATCTTCTTTGTAATATTCATCAGGGGTTTTGATATTGCCCCCCCCTCGTTGCGCAGATAAGCTACCACAGTCTTGTTGTCGCACTGTAGAAGCACTGTGGAGCATCGCAGGAGCCGACAATGACCTTGTAAGACTTTTAAAATTGCCAGCATTTATTTTTGATTGCAATGCAACCCGGCCTTCTGCTCGCTCCAAGGTCCCGATAGAGACCGACTGTCCAACTGTGCGCCCCATGCTATTTCGGATGCGTCTGTTTTAAGGAAATGACTTGGGGGTGCAATGTGAATCGGTGTCGAGGCTTGGTAGTTTTGCATCCACCATTCCAAATCTTCTTGTGCCTCTGCTGGTAAGGCATGCAGGCTTTTTGACGATTTCGGAATTGAATTTAGGAAATCCAATAAACTCCGATGATTGAGCCTGCCGTTTGGAACTACAAAACTGGCAAAATTCAGAAGGCCCACAAGGCTTTGTAGGTCCTTTAATACTACTTTTTTGTCCCTCCGTATGCGTGACAATTTGGCCAGAAAGCCCTGATATTTGTCTAGCGGAAGTCGTTTTTGATTGAGCCAGGGGTCCCAATGAACGCCTAAATAGACCAAACTCTTTTGGGGCCTGAGCTCGGATTTTTGAAAATTGATCTGCCAACCTAGGTATTGTAGCCGTTGCACCACTAACTGAGCTTGTGATCTGAGAACACCTATATCCTGATGGGCGATCAAAAAATCGTCTAGATAGACAATTAAGCGAATGCCTTCTTCTCGCAAGGTTTGAGCGATCCAATTGGTCAGGGACGCAAAAACCCTTGGAGCCGTGCTCAGCCCAAATGGGAGGCATGTCATTTGGAGCAATTCTCCTTCGTAAATAATTCTGAGAAACCGTCGTTGGGACTGACAAATGGTCAAATGAAAATAGGCTTGGGAAAGGTCTACCTTGCAAAGCCAATCTCGAGGCTGTAGAAAATCTGGTATTCGAAAAATGTTTATCAGCTTGAATCGGTCTGTGAAAACAAACTCGTTTAGAGCTTTCAAGTTGAAAATTGGACGGACAGAGCCATCGCTTTTTGGTACCAAAAATATTGTTGATAAGAAGCTCGGGGATATATCTACATTCTCGAGAACGCCCTGCGCTTTCATTTGATTTATAAGTATTGACATTTCTGGCGACGTCAGAATATTGAAGGCACTGTTTGTTATATTGGTTTGTTATATTGTTTGTTTGTTATATTGTTGTTTGGGACAATCAGTGGAGGTCTTCGAAGGAATGGTATTCGATAGCCATTTATTATTTTCATAATGAATTCTGGAGCTCCCAAGTGTTCCCAACGGTGGGCAAAGCGGGTCAACTGGCCGGCTCTGAACTCGGTGCTCGAGCGACTCGAGTCAATTCCGCCGTTTTTTAAACTGATCATTTTTAGACGCGCTATTGGACGCGTTTTGATTTCGAATATTTTTGAATCGGCTATTGCTTGATTGATTAGAACGACCGGTTCGGGATCGAAAGGAACCTCTTGTATTGAAGGCTCCTCGTCTATTAGTGTGGTTGTCTACATATCCCTGAGGACATTGAGAATGATAGCTCCCCTGCGGAGGAGCGTTATATGCCGGATGTGCAGCGTGAGCATGGCAGCATCCAGGTACAATACCTTGCGAAGGCTTGTTGTAACAGACCGCCCCCTGCGGGGGGCGGTTGTTAGATACAGCTTTACTAAATCCAGCTTGATGGGCAGAGCTGTCATTACTTTTCAGTGGTAAGAACGCTTTCTTAACACCACCGATTTTTTTCGAGGGCAATCGTAAAAGACTCTGCATTAAAAAGGTTCTGGCATGAGGGAGGTATTTTACGTAAAGTTGATTTAATAAGAGGATCTCGAATAAATTTCAATATAGCATCACGCCTCATCTGAATAATTTCGGCTCTATGGCCACAAAGTAATTGCAGTAAATCGGAGGACACCTTATGCACATCACCTTTGAAAAATATTTCAATTATTTTTTCTTGTAAATTATCAAAACACAATTTATCTCGTTCGTCTCTTGCCCATGTTAAGAAACTTTTCATAGAATCTTGTAAAACCTACCTAAGTTTTAATAAACAGAAAGTTTGGGCAGCGTAGGCCCTATGAGTATCGGCATAACGAACATCACACCAGTCACTATTATCAAAATGCTGAATACAGTTTAGGGTATTTAAAAAATCGCTAGGTGCTTTAGGGACTGAAGGTTCCTTAAGTTTGGTCTGCATATTAAACGAAAACTCTTTTGTGGTTTCACTGCTACCCTCATTAATAGCATTCTCACAAAATAATTCGCGGCTTTCATTTAAATCAATACAGGACTCATTACAAAAATCTATGGGATAGGTGTGTGTATTATTATCATTATTATGGCCAAGCAAGTCACGAAGCTCCTCTACCTCCTTAGATAATTTATTAACCTTAAGGTTCCTAGAACGTCGCGAACGTTTTGATTTCTTATGACGGTGGCGTCGTGAACGTTTTCGTTTACGGCCTACCGATTTCCTTGAACTACTAGAGCTCGAAGATGTGCTACTAGAGCTACTCGAGGAACTGCTGCTCGACCGGCGGCGCGATGGGCCTGGAGTAACTGACGCATCACCAGGATTGGTTTCAGAAGGTATAGCCCTGCCTTCCATCCTAATAATACGAAATAACACTCCTAAATGATTTAACTAGTTACTAGAATTAACACAAAAAAAAAGAAAAATCAATAAAAATGTAGGGTAGAGTTTAGCAATTCTTGTAGAATTCAATCTGTAGCAGTAAAATTAAAATTTATCCGCATAAAGACAATGTAATCTATTATGTGGGTATTAATAAATCGAACAGCAAAGCTGTTATGGAGTTATAAATTGCAAACACTTACGTGAAAAACTGCGCTCGGTGTAAAACACTTGACACGTTATTAGCAACAGTGAAGTTAATTTTGGGGAAATATAAGATGGTTCGTGGTCGAACCGTACGCGCCGAGAAACGAAACGCCAATGAACAAGAGGCTCTGGCGCATCAGGCCACTAGCCCACCTGGTGGTGAGGGGGAGAGGGGGTGGATGTGCGAAAGAGAAGGGTAGAAAGAGAGGGGAAATACGAAACGGAAGTGTTGTCTCAATCAATTAAGCTTCGAATTTACGGTCAAGTTATTTAATAAAATTAGCAATATGCCAAAGGAAATTGCTAAATATTTAAAACTTAAAGATGTTGAACTCTACACCGGTCACTGCTTTAGAAGAACTTCGGCGAGTTTCTTGGCGGATTCAGGGGCGGATATTACGTCAATAAAAAGACACGGTGGTTGGAGCTCTGATAGAGTAGCTGAGGGTTATATCGAGAGCACAATGGCGAATAAAACCATATTAAGCAGCCAAATTAACAAAAATATATAAAACTTAATCCATCAGAGCCACAACCATCAACTTCCGGCATCTTATCTTCATCCGTAACTCACGATGCACCACCACCACTATCTCCGACGTATACTATCTACAATGAAACGCAAGTTCCTCAGACGCAAGAACAGAGAAATACTCAAATCAACTCATCAACAATAAATGTACCAAACAAAAATGTAACTCTCTCTATCAATAATTGGACCAATGTTTCGAATGTTAACTTTTACTTTTAATTGTCATTATTTTTAATAAATGCTTATCTCATATTATTATTGTGTTAATTTTTTCGCAAATGGTACGAAAAGTAGAGTATTTTCCTCGGTGATAAAGCTGTCTTAGTCTTGGGTGAACTTAAATCCCTCGCTACACTCAGGACTCGTCTTAAATCCCTCGCTTCGCTCGTGATTTAAGTTTTAAACACCCTCGCTACGCTCGGGAGTAAACCTCGAGTCCTTCGTTACGCTCGCGATTTAAAGCGTCACCCGCGACAGAAGACACTGCTTTATCCCCTTGGTTAATAATCTACTATTTCACTTCTCATGCTCTAAAAGTACGCCATTAGAGCCCTACGAAGCGGGACTAAAGTGACCACTTTAGTCTCTAGGGAGTGAAAAGTAATTCGTTTTTAAAAATTCCCTTCATGTGACATAGACAACTCAAACAGCCAGTAAAATACTATTATCTGTCGAGTGGACCATCTTCATTGCGAAAATGTTGAGAGTTTTAGTACCATGGTTTTTCCGCAAAGGTGGCGCCATGTGTTTTAAATTGTTAATCTGTGACTGGTTTAGAAGAAAAAACCGACTTCCAAAAAAACACTAAAATTGTCTAAAATAACTTGACTTTTGGAAGTCGGTGTCTTTGTTTATATCATTGACTTTTTGCCACCGACTTCCGAAAGTCAAGTTATTTTAGACTTTTTTAGTGTTAAAAAGTTGCTTTTTTAGTGTTGAAAGTGTTGTAATGTTTTTTTATTTTACCCTTTTTAGTTGTAATATACCACACAAATTCTTGTCATGAATTAATTTTTACATTGTAACTAGAATTTAGTTAAAGTACTCGTCAAGACGAATCATACGAGCCCAAACTCGATGAGGTTTTGTCGTTTTATAACGGAGTTCCTATGACCACCGTCCAGCTCCATCATCAGACACTGGATACCATTTAGGACCAAAGTACTCGTCAAGACGAATCATACGAGCCCAAACTCGATGAGGTTTTGTCGTTTTATAACGGAGTTCCTATGGCCACCGTCCAGCTCCATCATCAGACACTGGATACCATTTAGGACCTAAGTACTCGTCAAGACGAATCATACGAGCCCAAACTCATGAGGTTTTGTCGTTTTATAACGGAGTTCCTATGGCCACCGTCCAGCTCCATCATCAGAGAGAGACTGGATACCATTTAAGAGCAAAGAGCAAAAAAGACATAATAGATAATCTTTTGCCGCCAAAATCGCGGAAGATTTACCTAAAAACTTACGAAAGTTTTATGGACTGGAGGAATAACAATATTTATTAAATGTTTTTGTACTTAATTGACTATTTTTCTCGCACTCTAAGTGAAAGTACAGTTTGCACCTCGAGACTAAACGCCAACTTATTGTACCCTCGGTTTCATTGACTCCCCGCACGTTCGGGAGTCAAACCACCTCTGGTATATTATGGCTTCGTTTAGTTCCTCGTATAAAATATACTATTAGTAGACTAGAGAGAGGATGTTGTGGTGCAGCTTGGGAAAGGCTTTTGACTGATCGCTGAGCAAGATTTGATGTTCGATGGTCAATCAGCAACGGTTTAAAAGGAATTGCGGGTGACCTTATCTCCATACAAACGCTCTCGCCTGTTTTATTCCTGGTTTATGACTTTAAAGCTATGATTTTTTACAGTTAAATAAATATCAACCTTTTCTATGTCCCTATGATTTCCTTTTTGATGTTACATAATGTGTATCAGCATTAGAACCTTTACAAAATCCTCAAAATAGCCTATTTGGACCGCTGAATACATAGAGGCATAAATAGTGTAGAAGCTAGGAAGATAGTTAAATGATACTGCTGCTTACAAAGTCAAATTAAATATATTGTCCGGACCAAAAGTTTTGTAATACAACAGAACAGAACAGAACAAAACGGCATATTCGGCCAGCATATGCCGTGTAATTGCGAAGAGGTCTAATTCAACTCCCTTCCTCATTTGCAGGGTACACTAAAGAGGCGCGAGCACATAAAGCACAGCAAGTTCTTCTCGTGCAGCTGCGCGCGCTGCGCCGACCGCACGGAGCGCGGCACGTGCGCCTCCGCCTTCCGCTGCCCGCGCTGCGCCGCGCACGTGCTGCCCACTGCCCCGCTGCAGCCCGGCGCCGCCTGGAGCTGCAGCGGGGCTGGCTGCGACTATACCATGACGGCCCCGTCCGTACAGCTGCTGCTGAAGAGGTGACCTCAATATTTTCAACGGTCAACTCATATTTTGGTAACTTGGTCCTAAACTTGATCAACTTTAAACGAGACTTGGGTTCTCATTTTATCACGAATGATGAAGAATCTTGATCATCTAAAGCATTCAAAAATAAAAGTTTCAAAGTTTCTTCACCACTAAAATGACTTACTTTGTCCAGCTAAACACCAGACTCCCTACGACCTCCCCTAAATAATCCCCCTTCAAACATTCCAGACTAACAGATGAATTCGACCAGATAGACGTGAACGACGTCCGAGGGTACGAAGGCTTCCTCCACAAGTACCGGAACGTTCTCCACAGCTCGCACTACCTGTGCCTCTCCGCCAAGCACTCGCTGAGCCAGCTGTACGGCAAGGTGGCGGAATACATGATACATGAGATGCCGGAAACTGAGCTCAACAGGAAGATCGAGATCTGCAGGGATCTGATGAAGGCGTTTGATATTATTGAGCCAGGATATTCTAGGTTGAGAGGTGAGGGGTCTTCGATACCACATTATTCTATTTGGTAAAAACTGCTCCGTTGGTTTCGTTGTCGCAAGCACGAACGCTGAGCATGGGGCATGGGGTTCCGAATTCGATTCTCGGGTGGGGCAAAGTGTTTGTAGATTTTTCGACACTGAGGACTTTTCCAGAGAAGTTAACTTAAAGTTTTTGCAAGAACTTGCAATTGAATTTTGGGTTTATCATAAAACAAAACAAGAACCAATAAAAATGCACTCTGTCAATCAATGAATGCACCTGTTGAAATTAGGATTTCAGTTTTGGTAGTGATAAGATAGCATGCAGCATGCAGTCCTGTCACTATTAGTGAGAACCTATTTGAAAATGTTTGTGATCGGTTCCAGGTGTCACGTTGTACGAACTGCACGCCCCGCTCATGATCCTCACGACGAGGGACTTCGAGAAGAAAGCGATCACCAAAGACAACTTGAGGACTCGACTCAAAGAGGTAATGAAAATGAAAATGAAAAAAAATGAAAAATGTTTTATTAATTATACAAGTAAAATTTAACAACTAGTGATTGGAGTCTCCTTTTAAGCAAAAAAGCCTGTGTTAGGAGACTCCGCTCTTCCAAAACTTAAAATATTAACATAAAGTTACTTGTTTTAAGTGTTATAAAAACAGGCGATTTAAAATAAAAGAGAAAATTAAAACTAGACAAGAAGCATGCAGATGTGTGAGTGAGAGTAGGGGTGTGTGAATGTGAGTAAGAGGGTGTGTGAATGTGACTATGACTATGAAGGTGTGTAAATGTGAAAATGGGGGTGTGTGAGTGTGAATACTAAGGAGTGTTACTGTGTGTATAAAGGTGTGTAAATGTGAATTTGAATGTTGAATGTGAGCATCGGTGTGTATGAAAGTTAAGTGATAGTGTGAGGGTTTGTTAAATTTAATGTAAAATACAGAGTGAGTGTAAGTGGCAATGAATGAATCAGACTGTATACGACAAGTACGAAAGATGAGAGCCTTAAGTGTAAGGTTTTATTTTATTCCAGTAGCTTCTCCGTGTCATCATAAGTAAGTGGTTTTATCCAGTTAGTTACTATTTTTTTACTGTCAGTTAATTGTTTATTGTATATGTAGATCTCTTTGTTAACTCGATTGTAAAGCTGAGCTGATCGTTTGTCGTATTGAATACGGGCGAGCTTGGTTTTAGTTTTAGGAACTTCAACTATTATATCCTTTCTTCTTTTCAAGGTTAAGTTGGGATCAAATTTAAGAGTTTTATGTTTCCTGAGAATAGTTTTAATTATATATAGTTTGCGAACAGAGTGTAAATTACTTATTTGATAAAGACTTTGTGTAGGGTACCTTAGGTTTTTGAAGTACATTAATTTTATTAGAGCCCGTTGTCCCCGCTCCAGGTCTATGAATTTAGTCTTAGCCGCCCCACCCCAAATGGGGATGCAATATACTAAGACAGACTGGACTATAGCTATGTATATTTCATTCAGTAGATTTCTGGGTTTATTTGTGTTAGTGGTTAATTTATTTGGCACGATATGCCTTAAATTTTTGAAAATCCAACTCAGTTTTCTAATTCTGTTGGTAACTTGTTCCAGATGGGAGTACCAAGATAATCTTTGGTCAACAACAATACCAAGATATTTGGTTTGAGAAACTTTGACTAATGTTGGACATAGGCAGTTAATTGGATTTTCACACTCGTGTACCTTTATAATAAAGTCGGGGTTTGGTTGTGTCCTGTGTGATATGCTAAAACATATGTAATTTGTTTTAGCTGTGTTAAGTGTAAGTAAGTTATTTGAGAGCCATTTAGCAATTTGAGTCATACCAGCTTCAGCACTTCTAGCAACATCGTCCCAAGACTTCCCAGAAAACACTACTGCAGTATCGTCAGCGTAGGAAAAAACTCTAGCGTTATTTATTTTAAGGTTGCAGAGGTCATTAATATAAAGGAGGAATAATGTAGGGCCAAGCACACTTCCCTGAGGCACACCGAAAGTGACTTTTGCATCGTTACTAACGTATTCTCCTACCTTAACTCTTTGTTTCCGGTTCGAGAGGTAGTCGGTAAACATTTTTAGTGGAATTCCTCTTATACCTGACGCTTCTAATTTGTTCAAGAGGACAGGAACAGAGACGGTGTCAAACGCTTTTTTTAGGTCCAGAAAAACCGTCAGACATTTGTTACCACTATCCAGATTACCAGTCACTAGGGAGGTAAGAGCAGTAACTGCATCCTCGGTTGATAATCCCGGCCTGAATCCAAATTGCGAGCTGCTTAGGATGTTAAATTTGTGTAGAAATTTTAAGAGCCTCTTGATCTCGTAATGATTACAAGTCTCGACACCTGGCACACGTGTTCATCCTAACTGCTCGACTGGCAGATCACTTTTTATGAGACCTAGAACTAAACCTATCTCATGTGTCCAGATTCAAAATACCGAGTATTTTTACGATGCTTGTTTAGTCCCTATTCCTTTACTATGAGTAAAAACATTATTGTCTTTGGATTATCCAAGTGAAGAAGTAGTAGTATAATTATTGATGATTATGTCCATTGATGATGATTTGATTGTTGATTTGATGATATTTATTCCAGATTGTCAGGTACCTCACAGAATCAGCACTAATCCTGGGCTTCGAGCCACCCCAGTCCTCCGAAGGTCTGATGGCGTCAGCAGCGAGAGACGCGCTCAAGAAGATCAAGACTTGGGAACAGATCATCGGCAAGATATCATGATGAGTGATGATGATCATAATGTTTTGATGTGGAGAATGTTGGCTGATCGAGTTCGTTGGGATTGAATAGTTTCATAGGTTGATTGGCAAATGAACTAAAACTGAATTCATTCTTCAAATGTACCGCAAAATTGGTATTGATTTATCAAAGAAAATTCTTGGGTACCTACCTACTTATAATATAAATTATTTGAAATTCATATTTTTTCTCTGAAATAATATTTAAAGTAGCAATTTGCGAGTTTGTTACAAAATGGCCTTTTTCTCATATAATTGCAATGTATTTTACTGGTTTCATTGATTGCCCTTCAACTGTAGCGAATTCACAAGAAGGTTTCTTAATTTATTTATTGGGCTCTCTTGAATAAGTATACGATTTGGCTAATTTATTGTTTTGTGAATATGAATTAAAGGTACATTTTGTTAAAATATCATTAAATTTATTTATTTGTATCTATTATCTGGTGTTCATAATAATATTATTTCATAAATACAATTTTCCATCGTAATAATATTTTTTACTCTAATATCACAAATAATTTTGTAACTTGTTTATATTTATTATAATTAAATCATAACCTGTATTTTTCATTCTTGATTATTATGTAACTTAATGGAAAAAAATATTTATTTTTATAAAAGATTTATTTATTCATTCCTTCCACTAAAAGACATTATAATTGTGTGAAATATTTTTATAATGAACTGTTTAACCTTCTTCAAACTAATTAAGCATTTAAAATAAATTATTTGAATAATAAAACGCATTTTTTTTTTCTGGCCTCCCTTTATCAAAAATAAAACACCAAGCGCAGCAGTATCATACATATACTGTGATATATGGGACTACTAGTCTAGCGAAATTAGGATAAGGGGATGACAGGAGAAATATTATGTATGTACTTAAGTGAACGAGTCGAAAAATAGTCAAAAAGATCTCGGACCCATTCTGATATTTTCATGGTAACTTCTATCAGTTAGAAGTAGAATAGAAAGTAGAGTAGAGAGTGCCTCCTCATACAGTCGTCGCGTCGTCGTAAGTCGTCAACCAATCATTATGTACGTCAAACTATGTAACCCTACGCAAGAAATATTGCTGGGAAACGACTTTTTTTCCTTAAAAATTCCCTTTATTCCCTTAGCCCACTGGCGCGCTCGAGATTGTCAGTTCGATTCTCACCTTCCAAATCAAATATAACACCTGCTTGTACGCAAAGAAGTACACTCACATTTCACTAGTTATATTTAGGTTCCATGAAATAGGGAGTGAGCAACTGAGCATATAACCATCAGCCTGGCACATATGTATCTAGACCCCGGGCTACTACTGAGAAATTACTGACCAAAAACCCAAGAATATTTTGACGAGCCGACTTGGGAATCGAATCCGGGACCGCTGACGATCACTAGAACAACATCGCAAATATTGATGCTTAAAGGGTGTAACAAGTCCCTTAACGAAGCCGAAAGGCACTTGTTCTCCCCATAAGTGCGATTTTTTTTTGTTCTAGACCATACCTGGGACCTTCTAGTTAAGGAAATATTGCATGGGGGTCAAAGTTCCAACTTTTGCAAACGTTTTTTTATAAATACATGTTTTTTATGTAAGATTTTTACTTTAAACACCTCCACGACCCCCGTACTAGTCAATCTATCCATCAGAACAATGTTTTGAGTGCGTTACATTGAGTCCTACCGTAAAACGTGATTGTTTACCCCAAAAAAAAAAGTCGTTTCCCAGCAATAATTTTGGCGTAAAGTTATTTAGTTTGATGTACAGAATGCATGATTGACGGCTTCGTGAAGGGCCTGCCTGTTACACCCTGTATATTGCAGTTATGTACATAATTAGTGTCATTGGGGAGGTTGACAGAAATACTGATAGGTACCTACCTAGTGTGTGACCTAATCATTTTATATGGATAATATTTACCCGTATAATAGGTACTAATTTTGCACACCTGTTAGGGTAGGATATGTTTTGTGATATGATCCTGAGCTCTACTCGTATTGTTGTATTCAAGCCTTATTGGTACCCATATTTAAGCAAAATAAATGATTTGATTTTAATTTATCGCGGAGTCAGAACGGAGTAATTTAAAAGAAATATTTTACAATTAGTGCCAATAATAATTATATGCACTGCTTCAAACAATAAAGCTGGAATGGCTATAGTTTCAAGTGTCAAAACGCGCGGTTTATTTTTACACCGCGCATGCGCACAATGCGCGTGCGGCCGGTCAGTCAGCCCGACTCACGCCCGACTGCTCGCACATGGAAGATATTCGGAAGTTTACTGTGTTTTCCCTTATTTCTAACACTTATTATGTGCTAGTTACTTAGTGACCTATAGAAATACCAAAAGTTTCAAGTAAGTAACTATGTTATAGTTCTTATCGTTTAGTGTAGAGATGTTTTTAAGTAACCATATTATTTATAGCTTGAATTTACATATTTGAGATTGTAATTTGAGAGAAGGAATCTGTTTGTTCGATAGTACTGTATCTAAAAGTGTGTATTAAACAAGTGGTATGCAAAAACAAATTAGATTAATCCGAAACGTTCGGCGCCTGATAGTATCGGCTTAGCAATACTTTTCAAAACATCTTAACCATTCGACTAATAGTATGTGGGTCAATAATTACATACGTAATTATAAGGAACAATTAAAAACGTGCCACCCTACAAAGAAACTTATGAGCCAATCTTTCTTTAGAGCTCGATTAAAAAAAAAACTGCCTTCTTGTAAACAATCCCAACATGATCGGAGTGAAATCCTATCCGTTTGTGTCTAAAAACTCAGTCGGTCTGATAACAATGAGAGTGATAGAAGAGACTTGCACCTGTGTGTCTGCACTAACTTGTGCACCGTACCATGTCCATTCCATCGTCGATAGCCTGCCTCTGCTGAGATTGTTCGCCGTGAACGGTATCTGGTTCATCTGGAGCAATACTCCCGCAAAAAAAATGCGTCTTCTTTATTTTCCAGAATGGTAGAACAAGGCGCTTGCATAGTGTGCCTCTCTCCGGCCATCCAGAAGTGCTCGGGCTGTCAGAACGTGCACTACTGCTCCAAAGACCATCAGAAGCAGGACTGGAAGCAGCACAAGTTCCAGTGCACCCCCGCCCGGGTCAAGGAGAACGAGAAGTATGGCAGGTACCTGGAGGCTTCCAGGGAGATTAAAGCTGGAGATATTTTGTTGAAAGAGAAGCCTCTTATCACTGGACCAGCTCAGGTAATGACTTCATAATATTCCTGCTGGCTTTGAACCTATAGAAGAATAGGTATTATTCAGTCAAAAGACTGTTGTTATATTTGTATGATTAAATTAGGAACAGATTATTCTACATTGAACTAAATTAATCTCAAACCATATTTGCAGCCTCAGTATCATAGTCCAGTGCCATAGGCTTTCATTCTCCTAATCTATCACTACGAGTATCACTTGCGTATTCCCCGCGATCTTCTTGAGGTCTTCCATCCACCTGGTTAAGTAACTATATATGTCTTATTCCTAAACACAATATGATCTTCAACTTCAGGTCACTCCACCAGTCTGCCTCGGCTGCTACAAGCTGCTAGAGGAAGGCAAGACTGTGACATGTGAGAAGTGCGGCTGGCCCTTCTGCTCCGCAGAATGTACCGCCAAAGAGGAGCACGACCCTGAGTGCCACTATACAGAGCAGAAAGGAGAAAAGGTAAGTTTAATAAATTATTGAGAAATTGTGGTATTGTATTTATTAAGTTCTTAGTAAATGGTACATTGAGATCTTACATTAAATTTTGTTTCACACATACTACCATTGCTGGTGTAGACATATTAATTAATTAGCTAGGTACATTTCAAGGATATTATATAAAGATATGAAAGGACAATGAGTAATGGTGGGCCCACCTGTCAATAGAAATAAGATCCTCATGAATGAATAGGTATTTTTATGCAGAATAAAACTTAGTATTACGACCAAGGCTAAAATTCAGTACTTTCGGAGTTATACTACCTATTATACTGGCTTATAAGTGATCCCAATCTAAGCAATTAATGATCGTAGTTTACTTCATTACTAGCGACGCAAAATACGCGCTTAGACGTGGAGTTGCGGACACCAGCCCGCTATACAATACAATACTAGCGACCCGCCCCGGATTCGCACGGGTGCAATGTAATACATACAAACCTTCCTCTTGAATCACACTATCTATTAAAAAAAACCGCACCAAATCTATCAAAAAAAAAAAAAAAAAATTCGGTAAATTGTGATGTAAAAGAGCACCTCTCGCCATCAAACGTAAAAGTTTCGTGAGTTTAGAATTAAGGAACAAAAAAAATATCTTGTTTGACCGGAAGGCGAACTGTAGGAACTTGCGCTCACACCATATCTTTGATTTGGTACCTAGGAGTTGGGAGATATCAACCATTCGTGACACCCGCGGGTTTTTTAAATGATGTAATCGTCATTGATGTCCAGGAGGAATAATAAATATTTTTGTTTGAAGTGAAATACTTGTATTATTACTACCCGTGACGATTCAGTGAATAAATATCCATAAAGAAAATGTTAGACTGAGACGACTTTAGGACGTCATATCTCCGAAAGTACTAGCATTTGACCATAGTTTTATTAGTAACTAAAATTCCGCTTAAAAAGCCTTATCCAACGGTATAACACATGTTACTATTGAGGGGTGGGCACAGACCCCATACATCTGTTTCCCATTGTCCTTTTAATTTACAATTTTAGACTGGTTAAGATTCGTTAAAATGCAATTAAAAATAACAGAAAAATCAATGGTCAATTCAGGAATATAAATCACAATGTCAAAAAATATAAATCATAATGTGAAAATATAAAAATTACAATGGTAAACGTCAAATAAGTCTTTATGAGATTAATAATCGGAAAAGTCTATAGATATTGGAACCGGTACTAATAATTCAATACAATGAATGACAATTTAGAATTTCGTATACAAGGCCTCGTTGATCTAGTAATTGCCTAGTTAGTCATAGGCTCGATTCGCTGGTCGGGCAAAGTAATATACGAACACGAACACCGGTAAAGAAACCCGCTGCCAAACCCTTTGAAGATAACAGCCGTGACGTGATGTAATTCATTAGTAATGGTTTAAATGGTTTTCGAGTTTGCCTTTAAAATGACTGTCCTCACATGTCTTTGTAATAGTCTAAGAATCGTGAATCATTCTTCCATTCTTAATCACTCCTCATCGCCTTATTCCTTTCATTAGGTCAATATCACCACATTCGGCATCCCTCACCCGAACTACCAGTGCATCACAGTTCTCCGCTGTTTATACCAGCGGGACCACAACCAGAAACTCTGGAGTAAGATCCAGGGTCTACAGTCGCATTGTGAGGACAGGAAGGATACTGACAAGTGGGACAATGACAAGAAGATGGTTGCGGACTTCATCTGGAAGTTTTTCAAGTTAGAGGAAACTTTTAGTGAGGAGGAGATCATGAAGTGCTGTGGGATTTTGCAGGTGAGATGTTGGCGTGATTGGATGTAAATCGCCTTTAATTTATATTTTTTGACATTTTCGGGAGTCTTAGACTATAAGCTGGTGCATAGATGCCGCCGAGGCATACTATGCTGGAAAAAACTATGCCACGCTTTTTGTTTTGTTTTTTTGAAATTGCAAAGGTTTTAAAATGTGTAAAATTACACAGGTCAGCTAGCGAGGTTTTATCTACAGTTGATGTTAAAAAAAATGAAATAAACCCTCGCAACATTTTTTGACCAGTTGGGTCAAAAAATGTTTGTCGTAAGCTGACGTACCTACTTTTCTCATTTCTCCTTCAGATCAACGCCCATGAGGTGCCTCTCCTGGAGCCGGAGTACGTGGCGCTGTTCGACCGCATCTCCATGGTGGAGCACAACTGTCGCGCCAACTGCAACAAGAGTTTCACCTCGCAGGGAGATATTGTGAGTAACCAAAAACCAGTGTCGAGCTTCATTCCTTCGGCGCTTTTCTGATGGTAGCAATTAAAATAACAAAAGAAATCTTGTGTAACCTTGATTACTTGTTAACCATCCAGATCCTGACCGCCGGTGTGAACATCTCCGGCGGCTCCCACATCACGGTGTGCTACACGGACCCCATGTGGGGCACGGAGGCGCGGCGCCACCACCTGGCGGACTCCAAGTTCTTCGAGTGCACCTGCGACAGGTGCTCCGACGTCACCGAGCTGGGGACCATGTACAGTGCTGTTAAGTGCAAGAAGAAGTAAGTTGCTGGCATTTGATTTTATTACATAAAAGAAAAATAAAGTAGTTTTCGCGGTACGTTCAAATCAGATTGCCAGCACGGATTTACATTCCCTCTTACAGAGTGGAGGCCTGTCTCCAAGCAGTGAGCCCGCTTTAGGCTAACTATGCTAGGCACACAATGTGCACAAAAAATCTTATTGTATTATATTCGAATCAATTTAGGTACTTGTGCGCCTGCAACTACGTAAATGCATATTATAATTGCAATCAAGCGTGTAAGGAATAGGTACTTTGCTTTTGTATAAGTTTTGATTTCACCATGTTCTAATAGTGTCCTTCAACTACCTCGTGTTACGTTTCAGAGACTGCAAAGGCTACCTCCTCCCGGAAACGTTCATCCTGCCCATCCTCCACAAGACGAAGAAGCCTGATCCTGAGACTCGCAACCTGGACAACAAGTTCTGGAAGTGCGACTCCTGCAAGGATGCTGTCTCCGACGCTATCATCCAGCAACTCGTACAGGACATTGGCAGAGAACTGAGCATCATGCCCAAAGGAGATGCGGAGGCTTGCGAGAGGTAAGAATGAATTAGTCGAGCTGCTGTTGTTTCAAAACGTGTTGGGTCAGCGTTACCGTCAAAGCCGTAGGAAACATCTGGATGAGGTACTCACGGAACCGGGAAGTGTGACAGAAGAAATTTCAATAAATAATAATAATATTATGGCTCTTCTGTACATAACATGGTTGCTTGTCCCAAATGGTTTGTATAGCCCCATTTGGTCAATTGAGTTTTAAGTCCTATCCATATGACAACGATCTCGAGCCAGCCTATTGCAATCAACACAAATCTAGACTACACTGTTACCAGAGATTCCAAAAGCTCATCATAATGTAGACATCATAATTACTTCATGCGAATAGCAACCCTTGCAATTTGGATGCAGAAAAATAGTACATTTTGATATAAGTGGGGAAACTTTGTTATTGCATTCGAGCGCGGAATTAACACCCGAGCTGCAGGCGAGGGTGTTATGGAGCCGAGAACTGCAGTAAAAAATCCCCACGCGTATCAAACGACGTTTTTCAATACACTTTAGAAGAAATAAAATATTAGAACGGAAAGTATTTTTGTCAGGAATAATTAGGAAACTATGATTTAATTTGCTTTTTTTCCGCGCGTTGCTTTCGCCAGGTTGATGAAGAAGCAAAAGTCTGATGCCGCTATACAGCCTAATATGAAAAAAAAAAACAATAAATTATAATTTTAAAATATTTTTGAATTTAGAACACAAATAAATATTAATTTGTTCATAAAAGTAAATATTTGATATAAATAATCATGCTTATCTATGATATTCTATTTATAAACAATTTAAATACTCCAAAATTTTTACGCCGTAAAGACGCGTACCTCCTTGGCGAGATTCAAAAAAACCATCGCCGCCGATTATAGCTATATAGTCAATGAACTATGCTATGCAGTCTGTACTCGGTGGGTTATGCAGATGACATAGCAATTCTAATCACTGGGAAATTTGAAGGCGTCTTATGTGACCTCATGAGGAAAGCCTTCAAAATAATCGAGAATTGGTGTACAAAACACGAACTATCGGTTAACCCCACTAAAACAGAACTTATAATGTTTACAAACAAAAGAGTCCTTGGACCACACAAACTTCCTAAATTATTCAACACCGAACTAACACTTAAAAGAAGTTAAGTACTTAGGAGTGATTCTTGATAGCAAATTGCTCTGGAATAGGCATCTTGACTACAAACTTAACAAAAGCACAATCGCACTGTACCAATGCAAAAAAATGTTAGGAAAAACGTGGGGCCTGTCTCCAAAGATCACGCTGTGGCTCTACACAGCGGTGATCAGACCAATGCTGACATATGGCGCCTTGGTTTGGTGGACGAGAACTGAATTGTCGACCGCTGTCTCTAGACTTCAGCGGTTCCAAAGGCACGCCTGTTCCGCTATCACGGGCTGTATGAGGACAACCCCAACTGCGGCAATGGAGATAGCCTTACAATTAACTCCCCTTGAATTGCATATACAGCAGGAGGCAGCACTAGCAGCTATCAGGCTTATGCACTTAGGCATATGGGGCAAGAACCATACCAGTCCCCACGCAGGCATCCTGGACCGGGTGATTGAGTATCAACCTCTCAGCGCTGCCCCGTGTGATAGGACACCTAATAAACCTATGTTCAACAATAGCAGGATACAAACAACAGAGGAATTAAGGGATCAGTCAGGAGTCAATGAAGTACGCATCTATACAGATGGGTCTAAAACTCAAAACGGCTCGGGGGCTGGCGTAAACTCCCTAGACCTCAATATCAACTTTCACCTACCACTAGGCGAACACAGCTCGATTTTCCAATGCGAGTGTGTCGCCCTAACACAAGCTGCAACAGCCGTAAAGCGTCTAGGGATTCACAACTACGCAATCAGATTTGTATCTGACAGCCTAGCTGTGCTTAAAGCCCTAGAAAACAAACAAACTAACAGTAAATTAATATTCGAATGTCACCACGCCCTGGAGAGTCTATCGCGGTCTAACAGAATCACCCTCCAGTGGATAAAGGGGCACAGTGTATCCCTAGGCAATGACGCCGCAGACGAACTTGCTAAGAGAGGTTCCGAGATGGCAGTGCTAGGCCCGTACCCACTCCTTCCCTTACCTTTCTCACAATTCCGTACATGGGTTCGCCAGAGATCAACTGAACTTCACAACAACAAATGGTCACGGTCTACGGACTGCAGGCAGTCCAAAATGGCGATGCCAAGTCTACATCCGCGACTAACAAAACGACTGCTCAGCCTAAGTAGAAATAACCTCAGAATAATAATAGGGACAATAACGGGCCATTGCCCCCTAAATAAACATCTCTTTAACATAGGCGCCACGGACAGCCCACTCTGCAGGGGCTGCTTTGACGCCGAAGAATCAGCCGCCCACGTCATCCTGGAATGCGAGGCCGTGGCTACCCAACGCAAACAAATCCTCGGAACGGTGAGGTCGCTCCGCGAAGCCTGTGAAGCTCCCAGGAAACTTCTGTGCTTCTGGGCGGAGCTAGGCTGGCTAACTTAGCCGGACACCTACGCACAACGGACCATATAAAGAGAGTCTAAGTGCGGAAAATGGAGTCCCTACTCTACTCTACTCTACTAGTCATTGAACTTATCTGTGGAAATTTTTATTTCCGCACGTGTGCGGAAAAATATTAAAAATCCACGCGTGTGAAATACATTGCATGTTAAACCTAATCGTAGTGCGATAAGAACCAGTTTTCGAGAAAGTGTATTGAAAAATAATTTCCGTGTCGCATAAATTAGCAGACATTTTTGCTTCCTTTTGCATCAATATGTATGATACCAGTGTTCATCGGAGATTCTCCATCCACCTACCAGGTTCGTCGGCCACTGCAGCAGCTACCTGCACCCCAACCACTTCTATATGACAGACGTGAGCCTGGCCCTGGCGCAGCTGATAGGCCAGGAGGTGGAGCAAGGCCTGGCGATGGTCACGGATGACCGCCTGCTACTGAAGACACAGTTGTGCAAGAAAATTGCTGAGCTGCTGGAGACTTTAGCACCAGGTACATTACATACATAATTATGTAAACTAACGCCTGTTTCATAAACTACAGAAGGTCACCTGCACCTCCTTGCACGCTCCTTTTGCTGTGCTTGCTAGTTAAACGTACTCATAATTTCATATTTTATAGGTCTGGTATACAAAGTCTGATATAGAACTACTCGATCGTCTCTGGACGATGAATGCTGAAGACAACTATGCACAACAATCCCAAAAAACTATAGCATTCTTGATGCAAATGCAATTGACTTTTTTCATAAATGTTCTTCGTCATCGGATAGAAAAGAAAATGAATTGATGAAAAATCTCCAAGCTGTCATTGTGTCACAACTTAAGTATTACTATTTTTCAGCTGAAACTCGTCTCCGAGGCACCTTACTGTACGAGCTACACGCTGCCATCGCTGAGACAGGAAGGAGGCAGGCTCTCATTGATGGACCGATGACTCTGCTTGGTTATGTCTCTGTAAGTTACCTAACGTAGTATTGTAAAAGACATTATATCATGCTTATAATATCCGAAGGACTAGGCAGAGGTGTAGGTACCTCATAAAAGGTGTAACAAGACACTTGACGAAGCCGAATGGCACTTGTTTTTCTCGTCATAGAGATAGTTTTTTTGTTCTAGACCATACCTGGGAACCTTTTAGTTACGGAGATATTGGGGGTCAAAGTTCCAAATTTTTCACAAGTTTTTTTATAAATCCATGTTTTTAATTAAATATTTTTACTTAAAACACCTCCACGACCCCCGTACTATTCAATCCATCCGTCAGCACAGTGTTTTGAGTGCGTTACATTGAGTCCAACCGCAAAACGTGATTTTTCACCCCAAAAAAAAATCATTTCCCAGAAATAATTTTTGCGTAAAGTTATTTAGTTTGATGTACAGAATGCTTGGTTGACGGCTTCGTGAAGGGCTTGTTACACCCTGTAGTACACCCACAATTCGCCAGTTAATTTTAAGTCGCATGTAATAGAGCCTACTGCCATCAACAGGGCACAAGTCCAGACTCCGTAGATGCTTAGTGAGAAATTTCTGATGGAAAAACCAAAAAACACTTCTGCCGACCAGGGAATTGAACTTAGCTTACCCAGCATTGAATCGTGCTTGCGACCACACCAACGAGGCTAAAAAGCAAATACCTACTTATTCTTCTCATTGAGTCTCGATAGGTGGACACGTTAACAGCAGCGTCAGTGGCGCTCAAAGGAAATACTAAAATTCTATGACATTCAGGACATTACTTATTTTTCTTATCGAGTCCCAGCAGGTGGCCTCGTTGACAGCTGCTTCAGTGTAGCTCAAAGGAAATACGAAAATTCTATGACATTCAAGACCTACATGACACACTCTTGCTTGCTTTTAATTCTTCAGCTACGTTTTTAATTACGCAACCGCAACAGCATAACAAAAGCTCCTTTAAATCGCTTTAAGATTACCGCACAATTAACAAAGAGACGTCATTAGGGGAAAACACTATGTTTTGATAAATTACTATCTTAACACCTGTTGTGGTTGTAAAAATGAATGGGTCGAGGTAGTGTCTACGTTGAAGGCATTGCTAGACCTAGCTAGGCCGCTAGCTAGAACGTCCCAGTGTCAAATATCAGTACCAAATAATGAGTTATGCCCCCGACACGTCACGAATTAATTAAGTGAAGTGATTGAACGCCCACATTACAAATATTATTTCTAATCTCACCTTCGTCCTGTCTTGAGTAGGAGGTTATAGGTACAATAGGAGTAAAATGAGTCCCTAAGTAATACCTTGGCTATGGGACGTATTAATAAGTTTTACTTTTGGAAAAATTCATTTAGCCTTTTGTTAGAAGGCATTTTTTAGGCAAAGATTACGGTCCCCCTTATAAACTTTCATAAACCAAATAATGAAAGTGGATAAAAACAAAAATACAGCCTCTGACGTAAAGCGACGTATGTATCAGTAAACGCACTAAGTTTGTTATTTCCCGTAATAAACCGCCACTGTCTAAATATAAACTGAATATTGAGCACGCGACTAAGGAAAATACGCCAGTTGTAATTACTCAGCACAAATGAGAAAACAATTGTAAAACACGTAAGTTTATGAGCTATTCCTATGATGTTTTAAAAGTTAACTTGTTTCTTATCGGAGGCGACAAAGCAGTTGTATCCAGTAGGCCTAGCACGATGTTGTCCAGTTCGGAAAGACATCAAACACAAAACAAACTATCATTATTTCTTGGAGTTTCTTGCACATTCTTCTGCATAAGGATCTACGTTTTTGAAAACGCAACTACAGTCTTTACACAGTTATTATGCCTTGTAGCTGGACTGTCGCTTAATCTTTTGTTTTTGTCAATTCAGAAGTGCCTGTAAATGGTAAATAAATAATATGAGTTGAGTTGATTACAACAATTTACAGCTGTCAAAAGATCACTGCCGCTGATGTGCCATATCAATCAATAAAAGCGGCATCCGCAGATCAAATACCCCAATTATTAAAATATTATCGATATTATCGCAGATCAAATACCCGAATTATTTATAATACAAAGTATTTGTTTCGATCATTTTAGTCTAGCCCAGTCCCAATTTAGCCTCTCCAAAATTTTAATTTATTAGAAGAGATCATATAACAGCATAACTGATAGACACGAACTCAACAAAGTTTTACAATTAACTGTGACGTAAATGCTGCTTTGAACCATTTATTTTTACAATCACAACAGGTGCTAACATCGGAATTTATCAAAACAGACATCACAGTGTTTTCCCCTAAAGATCTTACTGTCATAATTATTCTTATCCTTGATTATGATGACGAAAGTCTGGAATATTGTTATTTAGCAAACAAAATGCTGCTGCCGTGCATTTTGTTAAAACAGCGGCCGCTTCTGCAAACCTCCCGATCACTGCGGCAGACCGCAGCGACACTACTGTCTCAACAGGTTTATTAATTATGTAACTGGGTACCTGTACGAAACGCAAATAGTTAATCTGCTCTGCTGCTGCGGTTAGCGGTTGCGGTCATCTCCGGGTAGTACCCTGTCCCTAGTCATCCATTGCGACATTCAGTTGGTACAGATGAAATTTTCTTTATTGATCAAAATCTTTCTTTATCGTTAAACAAGAAAGGAGCGCGCTGAACAAAATAAATGATGAACTTTTCAAACAATTTTCCCAGAGGAAAATGGGAAGTTACAGATCGTTACTTTATATCAAAATTAAATTCTAGTATTAAGCTTGATGTGCGCTGGAACAGTGATCTGTTCCAGTTGTTTTGTTATTAAATCTTAAATAACGTTTTAGTACATTTACTGAAGTGATTGTAATTCAGTTCACGTTAACCTGACCAAACTAACAACCATTATTGAGCAGAATCTCGCTCTCAATTAAATATAGATTGCGGCGAAACCAACTGTCTGTGAAACATAAGAACACAACGAGAACCATCTTGGGTCTATTTTTATTGCATTGAGTATTGGGCTGCTAAAGACAATCTTTTCAATATCGATAGTCAAAGATAGAGTAAAAGGTTATACAAATGATTTTTGCGTACTGATGGTTCAAAATCATCTAAAATATTAACCAAAACCACGCCAAGAGTTAGGTGCCATAACAATAATTGAACCGGTGAATCCATTGACATCACATCTTAGACAAAAACAGTCTTGTACGTGTCTGCTCGCCAGCAACTGGCCCATCGCTCGCTCCAGTTACTCGCCCGAAATACTGACACTAATACTGGTTGTTTTGAACTTTTTTGTGAAATGTGCAAGTGTGTAGTATAAAAATTATAACAATGTAAAAATGTGCTGCATGAGAACTATCTCAAACTCTCAAGGAAATTAAAAATAAGTGAGCTCTGGTCGTAAAGTATGAATAACGTGTCTTTACTTGGATTAATTAATTTTTATTACGCAGTATAAAATGTTTATATGGTATTGTACGTAACACGCTGGCTGACTCTCACGTGACCAGGGGGCCTAAAATGGCTGCATTATCAGAATCATAATACGAATCACGTTAAAAATTTAAAACATAAAATGGAAAAAATAAAACTTTGCGTTTATAACCTTAAAGACCATTTTAAGAATTTTAATTTTTTAACGTGATTCATGTTATGATTCTGATAAAGCTTCCATTTTAGGCCCCCTGGTCTGGTATCTCTATTTAGTAAATATTTAGTATTCCTAAGAAGGATAGGACGATGATCGGTTTTTAGATTTATTACCTCAAGTAGTTGCGTAGTTATAGTTACTTAGTTAGTTTGATGTCCAAATGAAACCACATAGCTAAAATGCGCCGCGTGCCCGTGCACGGCATGCGACGCCGTGGGTTTGCGTCTTTATGGTGTAAGAATCTGGCGTGAAGCGAATCTGTCCTTATGCGAACAAAGGTACTTTATGTTATGGTCTGTACATATTCATTCTTTAAGCAAATCTGACCTAACGCAAATCTGGCGTAAAGCTAATCTGTCCTTATGCTAACAAATGGTCTAGAATGCTTGGTATCAACCAGGGCTTCGTGACGGGTCTGTTTACACCTTGTATTAATGAATGCCTGAAAATTATTACGCTTTTGGAATTTCAAGTCTCGGCGTTGATTCGAACTTTGATGAAAACCAATAACGTGCTTTTATTTTACCAATTATTTGAGTAGCAATCACGTATTTGTGAAAACGCCACGGGTACAGCTGGGAGCAAACAGTCGTGCACGAGGTTTAACAGTGATTAAGGTTTTCATCTTCTTGTCCTGTATATTGTTTAACACTTGCATCTTTCTTTCCCAGGAATCCCGCAAGATACTGACAGAATCAGCCCAGCTCCTTCGTCACGAGCCTCCTGAGCTTCCCGAAGGTCGTCTGAACCGACAGGCGAGGATCAATCTCATCCAGATGGACGAACTCATCAGAAATCTGTCGGCTGCTCTCCCCTCGCCTTTGTAAACTGGAATACATTTTTGTACTGATTGTATTATTGGAGTTTGAATTTACTCTCCCTTGTAATGCTTACCCCTTTAATACTTGTTTTTGACAGAGCTTAGATACTACCATTTAAAAAAAATCCATCACATTTTTCACCCATGGCCATGTCATGTCGGAAATCAATTGCAAGTTTTTTTTTTTTTTGATGAACGTCAAAATCGGATTTGATCGTTAGTAGTAATCATAAATAATAATACCAGCCTATTACTGTCCCACTGCTGGGCAAAGGCATCTTCTTAACAGAGAAGGCACGACCATTGATCACCACGCTTGCTCAAGACGGGTTGGCGATTTCAGACTTTTATAAGACCAGGTTTCCTCACGACGATGTTTTCATTCACCGATGTCTGTGAAGTCCAAGATAAACTTAGAAAGTACATACCTATGAATTGAAAAAGTCACATTGGTACTTGGTCAATAGTAAAAAGCCAGGTTACAGATACCATTTATGATGATAGTTCATCTGAGAGTTGCTTTGGCCCGGACAAAGCCGGTTGAAACAGGTACTTCGGCAGTATATAGAATAAAGTTTGACATTCGATCGACAACACGTTTAACGCTTATAATTGAATGTGTAATATAAAATATAACGATCACAGCCTGGAGAAAGCGGGTCGACGCACACGCAGGGGTAAAAAATAACCGTATTTGTGCAAGCGCACCGCCAGAGCTTTGTGCAGCACGAAGGCTTAGCTTATTTTTGTTATAATTTGATGTACCTACCTACCTGTATGAAAACAGAACTGAAGAAAAAAATATCAGAAGACAAAGATGCATGAATCCAAGACAGAAAGATGCAGGCCAATGAAGAAGGAAAGAATTTAGCACCCTATGGCTGGCGATGCAGCTGGTTATTCCCACACAATGGTCGTGAGGGAGCACTTGTGTTAAGTGAGGGATAAGCATATTGGTCATACTTCATGATTGAGGGTATATTTTAGAGAGAAGATCCTTTAAAAAAACCCGGCCAAGTGTGAGTCGTACTTGCGTACGAAGGGTTCCGTACCATTATCTAAAAAAATATAACTTAATTGGCGTCATCTATGTATGTATCACACCCTTTAATTCTCATTTTTTTTAATTTTTTGCAATTTTTCCTTTTTTATGCTGTAAGGCCTTGCTTTTTTTTCCAAATTTCATGATTCTAGGTCAAAGGGAAGTACCCTATAAGTTTTGATTCCCATGTGAAATTGCATAATATGCGACATAAACAGTTATATCTTTTTGATCGCTTTGACTGTAAGCCAAACTGTGTAAAAAAGTCGGGTTGCTGTGTTCTCCAGCGTGTACCAATTGCCAAGGTCAGTCTTGCACAAATGTCTAGTTGAGTACAATAGAGGAAGATTCCTATGATTTTAATGAAGAGCCAAATGACTCAGCCACATTTGAACAATTTATGAACATCAAGAAATCAAAACAATATAGTTAACCTAATAATCAATAACAATAATCAATATCAATAATAAGGTAATATCTAGAACTTGACGGGTACTGTTCCCTTAAATTATCCTAAAATTGTCATGACAGTTAGTAGAGTAGGAATAAAGGGGAAACCACGATAAAAAAACGCGCCAAGTATACTACCGCACAGGTGGCGTGCAAATGTGTGCATATCATGTATAGAGTGACTTTTAGAATCGCGATATCTCAGGAATGGTAACTTAGGAAAAAAATTATAAAGACCATTTTTGTAGAAAATTTTAAGATCTACAAACTTTGGTTTGAAATTTTTTTTTGATAAAACTTACCGTTCTAGAGAAAAATCCAAAAAACTTCAAAATTTGACCTTTGACCCCGAATAACTTTTGTAGCACACAAAGGATCGATGGGGATTTTTAAAAACTTTATTTGTAATGGTAAACCCCAGCTTTCCACCAATTGTTGGCTCTCCGGGAATTTTTGTTATTTTAAATGTCTATGTTGACCGGACTAAAGGGATAGCAGACCTGAGTATTTGGTATTAATATCAGCTTGATACCGCCACGCATTCCTGAGAAAAAGGGTCTTGGCAGACAGACAGACGGACAACAAAAGTGATCCTATAAGGGTTCCGTTTTGCCGATTGGGGTACGGAACCCTAAAAAACTATGTTTTTAGTAGGTCCTACTTATTTCGGCAATATTTTGCTGCACATTTTTTGATACTGATCGAATTAGCAAAAGAAAGCGCTCACGTCCCGCTAGCCTGCACGCGCGCACGTCGAGGCTGCTGAGTGACATAAAGGGAGCTCCACGAACGACGCGTTAATTGGAGCGACGTCGACACTTCGCGGAATCTAACCTGTTACCTTGCTGCCGTGAGACCATTATTGGTTATTGATATATTTTGTTAGCTACGCTTGCACCTCGATAATTCCTTAAAGGAGGAATTTTGTATTCAAAGCGAAGGTCGCAGAATTTTCGGAGATGGCGTGTGATTTAATGGTATCAATACCAGTCTAAGCTGGCCTCCGTACTGGCCAGCTGGCCAGCTCAAGGGCATAGTGTTACCATAGACGAAGACGTGCGATCGACTGTTTCTTCACCGTCCGTTTTCTTCAAAATTCCGTTCAAAAGAAACTGCGGAAAAGCCAAATGAAAAGCAGTTACCTACTTGCCTACTATTCGAGTCCAACAGAATCTGTTTAATTTTCTAAACTGTTATCATTATCATCATGTCTCTTATTGACTCAATAACAGTCTATCTCATTAAAATATTAACAAAAACGTGTCTCTCTCTCCGAGTTTGCTAAAAACATGATGTGTAAAATAATACAAACCTAATATTGTTGATCCTAAAACTAACACGAAGAGTAAACTCAGTGTCAAGTTTGAGGCTGCGAGAGGAAACAGATTAGGGCAAATAAGTTTAGGCGAACACTGCCCGACTATAAGAGGCTATAAGAGAAGATGATTTGTTTGCCGTCTTTTACAGTAGCTATTTTAAAGTTAACATTTATAAAGTAGTAACAATGGACAAAAGCACTTATCCTATATTTACTGTTTTAAAACAAACCTTGACCGTTCAGAAAGAAAAACCCTGACATATATTATTATTATAATATTATATATTATATTATTAACTTGGTCTACGCTAACTGGTTTATAGCGTGTCTAGGCCACGTCGTTTTAGTTTTCTTACACATCAGACAGGAGCCCATGACTTGGTTTATAATGATTAGGTATCTCTTTAAAATATACAAGAAAAAAAAACCACTAATGTGTGCTCTGTCTTAAACACACTCAGATAATACATTCATAAAATCTACGTGGCCGGCGCCGACGCCGACGTACACATACAAAAATAGTCCGGGAGGTAGCGTTGCATTGTAGGAAGTGTTTTTACGCCGATCGATTGACATCTTTTTAAATAGATCACGAATGACTAATAACTGAACCAAGCGTCAGCTGACGCACCCGCGGTGGGTTTGGGTGTGGGAGGTAATGTAAGGGAAGTTGTTAAAAAAAAAAAAGTAATTTTAAACAATCACATGGTTAAATTTCACTCGGCGTACTATTGTTTTTTTGTACAAGTGCATGCGACCAGCTGACGCATAATCCACTCTCCACCATGCAGCTGACTATTTTTTTTCAGATCAGTCTAATGTGAACTATCTATGAAAAAAGTTTCAGCCGGCGTACTACGACTTAATTTTTTTTTTACAACTTCCGTAACCTCCCACCCCCAAACCCACGCAACTTGAGCAGCTGACGGTCGGTTCTCTTATTAGTCATATAAGATCAACTATCTATGTTCATTTCAGCCGGCATACTATGACTTTTTCATTTGCAACGCTACCTCCCGGACTAAAATACGAAGTTTCAAGCACAGATCGACATAAACAGAAGCAAGCCGATTTAGAAATCAGCTGGCTTCTTCCCAAAGATTAAAATGCTGCTGTAAATGTTTCATGATTTTGTTCATATTTGTCCTTTTGAAAAGGACAAATTAACAGAAAACGATTAAGATTAACTGAGATTAAAGAGATCTCTAGAATGACATTAAGGATGCATAGGAATTGAAGCTTCATTGAGATAACAGACTCAGTTGTTGCTTCCAGTAAAACTGCTAAGCTGCGACTTCCAGACGACAAGTATGGAATATCATATCAATGTTATTTGAAAAAATTACCAAATTGTCAATCGTCACTCAAAGTGTCGAAAAGATTGTCAAAACACAGAAGTTAAGAAATCCTTTCATGTTTCATGGCATGTTTATTGTATTAACACCACTTTATCTGTATTTCCCGCGTGAAGGAACTACAGCGTCATCCGGCCAGTTATCTGTGCCTACATAATAAAATGAAAACTCATGAACATCTTAAAACCTCATCTTTCGTTCACTGAGGATCGTCCCGCGGTTCGTTATCTTAACTAGTTATCACATGTAAATATCGCCAATGACGGAGACACGCGAAAATCTTCGGGCAAACATTGCGAGTTCTCCACCAACATCCTAGCAGGACGTACGCTGCCAAAAGTGTTCAAAAAATCCTCAAAAGTGTCCGTAACTATTCCCGTATTCTTTTGAAATATGTGAGGGTTGAGTGTGCATCCCTGTGGTAGTATTTCGATTGGAAGTCAGGCGTTTGTGCAAATGTAATCGAATGGCGTCAGTCAGCATCGTGTTTGCTGTTCACATTAACAGATATACTGTGTGCACGTTACATCGTGTTAAAGGTTTGTGAGAATTTTACTTGTGTCAGAGAATAAGTTATTTCCTTTATGGTCGTGGAGACATCGTTACGGATTAAAGGTCAACCAGGGTGTAGTGAATTTATGTTCTAAGCAATCTGAAGCACAAGTTAATCTCGCCTCACTGAATAGACTGTTAGTCAATGCAATGTACTATGCTGTTGTTTGTCTTTACGTAACAATTGGCAAAAGTTCTAAGTGTAAGCAATGACGAAGAAGCAGTGGTAAGTAGAGTGCTAGACCGTTCCCAACAATCCTTTACAGTTGAATGACTCGTCAGTAATTATTTCTTCAACCGGATTTCTAGAAGTACGGACATGTCCAAGAGCAGCGGTCTCATAGGATTTCTGACTTTAGCGTGGTGTGATAGAGTCATTACCTAGAGACCTCAATGCGAAGATAGGGTCTACTTTCCTCATTCAAATCGATTGTGTCCGTGTTTCATTGAACTTGCTTGCATTTGTCTGATTGTGAGTTATTCCATGTTTAGTTCCACCATTTTCTGCTATGTACCTTCGGCGAGGCATACGTCTTCTTCTTGATAGCTTGGGTTATACTTGGATAAGTAGTTGGGCAAATAGGGTCTCGCTGTGGATACATGATTGTCATACACAATGACGGTAAAATATAACCTCATTGGACACACATTTTGACATTGACATTAACAGCTAAAATAAATATCGATTTCTTGTCTAAATACCTAAACCACACCACACCATTTTTTTTTTCGCATTTAAACCATCAAATAACTCCTTCCGCTCTGGGCTGAGCAGGAGGGTCATCCATCCCATCCATGTTCCTTCTTTTGCCCTTTGTGTTTCAGGGCCGCGGTATCTCTTTCGAACAGTCCCGCAACCCTGGCAGACATGGGTCCTTTCGGACCCTTTCCCGTTTGCTGACATCTCTCGGAGGCGCGCGTGGAACACGAACGCGCCGTCGACACGGCCTGTCGTCATAAAACGGATGGATGGCGAGCTAGCCCATAGCTCGCGCCTAAGGTGGCCGGGGGCCAGCACGTGGCCTCCGACGCCCGGTGCATCTCCCGCGGCGGTTGTGACGTGAGGTTCTCTTCCTCTCATGTTCCGCCACCTCCTTCGCTAGCATGACTGCTTCGCAGAAGGCGGTTACGGCGTCCCATTCCATCTCGCTCCGGACCATGGATTGAACCAAGGCCGGACGCGAGAGGTCGCCGCAGCCTGTCTCCACCGTGTGCTCTACCGTGTCCTCCGGTCGATCCTCACAATGGTAGCACCCGGGCGTTTCCCCCCGCCCGATTCGGTGCAGGAACCTCCCGAAACAACCGTGTCCGGTGAGGACCTGCGTCAGGCGGAAGGTGAAGGCGCCGTGGTGCCTCTCTAGCCACTCCTCAAAGAGGGGACTTATCGCCACTATTGTGGCGTGCCCTAACTGTACCACACCATTGACCATTTCTCTGACCTTTTTTTCCTTTAGGATCTTTTGATGCGTATCGGTATTAACGCCGTCATCTTCTTTATTATTGCTTTTCACCAAACAATAACAAACAGCAGGTTTTGCCAACATTGCCCCTATCAAATCATGTTTATGCGAGCACCAATAGTTCCTTGTAGTACCGGAGAAATAACCTCCTACGACAAAATAAATAACCACACAAATCCAATATGAAGAGGGAGGTGTTAGTTGGGAAATCCCAAGTAATGCACGTGCAAAAGTATTAAATTATCAAACAAACCCAAACAAAATTAAAGTGCTAAAAATATTAGGGTTCCAATTCAGTTGAAATGACATCAACCGCCAGACTGTGGCCTGTCTGCCTTTGTGTCTGAGTGAACGGAATTCCTTTCCAAATTGCAACTGATTATCTACCCTTTTTTTCTTATACTGTGTAAAGATCTATGGTTCAAGCTTTTCATAATACAACATTAAAATATTATTTCTTGTAAAAATTTAAAAAGGAAAACATTCTAAGTATGGACATAGAACTTCATCTATATTTGTACTAATATTATAAAGACGTAAAATTTGTTAGTTTTAGATATTAGTCAAAAGAGCTGCTGAATACACGTTGATGTTAGAGATTGTTCACCATCATCAGTGGCACCCTGTTCTACACACTGCTGAGTATAGAGCCCCTCCCTTAATGCCATGCTTCCCTGGTCTGTTCGAGTCTAATAGAGGCCGCCCCATAAGCTTCTGTAGGTCGTGTTCCTGTCTGGCTGTTGGTCTGCGAATGCTCTTTCTGCAACCTCTCGACATTAAAGGGAGATTGTTCATAAGAAGTAATATGTGTCTGCTAGTTGGCTGACACTCAGGAAGCTAACTTGTTTGTTTGTCTCCTTATTCATTTATGGCAATTATCTTTTGATTGCTACAACCTCAACAATAACAATTATGTATGACAAAAGATCATTAAAGTCTTTAGTAATATGCTTTGATAGATACCATATGACTTTCATACGAGTATTGCCACAGAATAATATGGTATTGCTTTGTCAGCTGGACAGTAAGGTGCCCAAAAGGTGTCATTGTAATTTTCTAAGACAACCAAGTAGGTAGTGGCTCATACCATGCTGTGCAATCATAATGATACACACGCACCTGTTTAGCCAAAATTTAAAAGTTGCGGCAAGAAAATCTATTATTCCTTAATTCCCAGATGGATATGAAAATTAACACGAAGATGTTAAATAAATAAACAAACCACAATGTTAGGTAAAACCGTCAGTTTTGCGTTAGCACTAAAGTTATCAATTTTGCCATATTTGCATCTTGTTTGATTATACTTGAGAGTTTTGTGAAAAAAACAAATAATTCTCCCAAATTACAACCGGGAAGTGTGGCAGACGGCAGGGGAGGCATATACCCAGCAGTGGGTGATTCCGGGCGCGTTGAGTGACATGGAAAATTTGATTAAACATACGGGGGCAATAAAAAAAAGCATCTGTTCATTTTGACCGTGTAGGTATTGAACTTTTGTAGGAAACAGCAGTTTTTTTTATTATTAACGGATGAACCTCTCCTCCCTTCCACTTCGTATATTAACTCGGCCTAATATAGTCCACTGCTGACTGCTGGCCCTCTCTAAAGCTGCTCCACAATAACACATCTGACGCCTTCCACCTCAAATCTGTTGTAGCCATCAAATTTAATATCCAGGAATTACAACATGATTCCACACCAAACTTTGTTTATTAAATGACAAGTTAATCTTCAGTTACGACCTTCCTTACCATTACCTACGTCAAAAAACTTCGTGTATGTCAATTCCGACTTAAATATACATATATAACTGTACAATACTTAGCAGCAGTACCTTATCACCTGGTAGAAGCTCTTCATCCCTAACAAAAACAATAGATTCAAAAGCAATCACAATTAACCCACATTACCATCAATTAGAAGCCGATGTTTGCTCAGCCTCCCGGCGACACAATGTTATCAGTTTGTGTAAGATTATACACACGCCGTGCTTAATAGATCACAACATCTAGCGTGGAAGATTTGCATCAATGCAAACTAACAGAAATAATATGTTGGATACAGCTGGGTTTCGATAAATTCCATATTATATCTCCCTTATTCGATACTAGCTTCTGCTCGCGACTTCGTACGCGGATTGGAATTCCACAACGCGTGTGCCAGATCTTCAATTTTTATATGTCAACAGAGAGTGCTCATCAGGCTGAACAACTTTTGCTAAGACGTCATTCCTATATATATTATAGTGTAGCTGGGCTCTTGGAGAGAACTCCAAGAGCCAAAAATTGAAGATCTGGAACACCTGTTGTAGAAACAACAGGTGTTCCAGATCTTCAATTTTTATACGTGAACAGAGAGTGCTCATCAGGCTGAACAACTCTTGCTAAGACGGCATTCCTATATATGATTTAGTGTAGCTGGGCTCTTGGAGTTCCACATCAGGTGTTCCAGATCTTCAAATTTATTTTCTTGGCAGAAAATGCTCATCACGTGGAACAATTTTTGCTATAGTACCATTTTTGTATGTCTTATAGTTTAGCTGGTCTGTTGCGGTGCTGCATCAGATGTTCAAGTTTCCAAGATAAATTATAGCCTATATGTTGCCTAGACCTATACAATAAAAAAATACATTTCAATCCGTCGAGTAGTTCCGAAGATTAGCGTGTACAAACAAACAGACATTTTTTTTTTGGATTTGTGCTCTATTACTGTTTCCAAACCCCATCAATTATTTTATTTTTATATATTATTGAATGTAAAAAAAAAAATGAGGGGGGTTTGGAAACAGTAAAAAAACTGTGTCTGTACTTTGGTACAGACACAGTTTTTTTACTGTTTTATTATATGTATAGATGTGACTGGCTACGGCTAGCCGTATCCGTGCAGCTTTCGTTTCTCTTTGTTTTGCTTCTTTTGCTTCAACAGCACAAGTATGTAGGAACCTTTTAGCCAATCGAATATTATATCAGCTTAATTAATCTTGAAATCATTAAACATTTCTTTGTCGGGTTGGCCCGTCCGTTTGGTCTGTTTGAACTCTAGCATATTCTCGCCATTTGAATACGAATTCGAAGCTCATAATATCATCGAAACTTCTAGAAAAAAGTGTACCAAGTGTCTTAGTATAATTAAAATTATACTAAGACACTTGGTACACTTTTTTCTAGAAGTTAATGCTTTTTATTACGAGAACGACTATTTATGGAATGGGGTTTTACCCAAACGTGGCAGACCATTATCAAAGACTTTGTTTTGCTATGCTGCAGTAAATTCACAAAACGATAAAGCATTATGCATTATGATTAAATGGCTTTATTGGCTTATGTGATAACATTCGATGGTACATTACACCACAAAATATGAGACTGTTCCGTTGGTCTGGTCTGGACAGCTGAGCATGGAGTCCTGGGTTCTATTCCCGGACCGGGCAAAAGTGTTAATGGGTTTTTCTCTCAGTAGCAGCCTGGACCCGCGCGCCTCGGAAAGCACGTTAAGCCTTTGATCCTGCGCCTGATCTCTTTCCGGTCATGTCGGATTGCCGTTCCATCGGACTATGCGAGTGAGGGATGAGAGTGTGCACCTGGGTCTGCGCACACACTTTTGTGCTATTACATCTCAATCACTACTAAAGTGAACTACTAAAACTACACTACTAAAGACCGAAAACGGTTAGGGAGACTATAAAATATGAGTCTCCTCGTAAAGTTTTCTGAATGAAGTGATATGTGTCCTCTGAATTTTCTGAATAGTGATGTGCATCTCCACTATCCCTTATTCTAATCTATTTTAATGTACTATTTTAATCTATTACTGTTAACTGACTAATAAACTGTTGATAATAACTATAATCAGAGACTTGTTTCAGTTCCCCTGAAACCTGTTCTCTTATAATGTATATAAATATTATAAGTTTAATTTAGAAACTCGCTCACTTCGCTATAATCACCGATATAAAAAATCCAAGTCTCACAATCCCTTTCTCTCATTTCAGAAAGAAAGAGATGTCAATAGCTCGCTACATCTGGCTACTCCTATGCTACGCTCAATATGCGAGGACCAACCTGATGGATGAGAACAAGGAGTTTATGAACAGCTTCCTTTTTCCTAAGGACGATAAGACAGAGGAGCTTCCCATCCAGCTCGGGAAGGACTGGGAGTCTGGCTGCACCTGTAGGGCCACCTACCATCAGAAAGTCATCGTCTGCTTTGGAAACTACGAGTGCATGAGGTTTCCGAAGGTTAGTAGTTTTTACATTAGTGACAATTGCTTTTCAAGCGTTCCGTATAATTATCTCCGAATCCTGTGGGAAGTTTATGCCTTTCGATAGATTAAGTCAATCGAAGACACTTCTGCCTTTTCCTTCATAGTTATCGTTGACAAACTGTCACTTTGTCTAGGTCTTTTAATCTAGATTTATATCTTTATGGCGCAGAGCTAACGTGATGATTATACTAATTTGTAAATCAATGACATTCACAGCTAATGTATGTTATGTATTTCCAAATCTAATCACTCTTGGTCCTCCCAAGTTATGGAAGCAATAAAAGTTTACCTATTAGCAAAGTGTGTATCGCGTCTCTTATCTGCTAAAACAATTTCATCATTTCATACTTCAATAGCTTTTTTCGGGGTTGCATGGATACAACTTATTGTACATTCATAAGTGAAACACTCTTAAGTGTTTCTTAACCTTTTCTAGATTATCCTTACCTAACAACATTCCACCTTAATCTCAAGTGCGACGTAATAGGCTTTCAGTTTACCTTACTTGTCGCAATATCCTGTAAGACGTAGTAGAACAATGAATACATGGTTATATATATGAACACACACAAACACAGTGTCACTACACATATGTGTTTCATAACAGAACCGAGACGTAATTATCGTCATAATATTGTCAACAAACTCACACATAACTGATATGAAACTGTGAGTAAACAATGAAAATTGTTAGGATTTTAAGGCGTAGTTAGATAAATTCAACAATTTAGAAAAAGAGTTAAAATTAAGAGTTGAGATGCTGTGATGAGTTTGTTTTTATAACTGTTAGCTTAGCTGATAGTTGTTGGCTGGTATGTGATATGATAAGCAGTTTCGGAGGTAGTCTTTACTTTGTTCACGATTGTAATAATTACATGATAATTTTGTCATCGAATCTCAAGTTTTTATTAGAGGTTCGGTTTTTTAAAAGATACAGAGAAGGTCTGAATCTGAACGTTTGCGATTCGAACGTTCTACTTTTGATATTGATGATGACGTAGAATCTAAAACAAACCAAAGAAAGGCTAAGTCAGGTGATAAAGATAGTATCGTTAGGGCTGTCGGTCAGGGCTAACTTCTCTTCCATTTAAATTACCTTTCTTGTTATTATAATAAAGCATATTTTATAATACAGAACAATGATTTTCTAATTTTTTGCAGGTAAAAGTACGAAGCGAAGTTTTAAGAGTAAGGACTACAGTCATCACTGAAATCATTAAAGGAGAACTCGATTTTCTGTACTACTTGAAAGTATTGGAAATAGAAGCAAATCACCAACTGCGATACTTAGAACCGGGAATCTTCTCCAACTTAACGAACTTAGAGCAACTGTCAATATCGTACAACACTCTGCTACAATCAATCCACGAGACAACATTTGCAGGACTCATAAACCTTCACAACTTGACTTTAGTCAACAATGGATTTGGATCAGTTCTACAGTTAACACCGTCTTTCAAACCCAGTATACTACCATCATTGAGAAGACTAGATTTATCAGAAAATACTTTAGAATCAATCCCAGAAGATGCCTTCAAGCCCATGGAGGGCACTACTTTAAGAAAACTCGATCTGAATTTGTGTAGATTAGAACATATACATCCAAATAGCTTTCTACCTTTGAAGCATTTGAAAAACCTACACATTGGAGACAACGATTTAAATTCGTCATTAATAGAAAGATTTCTAACAACTATGATGGAAAATGATATCAATTTACTTCACCTCGATTTATCTGGAATGGGGTTCAGGAAACAACCACCCAGGAAACTTATGAACATTATAGCAAATTCTACGATACAGACTTTAATTTTAGCAAGGAATCAGTTTGAAATTATTACTGACGATGCTTTCCCCAAAATGGTAAATATACAATTGATGGATTTAAGAAAAGTCTGCACTATCTTGGTGAGCCCTCTAGCTTTTAATCCTGAAGTGTTTCCGAACCTAAGATATCTACTATTGAGTGGAAACAACTTGGCAGGGATCCACGGTACTCACTTGTCCAATCAACTGATGCTCTTAGACTTATCAGATAACAGAGGCCATGCAAACAATCCCGTTTATTATGAAATAGACAGAAATACTTTCACAGAAAGTAAAAACCTGCAAGTATTAAATCTATCTTTCAATGGAATAAGAGCAATATTTAATTATACATTTACGGGATTAGAGAGTCTGAAAATATTAAGTATGGAAAACGGCACTATCTATCACATAGGAGCCGGAAGTTTTAAACCTACCAAACAATTAGAAATACTCAATTTAGCTAATAACCCTCTAACAGCTAATCAAAACTTAACAAGTGCACAATTTGACGGTTTGAATGAGTTAAAAATTCTTATTCTGGAAAATTGTGGAATCAAGAATTTTTATGAAGACGACAACATTTATGAGATGATGCCTAATTTAACTCACCTGGTACTTAGAAATAATCAACTTTATTACATAACAGCAGAAATACTAAAACCTTTGAAAAAGCTACAGTTTTTGGATTTAAGTGAGAATTTGCTAATGTCTTGGTGGAAACCGATATTCTTGGCTTCTGGTGTGAAGCCAAATAGACTATACTTGACGAACAATAAAATATCACATTTCTCACTAAGCATGATTCAGGATATCGGTTACTTACTGGAAGCGAGCAAGGGTGATATAGTCATAGATCTTATGAATAATATTTTCGTGTGTGATTGCAACTCTATGTTTACTACGTACCGCTGGCTGCAAGCTAACGCGACGAAGGCTTTAAAACAATATATCTTCAGCTCTAAGTTCCAGTGCAGTAGTCCCGACTTGTGGGAGGATAGGAGGGTGTCGGAATATTTAACATCCGTGAAAAGTTTACATTGTTTGATGTATGAGAAGATATCAAACATTATGCTCCTCGTATGGACCGCACCGTCATTGGTCACCATATCTCTAGTCTTATTGATAATAGCTGTTGTTTACAAGTTTAGAATGTATATACGCTATTGGATGTTCATAGCCAAAGTAGCATTAGGGAGGAACTTCCAAAAGAAACACCAAAAACCTGATGGAGGGAAGACGTATAAATACGACGCGTTTGTTTCTTATTGCAATGAAGATAGAGACTTTGTTCATGAAATGCTAGCTCAGCTTGAATCGGCGCCACCGTTTCTAAAACTATGTGTTTACGAGAGAGACTTTGAAATAGGGTCGTTTATATCAGAAGCAGTGTTAAGCAGTATTAACGAGAGCAAGTATGTTATTTTGATAATAAGCAATAGTTTTGCGAAGTCGCAGTGGTGTCGTTGGGAGACACAGCTGGCGGAGTACCACAGGATATTTCTTGAAGATGAGACGTCGTATGACCCTTTGGTGTTGATAAGAATAGGGGAGATACAGAGCAAGTATCTGACAACTACGTTGAAGTACTTACTGAAGACGAAGATATACCACTCGTGGGATCAGAGGAATAAGGAGGAGTTCTGGAAGAAACTGAGGGACGTTATAGTTAAGAAGTGAAGTAAATATTTTATAGGTGATTAAATTTTAATACATTTGTTTTTAAAATCTTAATGCCCTGTTTGGTGTAGAATCTTAGGTATTCATTTCAATTGCTTCACACGAAGGACCATAAGCTAATCAAACAAGAAGATTATAGACTTTTAACTATTTGTTTCTAAAGTTCAGAAGCTAAATAGAAAATTCCAATAAAATAACTTTAAATTAAGTCAAAGTATCTAAACTCATTAGCACTCGTATAAACTAGAATAAAAAGTACTCACGGCACCAGATGCTTAGGCCGTTTAATGAATAATCAGATATTGTGATTTTCAAACCCATTCCTTTCTCTATTCTAACAAAGTTTGTACTTATTTAAAACACCGTCCCTCACTTTCCGTTACGCTTTTCTATTTAATTTAATTAATAAGACGAGTACCGATGGTATGAATAATCTAAATTCTATGCTTTCTTAACATTTATGATAAATAAGGAGGAAAACAATTAGCGGAGATGAACAGTTCCAAGAAGTTATTTGAAAAGTTTCTATTTCTTACATAAACTGCATAATATTGTTTCGTAATCTGAAGCTGATTCTATAAAAAAATATCGAGATATAGATATTCAAAACAAAAAGTAAAAGTAGATACGACGATACATCTTATAACATCTTTAACAGTCGCTTATGTGATATCTACAGTTGCATAATAACTGCAAGGCATTGTATCTGTTAGTTATCGAGGAAGATGTGTAGTACTAATTTTATAGATCCTTAGCAGTATGGACTAGAGTTGCTGAGCAAGGTATCATAAAAATCAAACATAGCAGAGGGCTGAGTGTATTACCCTGCGCAACGCAGGAATTACGCCAAATCCGCGTTTATAAAAAGGGTCTTGCAAGTGATGTAATTCAGCTTTAAATACCAAAAGTTTGGCTCTCTTATACTTTCTAGTTCTCAAAGTTAAGTAAATATGTTAATAATGAATTGTTTTTATGATGAATGGATCAGTGAATTATTATCTATTAACATAAATTTCAAAATCCCAATTATATAAATTAAGTATTCTTAGAAAATCTACTAGAGTTACCACGTTTTGTAATACCAGCATCCACCATCCATCATCCATCAGTATTCATTGCAGTTTTCCTCATTTCGCACGCTTTCTTATCAGTCGCCGCGAAAGTTGTGTATCGCAATATCCTTGAGAAAGTCAAATATCAGTAATGGCGGTGCATAAAGTTAATATTTATTGACGACTTATATGTCCATTGCAGTACATACCTACAGTTTCACTTTAGCTTTCTACGTAGAGGAAGGCTTAAAATGATCGGTGATAGGCAAATGCGATGGATTTATTAAAGAGAATCAAGTTTCGTTCCATACTGAATTGGGAAAGTTGAAAAGTTCCGAGATTCGTAGGCTGTAGTATCGACTAAGAATCCCATTGACACGACCAGACAGCAGAAGACACTATAGAATGGATGTGATCCTTCTTCTTATTGTCAATTTCAATAAGTCTCTCTAATATTGGTTATGAATCGGTACAGAATTTAGCTACGAGTTTGTCAATTCCTGTAGTGTGCATATCAAGGCACACGGGAGAATTATTGTGGAACTACTTACTTACAATAAAGATTTACACAATTAATGTCAGCTGTCAAACCAGCATCAACACCATTTAAAGCCTCTTCGCCACACAAAATCACTTCTACAAACAGAAATTAAACACAGACTAAGTTACCTCTCCATAACTACGTCTTCATTCTATCGTTTACTCTCAACGTTTACTCGGCTCACACTCAATCTTAAATAGGTTAAAATGTATGAGAATGATCGTATCTGTACAGTTGGTTAAGTACACAAGTACAAGTATCAATAGAGTTTAGACATTCGCTAGACATTCACTCGGGTGAATGTTTTCTTTAGTCATTATTTTCTGCCTACATCGATTAGTGAGAAACTGAGAATTGTTGGACTCAAATCTGCAAGTGTGCGGAAATTATTAGCAGAGACTGCCGTTGTATGTAAAGCTATTGGAGCCTCATTCATAAAAGTACTTAATGCTAAATGATTTCTGAGATAATACATTACCTGTTCTCATTTACTCTTAAAGATGAATAGTGTTGAAAGTTGTAGAGATTCGATCACGTAAACACGGTGGGAGACACAAGGTGGACTGAAGAACTGGTGAAGGTCGCGGGAACAGGTTAGATGCGGAAAGCACAGGGCTGACAGAAGCGATCGTTGTTTGTGACGCTTGAGAGACCGAAGTCTATATCTACCAGAGTACATCTTTCGCCTGAATGGTCATTACCATGATGATGACTATAGTGTTAAAAGCAGCAATATAACAAAAGACTCAAGCAATGAAAGTGCGCACAATGACTGTCGGGAACACACTTGCCCTAAGCAAGTGGCGCCGAGGTAATAAATTCCTCATAGAAGGAAAGTAGGTCTGTTTACATTAGGATTCAGACGTTCGCTAGACACTCATTTGTGTTTGATGTTTAATCAATTAATTAATGCCGAAATGTAGGATGGAATCAATAGTAGCTTTTCAAAAAATATTGTGAATTGTGGCACTCCCACTGACTTCATAGTGTTTGGGCAAGTAAAATGAAGTATGTGTTTAGAAAGCTCAAGACATGAGATCAGCGCTGTTTGAATAATGGACAAGCAATCAATAATTGCACGAAGAACTTTATAATAGAAGCAGAAACATGAAGACCACATCATGTTCGTACATTATAGATACGTCGACAGCAACTGTTGTTTAACTGATATCTACAAGTTGTTGTATAAGTGGCGTAACAGGTATTACCGCAAAATTAATATTCAGTGCATTCAGAACTACAAAATTTACTGCGACCGTAGAGTGACATATTGATGAAATGCCAATGTTTAGCAATGCTGAAACTCTTCCTTGATTCCTCACTGATTCGTATTCATCAATATTTATCATACCTACCTATGTCCTTGTAGTAACACCTCTATACAATTGTCTATTTATTTCACCAGTTCCTTTACGCTCACAGTTCGCACTGATGGAAACTTTCAACCAAAACCTTCTGTCTCCCGGAAAGTATTGTTTAGATTAATTACCATCATATTTGTGTGGTACACGTTCGTTTTATTCACTAGCCGCACAATATTCAGGCGGCACCGCAGTGCGTACGAATACCGTTTTAGACACGTTTTACTAAAAAACCGAACACCGAATTACAACAAACTGTACAGCCAGCAAAAAAGTCAGAACAACAATTAAGTACACAATTAAATTGGCCACCCGCAGCATAATGAGCGAGCTCGACATAAATGAAATGCATTCAATTAACTCAATTAGTGCACCTTTCGTTTTTAAAGGCAAGACTTGGGCGCCTTTGTTTTGGCGCGGGAGAAAACACCATCTTCATTCAAGATATCGTCGCGGGATAACGGTGTGGCGCACGCGCTCACAACATATCCCTGTCACTCTTATAGGCGTTTTACTTGCAAGAAAGAGAGAGGCATCAGACAGTGGCTGGCAAGCGATTACTCGACTGACCCACTCATAGCACACACTCTTTCTCGGCAGCAAACGAAACCTAATTTTTATATCGTGTGAATTTGCAATGAAACGCGATGCTCTTGTGTATTTAATACCGTGAAATAACAGAAATTATAATGATTGATGGTTGGTCGTGTCAAATTCTATATAATAGTTTATAAATTGGTTGATAGTTGAGTAAGATATTCGTTAGGATTTTGATTGAAGACGTAATGATAACTTAGAAGTGTAGAGTTCGTTTGTTATCGTTAATTATATCCATGTCTAACTCAATAAAAACTATGTTAAAGGTCAAAGAGGTGATACTTGAACTAACAAGCAATAAAATAAACAACACACCCACTTAATCTAACTACATATGAACAGAACACAACAGTCTCACAAATCTAGGGCTGTTATCATTTTGATATTGAATACCTACACTATATAATATTGGACCTAATCATACATCACCCAAATTAGCCGAATGCAAGAAATAGCGGAATGAATGGCCTCTTAACTACTGCTAAACAAACTTAAACTCCATAAAACACACACACATAACCTTTACATCAGCCGAACTCAATCTGCAGGCCCGAGAGCCTACTCCCTTATTATCAGACAGGTTGTTCTTAAACTGTCAATAATTCAGAGCACGCTCAGCGCTACTCCGGCGGCGGCGGCGCTTCGTCGGAAATCGCTCATAAAACCCATAAAAGTGCACCAGCAACCTTTCAAGGACCACGCTTGACATCGAAAAGTGCAACAGATGCAGTCCTTGAGATTGGCGATGGGAAAGTTAGTCGGTGAGCAACCGTGGTGGCGGCCGCTTGTCTCCACGATGCTTGTGAGCGCGCACGCAGTGAAAGTTCGTTAGGCTGCGAAATGCGGTTTGCTATCGCCTTTCTGTTTGTGGTGAGTGCTAATTACGTTAAAAGTGTTAATGGAGGGTGCTCTCTCTTTGCAAATGGATGTACGTGTGATTAATGTAGGGTTCCAGTTTCAAGAACATTAAGGTGGTATATGCTTGGCGGCTCGGAACTGGACTGTTTCATTTAGGTCTTATTAAAGATCTGCGGATAATTCTAAAGAATGGTCCAGAAGTATTACAAAATACAGTTGGCTATTGTAGCTATCTTGGAAGTGATGATGCCAATCGGTATCTATTGATAGAACGTGTTTTAGCGCGCAAAAATTGTACGACTCTTCTAAACGGGGGCGTCTACAGACTAGACAACTGTTACTAAATAAAAATAAAAAGTAAACCATCGTATTTGATGATTATTATGGAAAAGTCATTATGAAACAGTATCTCATCCCAGTGAATTTAATAAAACATAATGTTATTGTAAACCTGTAAAAATAACTTTATAGAACTGCTTCGACTATAATTGTAGAAGTAAAAGGTGAACTTTAGATTATTGAAGCGGAAATGTGTATAGAAACAGTTCTTCTCAATCAAAACAAAACAGTACAGCCAGCAAAACAAGGGTAAAACAATAACAAATAAAACAAGGTAAACACAATCATAACAATAATTAGAGATACAAACAGTTGGAATATTTAAAACGTTTCCAAAGAACTAAGGTTAGTGAACCTACCACAGAGGCGAACAATTGTAGTTAAACCACCGGTAACCACACGTAAGTAGGTTGGTAATGAGTTAAACAATTATCTATTGGTACATTGTGGGATGAGCTGAATGTGCTTGACCGGTGTCTTACTTGTGGAGACTACTGGAGACGTCGAGTCAGTCATACGGAGATCCTTCAAAGGTTAATAATCTTTCATATTTTATAGCCGTTACTCTATATTTATGGTTTCTAAGTAGTCTTTCTTAAACGCTTTCGAACCGAAAGTTTTAAGTTGATTAAATAAAATTATGTAAATAAAGAAGAAACCTATGGCATAGCTTCAAGTTCTTTTTGTTTTTCTTCCTCTTTTCGTTATATAGATATATGTCGTATACCTACTTCTTAGTTTTGGCATTTGAATTACTGTTTCATAAACATGTATCTCCTAAAACATAATTGGATTACTATCATTACTGTCCTTTTAAAGAAAAGGCCATGTTTAATCTGTAGCGAATCCACTAACAAATGATTTTATCTAGAAACACGTTAAAATAAACAAAAACAGTCTTCAAATATAATGCAAATATATGTTAAACAAAACCGGCGGTGCTTTGGATAAAAATCTTTCTAGAGAAGCCATAATTTATGGGCCATTAAAATATGAGTTATAGTCTTCTTCAATAAAAATCGCAATAAATACAAATTTTCTCAATCTACCAGAAAAAAAGACAAGAAGGCTTGTTCTTTTTAAAAAATTAAAGAACTACATTCTGTTCTGTATACATATTGCCATATTGTGAACTAACAGCGCCATTTTGAATTTTCAATACAATTTCCACAGACAATTTCACAAAGTTTTATCCACAGCGCTCTCCTGGCAGTGGCAATCGCCAAAAGAAACGCCACTATGATCTAAAAAAGCAAGTCTAAGGTTGTAAGAAGTAGTGTAAAGCGTAGTAGTGTGAAGCGAACCAGGACGAGCGGTATGAGCGATATGAGCGCCACCGTCAACAAGAGCAGCGCCGCGTGGGAAGCGGGCCGGGTGCCTCACCCACTATAATTGCTTTTCACACAAACCGTACCGTATAGGGCTGCTAACCGTACTTTATGAACCACGTGTATAAATATCGATGAGTGATCGCGAGATTCGAATGATTTTCTCAGTGGAGTGTCGGCAGAAAAATCTTAAAAGTGATATAAAATTATTTTCTTTTATTCCTGTACAGTCGAAAATTCTCATTAGACATTATTTTCAAGTGTTTGACAACCATAGCATAGCACCACACTCAACTTGTTCCAAACAGCAAAATCTCTTAATGAGTTGCCATGAAACAGGCTGCGGTATCTATATAACGATCATGTTAACTGATAATTGGCAACATATTACATTTTTGTGTGAAAATATTAAAGTTAATATTAATTACTTATTATGTGGAGCATAGAGTTTATATTTCGCGAAGAATTTTTGTAATAAATTGTAGAGAATCTAATATGAATTCTTCGACGCTGTAATCATCATAAACTACAAGTGTAAATGTATCTTCTTTGAATGTCTGACGTGCTTGTACATTTGATGGATCTATTATACTTTCCTAGTTTACACGACGCCGACTGTGTTTAACTTGAATCTTAAGATATTGTAGATAGCTTCCCTACTTACATGTAGCCTTGTGTGAGTGTGCAAAAAGGTTGATTTGAATAGGAACATAGTCTTCTCAAGAGACCGGGACGTGTCTTCGGGTCGTACTTCAATAAACAGCTCGATTGAGCTTAACTTCAATAAACCTTTAAGTATGACTGCTAACGTGCCTATCAATCCTGACAATGATGGAACAAGTTTTTAACTTATCGACTTTCTCAACTCTAGAACTTGGTTGTTCCATCAACAGCAAGAAGAGATGAATAACAATTCAGACTAAATAGATATGGTAACACTCTTATAGCATATCCAAACATCTTTATGCGCTAAGCAGACGATGGGCAATTTGGCAACAACAACCAATGGACGTCAACCAATAGATGAAAAACACACAACGACCAATGAACGGCGCTCCTGTTCATTGGTCATTACTATCCGGAGGACAAAAGTGACTCGTCTGCGCAGGCCTTTAATGTCATCCACACGTGAAATTCTACAACAGGTCAACAGCAGCCAAAATGATATGTAATTCAACTATTACAATTATTGTCCTATTTCTTCTTATATCTATACTTTCAACCATCGTTGTCCGCTACACTCCTACAGTAAACAAATTCAACACGTTAAATTTATAAATCTTGCAGTTGAAATTGAGGCCTGACGATTTCGTACTTTTAAAATTCAAGTAGTGCCTACTGTGACTATAAAAACAGCGGCACCATTGCAATGCAAATAACTTTGATTGTTTCTCAGTAATATCATTCAGTACAGTGGCACACAGCTTATTAGGTTATTGGTTTAGTCAGAAACACCGAACATATGTGTACTGCTACTGAGCAAAACCGTCTCGAATTATCTCGCGTCGTTTGCAAGAGAAAATTATGGTTTGACTGTAGGAAATGAACTGTCATTATGTTCAAAGGCAACAGGCGAGTAATTTTCAACTGTTTATCCAACATCATCGCTAAACTTATAATCTGTGGTGATCAATACGGACAGTAGATAGGTACGCTATCATCCTTTCTTCGGCTTCAAATAATCATTATCAATCATCATCTTTCTGCTCCTGTACCGTATTTTTTCCTTCCATTCTCTCCTGTCAACCACGTCAACCGTCACGCTATTCACTACTTTTTTAAGCTCAAAATACGGCTTGAAAAACGTGAGATTCGACAAAAAGGCACAGACAATTCGAAAAACCATTTAACACGGAAATTGCTTAATTCGTTTTTAAACGCTACTCAATGAAAAGGTACACAGCTACTATCTAGCCCGCATGCACATAATCACAAATTCACAACCTAACGGCATAGCGAGGACACTCCGAAAATTGCCAAAATACCGTCCAATGTCAAGTTCACATTAGCACAGCTCTAAACATTGTTTACAATGACATAACTGGCATAACCTGGCGCCGAGAAAATCGTGATTTACGTCAGCTGGGCCACAAGTCACATGTATGGGGAAAGTTTGACTAGGCTGATTTCACCGACATATGTTGGGTTGGGTAATAACCCCGTTCTGTCGTTGAATAGATTTACATAGTGTGAGGTTGTTTGTTGATTTGAAGATTGTCGTCTTGCGGCCAGTCGAGATCTGGCCGTGCGATCTCGATTTGTTTTCTGTCTAAACGAGCAGATAATATGATAAATAATAAGTATGGTGCAAACTTCTTAAATGTGAGTGATTATTGATTAATAATGTAATTTAGAGATGCCAAAATAAAAACAAATTAGGTAACATTGTCGTTATTTTAATGGTTCGTTTTAAACATTAAAGACCTCACTAGACGCTTACTGTAAGACTTAGATCAAACTAAATACAAAACATTTGCCAACCAAAACTACAATTATTGTTAATGTGCCTCTTTCTATTAAACTGTCTTCTTAATTAAGCCATGCAAGAATATATTCATCTTCTTCTTCTTTCGTATCGATGGTACGAATTATCAAATCAAACAATCAAAGAATATATTTAATAAACTTGACGTCACAATTCACTCGATCAGATAACAAATGGCCACGCACTGATGGCGTCACATAACCTGCTCCCAAATACAATCAGTCACTTTCACTGGCATGCCTGTCTGCTCGCCATCGCCATGCGACGGACAGGTAATATCTAACACCTCACATACTAAGTTATGGCTCTCGAAATTATATTAATTTGTTAAGACTTTTTTGCTGACCGTACTGACTAGACGTTTATAACTTGCTGCCTTAGATTATGGGAAACATTAGATTTGTATATATAACAAGTCTCACTCAGCTGGATGGGTGGCTGGATACAGTAAGCTCATGTACGAGTAGGATGATGATAATTTAGGAACAATATTTTGTAGATAAGGTTAGATTTATTGAATTAGAAGAAATGGTTTACAAACTAAAAGATGAGGGTAATTGTAACGAATATTTTTTTCTTGATAACCCTTTCGAAAATGAGGCAATATCCGTAGACACAAGACTGGACAGTAAACAAGCTGGTTCATAATCACAGTCAGCTTAACATTTGCACAGATCTAGTTTCCTTTGTCCCTAGTGCTGTGAGGAAATGGTCACGTTTATGTAAATGTGAATGGAACTGTTTCACGCGATGAATCTTTCTCAGGATGGGTCACGTATAGTTTACGTGCTGGCTGAAAGCCAATAGCTTATAAATCGACAACAGACGCTCAGGATGTTGTTAGAACTCATTGCCTTGGGAAAACGGAGTACGATGTTTCAGTGGGAATATTACTTAGCAATAGGGATAATTTGAAACATAATTATCTCGTCAACATAAATTAGATATCGCCACGAAAATAATTGCTAAGCCTTTTGTTGTACCCAACTTTGAATTTTATTGGAGATTTGATAGTTGAAGCATTCTAAAGGACAAACACTTTTAACAGGTACGTCATTCAAGAAAGTTTTTTTTTTGGTTGGTTTGTGTCCTTCAGACAGTCTCTTCAGATAAGCTACTAATTTTGAGTACCTGTCAATTTTAATATGTGTATTTTAATATTGATATTAACTGTAGATTTAAGTATCGAGTATACACTCCAAAGAGTTGAAGGTTGTTTAGTTTTGGCTAATTCTTGAAAATAGGCCAAAAATACACTTTCCGAAAATGTCTGGATCCTTCTTTATGTTGCCATAGTATGAAATTGTCATAGGCCTTTAAATATTGTTTCCGGGATTTCGTAGTTTTGAATGACGTTATTCTTCTATTTTTATTGTTTCAGGAGTTAATGCATTTTCAGAACTCGACGTAGAACTCATTTTTTTGCAAAATACAATAAAATCCGTTCCGATTACAAGATTAAGGAAGCAAATCGCGCGATTTTGTTTTTTTTTTAGTTACCGTGCCTGCCACCGTACAGTCAACACTTACAGCCAGTCATTTATACAATTTGCGTTCGATTTCATTGAACGATTCATGTTCCAAATTCAAATCTCATTACTGCCCGCTAAAAAGTCTAATGGAGAAAAGAGCTACTTTGCTCCCGCTTAAAGAGAAAGAGGAACAAAACGACACTTTTCGAATTGAATGGTTGAAAAAGAAACATCGACCCGACTAAGCAGACGATCTTTAGTTAGGTATATCAAGCAGGAACTCAATCAAAAAAGTGTTAATCCAATTCCAAATTGCAGTATTAGAATAATCATAATGCGATGCAGACCATGAATTTATCAAAATACAAAACATTGACAACAACGCAAGGCCTCCAAAGGAAAATTCTGATGGATTACTACCACACACACCTGACAGATTTATGATCGCGAAACCACGCGGCAGGCGGCAGGTCATAAAATAAACAAGATATAAACAAAACTGGTTCGGTTTATAGACGATGGGCTGGTAACCAGTCACAACGTGTTCGGGGTTACGGTATTCAATCCTAATTTGTAGCATTTCTCATAATCCATAACCTTTGGGAAATTAATTGGGTCATGCATGAGGAAGATATTGCCCAATGACGGAATAACTTTAGTGTAATGTTCTGTTCTTGTGGCTTCAGTTCTATGTACCATCTTTACTATAGTGTCTTTACCCAACTGTTATCTTTTGCTATTTAGCTTAGAACTTATCTTATCTAGTTTACTTAGCGACGCCTACTTCATTATTAATACTTTCTTCTGTAAGCAAGAGTGAATTATTGTTTTGGTTGTTGTGAAGTCCTCCTGTTTGAAGAACAATTATTATTTCTCGTATGTTAATCTATAAAAGGACAAGAAAATAAATTATAAAGGAAGGAACCTTTTAAAAAAGAATATCCAAATAAAAGAAACACTTATGTTACCAAAACAATACAAGGTCAATATGATTTGAAACCCGCGCTTACCCTACCGCACTTTGTTTTGCTAACGGTACCGCCGTGCCTACACGTAGCGATTTTTGGGCAAGATCATTGTCATAAACATCTTCATTTCGGGCACAAACGAGGTTAACAAGTTACATTAGGCTGTGTCAGAATTTTAATGGTTCATGCATACGGATAAGGGTGTTGTGATTGATGAGATGGGAGGCCTGGACTGAATGATGATGGTAACTTGCAAAATGATTCTGGTAATCTAACAAATGCAATTCAAAATGAAGAACAAACAGATAAACAAAGTGATCATTTCTATTGCCTACTTAAAAATCGCGTTATCTAATTATGTCATGTTTTCGAATCAGTAGTTGCGTTTGCTACATCAAGTAATCCAACCTTAAATAAAATTACGCATATAATCCAAAAAAAACATCGCTCAGTCCTATTCTAACCCAATAATGCGTAATTGCGTATCGTACTTCTAAACTATTGCATTACAATCCTTCCATATTTACAACCACTTGGTAACCCTATCAATGGCCTCACGGACTTTCTCTTCTAGCACCTCTGGTATTACTCACCCATCCATATCCGAAGCTGTTGATAATCCTTCTTGCGCAACTGCACCCCTAAAAGAGTGTGTACGTGTGTTTGCCGAAGAGAGTAGAAAGTTTGGTGTGCAAAAGTGAAAACGGCTAGGATCTCATTAAAGACGTGCGATCGCCCGCGGCTCTGCTCCACATCCGTTTGACAGCATAAGTAGTGATTGTAGTTGACGGATCACAAAAAGGTGCACTTATAAAATGGTATTGCTGTATGCAAACAAAAAAGAACGGCTCAATTCGCGCTCAAGTGCGGCAGGTCACGATTGTTTGTCGCTCTCTCCCATAGATATATATACGATACTCTCCCGGCGGTCAAAGTGGTTGCGCGTTGATGTCTTATGTGCTTCTTGTTTTATTTATCTTATTATCGCGTTTAATGATTAGACGCTAGTTATCACCCCCAGCCCGGGCAGTACTACACTCCACCAATACAGTCGAGTCGGCAAGTCTTTTGTAGGTGGGTAGAACCTGCTAGAATGATCTTTGAATTTGATATCCATTACAAGTTCTACAATAACAATTCAATCTTCTGGGGTGCTCCATGAGTAGTAACTATCTTAACGCTCTTTCCGTCAACTCATAGGTATCTTTTACCTCAGCAACTATGTATATTGCAATTCACATGCCAACACTAGACACCACAGTTTTACGTCTATATTTATTTACTACGCTATAAAGAGTTTAATAGGTATTATCGTAGACACGGCGAAGCCATATCGTACGGAGTGAAGATCGTAATAGTAAAATGTTTTGAGGTTATTAACCCGTGCCTAGTTGCACCAATCAACAAGACTTTTCTGCCTATTTTCTTATAATTTGTTATACCTACTCGTATTAGAGATTAGACAAACGATTGCCAATCATCATTAAAAGATTAATTAACCTGCTGCCTGAGGATATAATAGCTCAGTAGGCCGCTATTTTATGAATAAGAGGCCAGTAGGCCTTATTTTCTACGTAATCGTGTACAATACCTTGACGTTGTAATTCATAAGAGTCCCATAGGGTTGCATATTTGGTATGCTTAAACTTAGCATTCTCGTCTCATATTATTAATATTAAATTTATAAAGTGACTCTTACTTCTAGAAACTTCTACATCAACCAAGTTTCTTCACTAATCATTTAAGCGTCTTTTAGGAGGTTATTATTTTCATGAATATTCATACCTATATGCATTATCCAACGGTGATAATTATCAGAGTCCGCAAAATCAAAATAATACAAAATAAAATGCTCTTCTATCGAAGGAAATAAACCACAACGCCACGTCTAAAAACTTCAAAGTTATTAGATTTAACAAGTCAAGCCAAATTATAAACACGCTCAAATCGGAAGCTACTATGTTGGGCAGCCACTACCAACTTCAGAGCCACCTGTAACGAACCTATATACTCCTTGTGATGTGTTCCATTCAAAAATATTCACAAATCAATAATAAACGCGGAAAGAAATAAATTTAAACAATACCATTTACAATGCTAATAGCGGCTGTGGGCGTAACTTTCATTCACGGCTCAGAACAGGTGCGTCACCTACATACGATACGACGAAACTCACACCTCTATAAATCTATACACTCCTCAAATATACGAGGCCTTTTGAAGTTCTTACGTGAGATACGAAGATCTATGTAGTTCCCACAAAGATAAATGGGTCAATTAAGAGACACTATCCTGGTTCAGTCAAAAACTTCCTTAATTGTAGGTAGGTCTGTTTTTGTATCTACCTCTACCGACTTGTCTTTCATTTGTTAAATCCAAAGACATCCAACTAGATTGACGATTACGACAGACTGGGCAACTTAAACAAAATTGTAATCTGCTTGCTATAGCCTGGGTCTGTCGGTTTAAGTTACAAGTGTAACGTGTCTGTCAAACATGGCAAATGAGTCATTTAACTATAAGGTATCACTGACACATGAGAACATTCTATGACATTACTTCCGATAGCCTCTACAGTTTCTTAAATCTCCTTGGTAAAATCTGTCTATTCACTCTTTCCATCCTCACGACACGATTCCAGGTGACATGGACAGTAGGACAGTGCGCGGGGTTCGACTACGCGTCGGCGTGTGCGCGGCCCAACAGGTCCAGTCGGGGCCGGGCGTTACCTGACGCGCCCTGTGACCTGTCCAAGCACAACTACTGCACCACGCCGGGGAAGAACTACCCCTGGCCTGCCATCAGGAGATTCGTTAGGGAGAATCAGGTATTTTTTTCTTCAAAATTATAAGTTGGATGCCAGATTGTTTTCGACCTTTATACAACTACAAGTAACTAATCAGAATACAAATAATTTCAGGGTCTGATGAGGAGAATGTACGGAGAAGAACGACAAATATCAATCATAAAAGCTGAACTGGAAAACTACATAGAGGATGAAGATGATGAAGACTTTGACGGAAAGTCAGGAGACTTTGCAGAAGACATCATCAAAACCAAGATGATGTACACCAAAATGAGTCAAGGACGTGCCATGAGAGACAAACCACATTTCAGACCAATCAGCGAGAAAAACAAAAAAATAGACAATGACACGCTCAAAGTGAAACCACTAGAAACAAATCAAACAAAAGTGAGCAACACGGACAACGGCACCAAAACTGAGATGAGCAACGAAACGGTAAATGAAAAAGGTATATCATATAAAACAAAACTTGAAAGTATAGCGAATATAGAAATAAATAACTTAGACCCAGATGTTATTACTTTAGAGGCTGTTATAAAACAAAGTATTGAAACTAATAGCATATACCCAAAGTTTTCTGGTAATACTAAGGTTGAGGCGGTTAGTGAGTCAAAGAATAGTACGGAACAAAATGCGACTAGTACAGAAAGTATTACTAATACAGAGACTACAACTGACGGGTATGACTCGACGACTGAAGCTGGGAAGGATGCGTGGCGGCCGATGAACGTTGACACATCAACGTTACCGCCGACGCTCCTGTTCTCGGAGCACGAGAAGGTCAAGATAACGGATCGGATAGATACGAAAGTGATGGATAAGAAAGAGGAGTTCCATCCTAAGCCGGTGCAGCATCAGGAGACGATGAGGCCTTCGGTTATAAAGTTACGAGGAGCGTAAGTTTTGTTTCATTATTTCCTTAGGAACTTTTGTTTTATAAGTTATACTAACTTTAGAATAAAAATACTTATTGATTTGCTCTAAAATCAAAAACTATTTTTATTGCCAAAATAAAGATTTGAGACCTTGATGCTTATTCGATTTCATTTCTTATCTTTCCAGTAACGCCTGCGAGTCCAAGGAGCAGATAGCAGCGCCATTCTGGGCAAACAGCACACGAGGGGAACAGCTGGCCCTGCTTAACATGTATCCGTACGAGCAGTACATACACCTGGAGACCTGTGTGCATGAGCGCAAGCAGATGTACTGCCGGGAGGGCTGCAGGTACTGTTTTTTTAACATTATGATTTCGACGATGGATTTTTTTGGTTCAAACGTATACAGTTAGAGACCTTCGATTAAGTAAGAGCATCAGGAGATCAACGTGGGCTAGAACTATTTAACACCTGAAACGACGATTTAATCTGCTTGCCCGAACTCAAACACCAGCCAAAAGTCATGCATAAAAGACTGTCTCACTAATGATAGAAAATGTTTGCCATGTTGTAAAATATTAAACCACCAAACCTTTAGAACCCACATTTACTCTACTTCCAGATGTGAACAGCAATTCCGTCTCCACCGCCTGCTAGCCTACGACCCTCGCAACGAATGCCGCGGCATCTTCGCCGAGTGGTTCAAGTTCCCTTCCTGCTGCGTCTGCAAATGCTACGACGTACCTCTGGAGTTCAGGGCCCGCTCCCCTAGGATACTGCATCCCCAATATGATGAAGAGGTCAAGAGGGTTATTTACGAAGATGTGGCGAGAGACTGGTATTCCATGTCGGCTTACGGCGATGATGAAGATGATGATTTGTTTTAATCATCGACACGACAAAAAAGAATGTGAGTTTTAAACTTGGTATTGTAGTAGGGCAACCAAAGGGTGTTTACGAGGCCCATTACCAAAGAGTTGAATACTTACATACACCATCCCATTATTAGAGACCCGTCTGTCTGTCTATTTGTCAAAAGGACAGTGCACAGAGCATCGGGACAGTGTCATCTTTGGAACCATAATGTTGTCCATTCCGTAAGCCGCCAGCGCAACTTGTTTTTTTCACAGAATACGAATACGATTTTTTGCTAAAAATACTATAGAAAACCTAAACCAAACAAACCAAAAAAACCAAAAAATAATGTTTCTTTCTTCTTTCAGGTTTTACTTCAATCAGACTGATACCTACGAAAAACAGCAAATTATTTTTAAACAACCCACCAGGATTTATTTTATTACCATTTTTAACAGTTTTTATTTTGTTGTGCCCATATTACGTTTATCACTTTAATTATTTATTTGTGATTCTTTAGAGCCGAGTTAAATTATTTTAATCGTTATTTCTCTTGATAGTATTATAAATGTAAATAAAAATAATGTATTTAATAATAGTTTTATAAAATATAACACTTATTTTGTAAGGCTAGTGAAAATGTTGTAAAAAAATGTTAACATAGTAATACGCGTTGATTTTATATGATAGCAATTTATTATCAATAAAGTTATATTTTTAAAACATTTTTGCGAATTGTGGCGGAAGAGACATCCCATCCCTCCTCATTTTATCAATCCAGAAGAACATCTTCCTCCTGGCCAGGAACTGCAGTGGCCAATCTGGAAATCTCTTAACCGAATGCGGGCCCAGGTTGGCCGCTGTAGAAATAATCTGCCAAATGGGGTATCATTGACCCGTCCCAAATACAATGTCAGTGTGGAGCTCCTCTGCAGGATATGCCCCACCTCCTTTCCTGCCCATCCTGCCCAGCCACCTGCACCTTCCAGGATTTAAACGAAGCCAACGACAGAGCTGTGCAGGTGCCAATATACTGGTCGGGTATTATTTGAGTCTATCGATACGCAAAGAAGAAGAAGAATAATATTTGTTTCGTTATTTTTCCCTGTTTGAAAAATATATGGTTTTGGCTTATCATTTATTCGTTTATCCTCCCAATGGAATGGCACACAAATGTCATATCAATTACACCAATGGAGCACAAGAACAACTAAACATATTCTGCTATTTCTGTGAGCATTATACTCCCATGCTCTTAATATTATACGCACATTCTACAGAGTAACCCTAGACTAGATATATTTATGATACTAGTTAAATTCATTAGAATCCATACAGATGTAGGTATTCATGAGTAATATCAACTTTTGCTGTACTTAGGCATAGAGAAAGCGATAAATGCTGTGAGGCTGTAGGTAAGACCAAGATAATCGAAATCTCTTTGTTACTACTTCTTTGTAACAAGTCAGTCTGTCTAGACCTAGAGCAAGAGTCTAGTGTTATATACCCGCTTCTCAGGAAGCATCGTGTGTCATTCAAAATAAAAAATAATCGAGATTAAAATTTTCGAATGACACTATTCCCAATGTCCGCTTTCTAAGTCTTCTCCCTTTGTAGTTTGCACTCTAATGCTCTATGCCAGTAAAGCCAACAATATTTAAAGCAGCGTCTGTGAAGCAGAAGAGGAAGACCAGTCGACAATAATTCAAGAGCTAAATTTAAATTAGGTATACGGGGTAGGGTGTATATGTGATACAGAATTAACACAAAGGGGGGGCGGAGGGGGCGGTCCGCCCCGGGTGCCAAGCACTAAGGGGTGACAACGACAACTCATTCGTACATCCAAAGAAGGCGCACAAAAATTCCCTATATAAAGACATATCAATAAACAACTACTCTCAACTACCTAGCTATTTACATAGGTACTAATACTAATGTTATATTTTTAAACGCATGTAACTATATAATTACATCTTTTTTTCGAACATATTTTCTAATTCCCAAAAAGAGTGAATTCATGTTGCGCTTGGTCTGATCTTATACCGCGCTTGACATCGAGCGCGAAATGTCCGTGTCTGGTGGCACTTGAGTGAATAATAATAAATCGATGATGGAGCTACTGAAAGTATCTGAAACTTTTAGTAGCGCCATCAGGGTGGAATTTGGTGTGGACAAATGTGCAGTTGTTGGGTCATGCCGGTTTTAATATACTCTATTTCGGCATGCTAAAATGGACTCAAGCCGAACTCGATGCCCTGGATAGGAGAGTCCGAACACTGATGACCGCATACCGGATACATCACCCACAATCATCGGTGATGAGACCGTACATTCCGCGGAAGTGCGGACGTCGAGGCTTTTTAAACGCGAAGACCTTCCACAACCACGAGGTGTGCAGTCTCAGAGAATAATTTTTTAAAGCTGAGGTGGGTATGCACCGAGATGTGGTCGCATTGGACAAGGGACTCACTCCGCTGTCCATGGCTAAAGAGAACTGGCGCAAATCTATAGTAATTACTACCGATGACCGCAAGGAAGTATGGCAACAAGGCAAGGAGCGTCCGTGTCCTGCCTACGTTTCGGCGACCTCTTTGGGTAAAATGGTTTTGTCGGTACCATTATGGACGAAGTTATATGGACGAACAACTACCGGATTCATATTATGAAGGACGGGACGGTTGATGTGTGTCAGGCATGCCACCGTCCGCGTGAGTCCATCAGACATGTTATTTCTGGTTGTTTTCGTCTAGCTAACGGCGAGTACTTGCACAGGCACAACAAGTAGCCGGGAATATTCACCAGCAACTTGCTTTTAAATATAAACTTGTGGAATCTGAGGTATCGTATTACAAGTATGTACCCGACCCAGCTCTCGAGAAAGACCATGTCACGCTGTACTGGATCAGTCTATCATTACTGACAGGACGCCTATTGTCGCCAATAAGCCTGACATAGTGGCGATAGACCGATCAGCGTGCCGCGTAATGATCAAATCAAATCAAATCAAATCATTTATTTGTCAGAACATGGTCGGTATGTATATTACATGGTCTTGAGTTTACATAGTTTCGTGTCATCACATTCTACCACATGGGCGTACAAATGTTAATAATTATGTTACATTTGATCAATTAATAAATAATAATATTTTTATTAATTATAGTTAAAATTCAAAAAGGGATGTCAGTTACAAATTTAAAAAATATAAATAATAATTGAATTAGATTAATATGTCAGTGTCATTTAAATAGTCATTCAAATTATAATAGCATTTATTACATAAAAATTCTTTAAATTGCTTCTTAAATCTAGCCAAATCTAACTCTCTAATGGATTTATTAATTTTATTATAAATTTGCGGTGCTCTGCAGAAAATGCTTTTCCGCATTAGAGCTGTCTTGGCTCTGCGTCCGCGTAGCATGTCATTTCGCCTGTTACGTTGTACAGTATCAGATAGACAGGAAAACAAATTTGGATTTAATCTAACAAATAAGGCAGTTTCATATATATACAAAGCTGGTAGTGTCAGAATTTTATGCTTTTTGAAATATGGTACACAGCTGTCCGTCACCTGAAGCCCAAACATAGATCTTATGCAACGCTTTTGCGCTTTAAACGCGGCTTCCCTATTTGTAGAGTTACCCCAAAACATGATATCTTAACACAGATGCAACAAGACCATGATAGGCTGTGAGTAGTGCATCCGTGTTAACAGTTGGAGCAAGTTTATACAGGGCATAGGATGAGCAACTTATTTTCTTACATAATGTTTCAATATGATTCTTCCAGTTAAGCTGTCTATCTATTATAAGTCCTAGGAATTTCGTACTGTCTACGTCATTAATTATGTTGTTTTTGTATTTCACGTTCATTTTTGTATTAGGTTTTCTATGACCAAAGTGCATAATTTGAGTTTTACCTAGATTAATTTTTAAGTTGTTATTGTTAAGCCAAGAGATTATTGCGATTAACACTTCATTTACATCTGCTTCGTATTGGTCAGGTTTATTACTAGCTACTGTTACCGTGCTATCATCAGCAAATAGGGTTATAGGGTAATTTATGGCTTTGGGCAGGTCATTAATGTAAATTAGAAAAAGTAGAGGACCCAGAACACTGCCCTGTGGTACGCCAAAGTATACAGTACGTTCTTTGGATAGGTATGTAACTTCTTCTTTCGTTTTTAAATTTAAGTCTGTTATAGCAGTTTTTTGTATTCTATTTGAAAGATAAGTCATTAATAAATCCAGAATATTACCTCTTATACCATAGGAGTGCAGTTTGTTTCTTAAGATATTGTGGTCAACATAGTCAAAAGCTTGTGTCATGTCACAGTACATAGCACAAACAGGTGTCTTTTTATCAATATTAGTCATAATTGATTGATAGTCGAGGTTACCATCCCGCATGGCGAGAACTTTGTGAAAGCTGAGAAAGAGAAACAAATAAAATATGTCGACTTGGCACACGAGGTTGTTGACATGTGGAATGTGAATTCGGCTATCATTGTCCCGATTGTCGTGATGGCCAATGGCCTTATTGCCAAGAGCCTCGACGACCATCTTTCGAGGCTCTCCTTAGGCGGTTGGATCAAAGGCCGGATTCAGAAGGCAGTACTCCTCGATACGGCTAGCATTGTGAGGAGGTTCCTGTCTCTGGAGTCCTAACCACCGGTAGCTTGCACCCTGCTCCCGACACCGGCGGAAACCTATTTCTTATATTTATAAATGGTTTTTAATTTTTAAATATTGTTCAACAAAAAAGTAAAAGTAAAACGTGATAATTTTTTTTTGCTTGTGCCATATTGTAAAAAACGTTATATATCAAGTCAATGACCTCCGCGGAAATAACCGAATACTTAAAAAACCGACTAAAAAGTACGCCAATCACTACATCACTACTGTCATCAATGGCTCCGTTCTATGGTTAGTGATATATCTGATATCTCTTTCTCAATCACCGCCAGCGTAATGCGCTGTCTCTTTTTATTGCTTTTTATCACATTTCCTCCGTTCTGGAACATTTAACCATAAACTAAAACCTATAAAAATGGCGGGCGAAGCAGAATTTTCCATCAGTGATCAGCTGTCAAAGTCACATTCACACAACGGTAGCGTCGCATTCAATTGTTGATTAATATTTGTTTAGATTTTTCGAAGGAATTTCAATTGCAATTTAATTAGTTTTTAGTGGCCTCCGATGCTGTTTTGTTAATTGTACTAAATTAAATTTAATAAACATGGCTGGGCGAGTAAAAAAGGCAGCGCCTAAAAGAAAAGCCGCTGGTTATAAGATGCCAGCTCATATTCCTACTGGAGAAGTTATAAAAGACACTATCTTCAAAAAGGAGTGGCGGATAGGACCGTCTATCGGTGTCGGAGGCTTCGGAGAAATATATTCAGCCTGTGACCATACCTTAAAGACCAAAGGGTCTGATTACCCTTATGCTATCAAAATCGTATGTATACCCAAATATAATAATTCGATGACCTCATAATGCTAAATAAGCAAAATTAATATATTAATGTGTTACCTATCCAACAGGAGCCACATGAGAATGGGCCACTTTTTGTGGAAGTTAATTTCTATCTCAGGAATGCCAACAAGGACGATAGTAAGTATTCCACGAAATTACCATATACGGTCAAATATATTTTCCTTGAGTCACGAGTGTTATGACCAACTTGAAATAAATCAATGTTACAAGTCATATACTTAGGAAGTTTCTGTTGTGTGTAATTATTCATAGCTGTTGTATATTATGGTTGTTCTCGAGTATCAAATAAGGAAAGTATTGATTGATTAAATGACAAGAATACCCAATGGAAGAATGCAGGGTGGAAAGAACAATGAAGCACAAATGGTTTTGGTTACCACATATTCAGTACATCATTCTGATACCCCACACATAGAAATATTTCAATAGTAATGGCAATATTGAGCTCTTTACTTCTGAGCGCCAACCCATGCTATTGCTCAATCGCTCCATGTTAAATACTGGTATTCGGCTGCATCTGGTAAAGATGGAAACAGACTCAAAGATAGTGCACGTGCACGTGCATGCACCATCCATGGTGTTTGTTTCTTGTATGCACGTCATGTCCCTGCGACAAATAAATTTTTTTTCTTTCTTTCACTGCATGGATAGGTCAACACAAATCTGTGTGGCTCTTTCCTCAAATGATGAATTCAGACACATAAGCTGCATGGTCCTCATATGATCTGCTTGAGATGGCTTCTGTTCTTTAACCCTTAATCGGGTGCCCCTAAAAAGTTATTTAAACGGTTGTGTAGGGTGCAGACCAAATAAGTGAAATACACGCAAAAACAATAATAATGCTCAATACTTGTTTTTATGAAGCTAATTGGAACTTCAGCATGCAAAATTTAGTATTTTAAAAGTTCTAACTAATTCAAAGATGGGGGGATATTGAAGTGTAAAATCCTACTTGCTAAAATATGCTATGTAATCAAACTACTGCTTGTAGGACACAATCTGATGACCCCATTATGTGTATTTGTAAACTGATAAAGTGAATATTCTGTTACCTTAATTATATTACAAGAACACTTGTTTCAACAATACTGTGTACTGTTAATTACACATAATTATGAATTTGGTTTGTTCAGTATTTGTATTCCATAAATTATTTTTACTTTGTTTATCACTGCTGGATATTTTTTAACAAAACCAAGCCCCCATAATGATCCTTTTATTTTTGTGTATTTTACACATACATTTTTAGACATGAAGTTTAGATTTGAGATGGTCAACTACTTGTAGTCTATAAATGGAGTTACATTTAATGTAGATTTAATGCTTTAAACCTAAGTTATAGCTACCTACCTATCAATTATGAAGTTTAATAAAATAATGTATCATTGCTGTGTCAGTCACATTGATGTGCTTGAACATTAAGTTTCAACTCCATAAACAGCATGATGCGGTTTAAAGTGAGTCATAAAAGAAGAATTAAAAATATTGGCAATAATTTTCAAATTCAACAAGGCTTCATGATAATATGAAATATATAATTTAAGAAAATCTAGGGTACATATCTTTCTGCAGTAAATTATTATTCTTTGATTATTTTAGTTGCGAAGTTCATGCAAAGCAAAAAGTTATCAAGCCTGGGCATGCCAACATACTTCGGCAAGGGGTCTCACGAGTCCAATGGAGTTACCTACAGATACTTAGTTATGGAGCGCTTTGGAAAAGATGTTTGGACCCTCTTCACGGAAGCCGGAAAGATTTTCCAGCCGGCCACTGTCTTCCAATTAGGTTCACAAATGGTAAAGACTGAATATATTTTCTTACAAACCATTTTAGGGAGACAAACCAACCCACATCGGGCTTGCATATGGATTGCTAACCACTTCTTACAAAGAGGAGGCCTGCGTCTGAGCAGTGGGAATGTTTAAGCTGAAAATTCTAAATGGCAATGCATTTGATGGTAAACAATTTATATTAGTTTGCTCTAGTACCACAATCTTCCTTACTTACTTACACTGAAATATTGTGAAAAACCTAGTACTTTTAAATTTTTAGATATATGGCACTCAGACTTGCTAATGAGTAGCACTTGAAAGAGCTATTTGTATGTTGTATTAAAATCTTTGTCCTTGATTATAGACATTGAACTCAGTTAGCAACAAAAAAAACAGAATGGATTTAAATTATAAACTTTTTTATTTCACCTCTGAAATCTACTTAGCAACAGGTATGTGTTTGTGCCTTATTGCCATCAAGTACATTTATTTTTCTTGTTTCTTTCAGTTAGACGTACTAGAGTACATCCACAGTCGTGGCTACGTCCATGCAGATCTCAAGGGTGCCAACATGTTGCTTGGTCTGAAGAAGGCCAAGAACCAGGTGTATCTGGTTGACTTTGGCCTGGCCACCCGACTGAAAGAGGATCAACCCTTCACTCCTGATCCCAAGAGTGCACATAATGGGACCATTGAGTATACCAGCAGAGATGCACATTTGGGAGGTATTTTTTATTATTGTATCATGCTACATTTTCTTAATATAATAATAATACATAGATTTAGGTCTGACTTAGTCGTAATTTCGGTAGAACTTTGATATGTTTGAACAGCCATCAACGTTTTAGCAAGCGTTAAAACAGGATACTGGTGGAATCACAACAAGATTGGCCTGTGCCAAAAAGTCTTATTCTTAATACCCTATAATTAACACTTAAGGGCACAAGGAATGCCGGGGCTGCGGGACTGTTCGAAAGAGACCCCGGAACACAAAGGGCGATGAAGGAACATTGATGGGTTTTAGTCAGTAAAAGTTTGACACTCCCTTCTGCTCCGCCCAGAGCGGGAAGAGTCATTTGATGATTTCTCATCCGAAAAAAAAAGACCACAAGGAATTAAGCCATGCTCCTCATCGCCCAGACCCTCTCAAATTTTTTTTTCGTTTTAGATCCCACAATGCGCGGTGATCTGGAGATCTTAGGCTATAACATGCTCCAGTGGTTGACTGGCGAGCTGCCGTGGGAGAAGTTTCTGAAGCAGCCAAAGACAGTGCAGTCCATGAAGGAGACATTTATGAAGAATGTGAGGACCAGCATCAAGTCTAGTAATGTACCTGGTGAGTTTAAGTTGCTTTATGAACAGAATTTGAATGTTGTGACACTTTGCAGAATTTGGAAATACATGAAAGAATTATTTTATTTTTAACACCTTCTTCGCTAAATTGGATAAAGCTTGATACTTTTCTGTATTACCTGGATTACTAAAGCCCAAAGTAATCGCTCAGTAAAACCAGAATTTAGTCAGATTTAACTTATTTTTATAAAATAATGGTTGATTTTGTTTGAATAAATTTGTGTCTTTTTTATAAGTATACAAAATATAATATATAAATTCTCTTATAATTTTACAGAAGCTCTCATCAAATTCTTTGAATACATAAACACAATGAAACCAAAAGAAGTCCCAGATTACAAGAAGTGTCGCAAGCTATTCGAGGATTACCTAAAGACTGAAGGCAAAACTAAAAATAGTACCCTAGACTTCTCTCCAAAGAGAACTAAATCACCCAGCAAAGCCAAATCACCCGGCAAAGCAAGAACTAATAGAGTTCTTGCTGCGGACAGTGACGCCTCTGATGAAGAAGCTGAAGAACCGGTGAAGATTACCAAAAAGAATGGAGAAGCGCCAAAGAAACGAGGAAGGAAACCCAAGGTTGCCGAAGTAGACACAGAAAATGAGGTCCCAGAAAAAGAGAAAGCAATAAAAAAAAATGTGAAGAGGAAATCGTCTGAACCAGCCGTGCTGGTCAAAGTTAAGAAGACGAGATTGAACCCGGTGGCCACGCCACCTGCTAAAGACAATCACACCAACATTGCCACACAGACCTCCATTGAGAAACAAAGATACAGTCCAAGATTTAACAACTCCAGACATGTATCCTTTGACAGTCCGATTAGTGAAATTGTCGGCGAGAATCATAAAGACAGTCGCTCCATCAACTCAAGCGGAGACATCTTCGATGATTCTTTCACCATCAAAGAGGTAAAAGTTAAGAAACCAAGGAGAAAATTGTTGTCAAATGAAGAGGTAGTTGTGAAGAGGGTAGTTAGGAAAAAAGTGACAGCTGTCAAAAAGCCGGCTAGGTCGTGGAAAGATTCACCTACTGTTGTAAATGGGCGGTCGCCGCCGAAATAAGATGGTGATAATTATACTAATGATTATGGTCACATAATACTTACTTTTTAAACCCGCCATTGGCTGTGCAAGTTTGTAATTGAAGATGATGATTTTCTCAATAAGTGAGAAGTAAAGCAAATGCGTTACAAGAACTAAGGACTAAGAATTATGTTTTCCTTTTCATATAAAAAAAACCATATCATCCACTGTGTAAACATACGCAAATTTCATGAATATATCATCGAAATACTCTTGCATACCCAATAGAACAAATACTGAAACATTTGACAACAATTAACTGATAGCCAGTGCCATTCAATAATGTCATAATCCCACTTAACTAGCTTTAAATATTTCCATAATCTACAAATACCTTGCTTTTTATTGATTGGTACAAGCACAAGAATGGAAATTCCAAGTTAAGCACCCATCCCACCACCGACTAGGAAGGTATCAACTATTTTATAGCTCAAGAAACGTACAAAAGGTAGGTTCCAGTTTGTCAGTAAAAAAGATACCTATGTTCATAGTTATCGCCGACTGTTCACACTGTCGAACAAACAACTCGTATTTAGTTGTTCCTTACTCGCACTACTCGCTCCTCACGTGCGGTGGGTCAGATGGGGCAACATTGTCCACTTAACCAACTCACAAGTCAAATACAGAGTCGAAGACAGATTAAAAAAAAACCGATGAAAAATAAATGTGTGGTGGAGGGTTCCGTATTATGTCCTTTCCACCCTGTATTAACTTTGTTTACTTTATGTCCATTACCAATCAATAAAATTAATTATTTTATGGTACTTTAATATTATGTTACTTTATTTTAATCTGATCAGCTCAAAAAAGTGTCTGTTTAATTGAAACAAATACTGAGATGAGATTATTTTTTAATTATTACCTTTTAAACTAACCCTCTCTAATTCGCCATTTACTATAATTTACTTCAAGACATATTTAACATAATAATAGATATGTAGTAGGAATACTATTATACGTACGCGCTAGCATAATAATGTCACCTATTTATATAAATATTGTAGTTTCGATTTTTATAAACTTTCTATAAAACTAACCTTACTAAATAAAGGTACTGTATACCTAACATATTTTAGTACCTATAGCTTGCAAATAATAACCATTAGATTTCTTCGTTATATTTTACTACAACTTATTAAATGAATGAACAAAAGGGTTTTAAAATAGCACAATTTTTATATTAATAATTTCCACCGTAATACCTTAATATTTATATATATTAGAATTGGTTTTAAACTTTAAAATACATTTTGTACCTTCAGAAATAGTTTTAAGAATCAAAATCCAATGTCGCCGAACTTTGCGCGTACACAAGAATGCGTAAAATATCTGTGCCATTGAATTTCCCACCCTAATTGATACTTACTCTGTTATTTTTATGCAATTATTGAATACAATTCAATATTAATATTTTACTGTATTTGTTGACAGTTGAAACTCACTAAAACAGTTTGCAACCGTTTGTGTTAAAGGATTGTTAAAAGAAATTGTTAGTATTATAATTGATTAGCGGTTTGATTATGAAAAGTTAATTGTTGATCATTGATCTGTCCAACTTCGTCTTTGTTAAACTTTTTGTAAATCAAGAAAGTTTCTTATAGAAAAGTAACGCCTTACCCAGAGAGAGAATGTAGTGGCGGACAATAACAATTTAGACCGTATCTGCTTAACCCGTCGGTCATAACAGGCGTGATTTTATGATATTAGATCGCCTAATACGCTCAACTGTTGTAGTTACAATCGTTACGTTTAGATAGTGTAGTCGTGTTATATGATAAGTGCACTGTTTTAGTGAGCGGGTTTGTGTTGATATGCATTTGTTTTATTTGTGTGTGATCACTATGTAATTATTATGTAAAATAAAAAAGTATTTCTTTATTTTATTGTTTTCATTTTACTTGTTACAATATGTTTGCGGAAGCCTAAGTAAAACATTATGTAACTGGTTCATCTATACTAATATTATAAAGAGGTAACATTTTTTTGTATGTTGGGGGTAATCTCTCTGCACAGATTTACATACGGTTTTCACCAATAGAAGGACAGATTATCTGAAAAAGTTATAGGCACCTAGAACTTCCATGGCCTGCGTTATGTAACTATATAAAGCCACACCAAATAACGTGTTACAAAAGTTAGTGACAGAAACGAATCGCTGCAAAACCGACTCCACGTAGTCTTGTCTGCCCTACCCCTACCTAAAGCGTAATTTAAACCCATGGAGGTGCAAGGCGGCCCGATAAGCTCGCGTGGGACGACGGAGCCGACTGAAACCATGCTTGCTGCATGTTGTATGCTTCTTACAAGGAAATAAAAAACACTATTATGTTCACAATCAACTGTTTTACAATGATTGATTGATTTTCTGCCTTTAATGACTATCGATATGAAATGTATGCCAAAAGACGATTCTGACTAAACTTTCTGCGATGTGATGGTTCTACCCACCTAGTGCCCACCGTACCTATAGCTTACGGTCACATGACTACCCCCACGCAACCACCAGAAGTCAGATTAGTGCTACCTTTACGAGAACGGGGCGGGTCGCTAGTATGAGATAAAAAACACGCCGTCAGCCAAATCATCTGAACAAAGAACAGCGCAACGGCTCAAGGTTCAGTCAAAACGGTAGGGACAGAATGCGGACACCTGACTCTGATGGATACTTCAGTAAATTATGTCATGAGTCCTGTGACCGCTTCCTGTCCTTACCGGTTTGACTGGATCTTTTACCATTCATGTCATCATCACCACCAGTTGAGTCAAAAATTAAAACAGATTTGTTGTGTGCAGTGTGTGGGTAATCCATTGGGGGTGAGGTTAGGTTCTACTCGCTACAGGCATAATAAATAAACAAAAGCGCAAATCCAAAGCTTTATTTTTCTTTTTATTTACAATAATATGAAAGTAAACAAAATGTAATGTACCAAAGAAATTAGATTTAGATATTTTTATATAATTTAACGGCGGACACGCCGACCGAGTGGCACGCATCGATCAACGAGTCTATAAACACGATTGACATTGTGATACTTTATAGTGCACTGACTTGTAACTGCCAACTGGATTCTGGCCGAGCTGTATTAACGCGAAGTGCGCGTGGCGTACGCACTCAACAAAATGAAACAATAATCTGAGCGTTTCAGGAAAATGTTGGCAGCCCAGTTCGCAAGTTACAAGTGCAGGGGTTGCGAACAACGTTGCAAGTTACAAAAGCTATGACTACAGCTAGTATTAACGTACGCTCAGTGTGGTGATGTTCACTAGATCTATAACAGATTGTGATATGCGCGCGCGTCTCACGCGCAGCGATTCTTCACATCATATACATGGCAGTAGGAGCGGCTAAGCTATCATCGACTAAAACACAAAACGGTAGCACCATTTGTAAAAAAATATAATATTTTTTTCCATTTCAAAACAATAGAATTTGCCTCATCGTGTGGTGATCGCGCCGTGTGACGGCCGTGCCTCAGCAAGCGCTCGCAGCGTAGCGTGGCGACTCATCCCAGGTACTAAACCACTATCATACAAACTGTTCTAGACGTTACAATAGTTAAACTTATATTTAAACCTTATAAAAAACCTTTACGCCGTTTACAGGAACATTTTATGCAAAAATTCTGTTTAACTTGCAATGGGACTAGTATAGATTTCTTAAAAACAACTCCATCTTGTCATGACGTAACACGCGGAGCTTGGTAAATCAATTTGTATATTTTTTTAATTATAAATATATTAAAATAAGGCCGCATTCACACTAGCTTTCGATGTCGCATATACAAGTCTCACCAATGTAAATGTAGCCAAAAGCTCCTTTTAGTATATGCTTCTCGTGAAGTTCTCTTGTACACCTGCTTTGTGACTTTGCTACGTCTTGCGAAGAATGAGCATGTTCGAACAGACGTCACTTTGGCAGAGCACAATATCCCAAATGAAAAAAAAACACGAACTGGTACAATTTATCTAATTCACAAACATACAATCAGCTACAGAAATGTTTCTAATCACAAAATGGAAATTAAGATCTTTTCTATTAAGTTAAAATCAATCAAATAATAGGACAAAATATGATTCGATCATATTTGATTTAATTCTGCCAAACTAATGTCAGCGATTATGCACAAAATCGTACCTCAATTAGTTACTGAACTTCGTTGGCATATTTTAAAAGGAGATTTCATCCAATGTTCTACACAACGCTATCATCTGTACCCGTCTATCCTTACACCTATGTTAAACTCAACACTTCTTACGCTACGTGGAATAAAGTAAATGTATAGTATAATATACAATATATATTATATAATATATTAGTGTTACAATATGTCTCTAAACATGGTACTACGTAACTGCGAGGTGGCACTAGCAATCTGCGAATTGGCTTATCTAGATTAGCTGGTTGAGATGTCTTGGCTCTTTACATTTTAAAGCGTTCATTTTTAAATAAATAAAGGCCAGAATAAATCATAGGTATAAAGATTTATTATTGAAGTTTTAAGAGGAAAAAGTAACATTAAAAATATCACTTACAATTATATGAAAACAACTGAACTTGTATATTCTCGAAATGAAAGCGGGGGAATCATTAATTTTATTCACTGGTATCACCATATTTGAATTATTCTTACTGTGTCGGTGACTTTTCTTTCGGACTGAATTTTGCTATCCCAGAAATCACTAGATAGATAGATTAGATTAAACCCAGATATATTTTTCTGTAGATAACTTAAACGAGTCAACTCCCAACCAGCCTGTTACAGACATCCGCTCAAAGAGCGAGTATGTCGTACTAAAAATAAATTGAAACATAAAATGTAAAACAGTGGCCTTGCCAAATTGTACTATACAACTAGACGATCCGTTTTATACAACGTCGATAACAGGGATGAATCGGGACTAATATCTTTCGAGTTCTTAGGAATACTGTATTTTTGTTAGTTTTCTTTATAATAAAAAAAGTAATTTTGTTCTCGATCGTACACAATCAGAGCTTCAAATATCACCTTTATGTTCTAGTGAATGGCGACTGTAGTAAATGATTTTAGCTTACCCTAATCTCATATCTTTTGAACTTTAATTTTGATACCTCAAGAAAGAAAACTCCAAATCCTCACAAAAGAAACATTCCTAACCGACATACTATTAATATTCTATTACAAAATAAAACTTGTGCTGATTTTCATCTGGCATACTTATAGCTTACATGTTACAGTACAATCAGAGAGAAAAGTCTTTCACGTTTCACACGAGACATCTCGCTCTTACTTACTTGGGAATAAATAACATTTTTTTAATTCTTTAATATAAAAAATTTGGTGTTGACTCAGTCACGCATTTTTATACAGGTCCCATTACTTTTTTTTTAACAAATCGAGCGCGGGCAAAAGAAGCTTGTTTTCTATTATTACGTTACATTGATTTTAGGAAGTATTTGAACACAGGAGGCTAGTCAATTGTTTACAAGTCGGAATGTAAAACATTCTGTTTTTTTTTGTTTTTTTTTCAATTGAATTTTCGTGAGGCGCGTTTGTTTTGGTTCGAGACGGGGTGCTGAGAAAAGTTGTTCAATACCAGAAACTTTATATCGATAAATTCGAGTTTAATTAGCTAGTTGAACTCCGCAGAAGTGATATGGTCGATCTAGACACGAGAAGGAAAGAAAGGATTTTGCTACACAAGTACTCGATTTATACATTTTCATGAGTTCTGGTACACTCTAAATTTTCTCAGCACACCGCTCTTATAATTGCACTTATTTAACGGAAATCGTAGAAACTTGAACTATGATACAGCTATCGTCTACAGCATGTCCGTCAGTATTCAGTTACCGATACAATTTCATCTACCTGACAACGTTAGCAGTGTTGCTGCCTTTTCTTGTTACTGAAGCTTCGCGAGTTTGAACATATATTATTGTTTTTGTTACTTGAAAATAATAACGTGAAAAACTGATTACACAATGCACACAGATATGAAACAGTTTCACAAAAAATGTCTTTATATTCTAAACTAAAATTGTGTGCTTCTCCATCGCATTTACGCACAATTTTAGACTGGGATATTTCTAATGTGACCGCTGTACAGTGAACAACAAAATTAACATAAATAAGTCTAATAAATAAAATCATGAAAACTATACTCCAACACAATTAAATAAAGTATAACATAAAATTAAAAACTTGAACGTAAATACTATTTAGTCAACAAAATACAACATTCGACCGATCCGTCAATTTAAAATATAACATCGTAGCGAAGCCCCGTAACAAGACAATAATTAATAGTAAAAAATAGTAATATGTAATATCGAGCTATGTAGTTTAAAATGTCAACGTTTTTGTTTCTTTAAAAATATTTCTATAATAATGTTTCGGATGTAAACAGTAGTCATAAGATAAAAACAGATTTGTATTGAACACATAATTTACGTAGATCTTGTTATTTGGGCTTGCCATTCACTAAATTAAGTAAAAACTTTAGCAACATATCTTATTTGTTTAAGAACTTCTTGCATGTCTAGCGTTCTAGTTATGATAATTATATCTGCTTTAAGTTCGATACGAATTAAAGTTGCAGTGCACATGATAGCAGTAAATGTAGTATTAGAAACAAAGTAAAACAATACTTTTGATACGATAGCTTCAGTTTTAATGGTATAAAAGGAATATCAAATGGATGTTTTGGATAATATAGAAAAGCGCAATATTATCGAATTAGCAAGCTCAAATAACCCGTGTCTAATGATTGTCAAGTTGACTGTCAGCTCGACAAGAAATCGTAATATTGAACACGACCACTCATCAAGCCGTAATGGTGTTCCATTCGGGATTATTTATTAACTCTCAAACATTATATGAAAACGGGTATCTAATCAAATATGGACATAACTTTGTATTAATAACAGTTCAGTATGATTTGGAATATTAATTTTAAATACTGACTTGTATCGAATGGATACTTTAAACGCCCGTTTTGATAGCTCGCTTCATAAACAGTCCATGTTGGTCAAAACGAGCGTTATTCAGTTGTCAGCTGATTTCAGCCAGTTAAACATCGACTATATTTCGGTTGCATATACTTTAGTACCGGTATAACCACGAACGGAACACAAAACTGCAGATAACAAACAAATAACAGTGTAGAAATAACATTTTTATATCGTGTTTAAAATTGCACAGAGTATTCTAAGAACACAGTAGGCAGTATGTCACCGGAACATAAACGTGCTTTGTATGTATGTACCTGCTACTGTTAGGCCTCTCTCACAACCGTGGCATTACAATTATCAATAAAATTTACCTTTACAAGTTCACGACGGAACCAACGCGACAACACTTCACTGAAACATTCCCGTGCACGAATATTTAATAATTTTATTCTTAATGATTTTTTTCCGCGATTGTACTAGAGAGATATACTAAGATCTAAAGAAATAAATATTTAATTACAAATTAATAGAATAACATGATAATGTATTAATTAATTTAGTGAAAACTTTTGGAGTTAGACTTAGTATAATTTCTTATAGTGTCATATTATCATATATTTATAGTTTGCTATACAAACGTATCACTGAAGTCTCATAACAATAATAATAAAAATGTAATAAGAATAAAATTAATAACAAAATGTGTGTACTATCATATAGTAACAGAAGCAAGCGACATCGAGTCTAATACAGGTTACAGGCAAGCCTAGAAGATCGTATGCTAAACTATACAATATTATACATTCTTAATAAGAGTGTACATTTAGATATACATCTTCTAGACTAGCCTAGAAAATAAGTGAAGGATATCGCTCAGTATAATATACTATCAAACTGCCTCTAACATACAGGCTGACAATGAATGATAAGCAGAGGTGATCTTATTACTTGCAGCCTTTGAGGTGGACCATGTCTATTATTATTTTTATAAGAGGTTTGAAAGTTATTTATTATTCAATGAAACGAAAGAAATCTTTAAAGAAACTACAGGAAACTGACTGTATTCAAACTTTTTAAAAATCACGAATCAAAATTAATCATAGTTTATTTACAATTATTTAGCAGATATTTTTGATTTAATCATTTGTTTACCGACAAAAATACAACATTGTGTTTTTTTTAGTTTTCTTTAGATTATTTTCTATAAAATGTATTGACTTTTTTTTTGTTGTTTTCCCTTCTTTTGCTGTAGTTACAGGGTTAGTAACTGTAGCTAAGCTTATAAAATCTTGATGGCCCACCTCAACGGCTCAATCGTTAATGCGGCGTGCACGCCGGTCGTAAGTGCTATCCATCAACACTGCATCTATAACGCACAGCATGCCTACTCGTCTATGTCGATAAGTCGAACCGGACCCTCAATGGGGCAATAGAACAAATAATTCAATAATCATGAACAATGAACACAATCTGGAGTAATGGTAATGTCAACGTTGGCAATATATGACATCATATAGTTCAAGTTATTCTTGTTTAAATGCCTGACAAAGAAAAATCATGTGTCACAAGTTTAGTTTATTTTTCGTTTAGTCTTCCATAACACTAAGCTCCACCTAAAGTAATGCCTAAATATTAAGCTGAACGTGAATATTCCAACAGTGAGACTTTATTCAAGCAATAATGAATGTATCATCTAGCGCTGGTAAAACTATTGGAGCTTGTGCATACTACATTAGTTCAAAACTACATTTAACTAAAATTGTTTAGATAGGCTCGACCTATCGACACAAAACATCAAAACCGCGACAAAAGATTCAGTCTGACGCATTAATTTGACACATTCACAGCTTAAGAATACGGCAACCGAATTTCACTATCGCTATGGCCATTCCGGGCCTAATGTCACTAGGCTTAACTTAAATGGCAGTCGGCTACAAAAGTAGGAGCGTCCTTTTCGCTAAACGCGGCACACTCGACACTTGCAAACAGTTAAATTTCATTCAACTGTTTTGCTGATCACTTGAACTTTTGAAGATTGTGTTTCAACATTTGATTGTCTAAGGCTTGTTTCACACGTACCACAACACGTGGGCGGGCACTAATTTGTATCAAAATGAAAAATGTAATTCATAAGGTCCACACTTGCCGCCAAATTCAACTGTGTGGGCGATATCAACCAAATCGCAACCAGCAGCCACCTCACGCTCAAGCGGTCGCGCCGGCCACACCGCAAACACAAAGTTGCGTCGTCGCAACGACGCGAAAGCTGGAGTCGATCTGTGTGTCTGCAAATACAAGTCACAACGTTACCACATCGTAACCACTCGCGACTACGCGACCATATCGACAATTTGTAGTTCACACGTAACTGCTGATTGACCATTTTATGTCGTTGTAATTTGGTGGTTGTGGTACGTATGAATCCTCCCTATGTATTGAATCTTGGGTACAGATTGTCTAATTTCAAATTAGGCATCTTTCCATTACATTTGTGCATACATGAAAAGTTAAAATACACTTATTACTCGAATTTGTCACTAACATTGGTTATCCAGTTACTTTGATTAACAGAAGCTGTCAGTAACAGAGAAGCTGCGGGCGAACCGAGCGGATTGGAGAGCGGACTGGACTTGATAGATAAATGTACTCAAATATCTGTCAAAATTCGATGGTCGTAGTCAGTCTATTGTCCGGTCCGCTCGGTGCGGTCGCGCCTATAATGTTACGGTTACCTTGGTTTACTATAGTGGCAAGAACTGAATAACCAATGATCATGTCTGACGAATGTTAGTGTGTTGCGTATACACATAGCCTTCGTACTGGGAGTAGATGCTGTGGAAGAGCGCAATTTTAAATGAGACTATTTATACCGCAACAAAAAGCATATATCAGTTCGTATGATCGCGGGCGCGGGCGTGTGACGCACACGCCTAGGTGCCGTCGGCGGCGTGCAGCTTCTCGCTGCGGATGAAGTCTATCTGTGTGTAGGCGCGCATGGTGGGCGCGGCCGGCGCGCGCCGCGGCTCCAGGTCCAGCGCCGCGTAGTTGAGCGGCGCTAGTGGCGCTAGAGGCGCTAGTGGCGCTAGTGGCGCTAGTGGCGCCAGGCTACCCGGGGACAGCGGCGCCGGCTCCAGGCTGAACCGCGCCGGCGCGCCGCCGCCCGCTAGCACTAGCGTCGCCGTGGCCGTCGTTTCAGCTGAAGAACGAAAACACGTTAAGGTACGGACTGACTACGATTTTAATCGCTACTAGACCACGTAAACTATTGTCACGACTATGGAGCGTAAATAAGGTTGAATATTGAAAATAATATGAATTTGAGTTGACATGTGACAAAGCTGCGAATTGCATTTATTTTGCAGGTTTTCTGTATATTATTAAAAATATAGATATTAAATAAAATAATTGTATGGTTAAAGTTTTTAAAATATGTTAATGCTATTAAATTTTTAAATAAAAACTGTTGTTATGGCTAGAAATACAGAGATCTTCGACGCCAAAAGTAGATTATACATTAAGTGAAAAAAAGGGAACTTAATTCGAGGGACTAAGTTGTATCCCGAGAGCAGCGAAGAATTCTAGAGTAGAATCCCGAGCGTAATAAGGGATTCTAAAGTAGAATCCTGAGCGGAGCGAGGGATACAATAAACGAGATGATTTTTTTTTTCACGAGTTGTGTACTCTACTTTTTACCATTGACAGTGAGAAAATAAATAGAAGTATAGTATTTATATTTCTCGTGGGTTAATAATAACAGCCACTCGGGTCGATCTTCAAGGTTAAGCCGGCTTACCAAGGTCGGTCTATGGATGGGTGACCACTAATTCATTACAACCCGAGTTTCCTCCGTGCCTCGGAAAGTACGTAAAGCCATTGAGTCGGCTGTCATTTGTAGTTCTTTGACAGTCGTTACAGGTAATCAGTGGCCCGAAAGTCTGACAACCAGTCTTACCAAGGCGTATCGTATTACCCACCCAGTACTAACTGGGTTGTGTTCTGGGTCAGATAGGCAGTCGCTCCATGTAAAATACTGATATTCAGCTGCATCCGATTAGACTGGAACCCGACCCCAATAAAATTGGGATAAGTCTAAGCAGATGAGTATGTATCACATATACTATATAAAGCTTTTTACTATATAATCGGTAATATAATAAGAGAACAAAGGATTAAATATAAACATTAAAAATGTATAGTAAAATTATAAGAGTTTTCGAAATTCAAATGTTCTTGTCGTTCTTCAAACGTTTTATTTATTTTTTGTTCATAATTCGGGCTTGTTCCAAATTCAAAATGTTTTAATTCACTCAGTGAGTGAAAGAGCGTTTTATTCACTGTTATCGATTAATAAAAGGCCCTTTTTCGAGTGAGAATGGTAAAAAGTTTAGTTTTAAGCCACAACTTCGCAATTTTATATTGGGAATATTAAACTATTATTTATTATTCTGTTCGGTTGAAGTTATTCTTTAAACCCTTCTCTGTCCACTGTATTTTTTGCGTTAGCTATTGTCATTGCATTACGTCATACTCGACTATCTAAGAGACCAATTTTTAGGAACATTGAGTAACACCGCGCCTTAAATATTTGTTAAGCTCAAAGATCGACAAACATCATTGAGTGAAAAAACCGACCAAAACACGTTGTGCCATTTTCAAAACGACCACACTGCAAAATTTCGTCAAAATTCGGTATCGTTTTCAGTAGCGCTGTTGACGATTTGAGATCAAAATGAAAAGCAAAAATGGCGAATGTGAAAATTCTCAAAATATCGTTATGGATGTCGTTTTCGGGGTTTTCCTGGATGCTGTTGATAATATTGAGATTGAAATGAATATCCCAGATCTCTCTCAAAATTACAACCTGTATATTTTGGAAGTAAAAATTCAATCAATCATCCATTACAATATAGTCCGAAAAAACACCAAAACGAAACATTTGACAGGATAACTTACGTTTAGTCTCAATAGGGTCAGGTACCCTCGCAATAGTCTTATTAGCGGTGGGGTTACAGGACAGCTCGTCACCACAGGGCTCCGGCGTCTTGGGCGGCGCGGCCGCCAGCGCCAGCGTCACGTACTGCGGCGACACCGACACCTCAGGGCTCCGCCGAGGGACCATCGCTGCCGTTAGCTCAGGGCTCCGTCGACCGTCTTCGGAAATCTCCCTGACTGTGGTCAACGGGTGGTGGGGAGGATCTTCTTCCAAGACATCGGTAGGGTCGATGTCTTGCGGAGAGGCGGGGGAGTCCAGCGACATGTCGAAGAGAGTCTGCGAGCCGTGCGGCGTGCGGCGGCGCTCGTCGGGCGAGCTCGCCAGCGGCGGGGGCGGCCGGCTGGCTCCGATCGCGATCGGCCGCGTCGGCGCGCGCCCGTAGTTCATCTCCACGTACCCGTCGGGCGTGGCGGGCGTGGCCGGCGTGGCGGGCGTGAGCGGGGGCGGCAGCGGCGTGAGGGGCGGCGTGCGCGCGCGCGGCTCGCCCGGCCGCATCTCCACGTAGCCCGCGTTGCGCGGGGACATGTCCACGTACTCGTCCACGTTGGTCTTCGGTCGAGGTTCCACGAAGCATGCCATTGGTGGGGTGCGGGAGATCATCTGGGGAAACAGTGATTTTGATATAAAGCAGCAAGAAATGGGTGATACATGAATCCCTAGTTCGAACCAGTCCGCGATGCTGAGCCTGTAGTTTTAAATCAGCCCCTAAATAACTATAACATTCAGATCCAGTCTGTCCCTTTGCTGTCCTCCCTCAATGCCGCTCTAAGCCGAGGCTCGTACCTCGTACTACAGTAGGTGCTCGTGAGCGTGTAGTCGCTTAGTTTGCGAGTTATTTGCCCCTGGCTGGAGATCTTACACTCGAGATACTCACAGGATACTCCAGTTAAGCAAACGACAACCTCCTCGGTTGGCTAGCGAGATGCCAGTCACAAAAAAAAAAACACTTGGGACCGTGCAGAGCTTGCTCATGAAAGACTGAGTTACAAGACTAAAAATATTTTCATTGGAGACATTCCAGACAACCGTTCTTTGAGTAGCATTCGGTGAATTTTGTAGTAGTAAAATCTTTTTCTCAGCCGTGGTTGAATGAAGGGCAATCTAAGCCAGATACTCTGATAGGCAGTAAATATTGTAACGGGCAATATGCACTGTTGACAACCAGTGATATAATCTAATAGAGATGGCTTACCCTATTAGCAGGCGAGTTATTGGAGAAATCAATCTCCATGTGGTCCTCCGTGGCGGCGCGGGAGTGGGGGGCGTGCGGGGCGTGCGGGTGGCGCGGGGGGCGCGCGCGGGCGCCCACGCTGTAGGCGCGGTGGCGGGCCTCGGGCGCCGCCGTGCCGGCCGGCCGCGAGCCCACGCTGTAGGCGCGCGGCGGCCGGCTCTCCAGCCCGATGTGCGACGTGGCCGGCTCCAGCTGGTACGAGCTGGAAGGGTCGCGAGGCAACACTTCAAGTTAGGCTTCCAACTCGGTCACGTAATCAAAATTTTGAAGCTCGGATAATAAATGCGAGAAACAAAAGACGGCCAAACTGACAGAGAGAGAAGTTCTGTCCAGAATGTTTAGGATTATATCGTTGTGCATGAGGTCAGTGAGTAATATCACCTTAAACAAATACTTCACATATTGCATTGTGGATCCTCAATTGTAAGAAAAAATTAAAACTTTTGAAGTATCTCCAGTCTTGCTGACACCTACTCATATTGACATAACACAATGTTTTGTCAAGAAGCTGGATGTTTTCCACTCACCTAAACCTAGGATCAGTGGAAGGTGTCCCGCTACACAGTGACCCACTGGAAGCGGAGATGAGACCCGCCATGGGGTCATGTCCAGGTGCCATGGGCAGGTACCCGGCGCCTGCCTCGGACATTGATGACGTCCGTGAGTGGGCAACTGACCCCGCACCCACTTGTGACGAACTGGGAATATAATGAAGTCGATGTTAATGTCGTTTCTGCGGGTCCTGTTGTTTGCTCACTAACAGGACGGTACTGAAGTTACTTCAATCGTAACCGACTTAATAATTTAAGAAAACGTTAAAAAGCCGGATTATCATTTTTGTATTGGTGTTTAATGTCGTTATAACGTCATGATTTATTTAACTTATGACAGAAGATTATACAACAATCGACGCACTAGAATATTGTGACTATTATATTATTCTATTGTGATTATTATTATAAAATGCACTGTCTAGTTAATTAACAGTAAGAATAGTACATTGTTCACCGAGAGGAGTGAGTGAGTAAGTAAGAGTAAATGACCGATTACCGTCGAGGGTGTCGTTTGAAGCCCGAGCCGTTGGCGAGGGCTTTAAAACACCCGAGATCGGGAATCGCACTTTCTCTCGAGTGATACATAGTGCTTTATACTACACCTACGAGGAAAATAAAAAACGAAAACTGAATCCTCAAACAACACACAAATTGAAAATGGCGCCAATGGCGTCTGCAATTTTCACATGTTCTTTTTTCAAATTGTTTATCCTGCCGCCGCAGGGTCGCACTGCCAGCCCGACACCATCCAACACACAGCTAGTGGCCAGTGTCATTTTGCGAACTTGGAGATAAAAACTCTCTGTAAAAACTTTTTGGCTTTTGATATTTAGGTTACCGGCGCATAGTCTTACCCAAAATTAAAAAAGAAAAACCACGTAAGAAATGGATTTTCATACACTTTTCTCTCCCGCTCAGATGCGTTTTCTCCCCGCATATTTGTTCGATATGCAATGACGTACTTTCTACCGTAAATTTGATAAAGCATCAAGGTAGTTTCCAAGCAGGTGTAGTATAAAGAAACATAACAATTTGGTTTAGTGAATTAAACTAAGATAATAGGATAACATTCTGACGTCAAGTGTTTTTTAAAACCAATTTACTAAAATAAATATCATATCATAATCATTTGCCATTTAGAGCGGTCCTTGCTTGATGCCTATCAATTTTACACTGTTGTTCATATAGTGTATAATTCCTGAGCCATTCCATGTTAATTATACGAACCTCATAAAATCTCTCGATATGTCGCAGCAGTCTGGTTCCTCGGGTATGCGCGGCGTCCGGTACCAGTCGCTCACCGCGTCGGGCTCGTCACGTCCCACCTCCAAACCTGCACATTTTCATTCATTGTAGGACTGGAGACTTGAACACAACTCCATAGTGATTATAAAACACACTTACATTCGCCCAAAACACTGTTTTGTAAGCCTGAGAGAGCACCTGCCTAACCTATTCCCAACAATGTTATAGTCGGTTTCCAGTCTAACCGGGCTCAGGTGAATACAAGTATTTTACACGGAGTGCCTGTCTGACCTCCACAACCCAGTTAGTACTGGGTAAACGCAACCCTTTGGTAAGACTAGTTGCCAGACTTTTTGATCTACAAATGACAGCTGGGACCAACGGCTTAACGTGTTTTCTGCACGGAGAAAACTTGGTATGTAATACCCATCCACGAACCAACCTAGGCAAGCGCGGTTTGACCTAAAGATCGACCCGAGCTGCTGTTATTGTTTAGCCACACAATATTGTTCCTATAAAAATGTTTTGAAAAGATCTGATCCATGCGTCATGTTCGTGAACAGGCGCTGTCAGTTGGGACTGGTCATCTCTTAGCTGCCACGGTTTTTTTTAACTACTTAGTTTATAAATTGTTGATAATTATAATCTTTTACTCTGGACGCTCTTAATGTGCACGTCTTTCTACATCGTTCTTAAATATATGTATAATCTCAACGTGAATGATGTAACCAAGATCTCGTAACAATATTTTGATTGAAAAGAGTGTCCATGAAGTTTCTTGCCTATTCTTCTCCATAGAGATCTACGCTTTGGAATGGGCAACTAAAGTACTTTCATAAGTTATTATGCCTTGTGTCTGTGTCTGTAGCCTGGCCTTTGTTTTTCTGACATTCAAAAGTGCCTGTTATGGTCTAATTAAAATAAATGCTTTGAGTTTGACCAAACGAATTGTATGAGCATTACGAATATCTAATGATTCTTTGACAGCCGGCCTTTGTCAGTCAACCCAGGGTAACCCAATCACAGGTATTACAATTGTGATATAATCTCCACTGGATGAGGAATGAGCTGGAGCAGATCGCATATTACCGAATTTAATCAAATGCGGTGTGCGTGACACACAAAGCTTCTTCTGACGCTCAGTACGATTCCGCGTCATAAGTGTGGTCACTCTATTAACATACAATAATAAATCAAGACCCTTACCATCAATTTCAGGGTACCTCGGCGGGGCCCTATCCACTTCAAACGACGAGCAGGCCCGGGAAGGCATACTAACGCAGCGGTTACGTAGCGTTTCCGCGTCTGTAGGCAAACGTCATCCATGCTTAGATATTAGTAGTAGAGTATGAGCTTTATGCTGTCGGTGTACGGTTTAGTTTGATTTGTGTCTTGTTTAAAAGAAGGATATAAAGGAAGGAAGGTGTCGTCATGTAAAATGAAATTTGTTCTGATGTTAAAGAGTTCAATTTCGTTTGTAGTTTTATTGGTATTTGTATTTTAGGAAGCTTTGTGTTTTGTGCTTGTTATACTCATTTAGAAGTTTGCGACAGGCAGATGCAACTTAACGTAAAAAACGTAGGGCTTGTATGATCTTCGAATTGTAACTTTATTGAAATATATATAAGCTATATTTTCTTTGTAAACCTATCCTGCTATTGAAGCGTGCTTTTGTCTTCTGCCAAGCTTAACGTAGCAAAGAGATAAGCAAATTGAAACTTAATGAGCATATATAAATCCCATAAACCCCATATTTTTAGCAACAGAATTATGAGGAGTATGCGTTTAGTGAATAAATTCAGAGTGTACTTTATCTGATTCGTGTGGTTGACAACTACATTTTTTTCAACTTGTTTTACAATTTTTCATTTTTTTACAAGAAAATTTACGACGGATATGTATGTATAATCGACCCAAGATGAATCTGATCACCTTACGGACTATTTTTGCTTGCAGCATCCGGACGCTATAGAAGCGCTTAGTTAAAAACTTTCTCTTCCTTGGTCTTTTTTTATGTTATTTCTATTAGTCAAAAGAGGGTGGTCAAACATTGGTGATCATTAACAGAGCCTGAGATTTTTTGTAAAACAAAAGATAATGTAAAAAAGTTGCAATATTTTTTTTTTGTTTTACTACTATTGGTCCGCACTCTCTTTGTGCGGACCAATAGTAGTAAGGGTGGTGAACAGATGTGGATATCGTGTGCACGGGATTTTTTTCGCTACATTTTTCTTTACCTATGAGGCTATGACATACTGACTTTTATATACATAATGATTTTTTAATTTATTTTTTTAGCAATTTAAAAAATATGATTTTGTAAAAGTGTTATTTGTATCTGTAAGTGTTTCCCTACCATGTTCACCTAATATTGTACAGTGTCAGGGTATTAGTTCAAAAGGTATTCTACGGGGGAAAATATTCTACATGCCGAACATTTTGTTAATTTTGATCATAAGAGCCAAGCATTAGAAAATGGAAACATAAAGAGACATCAAAAGTTGGTACAAAAAGGGTATAAAAGAAAAAAAATAGGGGAAATTAGCAATCCGTGAGAAAATTAAAATTATACTTATAAAGGCGTTTCATTCTAAAAATATGTAAATAAAGTAAAAAAAAACGCAATTAAACTATAGCCAAGAAGCAACCTGATCGTAGCAGGTTTATTTGAAAGAAATCTTTATAAATAAAATAATAATCAAGAAATAAATATAATACTATCAAGACAGGGTAGGCATTTCATTAAAGTTTTTTTTTATACTCACCTGATTTCATCATAATAATTATGTACAACAGAGCACTTAACATTACCATAACAGACGACACAAGAAAGCAGACAGAAAGCCATGCACACACTCAAATCTGTCTGTCAGTCTGTCTGTTAGCGTGCTCACACAACGCAACGAAAACATTCCAACACAAGAGAGTTGCCAGCTGACAAAATGTTACAATATTTTTGTTAACTAGCAACCCGAGACGAAACAAACGAGGTTAGTAATGTGCGGTGCAATGTACGGTTAGTATGGATATGAATGAGACCAGGGAGCGTCCATATTACACTAACGCTTTTCAAGGATACAGTTTAACCAATATCAATATAAAAAAAAACTATTATTTGATTTAGTATATCAAAGATTCATACATAATCAAAATGGAGGTCGGTCAAAGTTCACTGTAGATGGCGTGTCCATAGCTAGGTCCTATAGTCGCCATTTTCAAATATAAATTGAAAAAAGAGATTTTCAACCAATGACGATGTTGGGAGCCAGCTATGCTAGTGCCTTAGTTTCACAGTTCCGTTCCCCATTATACTTTATAACATCAATGAAAAGAAAAAGAACCAAAGTCGTATGAACGCCCCCAAATAATACATACTCTTAGTATGAGCCGGCGACAGTTTATGTAACCGGGTCCCAGTACTCGCTCGACGGGACCATTGCGTCTTCTTCGCCGTTGTATCCGTTCCATTGATGGCTTTACACGAAGAGTGAATCACCCCTTTCTCAATGAGCACTCTGTCTACCTCCTCCCCGGTCAATGGCTCAGACCTGGTCCTCCCATGACAGATCTTCAACGGCTCTTGGAACAGAGGGTACCCCGTGGGTAAGGACTCTGTGCGGTGGTGTTTGATCATCCGTTGCGGGATGTCTGTTTTATCAGTTAGTGTGTTATTCTGGTTGTCGGCTGTGAAAGACAATGATAAGCGACAAGTAAAACATATGGCACCCAGCTCACCCGGTGCGGTTATGATGGTGTGGTGTGAACGATGGCGGTATAGCTTGAGGCTTATTTTTAATGATTTTTCTATCTTCAATTTGTTTTTAGCTATGATTATGTCTAGCTTGAAAGACTCTTAGGCTTGATACCCAACTCGTGAAATCTAGTAGCGATGTAGTCTACTTTGCGCCATTGCCCACATCTGGTTACAATGCTTTCACAAAGATGCAGCATATCCTTGAACCTGGTCTAACTGCACCTTTTATTTGATCAATAAGTTCATAAATTTTTCATTATTTCGATTTGCAAATGTAAGCTTTAAACTCACAAGGATGATCTTGATTCACAGTTTTTTAAGATAATTAATTTCGCCATATCAAGTACATATATGCCTCATCTTTACAAATGTCATTATGAAAAAAATTTGGGAGTCTGGCGAAATTACAAAACCTAACTTTACACATTATTCTAGTAACATTATTATGTTTTAGTACCCACATACTCGACGGACAGAAACTAAGACATTCACCAAAAATAATTATTAGTAATTCATTTTTTTTTTAATGAAGTACAAAATACAATAACAAGATGAAAGTAGAATATAGTAGGCGTTCTACTTTTATCTGAAGCCAATATTTAATCCCAAAATTTTACCAGACCCTTATGTAAACAAACGTAAATGCGTATGTATGTATGAATGTATGTATGACCCCCCTCCCCATGTTTATGACAATGTACAAGACGCAGACTACACGACATCGGTCCAAAACCTCCACGTCATGCGACAACAACCGGACATGATGCCCCGACAACGTCATGCAAGCAAAACTAAACTTAATTTCAATAAACATTGAGCTCCAATTCATGTTTTTGTCCACTTTAGCGTGACATATTTTTGTTTTTTATTAAATAGAATGTGTAGCCCATTTAGTCAACGTAAACATAAAGACGCCTCTAACATTATACATTTAAAAGTTCTTAATACACTAATAAAATGATTAAAAAGTTCTTGGAATAAAATTAAAGTCTGAACTCTTAACATTAAAGCGTTTGCTGTCTTCAAACAGTCTAATCGATATCAATAAACACGCATTTCAATGACTCTTCTCAATTCGCTCAAGTGGACACTACCTTATTAGCGAAAGCATATGAATTTAACAACATTTTGAACCTAACACAGCCGCCTTAAGGTTCATATTAGTGCGTCGTTTTTTATAACTATGTTATTAAACACTTGGTAAGCACATTTTTCGTGCGATCGATATAATAAGCTATTTACATCCGACTTCCGTCATATTTGAAGCTCCTTTCGTATACATAATAATTGTTAATTACTTTGAGCATATTGTTAAAATATTATGGGTCAATAATTCCTATCTTAAAATTCACAATATATAACTAAAATAATCAACAACAGGTTTCAGTAATTATTTATATAATTAGTTCTTTTTACTTTTTATATTTTATTCTACAAAATCTAAAACATACATATATTGTTTTCGCTGGTTTATACTAATGCCTGGAACGCTGTCGTCTCCCCTCTTAGAGGTGGGCGCTAATGGCCGCGACACAGTTTTCCATACTAATGCGGTTGTTAAAGAACACAAACTTCTTGTAAAATGTTTTTTGTTCCAATATTTTTTTTGATTTTTGAGTAACAATGATCTTGAACTATAATATTTGATTCTAGATAAATTTGCCCTTTAGATGCATACCTAAACGTGAATAATATTAATTATTGACCCTTAAAGCTTATATACAGAATTAGTAGAGCGCAATTAATAAGTTATAATTTAAATTCGAAAGCGGGGCAAGCCGCTGGTTCCGTGCACTTTTGATACATGATAGTCGAATGTTAGAGACAAAACAAACAGAGAAGAGATCTTTGGTACATTACAAAACAGGTAAGTTTGAATCACTGACCATGAATCATGGTGAACCATGATTACTCTGGAGATTTAACTTTGAATATTTACACTGCGTTTTGAACACAATATGGACGTACGACAACTGTACAGTAAAATAACATAATATAGATAGAAAGTGAGTCGCACAAAACAAAGGACAATCAAAGAACACAACTCACAATATGTGATGATTCGTTTAGGAAAACAGGAGCCTTAGGGCTTATTATTGCACCACAACTCATTGAAAGCGGTAAGCACTAAACATATTCAATACATAATTCTGTTTGTGTCATCTTCAAACAATTGAGACGAACAAAACGACGTTTAAAATACGTTAGTGTGAAACTAGCAAGTGGGCCTAACAAAGGACGTTCACAAAACAGAACTCACAATATGTGATTAAATGCAAAAAAAAAACAGGAACTTCGGTACACACAAATCTTTTTGAATGAGAAAGTGCAATAGTAGTGAAAAGAATCTTGCAAGGGACGACAGAGTGACAGTCACAATGGAAAACAAAAATTACCCTCCTTCTGGGGCAGTAACGGGCGGCAGTGGGGCAGGACGAATTGCACCAATAAAACTGAATGCGGTCAGTACAACTAAGCCAAGTTTAAGTGAGTCAGTGTCAATATTCCTTAGGAATAATCACACTGGCAGTTCGTGAATACAGTTCAGATGTGCTGACCGAGTATGTCATCGGTGAAATTCGCCCTAAAAATGTTTCTAACATTCAACTGTCAATAAATCAAGAACCACACACGCCCAGTCTCGTCGGAACCTAACGCCAAACTGACTATGTCAGGGAGCATTCTCATTCATGTTACTGGAGAACCTCATATTCAGAGACTACTGGTTTCACTTTTTCGGCTGTTGTTAACTCAAACGTAGCCAGTTATTTGGCCTAAACACAGTACCTCAAAATTTGCAATCATTCATTCAAATTAAGCTGTCAATCAATATTTTTCGAACCTCATAATTACATTAAGACAGGTCCCGAAAACGTCCGCCCTCCCTCCGCCTCATTCGCGGGCTCTGTGCGATGTGATGTTATGACGTTAGAGGAAGATGAAATTTCAATCAGAGGTATTAAAATTTCAAATACAATTTTATAGGTTAAAAAACATTGAGAACAACTGCCATCGATTGATGAAAAAAAAATCAGGGTTATTAACCAGATCTTTTTTTTTGCCCTGGACCATACTTGGAAACCTACTCACGGAGATATTGGAGATCAAAGTTCCAACATTTTCACAAGTTTTTTTTTTTAAAATATTTTTTAAGGTTGTCTTATAACTTTAATACCTCCATGACCCGTTTACTATACAATGCATCCATCAGCACAATGTTTTGAGTGCGTTACATTGAGTTTTACCGTAAAACGTGATTTTTGCGCAGGATTATTTAGTTTGATGTACAGAATGCTTGGTTGGCGGCTTCGTGAAAGGACCTTTACACCTTGAATAACTTACAGACATTAAACCCATTGAAAGTAATGTAGATAAACTGGCCTTAGGGCCATTTATAAAAATTAAAATTGTAATTAGTAGATGTGAAAGACTTACTGCATTTAGAACCCAATGATACCATCTTCACACAATTTCTACACCAGACTCGCTTTACCAATAAAACTAACAAGAAAAGCAACACCCGTGAAACCAATAGCATCTGTATACAGGGTGTCCCAATAACGAACAGTGGTACAGTATATACAGGGTGTGTACCGTTGAGCGGCGGCGGCAGCGGCTCGTCGATGGAGTAGGTGGCACTGGCGCACACGCACTGCCTAATGCACGAGCCAACGCACAGGCCCTTCTCTGCAAGAGACCATCGCTGCCAGGTTAGCCCTTACATCCTTACCAATACAGTTCATTTTCCTATGGCTTGGCATTGTTACTTAAGACAAAAAACAACAAATTAAGCTGTTTTTTCATCTGGTCTAACTATACACAAATGGTGTATTCTCCTATCCAAAATTAAAAATACAATTATGATACTAGATAAATTAATTTGAATTTTATTTTTTATGATGTAAGGGCTCATTTCTGCTTGAAATTATCGTCACACATTTTTTTACTGACACAATTATTTACGTTGAACAAAATGTTAGTCACTGCTCACTACAAGATATCTAAACTAAAACAAGCATCTAACTTCTACAGGTGACATGAATGCAAGCAAAAAGATACTAAACTACATGTACTAATGTTCTGTCAAAGGAAAGTAGCCCTTAAGACGATCATGATACGAACTAATGTGGACTAACTAAATGAGTTACGAAATACATGGCTATTACTAATTCGTGTACAGAGCGAGATTTAAAACGGTAGAATTTTAGTGAGATAAGTTGCACATTTCAGAAATGGAAGCAAACAATCTAAAAGGATAAAATTCAAAGCATATACTAAAAATTGCAACGCAATTTCACCCAAATCTGCAAAATCGATAAACGCTTTGAAAATCAAATCGAAAGTCAAAATTAGGTCGAGAGTCAGCACATTTTGAATGTCAAAATTATATAAGACCCCAAAATTGCCGTCCTCCACCACTGTTTTAGCTAGGGACATAGTGGTGGAACATACTTCCAGCTATTTCTATCACATCGTGATTTTTAATTTCAGCCGTTAAAGCTATTAAGACCATGATCTTTGTGAAACTCCGAAATCATCAAAATATATCTTTCCATAAACAAATCAGATATGGTTTTACTGACCCCTTTATTGGTAAAACTCGCTCCGTACACAACCCCCTCCCTCTACATCTACCACCCGACTTACCATTGGTCAGTCCAGCGCGACCGGCCCGTCCGTCCGAGTACGACTGCCGTCGTGCCGGGAGAGTGTTGTCGCCCGACTTTGGTAGGACGATGTGGTCTCGCTCGTTCTCTGTCTCTTTCGCACAATCGCGCATCGCACTGGAAGGTAGGAAGGTGAGTTTAGATACAAAACAAACCATATTCTCTCTCTCACAGGACACAGGCCTCTACCAACTTACTCCACAACACCTGGTTCTCCGCCTTTCGCATGCAGATTCCATGATCATTATTATTCTCTTGCCTTCATCCCAATTCATTTGGGGTCTACGCAGCATGTCTTCTTATTCCATACTTCGTATTACTCGTCATCTCATCAGACACCTCCTTTCTTGCCATATCATTCTTTACTTAGTACATCCATCGTTTCTTTGGTCTTCATGTACCCACCCTCTTATACCCACCCACATTCATACTCAAAACTTTCCTCACGACATTTTCCTCATTCCTCCGCATCACATGCCCGTACCACGTCAACCGATTACTACACAACTTTTCAGTCACCAGCGCCACTTCCAGACTTCGTCTCATGTACACACGGCCACATATCAAGCTATATATTTCCAGTATAAGCTGACCTCGCATTGTACGGAAATCCTATACAATGCGAGATCAGCATAAACTGGAAATGTATAGCTTGATGTGTAGCCATGTGTACTAATTTCTTATTTTATAGTACAACATAACACCACATGCAGATTATTGAATCAAAAAGCATACAACCCTATAACTTCTTTTTTCGACTCCCACAAGCGCATTTGGGCGCGCCGGATGGACAAGCTCCGAGCTGCCCCTAAGAAATTCATGATGGGAAAACCTAACAAGACTTTTTCCGACCTGGTAATCGAACCAGCTAGGCTGTGAAAGCCTTCAAGTCGGAGCCTTAATAACACGTAATGACCCAGTTCCCACTAATCTCTAAAAGTGGACACATAATAATGTAGTAACATACTGGTAAATAGTAGAGTGCATGCTCTGCGCGATGTTGGAGTCATCGGTGTGCATCCACAGCTCCCCCGCGCCGGTCGTGGTCTGCCGCCCCACCTCCATGTAGAAGAAACGCTCGGAATCGCCACATCTGGAACATAAGGAATATGTTTAACAATGCTTTCACATAGGTACTTCATATCATAATGGATAAGCAATATTGAACCGTAACGTCTGCAAGTTAAGATACAATTTATTTAAACTTGTTCCTACAACTTAGGTCTTATGGATAAATCTGTCGTCCCCCACCACCCGCTTGAAAGTAGTGAGTGTCGTGTTCTGGTAGTTTGAAACTGTAATTATAACAGTGTTAGGTCACTTGAAAATCGTAGCTCAAGCCATTGATTGACACAATATTCTACTACTAAAAAATGTTGTTCAAAAACTTCGAATTCTGATTTCCGACCATCATCATCTGCCTGTCCATGTCCAACCACGTTGAGACTTTGAGACAGCTTCCGGTCTAACCGGATGCCAAAATCCAGTTGCTGTATAACACGATACCCCTTGAAAATACTAGTTCCACCGTCCCTGTGTAAAACCGCAACGGTCAATTGTGATTTTAAAATAAACACTTGTACATAGTTATCATTCTATTTACGCAGGTAAAACCTTGTGCGAAAATATAACACATTCATAACAAACGCACGCTGGTGCAATTCTGAGACAACTAACGTCATCCGTTACACAAATAAAACAAGGATTTGAAAACAATTAATCATCATTCCGAGAAAAATACATGTTATTGAGCTTTAGAGTGGTTTATATGAATACGAGTTTTGTAAATAAACTTGGACTTTGGTCTAGTTTAAGGCGTCGGTCTACGAAGTAGCGGAAGCGGTGGGACGAGCGGGTGCTGGCTCGGGAGTGACCACTTATCGCTAGATTTGTGTCCAAGTCCATGCAATAAAATCGAAACAGACGTCGTTCACCTCGTTGCGTTTCGGACGACGCACGTCGCGAACTAAATGCGACAAATGTGACACGTAATCAGCTCAAGCCGATTCCACATCGACTAGAGTGTTCACTACTTAATATGAGGACGATAGCCGCGTCTTCCTACTTCTGTTTGAGACGACATGCCATAAGCTCCATTTGTCCAAGCTGTTAGTTTTGCAACGCCTGCATTAAAGTTTTTTTCATCAAAACTAATTATTATAAATCTTATTTTTTGTAATGAATGTTGCTGGGTGACATGGATAGGCAGTCGCTCCATGTGAAATGGTATTCTGCTGCATTGGGTAAGATTCGAAGCTGCCGGACCCCAGTTAATTGGGGAAAAGGCTAAGGAGATGAAGTTATAGCCACGGCCGCACTTCGAGAGTAACTTGCTCATAAAATTGCATACAATCTGCAGTTAGGTACATTACGGGTTACATTGATTTTATCAATCAGCTACAGACGCAATCACCCGCGACTAACTATCGTCACTAACTATGTAAATAATTATGAGTAAACAATAATCATTTAATTAATCATTTTTTTATCACTTCAACGTTGGGGGTTTACGCGGTAAACCTTATGTAATAAACAAATAAGGACAAAGTTGTAGAAAAACATTTTTTTTTCCTCAATGAGATTTAGTGGTCGGAATTATTTCTTATTTTTAGAAAAGTGTAGGATGAAGGTATTATTAAAAAACTGTCGATAGAAAATTGGACAATAATTAGTTTTCAAGTTATTGAAGAGAGAGAGAGATCGCACCCAGCCAGTAGCACCAATTTCATTGGCATTTAATTATCGGTATAGGTTGTTTCTATCTCCTGTTATGCCAGAACATTAGCTCATTTCGTGATGATTAGCCAGTCAGCATGCCAGCAGCCAGTGCAGTGCAGCGTACAAACGCATATTGTGCACCTTCACTAGTTGGGGAAATAATTTAAGGACTGAGTAGGTAACTGGAATTTACCGTTTCACTTTTACTTTTCGCAGAATATGTTTAAGGACAATCTCCAAAAATAAACCAGCTCGGTATAAATTCTCGACCTTTTTAATATCGTGCATTATCCCGTTCCGATAGCTGCTCGGCTATTTTACATATCAATTAAGGATAAAACCGCACTTCCACATAATATTAAAAACATTTTCAATTCTCAGAACAAGTGTTAATCACTGAAAAGTAAGATAACTAATATTTTACACTTAGTACTATATTTTAATCCTTGTACCTATGCAAAATTAGGTAAAAAATTATGAGCAGGAAATATTAGAGCGATAAAAGTCTTTGATGTTTGTGCAATCTGAAAGAAAAATCATGAAACAGGATCCAGAACGTTCCAGAAGATACTATAAGGATTGATGCTTCAAAGCATTAAATATGCGGCCTTGGTTGTACGCTCGAACTCGCCCTTGAAACGGTGATACTAACTTGGTCAAGTTCAATGTTACTAGGACCCCACGCGAGTCTCTTTTCCGAGAAACGGACTTCATTCCAACTTTCCCAGGAACAAAGTTGAAATATTGCACGTGTTTTCAACTACACCGGCTTTCCCGCTATTCAAACCCAAACAGCCACGCTGCTTGGCGGCAAAAATAAGTGTAGGGGTAATTCCCCATACAAGCTACTTTACAAAATATGTATGATACGTAGTTTTACTACTACATAATTCAGCTTTGTAAAGCGTCGCTTCTTTCAGTCATAGCTATGACAGTGTATTTCTAAATATCAATATTGAAGACCCGGTAGAATGCCTTCTCGGGCACACGCTGAGAAAAAAAATATACGCGTCGAATTGTAAACCTCCTCCTCTGGCAAACTTCGATTTTATTCCTATTGTTAGAAAACTGACGTTGGTGAAATCTGCCATAAGTGAGCAAAGTATACAAACCTCCGAATGTTCTTCAAGGAGTACTCGACGCGCTCCAGCAGACCTAAATCACTGATGACGTTGTTGTGACTTTTGATCTTGACAAGAGTCAGGGTCTTGTCCGTGAGGCACAGGTTGTACAAGCCCTGGATGTTCTTCGTCGCACCCAGGCCTTTCTTCTGGACGTTCACTTGCCATACGTGTTCTGGAAAGTAATGAAAGTCTTGTTTATAATATGGTCTCGTAGGCCTTAAGATACTTTTTTTTTTTTCAAATGTCGGTACTGAAAAATTTATTTATATTATTTACAGTAGGTACCATGAAGTGGTCCCATGCTAACATTAATTATTATTCACCTATAAACAAGTGCATATTAGGGAAAAAGAACCAACTTGGAAAACACGGCGTTTCTAAATTGATGAAATTAATACTGAAGCATATTTTTCCCTCTAACCTATTGTTTATTTGTTGGCATCTAAAAATATTACAGTTTTGTTGAGTAATTATTTATAATAACGTGAATAATAAACAAAGGTAAGAAAGGCTGCTAATTACTTGTACTTCGAATGAACGACACAACACTTATAAAGTTAGAACTAAAATAGGTATCATAAAACAGTTCACATAGTTGAGCTAACAACATCATACCAACATAGTGAAGTAATTACTTATTAGCAAGAAACTTACGAAAACAAAGACCTAACCATCTGAAGTATTCGAACAAAAACAGTGTTGATACCTCGAATATTCCCAAGCGCGCCAATCTAGATATAACTATACAATGCCTAGGTCATTAGCGTTCAGCTGTGACCTAATGACCTACAAGTTGATTTAGACTTATACATCATCGTGTTTTCATAGTTCTGGAGCCCATTTTTAACTTTGTTGCGATAAAAAGGTCTATGTTATGGAATACACGATGTGGAAGTGTTTCGTAACTTTATGCAAATGGATACGTGATTTTGTTCCAGTACTTCTTCACTCAACTTCTTCACGCCAGCTAAAACATTAGGAAGTGGTGAAAGGCTGTTTTAGTAGAAGTTCAAAACGTGCTTGAACATACTACGTGGTCAAATCTTGCAACTGAATTTCAAACCCCCCTGAAAACCATTCACTATTTCAGTACCCCCTAACCGATTGAGCTGAAATATTGCACACACTTTTGGTTCTGGTGACAATACATTTATGACAGACATGACTTTGATCCTGCAGTCAGGATCACTTCTTCACGAGAGAACCCTTCAACGGTTAATAGCACGGACGCGACATTGCATTCGCGTTCAATGTTGATTGATAAACGACATTTTCTTCTTTTCATTTTGATTGATTTTCCTATCAAGACAAAAGGAGTAACTATAGGGGCATCACCATAGCCTTTAAAAATCGAAGCCCAATCTGGGATGAGAAGCTTACGAAACTGTAGCTGAATAGAAGTCCTGAAATCCTGGTCTGAAATCCGTTTGCATTCGGCAGGTATCCGTGCGCTAATTTTCTTTATATTATGACACAAACATAGCTACTCTATTACGACATATGAATATGAGTGATTATCTGCGCCATAGCTTTGGTACCTACTACTATTGTTTATCTATCGCGATAAATTTCACCATCTACGCTACAACTGCCCGTGACGGCGCAATTAAAGGAAAGGTTTTTATACTGTTGATGGACCTTTGTAGTCTCAACGCAATGTTAGAAAGAACGGTACACTTTAGTTAGCTTATTAGCTACTAAAGGTGATTCGAAGACATACAGTTCTTATGACGTAATTGTTGTTGTTATTGCGCTTCTGTTTACTTAGCCAAGAATGGTGTGAATGTAATGGGAGGTTTTTCTTTTAGAAAGGTGAAAATCACGACAAATATACTTGAACTTGGAAATGATCACTAGTCCCATGTCTTTGCGGATTAGGGACAGGTATGGCTATCTACTATCGCAAGATTTTGGCCCAAAATGAAAAATACTCACAGTTACCTACAGGAAAAACGTCTATGTATCCTGCACCCACGTAGCCAGGCAGACGGAAGACCCTGGATAGACTCAACTACGGGCGTGGTGATAAATCCGTAAAAAGATAGAAATTAGAGAATTACGGATTTTTCCTCTTACTAAGATTTCCGCACCGTTAGAAAAACATTACAGTAGATATCAGCCCACCCTTTCTAAAATCAAAAGCGTAACAGCGAGTTACGTGTGATAAGATAACAATGTATCAGCTGATTGTCCTTGTTCACCGGCTGTTGAAGGAAATTATTTGTTATTGTAGTTCATTACCATCATATCAGCGCATGAACGTTACAAACATTTATTATAAGGCTTCTCCCTGTTTGTGGTAAGTGTCAATATTTCCGGGACTGCCTTCATCTACGTAGCTTTTCCAAAGGACCGTTGTGATAGACTTCCAGTCCAACCCGATGCAGCTGAATACCAGTATTTTATATGGAGTGAATGATCAATCAATCAAAATCAACCATCACGAGCCCCTCTGATTTCTGGGACTGGCAATAAACTTCAAAGGAATTTGGACGCACATCATCGTGGAGAATAGTAGGAAAAAAGAAAGAAGGCCTTTACCCATCAGCTGTATATTCCAGGCCATAGTGCTGAGGACTTATCCTTCAACATATCTACCAGCATTTTAAATTCCCCAGCAAGGAAGAAACAAAGTGAAATAAGAACTATTCGCGCTTCTGCGCATCAACTCGCAACAAAGGTCATCCGATGCGTATTGCGTAGGCAACGGAACTCCGTGCAGAAATACAAAGCAACAGTTTGTTTACATCACTGAATGAACAAGGCAAGACCAAGGCCTATGCTCTGTTGATATAGAAATGAACATTACTGCACTGGCCTTGATTGGGAATGAGAAATCGGAAATTGGAAATAAGAAAATCATTTGAGTCGTTCAGTGCTGATCATACCTCAAGTATTGCCAGGACAGGAACTGCTTAGCCTGGATCCAGTGGATTCTCGCGACATTCATCAGGTCAGAGGTCCACCTTGCTAAGGGGAGTGGGGGAGGACCAAAATGGCGCCATTGTACGTAAACTTTATCTTTACTAAACCTTGGCTTGAGATAACTCATTCCGCTAAACAAGTGTTCTAAAAGTTGGAAAGCTTAGAACCTTACAATAAGGCGAAAGGTCAGTCATTCTTCAGGTCTATTCCTATCATCAATCCCATCATCAATTTATTAATATTCCAAATAAAAATAAGACGTCTACGTGTTCAATTGAAACGGCAAACGTATAACATATAGGCACCTCTTCACGTTGCTATGTTTGCAGTTCACGTGCCACGAACAGTAAACACAATCGTTTACAGACATCACAATAAACAATACAATTAATCATTGCACTAGTAAACACACAAATTAGTTAGCAAACAAATATGAGATCACGCGTTGACCTATGTGAGTGGTCGACAGTTTGTGTGAGTGTTGTTTTACATTTTAAATAGGCCTTGTCAAGTCGAAAGGAAAATTTTGGATGGTTTCCTAAAAACTGATTTCTAACAGGCAATTTGTAGGTAAAGAGAATGGGGATAAAAGACGTAGTATAATCGATTCAGCAGATGCAGAGCTTAAATGAGAATCTGTCGCCTATTCCTATTCCATAAATAAATAATAAATTCCTATAAACTTCATAAGCTACCAGAAAAGAAAAACCATAACAGCGTTCTGCTTCTATCTGTATGAACGTCATGTTTTGAAATATTAACAGAGCCAGACTACGATGATCTGTGTTTACCAGCCGGAATCGTTGCAGCAGCTACGCATTTGCGTCTCCTAGACCTGGGTTTTCCTTATGAAGCCATATCACGGGCCAGGGGCTTTAAGAACGGTGATAAGTAGGTGTAACCATTATAACGGTTCAAAAAGACTAAGGTCAAGTTACGGTCGGGAGGCCCCAGTATTTATCAGCGCCGGAATCATGACTCAAGTGAGCAAAGATATAGGAATTTTACTAGTTCTCGTCCCAGCATTAAACTTGTCGTCAGAGAAAGAACTGAATTCGCCACCCCTACCAAAGTAGTCACGATTAAAAATCGAGAATTGGGGCGAGATTCGAGAAACCTGTGGACTGCGGTAGGCTGAGTTGATTGATCGCTTCATACGATCGAGTAACCGTGAGGCCCCGAGGCTAGACCGCATGCTACGTCACAAGTGCAAAAACCGTAAAAATACCACAACACATCGGACGAACCGCGTCAATGTAGTCTGCTAAAATACTAATAAAAAAATCCCCGTAACATAAACGTAGAGCAAACGAATGACTAATCATGATAATGATATCAGCATTTTTAGTAACCTCGAAGAGCGCGAAATGACACAATCCACTCATGACTCGATCTAAAAATCAAAACAACCGGTGACCCTAACAGCCCAACAATCGTAACGTGTGAAAAGGGCCGTCACTCGCTTCCGACGAGCTCGTATTAAGATTAATGATTGTATTCGTATGTTTACCCACAGCATCACAATATTACCGGGGGTCAACGACTCCGCCTCTTACGTACGCGCCTAAATTTCCATAGTACATACATGATCGTGCTTTGGCCTTTTTATGGCATGTTCGCAGTCGCTTATTATTGTCTGTATATGCGAAGTAAGTTATTAGGATTTTGTTCTAATGTTTGTTTATTGTCTAGCTAGCGGCGCCCGCGGCTCCGCCCGTGCCATGCTTGGCGGCTACGGCGCAATAGACGGAGAATTACGTTTCCTACGCAGTTCTGTCGTTCACATTCGTGTTTTAGATTGTGTTCACTTTTAGGGCGCTACAATCAAGGGTTTTATGATTATTACTCTACCGTTTAGTACACACTCCAATATTTGGCCTAGAAATATAATAATATAATAATAAGAAAACTCAATGTTTTATAGAACCGTTATTAAGAATTGGAAAAATGATCAGTGTTATTGAACTCACAAAGTCCATTTCATGATAATTTATACTAATATTATAAAGAGGTAAAGTTTGTGAGTTTGTAGAGGGTAATGTCTCTACTGAACCGATTTTGAAAATTCTTTCACTAATAGGAAGCTACATTTTCCCCGAGTGTCACAGGCTATATTTACAACTAAAACGCGAGCGAAGCCGCGGGCAACAGCTAGTATTACATCTGACAGGATTCCTGTTATTTTGGAAAGTAAAATGAAACAAATTATATTTGTGCTGAAATCTTCTGACTGAGAACTATTAATACTTTTAAGAATTATTAATTAGAATTAAGTATTTATTTTGTGAATACATGTTTTTAAAAATACACTTTGTGAACACCTGGTAAATAGTTGTTGGTGGTTCAACTCCACAATTGAACAATTCAGATAAATTATGTAGTGTGGATGATACATAAACCAATATAAAAGATAGCTATGGATATTCCCCCACTGCGCCCACATGGTGGATTATAGCCCCTCTCACAGAGTTGATTATTGCCCAAGGAGTGGGAATGTATAAGCTGCGTAAGTGCTAGGCTGCAACAGATTCCTTTCTGGCTGTTTTCAAGTGTAATATAAACAAGTGTCAGAAATAATTTCCTATGGACAGTAAAAATATGAAAATTCTCCAACCTATAATAATTTAATTAAAAGTTCATACCATAGTAATACTAATTCAATTACTAGAGCTATAGAATTAAGTTATATCAGGAAAATTTAAATTATGTATGACATAATTTGATCATTCAATGAGCTAGGAATTTCATTCATAAGCATGGAACATTCATTTACCTACATAAATTATAACCGTATATACCGATATAAATTTTCCATTTTGGCATTTGAACTTTGAAGTATCTAGTAAGTAACTTCTGAATGGAAAATTTTAATTACTTTTATTTGCCAGGGAATTTGTTCCACCACGTCTTCTCCCCGGCTAAAACATTGAGAAGTGGCGTTGCGGGGTCATCTTAATATAATTTTGATGTTCAAGAAGTATTGTGACCGTAATTTGAATAAATAGCTTTTGTATTTGATATACAGTAACTTCTAGAAGAAAATTAATGTGGCAGACTTTATTATTTAGCACTACAATTCTCATCATGAGATAACACGGTGATGTTATTCACTCTGATGGTATTTATTTAAGTCTTTAGTTAAATTTTAATACACATGCTAACAAAAAAGGAAATATTTGTAGATTCTCATTCAAACAGAATTTAAGAACATATTCTAATGATGGGAATGACTTTGAGCTAATATTTTCATAATAAATTAAAGTTTTTGTATAATTAACCATGAAATCTAGACATATAGGGTTGTGTGTTGAAATAAATCAACATAACTGCGAGATTATGTAAACTTTTAACAATTAATGTTAAATCTTACAATAAGGCCAATACTTAGCAACTTGTATTTGCAAGAACTGGCAAAAAACATAATTTTATTGGGATACAAAGTAATTGGAAACAAATTTGAAAGTATTTAAAAATAAGAAATACCTATTAGCATGGTTAACATTTGCCCAGGCAGCTCCATAATAAATAGTGAATGTGTAAGAAGGTTTACACTTGAACATGACATTGTTACCTACATAACCTTAAACACCAGCATGTACTCATGTTTTAGTAAACATTGTGGGAAAGTTCAATAGAAAAGTGTTGGCACTTACGTATGGGGTGTAGCAGCTCGTCACTGGCGTCCTCAGTACGGTGCTGCTTTAGGATGGCCGTCAGCCAGGCGTGCAGGTCCTGCTCGTTGTCCGCCACCACGCAGAACTGCTCCTCGCGCGTGAACAGCGCGATGACGTGCTTCTGCTTGAGATCCAGCCGCCGCATGATGTTGTAGCAGCTCTTGAGCGGCAGCACGCGGCGCGCTGCCACTCCCGCGCGGAACTTCTTCTCCGACTCATAGTACTCCAGCCGCGCCGAGCACTCCGGCGTCTCCGCGCGCAACACGAAGTACTTCTTCTTCATCGTCTTCAGCTTCCGCAGTTGCCCTTGGCGCACCACGGCGCCCGCGCCCCCGCCTCCCGCCGCCGACATCACTCCTGCATCCCAGTCCCGTACCTAACGACTCTGGCACATGCCAACCGATAACCTTGAAGTTGTTTACACCAATGATGAAAGTCACCCTAATAAACGACGAATAGTAAAACACCGTCGACAGACACGCGCCACGACTAAAAATACTTAAAATAATCACCATAAAGTGCGTAAATAGTACCTCGTTATGATAAATCGAACAGCGTAACGAATCCGACGTAGTACCATAAGAGTTTTATTCCGTGGGTAGAGCCGCGGCGATTCCTCAATAACACGATAACACTAATGTTAAAAATCTTATCTTTGCGAAATAATCATAATACATCAACAACAAACACTATTTCAATCCATAATTTGGTACGCTCGCTGTTACACTCGGTCATTCACAGACACTCGAGTTTAGAAAGAGATAAAATCATTCATAGTAAACGTAATTCGCACCGCACGCCCTTCCGTAGGTACGCAGGGCATGGAAGTCATGCCGTGGTCATGCCTCGCGACATCAAAACATTCGATTTTCACCTTATCACTCACAGCTAAAACACACCACTGTTTTGCAAACCGTTACAAATGATATACGAGGAAATGTTTTTGTGTTTGACCACTTAATTTATAAAAAAACACGTATTTGCGCCTCGTTTTTTATTGGTTCTTCACTATTGCGTGTCATTTATTTGTACGACGAAATAGTACTCCATCTAACTATGTATACGGCGTGTTATCTTTATACGTTTGTCGCGTAACCACTAACCAATCATAGCGCAGTATTCCACTACGGAATACAACATGTTCTATATCGTCTAATAGATTGTCTGTGCTATTTTATTATTAGCCAATCATAGTCAACGATTCCCGAGCTGTAGCATCGATTGTGATGAGACAGAATGCAAAAGTATAGACGATTGTAGTACATTGAACACTTCCTGGCAAACGGTCTCCCGCGTTTTTTAAAAAACACGCAATCTATAACTTACAGCTAATCCTCTAGGATAGGTACCAAAAATGATTCCAGAGCAAAAAATAAGAATTATTTACGAAAAATCATCAATCATTCAAGAAACTGAAACAATAATTTTATAAGAATCATGAATATTGTCGATATTCTAAGATTTAATAATTCATAACATGACATTTAATAATTTAACAGTAGTTTTTATTTATTTATTTATGATCATTGTGTAAAGTTTGAAAATAAGTTATATTTATAGTCCATTTTTGGCTCTTTTAAATAGACACAAGGTTTTTCAATGGTCTTTTTGGTAGTGTAGGGGAAACTGATTTTAACATTTTTAATTATGCTATATATTCATGAAACTACAAATAATAGAACATGGAACGTTATATTTGACAGTTCCGATGACATTTCTTCAAATGTTTGGATACACAGACCGGGTTTTCATGGAAATTTTTATCTGTGTTTGTAAACATTTTTTTGGAAAAATGAAAGTATTGCTACTAAATGTTTGGTTTCTCAATATTTTGTTATTATATTTACTTTGATTGTATCCATTTATTTTGACGGTAATTACCTTAATTTCACTTATTGATGGAGTTTTCTGTAAACCATTTTCTAGCTATCCGATTATTGTTGGTGACACTGGTTCAATATGTCCGTCGACGTCCGTCATTCATTCATTCATTTGCCTTGCTAAAAAAGGTATAGAAACGAGAAATGTTGGCAAATTAGTGACGATTATACGTGTTATCTTTCTTGTTCAAGTTATTATTGCTTTTGTTTAACACAAATACTCGTGAATCGGGACGCGCATTGTTGATTATGAGCCGCTTTGGTAATACTCAATATGTTTACATTGTGAAATAAGTTCGTAGACAGATCTGTCGCCGTGAAAACCATATTCTTAGCGAAAGGAGAGTTTTTTTGTTGCGCTTGCAGTGTTTGATAAGTGATTTGGGTGTGCGGCGACGTTGATAGACCGTGTCTGTGTACTGTTAGTCGATAATTGTGTTGTGTGGTGTGAAGGTGTTCCATGTTTCGTGGTTCGTTTGTCGTGTGCAATCGCAACAGTCCCCGCTCTGCGGTGCAGTTTTGTAATAGTCATTAGAGCGTAGAAAATATGTCAAGTGGATTGACCCCAGTAAATATTCTAATTTTACAGTAATCTCGATTACTAGGCAATGCTGCTTATCTGTTTATAATCATGCTATTGTGATATACCCTAAAACTAGTTGTATGTTACACAGGGCCCAAAGTATAGCTGTAAAGTGGAACAATGGATGTAAAATTCTAATCAATAAGGTAATAATTAATGATTTGTTTTTATTGACTTCTTATTGTATTGAGTGGCCAGGGACACTAACAATAACTGAATGAATATGTATAAAAAGTGATTGTCTGTCACAAAGGTAATGTAAAGGTTTCAGTTGTTATGCATAGTATGTACACAACAATTCAGGAAATAAATAAAAGAGTTAAAATATAAAAATAATGATTATCAGTGGTAAATACCTATTGACAATCTATTTCCTTTTATGATTATTTTCATTCATAATAATTATCCTGTATCTATCAGTAATAAGATAGTTCTGTTAATTAGTTAGCTTGATTGCTGTCAATGTTTCTCAAATTCATAAAAAATACTGGTGAAAGTAAATCACATAGTAAAGAAGAATATCTTCTTTTATTGGTTTCAACTCACACTTGATAAATGACCTGAAGTTCAAAGTGATCGCTTAGACTTAGTTTACACTTAGTTTTCTATAGTGTGAGAAATAGTTTCAAGCAATAAGTGTGACTGGTTTTGAGCAAATTAATCCATGGAAAAAATATCAAAATATTGCCTGTTAATTGCTTCAAACTATATCAAGGCAAACTATATAAGCAAGGGGGCCTCTGTGTGTAAGATACAAAACAAAAATGTGCATTTAATAAGGTTCATTTTGTCCTACTTCCTACCCTTTTTACTTATGACAGCAGTATGGATGTTTCTGAACAAATCACCACAAACTTTGATAACTAAGTAGTTCATCTACATGATACAGTCTTGGGCAAGTCTTACGACCTCTCAAAGGTAGAGAGTTCAACAGTATTGTGTAACATACTCACAGTCACAATTATTGCTCCTACCACTTATTTTGACAGTCCAACAATAGCAGCTCCAAATGTATCTTGGGCAATCTCAAGAGTCAAGACACATTTGAAACAATTCACATAATTTGGCCAATTGATGTTTTCTTTTGCACAGAGACCTCCCCGAAGAATGGTCATATCATTGAGATGTCGAAATGACCTATTGAAATAGTGTTCAGATAAATTGGGGCTTCAAAGTAGTTATAATTTTGTGCTAGAATAGGTAATATGTTATTGTTTTGTTACCCACTTAATCTCTATTCTATTATCTATTTATGTTTATTTTCAGATATATTATGGCATCTGGGACATCATCTTTAGAGAGTAATGGCAGTAATGGTGGGTATTATTTTAAGTATGAATGCTCCTCTCTTTTCCAAATTTCAGCAACTTCATAACATTTGATTTGAAAATGTGACATGTAATTATATTTAGCTTGGCTTTCATTCCAAAATAACTCATTTAAGGTGGAAGAGCCAGGGTAGCCTGCGAAATTCAATTTTTTTTGCAGTTTGCAGGTCAGTGTCAGGTTGTATGTTGATGAAAAATGAGTCACGCTAGTAACACGTATGCAGTTACAGAATTATAATCATTAAAATCATCAATACAACTCTCGAAGTTCATTTAACCCTATTCAATAACTATTTCATGAAAAAGTCATTCCATGGGGTTAAATGAACTTAGGGGGTTGTATTGATAATTTTATTTTACGAAATTGGTACTTTACCCTTCCACCCTGTATTTAACTGCCTATGTGTTTCATGGAATTTTGAACAGAATTATTATAGGTCTATCTCATAGGTAGATGCAGTAGATAAGTGTTTGAAAAATACACTAGTTATTAATCTTAAGGTTTGTGTTTAGGGCAGGCCCTCAGAAACCTCGAAGATAAGTAACAGATAATCTTGTACATTTAATTATCTAATCTACATCTATGTGTTTTGATATGTGATTATCAACAAATATGTTAAGTCGCAAAACTGCACAATAACATGTGTTTTTCCACACTTGGGTTTAATTCCTCTATGAAGAATTTGCTATTGTTTAGTTGTTCTTTCCTTAAGGTTTATTGAATCATGGGTTCAGAATGTCCACTAGAATTTCTATCAATAGTACAAAGTACACATTTTATTTACTTCTGGTACTTACAAGTTTATTTCTCTTTTTTTTTATAACTTAACTTTTTGTTCATTGAACTTTGCAAAATTTTATTTTGCTGAGCAGCTCCTTGTCAAAGGTACACTCCACACCTTTTTGTTCATTGAACTTTGCAAAATTTTATTTTGCTGAGCAGCTCCTTGTCAAAGGTACACTCCACACTCCCTTCATCCTCTCGATCTTCGAACATAATCAAAAGAAAAATACGTTTTTCAATTCTATTCATTTCTGTATCTTGAAACTGTGCTGTACAGTCGCGTATTTGCCTCTGGCATTTACCTTCAAAAGCTGAACCAAACTTGTTTTTCCAGAATCAATATCCCACAATTACGTGAGCACGGAGCGCCACACCACCGCTCAGCTGCCCACCATCCCGATCCCGATCGAGTACGACGTGCTGAGCTCGAACCAATGCTACGAGAAACAGAACTACACGGTCAAGTCGCACGGCGCGCACGTCATGAGCGGCCCCTACGAGCCGCTGCAGTATGACGTTATTAGGTAAGTTTATAGACTACTAAGGAAAGAGGCCGACATCTTATGTACCAAATATGTTAATTTCTGGTAGGCCCATACTCAGAAACCCCTCTACTTTGTTTATTTGTCTTTACCAAAGATTCTCAAAAATCCAACCAAAAGTGATTTATTCAAATGAGACTAAAGTCAATAACTTTGATGGCAAAAAAATATAAGACAGTCCCCCAAAACTCCACCACTTACTAGTTTTTTACCTGGAGAGAAGTTAGTAACGAAACGAGACTCCCCAGCATCAAACCTATGCTATTTAGTACACATTGCTATAAGAGATAAGTCATCATTGTATCCTTAAAATTAACAACTTACTCTTCCTGTCCTACAGCAAACAGACCAACGAGAGTTTGAAGCAGCAATGCGAGAAGGCGCTGCATGATCTCAATCAATTGCGGCGACAGCATACGGAGACGTCGCGGCGGTGTGAGCATGTTATGAAAGTAAGTTTTCTTAGCTTTAATACCTATAATCTCATAAACAGTATTATTTTAGTTCAATGTGAGAAAGAGACGCCCTATCTCGTTCCCGCACTGATATAAGAGGTTACAGGTTCTTGGACTCGTAAATTGTAAAATGTCACTGTAGAATCCCTTCTTTCCTTAGTTGTTACAGATTTGTGGTACTATTTAGTTATTTCATTTGTTATTACAGCCCCATCGCCCCCCACCCAATAATCAAGTTTTCAGTTGGAATTTCCTACTTTTAAAAATATTTTTCTGTCAAGAATATTAGGTTAGTGAAATATTCGTGCGTAAATACACTCAGCGACAGAGCGACAGAGACGACGTTCTACAAAGTCGAACTATTTCTGAAACTAGAATCTGCCTTTTTTAAATCTGGGTACTGCTGTACCTTATCTTCTATAATTGTTGTCTATGCTACATCTATACAAATAAATAAAATTGACGTGTCTGTTTGTAATATAACAGCTTTATACTGAATGCTGGAAATATATACGGCAATTATAACAAAAATATGTTTTTTTCAATTTTTGTTTATCTGTCTATTCATTCCGGCTAATCTCCGAAATGGCTCGACCGATTTTGACGAGAACTTTTACTGGCAGATAGCTGATGTTATAAGGTCTAACTAACATAGGCTACTTTTATTTTAGAAAAATAATTAGGGCTCCGTGCAAAAACAATTAAAAACCTTGAAATTGTTCAAAATCAGATTCAAAAAGAGAAGTCATTTTTTTAAATAATAATTTCACGGGAATGAAAGTCGCGAGCAATAGCTAGTTTTATAATATAATATAAGTAATAGCTGTCTGACATGGAATTACAAAAAAAAATATGAATAGGCCTTTGTCTTAACGTAGTCTTCCAACTGCTTTAACTATTACTAATAAAAACAATAACAATTGTATCAGGAGTTAGAGTACTTCCGCGGGCAGCACAGAGCAGCTATGAACCAGTTGGAGGTGTCCGCGCAAGAGGCCAGCAGTCTGCGCGGCAAGTACGGCGACCTGCTCAACGACAACCAACGGTACGAACTGCACTTTTTAAGACCTGTGTGTAGACCAATTTCCAGGGTGGACACAGCGCGACAGCGCAGCTCAGTTTAGCAAATAACCTTGCCTACTGTGGAATAAAGTCGAAAATTAGAAAGACGCTTCTGGGCCATACCCGCCCTGGCAATTGGCCTCCAGTACATCATATAAAGACCGGAGATTATAATATCTGTTGATGTCAACAACAACCCTGCATATGAGTAGGTGATACTCGTAGTTAATCAAATGTGGATGCCTTAAAATATCTCCTCCAGCTTGGAGCGCGAGGTGCAGCACTTGCAGCAGACCAGCAACCCCGAGGGCAGCTCGGACGCCCTCGTACACAAGCTGAGGAAATATGAGGCGCTCAAGGAAGAACTTGAGTGCTTTCAAAAGAGGTTAGTGTTTTCTTTCTAAATTTAGAAATTTAAAAATGTCATATTTTTAAAGCAACTCAACATCAAACTTATCTAAACGAAAATTTACTGTCATTTTGAAAGACTTGTCAGTGACTGTAATCTTTTAGCAACACCATAAAGATCACTTTGATTTTGACAGTTATGTAAAATCACGAGGGAAAATAGCTATTAAAAGAACTGTTCTGATTGATGATCTCGCGTGACGCAAATTCATTATTTAAACCATTTCTGGGATTAATTGACAATAATTAGAGAGATAATACGATATATCAAAGAAATCTTGATCATTTTGTTATAGATATGACGACCTAATAGAAACACATAACACAACGTTAGAAAAACTACGAAACGTTCAAGAAGAGAACAGCAGACTGAAAACACAATGCCACGACTTGACGCAAGAGAGAAATGCTGTTGTAAGTACATTAGCTATTTGTTTATATAGTGTGGAGTGATTTGAGTGTACAATCAAAGCAAATCGATTTTTCCAATACTTAGCATATATTAAGGTAAAGTTACATATCCATAAGAGTTAAGCAGCTGATCACCTCCCCTACATTTTGGTCCTTCGAGCCGGATGATTCAAGAATATCGCAATCTGTGATACTATTATACGACATTTCGCTTGACATGCTGATCCTATTTGAATTTTTGGTGTACATGTTTGTTTACGTAATACTCAACCTTACTGGGTCATAAGAATAGATGTATATTGCGGATGCATTCCCTGCCAGATCCGCGAGCGCAACGCGCTGAAGCAGCAGGTGGCGCACGTGGTGCGGCAGTGGGAGGGCGGCGCGCGCGAGCGGGCGGACGTCAAGCGCCTCACCGACGAGCGCAACGCCGCCATGGCCGAGTACACGCTCATTATGAGCGAGAGGTAACCTATACCACTTCCCGTCACTGTCCTGTCCCATAAAACATCCCACACTCCCCCGATACACTTATCGCCCGAAATTACACCCCGCATACATAGAGACCACTGACTGGTAGAAACTTCAAATTTTACAAAAAGGTTTTGTAGCAAGGATTTTGTTTTTAGCATTTGTGACTAATTGCCCAAACCTAAATTTCCGAAAACTACCATGAACGTAAAATTTGTCCCTACCACGAATCAACTAATTTAAAATTTGTAACTTATCTAATTTCTGTACACACTTCATAAGGACACATTTCTCATTGTGTAGCACTCCTGAGTCTCGCAAAAACATCTACATACGTCACAAAAGTGTGAACATTTCGTGTTAATTATGTATTCTGTACCACCAGGGACACAGTACACAAGGAGATGGAGAAGCTATCGGACGATCTCCAGGCAGCGTTGAAACGTGTCGCCGCGTTGGAGTCTGCGTTACAAGCCTCCAGAGAGGAACAGAGAGCCACCGCCCTTCAGGTACGCTACTTTTAATATACACGAAAAGACGAAATAAAGGCCTAGTTTTTTTTTTGTATTGTGGTATAAGCAAATAAGTGGGCGGCAATTCCAGAGTTGTCTTAAAGATAGATGCTATTTGATGTTGTAAAGTTTGTAAAGAATTTGAATTGGTAGTTTGAGCCTCTACAGTTTAAACACTTGAAAACTGTTGGTTTTAAAGTTGATCTCTTGACATGTGGTTGACTGATTGGAAAAAAACTTTTGATATGGAGCAATGGTTGCAATCACACAACCATATCTTTGCGAAGCCCAAAAAATATACCAAAATGCCTCTCGCTTTATTTTATCGAATTTACCATTATAGGCGGAGAGTCTACGTCGCGAGATCGAGTCGGCACTGGTCGACCGTGACCGCGCGATCAAAGAGTGCACCGATCTCAAGACGCCACAGAATCCCTCCACACTAGGGAAGTCCAGGTAAATATATCATTAATATTTCTGATGTTAGCGGTGTCATTCAAGCGAGTAGTTGCCGCTAATCACTATCAAATATGACCGTAGTAACTGATTATTAAAGTCATATGTTTATCTTCTTTCTAGAAGTATTTGTCGGTATTTGTTAAAATTGGTTCATTTTGTTTGTCAGACAAGACACATCGGCGTACCACCACTTGGGCCTAGCAAGTGGTGTGGGCAATGACGGATTCCTCAACGGACAACACTCCAATGACCCATCATTGGATAAGTTGCAAGGTAACCAAGCTTTCAAGAATATCAACCCTCTTTCTAGTCTTAAAGGGGCCGTTCAAGTATTACGTAAGCACTATAGGGGGGCGGGGGGGTCTTTGCTTTGCTTATTTTTGATGACATGGGGGTGGTGGCTAGATGGTGGTTACTTCAGCAATAATTATTTACTTTTTACACATATGGCAAACCCGAATTTCGTTTTCAGCATAGACAATGTGCCACACATTGTCTATGCTGAAAACGAAATGCGGGTTTTCGGGGATTCCTACAAATAATGAATACGTTTAGAGGTACTCGCTTAGAACAGAGTAGGGGAATTACCGCGCGCAATTCACTTGTCTAATTTTTTCCGTCAATTTATTGTTTTGTTTCGATACGATTGACGATTTGACGTGTTGTTAGCAAAGTTAATGTTTGTGTTACCGTTGATCCACTTTCACGGAAGTTGAATTGTTCAAGATGTCGTATCAAATAGACAAATCCAAGTTATAGCAAAAATTGTTCGAAAGTTTGAAAAAATCTCATATATTTTTAGTTTGTAATTTGTATTAATCGATCGCGGTATTTTGTTTTCTAATGTATGTTATAGTATTTTTATGTTATAGTATTTTGTACCTACCTTTTTTTGTTTTCTTTTTTGTTTCAAGTGTTTATCTGTGGAAACTTGTAACGTTGGCCTTCAAATTGGTATTGTTTAGAAACATTGTTTATATTAGCTGTAAGTTTCCCGAATAGAATAAAATAAAATAAAATCTCATACAAATACAAAAGTACAGAAGTTAGTTACCAAACCCAAACCTATTCCTTATTTCTAGACTTATAACTGCTGCTCATGAATCCATCAATTGTACCAATGTTTACGTAAGCATGGGGGGAGGGGTAAGAGTTTTGCTTACTTTTGCTGACGAGAGGGAGGGGTGTTTTAAAAATTGCAAAAATTCTGCTTTCGTAATACTTGAACGGCCCAAAGCCTCGTTTACACATAAAGTTTCTGGTCCTTCAAGATGACTTTCTTAAGTATAGGAAGCGTTTCACATACAATCGCTTGTTAGCCACAGCCGCGAAGCAACTAATAAATAATAAAAATAAATAAATATCGCTGGACATTACACACAGCGCCATCTAGGTGCCACACTAAGCAACGAGGCTTGTGTCGTGGACACCAGATAGTTGATATACTACATAGATACTTTTTGTTTGTAAATACATACTTATTATACATATAAACATCCATGACTCGGAAACAAATGTCCATGCTCATCACACAAACATTTGCTCCTACCAAGATTCGAACCCGGGACCTTAAGAACGTAAGGCAGCCCCACTACCGCTGCGCCATTCGGGTCGTCATTTATCATACTCAACCGATCACGTACGATTGCGTAACTGCGCGACCGATCGCTTTGCTTTGCCACTGTATGATTTCGATGTCCCTACACTGATTTTCTATTGGAATATGACCTTCATAATACCTTCCATCTTTTACCAGGTCTAGTGGGCATGGTTGTAGACGCCGTGGACAAGGAGCGCGTAGACAACCTGGAGCAAGCCAACCAGGAGCTGGAGCGTCTGCGCAAGCAGATCGACCGGCTGCAGGCCGAGCTCAACGACGCGCAGAGAGAGGCCGAGGCATGTAGTGGATAAATAAAAAAAAAATATTCATGTATAATAGTGCTATAACTGTACAGTTTTGGGACTATGAAACATACTTTTCAACCATCCAGGAATGTTCTTATGGCGAGAAATTACAAGGCAATTGGAGGCAACTGTTTGTCTAAAAATCACGTTGTTTGTAATTGTATTTCAGGTATCGAAACGGCGAAGAGACTGGGCTTTCTCAGAAAGAGACAAACTGCTGCAAGAGCGAGAGAGTGTCAAGGCACTCTGCAATCGACTGCGAAAGGTACATACGCTATAATTGATTTAAGAAACCCTACGAAATGAGCTGAGACTCGTTGACTTTCGATTTGCCACTTTTTGAATCGAATCATTCCCATCTATAATATTCGTCTCATTTGCATGATACTTAATATGCGTACGTCGTTTTAGGAGCGCGATCAAATGGTAGGCGAGTTAGCGGACGCGCGCCGGCACGGCAACAAGAAGGAAGGCAAAGAGAAGCGCAACACGATGGCCGACGACGACGAACGGAAGGACTGTCGGAGACACGCGCACTCCAGGGATTCTGCTGTTGATGCTGATGTGCAGGTAAGCTTAACTACTTCAAACTGTACTACCTAGATTTGTCCATGTTTCGTTGCCTTCTGTTGGACACAAGTTCTCAAAGACTCGTGTTATCTGCGCACTCATTGAGTAAACTTTCCGACCGACAACCTAAAGTTTGTTTTTCTAAGTTTGGTGTTTCTGAATGTTGGTAGGGTCTTATGTTTTTGGTTTAAACCCCGCCCCTTTCACTGTTGTCATTCCGCCCCTTTTTACATTTCCCTCCTGCAGGATATCTGTTTAAAACATTCGCTTGTAGGATGTAAATTATTACCATCTCATCTGTATTTTTATTGATATGTGACATACCACTAAGAGATAAAAATGTGAATAATGTGTTATTTTCTTCAGGACTTCGAATGGGAGATAATCGACGTGGAGCTTTCAGGTCTAAACAAAGACGGCGAGTTAGGCTTCGAACTGGCGGGCGGGCGCGAAGAGCCCTATTATCCTAACGACTGCAGCATCTATGTGACGGCTGTGAAGAAGGGATCCATCGCTGATGGGAAGATCAAGTATGTAGAATAGTGTATTGTAAAGGTTGCTTTGTTGACACTATTTTGAATTAAAACTGGACGCTCTATTAGCATTGATCTGGGCGAGTGCCTTCTGCGCTTTGGCTTTCTCGTGTAGGATTTCTTGGATATTTTTTCAAGTAGATGCTACTGGGGACGATGAAACCGTTTTCCCATCTGCCCCGTTGACGGGACAAAGGTAGCGAGGTGGACGGGAGCAAGTCAACTTTATCGTTAATGTTTGAAGAGCTACATAGTAACCGTGTTCCCCCCCGCAGAGTGCGCGACCGCGTGACGGAGGCGTGCGGCGTGTGCGTGTGGGGCAGCGGGCAGGCGGCCGCGGCCGGCCTGCGCGGGGCGCTGGCGCGCGCGCCGGCCGCGCTCACGCTGCAGCGGCCGCGCGCCGCCCGCTGCAGCCTGCAGCTGGCGGACGCCAGGGGCGTGGCGCTGCAGCACGGTAACCTTATAGTGACGGAGGCGTGCGGCGTGTGCGTGTGGGGCAGCGGGCAGGCGGCCGCGGCCGGCCTGCGCGGGGCGCTGGCGCGCGCGCCGGCCGCGCTCACGCTGCAGCGGCCGCGCGCCGCCCGCTGCAGCCTGCAGCTGGCGGACGCCAGGGGCGTGGCGCTGCAGCACGGTAACCTTATAGTGACGGAGGCGTGCGGCGTGTGCGTGTGGGGCAGCGGGCAGGCGGCCGCGGCCGGCCTGCGCGGGGCGCTGGCGCGCGCGCCGGCCGCGCTCACGCTGCAGCGGCCGCGCGCCGCCCGCTGCAGCCTGCAGCTGGCGGACGCCAGGGGCGTGGCGCTGCAGCACGGTAACCTTATAGTGACGGAGGCGTGCGGCGTGTGCGTGTGGGGCAGCGGGCAGGCGGCCGCGGCCGGCCTGCGCGGGGCGCTGGCGCGCGCGCCGGCCGCGCTCACGCTGCAGCGGCCGCGCGCCGCCCGCTGCAGCCTGCAGCTGGCGGACGCCAGGGGCGTGGCGCTGCAGCACGGTAACCTTATAGTGACGGAGGCGTGCGGCGTGTGCGTGTGGGGCAGCGGGCAGGCGGCCGCGGCCGGCCTGCGCGGGGCGCTGGCGCGCGCGCCGGCCGCGCTCACGCTGCAGCGGCCGCGCGCCGCCCGCTGCAGCCTGCAGCTGGCGGACGCCAGGGGCGTGGCGCTGCAGCACGGTAACCTTATAGTGACGGAGGCGTGCGGCGTGTGCGTGTGGGGCAGCGGGCAGGCGGCCGCGGCCGGCCTGCGCGGGGCGCTGGCGCGCGCGCCGGCCGCGCTCACGCTGCAGCGGCCGCGCGCCGCCCGCTGCAGCCTGCAGCTGGCGGACGCCAGGGGCGTGGCGCTGCAGCACGGTAACCTTATAGTGACGGAGGCGTGCGGCGTGTGCGTGTGGGGCAGCGGGCAGGCGGCCGCGGCCGGCCTGCGCGGGGCGCTGGCGCGCGCGCCGGCCGCGCTCACGCTGCAGCGGCCGCGCGCCGCCCGCTGCAGCCTGCAGCTGGCGGACGCCAGGGGCGTGGCGCTGCAGCACGGTAACCTTATAGTGACGGAGGCGTGCGGCGTGTGCGTGTGGGGCAGCGGGCAGGCGGCCGCGGCCGGCCTGCGCGGGGCGCTGGCGCGCGCGCCGGCCGCGCTCACGCTGCAGCGGCCGCGCGCCGCCCGCTGCAGCCTGCAGCTGGCGGACGCCAGGGGCGTGGCGCTGCAGCACGGTAACCTTATAGTGACGGAGGCGTGCGGCGTGTGCGTGTGGGGCAGCGGGCAGGCGGCCGCGGCCGGCCTGCGCGGGGCGCTGGCGCGCGCGCCGGCCGCGCTCACGCTGCAGCGGCCGCGCGCCGCCCGCTGCAGCCTGCAGCTGGCGGACGCCAGGGGCGTGGCGCTGCAGCACGGTAACCTTATAGTGACGGAGGCGTGCGGCGTGTGCGTGTGGGGCAGCGGGCAGGCGGCCGCGGCCGGCCTGCGCGGGGCGCTGGCGCGCGCGCCGGCCGCGCTCACGCTGCAGCGGCCGCGCGCCGCCCGCTGCAGCCTGCAGCTGGCGGACGCCAGGGGCGTGGCGCTGCAGCACGGTAACCTTATAGTGACGGAGGCGTGCGGCGTGTGCGTGTGGGGCAGCGGGCAGGCGGCCGCGGCCGGCCTGCGCGGGGCGCTGGCGCGCGCGCCGGCCGCGCTCACGCTGCAGCGGCCGCGCGCCGCCCGCTGCAGCCTGCAGCTGGCGGACGCCAGGGGCGTGGCGCTGCAGCACGGTAACCTTATAGTGACGGAGGCGTGCGGCGTGTGCGTGTGGGGCAGCGGGCAGGCGGCCGCGGCCGGCCTGCGCGGGGTGCTGGCGCGCGCGCCGGCCGCGCTCACGCTGCAGCGGCCGCGCGCCGCCCGCTGCAGCCTGCAGCTGGCGGACGCCAGGGGCGTGGCGCTGCAGCACGGTAACCTTATAGTGACGGAGGCGTGCGGCGTGTGCGTGTGGGGCAGCGGGCAGGCGGCCGCGGCCGGCCTGCGCGGGGCGCTGGCGCGCGCGCCGGCCGCGCTCACGCTGCAGCGGCCGCGCGCCGCCCGCTGCAGCCTGCAGCTGGCGGACGCCAGGGGCGTGGCGCTGCAGCACGGTAACCTTATAGTGACGGAGGCGTGCGGCGTGTGCGTGTGGGGCAGCGGGCAGGCGGCCGCGGCCGGCCTGCGCGGGGCGCTGGCGCGCGCGCCGGCCGCGCTCACGCTGCAGCGGCCGCGCGCCGCCCGCTGCAGCCTGCAGCTGGCGGACGCCAGGGGCGTGGCGCTGCAGCACGGTAACCTTATAGTGACGGAGGCGTGCGGCGTGTGCGTGTGGGGCAGCGGGCAGGCGGCCGCGGCCGGCCTGCGCGGGGCGCTGGCGCGCGCGCCGGCCGCGCTCACGCTGCAGCGGCCGCGCGCCGCCCGCTGCAGCCTGCAGCTGGCGGACGCCAGGGGCGTGGCGCTGCAGCACGGTAACCTTATAGTGACGGAGGCGTGCGGCGTGTGCGTGTGGGGCAGCGGGCAGGCGGCCGCGGCCGGCCTGCGCGGGGCGCTGGCGCGCGCGCCGGCCGCGCTCACGCTGCAGCGGCCGCGCGCCGCCCGCTGCAGCCTGCAGCTGGCGGACGCCAGGGGCGTGGCGCTGCAGCACGGTAACCTTATAGTGACGGAGGCGTGCGGCGTGTGCGTGTGGGGCAGCGGGCAGGCGGCCGCGGCCGGCCTGCGCGGGGTGCTGGCGCGCGCGCCGGCCGCGCTCACGCTGCAGCGGCCGCGCGCCGCCCGCTGCAGCCTGCAGCTGGCGGACGCCAGGGGCGTGGCGCTGCAGCACGGTAACCTTATAGTGACGGAGGCGTGCGGCGTGTGCGTGTGGGGCAGCGGGCAGGCGGCCGCGGCCGGCCTGCGCGGGGCGCTGGCGCGCGCGCCGGCCGCGCTCACGCTGCAGCGGCCGCGCGCCGCCCGCTGCAGCCTGCAGCTGGCGGACGCCAGGGGCGTGGCGCTGCAGCACGGTAACCTTATAGTGACGGAGGCGTGCGGCGTGTGCGTGTGGGGCAGCGGGCAGGCGGCCGCGGCCGGCCTGCGCGGGGCGCTGGCGCGCGCGCCGGCCGCGCTCACGCTGCAGCGGCCGCGCGCCGCCCGCTGCAGCCTGCAGCTGGCGGACGCCAGGGGCGTGGCGCTGCAGCACGGTAACCTTATAGTGACGGAGGCGTGCGGCGTGTGCGTGTGGGGCAGCGGGCAGGCGGCCGCGGCCGGCCTGCGCGGGGCGCTGGCGCGCGCGCCGGCCGCGCTCACGCTGCAGCGGCCGCGCGCCGCCCGCTGCAGCCTGCAGCTGGCGGACGCCAGGGGCGTGGCGCTGCAGCACGGTAACCTTATAGTGACGGAGGCGTGCGGCGTGTGCGTGTGGGGCAGCGGGCAGGCGGCCGCGGCCGGCCTGCGCGGGGCGCTGGCGCGCGCGCCGGCCGCGCTCACGCTGCAGCGGCCGCGCGCCGCCCGCTGCAGCCTGCAGCTGGCGGACGCCAGGGGCGTGGCGCTGCAGCACGGTAACCTTATAGTGACGGAGGCGTGCGGCGTGTGCGTGTGGGGCAGCGGGCAGGCGGCCGCGGCCGGCCTGCGCGGGGCGCTGGCGCGCGCGCCGGCCGCGCTCACGCTGCAGCGGCCGCGCGCCGCCCGCTGCAGCCTGCAGCTGGCGGACGCCAGGGGCGTGGCGCTGCAGCACGGTAACCTTATAGTGACGGAGGCGTGCGGCGTGTGCGTGTGGGGCAGCGGGCAGGCGGCCGCGGCCGGCCTGCGCGGGGCGCTGGCGCGCGCGCCGGCCGCGCTCACGCTGCAGCGGCCGCGCGCCGCCCGCTGCAGCCTGCAGCTGGCGGACGCCAGGGGCGTGGCGCTGCAGCACGGTAACCTTATAGTGACGGAGGCGTGCGGCGTGTGCGTGTGGGGCAGCGGGCAGGCGGCCGCGGCCGGCCTGCGCGGGGTGCTGGCGCGCGCGCCGGCCGCGCTCACGCTGCAGCGGCCGCGCGCCGCCCGCTGCAGCCTGCAGCTGGCGGACGCCAGGGGCGTGGCGCTGCAGCACGGTAACCTTATAGTGACGGAGGCGTGCGGCGTGTGCGTGTGGGGCAGCGGGCAGGCGGCCGCGGCCGGCCTGCGCGGGGCGCTGGCGCGCGCGCCGGCCGCGCTCACGCTGCAGCGGCCGCGCGCCGCCCGCTGCAGCCTGCAGCTGGCGGACGCCAGGGGCGTGGCGCTGCAGCACGGTAACCTTATAGTGACGGAGGCGTGCGGCGTGTGCGTGTGGGGCAGCGGGCAGGCGGCCGCGGCCGGCCTGCGCGGGGCGCTGGCGCGCGCGCCGGCCGCGCTCACGCTGCAGCGGCCGCGCGCCGCCCGCTGCAGCCTGCAGCTGGCGGACGCCAGGGGCGTGGCGCTGCAGCACGGTAACCTTATAGTGACGGAGGCGTGCGGCGTGTGCGTGTGGGGCAGCGGGCAGGCGGCCGCGGCCGGCCTGCGCGGGGCGCTGGCGCGCGCGCCGGCCGCGCTCACGCTGCAGCGGCCGCGCGCCGCCCGCTGCAGCCTGCAGCTGGCGGACGCCAGGGGCGTGGCGCTGCAGCACGGTAACCTTATAGTGACGGAGGCGTGCGGCGTGTGCGTGTGGGGCAGCGGGCAGGCGGCCGCGGCCGGCCTGCGCGGGGCGCTGGCGCGCGCGCCGGCCGCGCTCACGCTGCAGCGGCCGCGCGCCGCCCGCTGCAGCCTGCAGCTGGCGGACGCCAGGGGCGTGGCGCTGCAGCACGGTAACCTTATAGTGACGGAGGCGTGCGGCGTGTGCGTGTGGGGCAGCGGGCAGGCGGCCGCGGCCGGCCTGCGCGGGGCGCTGGCGCGCGCGCCGGCCGCGCTCACGCTGCAGCGGCCGCGCGCCGCCCGCTGCAGCCTGCAGCTGGCGGACGCCAGGGGCGTGGCGCTGCAGCACGGTAACCTTATAGTGACGGAGGCGTGCGGCGTGTGCGTGTGGGGCAGCGGGCAGGCGGCCGCGGCCGGCCTGCGCGGGGCGCTGGCGCGCGCGCCGGCCGCGCTCACGCTGCAGCGGCCGCGCGCCGCCCGCTGCAGCCTGCAGCTGGCGGACGCCAGGGGCGTGGCGCTGCAGCACGGTAACCTTATAGTGACGGAGGCGTGCGGCGTGTGCGTGTGGGGCAGCGGGCAGGCGGCCGCGGCCGGCCTGCGCGGGGCGCTGGCGCGCGCGCCGGCCGCGCTCACGCTGCAGCGGCCGCGCGCCGCCCGCTGCAGCCTGCAGCTGGCGGACGCCAGGGGCGTGGCGCTGCAGCACGGTAACCTTATAGTGACGGAGGCGTGCGGCGTGTGCGTGTGGGGCAGCGGGCAGGCGGCCGCGGCCGGCCTGCGCGGGGCGCTGGCGCGCGCGCCGGCCGCGCTCACGCTGCAGCGGCCGCGCGCCGCCCGCTGCAGCCTGCAGCTGGCGGACGCCAGGGGCGTGGCGCTGCAGCACGGTAACCTTATAGTGACGGAGGCGTGCGGCGTGTGCGTGTGGGGCAGCGGGCAGGCGGCCGCGGCCGGCCTGCGCGGGGCGCTGGCGCGCGCGCCGGCCGCGCTCACGCTGCAGCGGCCGCGCGCCGCCCGCTGCAGCCTGCAGCTGGCGGACGCCAGGGGCGTGGCGCTGCAGCACGGTAACCTTATAGTCCTCCAGGCCGAAAGAGAAGCCACGGCGGCCAATCTACGCAGATACTACTTATAGATGCTGTTACACAAGAACGCTGTCTCTCTCTCTTCCCTAACCCTCGTTGAACTCTAAACCTAAAAGAACTGGATGGTCGCGTCAAAAACTTAACATGAATCAAACATTGTTCACAGGTATTTTCATAAGCAAAATAGCGAACGGCAGTGCTGCTGCTAAAGAAGGCAACCTCTACGTCGGAGATCGCGTTGTCAGTGTAAGTACACCACACCGTAGCATTTCACCTGCACACAACTTGAAACCTTGGTCAAAAGTCTAAACTACCTGAAACCAATTTTCATATATATAGCACGTTTTTCACAAATTCTAGTCGTAAACTCATTATAGCAACTATCAATTTCAATAACTTTGGTAATTTAATAGTATTTTTTTTGACAAATTAAGACGTGGATCGGAATGCGAACTTACTTTAAAACACTAAAAAGAGTTGCCTCATGGTTATCTATAACAAATAAACACAACAAATCATCTAAATGCTATTTTATCTTACAGATAAACAACGTATCACTGGAAGGCGTGAAGAACGTATCGGAAGCGATGGCGTTACTCAACGAGTGCCAGTACGAGTCTGTGGCTCTCACGCTGCTCAGACCGCTGTACACCTGCTGCAATAATACGAGAGACAGGTAAACTCACACGCACTGATAGACAGATACCTATAGTTTCTAAGATGGCCGTGCCGTCATGTCATGAAAACTGTCTGACTTTATATAGAAAAAAAACACCATCGCAAATGACAGATTTTTTTGACAACGGAATTTTCTGCAGCAGTATTTTCGATCGCTGCATCATTGCACTGCTGCGCATCACGTTGTATTCAATTCGCGTATGTAATACTACATACACGTAGTGAGCGATGGTTCATACAAAATGTTCAAAAGTGATGAAGGTGCACGACATGTTCGTCAGCTTATTGTTAGTGTGAATCGTAAAATCATTAGGGGTGTTAAACATATTTGCCCTTTTTCAGAACAACTTGGAGGCAAAATTAAATGCACAATTTGCTGACCAGTGCCGAATTAAGCTTAATGTATGTAGCACGCCATTTCAGTCAGTTCCAGTATCAGTATTTCATTTTATTGTTTATTTATTACTCCATTTACTCAATACCCGTGTCACTTTACCCTTGTTTACCAACACCTGAACTTTGTGATCATTTTTGCACGCGTACAATGGCGGACGATATCCGTTACACAAATATCTTTGAGATAAAGGTTGACAACCAAGATAAATTGTAAGATACATCTGTAGAATCATTGTATATGCGGTCGTGAGTAGGGGAAGTGCTGGGGTATAATTTTAATAGTTTTATTTATATTTTTCCGGGTTTTATCCTTAATTTCGTAGCCTTGACTTCCTTGATAGGGCTTATCTGTTTGAAGGCGTAGTTGGTGTTGACGTGTTGCAACACCTGCATGTATTATTGCTGTAGGTTGTCGCATTTCTAGTTCGATTTAAAGCCACACAATGTTTGGTCCACATTTATTTCTGTCAGGTAAGTCATCTTTCTGAGAGAGCAGCGGTGGCCCAGTGGCGGCCCCGACTTACGTACAGTAGGTCGTGGGTTCGAACTCGGCTCATTACTTAGGGTAATTTATTTCATCACCCTGCTCTAAAAAACGGTGAAAAAAAACATCGTGAGTGAACCGGCTTGTCCTAGAACCAAAAACTCGAAGACATGTGACATCTACCAACCCGCACTGGGCTCGCGTCGTGGATTATCGCCCATTCCCTCTCATAAGAGGAGGCCGTATGTCCCAGCAGTGGGAACATTATAGGCTGATTATTTTATGCTTATGTTATCTTTTTTATCCCTTTTTATTTGTCTGATGAATGTTTACGGAGTGTTTCTGCACATGATATCTAAGGACTTTCCCTACAACACAAATCCTATTTATATTTCTACTGTTGCAGCAGAATCATACGTTAGGAATTTCAAAAACTGTATCAACACCTGTTAAAGCAGTATCATTTTAATAGTAGTTTAGTATGTCACAGAGATGGAGCAATAGGACCTGTCTTTACTTCATCTGTGTCTCACACTGAAGTAACATTAAAATAATAGTTCTGTTAAAGACTCCTAGATGACAGTCAGTTGACCCCCAGATGACTAGATATACATCTTGCTGACGTGTAGCTTCTATCTTCTTGACTACCATCATTATTATTGTTGTTGAAAATTGTCCACTGCTGGACATGAGACAACCTCCAAGTGTCAACCGGTCCTGTGCTTGATGCTGTTGCTCATTAAAGTATACTGAATCACTGTATCTCTTATCAACAGGGTGTCAATGTACGACCACTCACGCTCGTATTCTGACAGCAAGATGGTGAACATCTGCTCTCAGACCGACGAGTCTTGGTGCCAGTTTGTGCAGCCTCCCTCCGATACTAAGGTAAGCATTCTAACTAGATTATCTTGAACACATGCTTGGCTGGTAACCAGAAAATACAAGCTCGGCTCAACACTTATGAGACTGCTATCATTTATAATCGTCATAGAGAATGTCGCTGCTTTGAACGATTGCGAGACAGGCCATAATCGCCTACGGGACCAACGCATAGGTGGTTGCATATCAACAAAAGTAACAATACCCGCATATAACCCACCTTTACTGAAGCACATGGAATAAAAAAGAAAACAATTACCCCTTTCTAGAAAGGTCCCTTTTGTTCGATATCTTGAGTAGTAGCTATACGTATAATTCACTTCTAGGTCCACATAGATCACGGTATGCCAGACTTCGACAGACGATACGTGTACCATGTCGCCGCGGGCAGTCAGGGGAAAATACCACAGGAGAGAGGTAAGATTTGATTTTAAAGATGTCTTATATTGTGGAGCTTTTTCTTTTTGATTTGGATGATCGGTTTAATTTGTTTTGCTGCTTTAGCTGTAAATGTTGATGTTTTTTTTATCTCAAACCCAAATTAAAGACCCTAATAGCATCTACAATGAATTACTTCCGTACAACTTTTGAAAACTTAGTGGCTTTTAGTTCCTAAATTACCGCCATGGAAATTGATTGTAAAAGAAATTAGAATTTGCCATCAATTTGCACACATTCTCATCAATTGACCATTTTATACAACTGTCAAAGAATAACAGATGAGATTTGGGTCTATTTGAGTCAAATTTCTTTAAAAAAATCCTGACTTCACTTCCAACCTCACTACCTCTACAAGAAAAACAAATATTACCAACACCAACAAATCGTACACACACTAAATAGTCCTGCGATATAGTACCGTAACATGAAAACAAACTAGCCCCACTTGACGTGTGTATCGAAACGATAAGATAGTGATAAGCATTGATAAGATATCGATCCATTGATGTTCGCAGGGACGTGGGACATGATCCGCGGGAAAATAGAGGCCGTCACCGGACGCAGCAAGTCGAAAGATAAACAAAATAAGGTAAGATAGTATTTATAAACTTTTTTTTGTGCGCGAATTTCACGTCAGTAATGTACCAGAGCTGTTCTTTTCTGTGACGATTGCTCTGATTCTTGATACCTACAGTAAATAGTAATCTTATTGTGCGATTGTAAATGTATGCACGCGACGATTTTATTTACTATCGGATACAATTAGCTGAATTTGAACTTAGGTAACTTAGTATAGTGTAGAAAAGCCCCGAAAATTTAAAATATTACTTACGGCCGTGTTGGTATCGTAGACTTTGATGTGTTTAGAGCGAAGCAAGAATTTCTCTCTATTTAATTGTCAAGTTTCAACATTAACTTATAAAGGTTGTAACAGGACCCTTAACGAAGCCGAAAGACACTTGTTCTTCTCGTCATTGCGATAATTTTTTTGTTCAAGACCATACCTGGAACCATCTAGTTACAGAGATATTGGGGGTCAAAGTTCTAACTTTTACACAACTTTTACGTTTTTTTTTAATACATGTTTTTAATGTATGATTTTCACAGCACAATGTATTGAATGCGTTACATTGAGTCCTACCGTAAAACGTGATTTTTCACCTCAGAAAAAAAAATGTCGTTTCCCAGCAATATTTTTTGCGAAAAGTTACTTAGTTTGATGTACATAATGCTTGATTGACGGCTTTGTGAACAGTCTTGTTACGCCCTGTATATTGAATAGTTGATCTGATAATACTGAAATTTCTAGGTAGTCAAGTAGGTTGTATGCTGTTGTTTTGTGCGGTATCTCAAAACAGTTATTGTGAAATCTGAAACGTCAAAGTAAATCAAGCATGCGCGTGCGTCATTCGATGACAATTTAAAAATATGATCGATTAGTCTGTTCAATTTTTAACTCATTGCTTCAATATTTTGTGTTATTGTGATAACTAGAGACTGGTTTATATGAAACTTAAATCGTCAAAATATGTATTATAAATGCTATTCTAAAATTTAAATAAGTAGTACAAAATAATGTTTTTTTTATTCTACTTTTTCGACGAGGTTTTGTAATTTTTTTCCTTGAAGTCCAGGTACCTATGTTGTTCCAAATTAGTACGGTTGAGTCTGAAACTACTTCGGTCAATTGGGCATACTTTTAATAAAGTTTTTTTTTTATTGGTTCACCTCTGGCACACTTTTGCTTTGTTCCTGTTAGAAATATGGCCAAAAAATGCACGATATCTCGATTGTAGCTAAAATATGCATTATCTACAAAAGACAGCCTAATATGCAAATGCATAAATATTAGATTGTATGCAAATATGTACTAATTGCATATAGTCCGGTCTCTAGTGATAGCTATTTTGATGACTACAACTATCTTAAGTGGCATTTTAAAGTGTCAAACGGTTATAAGCACGTGCATATTTACTTATTACGGGAATGTCCGTGTGGTTCTGTGTGTGGTGTTGTGTAACATACCATAAAACTTAAAAGTTACTAAGATGTTTGTGATAAACTTTGAAATTTCAACTCTCAGATGTAAGCCGAGGGTTGAGAATTTAACAGATGCCTTTTAGTGTTCACAAACAAACCGAAGATGTCCGACTATAAAGCAAAGCAAGTCTTTTCTTCATTCAGAGAAGAACGCTTGCAGCTGTCTCAGTTTTTTGCACAAGCAAATTGCATACTAATATTATACATCTGACGTCATAGTACTTATTATCGTAGAAAAGTAGTGTCATATCATTTATATGCATGTGTATTATTTGTACAGGTGCCAGAATCTGATGCGATCGCGGAGCTGGATTCCGTTATCGACAGTTATCATGGAAAAACAAGTGAGTAATGGTGGATTAATTACCTGTAATTTATTAAGAAAGCCGTCATACTCAAATTGAAATAAGATTGAGATAATTCTTTATCTAAAAGCTGTAATTGAGGAAAGTTGTATTATGGCTAGATAAGCCTTGTGCTGGATGAGACTTGTCATCGACAAAAAATATGAGCCCTCATAAGAACTTTCAGCCTCTATTTACCTCCATTAGGTGACGAATGAAAAAAAATCCCTCCCTAGTGCTCACCTATGATATAGTCAAAACTTTTGTGCAAAATTCAATCAGTAAATCAATTAATTTAAGGTTTTTTCTAAGTAGATTGTACTTTTATTTTCAGTAAAAGAAACAAGCAGTGTACTAAAACGTTCACGGAGAAAGAACAAAGAGTCTCAGAGTGACTCTAAAAATGGCGGAACGTGGCCCAAAGCGAGGGCCAACTTCATACTAGACGAGAACTCGACTGGCACCATCGTACAACCACGCTCCAGGAAAGAGAGGCCACCTCTCTCCATCCTACTCAGTCCGCCCACAAAACTGCCCCCAGAACCACAGAGATCAAACATCAATCGAAACTCGAACCCCATACCTCTGGGCCACGCCCCCCTCACACAAGTCACCACACCAGCTCGTCACTCCGTCTACAAGTCCATAGAGTCGTCCCCTGCCATCGAACACTTCCCCAAACCCGCCCCTTTAGCCATACACAACCCCTTCGCCTCCCCAAACAGCATGAACTTCGAGAAGATCCGTACTTTAGAGAAGGACAAGATGTCAATCAGCGACTACTCCGAACATGACGTCACTCCGAACAGACTGAGCTTAGTTCTGAATCCTTCCGACGACTCGTTGGACTACCAGCCAGTGACTCGCAACAGAACCAAAAGCCCACACTCTTTAGACTATATGGTTAATAATAAGGGCCCAAGCTCTCTGGATTTCGTCACGAGGAAATCACCCAGTTCGCTAGACCACTCGATCAAGAATCACCCAGGAAAAGACTTACTAGAGCAATATTATTCGAATAAGAAATCATCTTCACCGAAGACTGTAAACAAGTACCCTTCAGACAGCGACAGTTTTGGACCTGACAGTTTAAACAGCAACGCGAACTTTCCCATGACGGGCACGTTGCCGTCACAGTCGCGGCTCCAAGCATCTCAGTATTACAGAGGCCCTTTTGTGAATTCAAACCCTCATACTTCAAACAGGTACCCGCACCTCGCGAGTCCGACGAACATCCCACAGAGTCAGTCCGGCGAGAGCATCGGGACAAGCTACGACATGCACTCGTTCACGTCACACACGCACAACATGTCCGACCTGCAACCTGTCCCCCGCACCAACAGAGCAGGCGACTACCACCACACTTACGAAGGTGGAACATTTCCTCGTAAGAAAGAAAACCAGCGATTTCGTATCCCCTCGAACCCGAGCGTCACGTCAAAAAACTCAGCGGGAAAACTAAGCACAGGGTCCATAGAGAGAAGTTCTGAACGGAACTCTCCCATGCCGACATTTCACGTTGAGGTCTTGTCACCAGGGCGAGGGGCGAAGCAACTGACGCACAAAACTAGGAACTCCATGCCTGAATACTGTGGTTTAGGGTGGAATAAGCCTTTGCCGGGGGAGTTGAGACGAGTGCACATAGACAAGAGTCAACAGCCTCTTGGGATCCAAATATACTGTCCACCGAGCAGTGGTGGTGTGTTCGTATCTACTGTAAACGACAATTCTCTTGCCAGTCAAGTTGGTCTTCAAGTTGGGGATCAACTTTTAGAAGTGTGTGGGATTAACATGCGTTCAGCGACCTACACACTTGCCGCTCGGGTTCTCCGACAGATTGGAAACTCGATCACGATGCTTGTGCAATACAGCCCTGAGAAATATAAGGACGAGGTTGAAGTACCTGGAAGCTCCTCTTCCGGCGAAAGTTCGCATGACGAAGAAGTTTCTTTGTCAGGTTCACCGACGCCTAGAAATTCTCCTGGACCGCAGCAATCTATTCGGTTAGAGCAGCCTACGACTGAGGTTGCAACGTTACGGCAGTCGCAGACGAACAAAGACTTGCCTAGATTTCTTCTCATTGAGATGAGGAATTGTTCGGACTTGGGTATTAGCTTGGTTGGTGGTAACGCCGTGGGTATATTTGTGCATAGCGTGCAAATAGAGTCGCCGGCGTATAATGCGGGGTTGAGGACCGGGGATCAGATCCTGGAGTACAATAATGTGGATCTGAGGAGAGCTACTGCCGAGCAAGCTGCTTTGGAGTTGGCTAAGCCGGCGGATAAGGTGAGTTTTTTGTATATTTATAACAAATATCGACGTCGAGATTTATTTCAAATCTACTTCATTTTACTTTTGAATTTTGTAGTTCATAATCAAAATAATGTGGCCCAGAATATGACTATTAATTGGAGCCTTTAGTAGCTTTTAGCGTCTATCTGTTCAAGATTCAGGAATAAATGCCAACTTTGCAACAAGTGATATTATTACAAGCATATAAGGATGACCTTCATCCTTATCTGCTTGAAACAGTCTGCAGTTTGTTTAAATATCCTTTTTTTAGTCTATTTCTGAGCCGCCTACTTTTGTTATAATTAGGTTTCTCTACATATTTAAAAAAAAAAACTAAATCCATGTCCCCAGGTAAGCGTCCTAGTCCGCCACGACCTACAACAATACCACGACATAAAAGACAAGCCGGGCGACGCGTTCTACATCCGCGCCGGCTTCGACCGCTGCGCCAAGATCACATCTATCGGTATGGACACCATCGACGAGTACTCCCTCTGGTTCCGCAAGGATGAGGTCCTGTTCGTGGACAATACGCTGTTCAACGGCTCCCCTGGGCTATGGAGGGCCTGGCAACTGGATTGTAAGGGGTCGAAACGACATTGGGGAACAATTCCTAGTAAATTCAAGTGAGTGTGACTTACGTTTTTTGTAATGTTATGCCATCGAAGGTCCATTATTACTTGGATGGTGATTTTCAATGCTCGCCTTAGCTGGTTAGATAGTTGAAATCGAACAGAGCAATAAAATTTAGGCGTTTATTTTTTCGTTTCTTGGTGTGGGCATAAATCATGCCAGACATGCGCATCACATGCCGAAGAATCTAAATTGTTAGAAAGAAGCCATGTTACTGCGTACTGCTTGAACAACAACCATTTTTTTTGAAACTATGTTTCTTTTTTTATTACTCATGACGGGATGGAACAAGGGGGTTACTATGACGTCTTAAAGGAGGAGTAATTCTAGTGTGGGAAAGAGACAGAGCTATACAGTTCTTCTAGCGCCATCTCTTTCCCACACTACCATTTGAGCTTTAATAGTAACTTCAGTAGAGGCAAATCACGATTGTATCTTTGAGCTCATAAAACTAGCTCTATTTCTCGTGGCAACTAATAATGATATGTCATCCACCATCCAGGGTAGAAGAAATCCTCCGACGCTCAATGGGCACCCTGGAGGGCGACGCCCAACGCCGCGCGTCCACGACCGCGCGCCGCTCGTTCTTCCGGCGCAAGAAGCACCGCGACAGCAAGGAGCTGGCGTCCTTCTCCAACACCGAGCTGGGCTGCTGGAGCGACAGCGGGACCCTGGCTGACGACGTGCCCGTGCTATCTTATCAGAGAGTCGAAAGACTGCACTGTGAGTTGTATTTAAGTATGTCGTTTTTTTCTTTTATTTATTGAACTGATTATTTTTTATGGAACTAACTGTTGGAGGTTTCGCTTGGTGTTACAATTATGACTAACAGACAATGGAGAGACTATTGACACAATGGCTTGATCAGAAAACGATCATCTATGGTAAACTGGCTTTAGATCTACTAATACGTTGGTGTTTTTATTTGAAGTTGTTATGAAAGTTATTTATTTTGTTATGCCTTAGCCCATTTGTGCATTGCATCCGATTTGAATTCCTTGCGAATTAGAAATATGTTAAATTCAGAAGGATATAATGCCGATTTTGTGTGCATGTATTATAATACATTTAAAAATCTAATCGTTATTGCAGTGGACGCTTTTGTACAACGTATCATTTTTAACCGACCTTAAAAAAGGAGGAGAGGTTCTCAATTCGTCGGAATCTGTTTTGTTTATAATGTTCTCCGATTACTCAAAGAAGCCTAAACTGATTTGGAAGACCTTATACGAGTAACATCAGCTATCTCCCAGTAAAAGTCCCATCGGACCGACAGACAGATAAAAATGGAAAAATATGTGTTTTTGCTATAAGTGCCGTAATTATTTATTATGCATTCAGTAAAAAGCTGTTATTTTGATATTACAAACATACACTTCATTTTTATTGAATGGTTGAGCTACACGATGACTGATGCATGCATGCCGTCTGTCGGTACGGGTCAACTCAAGCCTGCTATGGCTCTTTCCTCAAAAGACCATACCAGACAATGCCTACATGATCACACTCACATTGATATAACTTCAAATAATAGTGTCTGGACTTTAAAAGAGACCACAATCCCTGAGTTTGTTTCGGCATTTCTTCTCAGGGGTAGTCAGTTAGGAAATGCCGGCGCCAACGTTCCCTTAAAAAAAAAAAAAAAATGACGTGTAAAAGTGATTTAATATCCTATTTGCAAAATAAATCATTTCATTTCATTATTTATTTGTTTTACAGTTTAATGTTTTGTTTTTACAATGTCAGTCAAAAATAGTAGATTATGCAACAAGTGAAAAAAAGAGAATTTAATTCGAGGGACTAAGTTGGATTTCTGGTTGGAGGGACTAAGTGGGAGCAGCGAAGGATTCTACGAGCGTAACAAGGGATTCTAGGGCAGAATCCTGAGCGTAGCGAGGTATACAAGAACCGAGATGATTTTTTTTGTCACGAATTTTGTACTCTACTTTGTACCATTAACTGCGAGAAAATAATCAGAAGTATAGTATTTATATTTCTCGTGTATTAAGCTTTTGCCCGCGGCTTCGCCCGCGTCGCTGTCAGAAAATATCCCACGGGAACGTACTACCGATTCCAACCGAACAAACATAGTTCCTCTACCTTCATCCCCCTTTTTAACCCTTGGGGGGTAGAATTATCTAATACTATCCTAAATAAGGTTAAGCGATACTTCAAGCCTGGACAGCTTTTAGTCTTATATAGGGTGACAAAGCGTGGTGATCAATGCTCGTGCCTTCTCTGTTGAGAAGAGGCCTTTGCCCAGCACTGGGACAGTAATAGGCTGGTATTATTATTATATTATACAACGTGTAACAGAAAGGGTATAATCATATGAAATACTGTGGTACGGACCATCAAACTGAACAACTTTCTCTATGGGACCACCATCGAAATCGTAAAAAAATAATCAGCTGTCCCATAGAAAATTTCAATACCTACTCGACCCAAATGTATGGGACAGCTGATTATTTTTTTACGATTTCGATGGTGGTCCCATAGAGAAAGTTGTTCAGTTTGATGGTCCGTACCACAGTATTCCATATGATTATACCCTTTCTGTTACACGTTGTATATAAAGCTCAAGGTCGGACGGGAATGAAGTATTGCTGTCACTTTTGAGATGGCTCAACCAAATACCAATAAGCCACACTCGACTCGGTTGAGCGCAGAGCCAACAGGTTCATTGGTGACGATAAGCTGGTGGGTTCCAAGCTTCATAGCCTGGCTCACCGGCGTAAAGTTGCATGTCTGTTGGTCTTTTACAGACTGTACTTCGTTGAGTGTGCCCAAGAGCACCACGAGCTCCTTCCACCATTTCCCTTCTTCCATCGGGAGCCCAGACGTTGTCACCCATACCTTGTTGATTTTCCACACATTCGCTCGAAGCGCTCTGCTACATCGTTCATTATGCGCACAGCCAAGGAGTCCTGCGTCGGTGTTCCCGAGTTCATATGACCCCAATCTACTTAGTCGCGATTTAATAGGCTTCCTACCTCATCTCTGTTCTCAGGACTAGATTGAGGTCAAGAGTAGGCCCATTTAATATAAAAAGTAATTATAGGCTGAATCGAGCATTTAATAAAAACTCCCGTCCCGTGCAGATGGCACCCAGCGGCCCGTGGTGGTGCTGGGCCCGCTGTCGGGCGCGGTGGCGGCGCGCCTGGCCTCGGACTGGCCGCACGCCTTCGCCGCCGCGCGCCCCGCCGCGCTCCCCGTGCAGGGCGCCGCGCCCGCCCTGCAGCGCGGCACGCACCTGGAGCCGCGCCTGCGCCCCGACTGCACGCACATCGACTGCATCCCGCTGCACGCCATCAGGGATCTGGCCGAGAAGGTACGTCCACTCCCTACAGACGGCACCTCGTCGGACTGGCCGCCGCGCGCCCCGCCGCGCTCCCCGCCGCGCTGCCTGCGTGACTAAATGATAATAGCCAAAAATGTTCATATTTAAGGTTAAGCGAACCTTGCCGAGGTGGGTTCGTGGATGGGTAACCATCCATTGCATACCTAGTTTTGCACAGAGACTCGAAAAGCTGTCATTTGTACATCTTTGACAGTCGATACAGGTAGTCAAGAGCCTGAAAATCGGACAACTATCCTTATCAAAGCATATCAAGTTTCAGTAACTGATTTGTGGCTATCTAAGCAGACGCTCCATGTAAAATACATGCATAAGATTGGGCTGGAAACTGATCTCAATATAGTTAAGTTAAAATAATCTGATCACTGTGGTTCCCAGCAAATAACAGCATTTATTCTCAAAACATCAAATAATTCAAATTATTTTTGTTCCCCAGGGCATCCACTGCATCCTAGACATAAGCGTAGCCACGATAGAGAAGCTGCACAAACAGCAGATCTACCCAATAGTGCTCTTCATCAAGTTCAAGTCGTTCAAACAAATCAAAGAGGTGAAGGACACGAGGCATGCGGACAAGGTGTCCGCTAAGGCCGCTAAGGAGATGTATGAGCATGGACTGAAGGTTGAGAATGAGTATAGGAGTTACATTTCAGGTAAGAATCTATTTAAAAATATATTCAAAATGAGCTTTATATAGTAGTAGGTATGGTACAATGTTATACATATAAACCTTCCTCTTAAATCACTCTATCTACCAAAAAAAAACCGCATAAAAATCCGTTGCGTAGTTCTAAAGATCTAAGCATACATAGGGACAGACACCGGGAAATGACTTTGTTTTATACTATGAATTGATAATAGATAATAGTAGTCGACCGATATCCTGAGTTGGGAGACATCGATAGACCGCAATTTACCTTCAATCTCTTTTTGAATGCCAAATAATTAAAGAACCTTCCTAAAAATCCATCCGGCATGGATTTCTGGTATTTTAAGTTGAAAAGCCACGTAGATCTGTATGATTTCCCACTAACAATCTATCTGTTCTACAGCGGAGATCCCAGCGGGCGTGAACATCGCGTACACGTGCACGCAGATCAAAGCGGCCGTAGAGGAGGAGCAGAACAAGACGCTGTGGGTGCCGTCCGTGCAGGCCTGACCCCTGCCGCCCGCGCCGCGCCCGCGCGCCCGCGCCCCCCGCCCGCCCCGCCGCCACAAGGCCGTCACCTTCTGCGGCCACCACCCCCGCCCGCGCCCCACCCTGCCGCCGCCCGCTCCTCGCCCCGCCTCCTACTACTCCGACCCCGGCAGGGACGACAAGCCCGCCGCCCGCAAGAAGGAGCAGCCCCGCAGCGACTCCACCGACTCGGACATCAGGTACTACTCCGAACCCGACGCTAAGTACTTCGAAATTGATTACGAGTTCCTCAAGGAGCTCCGTCGTATCGCCCGCAACAACTGCCCCAAGTGCCGCAGGAAACGATCGAGGCGAAACGACCGCGGAGACTATAAAGAAAAGTCTTCGAAGGACAAGTCCAAGGCACCGAGAAGCTCTCGGCTCAAAGAAAACTACGTGTACTGTAACGGTAGGTACCACAGTGATAAGGAACACTGCCAACTTTGCTGTAGAATCTGCAACCGATCGACGGACACGCTCGATTCCATTGACGACGACCTATACTCGATGGTATCGAAAAGCTACAGCCAACGTAAGACCACGCCCCGCTCGAAATCGACACCCAGAAACTCGCGCGAGCGCAAAAACTCGATACAATCAAACAAATCCGTTTCATTCCTTGAATCGACGAGCAATGAGTGTAATGACGGTGACGAATCGATTCCGGAGGAATCAATTCCAGAGGAACCGAATTACACGGCAAAGAGCTTCACGAATGATCTGAAGAAGTTTTTGTTGAAGCCGTCGGCGCCGCGACAAAGTTTACGCGATAAATTCATCACGAGTTTCAAACAGGAGTTCGAGGCGACGAAAAAGTCGCCCAAACTGAAAGCTATAAAAGGTCTATGGAAGTCTTACTGAAATCAATGCGACCTAAGGAATCAATGCGACGCCATTTACATTTTTATACGTGTGCCAACTTTTTCTTAGATTTTTCTGATTATATAAATTATACTGTGATTTACGGCGTTCTAATATCGAATTCGCTCATGACGATTAGTAGTTACTCAGATAGAATTTATTCTTCCAAGAGAAATAAAGGAGATTATATTCATGATCAAATTACTTGATTAAGTCTGAGTGAATATTTATCGATAGTAGAGCTTTATCGATACTCTAGTATGTATTGACTCAAACTGTCGATCTTTGTACTTAGTTTATTTATTTTTCTATTTGGTGCTTTTATTGTGACTTTGTAGATCCCATTTTCAAATTAGTGACGTGTCTTGATTACCACGCACATTTTGGGTGTCAATCGATTATTCGAGTTATTCGGAATAAGTTGATAAATTATTAATTTGAAAATACGCTCTAGATTCATATATTTCTTATAAAAACGTAAGTGTTCATAATTGGTCTAAAGGAAACTGAAATCCAAGGTTTCGGTGCTAGTGGAGAAAGCGATATACAACTTTACAAATGTATTATACTTCACATTATACTCCGATAAATATATTCATAGACAAATATACGTATGTGTGCAATAATTATTATATGACGGATCGGTTCGTATTACATCAGGATTTTACGAATATGGAAGAAAGTCATGAAGGTCGGTTGATCTTTGTATGAATTTGTTTTGATCACAAAACAGCAGACAATTTTGACGAAATAATAAGAAATTCGCGTGAAAATCCATTTACAAAGGTCTGTTGGTGTAATTTTTCCAACTCCGATCTGAAATGAACCGATCCTTTTATAACACAGTTTTTCTTATACTTTTTAAATAAATATGTAAGATATTGAAATATCATCACTTTTTACAACTTCTATGGAATTAATGCACATGATATGAATAATCTTGGCCTATAAATCTAACGCACCAATGTCACAATAATAAAATTAGGAATTTTGAGAAATGGGCCTTTGCCTATCAAGATTAAGGAAGGAGAATGGTAAAAAAAGTTTGGTAACAATTTTAGAGGAAAAAAAAACTAGCAAGTATTTTAATGGAAGGTGGAATCTAAAGAAAATTAGACTGTTCCATACTTAGCTACTGTTCGGTATATCGTAGCGGATCTTGATAGTGATTATAACTTAGTGGGCCACTAGTAAGTGCATGCGTTCTTATATCATTATTACAAGTCAGTTGAGAACGTCATATTGTATTATGCCAATAAAATAACATTGAAACGGAATCATTAAGAGAACATATTGACAAGAGACGAGTTAAACATAATTAGGTAAACCGCAAAATGCGTTTTAAAACTAAATAGCCTGGTATTCAACTAAATCTCTGTGGTCTTACTGATTAATGGGAATGGCCAAGCATAACATTTCAGAGAATCGAATCTGCAGAAACAATAATAGAATGTCTCACATAATTTTTGGAATAACTTAACAGTTACGACGACCTTTTACAATATGACACGAATTGACTTGATTATCACTGATACGTGCCCGTTTTCTCAAACACTACGCGTCACCTTATCCCTAAATACCTAGTGTCTATTTTAAAGTACACTGTTGGATTTCAACCGTGGGCAATTAGCCGGGCGTTTCGCTAAGCCGCGTACTGTCAATAGAAAATATATTTGGATGTGCTGTGGTGTAAGTGAAAACGGACAATTAAAGTAGTACCGTAGGGATCACCTAGTGACGGAATAGTTACATTTTGTTGTTTATAAATGTTTATACACACTAGTGTTTTAGCTAATTATATAGACTTTTATATAGTCACTATATGCATGAATTAGTACCTTAACGGTGAAGTGATTTCAAAATCCTAATTATTTCTATAGGAATATTCTTGTTTTCTGGGGTTGCCATCTTAAAATGGTAGAATGTTGTCGTAAGAAAAAAATGATTTTTACAAAGTAATATTAGTTCAATTAATTGTCTCGACTATGAATTGACATCGAGATGTAAGCGAAGCCTAAAGTTTGAATGTAACGAGTTTAATTGTTTGCCAATTAGTTGTGTTGTTGATACACGATATCATTTTCCGCCCCAATTAAAGGTCTATGTTCTTATATTTACGTGAACATTTACGGTGTAATTAAGTCAACTTTACAGATTATTATACTCCTAATATCCCCTAAATAACTCAAGGCCTTTCTTACAGTCGTAGGTGCCATAATAAGCCCTATGGTAACTTAATGTTGTTGAGAACCAGACAGCAACATTTTATCTTAGTTGTTGTGATAAAATATTAACCATCAAACTAAAAATATAGACTGGATTTGACATCTTTCGTATTGCAAAACCATAGAGAAGGCGTAAACAGTAAAATAATTATAAATAAATGTGGTAAAATAATCCGTAAAGTTGATTTAATTTCCAGTAAAAAAACATAACTATACGACTTCCTAAGACTGTAGTGCTACATGAAAAGTAGTTGTATTGTGACGACGCCGTCTTCTGAACACATGTTATTTCTTTATAGTTGCCACATAAGTACATATATGTATACTTCTGTAGAGAATATTTACTTTTGTGAAAAACTTTTGCACTGTATGCTAAAACCTGAGTTCAGTATTTACTATAATATGCCTTTTTTCTATATGGCTTTTTATTGTTTTACTTTTTACTGTTTTTTTACTATTTTTTCTTACTTTATGTATGGCATTTTTCTTATGTCTTCTCTAAGATAAGTTTATTCCATGAAGTTTGCAACTTAAATTTTATACGGTTTCAGCACATTTAAAATGAATTTCAGTATGTTTTTTTACGATCATGCATAATTGCATATGTCCTGACTTCATGAGCAGGGGAAATATAAAATCGCGAAATAAGTTACTAAGAAAGGGGTGGTTTTAATTATTATTTAAGAAACGGTGAAATCTGGCGTTAGCATACTATAGTATTATTTAAATAAACTATAAAATCAAAGACCGTTTTCAGGTGCCAAATGATTTTTGAAAATGTTAGTCAACTGACTAAGTTTTAGCGACTTTATTTTGTACTCGACTGTACGTCGATCGGTTCCTGTGTCCGGGTGTTTACCACAAGTATCTGAAACGAATCAAGTTCAATCACAATCCATTGTGGTTTTACAACAAGGTTTATTGTGCTGTAGAAATACCGCAATTGAAAACGCAGCTTTCGATCGAAAGTTCCGAAGTTGACTGTTGTTTTAAGCATACACGGTGTAAAGAGCATCGACGGGCAAACTGTTGTCATGATTCTAGTCCAGCGTAGAAATTTTCGTCGGTTAAAATATAAAATCAGCCGTTTATATAGGGTGACTGGTAATTAGTGACTGATACTTAAACACGTGATTGTACTCATGATAACAAACAAATTTCCCTAAGAAACATTTTTTTAATACTCATTCACTTTTTTCACAATAACACAGCCGTATGAAATTCGCGCGCGCGCGCCTTTGATCTGTTAGCTGTAGCTATAGCCGCGTGACGACTGAAAAATGTTTCTATGGGAAGTTTGTTTGTTGTCGAGTCCAGTCCGTGTGTAAGTATCAGTCACTAATTACGAGTCACCTTGTACATATACCCACACAGTCAAAATGTAAAGCTGATTCTTTAACCTACGTAAAATTTCAGCGCTGGTGGGTCCACAATAATTTACTGGGTAAAACAGTTTGCGCGTCATCACCTTACATCCTGTATTGCGATTTTTAATTAAACTGAGCTGAGTACTCCAGTGTTTGTAACGCGATGCAAAGCGATCTCATTGATATTAACGTGTGATGAGGCTTATTGACACAGATTTTTTAATAATTTCAGCACATTATTGTAGTTTAAGTTTTTTGTACAGACATTTTTGATATTACGTTGTTTCAGTGCTGTAAGATTACGAATGTACTATGGGTGATGAGAGAGGCCAAAAATGCCAGTAGGAAAATGCCGAAAAAATTACGAAAGTGGATTTTTCTTTTTGAAACCAACATAAATATTCGCACAATAGGGCTCAAGGGTACTTGTCTCCGTCGAGTTCATACCAAGTGAAGATATGATTGTAAAAATATGCAGAAATAAAGGGATTTTCTTAGTCGCCTTCATCGTAACCTTAGTACATTCGTGAAAAGCTTTTTCGCAGTTTTTTTTTGAATTCCAGCTTCCAGCTTTTAGTTAGCCTTCAACGGCATTTTTTAAGAAAATGTTTTAAATAACATTGATCGAAATAAGGTCGCAGTTACTGGTTTTTGAACTGGTGGGTTAATTTTAACTGTTGTTAAAGTCAACTCAGATGTAGGCGTGAGGAGTTCGCTTATAGGTTTTCGGTGAAGAAAGTGTAGTTTCTATTTGATAAAAAACATCTTGACAAACAGTCGAAGTTTGAATCAAGTGGGTTGAACAGCTGTAAATGCATCAGTAAATAGATTGAAAGTATTCTGAATGACAAGCGTTTTAGTGTTTAATTTAAAATCATTACAGATGATATTGTTTGTATTGCCAGCTTTATCTCTTGATGGTTTTTGTGTCTGACTATTAAATTTTTTTACTACATTATTTAACATTCATAAATTATTTTCTCTTTAGGCAATATTAATTCTATAAATAAGTAACTGTAAGTGAACTCCTTTCTTTTGATTTTGTTAACTTTTGATCGGATTTGAGTTGGATTTGGAGAAATAGTTACCATATTATAATTTGTTTACAAAAACCCATTGCACAAAAGTAACAGTTCAATTTATTAAGTTTTATAGTTTACTATAATTTTGATCTGATTAAGTTAAACATTAGTTGGTTGCTATGTTGCTAACATTATTATTTTTAAAACTATACATATTATATTATACACTATTTGTAAATTTAAATAAATTATATACTTAGTAGTGAATTGATGTATTTTAAAAATTTGACAATAAAATAAAAGCAGTATTTAAATTATTGAACTTGAATGTAAATTTTTAGTGATGTGAGTTTTTCCGCAAAGATTTTAATATCACTCAAAGTGTAATGTGTAATATAGAAGTTTTGCGAACACCTCACATCTGTAATTCAATTTTCTTGTTTTGGAGATATATTTATATTATCTGTTGATGTTTGACTATTCTGTATTTGCATTGGTATTATTTTTTTTTGTTTAATTTTTAAGCCCATGTATATTTCTACGGCCAAGTAGGATTAAGAGGTAATTCAACGAATTGTTTACAATATAAAACGAAGCAATACATAATGAAACTAGCGACTGGAGTTTTATTTAGAATGTTATTAGGCTTTCTGACAATTATTTTAATATGATTATTTACGCTATTAAAATAGGGATTACCACGAATCGTTGTTTAGTTCTCATTTTTAGAAAACTAAGCAACGATTATCATTTTGAACCACTTACTGGGAATAATCCTCGCTTTTCGTATTTGTATGTTAACGTTATCACGGTTTAAATTCAGGCCAAACGCACATGGCTCAGAAAGTAAAGCCTCTATCTGACCGCACGCAACGCCACTAATGAACGTATAATGATGATCTTGGATCTCACGCAGATATCATTATCTAAAGTGTAGATGCATGAGCCAGTAAGTAGTTTTACTTTCTATTACAAACATTTTTCAGATCTAAAATACAGCCTCGTTGGTGTAGTGGTCGCAAGCGCTGCTGACCATGAGACCCCCTGGGTTTGATTTCCTGGTGAGACAGTTTTTGAACGGGATTTCTGATTAGTACCCTGGAATCCTTTTTTCCCCGTCACGTTCGTCCGTTATTTAAATAGGTAGGTACATGGGATGACTTCACCATAAATGGCGAAAGGTGTATGAACTATAGGGTACACCTCTGCCTCACACTCCAGGGATTAGGTACAGGCGTGTTACGTTGTGTATCTAAAATACATCTAGATTGTTTCAATGTCTTTCCTAAAACCGTCCAAAGGTTCCGAAACGTCCAATTATCAGAATGGTCAATTCCCAGAACGCCGCTTTCCCAGAATAACCAATTGCTAGACTGCCCATTTCCCAAACTCAGGCAGCCGTGAAATGTCCTACCTATGGGACTAGCTACGTTCGCTTAGCTTACACAAATATAAAGGCGCATACCCACCGCGCGCGGTGGGTATGCGGCTTAAACTAAAACGGTGTCAACTTTTGGGCATTAACTACAAAATCAATAAAGAAAACTATTCAAAAGCAAGTACTTTCATTTAATTTGAGCTGAACTGAACAGACTGCAGGATGAATAGTATGTAAATTAGCTTAGAACGTTGCTAATATGGCTAGAAACTGCATCTTATTCATTTTGATCAAACTCAGTAAAATAAAAATCAATGCCTTGTCAAGCTGTCTGTACCTTTTCTGTTGTTTATAAGTCAAGATTTGTAATTGACTGTCATCTATAATAAAGCTTCCTATTTTAATATTTTTTGTTTAATAACAAAAATAAAATGTGCATAAAATCATTTATTTTTAGGATTGGAACATGTTCCAATTATCTTGTTTTATCCAAATTATATAATTTGGATAAAACAAGATAATTATTTAGACCACACAAACTTAAACAGACAAGCATGGAAATAATTTGGCCAAAACTAATTTAGGCCGCCCCACAGTGAGTAGGGTCGTGTACGAGATCGCGAAGATTGTGGCTGTCGTGTACTACTCGCGTCGCGTCGAAGCCTTTACAAGTTCGAATGAATAAATTATCGAGAGGGGCATGTAGCTATAACCCGGCTTACGAAGCGAACACGCAAGAGCTCACGTTGTTGTGACAAGTGTGGGGGACACGGGCTTATATTATAGGTGTACTCACCTATAATATAGGTAAGCCCGTGTCCCCCTGTGATAGATTTCTATACAGTATACGTAGTAGTTTTCTACAGGTTTTTTAAAAGGTGTGCCTTTTAAAGGAGCTCTGTCTAAATAAAAAACTATTTTTATTTCATTCTTTTTAACTGTGGTATTTCATAAACATTCTTATCAAGTATTAATTTTACATTGTGTAACTAGAAGGTATTAAAAGATCATCAACATACCTACCCTACGCCTACGAACCTACGAAGAAGAAAAAGTCCGTATTCGTTTCGGAAGTCGGTGACTTTTATTTGTTTCATCGACTTTTTCTGCCACCGACTTCCGCAAGTAAAGTTTTTTCCACTTTTTAGTGTTTTTTTTGAAGTCGTTAATTTTTTCTAAAATAGTATTTTTTTTTGCTAATATGTAGGTAGGTACCTAGGTGATGTAGCCATGATTTTATAAGCTACTTCCCTATAAATAGGTATAGGTATCTTACTATCTTAGGTTTCTTACTATGTTTACACAATTTGACAATAACTTAAAACGGAACTAAGATATAGATTACTATACCTAAGTATTCTATTTATATCTCAATCATCAAACGTAAGGCCAATCCCTGTCTGCTAGGGTTGCGGGACTGTTCGAAAGAGAAACCGCGGCCCTGGAACACAAAGGGCAAAAGAAGGAACATTGATGGGTTTTAGTCAGTACAAGTCTGACACTCCCTGCCACTCCGTCCCAGAGTAGGGGTCATTTGATGATTTCCCATCCGTTAAAAAAAATGGACATATTAGTGCAAAAATGCTCAGGTCACCTACCTATCTCTGTAATGACGTACCTATGTTTGTAATAGTTTCGCTCCACAAATGTAAGCGTTCGCATCCTGTGGACGCGAGTTGCCAAAGTAATTAGAGAAAGCGTGCGGCCGTACTGCAGGCAATAGGAAAAATAAAACAGCTGATACGATCTTCGGACCTCCGCGCCGATACAAAATGGCTGACTTTTTACTTTTTTGATGTTTTAGGGAAGCAAAGGTGATTCATGAGAATGAAAGTGCGCTGTTTTTCTTTTCTTTTGCTTTTCGTATTCGGAATCAGTACACTCAGTATCAGAAGTAGTTACTAAGTAGGTACCTACTCAAAAATTCAAAACAGGTTTTTTAATAAAAACTTGTTACATATTGTCGTTACTAACAAGTTTAGTATTGAAGAATAAAGAATAATCTTCATTAACATTAAAAAATAATAGCTGGAGTCCTTTACATCAAATACTTAATTAAAATTCCGAAATGTTAAGCTACTTCTGTTGCTGACCGTACCGCTGCAGGTGTTGTGGACCCTGACTTAGGACAAAGATCAAAATAGTATCTACCTATCTAGCCTAAAGCCATTGTAAGATCTTGCATAAAATAATGCTAATAAGGACATCCATGAAATATTAAAACCAAGGCGTTTTTTGAGCATTTTTTGGTCAAACTTCTACTGGAGAAGTCTACTTACCAGGGGCCTTAGTCTGCTAATGCAATAGTGTCAGAATGGTCTATTATTGATTTAATAAGGCCCCTAGCCCACGGCGTATTGAAGCGCGTTCGAAACTCGTTTGACGTGCGTACAAAGGGTAATTCGTCTGCGCGGGGCCTTATTAAATCAATGATAGACCATTCTGACACTGTTGCAATAGCAGACTAAGGCCCCTGGAGAGATTTCTTAGTGTCAATAAGAATATTCTAATAGGTACGACGAATGTTAACACTTACTGAGCTAATCATGGCACGATTGTAATCCTCAGTTTTATTGCCTGTAGCTAATTTATACCCTGTTTGCACCTAATTGTAGTCAGCTGTTAAGATACTCGACAGCTAATTAGGCCCATTAACCTGGCTCACTCACTACCAACATGCTAAAACTAAAGCTCGGGGTCGTGTTCCTCGTGCTAGCGGTTTATCACGTCGAACGTTTGTATCCCGTTTCGAAGATAGGTAACTTGATTGTGGAAAATCGAACGGCTAAAGACAAAAAAAACAAAACTATGAATTTGTAATAAATAATTTGTAATAATTAATTGTATGGTTATTAGAAATTATTGGTTAGTCTATGGTTAGTCTAAACCTATGTAAAGTAGCTAATTAATACAACACTTGTAGTAGCAGCAATTCAATTGGTCACACTTTACTTGTGCTGACCAGTCGAACTTGTCCTGCGGCTAAAAGTCTTCTTCTATAATTCGGTACTCGCATCACAAACGCTTTGAAGTTGGCCTAAACCTTGCTTCAGATAAAACTTACGTTTCCAATGTTCTGCTGCAAGATAAAGGCCTCTTATTCTGCAGAAAAGCATTAGATGGCTTTCTCAATGGGTTTTCTCAACACGTTTTCTTTAAGCACAAGTAAGTGTTTTATTATGGATACCAATTCTTGAAAAGTGCCTACAGCTTACAGCTTAGGTTTCTACTTATTAACTACCTACCTACTCACTGATAGCTTAACTCTGTAAACCGACAAAAAGTAACTGATTCGTCAACAACACACATGAAAAACGTGTAATTTTAAGTATTTTAAGATGTAGACATCTGGGTGGATACTTAATTGATAAGATTTATTTGCCAGTGATGGGGACTTACGAAACGGGACAAGCAGGTTTTGCGCTGGCAAAGTTGCGGGATATCCTCAATTTATATTAATGGTTATCGTTGCCGGTATCAGAAGATGAGCGGGTTTTAAATGAGTTAAGATACAATTAAGGGCCTCATTCAATAACTTGTTAAATTATTAAGTATTGTAGATTTTTTTTTAAGTGAGTAAGTAGTTTGGTAAGAAGTTAAAACCAACGGAAACAAGCCCAGCAAGAAAGCAAGAAATTAATGCATCCGTAACATACTTAATTCGAGCACATTTCTATCTATTTATAATTCGACCATAACCTTTCCTAAGTCCAAGGCCGTAGAAAAAAAAACAAAAAGATGACTATCTCTCCGAGACGCTTTTCTTTATTTTTGAACGTGCCCGCATCCAATCACAGTGCGACCGTAGACACAGCGCATGCGCCGCGCGTACCGCGAAAATGGCCGGCGCGAAATTAACCCGCGAAAAAATATTCATAAAAAGTAAAAGTGAAAATTCTTTTAGGAAATAAGTATTTAATGTATAATTATTGTTATTTCTACCAAAGATTTGTTCGTTTACAATTATGAAACGATTAAAATGTGCTCGCAATCGGATTTTTACAAAGTGATATTTGTAGTGATATTAGTTTTGGTACGTAATGCTGATTGTAGGAGTACTGATAATAAGTTTAGAAGGAACAATGGAGTGCAAAATGCGTGGAACCATTTACAAAGTGCGGAAAAAAACGCGACCATCAAGGAGCAGGGCAGAGGATTTTTCGGTAAGCTTGAACTATTACTATGTTACATAGAATGTAGCTTATTGTGTATGGCTGAATCTCATCGAAAATGACTCTCGCATTTTCGGCTGAAAAACTTTACGCACTTAATTTATAGTAGGTTCCAAGCTACAGATTCGTGCAGGGTTTTTACGAGTATGTAGGTACTGATTGAAAAATCAAATTCATTCGAAGTCTAATATAGTATCTAGGTATATCTAGATACTTATTATTGCATAGAGCGGATTAAAAAAAAAATAGTTGACGTATATTTTAGATAATTGTAAATTTTGAGCAATAACTGTATTCTATCTTTTTAAAATGTGTAATAATTATTCGCAAAAAATCACCTTCATTAAAATCCTAAGGGATGTACGATCGTTTTCAAGTAATTTATTTTTATTTTTTATTTAGCCTTTAGTGTCCCGCTGCTTAGAATCATGTCACTTAGCTAACCATGCATTGTCATCCAAACTAAACGTCTATGCATTTCAGCTCAATCGGTTAGGGATCACTAGCTGTTTTAAAATTCAGTTGCAAAATTTGACCTAAACAAACATATAAACATATCAAGTCAATAAAATAGTTAAGTAAATAAAATCTAAAACACGTATTACTTAATGCTGGTTAAATCTAAAACACGTATTACTAACACGATATGCGGAGACTAGACAACCCCGTACCTTAAAGGATTCACAAAACTAAATAAAAAAACTAGTCCTAATGTAACCTCCGTTTTTTTCGTCACATTAGTCACCTCATTACCTACTCGCACCATAACGACCCACCCATATACCTACCCACAAAACTTTCCCGCTAAAGACGACACCAGACGTTTTTTCTTTTGTCCCGAATTCGCGAGGAACTTTAAAAGGCTATAATTTACCGGCAAAGTGTCCATGTCGTTGTTACTGTGCCAAAGGGTCAGTGTGATGGCCGCCCACTCGGCAGGACAAGGTTAATGGAAAAATATAAAGTGCTCATCTTCCTTTTGGGGAGAAAGTGGACTGTTCAAGTTGCGTGAGATATCGGTGGCTTTTATTTTGCCTGCATGATTTTCCTGAGAGTGTGATATGATAAATTGTTAAACTATCTTGATACAGTACTAGCTGTTGCCCGCGGCTTCGCTCGCGTTTTGGTTGGAAATTATCCCACGGGCCCGTTGTAAATATAGCCTATGGCGCTTGGGATTAATGTAGCTTCCTATTAGTGAAAGAATTTTCAAAATCGGTTCAGTAGATCCAGAGATTACCCCCTACAACCTCACAACCTCACAAACTTAACCTCTTTATAATATTAATATAGATGATGAGGTCTTAGCTAATTATTAACAGCTGCATGGGTGCTTGCCTAGGTCGGATCGTGAAAGGTTGTCACCCATTACATATCTATAGTTTGCTCCGTGCCTCGGAAAGCACGTTAAGCCGTTGGTCCCTAGTGTCTTTTGTAGATCTTAGACAGTCGTTACAGGTAGTCAGAGGGTATCGTATTACCCAGTATTAACTGGATTGTTGGGGTCAGATAGGTAGTCGCTCTATGTAAAATATTGGTATTCACCTGCATGCGGTTAGACTGGAAGTCGACTACAACATGTTGCGAAAAGGCTGGGCAGATAATGATGATGATGACTATCTCGGTAAAAATATAAAAGATACGAGCGAAAACATTTAATACTTTTTCAGTCCAAATCATTTTTTTGTTGTTGTTGAAAAAATACCGTTAGTACCACATCCTACAATAGATAGCCCCCACTTAACCCTTGCACCTGAAAAGATAGTCTCTAAGTATACTTAGAAAAACATACATAATATGGTTTTACCTTCCCAACCAAAAGAGGAACACCAAATGAGAGGATAATCATTTTTCACAACAGCAATAAACACACCAGGAAAAATCCAGAAATTCAATATCTTAAGCATCGAGACGCGTCGAAAACAAGTTACGTTTTAAATAGCCAGTCAGTCAATAAGTTGTTATGACGCCTTGCAACTCGTAAACGTGTTTACAGACTCCCTTTACGGACTTTACAGGTTAACAATGTACTTAAAAGCGATTCTTGAATATGTATGCAATACCCCCAGTATGCTAATTTCACTGCTAATGCAAAATCTATACAATGAGCATGGCTTGGAACAGGTGCAAAATTAAGTGGAAATCTTGATTTGAATGTAACTTGGTCAAGTGGTATGTATTTATACTCCTCAGGACGTTCGGCAGTAAATAGATTTTTGCAGGTGATACAATCATTTTAGACGGGTTTGCCTTTTTCTGGTTTTTTCAAAATATCCACAATGAGCAAATTGTTATGTGAAGATATCAACGCGATCCTTTTAAATTAGTTTTTTTTTTAGTTAGTCACAAAAAGTTTGGAGAAAGATCCTTCATTCCATTTGTGATCCACGAAAAAGAACAGATAACCCTTACACAGCACGCCTGTAATCTCCGGTGGGCTATGCAGCGGTGTACCTATAATAGGTATACCTACATTTAGCCAAGATAAATAAGAGAAGGAAAGAGGAGAGATTAGATGAAGCCACTCGTACTATTCGAAAAACAGCTGTTTCATTACCTACATTCTAACATGTGTTTTATTTATTCCTAGATCGACATGGTCATGAAAGTTAAATTCCAATAAAAATAGAGAGAATTGGATCGACATAGTTTCGTCAGATAATTCCAATGCAAGGCACTTTCAAAAGTGTTCAAATCAATTTCAATGAGTTGCGTTTGTGGTACTCACTCCAGACGTCGAGTATATTAATTTTAGTTTTAGTAGAGTGGATTTAGTGCTTGATTTTATAAATAAAGTAACTAGCAGTTGCCCAAACTTCGTTCGCGTGGAAATTTTGACGTGTACGAGTGAGAAAAAAAGTAACCTGCGTGTGCTATTCCAGATTATAATCTATCTCTGTGTCAAATTTCTTCCAGATCTGTTCAGCAGTTCTGGCGTGATTGAGTAAAAAATATCCATCCATCCAAACTTTCGCATTATTAGGTATTAGTCACCATTCTCCTGCCCTTATCCCAACTTATTCTTGGTCGGCGCAGCATGTCTTCTTCTTCCATACTTCTCTATTACTCGTCATCTCAGCAGTCACCTCCTTTCTAGCCATATCATCCTTCACACAGTCCATCCATCGTTTCTTTGGTCTTCCTCTACTCTTATAGCCATCTACATTCATACTCAACATTTTCCTCAATACATTCTCCTCATTCCTCCGCATCACATGTCCATACCACGATAACCGATTACCACACATTCTCATCTCAGCCATATGTAAATGCCTTTCATTCATTCCTTTTTTGGCCCAACATTCTGCCATCATCATCATCATTGTCTTTCATTTTCATTTATTAGATATTAGTAGTAAGATTAAATAGTAACTACTAAAGTGCATGCCTTAACTGTTTACTAATGAGAGAGGCTTCAAACTTGCTTTTAGATCAGCAAATATTGACTGTGAGGTACGTAATTAATTTTGATTTAGGTACTAATTAGTTATGTCTCATCCATTAATTAAAGTTACACTATGTTTTACCTTCTAATTTTCTTTTCGAGAGTAAGCTCGAAGTTAATTTATTACGTTTCTATTTCACTGAGGATAATTGTATCTAGCTAGTTTTACGTCTAGATAGTCGCATCTGCCAACACTCATGGAATGTTATCTAGGTCGTCGATCCTATACATACATAAACTCACGCCTTGCCCCATGTGGATAAGCAGCGTGTTTTCAGCCCTGTTGATAGCAATTGGATCGCCCCATTTTACATGGGTCGTATTACTGGCGAAATGTGAACTTGTACACCTATGCCTTACTCTTCGGGAAACACATATAGAGACATAAAGTAGTTGTTGTATTTTTTTTTTGCGAGAAATAAAACTGACTTCCAAAAATACACTAAAAAGTTAGTCTAAAATAACTTTACTTGCGGAAGTCGGTGACTTTGTTTGTTTAATTGACTTTTTGTCTTTTTGGAAGTCGGTCTTTTTTCGCAGAAAGTTTTTTTTTTTATCCTATTTAGTTGTAGTATACCACACAAATTCTTGTCACGAAACAATTTTTTACATTGTAACTAGCTGATTAAGGAATCATCATGCCATCTATATAGCCCAAGAAGAAAAAAATACATATTCAAGGAAAAAACCCAAATTACAGAACCGATTTTGATGAAATTTCTATAAAACCAATCGGGAAGTATATCCTTACACATAAAAAAAGTGTTTTTAAAATCGGTTTATAAATGACGAAGTTATGAGGTAACAAACATCAAAAAAAAACACCAAAGAAATACAGCCAAATTGAGAACCTCCTCCTTTTTTGAAGAAAGTCGGTTAAAAAATCATGACAAAGATTCCTGTTTTTTTTAATAGGGGGCAAGCCTACTGCCATCAACCGGGCACAAATCCAGACTCTGAGGCTGCTACTGAGTAATTTCTAAAGGAAAAACCGAATAGCTGTAGCCCGACCCGGGAATCAAACCCAGGACTTCATGCTCAGCAGTCGCGCTTCATTCCCTAAGTTATCTAAAAAAAATCTAAAAAAACTGTTAGGTACATACCGAGCTGGTTTCTTGTGCTTGCAGAATCCTAATCACTATCAGAGAGGCAGAGCGGCGTTGCCAATAAATCACGAAGTTAACAACAAATCCTATCGCCATAACTCACAGGCGCCACTGATACGGACTCGACCCGTTTCCCATCCAACATTAGTATTCCCAACTCGTCTTCAAAATGACACAGATATAAAAATCCGAAAGAAGCACGTATCGAGGTTTCGGGGCTGTTCAACAAGGACATACCTGCCCATAAATACGTATTTTACCGAAAAAAGTATTGAAAACGTCAAATAAAATAATGTTGTAAATGTTAAGGTGGGGTCGCACTGTTAAAATCGCGAAGCGCGATACGATAAGCGAATTAGCGTTCCTTCATGCGTCAATTTGAAAGTGATTATTCGTTCAAACGCTCTATGGTATGGCAGTGCTCCCAAGATCTTTTTATTTCATCGATCAGGCAAGATATTGTTTCTAATGTCCGTTAAATGAAACCAGTGGCTGACTTATGTAATATTTTTGTTCATATTTTTACATTGGTTTTAGCGGAACTTACAGTTACCAGACAAGACCTCAGATATACTTTGGTAAACAATATCGAATGCGAAGCTGTAATTTCTTTATTTATTGCAGTCAGTATAAAATATATCCTTCCAAAAAACCCAAGCAACTAAAAAAGTTAATGTTCAGTATATTTTATGAATCGTTGTATGTTGGAATCGCAAAGTATAAAATGTTGCGTACATTTTTTATTCTTAAAAATAATGCTGTCCGGAAATAATGTAGCTGTACCTTTAAATATTAAATATGCACTTTCATACATTAATATTATTCGAGAATCATTTTGGAATGTATGGGCATGCAGTTTTATGATATTTTATCGATTTTTAATACATCGTGGGCTCGGTGAAGTTTTTCTTTCTACCATATGGTGCTATTTTGGCCCATAGCTTTCGTTATACGTAATTCATCACAATTGTGGTCCTATACACTCTACTGAATACTTAGACCATTGAAATGCTAAAAAATACTTCAAAAATATTAAGTAATCAACATACTCGTACGTATGTCCTCAGTTTATTTGTCTAAGATCGCGTCAGTTAAATTAATTATTACTTTGACCCAAAGCGGGACTTGAATCAAGTAGCTGCATTTCCTACGCTTCAACTTACGTGAGAGGCGAATATAGCTATAGGCTAATCAGATCACAGAAACGAGATAGATATTCTAAAAAAACTTAAAACACATACAAAATGGTATGGAAGTGTTTTGCATCTACCTTTATCAGGAGGTAAAAAAGGAACCGATAAGTAAACCATGAATGACTTGTAAACATTGCATCTCGCCTGTCGTAAATAGGTTATGGTTATACAATATATGTACCTACATACATATAAAGGGTCTAACAAGACCCTTAACGAAGCCGAAAGCCACTTGTTCTTCCCATCATTGCGATATTTTTTTTTGTTCTAGACTATACCTGGGAACCTTCTAGTTACGGAGATATTGGGGGTCAAAGTTCCAACTTTTTCACAAGAGTTTTCATCAATACATGTTTAGAATATAAGTTTTTTACTTTAAACACCTACACGACCCCCTTAATATTCAATGTATCCATCAGTACAATGTTTTGAGTATGTTACATTGAGTCCTACCGTAAAACGTGATTTTTTACCCCAACAAAAAAGTAGTTTCCCAGCAATAATTGTTGCGTATACTCGTAGTTACTTAGTTTGATGTACTGAATCCTTGGTTGACGGCTTCGTGAAGGGTCTTGTTACACCCTGTATATAGTCAGATACTACTATTCTAGTACTGCAATATATCTGAAAAAGGCATCGCTTATCAATCTATGTATCCAACTAGAATGCTATAAAATTGAGCCGGATCAAAGGACTTTTGGTGTCACAACCCATGGAGATCACAATATTTCATTTGCACTGTAATAAAGTCGATTTATATTCCTCTATCCCTTCCTTCTTTGATCCTTGCCAGTCGACCACTACCTATTTGCATGGGGAGCAACAACTTGTGGCAACTTTGTAACATCGCCTCTAGGGGCAGTGCAGAGTACAGGATCAACTGATTGAACTGATATGGTAGTCCGAGTTGGTGAGCCGACTGTGTTGGTCGGTCTGAAAGATAGAATGATATCAAGGGAATTGATAGTGATGTTTTTGGCGTTTTTATAGGAGTTGAGATAGTATTATTAAAAAACACAATATATGTATTTATTTTATAGTTTTTATTTTAATTATTACTTAATTTAATTAAAGAGTTTACGCGTTTGTACGATTGAACGTTGAAGAAGAGAGCGAGTTGCTAGTTGCTAAAACTAAAGCGCAGGCCACACCACCAGCTGGCGGGCGGGCGAACGACGCGAACGACGCGTCGTTTACACCTCTTTTCATACTTTCGTTCACACCGCGAACTATCGAAAGATACGAACAAAGTATGAAAAGGGTGTCGTTCGCGTCGCTCGCCCGCCCGTCAGCTATCGGTGTGCCCTGCGCTTAAAACTAAACTTGGACGGCACAGTTGTTGACGGCACTTTTGTAGCTATCATCGTTTTCTTTGTAATTGTGCCAACTATCTATGTTCCAAAATAAAACTTTTTTACTTTTACTTTTTTTTACTTTTTACAGCGGCTGAGCGATTGACTACTGCGTTGTGTGTCGCGGGTTCGATCCCCGCACGGAACAAATATTTGTATGGCCTACAGATAGTTGTTCCGTGTCTGGCTGTTTGTGTATGTGAGTTTAAATGTTTGTAAACGCACCCACGATACAGACGAAATTCCTAGTGTGGGGCAAAGTTTAAAAAAAAAAACTACTGACTAAAACCCATCCATGTTCTTTCTTTTGCCCTTTGGGTTCCAGGGCCGCGGTATCTCTTTCGAACAGTCCCGCAACCCAAGTACAATATCTTATTTTTATACTTAACTAGCCACCCGCCCCGGCTTCGCACGTGTGCAATGTTATCCATATAAACCTTCCTCTTGAATCACTCTATCTATTAAAAAAAACCGAATCAAAATCCGTTGCGTAGTTTTAAGATCTAAGCATACATAGGGACAGACAGCGGGAAGCGACTTTGTTTTATACTACGTAGTGATTAATAAGAAAAAGATTACATGACCAATAATAAATTGAACAGAGATAATATTTGTAACGTATTACTGGAGACTACATACGATATATTACTTACTCTAATATGAGCCCATATTGGAATATGAGAACTTGCATCTGGCACAAATTCCAACTTAAACTCCTTCAAACTCCTTGCTGCTAAGTTGTTAAATAAAACAAAATATGAAAGCGACTGCAGCATCACCATTCGAGAGGTTCGATCCCAGCCCATACTAACAAAAAAAAAAACTAAATGCTTTCATCATTATCTTCCTGGCCTTGTCCCATGCTAATTGAGGTAGACGAAGCGTATTTTCTTCTTTCCTTCTTTGTTCACTAATACGAAGATAATTTAGTTTCTCACTAGAAACGGGATATTTACCATGTTTACTGTTGATTTCGAGTTCCCGATATTTCGGCGCTGTTGCAAGCACCATGATCACGGATAAACTGGAGTTATTGGGTGGGTGTTTATGAGCAGACAAATTGGTCTTTCTTGTTCGTTTTTGACTCTCAGTACCGCTACAACTGTCACTCGCAACTCGATTCTGAACGACGAAACTCACTATGTCCGCTCGCGAACTGTTTTCGGCACTTTTTCGGTTTTTACAAAGCTGAACCACTGGAGTCCAGGCTCTCGACAGTTAAAACCCATCCTCCCGGTTGAAGTTCCTTGTTTGGTAATTTCAATAACTTCTCTCTCACCAGCAAACAATCCACCAGCAATCAACAGTAAACGTGGTAAATATCCTGTTTCTAGTGTTATTGATAATGTTAGTGACCATGACAGTCTAAAAACTTTAGTTTGACTACGTCTAGTCGGGCCACAACAAAATGTGCAGTGCAGTTCCCTAAAATAATAGAAACATTACAAGTAAACTCATTCCAAAGCGATCAATAGTTCATTAACAATCTCCGTGGAGCTGTAAACTGTGCTGGCTTCATTTTTACAATCAACTCGGAATTAGATTTACCTTTGCAGCTGAACTTGCTTGTCTCCCACTTAATCGCATTGCCGACGATCTAGTAGTTGTCTCCTTGCCAATTATGAGTTAATTTCTGTTATCATTTGTTCATAAAACCGGTCAGGATTCTATTTTTGATCTGGTTATAAAGATATCTAGAATACAGTTCCTAAGCATGTTGCATCTCAAAGCTAGCTTTCAGAATATTATGCATGATAAAGTAATCAATTTTGGAAAAGCAAAGTTCTGGAATGGTGAAGACTAAAAATCTGGAAAGCGTCGTATTGGTCGGCTATCGGGACTCGGCTAGATGTTAACAGCAAGCAGCTCTTTTTCTTCTTACTGCTCCGATTCCAAAATAATACGTTATTCTCATTCAGCAGTCACTTTTTCATTCATAAACCTTTTGAATAGACCAGTTTACATTCACAGGCGATAGTTAGTTAGTTGTTGAGAAGGAGGCTTCGGACAATGTTTCTTACAGAAAAACGTAACACATTATAATTTCTCGCTATCAAAACCGTAAGTTACTGTAACACAACTTATAACTATGCATAAGGCTTACTTCATTCGGGCCTGAGGACGGTGAGTAATGGGTCAGCTCGCCGTCCATCCGTCTTATGACGACAGGCCGTATCGACGGCGCGTTAGTGTTCCACGCGCGCCTCAAAGAGTTGTCAGCAAACGAGAAGGGGTCCGAAAAGACCGATGCCGGTCAGGGCTGCGGGACTGTTCGAAAGAGTTACCGCTGCCCTGGAACGCAAAGGGCAAAAGAAGGAACTGATGGGTTTTATTCAGTTGAAGTCTGACACTCCCTTCCGCTCCGCCGAGAGTGGGGTAATTCATTGCCATTGAACTCATTAATTATCTCAATTTTATCACGTGTAATACTACTAGACAAAAGTCTTTAGATAGGTTTCCACTCCTCGTCATGCGTGGTATTCTCTTCTCCATAAACGTCTTGATCATCATGCCAGCGTTTCCTAGTCCTCGCGATACAACGGTACTTTTTACGTTTTTCTCAACAAGTGTAAGAACATAAGTAAAACAATAATTAAAGAATGAGCTAATCTCTATATCTTGAGGTTGTTATTCTTGCTATGCATCGTGGCTACGGTTTCACTGTCGTAAAAATGTGTAACATTGTAATTGTGTACTATGTTAGAAGACGAAAGTTGTGCCAATTATGCTTGACGTGTTATCTACCGTGTTTTTAGAATAGTACTATGTGGGAGGGATTGAACCACAACCCACCACGCGAGCCCCATGCGGGTTGGTGGATGTCACATGTCTGTAAACTTTCGCGTCTAGGATCTACCGGTTTCCTCACCATGTTTTTCTTCACCTTTTTGAGAGCAGTGGTGATGAAATAAATTACAAATAGTAAAGTGGCTACCCGACGTAGAAACCATGACGTGAAATTGGGATCGTTACCACTGCTCTTGTACCTACTGCACTGATTTTAATTAAAAAAGGCTTCGCTTAATTTTGGTTTATTTCTCATTTTCATATTTTTTTCCCTATTTCGGTAATCTCAATATTCGCTCTATAAACTAATAAATGTTATTGTAAGAATATGATCAACGACATATAAACTAGTCTTCTAGTAACTTATTAACATAATCGAATGTAACTTGCGTTACATAAGCAGTCTCACAGAATTACTATAGCTTAGCCGACCCTGACCCACACTTAGAGAAAGGACAACCCAAATACCGCGCAGAGAGTGAACTTTTGTTAGTAATTGTCGCAAACTGGACTATTATGCTATTATTTAATTATTAGGTAGAAGGAGGGTATTCAAATTAACTTAATGTCAATGTAATTTTAGATCGTCTTCGTGGACCCCAAATAGCTAAGGCACATGTACCACAGCCGACAAGCAAGCGATTCGCTATTAACTATTTTCTCGCTCAAAAAACCTAACCGAGCCGATGGGTGCGCACCCATTATCATCATCTGACTAGCCTTTACCCAATTATGTTGGGGTCGGCTTCCAGTCAAACCGGATGCAGCAGTATTTTACATGGAGGGACTGTCTCTTTGACTTCCACAACCCAGTTAGACTGGGTTGAACCAGTTAGACTGCCTCTGACTATAAAAATGACAGCCGGGACCAACGGCTTAACGTGATTTCTGAGCACGGAGGAAACTCGGTATGAGAAACCTAAATTCACGTATGAGAAAAACATAGAACATTAGAAGTTGATCGCTGATTGTTCATTCCACTACTGTCGTCAAGAACTCTGTCAAACAAACTACTCGTTTTTGATAGCTAGCTCTTATCCCTGGCTGCCTCACCGCTGCCATTGCCTCTAAAAAGCCGGCCAAGTGCGAGTCGGACTCGGGCACGACGGGTTCCGTACAATTATCTAAAAAAAAACACGTTTGTTGTATGGGAGCCCCCCTTAAATATTTTTTCCATTTTGTTTTTAGTATTTTGTTGTTATAGCGGCAACAGAAATACATCATCTGTGAAAATTTCAACTGTCTAGCTGTCACGGTTCATGAGATAAAGCTTGGTGACAGACAGATAGACGGACAGTGGAGTCTTAGTAATTGGGTTCCGTTTTTACCCCTTGGGTAAGGAACCCTAGCATAATCATCATAATCATAATCTTAATATTGCCAAAAGAATAACAACCTTACAAAAAATTAACACGAGTACTTATTTTCTTTGAAGCTAAAAGATTAGAGTCCCAAATAATAACTCAGTAAGTCAGCACACAATAATCAATTCTGGTTGTTACGAAACCGATACACACTGACCCCTGTACTAGTTATAAACTGTATTACGGTGGGACAGGTTTCCTCGTTCTCATTTAACAATATTATAATATGCCGATTTGAGAGAAAATAATTAGATAATCTCACTTTTTTAATAATATAAAGCAAAACTGAGGGTAAAATGTACCAAACATTCAAATTGTTGAACACTTAGTTTTTTTAATTTGTAGGTTTTAGCGTAAATTCACATAGTATATGTTTTTTTTTTAGATTTTATCAGAATCGATTAATAGGCATCCTATTATGGCAATTAAAAGAAACCATGACAAGAAATATTGATTAACTTTTTGGACTAAGTCCAAACAGAGAAATTAATTGTGAGTCAAAGAGCTTATGCCAGTATCTTACGCATACCAGTTGCATTTGTAATACCACAGACTCTCTCAGAAAGTTTTCTTTCTAGTGAACACGGCTTGTCAGAGCCATTTCTTTTAGTTGGATTGCTAATTCCAATACTTAGGCCGGTGTACCGGTTTCAAATCGGCCAAGAACAGACGGGACACTGCGCTGGTACCAATGAACTATTGGCCAACAAAAATCTGCAACATGCATTGGCTCTAGACCTACATCGAGAGATGATGATTCAGGTCTGTCTACTCTCTATAGTTTCATCGAAACCGCAATTTCATGCCTTGAGGCTACATCGTGTAGTGAATGAATAATATACGATGCATTATAATTGGAGATTACTGATAAAAGTGCAATGTACTGCTGAGCTTCTTTTGTCCTCGTAGACAGAGAAAGTAATAGAGCCGTTATTACTCCAAAAAAATTACTGCAAAATTTTTCCTCATTCACGTATTTTGATTATTTCTAAGTAGAAAATGTTGCATATTTTTTGCATTGTCACGTTGTTCTATGCTTTTGTTCCTGTCCTAGTTTCCACGGCACAATATCACGCAGTGAAAGTGCCAGGAGCGAGAGGTCACGAGGGACGCTCTAGTTTGTGCACTGAAATTACTCTATTTACTATATAGTCGTATTTGTTGCATGATAAAATAGATACCGAAATAAGTTATATTATATTGCGAAGCTGGATTAAATGGTGGAAATTATTTCATGAAAAGGTTAGGTTTACTTTACAATGATTGAAAAATGGTCTCCTAATAGCCACTACAACGAATACGCAATTGCACATGCGAGATATGTCACATTCCAAATAATCTAGAAATCAACTGTCGATGTACAAAGTGAACATTCTAATTGGACACGTGTGACCTGAGGATTTTAATTATAAAGGTACTGGTCAAGCGTTCCTTAACGAGTGAGCCTTCGGCCTGTACGTACACCTAGCAATCAGGTTCACTAACCGTGGCAATAAGCCAAGTGAACATGTAAGATAGTAATTGGAAATGTTGACCTAGGACTTGCGTTTGAATAACGTGGTTCCAAGATTCATGGCTTAGCGTGTTCTAAGAACTATTATTGTTATAAATCCTTGCTTAGACATGCCCATTATATTCAATTTAACTGCTCTACGACCGGTTAACGGGCAGTTATAAGCATTGCACGGGAACAACATCGGCTCAACCGGTGCCATTGGATTCTTCCTTTGAAACTCCATACTGCAACGCACACTTAGAAGTACTGTTACAGCATCGTGATGAGCTAGTAAAAGTAGCTGAGGCGATGCTGACTCCATTCAGTGATTATGACTGTGCGTTGATATTAAGACGACACCAACAGTGCAACTGGTTAAATTTCAGTTTTCCTTTTAACTGAGACCAAAGGATACTGCTACTTCGATGTTACACAAGCTTTCCACTTAAACCAACAAAAAAACAGGTGTGAATGTGAACACTCAACTCAAGGGAAAACGTTAATAAAATTTTCAAGTGCCCATAAAAAATGATCAACAGACAAACCGGTAGTAAACGGCACACGGATTCACCTCATAAGTGTACTAGGTTAGGTGGTGGAACCTGTATGTGGTATAATAATGTAGGAATGCTGTCAGGGCCTTTACTGCAAACAGGCCAGGGTCCCGATAAGGTAGACCACACGAAGTGGACACAGAGAGCGGAGGCGACGGCGAGAGAGGCGAAATTGATTGTGAATTGATGTAAGAGAGAAATGAGAATTCTGTACTACCTTCAGAGCGAGGTCTAGCCATAAATTAGATTACAATCTACCAGACTAGTTCATGTTGTGGTGATAAAATTAGGCAAGCAGCAAGTTTGGTAGCGGGACTTCTCATTGTGAATGTACAGTCGCTAACACAGGAAGCCACCAGAAACTGTCAAATTTCTCCAAATGATTTTAAACCATAAAATGTTGATGGTTAAGTTCAAAATCGAATGAGATTTGACAGTTTGCGATAACTTGATACGCTTATGACTGTACTTGTACTCTCTCATGGTTTACTGGTCTCATGTGTTATACTTGAATGGGAAAGATCAGACAAGATGAACGGTCACTAAGCGTATTTAACGTTGAATTTATGCCCAAGAATTGCTTCCCTATTGCTTCTTTTTGCTTCCTATTCTCAAACAATTGCTTCCATCGTATTCTAGAAGAAAAAAAAACATTTTAGGTGTGACCGTTCATTCTGATGTCAGGACGGCCGGTCACCGAGTCGTAGTGTCCTTGATAAATAGAATTATTGAAATTATTTTCCCAACTATGTTGGGGTAGGCTTCCAGTCTAACTGGATGCAGCTGAATACCAGTATTTTACATGGAGCGACTGCCTATCTGACCTCCACAACCCAGTTAGTACTGGGTAATACGATACCTATTAAAATTCACAGTGGCCATTAATTACTTCCCGTTTGCTTATAATATGATTACGAATTAATGCATAGCCTAGTGGTGTGACCGTCGGACTGCCAAGTCATAGGTCTCGAGTTCGAACCCAAGGCATCACCTCGGAGTTTGGGATTCATGTGCGTATTGTATAATTATCACTTGCTCCGGTGAAACATCGTGAGGAAAGCCGCATGCCTGAGAGATATTTCTTGACGGCAGCCAAGTCAGAGGCCCATAGGCGGCATAAAAACTCTGATACCAGATTAGGCACTAACCACACGATAAAGAATGAAAGAAGACGAATTAATGATGTTGACACAAAACTGGGTTGTGGAAGTCAGACAGACAGTCAATATCAAAAACTGCTTTTTAGCTGACCCTAACATAGTTGGAAAGGACGAGGCAGACGATAAGGTTTCCTTTAGTTAAAGATATAATAATTTAACGTTTGAAAAATCCAAATAGACGCTATCGCTTCTCTAGAACAGTGTGACCTCTACCTAAGGGCGAAGATGTCTCATAGTTCATCATTTCCATCCTTAATGAGGTACGTACGAGTAAATAGTTCCTGCTAGGTTTTACCATAAAATTAAGATAAAAATCCTACATAAATTGCAGAAGACGGACATTTATTTATTTAGATAAAATCAAGAGTCACTGGGTTCATCATAAGCAGTAACTTTAGTACTATAATTAGCTATTTATGTTTATTATAGAATAGGAAAGGCGTATTTTATGCATGTATCAGTGTTTTTACGTATAGATGGCTTAGCCAAGTTGGTCATAACATAATCTATAAAAAGAAGAAACTTGATATAATATAAATTAAGTTTATGGTAAAACCCCTACATAACCCCCCCCCCATAAACCCCCCCCGCCCGTGTTTACCCCTAGCATAAACTACAACAAAAATATTCAAGTTTCAAAAGAAGTACATAACTTATTGATAACGTCAATTTTTGTTTTGATCGTTCATCATTGGATGGGGTCAAAATATTCTGTTGTAAGTCTTCAGAAATGTTGTATCTTCAATTCCACCTACTAGTACTTATTATTCTGTGCTACAGTGGCTATGATTTACAGAATAAGTAGCACAATTACAATGATAGCGGTGTCTTAAACTAGACCTACTAGCTAGACACTGGTTACTAATCTATAAGCTTATCTATAGATAGCTGAGTTTGAAGCTCAATATGTGATAATTATCGCCATGTCTCCAGGCAATGTTCTACAGTTCAAGCATCTTAAACAATTAGACGCCATTAGATCTAACATGTAATACTAGTAAATTATGCATGATTTCACGCATCAATTGCTACCTATGTCTAGTCATGTGCATGATATTAGTTCTAGATAGATACCTACCTAGTTATGTTACTGATTATAGGGCTATACCGCTATGGCGTAAGTCGTTCTCTAGGTTAAGTTTAATAGAATGTGTAGACTAAAGAGATTCTTTAAAACTCGCTCCACATAATATTAACTTGTTTGCACCTGTTTTTATTTTCCGTGGTGACCAAAACGAGATCATTTATGTTTTTAAATTCAATGCCAACCAACTAAGCACTGTTATTGGGCTCTTCCGGTGCAAACAGATGTTATATTTATCTCAAAACGAAATTTAAGTAATTTATACAATTAGACTGAATATCTTTGTTTTCAACGTTATTAAATATACATAACAGTTCCCCTCGAATTATTCCATTCACCTCCTCCTGGTGTTTTAGTTGGGAAGAAAAGTGACGCGACAAACTACCCAGCAACACATGTGTTATAATGCGGTTCTTGTTGTTTCGCAGACTACTACATAAAGGGTGTAACAAGCCCCTTAACGAAGCCGAAAGGTACTTGTTCTCCCCGTCATTGCGATATTTTTTTTGACCTAGACCATACCTGGGAACCTTCTAGTTACGAAGATATTGGGGGTCAAAGTTTCACAAGTTTTTTTTAAATGACTACGTGTTTTGGATATAACATTTTTACTTTATACACCTCCACGACCCCCGTACTATTATCAACACAATGTTTTGAGTGCGTTACCAATGTAACGCACTCAAAACATTGTGTTCAAAAATCACGTTTTACGGTAGGACTCAATAGTCCTACCGTAAAACGTGATTTTTTACCAAAGAAAAAAAGTCGTTTCCCAGCAATAATTTTTGCGTAAAGTTACTTAGTTTGATGTGCAGAATGCTTTGTTGACGGCTTCGTGAAGGGTCTTTAGTTTTTCCGCTATACTTTCCTTTTATCGATCATCATCAGTCATTGACCAGAAGAAAAAAAAAACGTAATCTATAACAAATTAAATTGTACTTAAACTATGATTGACGGGGATATCCCTACTTCAACTTTCTAACCGCAAGATAGAAGCAGGAAGGCGGAGCTTTAAGTACACTTGCGTACAACTTTTTCCTGATAAAAGTTGAGTGAGGAATAATGAGACAAGTAACGTGACCGGTCGGTAGGGTAGACTTTCTAGTTATAAGAATATAAGCCGTCGATTTGCTTAACCTTTGGAATACCGCATATCATTGGACAGGACCCACAGCGACAGTACCTACAAAATACACGGACAGATAAAGCAGAACCTATCTAGATACCGTTGGGATAAAAAAAAAGTTTAGGCGCAGAAGGCCTAATTCTCAAAATGGCAACAAAGTCGCAAAAGGACTAGATCTCAAAATGGAAAATTCTCTAAAAGCCTAATTCTCTCAATGGCCAATTCTCTACTGAGATAACTATTCAGAAAAACATAAAATATTGCACAAGGGTTCTTTACATGTCATCATGCCTGTAAACCCTGAATAGTAGGGCAGAGATAAACTTACCACCTACCTACTCTTATTGTGAAACCCACATTTCGCAAGTTATTTTTAAGTACCATTTAGTAAGGGGTGAGCCTATGCCCATCAAACGGGCACAAGTCTCGACTCGACTGTTACTCTGAAATTTCTCATGGAAACTCAGCCGTATACACAAGCAGTAACGCGAACACTAGCTAGTCGTCAAAACAAAAATTTGATGCGAAAATATTACCTACATTTGCCTTTTCTTTTCAATTCCTAGTAGACAGAGCTAAATCAACAATACTTACCTCATGAATTCCTCCCTGCCGTGACCATTTCGACACTCAATGAGGAAAATCTCGGGAAAATGTGTTGGTATTCGGTAATAATACTTTCATTCATGTATTTCCTGTTATGTTGTGGGTGGCATTCTATATTTAGGGTCACCTCATAGGTCACGTCCATCTTGGACGTGTGCTACGTATCATTGCATTGAGCCCTTCACCCAAACATAAGGCAGAAAAGGTTCCTTACATTATGTTATATAGTTCTATCGGCACCGGTATAATACATGAACGCATTAAACCGGAACACAACAATGCTTCTCGGCGATAAAAATAGTAAAATTAAAGAAACATTGCTGAGTAGTATTCCCTAGGGCGAACTCTTACAACAGAACGACTACGACGTCCGAACTACGTCTTTTTACCCGACTGGAGGCGGGTAGTGTGTTTTTTTTTGGCAGTACAAGCTATTACAATAAAGCTCAATCAAGTTATGGTAAATTTTACAGCTCGCAAGATGTGTAGTGATGGATGACCACCGTGGTAATAGATACCCCGTGGTTCTTTCTTTATCGTGTGGTTAGTGCTTCTAACCTGGTGTCAGAGATTAATGCCGCCCATGTGCCTCTGACTTGGCTTTACATGCCGTCGAGAAGTATCTCTCTATCTGGTTTCCTCACGATGTTTTTCTTCACCGAAGCAAGTGATAGTAAAATAATACGCACATTAATTCGAAAAATCAGAGGTCTTGGGTTACTTACCCCGTGGTAGGACTGGTAGTGAGACTTTCAGGCTTCTGACTAGCCATGACTACTGTCAAAGATCTACAAATAACAGTCTTAACTTAACCCATTGGTTGTGGTTGGTGCTTTTCGAGTCACGGGGGGTTCTCTATTTACTTATTTCATTTACGTAACGAAGTCATACGTAATCTATAGCTTCAAATAAATTGATTCAATTTTTAGATTGCTATAGACAGAATACTTCTATTAAAGGTTTACGATATGAAGTCTATCAGTTATTAACGATGCTCTATCGATTCGATTCCTGCGAGACATTCTTGTGGCTCTACTTAGATATTCTATAACTTTGTAATATGGAGTCTTTTATATCTTGCGATACGATTAGTCGGCAGCGACTGTACATTTTCGTTCTATGGTTGTAGTTACTTGCGTGAACTGTTTTTTTCTGTGCAAATGAGGAGTTAGGTGGAAATTATACAAAACATGAACATAATTTTTTTAGTAGCGACAGGACACGTTGTATAGATGACCAGTGAAATAATATAAGAGGAATAACGGCCGATAGATGTTACAGAAAGAAAAACACTGCGGCGCTGATTCCAAACAAATGAAAATCAGCAGAAGGCAGCATTTAGCATATTGCTAATAGAATTCAAAGGGCTGGCAGACAAAATAGTAGCTATCGGATTAACACAATCGTACCGCAATCTATAAAAACAACCATTAATTAAATGAAAAGTGATTTGGAGCATCGAAATTTCTCGAAGACATAATTACAGTGATCCGTTCTTACTTACGTTCTCGTTAATTCTCTCGGAGTATTTATAATCGGATTAGTGGTATCTTTGTAACTAACTTCGTGGTTTCCTCTTGGTATTACCACAAGCTCTTAAGTCGGTAATTGGGTGGAGGATCTTCTAATTGTTTAAAAAGAGCGAAGAGCTATTCGGTGCAGAGTAATGAATGTTCTAAGAAGCAGCTGCAAGGCTGTGAGTTGTACCTATGTGTGGTAATGTACATACTCTACTAGTTTTAACCACGTCTTCGGTGGTCTAGAATTTTGCCTCGGGAACGGGCTACTGGGATAAAGTGTATCCCTATGTCCTATGACCTAATCCATAGTCTACATTTTTGTGTGCCTTTGATCGAAAAACGTTCAGTCTATAAGGCTTGACAACTAACAGACAGACAGACCGAGTTACTTTCCAATTTATAGTATGTGTGGATTCGTGTTGGCTACGAATGTGTGGGCAGATAAGTAGGTACATAGACAGATGCCTGTGGCTGAAGAAAGAGCCGGCCGAAATCCGCCATAACTAATGACCTTGGGAGATAATCCTGTAATCACCTTAGGGAAAGCATTTTTAGGTAGGCTCGACGTTTTTGGGTAGATGAGTGATACATTATACAATTTCAACGTTTTTCTAAAGAAAAATTAGCCTAACGTAAGCCTTATTATACACCTAAACCTTCCGGCATGGTGTTTTCAAAATACTACCATCAGTTTTAATGAAAACATTCAGAAACTAAGGAATTATTTGCAGGCGGACACAGTTTATTCATAACATTGTCGCAAATGTTAAATGTATTCATGGACCCGACTATGATATAAACATGTTAATATAACTTAGTTTACTTAACAGTCTCCAAACAAGTGTTTGATTTTAACATATTCTTATGAATAAAACCGGCCAGAATCAGGCTTACCACCGTTACAATAACAATAACTGTATATAAAGCTGCAAACTTATTAATAAGGCAAAATAAAACAATGATAATTATTACCTATAGCTATATCTACATTCCGCAATGGTACTGCAAACGCAGTCTAATAGCTTGCGAGGATTGGCGAAATTGAATCGTCTGTAATTTTCTTTCGAAGCTGTTTTGTTTATGTCAATATTGTAGTAGAAATAAGAGTACAGCTGCGTAATCAACAAGTTGCTCTTAGATGCATGCTGACCTTAGAGGACAATAGTGTGATTGGCAGTTTATCGGAAAATACTTATTTTGGCTAGCTAGATCCTTCCAAACCTATTTAACCCCTCTCCCATTAGTTTGTGTTTGATCAAGAATCTGCTAGCAAGCTTTGACTTTTATCTTGATTATAAGCTGACTACACTTTGTATTTTCATCATTGAATCAAGTTTAATGTTCACCTACGGCGATATTCCGACCTGTCAGTATAAGCTGTAGTTTTCAAGTAATAATACATTGCTGTCGACTCGTTCGTCGTACGTCAGGTATTACTTTCGTATTAATGTCGCTTGGGACCCATCTCCGCTGTACGGTTTGAGGAGGGGAATTATGCAGCAGCTGAGCGTATACCGACTGCACTGGAATTGTGGAATTAGGAAAGATGACTTAGATATTAAGTGCTTCTGGGTTATATGTAAATGGGTGGAGTGAACATAAATTAGAAATTATGTGGCAAGTCACTATAATCACATAATTTATTTGGGTCGCATGGGGCATTGATACGGTCCAAATAAATTACCTACTATTAAGTCTGGCCCCGCGTCCTAACCAGAGCGATTGGTTGTGCGAATAGGCGAACGTCTCGTTCGTAAGTCAGTGCATTGTTCGGCGCCATCTGCGCTGACTACGCGTTCGGGTTCGCTGTACAAAATGAGCGCGGCGATAGTTTTGGTAGGATTATAAACAGAAGTCTATCCAACCAAAACCATCGCCGCGTCCATGGTAGATTTCAAAGTCTAGAATGCTAGGATAGTCCTAGCACTATAATGGGCGTCAAAAGACCCTTAACGAACCCGAAAGGCACTTTGTTCTCCCCATCATTGCGATTTCTTTTTTCGACCGTACCTGGGAACCTTCTAGTTTAACGAAGACATTGGAGGTCCATTTTTTTCACAAGTTTAAATAAAAATAGGTACAAGTTTTTAATGTTACCTAAAGCTATATGCATGTGGCGGGACGTGAGAGGAAGAGAACCTCACGTCCCAGCCGCCGCGGGAGACGCACCGGGCGTCGGGGGCCACGTGGTGGCCCCCGGCCACCGTAGACGCGGGCCTGTGGACGGTGAGCTATGGGCTAGCTCGCCGTCCGTCCGTCTTATGACGACAGGCCGTGTCGACGGCGCGTTCGTGTTCCACGCGCGCCTCAAAGAGAGTCAGCAAACAGGAAGGGGTCCGTAAGGGCCGACGCCTGCCAGGGTTGCGGGACTGTTCGAAAGAGATACCGCGGCCCTGGAACACAAAGGGCAAAGGAAGGAACATGGATGGGTTTTAGTCAGTAGAAGTCTGACACTCCCTCCTGCTCAGCCCAGAGCGGGAGGGGTTATTTGATGATTTCCCATCGGTAAAAAAAAAAAAAAAAAAAGCTATATGCATCCATCAGCACATTGTTTTGAGAGAGTTACATTTCCATACCATACCATACCATACCATAAGCATAATCAGCTTATAATGTTCCCACTGCTGGGACACACGGCCTCCTCTCTATGAGAGGGAATGGGCTATAATACACCACGCGGGCCCATTGCGGGTTAGTAGATGTCACATGTCTTCGAATCTTCGAATTTTTGGTTCTAGGTCATGCCTGTTTCCTCTCAATGTTTTCCTTCACTGTTCTTGAGAGCAGTAGTGAAATAAATTACACAAAATAATGCGCCTGCCTGGGCTACCATACCATAGGATAACCTACTACCTTTTATTATTACTAAGCTACAAAAAATCTACAAGACATTCGAAATTTCTCACCTCGCTAGAAGATTTCATTCAAAAGGAGTTTCAGAAAACGTCTATCGAAATTCTACCCGTGAAATACAATGCCCTCTTACCAAACATGACACATCGGCGCCACCTATCTTCGTTTTCAGGTCATTACACACGCCACATTTTATTGGGAACGTGTGCTTTTACTCCTGAATATGTTTTATTAAATGTGATATTATGTTATTATTCCAAGCTGTATCCATAACTTCTTTGCTCCAGCTTTTAGCTTAGTTTTCTTAGCTGTACGAGTATTTGGTGGATGTGGTTATGCAATCAAAACTTTTTGTGTCTCATTAAAGTGAGGAGCAAGTTTTAAATCTAGAGCCTAGCTATGTAGATGGTGCAGAATTATCTGAGCGCCCATGATACTGAAAGGTTTAGAAGCTGTGTGATTTTCTTTTTATGTATTCCGTGACTCTAATATCACGAGAAAAATTCCTGAGACCGTTACAATTAACACAATTTCCGGATAATCGCATGAATCTTTTGTCAATTAGTTATTTTCAGCAAATTCGATTTGATTACATTTGCTTCTCTTTCAAATGATCCCATTTTTTAGTTTTATTGATGTTAGAGGCAAATAAAACGACACATCACCAAGAATACTCGCCAAAACGGAGTCCCGTTTCCTCTCTCAATAACCACAAGCGTTACTTACCCACCGACTACGGAACAGTAAATTGTTGGGCCACATTAGGTACCGACGTCAGTGACGCGATTACATAAAGCTTAATGTCTTGTGCCTCAAGTTAAAATAACAGAATACGACCTCTGGGAGATTTTAGCTTGATTGTTTTCCATTTAAAAGTATGGTAATTTTGGGTTAAAGGTTTCTTAGAGAAAGCTTTGTTGATGTGGGACCTTCGCTTTGACTGGCAGTGAAGAGAAATTCGTTCATGTGGTTTAAATAGAGAAGCAGATCATTGCGAAGCTACTATGATTGGCTTTTATAGCTATAAACGATGACTTAGCAAGTATATAATTCTAAACCTATGCATATAAAGTTATAATGATGGCTATATTAAACATTATAAATTGCACTCATAAGCACATTTAAACTAGATTTGCACGCGTCTCTCGTCATTCTCTTATATATACTTACCTTTAGGGTTTCCGGTTATGCTTAAATAGCAATCATGTGAAGTTAAATTTTTAAACCGACTTCCAAAAGGAGGAGGTTATCAAGTCGTCTGAATTTTTTTTTTGTGTGTATGTTCAGCGATATCTTCGCCAATTGTGAACCGATTTCGATGATTCTGTTTTTGTTTGGTAGAATATTATTTCGCGGTGGTCCCATTTTAAATTTGGTGAAGATCTGACGCTGATCTTCGGAGATATACTATGGAACTCTTCAAAAATAGACGGCAAATCTGTCGTGATTGCTGCAATCGCTTGGATGTTTATTGTTTATACAACATCATAACATAATATCACGCTTGTCTGCTCTAGGGGGTACGCAGATGTGTACTGTACATCTTTTTGATAGTTAGATATGTTAAGTTCTATTTTATTGGGGATAAGCTTATTGCCATGAAATGTATTGTTAGCGGTTCACTAATGTTTCACCAAAACTCTTTTGACAATATTTTAACCGACTTCAAACAAAATTAGGAGGTTCTACGTTTGACTGTGTGTCCCGTATCTTCACCGATTTCTCCGCTAATTGTAGACCGATTGCCAAAATTCTTTTTATTCGAAAGCCTATACTACTGAGGTGGTCCCGTTGTCACAAAGTTAGAATCTGATGATGGGATCTCAGGGAAATCTAGGGCAACCCTGACATTTTACAATGTTTTTCATATAGGTACTTTCTCACGATATTTGTATCTGATAATCATTATCGTATGTTGCTGAGCTGATGATGTAAGGTATAAGTCAGGATCTGATGCTGATCTTCGGAGATATACAATGGAACGCCTCATTAATAGACAGAAAATCTGTCGTGATTGCTGCAATCGCTTGGATGTTTATTTTTTACACAATATTAGAACATAACATAACGCCTGGATGCTCTGAGGGAGTACGCAGATGTGTACAGTACACCCAGATTTCGACAGTTAGGTATGATAACGATATAAGTTACATTTTATTGGGAATATGCCTATTACCATGAAAGGAGTTGTTAACAATGATGATGATGGTTGTTGTTATAAATGTATAGCAAATATTTGTGTACAATATTGCAAATAAAAAAGGCAAAATAAAAAAAACTTTTTTGCAAAAAAAAATTTTTACGTAAACTTTAGTCATCTAAACAGGACAGTGCCTTACTTACTATACTAAGTCAGTGTCTTATTTTTTTATTACGTACTTATTTATCTCTTTGCTCTTCAAAACGTTTAAAATGAAAATTAAATCTGCCCTTTGTCACCATACAAAATGATCACCCAAATTCTCTCAAATATTTCCAGTAACTTTAAGGATCCATCACATCAACAGCATTCAATATGCAATACATATATTTACGGTGAGCTCAGTAATGGAATCCTTCACTTTGAAGAACAGGGTCTCGGTTTAAATTCAAATTTATTTTTATGTTATGCTGTAGTCACCGGACCGTGGCCTATCGTCTACGGCCTGTGGGCTTTGATACTGATCTGTTTTTATTATGGAGATAGATTTTAGTTGTGGAATTACCGTTGCAGGTTGGGAAATATGGATTAGGTGTCTGGCTGAACCAAGTTTCAAGATCTCTTAGATTACCTATTCAACTGTATCATATATATTTAAAATCAAGCTTGTTACTTTATTAATTTATATGAATAAATGCCTAAAAGGATCTTTTGGCTATTGGTAAATATTTGTGACATAAATGTATATAAAAAAAAACAAGATGTCAGTTTTAATTTTAGTCACGTGCTAAAAGATATTTGCACAGTCATAAGCCTCTTTTCTTTGCTTATAGAATTGATAGTGTACTGAAAGCAGTTGGTACAACGAAAAATTGTAAGATAGTCTCAATAAATCATAAAACCAACATAATAGTGACCACAATCTCTACGACCGGCAGAATACGGAATAGTCGAGATTTAAAAGCAATCAACCAAATGCTTTTAACATACCAGCCATCGGAAATAAGTACTTGGATCAAATTATACTTCCCGCTTCAAAACATTTTAATAGACGAAGGTTTAAATGAAGGTAAAAGTGACGAGCCAAGCAAGCATGTTGCAGTGAAAGTGAATCAAAGCAGATGATGGCCCAGAGAGGTCGGAAAATAAGAAAAAGACTAATGTTAAATATGGTGAATGGTTCCGTAGTTTTAAGAATGGGTGAATTGTGAGTTATTTTGTACTTACCACGCAAAGTCTTGAATGTTAATACTTTAAATACATTCAAGAAGCCTTGCAACAATCGTCGGAAAAACCCAACAATACTTTGCTCGACATGGGAAACGAACCCAGGATCTTAAGATCAGCAGTAGTGCTTGCGAGTTTGGACCTTGTGGTCCAAACTCGCAAGCAGTCAGAAGCAAAAAAAAGAAAATTTGAGTGGTAGAGAATGCCTTATGGCATTAAGTCCGCCTATGTACCACTATAGTACTTACATGAAATTTAAATAAAATTGTCGTTAGTATTAAGATTTTCGTTAGGGCTTTTAGGCTATGACGAATAAACACAAATGTTACACACACTCAAAGCTTCCGCCTAAGCTTCCAAGTTATCACAACAAGATTGACAGTGTAATAGCCTAATCCATAGTGAGTTTGACAGCGAGATAAGACGTCAAACTAAGTCGTTCTTAATTACCCGTCGTTCTATGATAACGTTATAACCTCTCTGACATGAAACTGTAAGAGCAGTTAATTAAAAAACTTCAGGGATCAAGCTTTGGAAAAAAATGGCGGACCGTAATATGTAGCGCTGTATGCTTAGAGGTCAGAGGGCCAATTAAATCCGTTGCGCAATTTATAACTTTTCTGACCTTTTGAGGAAGGTTTTAGTGTTAAGAGGAGAACAATGGGTTGTACCAGATGTAGAAGTATTTGCATTTTAAAGCAGGATATTTTGATATTTAGTCATGAAGATAGTCAGCGAATCCAGGTCTCCTATTCCGTAACATACATTACACATCATACATTTAGAAGGAGGACCTAATTGATTAAACATTATGAATGATGTTAACATCTCAAAATGGCTTTTTTTAAACAATTACACCGATGCTCGTCCGATTGCTGTAGATGGCATATTTATGAAAGTTTGTGAAATAAAAATATATGTAGATACCTATGTATCTACATATATTTTTATTACTTCTATAAGTAATTAACTATACTCGTAAAAGACGAAATACTAACAAAACCAAACCCTACACCTGTATTTCAATGTAACCTACATTCATTGCAAATAAATGATTTGATTGATTGATTTGATACACTCCTTTGCCTTTTTCCTTTGCAAATAGCGATATGATTTCAGATTATTCCGTCATCATTCAAGGGTTTATCCTCTATTTACTCAGCACAAACATCGTGTAAGCACACGTCACAGTGAATGCAGAATGTCCTCTCCGTTGGACATGACTTTGTACAACATGCTCTTAGATTAGTTGAGATGACAATCATTTTGATGCACAGTTTGCTGAGCTTTGTTACGCTTATCTAACATCGTGGCATATTGTTGTATAATACCTATGTGTGTAGATTTACATTGTGTAACATAGAGCTTTGATTAAAATATGGAGTTGATGACTTAGGTAGTAATAAGCACAGGCTTGTATGAGCAAAAGTCGGACAAATTGCTGCGTCTACATCATCGAGTCTAAAAACGTTGGGTGACTTCAGTAGAGGAATTTCGAGGAATCGACTTCGATTTTGAGTGTTAATTTGCGACAAGCGTCAATCTTATAATTACGCATGATTCAAAATCGCCATAGGACTTGAGTATTATGATGTTACGCACATAGTATTCTCGAAACAATACTAGGTATGGAACAGGTGTTTTCCCAAAGATGTAGTAGATAATTTGCATGCTCGTGAGTCCACATCTGACAATTACAGTCATTGGTTGAAAAATACATAAATACATTCGGTGTTCAAAATACAGTATAGGATAGGGTTCTTCGCTCTTGGGTGCTGGTGAATTAACAGATTGTATAACTATTAGACCATGTATAAAAATAAATGCCTGCAACAATGTCACACACTTTCAGTGCGTGGTAGTTGGTACGCATTTCATTATATGTACCTACTATTAGCGCGATAAAGCTTTATCAGAGTAATAAGGTTAATAATAAGTCTCAGCCTGCGAACTCAAGCCTGCGTGCAGCAGAGCGTCATCTTCACGCATCAAATGTGAGAACTTAGCCTTAATTCCGAGAGGTTTTCAAGCTGTAATTAAGGCCAAGTTCAAATAAAGACTTCGCTCCATATTCTACAAATAGCAGGAAATCTTTATCAAAGCAGGTTATTGTTTTACTAGCTTTAGCATGCGGCTTCACTTGCGTGGAGGTCGGTCCCAGGTTACCCGTATGCGAAATGTCATCGATTAGGGTGTGACAAACAAAGCAACTCACTTTCCCTATTTTATAATATCATCTAGTTAATATAAGTTAGTCGAATTTAATTGTTAGACACGGAACTCTAAAGACGTCTGGCGAGCCAAAAGTCCAATGCCAGTTGATTTTTTGTGTGATATAATTTTAGATGATGATAGGGTTGCGCTGAGTACCTATACTTTGTTTTATGATAATATATTTTTAACGGAGATAAATACAATATTTTTCTTAAAGTCTTTGCAGCGGGTATTTAATTATAACACGATCACTATCCGCGAAGTAGAGACAATAGTTAAACAATCGCAGTGAATCATAATGTGGTTCATGAGACAGGGAAAACGCCAATTATAATTATAATTGATTTATTTATGACGTGAAGCGTTGGTAAAATTTTAATTTTCTTAAAGTTCTAAAAGTAGAGCAAACTGTTAGTAAATTATTTCGTAAAAAATACAATGTTATGATTGATCATACTTACATTTTCTTAAAAAGTTTCATAATCAAAACGTTAATTGACGCAGAAAGTACCTTAATTGTCTTTTCCCAAAGGTAAACTTTGTATAGCTAGAAAACGTTAACGTCATAAACATGAACCATGAATAGCTACTAGATAAGTTAATTAAATCACAATCTGCTTACATTTGCAGATCATGTTCTTAATAGTTCCATAATTACTAACAATTCCGTTTGAAAGTACCTTCAGGGCATGTGTAACACGCTCTATATATCTGTTAATGATAGTTACAAACAATAAAATTAAATACTTTACTATTAAACTACAGTCGGACTAGTTCACACATTTCATTTCTAGTTTAACTTGGCCTCGCTTTGTATAGATTTTCTATACAATGAGAGATCCGCATAAACTGGATTTGTATAGCTTGATTGACCGTAGTGCGTATGCGTACGAACGCACGGATTAAACGTAACGTAATTAGGAACGATTTTGAAAAAATATTTTTTTTATAAAAAAATATTCTTTGGTGATACTTATTGTGCTTGTCGCAGTAATTGAAACCAAAATGATAGACGGTAGTCATAGTTTCGATTCAAAAATCGTTCGTATTTACTATAGTTTAAGTCGCACGTTCGTGCTGGGGCTGCCTCAGTTAATAGGATTAAACCTTCTTTTCATTTACTCCGTACAACTAGGTGCTCTCTTCTAAGATTAACTAGTTTCCTTGGAATGTAAATAAAGAGTGAGCTAAAGCAATAAGAATTTGCTGGAGTTCTTTTCATTCGTTTAACTAAAGCAATTAACTAATTGTGTTAGGAAAATCTTTAAATCTCTGTAGGTATAGTCTTTTTCGCTTTTTTGAAAGAAAAGAGAAAAGTAAAATTCTCGGCTTTTTTATTTCTCAGGTAATATCTTGTTATAGTTTATTTTGGTAGGAAACTCTCAATGTTGAAACACATCGCCTATATTTCAGTTACTGAAAAAACAAGATATGATAAAAAAAACACGTCGAAAAACTGTGCCCCAAACCGTAAATAAAATAAACAGTTTTCGATAACTTTGACAAAATGACAACTGAAGTGACAGCCCTATGCCCACAGTATGTGATATCCACGTCCAATGGCGCGCAATTGGCCAAAAGTTAACAAAACAAAGAAAAACAACTGCTAACTGTCCATTTTGATCGGGAATTTCACTTTAGAGCAAACAGTTTTTCATAAATAAATTGTTTCACTGAGTTTGGTAGTTTATTCTGTTTATGTTTTGGATTTTTTTGGTTTATTGATTGGCGTCGAGCAGGTATTGTTTATTTATGTCTGGACCAGTACTTAACTGCGTAGATAGGACGGTACCGAATGTAATAGTCCTACTGCAGGCAAAAGTATAACAGCAAAGGAATATCAAATAAACGATGGATGAAGTGTCTAAAGGATGAAATGGCACGAAAGGAGATGTCTGACGAGATGACGAGTAATAGAACACAAATGAATTTCGGACAAGGGAAAGAGAATGATGACTGCAGGGCAATAGCCTCTTCTCAAACAGAGAAGGCACCAGCATTAATCACCACGCTTGCTCAAGGCAGATTGTGTCTATAACAAAGCTACTGCTAGACAATACAGACGATGACGTCAACCTAAATAGACAAACTGCTGCAGGCAGACCGATTGAAATATCCGAAACTTTCCATTAAATCAACACTTTAATAATGCCCATGCGATGGTAGAATATCAAACATCCATGTACTAACTACCCATGTCTGCAAAGAAATAATTATCTGATTTGAAATGTGTATAAATTATCATAACATCGGTTGAGGTATTTATTCCATGCATTAATTCGTTTTATTGGTGGTGGTGTCAAATAGAGTAACGCTTTTATACAGTACCTGTCAAAGAAGAAATCTTAGCGACATTAAATTATGCCAGCAATATTAATCAACAAATTATTTATAATTACTTTTGGATTCAATTTAGAATGTACTTAGCAGGTAATTAATCTGTCAATAACATTTTAGCGACTTTTAGGCCGAAAACCGCAACCATTAAAGTACATGGTGACAGTTTATTTTATACTAATATTTTAACCTAAATGGATGTACTTTCATGGTGCATTAAACCTTACCGCAAGCCGTGGTTTTGTGTCAATAGTACGGGTTTCAAATACAGTCACCGACGTCAAAAGAACTAAAAAGTGTATTATTTTGCCCTGTCAATATGCGGTAATCGTAACTGTAGAAGAATATAGAGTCTTTTATTTCATTAAAATCATATAGGTACTTATTTTTAGCCGTCTCAAAGACGAAACATAAATCGAAAGTTCATATAAAAAGTGCTTCAAAGGTTCTATTAATGTTAGTAGGTACCTAATGTAAAAATTAAATTAGAAAAGTCATCAGTCATCATCATCAATCATCACTGATTTAAGTTGACGTCAAATGTGAATTTACAAATGGATTAAATAAATTCTATTGTACAGTCTAGCGCACATTAGTCACTGGTAGCTCTAGCACTAGGTACAAATCTCACCTGTAGTTACTGCTACGATGAAGGCGACGGACGTAAAGACGTTGTTAATGTCAAATTGTTACAGACGTGCGGTCGAATGTACCTTCGTTATAAGAGTAACAAATATAGCAATTTTCTTGACACTAATACTTAATTTATATATGAACATGGAATTTTGACATTTATCACATTAGAATATTTTTTTAATCTATAAAGTTGTTAAATTATTAAGTTTGTAAGTGCCTATTCTTGGTAATTTTTAGATTATTCTATAATTATTGTTATTTTTTTCTTTTAATGTTAATTAAATATTTGTACGCCGATACTTACGGCTAAACATGTCTGGACTAAAACGATGAACCATAATATCTTGCATGCTCTTGTATGTACACAATGTTTAAACAAATAAAGAAATCTTATCTTATCTTAGCAACTGCTAAGCATGAGGTCTTGGGTTCGATTCCCAGGTTGACAGTGTTATTCCTTTTTTCTATAAGGAATTTCACAGTTGCAGCTACAGATGTGTGTAATATTAGGTACACCTCTGTATAATCCTTCGCGGATCACAGCCGTGATGTCATGTTATAATAATAATAATAAAATAAAAATATTTAATAAAATACTGCCTGTCGTTGCAAAGAATTAAGATATTAAAATAGGCAAAAATATTCTAAGCATGTCGTATGCGTACATATATTATATGATTATGTATGTAACACAGATACATTAATTAACTCTGTTACGATTATTACTTCTTAAAAATTAACGCTTCGCGGTGCGTAATGTAACGTCCTTGATTTTATCGCGTTTTAATTAAATTGTAACATGATCTTGATCATCTTTATTTGTACATATCTATACATCTAAAACTACACAAATAAATAAAATAAAAGTAACTGTTTGTTATACCATAACAACAGCTTTTTACTGAACGAAAATATTTACGGTACTTATAACTAAAAAACATTTTTTTTCAATTTTTGTTTGTCCGTCTATCAGTCGGTCTGTCTGTCTGTTTGCTCCGGCTAATCTCCGTAACGGCTGGTCTGATTTAGACGGGACTTTTACTGGCAGATAGCTGATGTTATAAGGTTTAAGTTAGGTTACTTTTATCTTAGAAAAATAATTAGGGTTCCGTGGAAAAAAACCCTTGAAATTGTTAACAATATCCGATTAAAAAGGGAAAGTAATTATTTCACGCAAACGAAGGTCGCGGACAACAGGCTACTTACTATATCTTGATAACCGGCAATGTAGTATACGAAAATTAAAGTCAAGTAGCCCTCTGAGATGATTGCGTAACTCACTCACATTCTATTCATCAACATCATGAAGAAAATTTGTTACGAATTTCTATCGGAGTGTGATAGAAAGTAGAAAAAGATAGTGTGTAAAGATGCAATTGCTGTCCCATATCTCTAAGATCATGAGATGAAATTCAGCGTTTTTTAGAAGGCAAATGGGCAAAAATAGGCAATGGGCAAAATTTATCACTAGACAATTGGTACTCTTATTATTATTCTACTGCTTCTCTTCTCTCTTCTAAATATCAACCAACAGCCCTCTAAATAAGCTTAACCCTTCGTGTGCCTAAACGTGGATCCACGCGAGACACAATAGGTTTTTAATTGTGTCTATATATTCGGCATACGAAAGGTTAAAGCCTTTCTTTGCTTACCTTAATAGTAGTTCTTTTATTTTTGGCAGAGTAAACTCAAAAGGCCAGGAATAGAACTTCTAGACTCTCATGTGAATTTTACTGTACAATATTGAACTCACCACAAAATCCATGCACACTGCAGAATCCTGTTACATTATTACTTTACAATACTTATTTCTAAGCAAAAATCTACGTGATTTTCTAAGCAGAAAGGCAGGCGCGCTGGCAGCGTAAGAAGCTAAGAACTAAAATCTATATCCATACTAATATTATACATGCATGCATGTATTTCTGTCTGTATGTCACCTTTCCACGCCTTTCAATTTCGTAACTTAACATTTTTCGATGAAAAGCATATAAGTAGACCGTGACCTAGAATAGGACAGATACTTTTGATTCCGGTATTCAGTTTCCATTGGAATAATTCTCGAACTCCACGTGGGCGAAGCCACGACTAAAAGCTAGTGTAACTGTATTCAGAGTGAACATTTTCCGGCGACACGCTCGACATGCATTGGCAAGGAGTATTTTGAGGCATTACTTGCATGTTGACAGGGATGGACTAAGGTTTGTCGTGAAAACACGTTGTTACTTGGGTATTTCATGGTACCATATGCATTTTACAGAGGTACAAAGCAGAGATAATATATTGACTACATTTTGCATCAAAATTATAACACATCGTTTTTTACAATATTAAAATCTATGGGTACAATGCGATAAGACCGTTATTGCTGACAGCAATGTCATCCAGACATTCTTAGGAAGAGATAATTAAAGAGACGATATTTATCAGTCTAATTTGAAGTGCAGTCTTGGCTGTTATTGCATTGTGCTGAGGATTTGCTTAGTATCGGATTTTTAATTATGGCTTTTTAGTCTATCAAAATCTTTGAGTAAATCAAAATTGGAAATAATAAAGCAACCAACGATCCGTAGTTGACTGTAATACTAAGCTTGGTTAAAATCAATAACCGAAAAATTAATACAAAATTAACCGGCAAAAATGTTGTATTTAACAAACAAACATGAGCTTTTATAAATTACAATTCTACAAAAAATAATAAACTAAAAACTAAACTAAATTTCCAAATAAAATACCAAACTTCCGAAAAAAATACAAAGTTTGCGCAAAAATACAAAGTTTTCAAAAACATGTTCTAATAAAATAATCGTTTTCTTAAGCTCTAAAGATGCAAGAGCGAGCGAAGCGAGCTCGGGACTTGGGGCACCCCGACGGTGGATTAGGTTACTTTAAACCCTGCAGACATAAATATTACGCCGATATTACGCCTTATTACATTTTGATATTTATGAAGAAGTTGATTTTATTCCTGTTTTATTTATTTTAAAGGTTAAAACGCCATTAAAGCTGACGGGAAAATATTACGTCAGCAATGCTGTATTAATTTTCGAAAGTTTCAGTATGTTATTCGGTCGTTTCTTTGTCCTTTCAGCTGTCGCAAGATTAGTATTTAAAGCTGTATTTATGCTCATTTTTTTTCGGAGCTTTTAATACTACCAAATCAAAATGTCCGTTTAATCAAGTAACAGGTGGTTACTATAAAACAATGTCTATCTTGAATCCGGCATTTGGATTCAGAATAAGAACAAAAATGCTAATACCGACTGACCTAAATCACTAACTCTTTTTTTAATTAACTGTATTGTTGCCATAGCCTATTCAGATAAAACTAAACTCAATTTATATAAATTGCGAAGTGAAGCCAACTATAATTACTTATTTAGTATCAGTGCAAAAGCAATCCTAATGCCCTTGGATATTGAGGTTGTATTCGTATTTTACGTACTCTTTGTATTAATTATATTGTCTGCGTATTGTAAGAAAAAAAGCTTCTCGCAAAAAAATCTGTTCTAATTACTTTGATTTAATTGCTCGTGAAATTTCTGTGATATGATACATACCTACCTAATCAGCGTTATATTATTTCGCATCTTTGTATTATTCATACAACCTTCGCAACATAATGCCTAGAAAAATCTTTTTATCCATAGATTTGGAACGATAATATGAATTTCGTTTCAATTTATTTTTTTAACACAAATATTCACATTTGCATACAGATATAAAAAGACAAGCAAAAAGATTTTATATTTCTTTGTTAACCAAGCTACAGGTGCTATGAATAAAAATATTTTACGACAACACGGCTGCGTGTTTATTTTGCGTTGACGCGTAACACCGTCGCCGCCTTCCCTTAATCCGGCCCTGTTAACACCCATATTTTTCGTGAATATTTCGTAGCTTAGCACGCGCCCCAGTATCTCCCAAGGTCCTTAACTGTTGTTTTTTTTGTTTAAAACAAGGTCTTACTTTGCTTCCAAACGAGACGTTTTTCTTATGCAAATATCTCAGAAGCGTGAATTAAATACTTCTATCAAAATCCTCTCTTTATCTATTCAAGTTTACCTTTGAAACTCTGAAAGTGTTAAAGATACCGAGTTTCTATATTTAGCAGTAAATAATCCTGTGAAAACTTTAGCTTTGGAATTTATTGTTTACAGCATCTAAGATATCTGTAATGAAGTTGTAAGTTTGATATCTTCGCTGATACTGCAGTCATCTTTGATCTTGCGTATTGATTGATGTTAAGTTTACTTAACATTGTAGTCTCACAAAGTAAAATCAGTAATCATTATTTCCCAGAGCAAAATTAATCTAATAACGAAATTTTATGTCTGTTATGTTATCATTGTTTAGATAAACACACTTTCATGAACATACACGTATATTGATCATATTTTCTTCTTTCCAGGAGGCCTATTCACCCTCGGTAAAGTCCTCAACTTCTTCCCTGTGGGCGGGGAGCGGGAGTGCAAGCCCGAAGGTTACAGCATCGCGAAGGCTGGCATCTGCATCAACCAGTACGACTGTCGGCAGAGGGACGGCAGGGCTTCGGGAGATTGTGCTGATGGACTTGGCGTCTGCTGTGTGTGTAAGTATGGGTATTCCTTTTTATGTTTTCAGAAAGAAAAATAACGTACGTTAAGTTTATATATGATACCAAGATTGCGTGGAAATCTGTTATCAGCTACCTGTACTCTCAGTTACATCTTTTGTTTTATTCGTGGTTATGCAGCAGAATGAAAAGTAAATCAATAAAAAGAAGGGACCTAGAGAATAAAACACAAATAATTACCAATGACAAATCATCACTATCAACATAATCTGCCCACGGCAGTCTACAGCTGGTCGCGCTCTCGCTGGCCTCTCCAATCGCATGCCATTCATCTTCCACCCAGCTACTACGTACTACCAGTCACTCTGCGAAGATCGCAGCTCCACCAAGCCTGAGAATGATAAATTAAAATACACAAAAACCAAATAAACCAACTATTTACAACTGAAGATGTATTTATTAATACTTCTTAGAGTGCCGATGGCAACTTTAAAAAAATACATATCTTTGATCCAAAATTACAGCTTCAGCTTACTACTGATGCAGTCGTAAGATCATGTGTATTAGTTAGTATCAATATAAGTATACTTCTATAAATTTTTGAAAGCAAGAAATATATTTTTATATATATATTTTATACCCTACTACATTGTTTTCTTATTTAACCCAAAGGTTGACTGGTAGAGAATGCCTTGTGGCATTAAGTCCGCCTATGTACCCCTATTGTACATGAAGTTTAAATAAATAAATAAATCATCAAGTGAGCAGGTGTCAGGGTATATAGCGCAAGATGATAATTATTTTGCATGTATAGCAAAAATACTTACCAAGAAACAATAATTTAAGAACAAGATGGGCTACTTGGAAGTAGTGGACTAAGGTACTATAAACTTGTAGCAATGCCTACTTATTACGTTGGAAACTGGTTCATAATCGGAAAAGTTTCGCGAATGTAATCAAGAAAGACGTAAAACTATTCAGGTGTAGGAAACAGAGAGAGTGATTAAACAAAATGCTGTTTGATGAAGATAGATGGTTGTCGATATAGTAGATTTCTGGTTTGAGCTCAGAGGAATCATGGAAACGACTAGAAAGAAGAAAGAAACGACACAAATTAGAGTAATACTGTAGAATAAGATCTATTGCAGTTTTGGTTCAACAACGAAAAATTTTCTAGAACACGAAGGGGAATTAATTCTATCACTGTTGTTCGAAAACTATAATTTAACAGAGAACAAAACTAGATACTGCTTAAGCATAATTCCTACACATGGAGCAAAATGGTACTATGAAATAAAATGAAAATTCTGCCTGTCGAGCCAAGAAAAACCGATTTCCCGCAAAAACGAGATTACGCTGAAAAGATTACTAGGTCCTTAGTAATCTTGTTGGAGCTAAAACTTGCCTTGTGCTTACTAATGAGAATAAGCTGACAGCCTGACACTGGCAAAGTAGCAACAATAGAAAAACGTCCTTAGAAATAGAAAAAAATGTGAAACAGATTGTGGACAGGTGTTTTTTGGCATTTCGCTTTTTTGAATTGGATTTTGAACGCTGTAAATTATGTCATGCAGTGTCCTCTCAACCGAATAAGTCGATTTTATATTATAAATAGGAACATAGTGCACATGGTGTACAGTTAATGGGGTTGGCGTAGTGGCTGAGCGATTGACTTATGCGCTACGGGTCGATCGCCAATTCGATGCAATATATTTTCATATCCTAAAGGCTAGTTAACAAAGTATCTATTAGTAAGTGATGCCCATTATGTAAAAAAATAGCTGAGAATAGAGAAAAGTTTAAAAATGTAGAAAAAATAGTAAAAAGTTGCTCAAAGCGCCGTTTTATACGTCTTAAGAAGCCCAAATAAACATATTTCTCTTTTCCGTCCTCTACATCACTTATTAAATGCCTATTTCGAGCACAAGTCTCTCACAAAATTGTTTAACTTGTTTATAAGATATAGTAAGTACTTCCTTCCACGTTTTTTTATTATTTAGATATTAAACATCGGCATGCGACAAATAGTAATCCCAAAAGTCATCTGGGTTTAGTATAGTCCCAGTAACTTCAAGTCTTCAAGCTAACTGCCACTTACCATAAAAGACGGGGAATGGCAGACAACGATTGAGTTTCCTGCCACTATGTAGGATACGGTTTTATTGAACGGGGACGACTGTAGCTGCTGTAGTTACGAGTATTATAGGCTGAAATGGTTATGAACATCGGTTGGGTAATGTAGTAGCAAGTGGTGCAATATGGAGTGAGTCTCTTATGATTTTTGTATGTTTAACATTCTGTAGAGATGTTTGTTTCCTGATTTTCTAAACTTAGAAAAATGACGTTATATGAAGATATGTCATGATTGCGGTGGTTACATGAGATTGTATGTATGAAGATACATACCTACATACTTGCTAAGTTTTCTTTTGCATAAGACCTACTTTTGACTGCATTTGGGTAGCTCATCCCACATCTTGTTGAGTACATATCCATTGATGGATTTATTTTGATTTTTACCTGACATACACTCAAAGTTATCGCTAATATAGTAGATACACCTTATAGCATAAGTTGTCAGTTTTTATCACCACGTCCCGCTTTCACACCGTTCAAACATGTTGAAGTTCCTAACTTTACGACACATTGTTATAGGATGTTTCTTAGAATTTCTATACTATAACTTACTATAACCGCCAGTTTACCCAGATTCAATGCGGTTTTAGGTAGCTCCGCCTTACAGGTTGGCAAATTAACTATGTTTATGAGAGAGAGCAATGATGTTTGAAATAAATTACATCAGGGTCAGCTTACCCACCGAAAAAGTATCGAGGAGAACCTGGTTACTCGATAGCACTCAAACATAAAGCATTTATTTTAATTCAACCATAACAGGCATTTTTGAGGTTATTATTTCAGGTTGTAGAGATTAGTCAGACAGTGCTCGTTCCAAAACTTAGATCTCAATGGAGAATAAACGACAAGAAATTTCCGTCGACATTATTTAAAATTAATGTCAATACATTAACTTAAAATAATGTCAGTAGGTATGCTTTAGTTAATGTTAATACATTAACTTTAAAAAATGTCGATGGAGTTATTGTGAAGCAACTAGAAACATCCAGAAACACTGATGATACATATTGTATTGATTCTAAATTCAATCTTTACCACTAACTACAAATGACTTAAAACAAAACATTTCGTAGAAGTGGCTAGAGTGGTCGGAGTTTTCGGGGAGTGGAATTCTCGGTACTGTCTTAAACCTTGATTCAGTAGACTTTCACGACGAACGCATACCTACTTATCTGACTACCCAGTTGATACAATACCACCACTTACCTCAGTAGGTAACTGTTTCACGATAACCATTAATGTTTAACGACAACCTATCAAACATTTCTACAGAAACACTATGTTATTTACATGCGAGTCGTCTGCTCGATGAAAAGCGTATCAGTAAAAGGAGAATATGAGACGGATGTTAGAGAAAATTGGGTAGGAAGGATCTACAAGGAAATACACTAACCTTATCGGTGATGTCGTACAGGAAAATCAGGATTGAACGATTCAAAGTGTTTCGTATTTCTACAGCACTTTCAACGAGATTGACATTTAAGTTTTTTGGTAGCAAATGCCCTGTTATCTATTCTCAGGAAAGTTTCAGTTATGTTATCTAAAACGTAGTTTATTTCTACTTGTAAAGTTTTAAAAATCTAGACTTAATTTGACACGAAAACACGAAGATTACCGAACCGTTCGTTTCTGGTTTAACTGTTGGTACGATGTGTATGCTATCTTACTCCCCGTTATCGACACAACCAGTACGTCTGTTGTGGTTTGAAACGATTTCAGCAATGTTCCGTCCGGACATTGGCGTCTAGTGCCGAATGTGCCGTGCCGTCGTTACGTGTGGCTGGCACTAAGTGCTGTCCGGTATTGTCGGTGCAGGGTGATAGTTGTCCGGTGTTTGGAGAGATTTACGGTTACTGTCTTTCTGAATAGTTTAAAATATAAGTGGGTTCAGTTAAACTTTAAAAATGGACGGGTTTTCACTCTCAAACAAGGAGTTTCTTTCCATTTGTAAAGTTAAAAGAAACAGTAATTTAAAAAATTAAAAAACCCGACTGCGTTAAAAAATAAAATAAAAAGCATAGAACATAGCGACTTAACAGTCGGGACCCATTAACATATATAGACCGGCTTAAATCGTCCCAATAATGGGTCCCAACTGTTTAAGTCGCGATGTTCTACGCTTTTTTTTTTTTTTACGCAGTCATGTTTTTTAATTTTTTAAATTACCGTTTTTTATATTTTTTTTATATTGATATACCCAGTGTCACACTCACAGTAAATATGAATCTAACGACACCTCTCAAGCTAAAATCCATCGAGCCGTTCAGGCCACAGAGCGTGCCAAAAAATTATACATAGATACATACATACATACTCTCGAAAAACATAACCCTCCTTCTGGCGCAGTCGGGTAAAAACCCAGGCTAAATTGTCATGAACATGAATATTTATTTCTCATTCAAACATGCAAGTTATGCTAAAGTGAGTGGGTCATTGACACCATACAGGTGGAAATAACTAGACAAACACTTAACCGATATGCTCATGTCATTGTTTCCTGTTTGGATATACTATCTAACCTGCTTATCTGCCAGGGAATGCTTAGATAAACTAAGAAATGCTTTATTGCACACCACGACAATAACATTAGATTCCAGGCATTTATGTTTTAATAAGACCAGTTGTAAGAACAGGAATAACTAAATATTTATGAGGCAGTCCATGACTTTGATTTACATTTCGATTAGAATGTGTTTGTACTTTGTCTTATTCCTTTACACTTGTGAATAAGTCAAGAACATAAACCTTCGTTGAAAGGAATAATCTATGATAGAAGTAGTATTTTGGTTTTTCAATAAAATTTCACAAAGACAAACAAAAAAAAAACACGACAGCACATAAACACATGCGGCAAAAGATCCTTCGTGGTCTTAGTATCTACCTATTTTTAATTTACTCTTTTCCACGGAAATAACTCTAAAGCAAACTGCTCTAATATAGTGTAGGGGAAGTTAGCGTCAGACTTCGGACAGTAATACCATATGTCAGCCACAATTTATACCAGTTATTCCAGACCGTAATAGCGAGAGCTAAAAGGATTCAGAAGTTTTGTTCTATATGGAACAAGAATAGTTTGCTAAAAGAGCTTCCTTTGTAAGTTCTTCCACTGCAGATTTTAGTATAATTTAATACGTACATAATATCACGGCTGTAATCCCTGAAGGGTTAAGCAGAGGTGTACATAATAGTACACCCACATCACGACAGCTATGGTTAAGTCCCGTGTAATAGAGAGCAAGCCTATTGCTATTGCAACCGGGCACAAATCCAGATTCCGTGGCTGCTACTGAGAAATTTTGGATGGAAATACCCAATAATATAATATCCTGGGAATCGAACCCAGGATTTAATGCTGCGCCTGCTCGACCATTACACCAACGAGGCAGACAACATGTTTAAAAATATTTTTATATTATTTTAAGTCTGTCTTTGTAGAATGTAAAATAATAATAATTCATTTATAAAATTATAATCATGAATAAATGTCAGTTTTAACAAAAAAAAAATACAGAACTGTGAGAGGGAGTGGGTTGTAACCACTTTTTTAATCACCTGTTAATCCACTCCACCACGCAGGCCAAGTGCAACATACACCATGTATGTTGTACGTCACATGTCGATTTGGTTCCATGAGATTTTGTAGGTGAGTTGGGTTTGGTGTTGGTACAGTACCAGTAGTGAATGTTACTTACAGACAGCTGTGTTGATTGGGTGGTTTTTTAGCCACTTCTTGATGCCAGCTAAACCACTCAAACTGGTGAAGGGTCGGCGTTTTGGGGGACTATCATACTATGCATTTTGCCGTTTTAAAAAGTAGTGCAAGGCAGCTTTCTTCCTAACCACTTGGAGGCTGGGCATTGTCTGAATCACCCATTGGCAGCGTTTACTTTCACCAATTCATTTGCTAAGCATCATGATTATACCTAACACTGTTTTATTTACCTTTCATTGCGGCTGTCATGGGGAAACCCAGCATGAGGAAGTTGATAATTAATTGATAACGAAACCAATCAACTTACTTTTACAGTTGTTAAACCCACAACATTACAAGGAGATACGGCTACCTCTAAATAAATAAAAGTTCCCCACAAAACAAAAAAATCCAATCCAATCCAAACTATACTTCTATACTAATATTATAAAGAGGTAAAGTTTGTGAGGTTGTAGCGGGTAATCTCTGGATCTACTGAACCGATTTTGAAAATTCTTTCACTAATAGGAAGCTACACTATCCCCGAGTGCCAATGAGAATTCTAATAGGTAAGGGGTGTTACACAGGTACAGCATGATCTGGCACAGGCGGGCCATACAATTATGGGTAAGCGATATTAAGTAAGGAAAAGCCACTTGGTTTAGCTCTCATTGTGCTGAGTCGGCTCATACCTAATTTAGCGCTGGTAGATACCGCTTGCCGATCAGTATGAGCCGATATGTGTAGTAATTTCGTTGAATCGGCTTCCTTATTCAAGAAATAATGCTGAATCAAAAATGCTGACCCGTATAACTGTTGGATCCATTCCAGGCTATAATTAAACCACTCCATCAAGGAATCTGGTAGGTAGAGGCAATTGAAACTGGTTAGTAACAACATAGGCATTCCAAAAGTTAGACGGATATTGATAAAATATTGCAAAACTAGTTCATAAAAATGTAAATAAACGAGATTATTTGATCTGTTAATAAATTATTTGTTCGATGACCCAATGTTGTGTGTGCCTATTAGTATTAGATAATACAATACCTTAGAATATCCTTCCCTCAACATTACATGTTAACATAACACCTGTAATTCCCGAAGGGTTAGGCAGAGCTGTATCTAATAGTACACCCACATTTCGCGAGTAATGTTTAAGTTCCATGTTTTAGGGAGCCTATTGCCATCAAATGGACACAAATTCAGATTGCTATTGAAAAATTCCTGATGGAAAAACCCAATAACACATTGCCTGGGACTAGAACCCAGGACCTCTTGCCCAATAGTCGTGCTTGTGACCTTAACACTACTTATCCCTATAGTGCATGAAACACCATGCACTGATCGCGATGGGTTCTGGATTGGCAAACACGTACCCAGGACTGGTCGGTGTAGCTTGAAAGGGATGCTTGCGGAGACTTGTGTCCAGCTGTGTACACATTTTGGCTGTTACGATGATGATGAGTGAACCAGTAGTGGTCATAAAAGTTTATTCCTAATCTAATGATCTATAGGAAGGCAATAACGGATTAATATCATTAAATCTTTGGGCGTGTGATTTCCGTTTCTGACATTCAACACAACGTAGTATTTTAGCGAAAAAAAAAACAAAAGTTTCCATAGTCGTGCCACATAGTACAGTCACCGATTTTTAAAGAAGTTTCTTAAAGACATTAGCAAGGCTCGGTCAAGTAACGGATTAATGTATGTGTAACACGTACTCGTACGTACAGACGGACATTGTCAAAACTAGTTGCAATTATGTACCAGTTCACTTGTTCTAAGTTATCTACTTTCACTACAACAAATAATAATTACAACTGGTTCAATGTACTGCAGACGTTTTTAAAACCGGTGACATTTATCATTGATGGTTTTGTAGCAAGAATTTTGTTTTAGTCATAGACGATTGGCAATTGTTTATTTATGTCTTTAGAGCCACCCCGAGGGTCTGGACAAATGGCAATCGTTTCCAGAGCGTGTCGTATTTCTACCTCGACTTTCAGCCGGGTTGACATTTCGGTAGCATATGCCAATCCTGTGTCAATCCAAAAGGTTTTTAGCTCTTCTGTCTTCGTTTTCGTTGATTGTCACTTTGTCCATGCCCTCCTTACAACTTAAGCTCGTCTGAGTATGTTCATCCTAATTGTATCTTACTTGAAGAGAAGCGTTAATAGCAACAGTTAATTTGGTGACGTCATGAAAGAAAAGTCTGACGGCAAGAATAAGGATGTAATGACATGATAATCCCGTAATGACTATAAAAAATAATCCCATGATAAATACAAGCAATTATAATAAATTCGCTTTCGTTAAGTTTAGTATTAACAAGCGTGTCGTCTCATAAATTATGCTAATAACCACAGAGTAAAAAAAACGCCATCATACGCGTTGGCCTACTGCGAAATAGGTTAGTGTGACGATCAAATTATTCATACATTATTTTGAATTTTTGTGTATGTTTAGGGTATTGTTAGTCTGTGATAAATGACAAGTTTAAGACGTGAGTATTTTGCGAATATTGTATTATTCTGTCTTAACATACTTTGAAGGCATTGTCAAGTTATAAAAACGTTAATTCGTTGATTTATTAATCAACAAATTAATACCATGTCAGCAAAATATTAAAATTGAATTTGACAGTAACTCTTGCACAAATAGAATAATCATTAATCATTGCTTTGTAATAAAATGACATTCTTTAGGCTCGTAAAAATCATTGTAAGCCAGTAAAAAATGTACATCTCATTAGCCGAGTATTCAACTCGTTTGAATGTAATTTCTGCACAAATAGAATCAACATCTTTGCTAATATTCTCCCATAATTTGACTTCAGTAATACACTCTAACCGTATGCGGCCAATTCTGTAACTGCATGGGTAACACGATACCCTTTGGTAAGACTGGTTATGGTGGGTTTCTGTCTACACCGGAAACGACTACCAAAGATCGACAAAATATAGTTTCACATGCTTGGCTCTGTGAACTTTCCGCATGTGTAAACCCGTGTACCACCTTTGTAAACCCGTGCGGCGGATATTTAGTACGAAGCCAAGAGCCCTCTTTCAAATAAAGTCTGCCAATATTGTTAAAATCTTGCTAAGCTTAGGCAAATTAATATAATTTTATCGAGCTACATCTCGCGAACATCTCGTATATCCTCTCCTTAATTAACCTTAATTAATAATGAGTTCCTTGCTAATTACCTACTTGATGTAAAAGTTTCCGGCGTACCGAAAGTTTACCTTATATCATTATTTATGGGAACCCGAAACTGGTAGGAATGGAACTGTACACATGACTATACATCAAGCTATACATTTCCAGTTTATTGTGATCTCGCATTGTATAGGATTTCCGTACAATGCGACGTCAGCTTATACTAGAAATGTATAGCTTAATGTGTAGCCGTGTGTACCTAGTTTGGTACGTTGTGTGTTTTTGTATCTGTTAGATTTCCGAATATTCAGTGTAATTTTTTTGGACTTGCAAAGTTCTTGGTTTTATCGGAGGCGCATTCGTTGTTATAGTATCGCATGCACAAAGACTTCGACATGAAGCCATAGCCAATAAAGATGTCTCGAGTATTGACTTTTTTACTTACGATGGTTCAGATTCAGTAATCGCGTTTGTGGCCATAGTAGTGTGGACCAGACCGTCAAACTATGAAAAACTAAATCATGTTTTCCTTCACTCCAACTTACTTAACTCATAACGTAGCTTCAATCTCTACAACTTCATAATTTCCCTTTAAAAGTGAAAGTACTGTGATTCCTGTGAACCCATTTTAATTGAATGAAAATAAATGTGAGCTTCAAAGCTGACGCAACCACGGGCCACGGCAAAATGACATGATGAGACCCATATTATTATGAAAAGCAGTTTGATTCGATTACGAGTGCGGACTTTGGTTACCGTGAATGGAATTCCGAAGTGGTTCTCAAATGTGGCTATCTGGTAAGCAGCTTGCTTAAAAAAAATTGTTCGTTTCTTTTTTGTCTGTAAAATTTTGGTTTATGAGGAGACGTTTTTAAAGCATTAGGTCACGTTTTCATTAGCAGGTTTATGATTACTAGTTTCTCGTATCTAATATACTAACATTTTATGAGAAGTTTCTTCGTTAGCTGTCCTAATCTGAATAAATCTTAGATTTAAAAACAGTCATGATGTTGATTTGGTTTAGTCTGATGTAATAATATTGTTATTCTTTTAGTAGTCTGTGGAAAGTCACATCACAGGCAAGAGCATCGTTTGTGTTGGGGACTACGGGATACGACACATCTGTTCGACAAGATTCTCATAAACTCTTCTCAAACTCTGTTTTAATCTCGCGTAGGTACATCTGTTCTGAATTTTAAAAAAAATCACCATATTCCAAATTGTTGCAGTCGAGGTATCCTGCGGCGGGGCTGTGCAGAATAACCTGACGTACTTCATGTCGCCCGGCTTCCCCGAGCTGTGGGATGGCGAGCAGGACTGCAACATTACCATAGAGAAGACTCACGCCGGCATCATGCAGCTCAGGATCGACTTCCTGCACTTTACTATTGTGAGTCATCATTATTATTTTTGTGTTGGGTCAGCTTTAATCTTAACGGATGCAGCTGAATGCCAATGTTTTTCATGGAGGGACAGAACTGCCTTCATAATAAAGTTATTGGCTTCAGACTGGTTGTCAGACTTTTTGGCTTTTGACTACCCTTAACGCAAAGCAAACCAGTATAGCAACGCTTAACTTACGATCAACACGGGCGGCCGGTACCTACACATAACCTAGCCATTACTGTGAGCCTTACAGATATTGATAAAAATCTATTAGATTTTTGACAGATGCTAAACAGGGCAATTTTTTGGCGATGTTTCCCACACTACCAAGTGTGGGAAGCCAAGGGCATCAGTATCCAATATTGATACAAACATAGAACACCGTTTAAAAATCTAATGGAAAGGATGAAAGAAGAAAATAAATTGTCCGTACTCCTATAATATATGTATAGATATTAAAAATTATATGATTGTTCTACTTCAGGGTCAACCAAACAGAACCACAGGAGACTGCACTGAGGATGCCATGATCTTGGGAGACGGAGACAGCAAGTTCACCCTGTGTGGGCAGAACCATGGACAACACGGTAAAAGATATTAAGTTGTTTCAGATCTTGTTGTGGCGGGCTCTTTATACAAGCAGCATGAGCACGGTATGTCTGATGCGCTTTCCTATCGGCGACTTTTCAGAAGTCTATTAAAATATTTCAAAACTAACTTTTACTTATACTTAAACAAAAGTCTAAGTAAATGTAGAACTTCCACATTTTTAACTTAAAAAAACATGTTTTTTTTTTAAAGGTTTACTTACTACGTATGTTATAAATTCCAGTTTATTACACGCTATCAACGGGCAGTGAGCAGCGCGAGGACGGTGACCTGCCCGGCACTAAGACCATCAACTTATCGATGCGCATGCGCGGCGGAGACATGCCGCGCATCTGGCTCATGCGCCTCGCGCAGATGCCGCTTGCAAACACCGCGCCGCATCAATGTCTGCAATACTATGAGAATGATAATGGTAAGTTCAATTCAAATCAGAATTCTGTGAACGAAGGTACTCGTAGAAGCAAGACTACAGCGGCAGCAAAGTGCAGCAGAAGTTTAGCATCTTGATAGATTTCACTGTTTAACGTGATGTGCCATTGCTGCTGTGTCTGCGGTCGAGGCATTTTTTTCGCTGTTTTAACTCGTTTCGTCGCATGTCAACGGCTGTGAGAAGCGCGAGGCCAGTGACCTGCCAGACAGTAAGACCATGAGATTGTCAATGCTCATGCGCGGTTGGTACATGGCGCCCATCTGGCTCATGCACCACGCGGAGACGCCGTTAGCAAGTAGCTGTGCCGCATCATTAGCTGTAGTACTATACTAGTGATAATGGTGAATAAATATTTTCATGAACAAATTAAATCTCTTCTGCTGGGAAAGATGGAAGTAGTACAGCGGCAGCGATGTTCAAAGCGGGGGAATTGCAGTATCCTGGTAGATGTTACTGTTTGCCCCGACGTGTTGCGACGCTGCTGTTGTATCGGTGGTAATGCCATTCTTTTCGTCTTTTAATCTCATGTCAACGGGCAACGAGAAGCGCGAGGTCAGTCACCTGACACTTTCCACCATTCGCATGCACTAAAACTATCAGTCACTAATGCCCGTTTTCACGGACATCTCCCAAGTTTATGGGATCCCCTAAGCATGGATAGGGACCGATAGGGGATGGTTTCTATTTCACCTGCATTTAGGGGTCAGTTTAACGTTAAAAGGTCTCCTAGATTTATGTGGCCGAAATTTGGGCCCATAAACCGGCACTTAAGCATTGATCTCTCAAAAAACGAAGATAGATTCTGATTTCAATGAATTTTTTGAAAATTTTGAAACTGTTTTTACAATATTCAATGCTATTAACGTAAATAACATTCGCAGACCAAAAATATATCGGAAACGACTAAATATCATCGATATTTTGTAAAAATATAATATTTATAGACTGTCAGTCAGTGTTTACAAACACAGCACGTGACGTAAACGAAACTTATTTCGACCGTTTAAAAAAAAAAACTAAAATACAACTATCATGTTATAACATCTTGGTGTACTTTTTTCGTCTCCAGAAATATCAATAGTCTTAAAACTAAGTAGGTAAATGACTACTAACATTCGAGCATTATCATTTTTTTAACTCGTTTGAATTTACGTTAAGGTTGTGTGTTAGGCCTAATTGATAGATTTATTATTTTCAATTGTCTTTATCATTTCTTTCCACCCAACAGGAACAATAAGAACGTTCAACTACGCATCGAACGGGCGTCACCTGGCCAGTCAAGACTACAAGGCATGCATCAGAAGGAACACCGGCTTCTGTTCAGTTAGATACACTCCATGCGATAGCCGCTCCTTCAGGATAGGACCCGGCAGTGGGACACCAATAGTTATGGACCCAGCTGGTAAGTGAACGCAAAGTATACAAGATCACAATTAATTTGACTAAAGAATTACCAACTGCGAATTATTCATGTCTTGCGATTCATGGATTAAACAGCGCTTCTAGTTAAAATATGAATATCTAAAAGTCAACCAGTATTATTTTAAATTGATTTTTTCAAGTGGGCGTGACTGGCCAAATCCGAAACTATGAGGAATAGCAAAAAACACACAAATGTGCCTTGAGCCCGATTTTGATGAAAAGTAAAAATGAATCATTGGATTTTTGAAAAATCAATATTCCTAGCCAGGAATCGAACCAAACACACACACACCATTCGATAGCGTGACTATAAAGGATGAAATTCTGGGAAGTAATGACATACGGCAAACTAGAAGTATTACCGTAACGCATTATCTAGGTTTAAAATACAACCTGTATACAAAAAAAAAGAATCGCCATTTTAGAACACAAAAATTAAGAGTTGAGTTTTTAATTTCATTTTATCTGTGTGACCGCCCGTCTGACCTTCCTAACCCTTAGGCGAACAGACAAACCCTTTGGCATGCAAATCGTAAAAACAGAAGGTAGGTATTCTGTTCAACATTATTATTCATGTTTATTATTCTACCATTCATATTCCAGTTAACTTTTCAAACAAAGCCCATTTGTTACTAACTTTATGCTGGTCGGCTTTGAACTTGCGACCTTCGTGAGCTCTGGCAGAGTTATTGCCTATTACTATGCCGCCTTTCCTTGATTTTAATGCTAAATGGTGTAAAAACCTACTTGTTTTCACGCAGGGGTCGATGTACTTTACTACGTTAACTATTAAAGACGAAGGAAGGTACAGTCCGCACAGAGGCCGCTATTGACTTATTGATAATTAGCTGTTGCTCGCGGCTTCGCTCGCGTTTTGGTCGGAAATTATCTCACGGGCACATGGCAAATATAGTCTATGGCACTCGGGTATAATGTAGCTTTCTATAAGTGAAAGAATTTTCAAAATCGGTTCAGTAGATCCAGAGATTACTCCCTACATACAAACTTACAAACAAATTTTACCTCTTTATAATATTAGTATAGAGAATTTTTTTTTGAAAAATCTACTTGTCCAGCTTGAGTCGGTTTTCAGTCTAACCAGACGAATCTTAATGCCAGTATTTTTTACATGATACTCCACAACCCCAAATGACTAGGTAATACGGTATGTACAGTGAGTGATAGCCATTAGCTGACCCACTTTTGAATTATGGTTGAGATTTTTTAGAATACGGATTGATAGAATTTTATAATTCTTTTATATTTTATTTATTTGAGCAAAGTATCTCTCTCAACCATTTATGTAAAGGTGGGTCAGCTAATTGTGTACCAAGCAAGCTCTATATAAACCAAAAGCGCCAGGATAGCCCGCAAAATTTAAATTTCTTTTGTTTTTTTTTGCAATTTGAAGGTTGTATGTTGATGAAAATATGAATCAATGACTTTTTCATGAAATAGTTATTGAATGGGGTTAAATGAACTTAGAGGGTTGGTTTTAATGATTATAATTTTATAACTACTTAAGTGTTACTTGAGCGAATCATATTTTCATCAACATACAACCTGTCACTGACCTGCAAATTGCAAAAAAAAATCTATGAGATTTTGAGTTTCGCGGTCTACCCTGCGAACCCACCACCTTGATGTAGGTTTTCCACAGTGAAATACAAGCTTTTTTATTACAACTGGAATATAATCTTGTTCCACTAAGAATATTTAACAATAAGATTTTTACTTTAAACGCTATGTTTCCATAGATATGCAGCAAGAAGAAATGATGCCAGCAGATGACACACAAACACAAGAAGACGAAACGGAAGGTTCTGGCAACGATCCTGAGATGGATACCGGCCAGCAAGCACAACCTGGCATTATCTCCAGGGTAAGCATGAATAAAATAATTGACTTGATAGAGAACTATGTGTGTAATCGGTATCATAGTAATCGGACGATAATTTGGTACACATCAAGCCTAGGAATCGAGAAGATGCTCAATAAAGTCAAACTTTTTCTAGAATTCGATGTGCCTTAGTAATGGCGCAATTACACTTGGTCGTTAGCTCGTATTTGTGTACTCGAAGGACTTCACTAGTATTTGGACACCCGATGCATTTAGATTAATTCTTTATTCATTCATTCATATATTCGTTCCTCATTCATTCTTCGAAGTTTGAAGTCAAATCATGAAACTGAATAAGATTGTCCGAATACGGGCGTACTCGACCTTGTTCTTTTACACTAGGTCGATTGTCCGAATTCCAGAGCAATCGAATTCGGGCAAACGGGTAAATGTAATTGCGCCTTATCGGACGGTTTTTTTTTTATTCGAGGAATTAATTACATTCAATTTAAAATCAAAAGTTCGTGCAAAGATTCTAAGCAGCAATACTGACGTATATAAATATACCCTCATTTATGTCTTGCTTTCATCGTAATCTAAATTTGTTATTAAACTGTTTGTCCAGACCAAACCGTTTAGAACACTTACCTTATATAATTTTGTCGTTTCAAAACCAAAGGAACTTCTTACAACTTTTGAAAGTCTAAACCAGCTCCACACTTTTATGGACGGTCTCAACAGAGCCATAAATTGTTGGCAAACTCTGCAGCATGTAACTCTGCAGCTGCTTACTCTATGATTTGCTGACCTCTTAAAACTGTGCATACGGGAAATATCTTCAGTAAGGAAGTTTAAACGAAGCTCGTTTAGCTGAAATGGGGATTTATTTTTGTTTACGTCAAAGGATAAGATTGAAGATGGAGTTCCTTTTAAGTTTAGTGATGCGCTACACGTAAGAGCAGATAACTTTTTGATTAGATTTTGTAATTTGTGAGTAAGTAGGAATTAAAAAGTATAAGCTGCTTGGATACATACATCTTTTATCATTTTTCTGAGATCTATGTCGGTCTTGAATTAAAAAGCAAATTATGTTTTTATATTGAGTATGAATTGAGAAGAAATCATGTCAATAGGCCCTCGTCCATCTTGTCATAATTATGTGCAACTAATATTAAACCAAGGGTACCCAAAGCTTTGGAGACGCATTATTAATAAAACACATTGTACTATAAAACGTTTTGACAGTCCCTATTTATCACGAAATCATAACATGGGGATTTAAAATAACAATGATATTTTATAACAAACGATCCTTATATTTTATTTATAATCCAAAAAATGTACTAAAAAATATAGGTAAGGTTTATTTTTTAATCATTAATTTATAATATTTATATTATTAATATGGAAACCTACGATTAATAAAACATATTTATTTTTTTACAAAAAAAACCCTATTTTAATATTATTACCCTAATGGAGAAGTTCGATAACATTGCATCGTCGATCAATACTGCAGCATTTTAAATATTTTTGCTAAAAATATTTCGCGTCCCTTAAACTCATCGGAATATTTCTTTAGACTTTTTAAGATGAAAGGACTTTTCAGTAAAATATTTTGTATTAGCAACCCAAGCTACGAACCCCACTTGCATTAGACTAGTTGGTCGAAGTAAAACGAAGTCCTACATAACCAGCTGGTGACGATATTACGATCATTAGGTGACTGGTAATTAGTGACCCATACCTAAACACGTGATTGTACTCATGATAACAAACAACTTTCTCAAAGAAACGTTGTTTATACTCTGTAGCTGCAACACATACTCATACATCATGCGCGCGCGCCGGCGGCTAGTGGAATACTAGCGACTCATTTTTTTTTTTTTTTTTTTTTTTTTTTTTTTTTTTTTTTTTTTTGGAGATGGCATCTCGCAGTTCAGCCTCTGAGGCTGGCTACTGCTTAACCGGACTATTCCCTGTGGATGCCTTAAAAATGAATCTAAGGCCTCCAGCCAGGGGCTTAAAACTATACTTAAAAACTAAGCGACCACTCGCTAAGGGCACCCCCTGTGGGGTACGGGCCTCGGCTTAGGGCGTCGCTGGGGGGGGCAGCAAAGGGACAGGCTGGATCTGAGTGATATTAATTAGGGGCTGGTTTAAAACTACCGGCTCAGCATCGCGGGCTGGCTCTGGCAAGGGTCGGGGGGGGTTCGTTGAACGTGGGCGTCGCGTCGGGCCTCGGCGGCGAGGACGGAAACATGGCGGTCTGTATTTGTACTTTCGTAATGTGCTGGTTTCCCTACTGCTCTCCTGGAGGAGGGTGATGGGGTCATCGGGGGTGGTGAGAGCATGTCGCGGACGGCGAACCATGCTAATACGCGAGGGCTCGTATCGGGCGGCCGATGCGATCAGGGGGTTCCTATGCTTGATAGCGGAATCGAAGAAACGCTTGGAAAGACGTTTCATAAACTGAGCTAGGGTGGGGATCCTAAGGTCTAAGTGGAGACTGTCATTACGGACATAATAGGGGGCACCGGTAATCTTACGGAGAAAACGGTTCTGAAGGGTCTGCATCCGGTGCAGATGACGCGGGTGGGCATGGGCAAAAGTGACACAAGCGTATGTCATAATGGGACGGATGACGGCGGTATAGAGTCGCAACTTGCACTTAAGTGACAATTTGCTCTTTGCCGTGATCATAAAATGGAGCCTAGCCATGGCAAAGGCAGCCCGGTCGCGGGCTGCTCTTATATGCGCAGCAAAGGACAGGTGGTTGTCGAGAATGACTCCTAAGTATTTGGCTTGCTTCTCCCAAGGGATCGGCTTGCCGAACATAGTGATCGGAGAGGGGACGGGACGTTTGAGACGCGCCTTATGGAATAGAACTGCCTGGCTTTTATCGGGATTGACCTCGATTCGCCACTTACGGAACCAGGCTCCTAAAGCATTGGCTGCTTTTTGGAGCTGACGGGCGATGGCGTCTTGGCCGTGCCCAGTATAATAGATTGCCGTATCGTCGGCGAAAAGGGCCAAGTGAGCCTTTTTGCTCTTGGGGATATCAGAAGTGAATAGAGTGAATATGAGGGGGGAAACGACAGAGCCCTGAGGGACTCCCGCGCGAATGGGGTGGGGGGAAGAGAGGGTTTTCCCTATGCGATAGCGGAAAGTGCGATTCGCCAAAAAGTCTCGCAAGATGAGCACGAGACGATCTGGCACACCGAGCTGATACAGCTTGTATATCAGCCCGTTGTGCCAGACTTTGTCGAACGCTTTCGCTATATCGAAAAATAACACACCGGTCATCGCTCCACGCTGGAAGCCAGCGCTCAAGTGCTCTACGATGCGGTGGACCTGTTGGACGCACGAGTGTTCGGTCCTGAAACCGAACTGCTCGTTGGGAATGAGGCTCTTAGCCTCGGCAAAGTCTTTGAGGCGCTTATAAATAAGCCTCTCATAGATTTTACCGAGCGCGCTAAGGAGACTGATCGGCCGATAGCTAGTCGGCTCGGATTTAGGTTTACCCGGTTTGGGAATACCTATGACGGTGGCCTCTTTCCACACTTGGGGAAAGATGTTATTGCTCAAGGCGCCATTGAAGATGGCCGCCAACAAGACTATGAGCTGAGAGGGGAGGACTTTGAACACCCTATTGGTGAAGCCATCGGCGCCAGGGGCTTTCCGAGGCTGTAGCCTATCTATTATGTCTTTCACTTCGTCGGGCGTGACTGAAGGAAGAGGACAGTCGGGGTCTTCTACTGGGGGGAGAGCGGCTCTACGTTCGACTTCCGCGTCCACCTCAGCGAGATGTCGCATGTCTACTGGTAGAGAGCTGGGCGTGCACTGAGATTCCAGGCTGTCGGCCAGGCATTCAGCCTTCTCAGAGTCGTCAAAGGCGACGCTCTTATCGGGGCGAATGAGAGGAGGCATAGTAACCTCGTCGCTGCTAGCACGCAACTTTCGTTGCAGTTGCCAGAAAGCTAAGTGAGTGGGCTCGAGTTCGCTAAGCTCCTTGTCCCAACGATTCGAACGAAACTCACTGGTGCGCTGCTTTACAGCAAGCTGCAAGCTGCGCATGTGAGCCTTGTTCGCATAGCAGGGAAAGACGCTATAGGCACGAACGGCCGCGTTCTTCTCGGTTATCAGATCACGTATGTCATCGGGTAGTTTCCAGCGGTGATCGCTCATCGCTGGGACTTCCCGTGAACAATCCTTCAGTACGGATTGTACGTGATCTGTAAACAAGTTGATGGCGGCCGTCGTGTCTGCGACTGAGACTATGTGATCGGGGATACCGTCCGTGAGAGGAGACGTGTCGGATTTCAGCTTATCGCTTACTTTCTTCCAGTCTGTTATCAAAATAGGGGCAGGGGGCTGGCTGGGGTCAAAGAGGCCCGAGCTAGAAACGAGATGCATGACTACCGGACGGTGGTCAGAGTTAAGCTCGTGTAGCGTCTCAATCGAGTCCAGCCTGAGGCTGACGTTCCTGAGCAGCGCTATATCGAGCACATCGGAGCGCAAACCGACAGTGTCGGGGTAGTGGGTGTGCTCCATAGGAGCGATAGGGTCAAAGGAAAGGGAGTCGCTTAGGTCGTATAACGCCCGCCCTCTCGGGTTGGTCGTTATGCTGTTCCAAGCAGGGTGTTTGGCATTGAGGTCGCCCGCTATGATAACGGACTCGCTCAAGCCGAAGAGAGAGGTGAGATCCTTCTCTAACAGGGAATGGTCCTCAGATGAATTTACGGGGGGCATGTAGGCAGAGATGATATGGACCGACTGATGGCCGGTCATACCTAGCCGACAGATTGAAACCTCAAGCAGTGATTCTAGAGGGGGTGAGTCTACTGGGATGCAGTGCAGTTCTTTACGGTAATAAATGAGCGTGCCGCCTCTGTGGCAGCGGGAACGGTCATTGCGAACTATATGAAAGTTTGCAATCTTGGGGTTGCGGAGATGGGGCTTTAAGAACGTCTCTTGGACAAGAAAGACATCTATCTGATGATCGCGGAGGAACGCGGCGATCTCATCGCGTTGTCCACTAATGCCGTTGGCATTGTAAAAGCCTACTTTAAGGGATCGGGGTTGGGTACTCGTTAAGGGCCTAGTTAGATCCATTATCGGTCTGGTTGTGAGAGAGCGCGCGGAGAGCTGCACGTATCCTAGGATACGATTTGAAGATCATGTTGATCTTTTTCATGTCATTCGTTCCTCTGAGCTCGGCCGCTAAGCGGTCGGCCTCAGGGGATTCGAAGATCGCGAACCTAGCTATGGTGTCGAAGGAGCTTTCCTCGGCATCCACAGACTCTGGGCCGAGTGGCCTGGAGGGAGGGCGCGCTGGTGAGGCTAGGGCAGCGGCCGTTGGAACGGGCGCAGGGCAAGGGACCGGGTTATCTAATAGCCCGGGCATGGGGGCGGTGGCCTTGGGGCTACCAAGTGCTGGAAAAGCACGCTGATGATTCAGCGCGTTCCAGGGGGACGGTCTCTGGGGACTGAGACGCTCAGGCAACTGAGCAGAGGGGATCGGGACTGATGAGGGGGCTTCCCTCAGCTGGCGGGCGTTAAAACGCTTCGCCAGCTTACCCGGAAATTGCTTGGGGGCTTTGGGGCAACCCCTATAGTTGGCCGGGTGGCCTGTCTGACCGCATAGCACACAACTGGGTGGCTCGGTACATAGGTTCCTGTCCTTGGGACGGGAGCAATCGGCAGTGGCGTAGCAGTAGCAGCGACGGAGTCTGGTTTCTTGCCCGGTCGATGGCAATAGGCTCGCCCACTGTAACATGGGACTTAAAACATAACTAGCGAAATGTGGGTGTACTATTAGGTACCTCTGCCTAACCGGCATCATACATATATTTTCGTTTTCGTAGTAAACCGGTTATAAAGGTGTGACCCGAATGGCGCAGCGGTAGGGGGCTGCCTTACGTTCTTAGGGTCCCGGGTTCAAATCCCGGTAGTAGCAAATGTTTGTCTGATGAGCACGGACATTTGTTTCCGAGTCATGGATGTTTATATGTATAATAAGTATGTATTTACAAACAAAAAGTATCTATGTAGTAATATCAACTATCTGGTGTCCACGACAAAAGCCTCGTTGCTTAGTGTGGCACCTAGATGGCTCTGTGTATTTATTTCTTTATTTTTATACACCCATTGATATAGGTTATTTTTTAATATATCAATGGATACACCATATTACGTTTAGTCACAAGAACTTTGGTATATATAAGACCTTTTAGGCTGCGGAAAATTATTTTCATTAAAAAATCGTAGTAACCCGACACTAATTGCTATAACAAAATCGACCTTCTCCATTATATCTATACATTTATATACAACCCTACCCCGTAGCTAGTTTAACCCCTCACTAAACACATCTAGATCTGGACGTATATCTCGTCTTGGATGTGGGGTCAGGCCAGGTCGTCCAGCTGGTCGCGGTGGTCGCCGTACTCGCAGCACTACCCTGACGGAGATGACAGGTTCCGGTACTTCGGCTACGGGAACTACGGGATCGGCCTCACGGGCTTTGGGAGACAGCGGTGTGACGATAGAGTTACTATACCCTGTGAGAACGAGTATTTTATAGCGGTGAGTATTTATACATGATGTCACGATTTTTTTGGAAGCTCCTGGCTAAATAATATTTACAGGGTGAATTTTCCAAGTGGGCGTGGATGGCCAAATCCAAAATTCAGAGGAATAGCGAAAAATGGTGAAAGGAGTCTTGAGCTCGATGTATTTATGTATGTTTTTTTTTTGTATAAAAATCTTATAGCGGTTCACAGAATACATCTACCTACTAAGTTTCAACTGTGTAGTCCTAATAGTTTCGGAGTAAAGTGGCTGTGACATACACGGACAGAAAGACGGACAGACTTGGCGAATCTATAAGCGTTCCGTTTTTTGCCATTCGGCTACGGAACCCTAAAAATGAACTCTTTCCGTTAGTTTGCCATTTATGTTATTATTTCCCAGAATTTGATCCCAGCGACACTATCGAATGGTGTAATAATACAGTGTTTTTTTTTCCAAAACCAATGGGTTCGATTCCTGGCTAGGAATATTGATTTTTCAAAAATTTAATGATGCAGTTTTAGTTTTCGTCAAAATCGGGCTCGAGAGTCCTTTGAGCATTTTTAGATATTCCTCACAGTTTCGGATTTGGTCATCCATGCCCACTTGAAAAATTCACCCTGTATGCATGTCAAGATTTTTTTGGAAGCTCGCGGCTAAATAATAACAGCCGCATGAGCGATCTTCAAGGTTAAGCCGCGCTCGCCAAGGTCGGCTTGTGGATGGGTGACCATCATTACATATCTATAGTTTCCTCCGTGCCTCGGAAAGCACGTTAAGCCGTTGGTCCCGGCTGTCAATTGTAGGTCTTTGACAGTCGTTACAGGTAGTTAGTGGCCCGAAAGTCTAACAACCAGTTTTACCAAGGGGTGTCGCATTACCCAGTACTAAAAAAATTGGTATTTAGATGCATCCAGTAAGACTGGAAGCCGACTCTAACTTAGTTGGGAAAAGGCTAGGCATAATATGATGATGTCATGGTTTTTTTGTGAGGTGTTTTTGCAGTTGTCTGATATTCTTTGGTTTGTTCGATACAAGTAGGTAACTGTTTAATAAGCAATTTCGAATATTAGATGCTTCAGTTCTTAATCAACTTTTTAATACTTCAATATCAATTTCTTGTAAAAGTTAAAAACTTCGGGTTGAAGATTCTAATTATAATAGTATTAAAGCTTAGAATTTCCATTAAAGTCTGGAATATAAAACAGAAACTTGAGAATACTTGTGAAGTTAATAATCAGGAACGGAAGTAAGAATGACCCGCTTTATAGAGTGTTGGTCTACAGTTGGATAATGCTGAGTGGAAAGTACAGAGAAATATTCTTTGCCAACTTCTTGAATAGTAAAACGGTTAGGGTTAATTCAGACTTCAACTAATTAAAGCCATAGTTAGAATTATGATTGAAGGAAGCCCGCGACGGGAGGTTGATAAAAAATACAAAATAGTTAAAACGCATATCTCACAGAAAATTAATTACTCTTGCAAAAATTAAAGCTCCTCGTTGGTCTTTTGGCCGCAATCGCTAATGCTAAGCATGAGGGCCTGGGTTCGATTCCCGGGTCGGTTACTGGGTTTCTCCAACAGGAAATTCTCAGTAGCAGCCACCAGAGTCTGGATTTGTGCCCGGCTGATGGCAATAGGCTCGCGTTTATTGGCCTCATATAACATTCCTATGTAATATGGGGTCAATAAATCCAATTCACAAAATCGTCTTTATTTCTGGAACTCAATCTCACTTGATGAATTACCTTATTTGTAAACCTGTCTAACACATAACTGGTGAAATGTTGATACACTTCTGCATAACCCTTCGTATTCAGATAACAGGCGTAATGTTATGTTATTTTATGTAAATAAAGGTCAAACTCCGCATTACATAAATTCAAACTACCTCATGAAACATTTCAGCCAGAAATAATTGATTGATAAGTAACTCAAAGGCAAACTTTGTGAAGTTTAAAGCTGCGTAGATTGAACCAATAACGTTACATCAACTTTACGCAAGATTTTAATGGCACGATTTAAAACAAACATCCATCATGTTAGCTACTTCCAAGGAGAACATAACATGCTCTTATACTAATTAGCGTGCCTCTAAAATCACACTTTTCAAATACCGTGTTTATAATTCATGTTTGAATATTTGTTGTATCAATTAACGAGGCTTTTAAAGTGATTCTCAATTTTATTCTACACGAAAATGTAATCATTTTCTATGTAACCGCTTGCTTTGAAGTCTAATACACTCTAGAATTGACTTAAGGTTTATATTGTATCTCAAACGTGACCTAGATTTAGGATTAGATTAGCATGATAGACGTTTTAGATTACGGGCCTAATTACTGTTCTTCGTCGAAATTGCAAACATGAAGTCTCCTCTCAAGACAAATAAGTAATTTATTCAAATTAGGCTTAGAATCAAAATGTTTTGATCGTCAAGATAGCGTAAGACGGCTCCCCAAAACTCTCGTCCTTCGCCACTTCCTAAGGTTTCTTTTTGGGGGTAAGAAATGGCGGAATAAATTCACCAGCAACATATCTGTCTGTTAAGTTAGCCTTAAATACTTAGGTCTTTGTCTTCTTAAATCGCTGACTTAGATTTTGATTGACTTAGTTTTTTTTTTTAAACCCTTTGGTTCAGGATAAGGATACTCTTTGACAAACCCCTCAAGGATTGCAAGTTTTGGTGTTTTAATCATCACAGGTGTATTTATTTACAAAATGTCCTGAATCTTCCAGAGCTCCTACTTCGGCGCAGGAGTGTGCGACCCTCATCATTGCGGCAACACCTTCTGCCCAGGACAGCAGCGACAGAACTGCCATGTGGAGACCTCGATCACACCCTTCGCGGTGTCTGTGCACTTCGGACCACCAACGATTAAACGAAGCCCAGAGGAAAATATAGGAATGTGTTTGAGATATACGCAGTTGCCTTGTGATTCTTGAACGAATGTATTTTATTTTAAGAGTAAAAGATTAGATGTTCAATGTGAATAATCATGTGATTGTGTTTTGAATTATGAAGAAGGGATCTTGGTTGAAGAGTTTCATTTGATGAAAGATAACTTGTTTTTAAAAGAGATAATTATTTTATTGATACTGATATTCTACCGATACCTACAACTAAAGTAGATATCCAAAATGTCTGTCGATGTAAAAATAGCACTGTTTTAAAAAACGAAGCAAGTAACACTTATGTTGTATTTCCAGTAACAATGTTATACGAAAACGGTGAAATCGAATTAGATAAACGATACGACGAAGGAGCGATCAAAATGTTTTGATATTAAATGACTTAGAGGCGTGAATTAGGGAGGAGTGAGTCTCGGGAACATTCTCCCGAGGGTGTCATAAGTGTGAAACGGCATGACAAGAATGTGTGAGAGAAAAATGTTTAAGTGAATTTATTCAAAGAAATGAGAAATTTATTAGAACATGTTATCATTTATTTTGTATTTTTTTTTCGATACAGTAATTGATTGTGAAAATGTTGGAGCATCGTTTGTTTTTTAAGAAGAATATAAATTCGTGTCTCTTTCTGTTTGTTACTTAAGTTTTGGTTTTTAGCAGATCTTTTTGTGAAACGTTGTTACGTAGTTTATATTATCTCTGTTTTTGTCGCAACGATTCCAAGTATAAAACCCTCAGTATCTGTGTCTTCATCCAATAAATCCAATTCAGAGAATAGTCTTTTACCCTGGAACTTAATCTCACTTGATGAATTACATTATTTGTGAAACTGTCTAGCGGCTGTAACACGAAGTAGATGGGTGCAGAAGGCTCGCACACGCAGACACGCTTCACGTCCACCTAGTGCAGGCGCACGCACGACTTGCATTCGTTTGGGTTAGGTTGAGATAACATTAGCCCGCAAATTAAAATTTTCTTTATTTAAATGAACTTGGACCTCTCCAAGTGTAGGTATTGATGATTTTAATGATTACTTGGTGGTATGGAGAACAGGGTATAAAGTTCTTCATCCCCCATAGAAAAGGTAGGAACCTCCAACCAGACGGGTGTTGTGTCTGGTGGGCTACTGCCCCACAGTTGTTGTCGGGTTCTTCTATAAAGGGTGTAACAGCACCCTTAACGAAGCCGAAAGGCACTTGTTCTCCCAGTCATTGCGATATTTTTTTTTGTTCTACACCATACCTGGGAACCTTCTAGTTACGGAGATATTGGGGGTCAAAGTTTCGACTTTATCACAAGTTTTTTTTTTTTAATAAGTGTTTTTATTATGAGATTTTTACTTTAAACACCTTCACGACCCCCGTACTATTCAATCCATCCATCAACACAATGCTTTGAGTGCATTACATTGAGTCCTACCGTAAAAGGTGATTTTTCACCCCAAAAAAAAAGTCTTTTCCCAGCAATAATTTCTGCGTAAAGTGACTTAGTTTGATGTACATAATGCTTGGTTGACGGGATCGTGAAGGGTCTTATAACAACCTGTATAGTCTTAAGTTGCGGATAACTTGCACGATGTAGGATTACCGTGGTGCTTACACCTTAAACTATAAAACCCCCCCCTAAAACAAAGTTTCTAAGATTTGTGCTGCGTCGCGTTGCCTATCATTACTCGATTGAAGTTTTCATTTTGTCTGATCTAAGTTTTTTGGAATTGCCTAGCCTAGACTATAGGCAATTGCAAAAAGACTCTACATAGACGATGCTTGCCGAAGCGCATACTGTCTCTGAGACATAATACCCCAACCCCCCCCCCCACCTACCTCAGCGTTTTCTTATTTAACCCAAAGGTTGACTGGTAGAGAATGCCTCATGGCATTATGTCCGCCTATGTACCACTATTGGCCATGAAGTTTAAATAAATAAATAATGTTACGTACTGACATAACAATTATTGGCACTATGTGTGCGTGTACCTGTTTTCTCGTTGTGTGGAGCGGTCCTTCTGTTTCTATTATATTTTGTGTCCCACGGCTGCTGAATACAAATGAATCGATACTCTATTGCTAACTAGTTTCAACGAATTTATTAAAGCTCGTTGAAACTAATTGATATTTAGTATCGAAAAGGACTATTAAACTAATTGTTTTGTAAATATATTTTAGGGATTTATTGTGTAATCTAATCTACCCAATGGTTTTGTATTTAAGATTTATTAATACTTGGTTTTCATAATATTAATTGCAAGTAAACTTGATAATAGGAATGTTGGAAGGTACTGAATGTTGCTCAAATGATTGATAACTATGAAAATTTGATGATAATTTTATGTAGATGTGATAATTATGTTTCATCAAGATTATCATGCTGTTTTATTTACTCAATGATATCAAAGTATTTTTAGGAATTTTCTAATACACTCTGTATCGGAAATGTGTGGCCATTTCCAAGGTTGGCATCAAACTAAGCGGCAGACCAAACTGAAAATATTGTACATACGTTTAGGTCGGTACTGAAATTTTGTAGGTTTTTTTTTTTCGCGATTACGAATTTGTACCTATCGAGAAATTTGTCCAGTTTGATGGTCGGGGCCATCATCTGCATAGACTTTTCCCAAGTTTATGGGGGTCGGCTTCCAGTCTAAAAGTGGTTGGTACCACCCTCTAAATATGATCACACTTTTCTGATACTCGCTGCGTATTTCTACTTAGTTGTTTTAGTTCCTATGAAGTTTATTATTATTTGTTTTGGATGTAAAAAAATGCAGAAGTCTGTTTTGATATACGTAATTTTGTAACATAACTTAGTGTTATTTTCTTATTGATATTAGTGTTTCTATTTATTGTATTGTATTACGTAGCTGTGCCATCGTAGAAAGATATTTAATAACCAAAAACTAACCCGTTTTGTAAAAAATGTTTGAGTGCTAATCATATTTTTTTAGTTATTAGTTATTATCTGTAAATACTAGTTACTTGTTTTCTCTTTGTTTCATAGATTTTCTTTTAAGAAGTTTTGCATTTGTAAAAAAAGTGATTTATTTATTAAATTATTTATTTTTCGACAAGATATCAGTGTTTTTTATTCATGTTTAACCAGACACACGTGTATTGATGAAATATAAATAACGGCGTTCAAACAAATACCACATATTCAGTACATCATTCCAAACCAATTTATCATAACTAATTTAAAAAAATATATACAGCTGAAACTTTTAAAATATACTAGCGACCCGCCCCGGCTTCGCACGGGTGCAATGTTATACATATAAACCTACCTCTTGAATCACTCTATCTAAAAAAAAAACGGCATCAAAATCCGTTGCGTAGTTTTAAAGATCTAAGTTTACATAGGGACAGACAGAGGGAAGTGACTTTGTTTTTATGTAGTGATGGGGTTCGGAATGAAAATCGTGCCCCTGGTGTATCCGGCTTGTCCGGGTCAGGCTTGCTCCTGGCTGGGTGTGGTGCTCAATCATCATCATCATCATCTGTAGTGATGGGGTTTGGAATGATATATTCAAAACGTGATCACCGTTTATGCATCGATATGCCCCCCTATATACCACTCGATACACATTACACAAACCATTTGCCTCCAATACCTGGTAACATTGCTAACGGCTTTGATTGCTGTTACGGCCACCAGTAACACGTTATCGTCATGTTAACACATTCGATAATGTACCTCATGTAAAAGCATTTTGTTGGTAATGGAAGTACTAATGGTGTACTTGAATATGTACATATTGTGTGTACTTGTGTTTCTTAGTAGTTACGGTGGCTGGAACGGGAAGGTAATCTGTAGTTACGGGAATAGTGGAACTTTTGGAATGAGAATAGTCTATTTTCGGTTACCCCACGTTAGTTTCTGGATTTTATAGTTAGGACTACCAGTTTCTTAGCCACTAAATGTAGCTTAGAAACTGGCTTGAAAACGTGGACATTGAAAATCCAATCTGGAAAACCCTATGTTGCGTTTTATTTTGATGCAGTCGATATAGATGTAAGTGTGATGTGTGTGTGATGTATGTGTGCTCTGACATTCGTTTAAGTCCGTTTGAAGGTACTTTCTCAACTGACGTCTTGATAACAGAGTCAAGAACGTCCTTAGATTTCGAGTAGTGGTCACTGTTTCTATAGTCAGCATGCCCACTGACTAGCTATAAGACAATGTTTTGCAAATTAAATACATCTTAATCATCTGTCATATTTTTAGAGGTCCGTACCTCAGTCGGTAAAAACTGAACCCTTATAGGATCACTTTGTTGTCCGTCTGTCAAGACCCTTTATCTCAGGAACGCGTGGAGGTATCAAACGGATTAAATTATCAAATACTCGAGTCTGCTACTCCTTGGAGCAGTGAAAAAAATCAAAATTGTAAGTCAAAGCGATCAAAAGATACGAGTATGACCGCTTCTGTCGCATATTTTGCCATTTCACAAGGGAATCAAAACCTGTAGGGTACTTCCCATTGACCTAGAATGTAAAGGAAACAATCTGAAAACCGTAAATATGTAAGTAGTTTAATAACAAAATACTCACAAGTTTATACGGAACCCTCGGTGCGCGCGACTCCAACTCGCACTTGGCGTTGTGTGGCTCGCCCATTCATTCTTATACGAATCCTTATTGACAGTGAACCTGCTTAATCTTGATATTTAGTTTAGGAAAGTTTTAGCAAGTCGGTCAGTCAGTCACTGCACTGATTTATACTGTAAACAATATACCTACTATCAAGATTCCATTGCTTGCTAATTAAATACAGTGTCACATTCTGTAGCTATATTCAGGCCAATAATCTAATACTATTGCTACAGTAACAATGGCGGCCGTATCGAGATGTTACAACTGATCGGGTATTGTTTAGTTGTAGGACAAGCCGATATTAGGTTAGCTATCAATGTGGGGCTGTGCGCAGTTTAATTAGATCAAGGAGTTTTTATGAATCTACAATGACTAGAATGTAGGTGGATGTCTATCTGTATCTATCTTTCTTTGTGTTTTGTTTTTTTTTTCTCTGGTTTAAAGACTTTTCCCAATCTATTTTTGCTTCTAGAGTATTCAGATCAGAGACATCTTGCTTGCTTAATACCAAGCTTTTACAATAATTATTTTTCTCAGCCTAATTGCGTGTAGGTGTTAGAATGGTTTTAACAGTGCCAAGGGAGACGAAACACGATTTCTTCGATTTCATTCCTGATGATGGCATTTGCTGAAGGTTTTGAAACTCTGCATATATTTTTCCAGTGTCTCTTTTTAAGGAAACAATAAATGTTTACCCGTTGCTACTAGTGACATACCACCGAGTGCATTCAATTACTCCAGAATGTGTTCAACAGCACAGACATGACCCAAATATATAATCCACGACGCATCACCTGAGCGGATCCTTGCGTATCCAATCAGCTGCACTAATCTAATGGATATTGGATCGTCACTATGTGCTGTTGGAGAGCATGGCTGCGATAACATTGTTGATTACATACATGCAGAAATATTACGACTTCTGATAGATTAAGGATAGGCAGGAAAATGAGTTAAATAGTGATAACATTAATTTAGATGTATTTTTTAAAGATTTTATTAGTAGTCCCACAGCTGGGCGCCAGAGAGCATACCGTAATCCACAGCACACAGACATATCACATGTCTTCGAATTGTTAGTTCTATCAATTATTTCCGGTTTTTCTTCACTATTTATATTATAGCGATACTTTTTAAGAGCTGTTTAAGTTTTTTTACATCTAAATAAACAGGCAAACAATTTAGTACCTAAGTAGTACTGATCCTAGTTTATCAATGCACTCCAATGTCTTGTCCATGTCTGTTTAATTTCGAAATACACCACAATTACTACAGCTAAAGCAGTATAAATTATTATGTATTACCTTGAGGTATATTAGCCCTAATAACACACCTTACGTACACAACTGTAGCCCAGACACAATAATTAATACAGTGATGGATGCACAACTGATTGGAAACTACGGCCTGAATGTAATTAAATTAGTCTCGTCAATAATTACTAGTTTCTACCGCCACAGTCGGTTTCAGTCGACGTAATAATAATTAGCTAGAGGTTTCATTTAGGTGATTAGAACTGTTACCTAGACTTGGAAATGGCGCCAAGCTACCAACTGTTATGGAGTACTGTTGTCGTTTTCCCGGTTTGCTACATAGGAATTACCGCTTTCAAATTTTCGCTTGCCAGACGCTTAAGTCATCTCACTATTCTTTTTCTGGTGAATAAGGTTCACCGTTTCCTCTTGGAGTTGGCGGAGTAGCACATAGAGAGTGGCATAGTCTAGCGATGGGTCTCGATTCGGGTCTATTTCTGGTGTTACGGGAGAATTCATAAATGGTGGACTGTCAAATGTTCTTGATGAGGTCTAGTAATATGTTGGGAGCATATTGTCTTCCCTTTCATCCTGCTTCCTGCTTTTTTTACTAACAAACAGTGCACTGAGTCTTCCTTCCCAGTGACATGACTCGGTATCGGATATTCGGATGCATCATAGTACCTAGAGGAGACATTTCAAATACGAATGTCTACCAAAGGTATTTGAAAAGTCTCAAGCACAAATATTTTCGAACCCAATTTTACGTCACATTTTCACGGTTTCATTAATACAGATTCTGAAAAGATGACTGCTTCGCAGATGTAATTTTGTAAACAGTAGGTATTTCGAAGCGTATTTTTGTAATTGGTATTTCCGCGAAGATCAACGCTACCTTATTAATAATTCCTCGGAGAATCTTTAACAGATATATTTCGAGGAAAATATCTCAAAGTTTACAAAACTCGAGAACAGCTTTATTTAAAACGCTTTACATCAGACTTAGAATACTTAAGACGAGGATAAGTATTCAATTATTCACAGGATTATTACATTAAAAGTGTTTCGCTTTCTCTTCATGATATTTTTCTATTCGAAGAAATAAATAAAGCTCACTATTTTCATCGTCTATTGTTAATTCAGTTCATAACTTATTAATATTGTAATGTAGAATGCTCGCGCCACAGGCATTACGAGAATTTCTAAGTAAATGTAATATCGTAGGGATCTTTGATGTAGTACTATTTATTTACAGTCTAATAAAAACTAAAATATTCTCCGTAAAATAATATTACTAGCAGTTGCGTTGAGTTTTTGTTTTTAAATTCAGGGAATTTAGTTAATACCAACTTAAATTGCTTTTATCTAAAGCTATAACACGACAAATCGACATCGAGTGTAACTTTGTTCAACAATCAATTTACCGTAGCATAATCAGCTTAAAATGTTCCCACTGCTGGGACACACGGCCTCCTCTCTATGAGAGGGAATGGGCTCTATAATCCACCACGCGGGTCCAGTGCGGGTGCAGGTGCGGGAAAATTATTTATATGTTTAGGTCTACCAACTATACCTGCTTCCACTGTATAGATTGGTAAAAACACAACGTAGTAGGTACTATTGTCCATTGTATTACATAACCCTTTCGTATTGTTTACGTAAATCCATCTTAGCACTACACACACTGACACTATCAGCCTGATATTTCCACTTGAGAGTAAGATTGTAGATAAGACTCGTGATACCGTGTATAAAACAGTACATTTATCTTAGCTAGACGACAGTACTATCGCCACTTTTGCCACTTGTTGCTAAACAAGAGATCTTGAGGAGAAAGACACCGTTTATCTGTGTTCAAAACATTTTATTTAAGCCCAGTGACATTTTTATTTGTGGAACGTTTATAGTGCAGTGTATCGTAATAAGAAAGAAAGAAGAATGCAGCTGGTACAATTTGTTTACAAAGATAATCCAGAAGAAATCCGCGTTGGATATCTATCGTCATCTGGTGATGACGTTGTTGACATCAACAAGGTTGATCCAAAAATACCCAGCACTCTTATAGAAATCTTGAAGAATGGAGTCTTCGAAAAAGTGCGGAAGCTACAAGCCAACAAACAAGAAACAGTTCCTATATCAACAGTGACTCTTAAAGCACCGATACACGGAGGAGACAAAGTATTATGCGTAGGATTGAACTACAAAGATCATTGCGAAGAACAGAATTTCCCACCGCCAGAAATCCCGTTCATTTTCAACAAATTCCCAAGCACGATCATTGGACCAAATGATCCAATCAGACTAAAGCCTGATGTATCTGAAAAAGTTGTCTGCGAAGTGGAACTGACCATAGTCATTGGAAAAAAAGCATCTAGAGTGAAGGCAGAAGATGCTTATGACTACATTCTAGGGTACACTATCGCTCAAGATATAGGAGCTACAGATTGGGACAAGAACTCAGGCATTGGACAACTATTGCTTGGTAAAGCTATGGATACATTCTGTCCTATAGGTCCTAGCATTACAACGAGTGACGAGTTGGGTGATCCACAAAACTTACTTATAAGATGTATTGTCAACGGAGTTCAAAAACAGAAGAGTAACACAAATCAGTTCATTCACAAGATTCCTGATGTTATTGAGAGATTATCGAAACTGTTTACTTTGTTGCCTGGTGATATCATCCTGACGGGAACTCCTGGAGGAGTGGGGGTGTACAGGGATCCCCCAGAGTTCTTACATGCTGGTGACATAATTGTCAGTGAGATTGCGAAAATTGGTGTTATGATTAACAGAGTTGAGAATTTCTAATTATTTTGGTGATTGATACGTAACGTTATTTGTAAGGGAAAATGTTTTACGTACGATAATATCTGAAATTTTGTTACTGTTAATAAATGTTGGAATATACAAAGGGATTTATGTCCTGCATACTCGTAGTTTAATAATATACCTACTTGAAACTAAAACGTAATTTGATACGATTTTGATGTTTAGTTCACTTGTTTACTTCAAACATTGATAAATAATATCTACGCATTGAAATCTTACCTTGCCTGTTTACTAATGTATAGACTTAGAGATTCTGTATTTACATCTAGTATTGCGAGATGTCATTGATAGTGTTGTGTCTTTCATTACCGTAATGGAACTTCTGAAGTATTGATTAAATTTGTATGTGTTCGTGCTAGTCTGGCATATCAAATAATGTTGTGCTATAAATCAACTAACCGAAGTAGTAAATAAAATAAAGAAGGTTCCTTAATTATTCAAAGTGCATACAAAGAGTCTTAATAAATTTTCAAATACCCAGTATTGGCTTTTATGACCCTCCTGTACCTACCTTAGTACTGCATCTGACCTCTTATTTCGTTGACACTCAATGCTCTGTTCTGAATTACATTTGGCATGAGCTTATTCAATGTTGCAAACTATATCTTATATCGATCGGAGCTTTAGAGCGTGAACAGAAGTTTTAATGGCTTCACAGCTTTGCACCGCTCAGGAGTTGTATTGTTGAGCGCTTAGTTAGCGGTGAGTAATACAAATGTTATGTGTGAGTTGACTTGGAAATTGTGTACTTAAGTTTATTATGAAACATGAAGTGTGAGTTGAGATTAACAGTTTTATTTTTCATCACCTTATGATAATTATCAATACCCATCACGTTTGTGTACTTTTTATTCACATAAATTTCGAAATGATATTACTTACAAGAAACTATACTGTCTACAGTCGTTGACCCCAAAAATGTGTACAAATATTTTAGTTTTATATTTTTATTTATTAGTCATTAGCCAAAAATGTGTACAAATATTTTAGTTTTATATTTTTTATTATTAGTCTTATATCAGGTATAGACTGATACCGTTACGTTTTGGAGTTTCGTTAGCTAATTTAATTTCACCCTGTATAAGTCATACCGTATTGATGCAAGATATGGATAATTCCTTAATAATGGTAAGTAATTGGCTCTATTCTTTACCTTCACTTCTTTCTGTTTCTTACTTGCATCGAATTGTTTCCCTGGTGTTAGGTTTCGGAATTTTACTAGTCAATTTCTTATGTTTTCAGAAATAATTTATTTAAATGTATTAATTTAATAGCTGTATTCGTGTGAACACATCTTAAATGCTTTATATTTTATTATGTAAACTGGTAACATTAATTCCGTAAGAATGGCAATAATTCTATCATTTGATTGGTAAAATACATGGCGCGAGAATGAAGCGGTTCTCTGATTGGATCACGAGACTGACGTGGCGTGATGTCGTGAGCCAATCAGGGCGCTGGATTTTCCCTCTAGAACGTCGGGATTCTTGGTCAGGAGCTGGTGCCCGAGCGGGCATTCTGGGGCTGAACGTCGAAAACGTCTGACAATTATTAAGATAGTTGCCGATCCGTTATTGCTGTAATTGTGTGTAACAAAATGTAAATGCTGTAAATGTGTGTAATGTAACAAAATTGTTAATAAACCTATTTAAAGTCGTTAGAGTTTTCCTTCAAGTGCTGCTGCCTTTTGGTTTACTATACTGGCTAGGTACATTTTTCCACAAAAATGACACGAGTTTCCACATTACCTATAACAAATTACCATATCGTATTCAGAAAGTATACGTTTCCAAAATTCATTGCGTTTCCAAGTTCCGAAGTAATTCAGCTAAAATGTATGGTCATTATTATTTCAAGTGCTACAGCTAATGTTTCGGGAAATTTTCGTGTGCCCTGGGGAAATCAAAACTGTGGTTAGTGCTGTGTGTAGATTTTTCGGTCTTATATTAAATTGGCGGATAGATATACATAGTTAAGTTGTATGTTTGTTGATTTGTAAATGTTTTGGCTTTGTTTTGGAACTTGATATTGCGTCGACCCCGAGTAGAATGGGACAAGGGAAAGAAGATGTATGTGAAGCATGCAAAAAACTGAATACATTTACTTATGTTCTATATAAACTTTCAAAAATAGTCAGTCTAGAATCCGTACTTACAGCCTATCATGGTTATGTTGCATCAACACTAAGATGTGACGTAATGTACTGGGGCAATGCGGTTGATAGAGAATTAGTCTTTAGAGCCCAAAAAAGGTGTATCAGAGCTATGTGTGGCCTTAAAAGCACAGACAGCTGCCAACCGACTTTTATACGACTAAAAATTCTTACCTTACCATCGTTGTACATATACGAAACAAATGTATTCGTCAAATCAAACATTTCATCATACAAAATAGCTACTAAAAGTTCCTACAGAAAATTACGCGATAAAAATAAGTCAGAACTCGAAGTGACCTACGGCAAAACTGCACTAATGAACAAAAGCACATTCTGTATGGCTAAAAAAATATTTAATAAACTACCCGAAAAAATTAAAGTGTTAAATCTGGACAAATTCAAAAAAGAACTATTTAGAATTTTGACTAATAAATGCTATTACTCATTAAGGGACTATTTCGACGACAATTCTATAATTACTGCCTTAGAACACCCTACCTGACCTGTTTTAATGACCTTGAATTTTGTTCGACATTATCATTATTAATTATGACATGTAATTTAACCATTTGACATTTATTGAGAAATTGATTGTATATATTTTTTTTTTTCTTTGTATGTGCTATGGCCGATAATACTGATTTTATCACTGACGTGAAAGTTGACATAATTTCACCAATTTGTAATTTTAAAACTTAATCAATTATTATTTGTACGCCTCTGGGCAAAACATGGAGGATCTACCTATTTATAACACCTCACAATATGTGTAACTTGACCTATGTTCACAAATAAAGCTTTCAGATTTCTGATTTCTGAAAAGATAATGATGTCCCAGTGTACAGCTAGAAGTTAAAGATTTAGAAATTTCATTTTTCAGATGTAGATGTTCCCTTATTGATCGACATGCTTAAAGAGAAGTAAGGTAGCGCACTGAGCACTAAATTAACATTTATTTATTTTATTTGTTTCGCTCGCGTTTTGGTCGCAAATTATCCCACGGGCACGTTGTAAATATAGCTTAGTGCACACGCAGATAACGTAGCTTCGTCATCATCATCCGCAACCCGAACTCACCCACACCTGGGTATAGGCCTCCCTTTTCTTGTGCCAATCTCCACGGTCCTGTGCCAACCTCATCCAGGTTTTCCCCCCGATGACAACTATGTCGTCTGCCCATCTTGCCGCCGGACGACCCACGTTCCTTTTGCCAGTTCTGGGACGCCATTCGGTGCCAGTCTTAGTGACAGCCTTAATGTAGCTTCCTATTAGTGAAATAATTTTCAAAATGAGTTCAGTAGATCCAGAGATTACCCCTACAACAAACTACAACAAACTCCTCTTTATTATTGCCTCTTTATAATATTATAGTACATACCTAGTATAATTATACAGGGTTTAACAGCACTCTTCACGAAGCCGTCAACCAAGAATTATGTACTTCAAGCTAAGTAACTTTACGCAAAAACTATTGCTGGGAAATGACTTTTTTGTTGGGGTGAAAAATCACGTTTTACGGCAGGACTCAATGTAACGCATTCAAAACATTATGCTGATGGATGGGTTGAATAGTACTGGGGTCATGGAAGTGTTTAAAGTAAAACTCTTACGTTCAAAACACGTATTTCAAAAAAATCTTGTGAAAAAGTTGGAACTTTGACCCCCAATATCTCCGTAACTAGAAAATATGGTATAGAACAAAAAAACATTGAAATGAGGGGGAGCACAAGTGCCTTTCGGCTTCGTTAAGGGTATTGTTACACCCTTTATAGTATAGATAATATTAGTATAGATTACGTAAATACCACCATAACAGCTTTAACGATGTTACTACCACCAAGATACAGATACCTCTACCTTACATTGACTAACAAAAAAACAATTAAAAACACAATTAAAATACAAAAACAACATATCCTTTAAAAAGATATATAATACATATCCTTTAGAGGGCGTAAAGAAATCGCTACCTTAATTATATCTGAGGATGTAGGTTCTATGCCAAATTATACACTTTGTGTTAAAGGGTTCTGCTCCAAAATACATATATTTAGGTACATAGGATTGAATTCAAAACGCGTGCTTCTCCAACTAATCCGAATAGTTGATCATATTCCATTACAATTTCACCTGTAGTTAAGGTATCTTCAATTTGAACGGGAAATCGTTTTGATGTAAAATACGAACTTACAGGTCTGCTCAGTTTGAAAGTAGATGTACTAAGCCGAAGTTTAGAGTCCGGATTGGCATTTTAGAACATCATGGTTGGTTGTTATCATAGTTTATGATTTAACAATTTTAACTATTATAATTGCGATAAATGCCATAAATGCTCACGCTAAGCCGTTGGTCCCGGCTTTCATTTGTAGATCTTTGACAGTCGTTACAAAAGGTAGTCAGTGCAAAAAAACCTTAATTCCGGAAGTCGGTGACTTAAATTGTTAGTTTTGTGTTTTTATTTTTCCATTTTTTGTTGTGTTATATTGTACACAGTAGTAATATATACTTCGCGGGCCTGTGGACGGCAAGCTATGGGCTAGCTCGCCGTCCGTCCGTCTTATGGCGACAAACCCTGTCGACGGCGCGTTCATGTTCCACGCGCGTCTCAAAGAGATGTCAGCAAACAGGAAGGGATCCAAAAGGACCGATGCCTGCCATGGTTGCGGGACTGTTCGAAAGAGAAGGAACATGGATGGGTTTTAGTTAGTAAAAGTCTGACACTCCCTCTTGCTCAGCCCAGAGCGAGAGGAGTTATTAGATGATATCCCATCCGAAAAAAAAAGTAGTAATATACTTCATCTACAGGGTGTAACAGGACCCTTCACGAAGCCGTCAACGAAGCATTATGTACATCAAACCAAGTAACTTTACGCCAAAAAATTTGCTGGGAAACGATTTCTTTTTGGGGGTGAAAAATACGTTTTACGGTAGGACTCAATGTAACGCACTCAAAACATTGTGATGATAGATGGATTGAATAGTACGGGGGTCGTGGAGGTGTTTAAAGTAAAAATCTTACATTAAAAACATGTATATAAAAAAACACCTGTGAAAAAGTTGGGACTTTGACTCCCAATATCTCCGTAACTGAAAGGTTCCCAGGTGGTCTAGAACAAAAAAGTGATCGCAATGACGGGGAGAACAAGTGTCTTTCGGCTTCGTGAAGGGTCTTGTTACTCCCTTTATGTTCATGATGCTATCATGAGCATAGACTAACTAACTACTGTGTAGTATACCTAGTTTTGCATAAAATATATGGTTGACTTTTTTTTTTACTAAGCGGTGAAAAATGCCACAACATAACCAAGCCACTTGCACTTCCACTCACTAAAAAACCGCAGAGAGCCTACTGTTGCTTTGGCGGATAGGCCATGGTGTTTGCGACCCATCCAGCGCAGCACAGCTCCGGGCACCAAACTCATTTGGCGATGACCGGGCTTACCTGAGCTGAGACATCTGCCATGTCGCACTGCTGTCGATCATGGCTTTGGCCAAGGCCGGTAAAGAGAGGTAAGTATTTAAGGATCGCTGCTGCGAGAGCACAATGCCGCATCACCCAGGAGAATGCGAGTCTTGGCAAGCAATTACACATGAAATGTTTTTGATAATTATTATTTTGCGCACAATTCTCAGAAATTACTTTAACGACTTACGCAAATGACGTCTTGAAACACCCGTCAATCAATTGTAAATCCAGCCGTAATGCAATTTTGTGTTCTGAACTTTAACCTTTTTTTTGTGGAAGGAATGACGTTCTACGTCATTTCTTTTTGTCAGTTATCGGCATAAAATCTGAACTCTGTTTCACTGTAAACGCAGCAGTCCGATTCAGCTGTCGTCTTTGCCAAGAGATTATTATAAAGTTAACAAAATGCCTAGAACAGTGTTCGTTGTTGGTGTCGGTATGACGAACTTCATTAAGCCAAGCACTGGCCCCGACTACCCGGAGCTGGGCAAGGAGGCGGTGCTGGCCGCGCTGGCCGACGCCCGCATCAAGTACTCGGACATCCAGCAGGCCGTGTGCGGCTACGTGTTCGGCGATTCCACCTGCGGCCAGCGCGTGCTGTACCAGGTCGGCATGACGGGCATCCCCATCTTCAACGTCAACAACAACTGCTCTTCGGGCTCCAGCGCACTCTACCTCGCTAAAAAACTTATCGAAGGTCGTATCTCAGATGTCATGCTAGTTGTAGGCTTCGAGAAAATGGTGCCCGGCGCACTGGCCTCCGCCTTGTTCAACGATAGAACCAACCCCCTGGACAGACACACCGTCAAAATGGTCGACATGGCTGGACTGACAGGTGCTCCAATGACAGCTCAGTTTTTTGGTAATGCTGCTGTCGAGCACATGAAGAAGTATGGCACTACAGAGGTTCATCTTGCTAAGATTGCAGCAAAGAATCACAGGCATGGAGTCAAGAATCCACGAGCTCAGGGTAAGAGAGAGTACACTACGGAGGAAGTATTAGCTTCTAGACGGATTTATGGTCCCTTGACTAAGCTGGAGTGCTGCCCTACAAGTGATGGAGCCGGTGCTGCTGTCCTCATGTCAGAGGAAGCCGTTATCCGTTATGGTCTGCAAGCGAAGGCCGTTGAGATTATTGGCATGGAAATGGTCACAGACACCCCAGCAGTATTTGAGGAGAACAGTTTCATGAAACTAGCTGGCTTTGATATGACTGTTCTAGCTGCTCAGCGTTTGTACCAAAACACTGGTGTATCACCGAGACAAGTTGATGTGATAGAACTATATGACTGTTTCGCTGCCAATGAGCTGATTACTTATGAGGGTCTTCAGTTGTGTGCGGAGGGTGAGGCTGGTAAGTTTGTTGATGCTGGTGACAACACATATGGTGGCCGAGTAGTCGTGAACCCAAGTGGAGGTTTGATAGCTAAGGGCCATCCTCTGGGAGCGACCGGGCTGGCTCAGTGTGCTGAATTGGTCTGGCAACTGAGAGGCGAGGCTGGAGACAGACAGGTTGGTTTAACAATGGATCTCTCGGCTTGGGGGTAACTGTTCCATCAGGTGAAATGTGCGTACACTGTTGTATGTTCCATTACCAACAGGTGTCTCAAAGTTTACTTGACACCATTATAGTTATAATAGATGTGTATAGTTAAGACCCATTTTCCCTCTGTAATAAAATCAAATGTTCTCCGATTTGCTCGTCCAGTCCGTCTTGATTGAATAAATAAGTACAAATAATAATTTGCCAATAGAAACTGGGCAACATGTGGGTATTATCATTACAAACATTAATCACATTAATCACTAAACTTTTTGTTAACGTTTACAAAATGAGGGGTTTTTGTTATTTATGAATAAGAATAGCCTTTGCTCTGATCAAAATATTGTCAATTTTGAGTTCAGGATCTAGTAGACTTGTGTCGTTAGTCATTTATTGTAAATGTAGATATCTTCAGGTACCACGTGCCAATATCGCTCTGCAACACACCCTTGGAGCAGGAGGGGCCACCGTCGTCGCCATGTACAAGAAGGGATTCGTTGACGTCATCCCCAGAGCAGTCGCCGCCGCCGGGAACCCCGAGGTCAAGGTCTTCAAATACATGAAAATACTCGAAGATGCCATGGAAAATGACACCGACAACCTCATCGAAAAGGTACGAGGTATCTACGGATTTAACGTGAAGATTGGCCCCAAGTGTGCTAAAGGCTACTGGGTCATCAATGCCAAGGAAGGCAAAGGCAAAGTGTTGTACAACGGTTCAGAGAAACCCGGCGTCACCTTCACTGTGAGCGACGAAGATGTCGTCGACCTCATTTCCGGAAATCTGAACGCACAGAAAGCTTTCTTCCAAGGCAAGATTAAGATCCAAGGCAGCATGGGCCTAGACATGAAATTGACGGATCTGCAAAGACAAGCCGCCGGCAGAGTCGATGCGATTCGCTCCAAACTGTAACGAAACCGACTAAAAACTGGTATTAGTTTGTATTAATGTGGTTACGGACTTGAGGTATTTTTATATTAAACGATACACACGAATTTTATACTCACCAAGATATTGGGAGAGACCAAAATATGGGACACCAAGTCACATGTGCAATAAAGATTCTACATGTTGTATTTATGGTTATTTAATTTAATTATGTTCACATAAAATATTTAAAGGAACATTAAGATAGAATAGCACAAAGGTACTGCTTAATTCATAAAAAAAAATGTTCCCTGTGTAGAAAAGATCGAATAAATTTGAATCTAATTAAAATTTATTTTAATCTAAAATTTAAATAGAATTTTTTTATCAATAAACTTAAGAAACGGCGTCAAAAAACTCCTCATCAATGCTGCCAACTACACACATCAAAAGTGTCTAGGGATCAAGCATTTTTATGTGGATTTCTTGAGATTGAGATGTGGCTTTGTAATAAATTTATGATTTTATAAATTTATATGGATCCTTTTTGGTGCATTTCATAATTTGAATCAGGAACTGTGAATCAAATTCGAGTAAAAGATGAAAATCAGCTGTCAATATTTTCCCTATAAAAACATACAACGCATTGAAGACATTATTAGTGCTACTGTTTCCCTACTACTGATTAAAACCAACGTTATTATGGAGCGGCGACGTCATTTAAGCAGGGAAGAAATGCTCAGAGCCGTGGGAATGATAGAAGCTGGTTCCCGGCAACGTACTGTGGCTTTAGCTCTGAATACAAGTCAGAGTGTTATCAGTCGACTTTGGACACGTTACCGAAGCACTGGTACCGTGGCTGAGCGCCATGGAGGACGGTATCGCTGCACCACACGGAGACAAGACCGATACATTCAAATCTTAACTCGAAGAGCTCCAACAATAACCGCCATGATGTTAGCCGTGAGGCTTCATCACTCTTCAGGGAACTTAATTAGCGACCAAACAGTCAGAAACCGCTTGCATGAAGTGAACCTTCATTCCCGAAGACCGCTACGGGTACCACCTATAGCAATGCACAATCGTAGGATACGATATCAATGGGCTCTTGAACACAGAAATTGGGCAGAAGAACAATGGCGTTTCGTGTGCTTTTCTGATGAGTCTCGTTTTGGTATGAGACCGGATACAAGACGTATACGACACTGGAGAACCCCTGGACGCCAACAGCGATTAAAATCCTGCCAGGAAGTCCATCCTTATAGTGGTGGAACCATCATGGTATGGGCGGGTATTTGGATCGGCGGAAGAACTGAGTTGATTTGGATCAGAGGCAACCTCAACGCTCAAATTTATGCTGAGACGATTGTATCAGACGTCATCGTTCCTCTACAAGTGCAAATCGGTCCCTTATTTCAGTTAATGCATGATAATGCACGACCGCACACCGCAAGAGTTGTAAGACAGACTCTCGCCGCAGCTAACATCAATGTCCTGCCCTGGCCTGCTCAGTCGCCAGACTTGAATCCGATTGAGCATGCATGGGATATGCTACAGAGAAGAGCTCTGCCGAATATGGAGGGTATCCAGTCGCAAGAAGACCTTTTTTTGTTGTTGCAACGAACATGGGCGGCCATTCCACAGCGTGATTTGGATGAACTCATTTTGAGTATGCCAAACCGATGTTCTTGTGTTGTTAGTGTTCGCGGTAGAAACACGGATTATTAATTGTTTAAGTTACCCAATAAAGTTTTAAAGAAAACTGTTATTTCAGTCTTTTTTTCGAACTTTTGTGTTAGTGGTTCAAATGTCAAAAATCCCTTTATTAGGAAAATGGCAAATTTCTTTATTAATGCAAAGGTGACTTGGTTTATCGTTACTGTGACAAACGAAAACACTTTATTTGATGAATCCTTAAAGAAAATTTTAATTAATATCAATCAGGAGAAAAGTTATTGCAAAATATATGTTGATCCCTAGACACTTTTGATGTGTGTAGTTATGTCCCCAAGAGACTGGCGGTATACGTAATTTAGTTCGTTTAGGTTATTTTAATCTATATATGTAAGTAATATTGTTTATTTACATAAATAGAAGGCTATTTATTTAAATTTAATTAAGGTTATCTGATCATTCCAAGTGATATTTAAATTGAAACGATAAATGGCACTACCATTGCTACTGAATGAGATTTTTGTCTTTATATATTTCGCACCCAGTTTAGTATAAATAAAATAATATATAATTTACCTGTAAAAACAGCTCGCTGTGTCAGGTACCTTAGCGTCGGCATCTATTGAAAAGGGGTCCTGCTGGGCTAACGTTCTCCGTAGCAGGCCCGGACGAACGGAGCATGCCATACTCATTCTATGCATATGTACAGATGCCAGCACATAAAGTTATTACAATCTGTCAAACTAATAGATTTTTAATTTTATCGTTAGAGTATTAGTTTGATTGGGAACATTTGACAGTTTCGGGTTGCTTGATGTACTTGTAATTGTACGTTCAGCGTCGCGCGTTGCATTCTATAGTACGGATTTATTGGTCATAAATCAATATTGTATAAATGCGAGTAGATAAGCGATCAACTATTGCATGACACAAGATTAAAGACCAGTGATTTAATTTCCTACCACAAATCCACGGGCACATCTGTGCGACGGCAGCGAATAGGCCAAAGCCGTACTTTGGGACCAAGAGAAACTTGTAGAGTTATTTCTTGTAGAGGGATGGGCTCTGCTATTCATAAGATCTGAAAACTTTTAAACAGGCCTGCGAGTCTTGCCAACTAATTCTACATGAAATGTTTTTGGTGACATCACATATTCGAAAATAAAATTGCTGATATGGTGGTGTTACACTTACAACACTGTAAGATTTTACAAGAAAACCAACAGTAAACCGTCCCTTTGTCGACAATAAACCACGCCTCTTAATATCATCCATCCCGTCCGCATAAATCTTGTAGTGGACCTAATAAATTCCCTGACGTTCAAAATAGAGCATGCAAGCAAAATGGTTCGGCAGTTTAACACTGACCATATTAATCAAGATTGTCGCGGCAAGCTTGAAGAATATGCATATACTTATAGTTTCTACGAGAATATATCAACTACTAGTTGTTATAATTGTCCTGGTAATACGGTAATGCCTCATTAACCACGTGGGCCCCTGCTATCGCAATTTCGTCACATTTGCAACGCGCGACTGAATTCATACAAACGCCCGACTGTTTGTAACAACATCAAGGGAACGAACAGAGGGTGTCGCGCTTTTGCATCGGGACAGCATTGCGACTGATGCACGCACGACAGCGTCGTAATAGTAGCGACACATAATCGTAGTTACTTGGGTAAAGGTAAGTTCATAGCCAGCGACAGCATTGTTTTACCCTTGCATCGCTTCTGTACAGAAAGTGGGCGAGGTCCCTAAGGTCGTGAACGGAACGTGAGAGTGCATAGCCACCACCTGGTTAACCTTTCAAATTTTCACTCCACACATGCATGAATTTAAGTTCCAATCAATAGGATCAGACGAAACCCACGTTTTTAAATGGCACGACCTGTTACGAGTGTCTCGCTACGAATATTGGAGAAGTTTCCAACGAGTACTCGAGCTCGGAAACTCTCGAGCACGTGAATAAAGTCGAGCTATTTACGGTGTCTTCACGGTTAGTCGTAAAAGGGAATGAATAAGCTTGTCGGTGTGTGTTTCTCTAGTCCGTGGCAAACACTAATAGGTACGTCTGATAAGTGATCCTTTTGATTCTGAAGTATTTGTACTTCGATACTTATCGCGTTGATAATTTGTTTTGATTGACTGTTTTGAGTGTAGGATAATGTATTGGAGAGCAAACCCTCAAAAAATAAAGTTGTAATAATATTTAATATTTAGTTATGTGTAGTCTCACAATCTATGTATTTGGTTAGACTGGTTGTCAGACTTTCGGGCCATTGACTACCTATAATAACCATCAAAGATCTACAAATGACAGCCAAGACCAACGGCTTAACGTGCTTTTGTGAGGCACGGAGGAAATTCGGTATGTAATGGGTGGTCAGTCACCCATCCATGGACCAACCTAGGTAAGCGCGGCTTTACCTAAAGATCGATCCGAGCTTTTTACTATTTGGCCGCGAGCTCCTCAAACCACAATAAAATAATAGTATGGTAAATATGGCGTCCAAACATTGGTTGTCTAGGAATTGGACTTTCCTGCCGTACTAAAGTAAGATACCGAATAGTAGGTAGACAGCAGTTCAACCCCAGACTGCGAGCAATAAATATTGCTGCAAGACCATTGTAAATACTTAGTCACCAATTTTTTTTAACACCTTTGGAATGCAGCGTGAATTATCCACATAAGATATTAACTTTATAAGTACCTACGTTTTTTTTGGCTTCAATGGCTAGAACGGAACGGATGCGTTTGATAGTCCGACGACTATGTTTTAGTTTTTGTTGCGTCATAAGTCATAACTGTATGTTATGACTGTTTAATTAAAACCTCCTTGCTTTTCGACTGCAACGATCTGAAGGCCGCTTTCAGAATTGAAATTTGAACCACCAAACGAATGTAAAACAAACATTCATGCGGCCTGTCTGACAACTTACATCTCCGACATAAACGCCACATACGTCTCAAAAATTAAGAAACTATTTAATTTGTGTGTGTGACCAAATTCTAACAGAACAAGCGGACAGAGGCCTTAGTCTGCTATTGCAATAGTGTCAGAATGGTCTATAACTGATTTAATAAGGCTCCTAGCCCACGGCGTATTGAAGCGCGTTCGAAACTCGTTTGACGTGCGTACAAAGGGTAATTCGTCTGCGCGGGGCCTTATTAAATCAATGATAGACCATTCTGACACTATTGCAATAGCAGACTAAGGCCCCTGGACGCAAGTAACTTGGAGGTAAGAGCTTTCTTTCTCTAGGCCAGCGTTCTGATCGTTGCAGCCCTTTCGAAAAGCATTCTTGGGCTACCCCCAAATGTGTGGAGGTGTTCCTCGCACAAGACGTTTTACGTAGCTATCTGATAAAGCATCCTTAGAAGATAGACGACAACGTATCTAAACCTATGTCTGCATTTTAATTTATACCTCATGCAGTGCGTAATTGGCCCGCAATTAAAGCATGGTCAAAGGAGTTCTTAGGCGAAATTACAATCAGATGAGATTATCTTGTAGAGCGGGAACTCAAACGCATACAACTAGAGTAGTGAATAGTTGTTATTAGATCCGTTTGTAGCAATTTCTGTAATTACACCGGTGCAGTCGTAAATGTTTAGAATTTATGTGTCTGTACTTCACTAGATTACTTGCAGCTTTTAGTTCGTTAGGGCAATCTGCTGTTCGGAGCTTGTTGACTTTACTATGTCGCCCCAACCATTGAATAAGATTATGTCTGGACTTTAAAAGAGACTATAACCTCCGAGTTTGTTTCGGCTGTTTCTTCTCAGAGCAGTCAGGTGCGAAACACCGGCCCCATGTAGTTTAAAAAAATGACGTGTAAAAGCGTTTGTAAAAACCTATTTGATAAATAAACATTATTTATCTATTACATTATTATTGACTACCCCTTGTTCTCGTGGTCGCAAGTGAAACTGGTGTGCATTTGGTCCTTTTAAGACCTTTTAAGACTTTTATCATTTAGTAAAATTACAAAACAAAGGAATGCATATTTCAATACCAATTTGCCCCGCTTTGGATTCGATTTATAATTCACCACTAATCAGCTCGAGAATAGTGAATGAGTGAAGGATCGATACACACATTATAAATACGCTGTGTCTTCAGTTCAATAAAACATTACGTTCGAAACAACAAGAGTTTTTACTCCTGATAAAATACTATATCCATTTGCTGCACATTTACGGTAACGCAACGAAAGCCGACTGAAATAAGAGATTCCGTTCAGAAATTCTTTTGATTTATATCACAAACCACGAGTTATGTTTTCCAGTATTCCTTAACATTTGACGATGTAGAAAGATCGTGACATATTTTATTCAACGGCAGTCTATTGTTTCAGCATACGGAATCAGTTTAGCGCCTGTGCATTTTGTGTTAGCAATTTCAAGTTTCAACAACGTATTGCTAAATATCATTATTTAGGTGCTTAAAGCACAGTGGCACTGGTAGTCAACAGCCCTAGCCCTGTTCTTCCAAATAGATATATTGAAATTTTATCTACGTGATACATAAAATCACAATTTTACCCATAGCTGTAGAGCGCCGTTTGCTTCACCTGCCTGGCTATCTGTATTTTTTTTATGTATGAATATTTCGACTAATCGTCCTTTTAGGAGGAGTCCTGTACCAACTAGACATACCTAATTCAAACAACGACCATACGACTTAGAACTTCCACCCACCTAACTTACCTTTAGAAGATTCCCTAAGACATCATACTGTAGCTGCATAAAACCATTACCTTATTAAGATAAGAGCCAACAATCAATACATTCTTATCACTCGCAAACAACATACCTAACCAACTACCCTCGTATCTACAAGGCCGACGGACGCGTTCGTATCGTTACGTATTCGTATCGAGTCGCATAATGTAGGTAAGCAGAGCATCAGGCGTGCAGCGAGCGTATGCGTCTCGCGTACACCAAGACATTACTTTAGATGTAGGGTGGCCAGGCGATAGGTGAGATAGGGATGAAAACGTCTTGGGTTTAGTTTGAATTTGGAAGATTGGCTAGAATTTCCCTCTTTTTTCTGTGTTGTTCTTACACAATGAGATTTAAAAGCGATGGTAGCTGATGATGACTGCTCACATTACCACATCTTGACCTTATTGTTATTTCCTGTCAATACGAGTATAAGAGACTTAAAGTTATTTTTCGTACCACTTGCTCAAAAAAGTGACACTCTATGCCACAAAAAGCGAACATAACAGTAGTCATTTTTAATCTGTTAAAAACAGGGAAAGAAAATTGTACTGAATTTCATTCACCTCTAGGGGGAGAATGTGATTTAAATTTGGAATACTTACCCGATATTTATACTGAACTACATCTGTGTTTACACCATTGAGTTTGTATATAAAGCATTGTACATCTTTTTGAAAAAGGAATAAGTACGCATTTATTATGCAGTTATGATTATTAAATAAAATTACGAAAACCGACGAGGCCGTATGAGCTTGATGCCTTTACTTTTCCGACAAAAAATATTAGTCTAAGAATTTGCCGCGTTTTTGTTTTCTTCAAATACATAAACCTTAAGTTTATTTTAATTTATTTTTATAAATAAGTTAATGTTCTAAAAATACGTTACGATGTTAAATCAAAGCGACAGTGACAGTGAATTATCGGATTCCATCAGTGCAAATGCTGCCGCAATTATAAATAATTTTCTTCCAACAAAATCCAAGGAAAATTATTTAAAAACTTATGAAGAATTTTCAACGTGGAGAAGTGCGAAAGGCCTATCAATTTCAGAATCAGTACTTCTTGTCTATTTTGATTATTTATCCAAGACAAAGAATCCGAATACCTACATTTGGTGCATATACTCAAAACTGAAAGCTACAATAAGCATCAAACACAGCATTGAAATAAATAGATTCACGAAATTACTGGCTTTTTTAAAAAGAAAATCAGAAGGGCATTGCGCAAAGAAGTCTAAAATTTTTACGACTCAAAATGTGGAAAAATTTCTTAATGAAGTTCCTGACGAAATTTTTCTGGCCACAAAAGTAAGTATACATGATTTAACTATGAATATTTCGTATCTTAGTAATGGTAATTATTCTATATATCTGTTTTTTATCTTTGTTATAGGTGGCCTTAATTTTTGGACTCAATGGTGCTTGCCGCGGATGTGAACTTGTAAACTTAAAGGTGGAGGACGTTGAAAATCATTCCAATGAGTTACTGCTGATTAATGTAAAGGCAACTAAGACAAAGAAAAATCGATCATTCATTGTACAAGGACAATATACTAAAATCATTCATAAATACCAAGCATTACGTCCCACCAACATGGAAAACAATCGATTTTTTATAAACTGTCGGAATGGGAAATGTACTCGACAAGCCATCGGCAAAAATAAAATTAGCAATATGCCAAAGGATATTGCTAAATATTTAAAACTTAAAGATGTTGAACTCTACACCGGCCACTGCTTTAGAAGAACTTCGGCGACTTTCTTGGCGGATTCAGGGGCGGATATTACGTCAATAAAAAGACACGGTGGTTGGAGCTCTGATAGAGTAGCTGAGGGTTATATCGAAAGCTCAATGGCAAATAAAACCATATTAAGCAGTCAAATTAACAAAAATATAAAACTTAATCCATCAGAGCCACAACCATCAACTTCCGGCATCTTATCTTCGTCCGTAACTCACGATGCACCACCACCACTATCTCCGACGTATACTATCTACAATGAAACGCAAGTTCCTCAGACGCAAGAACAGAGAAATACTCAAATCAACTCATCAACAATAAATGTACCAAACAAAAATGTAACTCTCTCTATCAATAATTGGACCAATGTTTCGAATGTTAACTTTTACTTTCAATTGTCATTATTTTTAATAAATGCTTATCTCATATTATTATTGTGTTAATTTTTTCGTAAATGGTACGAAAAGTAGAGTACACTCAGGACTCGTCTTAAATCCCTCGCTTCGCTCGTGATTTAAGTTTTTAAAACCCTCGCTACGCTCGGGAGTAAACCTCGAGTCCTTCGCTACGCTCGCGATTTAAATCGTCACCCGCGACAGAAGACACTGCTTTATCCCCTTGGTTAATAATCTACTAATTCGAAGGGCTAAAGACCTGTTCTTCGCCTACGAGTATCGATAGTGCTGTAGGTACTAAGTACTTTTTGTAATTCAAAAACAAACTTTCAAACAAACTTTTTTGCAGCCCTCTTAGATTGGTAGGCCAGTAAGTTTTGATTGTTAGGTATTTTTAATTTATTTTATATGTTCTAGGCCAAAGGGCAATGGAGACGGCTATGCTCGGAGTTTTCTTGCGTGATCGAATCAGAAATGAAGACATCCGCAGGAGAACCAAGCGTGCCGACGTAGCAGTGGCAGTGGGCAGGGCACATTGCTCGCAGAACGGATGGCCGATGGGGCCAAAAAGTTCTGGAGTGGTGACCACGAACCGGAATACGCTGTGTTGGAAGGCCTTCCACTAGATGGAAGGTCCTCGTGAAGGTTGCGGGGATCCACTGGATGCGAGTCGCACGGGACCGGTCAATGTGGTGACACTTGGGAAAGGCCTATGTCCAGCGGTGGACGTCTATCGGTTGAACTAATGATAACTATGATGATAGGTTCTTATGGCTTACCGAATCAATGGAAATCCAACAAACAACAATACACAAAGTGAATACATTAACAATTCAAAGCGGGCATATTAAAACAAATGGAGTACTTAAATGAAAACGAAAGGTAAACGCACACTTATGAGTTCTGCACAGCATCGAACCCGTTGAGATGCTTATTATTATTTATCAAAATAAAGTTTATAAAAATCTTTACTTCGAACTATGCTCCACAAAACCGTTTTCACGGTTTGTTTGTGGGAACGCGGAACGGAACAAACGGATTAAAGAATTTCAAGAATTCCGAATGACTCGAGTTAAGGCGATGTTGGTCCTGTGCCGTGCTTATAACTGTGCGTTTACCTTACCTACACAAAATAATTAGTTTGAAGCCGTGTTCGTGACATTACCGTTTCAAAGCTTTGTGTTTTACTAGCTGCACACACACCGCCGATCACCATTTAATTAGTTATTAGCGAGATAATTAACGACCACACTTGCTGTTATTTTCTCATTAACTACGAATTACCTTTTGTTTGTATTTGAAACTAGTGCAGAGTATTTAGTTAAGTTGTTACTGCAATGTGTGGTGATGTTTTAGTGTGTGACAATGGAAATTGTTGCAAAGTGGAAACCTTATTATTTGGTGCGCTTTTGCTTAAATTACAAATGCATGATTTCATAATGCGTACCTTTACAATCGCTGAAGAATATTGCTAATGAAGAATTGGAATAAATTGATTAAGCCATTGCTACAAACATTTTCTTAATCTAACTTAGCGTTTTGAATAGCGTAACTAGTTATATTTTAACATAATTAATTATAAAACAGAGGTCCCCCAAAATAGGCTTCGCCTGTATCTTGAGAGCCCAAATGAATTCATAAAATACACAGGTATGATTCATGATGAACAACAATACATTATTTTACTTAAATCATATAAATGTTTCTTGCAAATGTAGTTTTAATCCTTACTAGTCACTAGTACATTAGTACATTAGTCTCCTCTAATCATCTCTCCTAAACCAAGTCAGAGGACCATGGGCGGCATAAAATCTCTGACACCAGGTTAGGCACAAACCACAGATAAAGAAGATCTCCTCTATTACTTTGTTTAGCTCTGCTTACTCTTAGTATCCCGCAAATAAGCGTTTTTTTATCGTATACGTTGCGTCAACGTACGACGCAAGCCTATCTACGAACCATAACCCACGCCGGCAAGCTTTGAATCAGGATGAAACAAAACACGTCTGTCACTATTGCTGGTCACCCTACTGCACCAGTAATACATGTGTAGATACCATGGGCTTCGATAAATTACCTGGATTCATGGCGCCGGCTAGATTTACGTGCAGTTGGCTGTAATAACGTTATGTGATCAAATACATTTGCATGCTAATTGGCGATCTATGGGCACGTTATGGATAAGTACCATTGATTATTATGTACACAATGGCGGATGCTGGACAGATTGCAATATTGATACGATGTGTCCAGCTTAGGAAGAGCGTTACATTAATTGGTCGATAAGGTGTGCGTAAGTCGTAGTTTCAAACTTAATGTATACGGTACATCGGTATTTTAAACTTCGAAGTTCAGTAAGTAATACAGTCGTGAAAAAGTGACCGACAGGTAGACAGATAGTTCTACCGAATTTTATATTACCTACTTATATGGATTCCTTGAAACTAGAATTGAAAATGCTCTCTAAATATTTAGACCAACTTCGAAAAATCAAGGGTAAACGAAAAAGGCATAAAAGTAAGTCTTAGTAGAATTCTTGGGATTTTCTTGTCACTCAGTTACGCAATATTTAATATTTATGAAGCAACACAGGCGTATCCACGTCAAATATAATAGACAATAACATTTTTATAAGAAAATGTGTTGGTATTATTAGATTTGGGCAGCTACGGGTCATGAATGACATAAAGACTCGAGTATACATTTAACACATTCCAGATTTTTCTTTTCAATATTTACTGAAGCGTCTCAGACTTATTTTATCCAGATATTTTCGTTTCTGATAAATAATAAGTTGGTTCAATTTATTTATGAAAGTATTAGGTAGTGTTGTAGGTACGAGTGGCCTGTCATCTACGAGTATCTCGCTGGATTTGAGATGATTTCTACAGGCGTAGAAAGCACTCCATTACATTTGAACTTCATAAGAAGATTTTGATAGACTGACTTCATAAAAAGTCCATTGGCCACAGCAGGTATACTAACTTCAGTAAGTTTACTTTCGCTGCTTACTAAATTTTGGTTTCTTAAGCAAGTGACTCGACGCCACCGTTTAAAAACCAACAAATATTGTAATTTGAACTAGCAACAAATCACATTCTAATTAAACAAAAAAAAAAAAAAATGGGTTTATCTATCAACATTGAACGCGTATACAAAGTTTCGTTTCCGTACTATTAACCGTTGAGGAGTTCTCTCGTGAGGAGGCGATCTTGGCTTCAGAATCAACTCATGTTTGTCATAAAAATGTATTGTCACCAGAGGTGTGCCTAAAATTTCAGCTCAATCAGAAGTTAAAAACGGCCGGTCGGTTTAATTTAGTTGCAAGATTTGACCAATCATCACTACGTAGTATAAAATAAAGTCGCTTCCCGCTGTCTGTCCCCAGGTATGCTTAGATCTTTAAAACTACGCAACGGATTTTGATGCGGTGTTTTTTAATAGATAGAGTGATTCAAGAGGAAGGTTTGTATGTTTACATTGCACCCGTGCGAAGCCGGGGCGGGTCGCTAGTAAATACTAACTAACAATGCAAGCTATATAAAAGCTTATAAAAACAAACCGTTAGTTTGAAAAACAAATGCAATACCGTTCTTTTTTTGGTAAAAAATGTCCCGCTAACGTGCAGGCAATATTTATTTTTGATGGCGGCTGCTGGTCACGCTCGTGCGTGCCGAATAAAAATAGGGGCGCGTGACAACGTGACGTCAAATTGGCTCACATTGGCGTGACTGCGCGGCGGGGTGGCATAAAAATGTTTTTGACAAATGCAGTTTTTGTTATAGGGACAGAGCGTGGTTGCATATAAAGTAGATAGATATCTAATCTACTTGAAACTGTTCTTATTTTTTTCTGACACATTTTAGAAACGGGGTTGACTTTCACAGTTGGGATGTACTTACATAGAAAGACTAATCCTGAGTATAATTGATTACTTAGCTCGTTCTTTGGTTAAGACATGTTCCAGACTCGATATTGTACTTGTTGATTGACAGATATGTGACAAAACGCAACAGGACAGGAATTATAATGCTTAGCCGGAGTATCATGTTCCTGCCCTTGTCTCATGTTAATTGGCGCAACACGTTTTTTCCCTCCATTCTCCCCTGTTAATCGTCACCCTATTATTCACTCCTTTTTCATTTCAATCCATCCATCTTTTGTTTGGTCCTCCTCTGCCTCTCCATCCATGAACATGTACCTACGTGCTAAACATTTGAAGATCTTGATCTGAACCAGTCGGTTATCATATCAAGCATTCGTTTTAAAAGTTGAAAGCTAAAATGAATTTTCAAAACAAACATTTGCAATTACTGAACATGTTACTTATTCTTTTTCATAGAAAGTCTTTCGTTCAAACAAAGAAAAAGGTCCATATCTCTCTATTTCTCGTACGATGAGCGGAACGTTCGCCGAGGACGCCTGCAGCGGATATTGAATTTCATGCTCACATCTGCTCAGTGCGGTTGTGTGTGTACTAATGTGAATTTCCTTACAACTATGTTGACTCGTTGAGAAGCAGTAGATAGGTATGTTAAAACTAATTAAAATAGGAATTAATATCTATGCTTTGGAACTTCTTCCGTGTGAGCGTGAGTGTTGCTTTCTATTGTGGCTCATGGATCGCAAGTTTTTTTCCCTTAAAAACAAACCGAGTAGCTATGAGCTATTAGATCGATTTAAAAATTAGGTCGCATAGAAACTACGTTTAGCTTGCTTGCTTCATTTTATGACAATTCCTTAATTGAATTTACTAACAGCCTGCCTTTAAAAAGAATTTAGACTGTACTCAAAAATGGAATAGTTTTGTCAATCTCTCAAATCAAAATCATTCTGCTACCCGATAGAATGATTGTTGGAATCTTTGGTATTTGGTTGGAGAACGTGGCAGAAAATGACAGAGTCCAGTATATAGTCTATTGATGAAAGCCAGGAATAATTTTACAGGTTACAGTGACTCCTACAATTTGCGGCGGAGACCACTGGCCGCTAGACTGTATGCGATCGAGAAACGATGCTAAATGCAATGTTCCCCTCATTGCATTTAGCATCCTTTGCATTTTTGCTACCTGTAGTTTCTACAATGATGATTACCGAATACCAAATTCCATTGAAATTGCTTCACTTTACACCTCACAAACACCTTTAATAAATTTCCCAGGAAGAATATATCAATAGGATAAAAACAAGGGAAGGAGATAAAGAGGTGCAGGTGTATAAAGCGACAGGTTTAATAGAATACATTCAGAATAGTGCCACCATTGACAGTCTAAAAGGAACAAGATAAAGCCCTAAAATGCAGCGTGCGGTCTCACAAATCAAGTCCTCACGGTAATTTTATAGACTTCAATGACTGAGAAATACAGGGGCCAATTTGATTTACAGTTGCACTTATTTTACTGTGGCCTTTTAAAAAACTTAGCGCTAGTCGATATCAGGCTCTGGTTTTTGCGGCAATAGCGCTATGCCTTTTTTACTTTCCTTATCGGGACGGTATTGATAAATTGGATTAATTTATTTTATCTTGAGCAGAGTTGTAAAAGAAGCAAAATAAAACTTCGCAAAAAGTCTTCTTTCTGCGGATTGCAAGACGTCTTACGCCTTCCGCTTCCGAAGAGCTGCTGTGCAGTACTTGGCTACTTTTTATCCATCAAAATATATCATTTACAATGACATCGGATAATGTACATGAGAAACGATTATTTTAACATCTTAACTAAACTACACAATTTGTAAGAGCTAATCTCTTGCTGATCTGATAACGAAAATTCTTTCACAGAAAATCTTCTTTCACGAATAGAAATAATAATAATAATCCATTTATTTCAGGTATCCAGGACCCATAGAAAGCGATTATTGTTAAAACACAAAGACGAAGTAGCAGGCAGACACTAGTAAGAAATAAAATATATTATTCTGCTCACTCGGAACCTCAACATGCTATTGTATCTAGAATACTGAACAATCTTACTGGTTTTATCAAATATCTGAACTGGTCAGCAAATTAACAATAAGATATTCAGTTCGCTACACTTACAACTCCTAGTTTATTTGGACTGGGGGACCATCACAATATTTACATTTCAAATACATAGGATCAATGTTATCGTAGCAGAGACCATGCATATAAATGTGAATTATGTCGTAGCGGTGAATTATTCCCGCGATGCGTCCGAGCTAGATGGTTGGACGGACTCAAAGGGAATAGGGCACTGTTTTCAATCTAGTTTTAGGATAGAAATTATGAACTAGTCTCCTTCTTGGATTTCGGCGTAAGACATACAGGGTGTAACAGGACCCTTCACGAAGCTAAGTAACTTTACGCAAAAATTATGGCTGGGAAACGACTGTTTTTTTGGGGTGAAAAACGCGTTTTGCGGTAGGACTCAATGTAACACACTCAAAACATTGTGCTGATGGATAGATTGAATAATACGGGGATCGTGGAGGTGTTTAAAGTAAAAATCTTACATTAAAAACATGTACCTAAAAAAAACTTGTGAAAAAGTTGGAACTTTGACCCCCAATATCACTGTATGTAAGTAGAAGGTTCCCAGGGATGGTCTAGAGAAAAAAAAATATAGCAATGACGGGGAGAACAAGTACCTCTCGGCTTCGTTAAAGGTCTTGTTACACCCTTTAGGTACGAGTAGGTTAGAACAGTCAGGTTTGTTGATAGATTGTTATCATTGAGTCTCATTCTAATTTTGATTGACGAAAGTACGATATCCAACGGTGCACACATGGCAACAGGTGCCTCTTGTATTTGAGATCAATAATAAAATAGTTAAAAAAAAACAAAAAGCACATTTCAGAGTGACGTATTTTTATTTGTTTAATCTTCTCTACAAACCCTTTCATTTGATACCCATGTCAAGGGAATGCATAAAAAATTACTAGTCCGCCTTATTGGATTTAGAATGACGTCACTTAACTAGGTATACATTGTCATCCAAACTAAATATTTATGCAAAATTTCAGTTCAATCGGAGACCGGGAAGTGCGTCAAATCGACTAAAATTAAGTTTATTTGCGTCGTTAGTTAAAAGTGTAGCTTATAAAGTGTAGCTGTTAAAATGGTTGATTCTTTTGTTTTCCATGTAGATTTAAGTATCTATATTCCACCGGGGAGCAGCGGTGGCGCATTGGTGGCGGCCCCGACTTACGAACCCCGGCAGGCGCATTACTTTGTGTAATTTATTTCATCACCACTGCTCTCAAAAATGGTGAAGGAAAACATCGTGAGGAAACAGGCATGTCCTAGAACCAGAAATTCGAAGACATTTATGTGAAATCAACCAACCCGCACCGGGCCCGCGTGGTGGATTATATCCCATTCCCTCTCATAGAGAGAGGGCGTGTGTCCCAGTAGTGGGACCATTATAGGCTGATTATGCTAAGTTACACCGTCTTAGGTTCTTGTTCTTACATTTAGGTTATTATTGTTTTGACATTGGTATTATGTAAGTAATTGAGTTATTTAATTTTAAATGTGTGTCTGTGGTTTCAACACAACGAACTTTATTATTATTTGTAAGCTCTCGAGTAATATGTAGCGAACTGACCATCTTAGCATAACATCCAATTGTGAGGAAACCTACATTGACGAATAAATTTATTTGATTTGATTTGATAAAAGCGTGTTAACCAAAGACCATTCTCCTTTCTAATCACATCTACCTTGAGGTAGTGTGCACAAATCCCGCCTATAGGCATCAAGCTCGTACACCTCTAATAATATCGACACCCAGACTTAATCTTTTTCTGGAAACCTGAGTGTCGGATTAACGTATCTAGATCCCAATTTCAACAAATTATCGATTTATACAGCAAAGAGCTCATATTTCTTCCTTCTATCCGGAAAGCCTATCCGTGGGGGATAAAAGTCCCCAATTTATTCCCCGTCGACACACCACCCTCTATGTGCACCGTCGTTTTTCATTTTTACACCGATTCTCACTTTCATGCGAGCCGTCTATACCTGGGTGTTGCAATAACTTAGCGAGACACTTCTGGGTCTAGTTTTTTACCAACTTTTCATGCAAATTGCTTACTAAATTTTGACTGTATCTACGTGGTCTTAAAAATATAGGGCGTAACAAACCCCTTAACGAAGCCGTCAACTAAGCATTCTATACATCAAAGTAAGTAACTTTACGCAAAAATTATTGCGGGGAAAAAATCACGTTTTACGGCAGGACTCAATGTAACACACTCAAAACATTATGCTGATGCATGTATTGAATAGTACGGGGGTTGTGGAGGTGTTTATGGTAAAAATCTGACATTCAAACTTGTGGTGCAACTAGAAGGTTCCCAGATATGGCCTAGAACAAAAACATATCGCAATGACGGGGAGAACAAGTGCCTTTCGGCTTGGTTAAGGGTCTTGTGACCCCCTTTATAGTCATTGTTATGTTTCCTTTGGTTCTTATTTCTTAAAACCCGAGCGCAAACACAGGGGTTTTTGATAACTTGGACATAACAAAAAAACCCGCCGTATTCTAAAATGTTCCAAACAAGATCACGGTTTATCGTTTCGTGTTGTCAGATGCGGGTACTGAGATCGAACTAAAATAACTACGCCAACTGCATCAGATTGCTTGAAAAGTTGATCTTGTTGTACATGATTCTTTTACGGGCTCGTGGATAGAAATGGAAAGTTGTTGCTTAAGATGATTCTCAGAGCAATTAGTGCAGACAGAATATCTCGTCTAGATTCTAGAGAACATCAACATAATTTCTGTCAAGTAAATGATAAATGATGTTTATTTTGCAAATAGGTTTTTACAAACACGTTTTTTTACACGTCTCTTTTTAAACTAGATGGGGCCGGTGTTTCGTAACTGCCTACTCTGAGAAGAAACAGTCGAAAGAAACTCAAAGGTAGTCTCTTTTAAAGTCCAGACTTCTTGGTTTACTCAAATGAGGGCTATGCAGATTAGTGTCTGAGATGGTCTCTTGAAGAAAGAACCACACAGATTTGAGTGGACCTGTCCAGTCACTGCAAGCATTTGTCAGTTATCATGTAGCTCGACTTATAACTCAAGGAGCTCAACGACACGACGAACAAGACCAAAGAAAGGACATTTGGGAAGGTCGCTTATAGTACTCAAACTGCCAGACAATCGTGGGAAAAAAACGAACAAAAAACATTAGCCACATGGTCCTCACATTCACAATAATTAATTAAAATGAATACACAATACTTTACAAAATAAATGTCAATAAAAATCATTAAAAGTGACCATTCACAATAAATGAATACTCAACAAAGTAAGTATTCATGTCAATTCATTAAATGTCACAATCCACAATAAAAAAAAAAAACGACTTTATGATCGACTCACAAAGTACCACAGACAAATCAGAATAAAGAATATTGGTCGTCAATATTAGACCCTGATTGCTATTGGCTGATCTTAGCGCACGCTAAGACTAAGCTAGATGAAGTTCGTCTTTGACTTCCCAGCTTTGAAAAAAATTCAATCGACTGCTAATAAGTAATCCCCATTGAAGAGGTGCGCTTTATTGTAAGTCGAGGGGGCTAATACCTCTCTTGGCGATCGAATCGCCACTCGACACGATAAGCCGATTAGTTGCCACACAAGCCAGACGTAAGCCGCTCACATTATGAGATACGTGAAATTACTTGCTTTTCTCAATGGGTTTAGAGAAATTGGATTTTAAAATTGATCTCGCTTCTATAGGCGATTCTAACACGACAGCACTTGCCGCTCGTCCGCGCCCCGATCGCGCGGACGTAGGCGGTGAATATCTTTATGGTGGTGCTCCGCGCGGAGGAGGCTACGAGCGCCGCTCGTCCACGCGGCGATGGGTGGTGTACGTTTGTTAGGCATCAACATACAAGCCAGTGCGAGATCCACGTATAGTTTGAAATTGTCCCACGGATCATATTGTCAGGATAACAAGTATCCTATGATGTAAATCAGGCCATGGTCTACCTGTGTGTAAAATCTCATCAATATCCATGAAGCCATAAAGTTCTAAAAAGGTCAGACAGACAACCCAACAGGCAGACAGTTTCACTTTCGTTATTTTATTCATAACTTCATAGCATGTCAAAATGTTCTTGGTTGGGACTTAATACCATCAAAAGTTTAAAATGGATGGCTAACTCTTACATGTTAAGGGGAGTTAACTACAATATCTTTCCTCGGTGACAAACGACCCCGACAGTGGCGTGCAAGCCCATAAGTTTGAACGCAGGACGTGTGGTAAGATTATATTACAAAAAATACAAAAAAAAAAAAAATATAAAGAGGTAAAGTTTGTGAGGTTGTAGGAAGGTAATCTCTGGATCTACTGAACCGATTTTGAAAACTCTTTCACTAATAGGAAGCTACATTATTCCCGAGTGCCATAGGCTATATTTACAACGTGCCCGTGGGATAATTTCTGACCAAAACGCGTGTGAAGCCGCGGGCTACAGCTAGTTAACAATAAAGTTACTTTTTCAAGGGGTTTTTCTATCAAGCATATCTCAGTTGCAGGCTGGAGTCAGGATTCGTGCCCGGTTGATGGCAACAGGCTCGCCCCCTTTCTCATTAACATAACTGGCGATTATATATATATAGGTGGTCCTCTGCCATATCCTCTTCCGCTTATTTTCATCAAAAATGGATTCCACAAGCGATGAAGTTTTTTTTTTTTTTTTACCTGAAGACATAAGATACATCACAGTCATTATGCTTCTAGCCACATATCTATGGAAGTCTGTAGCTAACCACGTCCATGTGGAAACCTGTACTTATATAGAAGTCGTTTAAAAGCTGGCGACTTCATTTCGCACGTAATGCATCACTTCGTGTGCCGCCATTAGCTCCTAATGCGTCGCGCTCTTTTTACAGACGTTTTGCACTTTGCTGTTGCGAATCTTTATTGATGTATGGTTTAAGTTTTTTGCTTTTGTCATTTCAGTCTATTCATGTACTTAGAACTACAATAAGACCTATTTAGGTTTTAAGTTTTAAAGTAAGTTTGACTGAGGAAATGACTGTTACAATGATTTTAGAGTTTCGTTTGATGGGTCATCTGATAAAAAGCGGTTACAATAAAACTAGAAACTTTACTTTAGGTGACAACCATGACCATCAAACAAATACCAGAGACATCCAACAGAACTATTATTAAAATTGGTATAATAGCACATTCACCTACATCTCCAAACGCCCTATTACATGGCACTTAAACATAACCGGCAAAATGTGGGTGTACACCTGGTACACCTCTGTCTGACCCTTTGGGGATTACACGCGTAATATTAGGTATTGAAAAAAAATGAATATTTAGAAATGCTAAAGACAGAATTTCAAAATACTACTGCTACAATACCTACTTGTATTTATATAACATACACCAAAACAGATCGTGTGTGAAATAAAATATGGTTACACACAAAGCGTTACAAAACCGGACAATTGGACATGGACATTGGACATGGCCGGACATAAAACATTGTTATCTATCGCCATTTTCCCCGCCATCGCACATATTCTATTTTCTGTATTGTTTGGTAGTCGTTCGCATCTCGTCCGTTTTCAATCGCGTGCTTTGAAAGCCTATTGGTGCATGCGTCCCATTTTGTTGGATATATAGGGTTGGCTTGGCGCTTTATGGAAATATTTTGTAGGACTTTTCCGGTATAGGTTTAATAAACCATCAGTGTCTAACTGTTTGTAAATTGTGGTATAATGTAGAGAGTTCTTTTTGTGAGTAAATTAATTGTGAGGAAAACAATGTCGTTCTGCGTGACCTGTTGTTTGCTAATTACAGGAACTGATGAACGCTACTAAAGGTGCCAAACTCGCAGTAAGTTCGCCAAATCATCGATACTCTAAGAAGAACAGCTGTGTGACATGCAGTCGTGAGAAGGAAAGGTACATACAAAGAAAAACTGCTTAAGCTGATTGGTGTAGATATCAATGAGTTTTGGCAGTGTTTAATATGCTTATGCCTCTAGTGATGACATTATCCAGGTATCAGGAAGTGACTGGGTAAATATTGGCAAGGACAGGGATTCGTGGAAAATGCTGGAGGAGGCCTTTATCCTAAAAGGGATCCATGTCTAAAAGGAAGAAGACTAACCATAATTAACAATAGACAATAAGCAAAATTACTAACACCCTGCCAACAACATTTGTATATTTGTATTTGGTAGAGATTTTGAATAAACGGCTTTTTTATTTATTTATTTGTTTTATGCCTATAGAAATCGCAAAACAAAAGATCACAAGTTATCAGTACATTAAATGATTAGTAACATAAGTAACCTTTCAGAAATATGAAAAACACATTCTCATAACCAAATTTCACCGTACCAGGCAGCCCTATTCCCATCCACTCCCGTCTGCCAACATCCAAAACTTCGGAATCGTCTGTTCACGCACAACTCTCTCCGAATACGTGCGACGAACATCGCCGTAGCAGTCGTTCCATTTCTTGGGACCATTTACGCCGGTGCTGGCGCGTCGTTCCGGTGAAATTACGCATATTACGCGGAGTCGCGCGAACTTGCGCGGAAATACGCGAAGTTAGAGGGCCGGTAGATGTGAAGACGTGACCTGGCGTTGCAGAATGGTTGTCTGATAGAAGGGAAACTGTTCCCTTCCCTTAATTGGTATCTGAGGGTATATTTTTCTGGTGCTTTTTCGTGAGATGTTATAAAAGTTTTAATTTTTGGATTATGTCAGGGTTTTTTTTCCATCTTGCTCGTTTAATGTTGTAATGTTGATGCATGCATAAAATTTTTGAATTGGCTTCTTTTGAGGATACTTTCATGCTAACTTAAACTTCCTTTACTTGTGATTTTTTGCAATATCCTTGTAACCGATCGGCTGTGTGGATGTCGGCTAGTAAATTATAGAAATCTTGCAGTGGAATAAAACAGACACATCAAAATATACAAAATCTACGATTTCCGTATCATTTAAGTACGGCCACCATCTGCAAATGGCCACGGCTCAACAGAAGGTCCAAAGCCACGGTGCTAACTCACGGTGTTTTAATTATACGTCACTCGTTAGTATAAAAATTTATTTCAGCCGCCATTTTGTGAAGGTTGTCCAGTCAACTCATACGGATTAGCGCGGCTTAATATTTGACATTAGGAGTTATGTGCCCCGTTTGTTACGGTATGGGAAACGTTAAAAATATATATATGAAGAGGGTGGAAGTGTTATTTAGCCAGGGTTGCGGGACTGTTCGAAAGAGATACCGCGGCCCTGGAACGCAAAGGGCAAAGGAAGGAACATGGATGAGTTTTAGTCAGTAAAAGTCTGACACTCCCTCCTGCTCAGCCCAGAGCGGGAGGGGTTCTATGTTAAGGGTTTGGTTTCCGCACTTAGTTCCTAAATTAGACCATTGTACGTGAGCCATGGTGGCCGTTACTCCAACCAAAATCAAAATAAAAATATTTTTATTTCACAAAGGCCTAGATGGGCACTTATAAAACGTTGACAAAAAGGTGCACGGTTCGGGTTGGTCGTTTCCTATGGAGAAGAACCGGCCAGAAACTCCATGGTTACTCTTTTCAAATCATTTGGTGTTACAATATTATCATGTTACAGCATTAGTACTTAAGTATGGGGGAACAGCATAGGCCCGACAATAGGTCGATGGTTACTACACAAAAAAATTTAAAACAAGATGAAAAGTTAACAAAAGTTAACGAGCATCTGGGAATCTACAAAGCCTATAATGTTCACACATTCACAAACAATCGGTAAAAAAAGAATCTATACAAAGGTAAGAAAATATTGAATAGTAAATTAAACAAGTGACACAAATATTGTCATCAGTGCTGTAACTATTCTGAGCAAAAGATGTATAAATGATTTGAAAACTATCGTAAAGAATCTGGTTAGATAGATGAGAAAAAATGAGATTGAGAATAGTTAGAGACATCCACATATTTGTGCCGTTTATGAGCTACCAGGGAAGGCGCATGCGCAGAAGGAATTAAAGCCAAACTTCTTTGTCTTTGACGTAGTCCTTGATTTTGCAATATGCTTTTTTAATAAGGACACGTTTGATGTAATTTTTGAACTTTCCATCGGTCAGTTCTATAACTGACTTTGGCAACTTGTTATAAGCGTATACTGTTTATAAGAAAAGACTTGCTAGTTTTAGTTAATCTGAATTTAGGTATTACAATTTCGTGTTTACTGCGTGTATTTATACTATATGGAAGTCGCTTCTAATTTTGAAAAGCCCTCGATTTTAACCAGCCCACCTTCCTCCAGAAGCAGATCAAACTTCCTGGTCTTCTCAGGACATCCTCAAGGGATCTCGGTGTTCCAAGAGTCTCCTCACGGATCTGGGTGACGCCGGTGCACTCGAGGAGTACATGCGCTACAGTTTCCTCCGCCTCCATGCACGCTCTGCACAGGGGGCTATTAGTGATACCTAGGGTGTGGAAGGGAAGGCGGGAGGGGTTAGATTTCTGGTATAGATTTATAACGAGCGTTCATACAAACTTTTATATTCCTCATTTAACACCTTTAGAGGATACAGCATAACCAGCTAATAATGTTGCTACTGCTGGGACTTAGGCCTATAAGAGGGAATGGGCTAGAAGCGACCACGCGGGTCCAGTGCGGGTTGGTAGATGTCACATGTCTTTGAATTTTCGGCGCTAAGACCTGCCACTTTCCTCACTTTGCCGATGTTTTTCTTCACCGTTCCGAGAGCAGTGGTGATGTAATAAATTACAAAAAGTAATGCGCCCGCCTGGGTTCCAACCCACGACTTACTGTTCGTAAGTCGGGGCCACCACCACTGTGCGACCGCTGCTCACAGCTCTTTAGAAGATGAATGTTCTAAAATCCTTTCTTAGTGCTTGATATAATACTCGTGTAATTGACCGAGTGGTTTAGATACCTTTTGCTAACTTTAATATAAAATGGCACTTACAAGTCTTTGTACTTTACACTTAGGTACAGGGCCAACGACTAACCTTTCAGATATCGAAAAACTATTTGAACAAAATACGGGAACTATTTTAAAAGCCTAAAAGCTTAAACTAGAAGCACTAAGTGTAGAGATTTCTTTGTCGTATAACTCGAATAGTTGCCATAAGTTTAACAAAGTTATGGAATGTTTGTAACTAGTTAGATAATTTTGAGATTGGAATTTGCGAAGACAATTTATTTGCAGTACTATTTAATGTATCTCAGAATTCAAAAACACAGTTTGGGCAACCCAAACAGCACCACCCTGCTGACTGGCTCCTATTTTTATCATGACGTGAACGTATTTCTCATCAGGCAGTTGCTCCAAGTTGAATACTGCTATTCAGCTGCATCTCGTTGAGCAGGAAGTCAAACCTACATATATTGACTGCCTCTATATATTGACTGCCTCATTAATCTAGTGGTCGCATACGCAACCGCTGAGCATGAGGTCGTGGGTTCGATTCCCAGGTCGGGCAAAGCGTTATTGGGTATTTCTATCAGGAATTACTTAGTTGGAACAATGAAGCCTGGATTTGTTCCCGGTTGATGGCAATACGCTCGTCCCCTAATACACGGGACTTAAACTTAACTGGCGGAATGTGGGTGTACTATTAATAGGTACACCTCTGTCTAATCCTTCAGGGATTACGGGCGTGATTTTATGTTAAAAAAAAGATTTGATTTTGACTAAGAATATATTGCTCGTTTTCACTTAAACAATGCGACACCTAGATGAATGCTTAAATTTAAAATATTGGTATAAAATTCATTTAAGTATCGCTTAGTGTAAAAATTAACGAACACTACATCTGGATTCAAAGACGAGATTCCTAAACATTTGTAACTTACTTCATAGTTAAGTTACCTACTAAACTAAAAAAAAAACTCACTACCATACAAAGAGATTCACTTATACTTCTAGAGCGGACATTGGGAATATTGTCATACAATTTTTTTGATCCCGAACATTTCTGATATTGTCACACGAATGCTACTTGACAAGCGGGCGTCTGACACAAGACTGAGCGACTTGTTAGTAAGTACACACATCAAAAGTGTCTAGGGATCAAGCATTTTTATGTGGATTTCTTGAGATTGAGATGTGGCTTTGTAATAAATTTATGATTTTATAAATTTATATGGATCCTTTTTGGTGCATTTCATAATTTGAATCAGGAACTGTGAATCAAATTCGAGTAAAAGATGAAAATCAGCTGTCAATATTTTCCCTATAAAAACATACAACGCATTGAAGACATTATTAGTGCTACTGTTTCCCTACTACTGATTAAAACCAACGTTATTATGGAGCGGCGACGTCATTTAAGCAGGGAAGAAATGCTCAGAGCCGTGGGAATGATAGAAGCTGGTTCCCGGCAACGTACTGTGGCTTTAGCTCTGAATACAAGTCAGAGTGTTATCAGTCGACTTTGGACACGTTACCGAAGCACTGGTACCGTGGCTGAGCGCCATGGAGGACGGTATCGCTGCACCACACGGAGACAAGACCGATACATTCAAATCTTAACTCGAAGAGCTCCAACAATAACCGCCATGATGTTAGCCGTGAGGCTTCATCACTCTTCAGGGAACTTAATTAGCGACCAAACAGTCAGAAACCGCTTGCATGAAGTGAACCTTCATTCCCGAAGACCGCTACGGGTACCACCTATAGCAATGCACAATCGTAGGATACGATATCAATGGGCTCTTGAACACAGAAATTGGGCAGAAGAACAATGGCGTTTCGTGTGCTTTTCTGATGAGTCTCGTTTTGGTATGAGACCGGATACAAGACGTATACGACACTGGAGAACCCCTGGACGCCAACAGCGATTAAAATCCTGCCAGGAAGTCCATCCTTATAGTGGTGGAACCATCATGGTATGGGCGGGTATTTGGATCGGCGGAAGGACTGAGTTGATTTGGATCAGAGGCAACCTCAACGCTCAAATTTATGCTGAGACGATTGTATCAGACGTCATCGTTCCTCTACAAGTGCAAATCGGTCCCTTATTTCAGTTAATGCATGATAATGCACGACCGCACACCGCAAGAGTTGTAAGACAGACTCTCGCCGCAGCTAACATCAATGTCCTGCCCTGGCCTGCTCAGTCGCCAGACTTGAATCCGATTGAGCATGCATGGGATATGCTACAGAGAAGAGCTCTGCCGAATATGGAGGGTATCCAGTCGCAAGAAGACCTTTTTTTGTTGTTGCAACGAACATGGGCGGCCATTCCACAGCGTGATTTGGATGAACTCATTTTGAGTATGCCAAACCGATGTTCTTGTGTTGTTAGTGTTCGCGGTAGAAACACGGATTATTAATTGTTTAAGTTACCCAATAAAATTTTAAAGAAAACTGTTATTTCAGTCTTTTTTTCGAACTTTTGTGTTAGTGGTTCAAATGTCAAAAATCCCTTTATTAGGAAAATGGCAAATTTCTTTATTAATGCAAAGGTGACTTGGTTTATCGTTACTGTGACAAACGAAAACACTTTATTTGATGAATCCTTAAAGAAAATTTTAATTAATATCAATCAGGAGAAAAGTTATTGCAAAAATATATGTTGATCCCTAGACACTTTTGATGTGTGTAGTATATTAACAAGTATTGGATTACGATTTTCTTCGTCTTATCCCGTCTATCACTGGTAAATATTTGAATGTCTTTACTCGACAAAATATTCATCTACCTTCATACATATTCAATAGAATGTCTGCCCAAGATGACTCTCAAAAACCGCTTCCATTGTGTGACCCCATTCCTTTACAACAGACCCCATGTAAGTAGCGTAGGTACATGAAAATCGAATCGTACCGCTGCGCTGCCCAGGTATTTAATTAATAAAGTTCCATGTCAATGTCCGTGCTTTGAATTATATAAGGTCCGTTCTCGAACAAAATATCGGTGGACTGGTCGAAAGGGGTCGTCTGATTGAAATATGGAAGATTAGGGAAAGAAGGAAATGGGAAATATGGAAGATTAGGGAAAGAAGGAATAATCCCTGAAGGGCTACGCAGAGATAGTACCTGATAGTAGTACGCACCCACATTTCGCCGGTTATGTTTGAGTCCCATGTAATAGTGGGTGAGCTTATTGCCATCAGAAATTCCTGATGGAAAAACCCAATAACATTTAGACCGATCTGGGAATTGAACCCAAGACCTCATGCTCAGCAGTTGCGCTAGCGACCGGTAGACCAACGGGGCAGTCATTAGAGGCAAATAACTTGTTGTTGTAATTGTATGTCAAAACTGCGTGTATAATTATAGTTAAAGAATGGCATCGCTCAAACTGTATACATAATTCGAGCCGGTGAAAACAAAATTCAAAATCTCCTTTTGGGCTCATCCGCAGTTGGGAAAAAATGGTCAATGAGCTCCATTTTGCCAGTAAGATTTGCAATGCAACGCATTGGAGCGCCCTTGGTATTTGCTTGGCTTTCTTACTTGAACCTCTTGGCTTAACTACTCGTATCACGTAAAAATCACAGACATTCACAATCACTATTGTACAAAGTACTCGTAAATAGGTAAGATATTTCATCACACTGTATTTTCATCAAGATTACTCACCACTAAATCAATTATATACCTAGTCTCTCTAATCTTTCAACAAACAAATATAAACAGACAATTCCACAATATGAAGCCGACCCAGTCCAATGAATAGCAGTATGTTTATTTAGTTGCGTCTGTGAAATAGCCGCGTCGACACTTGTGTGTAAACAGTCAGATATAACTCATTACGCTGCTGATCACTTGTATCACTGCCTGTTTGTGTTAACTTGGGCATGGTTAATATCCGGATTTGCTGGGAAATACGCAAATAGATTGTGTTTGGTTATACAGAGAATCAACGAATTTTAGAGATTCAATTAGTGCCTAAATCGGAACTGCCGAATGAATAGGATCGTCAAAAGTTGATAAAACAACTAATGGTTGTTCATCAACTCTTTCATTACGACTAAACTTAAAACTGAAATCCCAAAAATAAACCATGAAGAAATGATGCAACGAACCCTTCAGATGATTCTCAGTGTTATTGTGGGAGTAAGGATGTTCTCAGTGTATCTACGACAGTCCACAGCCGCACATAGGCATCCCAACTGGATAGACTGACCTTCGACTCACTGGATGCAGAAGGTAAAGAACCAGGAGTTCCGGCGCAAAAATATAGGGACCTACCTATAAAATAAAATCCTTTATTGCATTATGTCGTTTATTTTTGCTTGGTTGGTGGAGATGTAGTGTAACATGAAGACCGATTCAATGTATGTGCGACATCTATAGTCCACGAACTTTATCATAATAATTTTCTACAGCCATCGGAACTAGTCTAGTTATCTCATGAGAATCTGAATAAATTATATGATTTGCTTTATCGAAAGTAATACCTAACACTCCTTGCACGTTGATGACTTTCTTCACTTTAAGTACCATTTTTGTGACCACAAATATTCCGTCTTCACTGCATACGTGAACGTATCCATTGTTATCCGTCGCTATTCCCAGGAATCTTGGATGATCTCGCAAGAGTATCGGTTTGTTGTCACCACTTTTAATACCAAATAGACCAGAACCGTTGATGAAGAAAATATTATCTTCCGTGTCCAAAACAAATTGGTGGACTATATTACCGTTTAGTTCGGGTACAGCTTTGACGGTTCTGTTCGTATAATAGTACGCGCTAAGGCTTGGAAACTTGATAAAGTAAATGTACTTCTTGATGTATAGCCACCAGATATCCAGGTTCGGCATGTTCAGTCTCAGCAAGGTTTTGTTACTCGGGTTGTATCTGTAGATCCCGTGACTGCCTCCGAAATACATCTCTCCCGTTGTTGGATCATTGGAGATGGCAAAAGCGTCTTTTACTCCTTTTAGTACCATTAGATTTCTGGTGTTAATGTCGAGGATGGCAGGTACGTACTCCCCCTGGCCGAAATCGAAGCTGAAGAACAGACTGTTGGTATTTTGGTCCACTGATAGTTGGTTGGGGCTGTGAGCGATGGTGGTCAAAATTTCCTTTACGTAGCAATGTCTGGTGGGGTCCTTGGAGACAACGTCACAGTATTTACTGGTTAGCTCTCTCGCTTCGATACACATGATAATAGAGACGAAAAAGTGAAGTCTCATCTTGTTTTAATTTTCGACGAGAAAATTTTACTTGATCCGGAACTATTTGGTTAAAATAATATAGATCCTGAAATGAGGCAGGCTTTCAACAGAAACGCTTCAAGAATTTTTAACCGATTCCAACGCCTACATTATAAAATAATGTCCTTTTTGACTATATTCAATGCACCACTTTTCATTAACTTATCACTATAATTTTTGGAGATTTTATATACACCTAATACAACACCTCATCTCAGTTTGAGATAAAAGCCAGCAATGCGTGTCCGAGTGTTTGCAAAAATCAGTAGGTACTGTTCACACAAACAATGAAAGAATGTGTAAATATTGATATGTAAAAAAGATATATGTTTATGTAATATTAATTGTTTTGTCGGTGATGATATTAGGTTTCACTTAGCGATGAGTGGAATTCTCTCAACAAGTTATTATGTGTGTAATCGCGGAAGATATTCATCGGTTCTACTTGTAAACTTATACTTGTGAACTTGTACCTTATAATTGTGTGATCTTTTCAGGGCTCATCTTCATCTACAGGGATCATCTTGGCACAGTTCTACAGGGATCATCTTGGCACAGTATTCTAATTAGTTTAAAACGGCGTCGGTGGTAGTTCTTGGCCTTGCCCTTACTCGAATACTCGAAGGTTTTGTATGAAGATGCAAAAGGACCTATACCTTTTCCTACTCTGTAGGAAAAATCGCTACTTGGTGTTTGTCTATGTGAATCTACCATCTGGAATATTCCTTAGTAGGTTACTCATTCGACAGTCGACCTCTCCTGTGGAAACCCATACACGAACATCAGCGCCTTTTTCTACCATGAGAATCAAAGGAGGGAATCGCAAAAATTTTAAAGATATTTTAGCAATATTATGACAGAGGTGAACATCTAATAATTACCTTAACCTGTTGGCTATAAAAACCTCGTAGCGGCTCAAATGATGCCTTATTTATAAATATTCCGAATAAAAAAGACGTAACACGTAATCTAAGTGATAAAAATCAACATAAACAATAAACTATGTAAGGGGTGCTGTCAAAAGTCGCGCCGTAAAACAGGATCGTGAAACTTAATAGGCTCAGGATTTTGGGACGGGTCCTTACTCTTTGGTGATAGAAATAAAATTGAAAGTTTTCTGTGAACAATTTTTTGAAAATTTAGTTGCATACCTCTATTTAGCCCATTTTTGCTTAGAATTGTACAGTATAAACACAAATCACCTTTCATATTTTATTTTAATAGTAACGCCTAATTATAGCATCCTATTTTTTTCCGTATTTTCCTAATGCTGGGCCTTTCACCTCTCTCTGAGATAATGAAAATCAAACAAGACCACTCATAAAACCAATCTTGTTTTTAAATCAGTATCCGATAGATACTGTAACCGATTCTGGGGGAAACCCTTATTACCTTTACCCCAAAAGATACACAACTCTCGTCCAAATTAAATTGCAAATTTAATTATCACCCCTGAACGTGAATCGGTGGGGAAAACCTGCATGCTTGAGAAAACGTTAAAAGATTGGGATGGTTACAAACCGTCTCAATTTGAAACGTTTTTAAACATGAACACCCTATGCATATGTGGTGGATCTACAATCTTGTTAAGAGGAAGTCTCTTGGTTTGGGGATGTTACTTGTTAATGAATTGTGGTAAACAGAAACGCAGTGTTGGTTATCCTTTATACTTATAACGCAGATTTGGGTATGGCTATACAATTTATGTAGCTGGTACAAATTATATTAGCTAAAGTAGGTGGTTAAGGGGAAATCGATATTGCTCGCTCCGCATTCGGTGTAATCGGCGGTAGTATGTTGATGCGCATAAAAAGAACACACGGCAGTTTGTATATCTGCATTCTCTTGCCCTTATCCCATATATTTAAAAAACGTTCATCTTAAGCTCGGAGTTTCAAAAAAAGCCAAAATTAAAAAAAAAAAGCCAAAACAAAATATAATAATTATGTTTAAAACGAAAAAAAAAACACTCTAGAAAACAATCCAAGACAAACAATCTTGTTTTAATACTTATAGAATTTGAATCTTTCCAAATATGTACCAAACCACGTAAATACGAAACGAGAACGATCCGGTAGCCGTGTCAAATTGGTGCCATAAAAGTACTTTACTGATGTAAGATAATGTTTTAGTGTTGCTTAGGTAATGTGAAACAGCTGACATTGCGGACCTTACGAAAACCATTTCCACCTGATGGTTATTGCCATAAATTCATAATACTACAACACGTCTGTTATCTCCGAAGGCTAAGCAGGGTTGGATCTGCCCCACACTAGGCCATCATCGTTTCATATCAGACGAGTTGCGGCCAAACGAAAGCCGATTTAGTGTAAAAAAACCTATAAGACACCCACACCCTTATTTATTTTACCCGTTATTATTACCCGTATTTATTTATTGTAACCAGTATTACTTTCGAACACGTTATAATACTTATTACCTACTCACATTTTTATCCTAACTCGTACCTACATACACATTACATAAATTAACTGATATCTATTTATTGTACTTAATCATTTATTCATATACTATCTTTGAAACTGTTTTCTGTATGTCATTTACTCCCTCAAGGTTCATTGGAAGACCAGCGTCAGACAGCATCACCTGTCTGGCATGAATGCTGAAATGGACCTTTTTGGCGCAGCCGTGAGGCACACAGTACAGTCATACGATGTATTTTCTCTTTTTTATGACTTTTTGTAATATTATTGTGTGTGTGCCTAATGTACTGACGTCGAATAAACATTTTTCTTTCTTTCACATTTCAGTTATGTTTAAGTCCTATTTAATTAAAAAGGGGCAAGCCTATTGCCATCAAACGGGCATAAATCCAGACTCCGTGGCTGCTAGTGAGAAATTCCTGTGTATTAAAATATGTTTGTTAGTACATGGTTACTCTGACAGAATAACATACGAAACGGTCTACTTGTCACACCACACTGTAACATCTAGAAAGTCAAAGACATCGGAAAGCTGGTGTTTTGTTCGATGGTTCTCTTCTTTGTGCTTGTCATTAGTTAACTGTACCTACATGGAGAGTCTTCCTCTTTTAGAAGTAGACCGACAAAATATAAAAAGTAGCCAGTTTATTTGATATTGTGATACAAACTCATGTAACATCCACCACACCCACAAATTTTGGTGATAACACAATATCAAAATCTGTGGTATAATACTGAGCCCGAAGGTCTGAAACGTGAATTAGATACGGTGTCAGCATCTTTGCTAAAATCACTCAATTCACATTTGACGAAAAAAAAAAATGTACGTAGGATTACCAACGTTATGCCAAAATTGTTTTCTTAAAAAAAGAGCCGTATATCTTATGGATTAGAGTTTCCCCATGTTGTCCTAATTATAGGAATCTCTCTGTTTACTCGACTTTGGAAGAAGATGTACTAAAGTATCTAATATCTCAATTTCACTTGTCAAATAGATTGTATCAAGATAAGAGAATGTTACGCTTCGGTGTGACAGACGGCACTGCATTACCACCGAACAAGTTAGATTGGTTTGTTTGACGTAGCTACATACTACATACAACCATAGCCGTAAACTAGGATCAGTTGTATTCTGCTAATACAACTGATTCTAGTGAAGTTACGTTTGTCACTAATAATTAGCTTATAATAAGTAGTATGTATTACTAATATCATATGGATCAATGTCTAAAATAGAGTTTTTTTTTATATCTCGGTTACACAAACTTTTGTATGATAAATTCTTTTCGATATTTGTTAGTTGGTCCGTAGGTCGACAGTCAGCCTGTCAGTAGGGGAATATAATAGTACAGGAATATGTTTTCAAACGTATAAAATGTTCAGGAGATTCATTATGTAAGTTTGAGTGAACGAATGACATGGAAAAGTATGTAGGTACCTACAAACCTTCCTACTCTTTGGTATTCTCTCTATTGAACAATATTGCCCAATTCCTACAAAAGTTACACTTTAGTCATATTCAGTTCGCAGTTTGGCTACACAACCGATCATCAGAAATGTCGATCTAATGAATGCCGATTGTAGTTACATGAGTCCGTATTCCTTGGCAATGAACAGATTGACTGCCCTATAGGTACTCGGGAAGAGTAAAAAGCGCGGTTGCTGACGGTAGTTCTTAGTTCGGTCTTGAGAGTTGGGCAAACAGTTTATTTATAGGTTTTCTGAAATTATCAACAGAAATTCGAGGTATTCTATCTTGCGCACGCTATCTTGAACTCCGCACAAAAACTATTCCACATTGCGCAGTTAGAGAGGGGCATTGACTATTGAACGAAGAAGTGAATAGAAATAAAAACTTAATGTTTGTATTCGAGTCTGGATCTAAGGGTTACCATGACGTCTTAAATCAGTATTGTTTTAGTGTCACTCCAGAGTGGGAAAGGGACGGAACTATAGAGGACGATTAGTGCTATCTCTTTGACACTCTGAAATAACATTAAAACAATAGGCTTAAGACGTCATGGTAGGCCACCTGTGTCTAGACAAGGCAATACTTAGGACATATTACTCTGCTTACCAAGATCAGGCTTCATGTTACTATATCATAAAATCGTAAATGCAATAGAAAACTTGTAAGTTTTACCAACAGGGCTGCAAATGGCAGTTGGTCCTTTAGTACATCAAAGAAACAGCATGCTTTTAGTCTAGAGGTAAATCTGAAACTAATGTATTCCTACTACTCTCATGCATGTGAAAATATTATGCATTTCACTTTGAGACTTATTTTAGAGAACTTAATTAAAATATGATACATTTTAAAATACTAGATTTGCGTTACCTTTTGTACACGGGCGTTCATTATAACGTGGATACTGTGCAGATTAAAAGAAAATAATTTTACTCAAAACTTGGCTATTTTTTTTCTTTCTCCTGTTATTGTGCTTATTAAAATAATATAAAAGTGAGTCAAACAAATAACAATATTACTTTCGTGTTTATCCAGTTCTTAATGTTGTATACATCATAATTGTGAATGTATTACCTAGTTTTAAAGAAGCCACATAATTTTAGTTTATTGCTAGCGAATTCAAAAGTGACCCGGCTCTTTCTCATTGAATTCCTTTTTAATGTGAACTCAGACTAAGATGCAGCATAATTCGTTGATTCCATGAGTGACTTATTTTTGCTATACAACAAGGGCTAAGATTAGTTTTTTAAATCGAAAAAAAAATCGCTTCAGAATCAGGCCAAGTCAATAAAATAACCTGGCTTATAACTTTTCAAGTTATTTTCATGACTACAAAGCAACGCCTAGTCATAGTCTCAAAAGGAATGTAAATATAATTGGGTACTTAAGAATTCAGGCGTGGAATGTCCATTACAGTAGAAACATTGTTTGAATAAGATACCTTAAGATGTTTTAAGTATAAAGGTATCTAAGTATTAAGTTATTTTTCAACTGAACAATAGCTTCAGAATGATGAAACATTTACGAAGAAAGCTGTGGATTAGGTCCCGGCTAAACACAAAGTTTAAATATTTGAATATGCTGTTATTTGGTACAGCGTATAAAAATGTTCAAAATTCTATTTTATTGGTCACATTTTATTTAAAAAAATGTCTACATCCATGTCGTTACAAACCTATATCTTCAGATTTCCATAAAATTCTGCCGTTGAAGTATGCTAAAAGCTTAAATTTTAAACTCGGCTCACGTACAGAGTTGTAAATGGTGATTTTCGAGAGTCGAGTGAAAAGTTTTGTGGGTTCCCAGACGATAACCGCCTGGCCATGAGCATCACGCTCAAGTGACACGCGTCTTGCTATAGCAACTGTGGGGAAAACAAAAGCCCGCCACAGATGATAGGTAATGCATGACAAAATATAGGTACATGCAAAACCGAGTTCAGTTTTAGAGAGTAACTGTACAGTTTTCTCCTACACACGTTCGTGCATGGCAATGCAGTTTCACTGTACAAGCAATACTATACTGCTAATGCATAAACCTATCGTCTATGGCGGGCTTTAGAGAATGCCTCAAGTCAACGCAACGACATTAATGCAAAGGAAAAAACTGACAGACGCGCGTGTCGTTTGATACAAGGCGCGTCGAAAGCGTTGCATCGTATGAGGTCGTGAAAGCGGCGTAAGCGACTCAGTCGTGGCTATCATCCAAATGGTTTGTTGTAAATTTCGTTGCATTTTCTAAAGAGATGTAGATTTTCTTCGCCAATTTTGTGGTTGTGTAAACGGAAATTGTATCCATAAAGAGTGCTTTTTGGTGCACAAATGGGAGAACGAAGAAATAAGTAATGTGTTTAATGTTTGCGGCAAAATATAAAAACACAAACGGCAAACTGAGGAATTGTAGTACACACTTAAATCACCAAGCATTTAAAAATCCAGACGTTGCTATATAAAAATGACCACCACTGTACCAACTCTCACACAAAAAACAGTTAGTAAATTTTTGAGTAGCTGCATTCTGACATCATTAATCTGCATGTATTTGTACAACGTAGCTCTACACTGTTGATTTTACAGGGTATCCACTTAAAACATTATGAACTCCACAAATATCACAACTACATTCAAAATTTTACCTTATTTTTAAAGTAATAGAGTACGTTTCACTTTATACTATTTCCTGCAGTAAGCACTGCAAAAGTCAGTAAGAATTTTCATTATTAAAAGTAGTTTTTTAAAAACGTGAAAGTTTCTCAAACAGATGTGAACTGTTGTCGGACAAGTGTTTTTATTATTTTTGATTCGCTAGTTGAAGTTTTCAGGTTGTTTTTCGAATGAATTACGAGTGTTGTTCAAGTTGTTTTCGTATTTATTTTTGTTTTGAGAAAGAATACAAAAAAGCATTTTAGTCAGTGTGTATACTGGCTTTAGAGTATGAGGCAATAAATCTACGTAACGTTGATTGAAAGAAATCTGTCGTTGTAAGAAAAGTTGGCTGCTGTGCTGCGTGTCGCGGGTTCGATTCCGGCACGGAACAAAATAAATATTTGTATGGCTTACAGGTAGTTGTTCCGGGTCTGGCTGTTTGTGTATGTGAGTTTTAAATATCTGTAAACGCACTCACGATACAGGAGAAATTCCTAGTGTAGACACGTAAAAAAAAGTTTATTTTAAAAAGGTCAAAGGCAGGATGATGTCATAATAATCCAAATCCGAATCATAATCCCCAAAATATTTAGTTTCATGAAATAGTGAAACTTTTCGATCAGCCAGTTCCCCCACAACATATAATGATAAAGCCCTATAAAGCTATTCTTCAGTACCTCATTTATATAAGACAATCTCACGCATCATGCGCCTGCGTTCCCAACTCCACGGTCGTCGGTCGGTTTCTGAATACCCAGTATTTTACATGGAGCGACTGTCTATCCGCCTCCACAACCCAGTTAGTACTGGGTAGTTAGACTGGTTGTCAGACTTTCGGGCCACTATGGGCCTATCCGTAACGATCCTCAAAGATCTACAAATTAAAGCCAGGACCAACGGCTTAACGTGCTTTCGAGGCACGGAGGAATCTCTGTATTCAATGAATGGTCACCCATCCTCAAACCGACCTTGGCAAGTGCGGCTTAACCTTGAAGATCGACCCGTGTGGCTATTATGATTTAGACACGAGCTCCACGCAACTTAGTAAAACTCATAAATTAACCACACGCTCCTCAAATTAGAACATTTTAATACAAAACGGCGGCGGGGACTGCTCCTTTGTGCCTCAATTACATCCTATTTGAGATTAAATAATGTGATTGGGGTCCTGAAATCCCCTTTTGTTAGTCACAGGGTTACAGGACCCGCAAAATTGAGTTGTGAAGTTTTTAAAATTATTTGAGTGCAATAAAGGAGTATGTAAGGATGTCAGCTACTGGTGGTGTTCTGTGTTCAATCTTTTTCCTAGGGGACAAAAGGGAAGGGAGGGGGAGGAAGTTAAGAGGGAGGGAGGGGGTATGTTTTAAGAGTGTGGTTTTGCGTTAATTTTTGCCACATTAATTTTATGATTTAGTTTTTCTTTCGTTCTTTCAATCAGACATCTAACGGATAAGAGCTCTAAAGATCCGACTCAATTAAATTGGACCCTATAATACTACATGCTATGTCTTCAAAACCATACCAATTCCCACGATGAAAAAATCACTTTAAAACAAAGGCTTTGAATACCGCATATCTATTCACAAGTTGCCCACCCTTACTAATTACCCTCACTCAAAATCCCATACACGACAGAAAGTCAGCTAAAATCCGTTGGCAAAAGATTCTAAACAAAGGTGCTTAGGAAGGAACATTAATATGGCCGCAAGCCCCGTGGATAAAGACGTAGAGCGTGGAGGCATGACATGATGGCGAACAGAAGATCTACTTCAAGCCTTTTTCTGTTTTATTGTAGGATAATATAATCTACTATGTACATTATATACAGACTACAAATAGAACTAAAATAATGCTAAAAAGAATAGTATATGTAAGTTCTTACATATATAAAACGACAACAAAAGGACACTTAGGCGTCAAAGTACTCCTCCCCATAGATGTCATACGGAAACGTGCCCAGAAGACTGGCAGCATTGCCACGTTGAATGGCAATGCTAATTCTTTGACCAAAGAAAGAGCCAGCCCTGTGGTCAAGCGAAATGTCGACCAGTCGGCGAGATATTTCCTTAAAAAGGACACGCGCACTCGGGCCCCATGACCCAAGCGTTTCCACCCCAAACGGCTCAAAACTGTAGTTACCGATTAGTTAGTTCTGTTTTGTACGAAATTCAACTTGTGAAAACGCAATATGAAAGTTGGTAGACAGCCTCAAAATGACTCATTCAGAGGAATTGTGGCTAGTCTTTTCCTAACTAAATAATATGTTGGGGTCGGTTTTTGCTTACAATGACCTCCGCCAAATGTCTCGTCAGTACAAGACATTTTGCGGAAGAAGGTCTACCACCATAGGTACCTATTTCTCCCTGGAAGCAGAATTGATCTGGATTGTAAGTGTCTTCATTACAAAGAAAGACCTGAGCGCTTGTGAAAATGCTGGTACATGCACGTAATGTGCCACTACACAATACGTAGTATTATGATAAGTAGTGTTTTGTTAACATGCACTATATGCAATAATAGTAGTGTTTTGTTAACATGCACTATCAACCAGCACCCCAGATTGTCAGTTACACTTCAGAAGCTGGCTGGACGTTTGTTTAAATAACGAATTTCTTCTAAAGTATAACTCATAGAAAGTCGAAATATTGGATTAAGTAAGGTACATAATAGTTTCTAAATCCGAGCCCTATTGGACGATCTGAAAGTATAATAATAATAAAAATAATCATAAGGGGCCCGCTAGCTAGACACTTCATACTCGTAAAAACGTCATTTAATCAAAAACTGTCGAGATACAAAATATATCTTATTTATTTTCTATAGGTACAAAATAATGTCTTTAAGTAAACCTATCACCTGTTGATACCAAACGACCATGTTTTGCATAACAGCATTATTTCAGTGAACCTTCTGAATCTCTCTACTCCATGGCGTTCTCCAAAATTAATGAAAACGCAACGTCTTTTGAAAATAATTCATCTTTTCAACAGCTGCCCTCTTCTATGAAATGCCTCAAGCTTTGATTGATTAATTGTTGTTATTTCACTTTAACTTAGCATAACGGTAATTACTGTATCGTTCAAGATTATTTAAGATATAAAACGTTTAAGTTGATTGGCCTAAGATCTGTTTACTGAGGAGACTTGGTTAATAAATACCCTTGGTGAATCGAATAGGACGGTGATTTACCCGTGTTACGTGTACATCTTACTGCCAGTAGTAATATAGGTTACTCCATTCAGTAGTCAGTTGTTAGATGGGAAATTAAAAGAACCGGCCAAGTGGGAGTCGGACACGCGCATGAAGGGTTCTGTACAATAATATAAAAAAAAATATCTTAATTGGCGTCAACTATGTATGTATAGGGACACCCTTTAATTTTCAACTTTATTTTAATTTTTTGGAATATTTCCTTTATTTGTGCCGTAAGCCGTAATTTGCAAATTTCACGATTCTAGGTCAAAAGGAAGTACCCTATAGGTTTTGATTCCCTTGTGAAATCGCATAATAAGCGACATAAACAGTCATATCTTTTGATCGCGTTGACTTGCAAGTTTGATTTTTTCATTGCGCCAAGGGCAAGCAGACTTGAATATTTGGTATTAATTTCAGCTTGAGACTGCCACGTATTCCTGAGAAAAGGGAACAGTGTTACTATTTGAGACAGAAATATACAATTCTGATGCAACCAAATTGTATGTAGCGAAACAAGTATAAAACTTCTGTTACGTAACAATATCATCACGCCTGTAATCTATCTCCATAGGGTTAGGCAGTAGTGTACCTATAAATAGTACACCCACATTTCGCCAGTTACGTTTAAGTCCTATGTAATAGGGGGCGAGCCTATTGTCATCAACCGGGCACAAATCCAGACTCCGTGGCTGCTACAGAGAAATTCCTGATGTAAAACCCAATAGAAATTTGCCCGATACGGGAATCGAACCCAGGACCTCATGCCGCAGCCGCGACAAACGAGGCAATCAAGTTCTGGTAATACATACATAAACTCACACCTTATTTCCATGGGGGTAGGCAGAAACCACTTAACGCCATACATTCGACAAGGGAAGTTATCCACAAATTGTAATTTTTTTTCTAAAATAGGACAATTTTCGAGGTTTATTTGGCATTACAAACACCTTTAAAATTATACAAAATAAATAAACAAACAGAACTAATAATGCCAAAAGGGCCTCAGCTCAGCAAAATGCCTGACGCTGATTTTCAGCTGCAGCTCACGAGAGCCATACGCTCGAAAATTTAAACATACAAATATTAAAGTCTGAAATATTTTGCACAAATACAAAAAAAAAAAAACAAAAATATGCGACTCTTAATTTTAACACAACAACAAAAAAAGAAAAGAATACTGTGCACATTGATGAAAAAGAACAAAAAGACAATAATAAAAAGCTAATGTAAAAAATCGATAACAATAATAAAGTTGTTTAAAATTGTTATGTACATTAAAAAACATAATAAAAAGTAAAAATAATAGAATGTATAAAATTAATAACATTGGTCAAAGTGAAAAATGCACAAAATAGATAAAATATTGTGCCCATTAATAAAAAAGAACAAAAAGACAACAATAAAAAGCAAAAATGAAAAAAACTAAAAAAGTATAAAATTGACAACAAAAATAATAATTTTGGTTCAAAGATATGAAAAACATGAAGAATTGGACGGATTTCAAATTTTAATCACAAATGAAACTCTGAATGAAAACTGAAGAAGACTCTTCACCATTATTAAATGGCCCATTGCCCTTTTGGTTACCCTATAAAAAAAGTACAAAATGCTTTTAAAAAAATTGGTAAAGAAAGATGCTCTATTCCGTAAATTTTCCCCTTTTGTGTGATTAGAATCCTTTTAAAATGAAAAAAGCAAACCATGCTTTCCTTTAAAGCTTTTATACCTTCTTTTACTTTAACATTTTACTTAAGGCTGCGGAGCTCCATTTGCAGTAGCTTGAAACTCGGCCAATGTTTGTTAGCTAAACATTTTGACATGCAAGCAGCGTAAGTCAGTGAACAAGCAAAGCTAAATTCGTTCACTATTCTCACCGCATCCGGTATGGTATCGGGTAACTTAAGTTAAATATGCTGGATAGTGGTTAGCGTTGAAAACTAGAGGTTCATGGTTCACGAGGATCATGTAGTACAAACAACTTCAATACAAGCAGTGATTGCATAGTGGTGTGACCGTCGGACTGCCAAGTCATAGGTCTCGGGTTCGAACCTAAAGCACGCACTTCTGAGTTTTCGGATTCATTTGCGTATTGTGTTATTATCACTTGCTTCGGTGGATGAAAACATCGTGAGGAAACTAGCATGCCTGAGATATGCTTGACGGCGGCATAATTACTCTGACACCAGGTTAGGCACTAACCAAAGGATAAAGAAGAAGAACTTCATTACTGGGTATTCCACTGGGTTACTGGGATCTGGTGGATCCCTATGTAGTTGGGAAAAGATTAGTTGGATGGTGTGACGGAATCTTCATAAATCTGACAACCAAATATTCAGTATGTACATCAAACTAAGTAACTACACAAAAAATATTGCTGGGAAACGACAATTTTTTTGGGGTGAAAATTTATTTTTAAAGGTGTGAACACTGTGCTGATAGATGCATTGAATAGTCCAGGGGTCGTGGAAGTACTGAAAGTAAAGTTAAACATTAAGAACTTGTATTAAAAAAACTTTACAAATTTAGGAAAAATTACAAAGTTAGGAATCTGACTCCTTAAATAAAAGGTACCGAGGTATGGTCTAGAACAAAAAAAACCGCAATAACGGGGAGAAAAAAACCGTTCGGCTTCGTTAAGGATATTTTTACACCCAGTAGGTACAATTACAACCCAACGGCTGCAGTCTGCAAAAACGATTGGATGGTATGGCCTTTGCAGTTTTTTAGTTTTGTTGCAATCGAAATTGTACCTTAAATACCTTACTTTATTGACAGCACAAGTTTCTTCATGTCTAGTATCGGTGAGGCTATGAAAATGGTTTTGGTGAAAAATACTAAGCCAGCCAGCATGATGAAGGCGGGTGTTGAGCGCAACTTCGTAAAAATATTAGTCTAGCCAGACTGCGACCAGCTGAGTTGATGGATTCGTTAAAAAAAAATCAATGGTATTCGAAACTGTTCCGCACATTTTGTGCTTTCACAGAATTACTGAGTATGCAAAATTTCAAAAAGTCTGTAATATCTAAACTGGGTGACAATTTTTCGTTACCGTTTGAATAAAAAGGTACTTCCAATTTATCGGCTTTTCCGAATTTTCAGTGGCGGACGTTGTCCTATGGAACCATTTCCCTACCTTCAGGCGATATACGATGCTCCAACGAACACAGCCGAATGAAATGAATAAAAAAATAGGAATAAGAGCATCCATACTTTCCAAATCGAATAGTTTTTGTGTGTGAGTCATTGATAACCTCACGACTTGTTTCCATGGGAGTAGGTAGGAACTATAGAACGACTCCAACCACGATCATTACATCCTCCTTTTTCTTCATCCACGTTCATATAATGTTTAGTGTTGATCAGATGCATGAACGCTGATTGCACGTGCCATTGAGTAAACAATACACAGATTATCCGTGGATAATAACCATGCCAAGCCTGTTTGCATTTTCAGAATGGTATGTTGAAGTGTTTAGTACATTTCGCCAGCACACAATGTTTGAATTTCCAAGCAATTACACACGGATACAGGAAAGACTCAATAACAGTTTGGGAGGTCCTGAGTTCGATCATTCAGGATCAATAGCGCATTTAGACAATCATCATATCAGTTTGTTAACATCCACTAGTCCTTCAAACGACCGCTACTTCGAAAGGTCAAAGGAGAAATAGCCTCAACGAACTTTACGACCACAGTTTGCCATAATTCTCGTAACGCAATATCCCGCACGCGTGGGGATCGAACCCCTATTTTTTGCCTTATACAGTTAATTTACGTAACAGTATATTTAGGTTCTCTAAAACAACAACCACTAACCCTAAATATATCTAGTCCCTAAACAGTCAGGCAAATATAAACATCGGTCGTAAGCACACTCATCGAGCCAAGTTTTTGCGATACCCTGACCGAAGTCGGCCAAAGTCGGGTAACTTCGGGAAAGTTCGGCAAAGTTACGGGAACAATAAAAGTTGTAACAAGTTAGGAGACTAATCTAGACGCTTTACTTCGATGTTAGTATTTATTGTTAATGCTGTTCTCGGGAACTTTGACGTTTCTTTGTTTGATGCGTTCGTCCTTCAAGCTGAGTTAGGTCTAGGGACGAAAGCGGGAGAAAGTTTCGGGTCAAGACGAATGTATTACTAGTATCTATAAATTGTTACTTATTTTATTTGCCAGAGAACAGATATAAAGACGATACAATGAAATGGTTATCTCGCAAGTTATTTGTTGGACTTAGGGAGTTAACCCCAGTACAATGTAACTTTTATAGGTGAAACACAGTTTGTAGCTCAGGGTAGAAGTTTTAGTTCTCTAAATGTAACGAAGATTTGTACAAACCTTTGTGAGGATATTAAAGACTTTTGTGGTAACCACAAAGTTATAAAACAGTTTACCTACAAATACCTAAACCTATATTTTTCATTTTATGTTTGTCTTTAATTTTGTTACAAAGTATTCCTTGCGATACGATACTGTGCCAAAAGGAGTGGAGCTCGTGGCAAAATAATAACAGCCATTCGGGTTGAACTTTATGTTAAGCCGTACTTGCCTAGGTTGGTCTGTGGATGGGTGTCCGCCCATTACATTCCGAGTTTCCTCCGTGCCTCGGAAAGCACTTAAAGCTGTTGGTCCCGGCTGTCATCTGTAGATCTTTGACAGTCGTTACAGGTAATCAGTGGCTCAAAAAGTATGACAACCAGTCTTACCAAGGGGTATCGTATTATCCAGTACTAATTGCTCCATGTAAAATACTGGTATTCTGCTGCATCCGGTTAAACTGGAAGCCGACCCCAACTTAGATGGGAAACGGCTAGGCAGATGATGGCGATACTGTGCCAAAAAAGCATTTAAATCTCTGTTCTTTTACAAAAAGAACCAATTTTCTCTATTACTTTGTAAAAATAACCGCTCTGCAGAGTTTACACAAAGTAGAAAGATTTCGGGCCTGTGGACGGTGAGCTATGGGCTAGCTCGCCGTTCGTCCGTCTTATGACGACAGGCCGTGTCGACGGCGCGTTCGTGTTCCACGCGCGCCTCAAAGAGAGTTAGCAAACAGGAAGGGGTCCGTAAGGACCGACGCCTGCCAGACGGACTGTTCGAAAGAGATACCGCGGCCCTGGACACAAAGGGCAAAGGAAGGAACATGGATGGGTTTTAGTCAGTAAAAGTCTGACACTCCCTCCTGCTCAGCCCAGAGCGGGAGGGGTTATTTGATGATTTCCCATAGGTTAAAAAAAAAAAAATGAAAGATTTTCACGTACTATTTAAACTACAGCGACCACGACTTTAGAATGAGATGTAATGAACCTGTAATTAGATTAAATCGCACGATAGCTTCACCTTAATTGATTAATTACAGATGTCACTAATGACTGGCCACCACGCAACAGCTTCGAACATTCAAACTCAGTGGCAGTAACGAACTGAACTGCAATCAAGTTGTTTCAAGTGGCCGGGAGTGTTGTTAGCAACTATAGTTTATAGTCTGACTAGGAATTAAAGATAGGCTAACAACTACGGCTTTCAATAAACGTTCTATTAAGGGTGTAACAAGACCCATAACGATGCTGAAACGCACTAGTTCTCGCGTCATTGTAATTTTTTTTTTGTTCTAGACCATACCCGGGAATCTTCTAGTTACGAAGATATCGAGGGCCAAAGTTCTAACTTTTCCACAAGATTTTTTTAAAAATAGGTAAATGGTTCGAATATAAGATGTTTGCTTTAAACGCCTACACAACCCCCGTTGTCCGTTACATTGTGTCCTACCGTAAAACGTGATTTTTCACCCCCAAAAAAAAGTCGTTTTCCAGCAATATTTTTTGCGTAAAGTTACTTAGTTTGATGTACATAATGCTTGGTTGACGGCTTCGTTAAGAGTCTTGTTACACACTGTAGTTAATAGCCATTTCTGAACACATCTGCTAACGTTGCAATACAAAACCCAGCTTTCTGTCTTCGGCATTGAGTCTTATTCGCTTTTCCACGATCGTCGCTCCATCAATCTAGGAGTCGGATGCTGTCTTTACCCATTCACAGTCTTTGCTTAAAGACTTGCCGTTGGACAAATACATAACATAACATCACGCCTGTAGCCCCCGAAGGGTGAGGCAGAGTTGTACACCCACGTTTCGCCAGTGTTGAATAGTCATCATCATCATCATTTCATCAGCCGAAAGACGTCCACTGCTGGACATATGCCTCGCCAAGTGTCGCCACATTGACCGGTTCCGTGCGGCTCGCATCCAGCGGATCTCTGCAACCTTCACCAGCGCATCGGTCCACCTAGTGGGAGGCCTTCCAACGCAACGTCTTCCGGTTCGCGGTTGCCATTCCAGGACTTAGCCAATACCTCGAGTATAGCATGACTATGAGATGTCTTGTTTGTAATTGCTATAATTTTATTGAATCAATGAAAGTGCTAGGCCCTTCTTATTTTCACGTCCGCCCGCACTAGGCCAACGTGCAGCGTGGTGAATTATTGACCCACTCCCTGTTATCTCCCTCCAGTGCTGTGCGAATATTATACGTTGCTAGCAAAGATTAAGAAAAAAGAAAATAAAAAAAAACAAAAAAAAGAAAGAAGAAAAAGATTTTAAAAATAAGAAAGAAGATGAAATAGAAAAAGATGGAAAATAAGAATAAAGAAAAAAAAAGGAAGTTAAAGATTAAGTTGACAGAATACACCACCACCACCACCACATGTGTTGCATCACATTTGTACTATTTTCAGTTCCTTTCTTCTTTTCTGTATTTAGTGTGTACATAAATTTTTAAATAAATAATTGAAGACGAATCAATAAGCATTGGATTTTAGTGGGCTATTAGTGTTACAGCTTATTCACATTAACTTTCAATGTTATTTATTGCCTCTCCGTTCGTTGTATACTCACTTTATGCTTACTTCAACATTGTATATTATTGTCTCAGTATAATGTTGTGAGTGCAGCGTGGCCATATGGCGATATGGCCAGTTTACTGCCACGTTAACTCAAGGACATGGCCTAACTACTGTTTTAACTAGTATGTTACATTGTAGCAGGATAGCAATAAGATACCCACACCGTTTATTGATGTACAAGTGCTGGCTTTGAAAAATGTCACTACCGTCAATTTCAATTCCATAACCTCCATCATAATCTATATAACATAGCCTGAGACTGACAGATAAGAAGATAATGTAGTAAAGGTATGTAAGACTTTGTGTGGAGGTGTCCGCGATCTTAAATTTTTGTTCGACTGCCCAGTTGGTGGCAATAGGTTCACCCCCTATAACATGGGACTTAAACCATAACTGACGAAATATGTGTGTACTATTAGGTACACCTTTGCTTACCTTTCTTAGTACAGGCGTGATGGTATTGGTAACGTCAAGGATACATTAATAAAAGAAACTATAGTTTCTATACAATGTTAATCCAAATATTAACATGCAATCCTGTAAAAGCATTCACTACCAGCGAAAATTATCACGTCAAACGCCAAAAAAATGTTCACTTTCGGCCATCACATCAAAGTTTAATATTCTTCAACATCTGTGTCAGTGCCTCTATTGCAATTTACGACGTAAGAGCTACCAGATGGCGCTGAAGATGCAAGATGACCTAAAGCGTTCGTCCAGTTTACTGTTGAAAGTATGAATGAGAGAAGATTGCACGAGTCAGGTTCTTTTTAGTTGGTTTGAACGTATTTTACATACGTGGGTGAGAAATTCATAAAATAACATGACACGATTATCTCCGAAGGGTTAGGCAGTTCACCAGTTGTGTTCAAGTTCCATGTAATAGGGGGCGAGCCTATTGCCATCAATCGGGCACAAATCCAAACTCTGTGGCTGCTACTTAGAAATTCCTGACGGAAAAACCCAATAACACTGCCCGATCTGGGAATTGAACCCAGGTCCTATTGTTGTAATTGCTGTTGAGTTTGACTTCCAGCCTAACGGGATGTAGCTGAATAGCAGTATTCTACATGGAGCGACTGCCTGATGAGAAATATGTTCACGTCAAAAATACAAAGTAGTTCAGAAAACATCATGACTGTGTTCCGTTAAGGTTTATGCAGAGGTGTACCTATTGTTTATATGACGAGCTTATTGCCATGAAACGGGCACAATTCCTGACTTCTGGCTTCTTCATCTTCTTCACGCTTAGCATAGCGTAGTTTATAAGATTTCTGTTTCTAACCTCTTCTATGATCCTACAAGGCAGTAACTCGAGACCTAGATATGCACCTAGGTACTTTTTTTGCCTCTGAAAATCGAATCTTGTTGTGTCTATATTGAACCAAGCAATTTAGTACCAACCAACTATAACTTCTACAGCAATTAGCAGGTAAATCTCTCCGCGGTACTTGCTCGTTGGTACCGCCTGGACAAATTAGTGCCAGCTCGGTGCCGAGTAGATTTATCACTTCAGGTGCACTTTGCACTTCTGGTACTTGCTTGTGGTACTAATCGGAGCTAATGGGTGCTCGAATTTGCGTTCATCTAAGAGAATTATTCGTTCGTTCATCAGAATATCTAAGTTTTGTTTATGGTACGCGGAGTAAGGGGAGCGGTACGCTTGCCTTTAGTGGTTTCATTTTGCTTCTAATGCGTAGGAGTCCCTGCCAGGGTTGCGGGACTGTTCGAAAGAGATACCGCGGCCCTGGAACACAAAGGGCAAAGGAAGGAACATGGATGGGTTTAAGTCAGTAAAAGTCTGACACTCCCTCCATGCTCAGCCCAGAGCGGGAGGGGTTATTTGAAGACTTCCCATCCGAAAAAAAAAAAATGCGTAGGAGTCAATGTATATTAAGTAATATTATAAATGCGAAAGTTACTCAGTCTCTCAGTTATCTACTGCATACTACTGAACCGATCGATAAGTTTGTTAGATAGGCAGCTAGAAGAAGTTGAGGTGGAGTGGAGAAGTGTAGTGTAAGTACAAGATGTCTTGCGTTGAGCCCAAATGAATTGGGATAAGGGCAAGAATATTATGAGGTACTCAGGAGGCGGAAATAGATTAATTTACATCCTGAATCAGCTTGTAAGAAAAATGTCATAGAGTGACATTTTTCCTTATTTAGATTAAAGTTTATCTTGGACCTCACAGACATCGGTGAAGGAAAACATCGGGAGGAAACCTGGACAAAAGTCTGAAATCGCCAATCCGTCTTGAGCAAGCGTGGTGATCAATGCTCGTGCCTTCTCTTTTGAGAAGAGGCCTTTGCCCAGCAGTGGGACAGTAATAGGCTGATTTTATTTATTTATTTATTTAGATTAAACAATTTACATAACATAACATTGCGCCTGTTCCCCGGAGGGTTAGGCAGGGTTGTTCTTACAGTACACCCTCATTTCATCGGTCTTGTTTAAGGTCCATTAATAGGTGACGACCCTAATGCCATCAAACGGGCAGTAATCCAGATTCCGGAATACAAAAAAAGACCACAAAAATATTTATATTTATCTCAAAACATTGTCGTACATAAACTGAGGCAGCCCCAGTAAGTTACAATAGTACTTGTGTCGGGGCAAAGAACGGAGGAATGCTACAACAATTTAACCACCAGAAAAAGAACTGCCTTATCTTATATCTTACGATCTGAAGAATATAAATGGCACCGTGAAGATCACGAGCTAGCCGATATTCAGCGATATCGGTACATCTCTAGTGCCGTCGGCTCTCCGTAAAATGAACAAAAAATCGCAGCTAAGTTTACTTTTTACTAACTGAAGTATCGAAGAAAAGAGTGATGGAGAGCCTGATAAAAGACTCGGAAAAAATATTGATGATAGAAAAAATATTAAGGAGCAAACTAGATGTTTAGTTCACTTTTAGTTACTTATATATAAAATCAAAAAAACACAATACTGCACTTTTCTCAAAGAGTTGTCTTGGCACGGGTCCAAAGATTTACAATAAACTACCAAAAACTTTTAAAAGTATGACCATTATAAACCATTTTAAATCGCAACTTAAGAAATTCTTGATTGAAAAGGCTTACTACTCTATCAATGAGTTTTTAGATAATAAAAGTATAAAATAAAATAAAAAATGTCCGATCCACTTGTTATTCTATCTTGTTAACGACGTTACTTGTTTGAAACAGTTTTATCTAGTTTGTAGTTTTTTTTTACGCCTAATTTGTACGCCTTGCAAGGCAAAACATAGTGATACAACACAAATTTTATACCATGTACCATATTACCTATGTTCAACAAATAAAATACTTTGACTTTGACTTTATGTGTTCATTGGCTTTTCCCAGTTAATATATTTAAATTGAACTTTTTTCTCATATTATTTTAAAGAGCCGATCGTTATAGTGACAAACCACTTTATTATTATCATCATCAACATCTGCCTAGCCTAGGTCGACTTCCAGTCTAACTGGATGTAGCTAAATGCCAGTATTTTACCTGGAGCGACTGCCTGCCTGACCTCCACAACCCAGTTAGTACTGGGTAATACGATACCCCTTGGTAAGACTTTTTTTCACTTTATTATTCTAATCGACGTAATTCTAAACTTACTGCTACTAGGTTTTTCTACTTCTTTCTTGTCGATGGGTTAGAGGAAAACCTCATACTAAAGTCAATAATTTACTAAGATAGTAAGGTTGTTTTCGGGGCTGACTGCTTACGGTAAACCTTGGTATGGCATGGTAAGGTACTTACCTTATGGTAAGGTAGCTACCATCTATAGTAGTTTAAGGTAAGGTTGTCGTTTGGTAAATAGGTAAGAATAGAACTAAAATACAAAAGTATAGAACCGACTCCACAGATTTCTCTATCCAGAACATAAAGTTTAAACTCCATTGAATACAATTGCGATGCTCTTTAAAACGCGCTTGACTTCTCGTTTCAGTAAAAATTATATTCGAAAAGTAATTTTTAAAAGGAATAACTTGCTTCAAGAGTTTTACGAGACGCTTTTTCTTTGTTCATTGAGTAATTTGAAGATTTTATGAGTTTCAACCGAGCGCGTTGATGTATTTATCATGACTGTCTTTTTATTCTACAAGTGGCGACATTTTTGACAATTACAACTACAGGGTGGGAGGGACACAGATGCACAAACGGTACCTACATACGGTACATCAAATTTTTTCATTAGTAATTTAAAAATAAAGCATCTTACTACTTACATACATTTTGACCGAGTAACTTGAAGGTTCACTTTTGCAGGAAACAGTAAATTAAAAAAAAAATACCGATGAAATATTTCTATGTGGGTGGGGGGGATTCAGTATGATATACTGAATACGTGGTGACCGTGTTCCTTCCCACTTCTATGTAACTACTTCTAAATCGTACCTCAGAAAAGAATGAAATCACATTTTGTCGCCGTAGTATTGCCTGAAGAAATCACTAGTACCTATTGTTCATCTTGCAGACATGGTTGTGCATTATCCAGTACAACATAGCACCACACCTGTTTTCACCCAAAGGTAAGGCAGAACTGTACTTATAGTCAGTCTAGTTATGCATTGCAGGGTCGCGGAGATTTTGTGACCGGGACCGCGGTCCCGGATTCAACGTAATAAAACGAGCGTGACAATTGAATTCTATTTCGAACAAATTAAAGGAAACCCGGTACTTCTATTCCGCGCTATGATACAGTAGGTGCTTGTGTACCCTTTGCGCGTGTTGGGTAGTATCGTACCGCATACTTGGCATTGCGTTTACGGTACCAGGCTACTACAGTACCGTTAGAAAAAAAGTCTGTTAAAAGATGAGAACGACTTCTTCTCTTCGAACTTTATATTCTTTAGGTTATTTTAGGCTGACTTCAATAACATAACATCACCACATTTCGCCAGTTATATCTAAGTCGCATGTAACAGGGGACGAGCCTATTGCCATCCACAAATCCAGACTCCGTGGCTGCTACTGAGAAAATGCCTGATGCGATCAAAAATCAGTATTCGGTCGTGGTCCACCTGCTTAGTTCATCTGGGTGAACCACGGGCACTTTTTCTTGGCAATGGTCCACCTGGTTGGACCACTGGCACTTTTTCTTGCCGGTGGTTCACCTTTATATTATACAATTCATAATTTATCGGTAAATCTCAGTAAAAGTCAATAATAAGGTTCTCAAGCAATTAGGGGATTCAAAAGGACATTAGAGTTTTATATGATCTCCGGGTATCGTAGTGGAACATTGAGTGCTGTGTAATCCCCTGGGGGACTGGTCTAGGGGATTTTAGTGGAACGAGCGATAATAATTTGCCCGGCCCGGGAATCGAACCCAGGACTCTTTAGCAGTCTTTACTCTAACCTCTAATTTCTAGTAACTATTCTTCGTTCTAAAATGATTGCTGGCCCTTATATGTTTCCAATCCAATGTATTACGTTATATTTTGTTCCTGAAATATTGAAAAGGTTCATTACCATTGTCCTTTATGCATTAGGTTATCCTTTACCTATTCTGCAAAAAAGAACACAACAAGTTGTTGAACAATGTTATGTGTTTTTTCCAACTTGTTTAATTTGCTGAGAATGTTTCTTTCGACTAATCTCAGTAACTCTCACTCAACTTTTATTACGTAAGCGTAACGTTACGTTTATTTACGTAAGCTTTTTGAATTGTTGAATGAAAAAGTGTACTATTCTGTTAATGAATTTCATAGTGACAAATTAAAATAGTATTTATATAAACATAAGGTCTATAAAATGTTGTTCCCGTTTCCCCAGATTTATTGACATTTTGTATTGTATATTGCATCTATCATTATATAAGATTTTATTAATTTTGATTGTGACTTTGTAATGCAGACTTGCTTATGTGCCGTCTTTTTTAATTGATTGACATATTTTATTATTAACGTTTTAAGTGTTTGACATGAAATAGTGACATCTACTACTTAGTTTTAACTTTATTTTTTGTTTTTATTTTGTTAATTGACATTAATTGATTCTCTACACCATTTTGTATGCCTTCTGGCGGGACATAGTATGGATCACCATATAGTTATAAACATCTGTATATTTTTACCCTATTTTCACAAAATTAATAAATGAATTTGAATTTGAACTTTCTATTATAAAATTCTACATTGCGTAGCAATGACGAACAGATAGATATAAATTACCTACCAGTTCCACAGAGTAACTCCAGCGCTCGAGGCGGCACGCAGCGCGGCGCGTGTCATCGGCACGTGGCGTTTTTTGCATAGCCTGTGGCGGTGTTTGCGGAGTAACTTTTTTATTAATTTCTCGCTGTATGTGAACAGTTTTAGGAAAAATATTTTTTTAAATGTCTGACGGGTTCGAAAGCCTTCGGCGTAACATTATGTTTAGCTACAAATTGTTATTATAAATACGTATAATTTATTTGAAAATACTATTATTACTAACGGTAAATATTATTCTGGGTATGCACAGCATTGTCTTTTTCTAAATATTGCCATTAGTCATCAGTGTTCACCGTACGAACTTCAGCTAAGCCACCTCAATTCCTTTATCCGTTTTTAATTTTCAGATAATTTATCAGATGCCCGGGTCAGGCAAATTGTTATTTGGTTTTTCAATCAGGAATTTCTCTGTGACAGTCACGGGGTCTGGATTTGTGCCCGGTTGATGGCAATGGGCTCGCCCTCTATTACATGGCACTTAAACATAACTTGTGATATGTAGGTGTACTATTAGGTACAGCTCTGTCTAACCCTTCGGGGATACAGGCGTGATGTTATGTTATGTTAGGGTTCCATACCCAAGGGGTAAAAACGGAACCCTATCGCTTAGACTCCACTGTCCGTCTGTCTGGCTGTCTGTTACAAGGCTGTTTCTCATGAACCGTGATAGACAGTTGAAATTTTCAAAAATGATGTATTTCTGTTGCCACTTTAACAACAAATACTAAAAACAGAATAAAATAAATATTCAAGGGGGGCTCCCAAATAGCAAACGTATATTTTTTTATATATACTTACTACTTCTACGTACTTCTATTTCAAAATTATCCATTTTATTGATCACTCGACAATTCACTTTCAAATAAGTATTATAGTATTGCAAAAAATCCTTGTACGTAACGTGGTTTCGTACAAAGAAAAATAATTCCTCCATCAAAACTAGTTACGTACAAGGAAAAATAATTCCTTCATCGAAATCAGTTACGAAACTGCGGTTTCGTAGACAGCCGAAGGGGGTACGGAGCCTTCGTGCACGAGTCCGACTCGCACTTAGCTGTTTTTTTTTTTTTATTATCCCCGATTTTATAGCCATCCACTGACTCACAATCATACTCAAAACTTTGAAACCTCTTCCTTTTCCACTTTGACGATGGTCGTTATGAAATTACATTACACAAAGTTATGTGTCTGCCTGTATTTTAACCCTCGACCACGCAAGTCTAGGCCCGTAACCATTGAGTTACGACTGCTCTCAATAAATAACACGAGAAAACACAATTTTCAGCCATATGAATTATGAGGGTTTCTGAACGTTTCATAGAAAAATCTTACTCCTGGATTTAAAAAAAAAGATAGAAAAATGTTTTCGCAAAAAGCTGGTCATTCCTTTTCATAATTCACCTGAAGTAATAACTTCGCCTAGCTTGCGGCACTTATTTTAAGATTTTTATCGTATGCTGAAGGATTTACTTGCTTGATTAATATCTTAAGTAGCTGCAAATAATCCTGCAGATTTATAATGGCACCATTTTTAGTTTTCAGAACGCTTGGAAAACTTTCCGAGTAAGGAAGGTTCTTGATATATCGTTTAGCGTTCTTCATCGTGATGATGTGATGTTTGACAGTCGTTGCGGGTAGATAAAAGTCTGAGGTATGGTGTTATCCAGCATCAGGGTTGTGGAAGTGCATTCGGTGAGACTGGAAGCCGATCCAAACACTGTTGTTGAAAGGATAGTAGATGTATCAACATCTTCAGTAGGTAATGATACGACAGATTACAATAGATTTTCATGAGGGATTAAATAAAATCAGATGACATAAATGAAAGGCATTTGCATGTGGCTGAGATGAGAATGCTAAGGGGGATGTGTGGTGTTGCGCGAATGGATGAAATAAGAAATGAGTACATAAGAGATTGTCGTGGTATGGACATGTGAGGCGGAGGAATGAGGAAAATGTTGTGGGGAAAGTTTTGAGTGGGAATGTGGATGGTTATAAGAGTAGAGGAAGACCAAAGAAATGAAATATGTGTCTGTATATGTATCCCGTGTGAAGGATGATACGGAAGGAAAGGAGTCGTCTGATGAGATGACCAGTCATAGAGAAGCACCGAAGAAGAAGACATACTGCACCGACCCCGAATAAATTGGCATAAAGGCAGGAGATTGATGATATCGATTTATCTGAGTTACAATAAGCTGAGCTATATTAAATCAGATATCTGAGTATTTAACTGATTCAGTCCCAAATTTGCTCGCTTAATACTCTCTAAAATGTTAGCACTTTTTTCCTATCCATACTTTCAGTCGAACCAACATTTTGATCAAAATGAATATTCACGAAATATTATATTCGCATGATATCATTTTTGCAATTCTCCTCATACGAAACGAAGATATGGAGAAGGAGAAATTGGAAGTTGTTTAAATATCTGCTATAATAAGAAATAAAAGTTGCTGTTGTTAAAGCTGCAGGGTTTCGTTCAAAGAAGGTGACAATACTCACTTCCTAAGGTTGCCTTAAAAAATTGTACTGAAATGTTAGACTGCATTGGTATACCAACACTTAAATCTCAATAATACAAACTCGTTAACATCATCTTACAAAGCTCACAATATTAGCATATCTTATGAAAAGTTTTTAACAAATCAAACTTCCGCCCATCCAGAATCGGCTATAGAAAGTCTACCGGCCGGTCAAAGCCGATCCAATAAGATTACATAGCCGTTATCCGATTACCGAACTTACAATCCGGGTAAGATGGCCGATTTGACGCCCACACTGATATCCGGTCAAAGTGACACCTCGCTTGATTTATTCATCCGATTCATCCGATTCATCCGGTTATGTTTATTGATCTGATCTTTGTATGAAGGCTTATCGTTTTCATTTGTTCAATGATAAGATTCTTGAAAATCTACGTCGAGTTTCAGGAAAAATGTTTTTGTTTGTGTCTCATTCAGCAAAACCAACCTTTTCGTCATATTGTTCAGACACAGATTTCCTTGCAGTGAGATTCAAATGGGTTTTCGACGTTTTTGTTCTAGGTTTCATCATGCTATTTTCCTTAACCGTCTTGAGAGCTGTGGCGATGAAATAAATCCCACAAAGTCGCTTTGCTGACTGAGTATCAAATTGAGGTCGTAACTACTGGGATACCATTAATGTATGTTATTAAACATTACACAACATCACGAATTGTTACGAGTATCCCCGAAGGCTTAGGCAGAAGTGCACCTAATTGGTACACCCTCATTTTGCCAGTTATGTTGTGAAGTCGTATGTAATAGGAGGCGAGCCTATTGCCATCAACTAGGCACTAACCCAGACTCCGTGGCTGCTACTTAATAATGAAATTCCTGATATAAAAAACCCAATAACACTTTGTCCGACCCGGGAATTGAACCCAAGAACTCATGCTTACTTGCGACCACTAGAACAACGAGGCAGTCGATGTTATTAAAGTGTAATAATATGCTTATACTTCCAATAGAACACTGTATCGTATTAGGTTCAAAGCGGTATTTAGCCATATCGATACCCGGTATGATTTATAACGCCACGTTCTCTAAGGCATATTGTCGTAACAAGCATACATAAACTTATCTATACGTATCTTAATACAAACATACATACAGGGTGTAAGGGACAGCCCTCCACAAACTGACAGGGTGCATTCAGCTTCTTATTTATATATATACCCTACAAAGCAACTTTACGCTGATTGCAAAGTACTGACGGTCCGACAGCTCTTTTTTCTCCAATCTGTCCTCAGGGCAGGGTTGCGGGACTGTTCGAAAGAGATACCGCGGCCCTGGAACACAAAGGGCAAAGGAAGGAACATGGATGGGTTTTAGTCAGTAGAAGTAGGGAGTGTCAGACTTCTCAGCCCAGAGCGGGAGGGGTTATTTGATGATTTCCCACCGGTAAAAAAAAAAAAAAAAAGGTACATGCCCGTTTACCTCCATCTGATCCGAGCAAGCGTACATATGTTCCCCCAGGTGTACAGTACAAAACCTCATTTGAAAAGGCAATTCTATGTTTTAAGCCATCTAGTTTAAAAAAAAAATACAGAAACAACTAGACATAATAGACCTAAATAAATTTAATGTCAAAACAAAAACCTCTGACTGGCTTATACTGCAGGACTATATGAAAACAGAATCTTTGCTATCATCATATATCGCTTGACAAACAAAAATCATAATTAAAAAAAACCACACACAGAACACCACAAATACACATACACACACATACATCGGTACACAGTTACACTTCCTTCCCACACACACACTCATGCTACCCACACCTCAGCACTCACACATATTTGATATTTTAATACTAACATTAATATACATTTAAAATGTTTTGACCGATCACTGTCTCTTAAGATACAGGTCTCCTAGTCTATGAGACAGGGTTCAATATTATTTTTGTATGCATAGACTTCTTTTTGTAGACTTAAATCCTCTGTGCACAAAAGACTATATTATTATGCTTATTGTACTTTCGCCACCTTGTTTTTGAACTGTGTCTGTGTGTTTTATTTCGGGTAAATAAATCACTTTATTTATTTATTGATTTTGAATCATATTCCACCGGAATTTTTCTCTGGATAATTTTCATTTTTTAATTGTTTTTTCAATTATTATTCCTTTATTTCAATGTAAAATTACATTCCATGTACGCAGCACTCCATTTATGTAAATAATACGGGTAAAATAAAAATCCTACAATGCATCATGTTGAAATATTCTAACCAACGATGCGTTAAATTAGCTGTTCACTTCCTGCCTAGCTACGAAGTTCATCGAACTCGTTGTCGCGGTTGTCGTTCGCTACGTGCGTTTTGCCACGGTAGCGATACATTGCGTATGAGAAAATGAAACAAATATTTATTGGATTCTCATAACATTCCTTAAATAATTTCTTGTACCGACCATCTTAGTTCGTATGATGTATAAGTCTATGGAAGGCTGTCACTTCACCCTGTATAGCGTATTGTGATTATATCCGGAAGCTTGAATTACCATATTATATTGTACTAAAAGTGGATGAGAAATTAGATTCATAAACGGGTCGTTAAATTTCAATTAAGCTACTATTAACGATCCGTTTTTCTAACCACTATGCAATCGCTGCGAGCTTTATAACAAAAATAAATGAGTATTTGTTCTGGCGGAAAATAGGAGAGAGAAAATAACGGTTTTCGCAATAAAAGTAAAAGGCAGATGCGTTGGAATCTGCAGCTCACAGCTTCTTGTTTGCTCATTAAATTGTTATACAGATTTTAATCTAGTCGCGTAATTATGTTCCCGGGTTTCTGAATAGTTAGCAGAATGTCTATTATTTCAATTGTTTTTTATTTATTTAGATAAAACTGTTAGCGGCGGTTCACACGGCGCTGTCCTGCACGACATTTTACTGTTAAAAGTTAGGATCACACGTCAATAACCCTTTTTTCATACGGTTAAAAACAAATGCAGTATGGACCTGCCGTGTGATCCCAAAATTATACTGCAAAATAACGGTCAGATGAACGTCGTATGAACGGGGGGTTACACTGGAGGCGAGTTGGGAACATAGCTTGTCAAAAATTGTGGGGTTCACGCTAGACCGTTTCGTATTGCACGATTCTTTTGACGCTTTGGTGAACTCTATATGCATATAGCATAATCAGCCTTTAATGTTCTCACTGCTGGGACACTCGGCCTCCTCTCTATGAGAGAGAATGGGCTATAATCCACCACGCGGTCCCAGTGCGGGTTTGAAGATGTCACATGTCTTCGAATATTTTTGGTTCTAGGACATGCCGGTTTCCTCACGATGTTTTCCTTCACCGTTTTTGAGAGCAGTGGTGATGAAATAAATTACACAAAGTAATACGCCTGCATGGGTTCGAACCCATGAGTTCGTAAGTCGGGGCCGCCACCACTGGGCCACCGCTGCTCACTAGTCGGGGCCGCCACCACTGGGCTACCGCTGCTCACTGCTATATGCATATGCAACGCTTTTATTTCTTGCAAGAGGCGAAGCAGAAATCGTACCTACAATGACCTACATGTCGCCAGGGAAACCAATTTTTTTTCAGGAATATTGTATGACAAAGTAAATCCACTGCAAATACACACATCAAAAGTGTCTAGGGATCAACATATATTTTTGCAATAACTTTTCTCCTGATTGATATTAATTAAAATTTTCTTTAAGGATTCATCAAATAAAGTGTTTTCGTTTGTCACAGTAACGATAAACCAAGTCACCTTTGCATTAATAAAGAAATTTGCCATTTTCCTAATAAAGGGATTTTTGACATTTGAACCACTAACACAAAAGTTCGAAAAAAAGACTGAAATAACAGTTTTCTTTAAAATTTTATTGGGTAACTTAAACAATTAATAATCCGTGTTTCTACCGCGAACACTAACAACACAAGAACATCGGTTTGGCATACTCAAAATGAGTTCATCCAAATCACGCTGTGGAATGGCCGCCCATGTTCGTTGCAACAACAAAAAAAGGTCTTCTTGCGACTGGATACCCTCCATATTCGGCAGAGCTCTTCTCTGTAGCATATCCCATGCATGCTCAATCGGATTCAAGTCTGGCGACTGAGCAGGCCAGGGCAGGACATTGATGTTAGCTGCGGCGAGAGTCTGTCTTACAACTCTTGCGGTGTGCGGTCGTGCATTATCATGCATTAACTGAAATAAGGGACCGATTTGCACTTGTAGAGGAACGATGACGTCTGATACAATCGTCTCAGCATAAATTTGAGCGTTGAGGTTGCCTCTGATCCAAATCAACTCAGTCCTTCCGCCGATCCAAATACCCGCCCATACCATGATGGTTCCACCACTATAAGGATGGACTTCCTGGCAGGATTTTAATCGCTGTTGGCGTCCAGGGGTTCTCCAGTGTCGTATACGTCTTGTATCCGGTCTCATACCAAAACGAGACTCATCAGAAAAGCACACGAAACGCCATTGTTCTTCTGCCCAATTTCTGTGTTCAAGAGCCCATTGATATCGTATCCTACGATTGTGCATTGCTATAGGTGGTACCCGTAGCGGTCTTCGGGAATGAAGGTTCACTTCATGCAAGCGGTTTCTGACTGTTTGGTCGCTAATTAAGTTCCCTGAAGAGTGATGAAGCCTCACGGCTAACATCATGGCGGTTATTGTTGGAGCTCTTCGAGTTAAGATTTGAATGTATCGGTCTTGTCTCCGTGTGGTGCAGCGATACCGTCCTCCATGGCGCTCAGCCACGGTACCAGTGCTTCGGTAACGTGTCCAAAGTCGACTGATAACACTCTGACTTGTATTCAGAGCTAAAGCCACAGTACGTTGCCGGGAACCAGCTTCTATCATTCCCACGGCTCTGAGCATTTCTTCCCTGCTTAAATGACGTCGCCGCTCCATAATAACGTTGGTTTTAATCAGTAGTAGGGAAACAGTAGCACTAATAATGTCTTCAATGCGTTGTATGTTTTTATAGGGAAAATATTGACAGCTGATTTTCATCTTTTACTCGAATTTGATTCACAGTTCCTGATTCAAATTATGAAATGCACCAAAAAGGATCCATATAAATTTATAAAATCATAAATTTATTACAAAGCCACATCTCAATCTCAAGAAATCCACATAAAAATGCTTGATCCCTAGACACTTTTGATGTGTGTAGTACACCCACCAGTTTCATAACAAAACATCAGGCCTGTAATGCGGGCATGTAAAAGGGTTAGGCAGAGATGTGCCTAATAGTACACCCAACTTCCTAGTAATAGGGCTGACCCTATTGCCATCAACCGACCACAAATCCAGACTCCGTGGCAGTTACTAAGAAATTTCTGATGGAAAAACCAATAACAATTTGCCCGACTGAAGCATGAAGTCTTGGGTGCGACTTCATGCTCAACAGTCGCGCCTGCAACCACAAGACCAACGAGGCAGACAGTTTCAAACATACATAACACGACTTGCAAACAGACATAAATCTGTGTGTACAGATAGACATGCACGAGCAATATCGCTTTGAACAATTTTTCAGCGCATTTCTTCGACGTTCGTTTCATAAGTCAGACGTGTGTAAGTAATCTTAAACTTGGCACGTGTCTTCATAATACGTGTGAAATATTATATCGTTTAGAATGTGTTATATACTTATATTCTTTTACTGGAGAAACTCGTACCTACTTACTTTAATGTTCTTTGTGTGAACTTTTAAAGTCAAAGTCTTCTGTTTTATTAGTTCGACATGAATGAGATTTGTTTTAGGAGCTCATGGCTAAATAGTATCTGCCGCTCGGTTCCATCTTCAGGTCAAGCCGCGCTGGCCTAGGTAGGTCCTTGGATGGGTGACCACCCATTACATACAGAGTTTCCTCCGTGCCTCGGAAAGCACGTTAAGCTATTGGCTGTCATTTGCAGTCGGCAGTCGTTACAGGGCTGAAAGTCTAACAACCAGTCTTACCAAGGGGTATCGTATTACCCAGTACTATAAACTGGGTTGTGGAGGTCAGATAGGCAGTCGCTCCATGTAAAATACTGGTATTCGGCTGCATCCGGTTAGACTGGAAGCCGATCCAACATGGTTGGCAAAAGGCTAGTCAGATAGATGATGACGAATTAGTTTTTTTTTCTAAGCATGAAGTTAGGCCTACACAGTAAAAAATAAAATATGATTTTATGCGGTTCACCAGAGTATCAATAGCTTTTCGTTCCACGGAATGCTTTATCATAAACCTAGTAGAAAATAAGGTTTATGGGTGCTGGAATACCTTCGGACTGGTATTGAATTCCTTGAAGGGGTAAATATCTATTGGCGAATTCAGAGAATACACACAATAGCACAATAATTTCGGAAGTCAAATGACGAAGACAAAACGCATCAAATAATCGCAGTGGGGGCTTGTGACGTCACTTGTACGTAAAAAGTGTACATACTAGTGACATCACGCGAGTTTTCGACGCACTGTATAGTCTTCATTTTTTGTTTACGTGAAAAAAGAAAAAATACTTGTCCAATATTTTTTGGAAATCTATTTAACGGACTGTTTTTTTTTTTTAGTAATCTACCCTATTGACTGCATATTCGAATCCCAACTCATCCTTCCTGCTCATCCTTTGATGAAATGGTTATAAACATAACATCACGCGTGTAATTCCCAGAGGGTTAGGCAGAGGGTACCTAATAGAACTCCCACGTTTAGCCAGTCATGTTTAAGCCCCATGAAATAGGGGAAGCCTATTGCTTTCAACCGGGCCCAAATTCAGGCTCAGTTGCTGCTACTGAGAAATACCTGATAGAAAAATCTAATAACAATTTGCCCGACCCGGGAATCGAAACCGGGACCTCATGCACTAGACCAACGAGGCAGTCAACGCAATAGTTATTTCGCGGTAAATTGACGTAAGGTGTAATTTTGCTTAACGATTTCCCTGACTGTTGTACCTTCATTGTACACGAGAAAAACAATAAATCTAATACTGAAAACATTTTCCAAGAAGAGGGAAAATCTAAAAGAATAGTAGAACTAGCACATGTCAGTGTAAACACGGCTGTTCCCGACGTTACGTCGCGTAGGTACACGTGTACTCGTCGTACGTCGCGACGCGCGACGTTACTAATCTCATCGGATGTTTTTTGCGCGACTGTACATTGTAGCTGCGTGGTACGGTAGGTCGTGTTCTAGAGGTAGGTGTGAGTGTGAGCGGGAGCGGGGGCGGCTAATATCACCGCAAGACTATTTCGTATTAAACACTGGCCTAGTGCGAGTTAAACTCACGAACGAAGGGCGGAACCCTTCGTTCGTGAGTTTAACTAAAAAAAAAATATCTTAATTGGTATCAACTATGTATGTATGGGGATACCCTTCAAATTTCAATTTATTTGTGCTGTAAGGCCTTGCTTTGTTCCAAACGTGCTTAGGTCAACGGGAATTACCATAGGTACCATAGGTTTTCGCCCCAAAACCCGGTACTTCCGGTTGACCTAGAGTTGTCAATTTTGGTTAAAAGCAAGGTCTTACAGCACAAGTAAGGGGAAAATTCAGAAAAATAAAAATTGTTGAAAATTAAGGTGAATTTTGGTACCTACAAGTTTTCACGAAAATCTAAATTTGCCCATATCTTTTTATCGTGTTGACTCAGGACTTTGTTTTTATTCACCTAATAGGGACTATAGTAGGTACTATAGTCTAGGTACTATAGGTGTATAAAAATCAAGGTCCTGAGTCACTATACTGAGGTCAGTATCTGGTATAAATTTCAACTTGCTAGGTTGCCGTTCCTGAGTAAATCGGTGGTGAAACACGGACAAGAGAGTGATCTTATAAGGGTTCCGTTTTTTCCTTTTGAGGTACGGACCCCTAAAAAAGAGTAGGGCCGATTTCAGTATTGAAACTGAACGCGATTACCGCGTCTTAACTATGTTCAAGAACTGTGCTGAATATCGACACTAACAGCTCTTGATTGTGTTCAGTTTCATTGGTGATTGTCGCCTTTAGATAATGTAGAATCATCGATCAGTGATTAAGTCGCTTTTGAGAAGCTTGATAACTACCAGTGACTGACTGATCAACTCTCAGCCACCAATGCGGCATCGATAGAAATCACGCAGTTTAGAAACCGTGTTCAGACTCAAACACGTGAAGCCGCGAAATCGCTTTGATTTTTAGCGACGTCAGAACATGAGGTCCTCGGTTCGATTCCCGGGTCGGGCAAAGTTTTATAGGGTTTTTTCCATCAGAAATTTTATCTGTAGCAACCACGGAGTCTGGATTTGTGCCCGGCTGATGGCAATAGGTTCGCCCCTATTACATGGGACTAAAACATTACTGGCGAAATGTGCGTGAAATATTAGGTACACTTCTACCTAACTCTTCGGGGATTAAAAGCGTGACATTCTGTTATGTTATTTTTAATAGGTTTGTAATAAACCAACTATCTGTGTCACTGACTGCTGTCAACCTACAGATAAAGCATTATGTCTTATTGCATTATTAGACTCAGGTATAATATCGCCGCTACCCGCGCTCAGTGTGACGTGTCTCAATCCTTCCCCAGTCTCAATCCCCCGCCGCGGACATATTCTTTTATGAATATGACGTTGTTTTGCGATGACGTCACTTGTATGTACTTGTAGGAATATACATAGACGTATGTAGGCAAGGTATTTACGGTTTTACTTTTATTTCACATTCGCAAGAAATAGTGATAACGATTTTGTTGTATGAGGGAAATTGCATGGCTTTAAACTACGGTGTAAACTTTGTTCAAATAGAGTTTACAAGATCCGTTTACATTTTAGAATAGAATAGAAAGTTTTTATTTCAGACCGGAGTCCACAGGGTTAGTAACAATTTTACTTAAGTTCTAGTGTTAGTAGGTTACAGACACAGATGAAAATGTACAATCACAATACAGCATGGAGCCGCATCCACCTCCGCACCATCGGGGAATCCCACCGATATGCGAATACACTGAGAATACTGTTGGTGCTGCCGCGAACACGAGTCATCACGGATGCACATCTATTCTAAGTAAGTTTTAAGTTCTTTTTTTATTATCTGTTTTAAGTATCGATTACATATAATTTACTTGCTCATACTAGATCAAAAACATTAGAATCCTGACTGGCTACAGGCGATTGCGCGTCGGTGGTAACACTTTGACCGCGAGCTGGCTTCTAAAGTGTATAACAAGACCCTTAACGAAGCCGAAAGGTACTTGTTCTCCCCGTCATTGCTATCATTTTTTTGTTCTAGACCATACCTGGGAACCTTCTAGTTACGGAGATATTGGGGGTCAAAGTTCCAACGTTTTTTTAAATACATGTTTTTAATGTAAGATTCTTACTTTAAACACCTTCACGACCCCCGTACTATTCAATCCGTATCTCTGCACAACGTTTTGTGTGCTTTACATTGAGTCCTACCGTTAAAAGGTGATTTTTGACCCAAAAAAAAGTAGTTTCCCAGCAATAATTTTTGCGTAAAGTTACTTAGTTTGATGTACAGAATGCTTGGTTGACGGCTTCATAAAGGGTCCGTAAGGAATCAGAAACCAGCTATAATAATGTTTACAGGTAAGTATCACTAAGTTGTGGCTTACTGTACTGACACAGTCTGATTTAAATTGTGACTGAGGTGACTATGTACTAATCTATGCAGTGATTCTATGACTGCATAGATTAGTGTCTAGTCTAGTGGTCGCAAGCGCAATTGCTGAGCATGAGGTCCTGGGTTCCATTCTCAGGTCGGGCAAGTGTTATTGGGTTTTACTATCAGACATTTTTGAGTAGCAGCCACGGGGTCTGAATTGGTGCCCGGTTGATGGCAATAGGTTCGCCCCCTGTCACATCGGACTTAAACATAACTAGCAAAATGTGGATGTACGTACTAATGGTTTATTTCACATATAAATATATTAGTTTATTAGTAGTGTGTATTTAGTGTATTGTAGGTATATATTGGTTTATCTGCATGATTTGTGCCTCCGGGCTTATATATCCAAGTTGATACGATAACTATCAACTCCTCGTCAGCTCAAAATGTTAATGATACCTCTTATACGACGCCTCAGAAACCTTAGTAAACGTGTTTCAATGGAAGCGGAACCAATGGATTCCGTATACATAATTAAACAGCTATTTTCATCTGCAAACGTACCGCTGATCCCGAATTATTCCGTGAGTAAAATTATACGTATTTTATCTCGTGGGTACGGTGATGGTTGAGATTCACTATTCTGATGAGAATCGTACTTTTTTTTCGTTAGGTTTTGATAATTAATCTAGTTTTATCTATGGTTTCCTCACGATGTTTTCCTTCACCGTTTTGAGAGCAGTGGTGAAGAAATAATTTGTGTAAACAAAGAAATGTCCTAGAACCAAAAAATTCGAAGACTTGTGACATCTACCAACCCGCACTGGGCCCGCGTGGTGGATTATAGCCCCTTCCCTCTCATAGAGAGGAGGCTGTGTGTCCCAGCAGTGGGAACATTATAGGCTGATTATGCTTATGCATATATAGGGTTCAAAATTATGTAGATCAATTCAACGACACAGGCTTTAGTAGCCCACTCTTTCTTTCTTCTTTCTCGTGTAGTTAATGCCTAGCCTGGGGTCAGAGTGATAATTATATAATACGCACATAAATCCGAGAAATCGAGAGGTGCCTGTCTTGGGTTCGAACTTGATACTTATGACTTGACAGTCGGGCGGTCACACTACTAGGCTAGCCCACTGCTGGTCATAGAATACTCCCAATTTACGCCACGACCTAGTTTTCCATCTTACGCATCCAGTCTGTCTCATTCATCGTCGTTGGGCTTGACTTCAGCTTACTAATTCTGAAAGCTTTTTGGAAAACATCAGTACCTACTTCGATTAATTAGGTGCTTTTATAACAGCAATGAAACATCCAATTAGGCCTTCACGTACCAATTCACTATGTTATATAAGTACGTACAAGCGTAAGGCAGAACACATTTAGGGTTTTATCAGCTCACTCGTCGAAAATGTGGTTATTTAACACTCCACTGACCGCCTCGTTGGTCTTGTGGACGCAACCGCGACTGCTGAGCATAAGGTCCTGGGTTTGATTCCCACGTCGTGCAAAGAGTTTTTGGATTTTTCTATCAGGAATTTCTCAGTAGCAGCCACGGAGTCTAGATTTGTGCCCGGTTGATGGCAATAGGCTCGCCTCCTATTACATGGGACTTTAACATTACTGGTGAAATGTGGGTGTGTATCAGGTACACCTCCGCCTAACCCTTCGCACTACAATTGCAATACAGTTTACCAATCCCCACATTACCGACCCTCAACAAAAAACTAAGATGACAGGAACTTTCTGGTAGAATAAGTTCATTGTACAAAGTGGTGCAGTCATCGCGCTCAATCTAAGTTGGGGACGACAGTGTACTCGGCCGTGTGACACACACTTATGTGGACACCCGTTTCAACCTTAGCTGGGTTATTTGTGGATTATATGTATTGCTAGGAAAACCCCAACACTGCAACACTGTTGAGGACTGGAAGCCGACGCCAAGGCTAGGGAGATGATGATGATGATGTCGATATTGCTAGGAAAACAATAAGATAATATTTTAGAGAAATATGAAATTTTGAATTTTTTGAATAAAATTATAAATTGTATTACATTCTGTGGTGACTATGTTCTATTTTCACCTGCCCTAGGCCTGATATACGGGTACATGTAAGACCTGCCAGTGCTGCATGAAAGGTCCGTCCGACTAACTTAACTGGAGAACTAACTGTTAGTAACTAACTGGAGAAGTTAACTTTGGCAAGATCTTTACATAAAAACTAGGTATAAAATACTTGGGTTAAGTTTAAGTAACAACCACCTTGCACCTTGATACCCATATCGTCTTAATTACTCACATTACTCAAGCTATGCTACGGCCAAGATCAAACTAAAATCAGAGCTGAACATTCTTCCAACAGAAAACTAATGAACTTACACAAGCCGCATTGATTGTCTGTATATAGTTACGAAAGTATTACCCAGATTCATCCAGATTGAGCTGTGTAGCTGTGGCCATAGAGTAACAGTTTACAGAAGCGAGAAACACGTTCCTGCCTTTAAGTTTCGTGAGCAACGACAATGTAGCAGTAAAACCGATATGACTGTTGGGGTGAACGTGTTCTTAAGTGGTGATCGATTGAAACGTTAGATAGGATGCTCTCAACAGACAAGGTAGAGTAGTGATCTTCGCGGGGTCGCCAGTAGCAGTTAGCTTAAACTAATATAAAGTGCAGTTAGATTTTGTTGGAGCGAGTTAAATGGCATGTGATAGGAGATACCTATATCTACAGTGGACTGTTATAGGCTAATAATGGAAACGTCGGTTGCAGCTTTCCTTTATTGAATGCACTCTGCGCTCGTTAATTTTGACAACATCGAACACACAGGGTGTTCGATGTAGTGTAAGGGTAAGTGGTAATACTTTGGCGTCATCGCTATATTACGTTCAATATCAATCTCCGTCGTGGAGAGCAGAGATGGCCCTGAGAGCAGAGGTGGCCCAGTGGTGGCGGACCCGACTTACGAGCAGTAAGTCACGGGTTCGAACCCAAGCAGGCGCGTTAGTTTATGTAATTTATTTCATCACCACTGCTCTCAAAAACGGTGAAGGAAAACATCGTTAGGAAGCCGTCATGTCCTAGAACCTAAAATTGGAAGACATGTGAAATCTACCAACCCGCACTAGGCTCGCGTGGTGGATCATAGCCAATTACCTCTCATAGAGAGGAGGTCATGTATCCCAGCAGTGGGGACATTACAGGCTGATTATGCTGCAATCGCCGTAACATGTAACAAGTTATTAATATGATCATCGTTTCGATACGGTGATCGTGCAAAGACAGAACACAAGAACACAAGTTTCGCTTCTGCACAGTTTTGTTATTCTATGCTGTGGGTTATTTCATTAGCGCGCTTTATTGGAAATTCCTACCATTGTGAAAGATTGTCGCTTCGCCATCTTCATTACGTCTTAGAGATTTAAAATGGCGCTGAGGGCTTTTAGTTTGTTCGAGGATTTAATTAATGTCTGTGGAGTTATTGCTTGATTAATTAATTTGATGGTATTTTAGGGAAAGCAATATTTGGCCGTGCGTAAATATAAATACACTACAGACTACTATTCAATTTATTAGTAATCTTTTTAGGTGTCAAAGTACCCGTGATTAGAAACTACTTAGAACACTATACCAACTATTGAATCTCGAAAAAATATCAGTGTTTCATAAAATAAAATAAACTTTATTATGATGACTGAAATCTCATTCTGCAACTATACCTACTGATGAATTTATTCACCTTTTACACATAAACGCATAAACTCACATTTGTGACGATGGGGGGATGCAGAACCGACATGTCCTCACTCAATATAAATTGATCAAAACAACTTGAATTGTATTTAGAATCCGTGCAATCCGTGAGGTTGATCTCGTAAACTTATCTTTCCTTGCTAATACCTGATGTAACTTTTAACAGATAACTGCTTCTCGGATCGATCTTCAGGTTAAGCCGCGCTTGCCTAGGTTGGTCCGTGGATGGGTGACCATCTCTTACATACCGAGATTCCTCCATGCTTCGGATAGCACGTTCATACGTTGGTTCCGGCTGTCATTTGTAAATCTTTGACAGTCATTACAGGTAGTCAGTGGCCCGAAAGTCTGACAACCAGTCTTACCAAGAAGTATCGTATTACCCAGTGTTAACTGGGTTGTGAAGGCACATAGGCAGTCGCTCCATGTAAAATACTGATAGTCAGCTGCATCCGGTTAGACTGGAAGCTGACCCCAACATAGTTGAATTGTATTTAGAATGCCATTATTTAAAATTCAATTCCCAGTCATAACACACCTATATTCATACAATGTTGTGGAGAAAACTGGATGCTAACTAGTTTGAGTCCCGCGACGTTGCTTGCATTTTTTATAAGTTCAGGCAAAGTTGGGGGCTTTCAATCAGGTTTTGAACAAGCTAGTGAATATTTAACGGATATATTTACGGATAGACCGACGAGCTGAAGGCAGTGGAATATGAAAGAAGATGGCGGATGAAACACGTGACATGGGTTATAGATTTTATAATAGTTTCTTTTTTGTTATGGTTTACAGTTTCTTTGAAAGAGTTTTTTTTTTTTGAGTATTGAGATGCGTTTCTTTTTACAGTGAATATCGAGATTATAGTTGAGTAGAATAGAATAGAATTTTATTTTGCGATACGAATTGATGACATGAGACAGTTCAATTAAAATATCTAGGTACAAAAAAGTGTACATTATTGTGGACTAGAGGACCCACACAGGTGGCTTTCGATTATAAAGAATTTCATCAAGCATTTTTGAATATCTTATCTTTGGGCCTGTTGATTAGCAATTTAGTTAAACACTTTTGTTATTAGTCTGTAATCCTTCCTAAAATGTAAAAATAAATAACTAAATAATATTTATCGAAATGAATATTTTATTCAGTGTCTACTTTGCATTTTTTTTTAAAACGATCTCTTGTTTGCATTTCAATCTTAAACACTAAAAGCGACTCGCTGACAGACGTTTCACGTTAAACCAACGGCCATGTGCCCCGACACAAGCCCACCCGTTTTTTTTGTTCTAGGGTATGCTGTTTTCCTCGCGATGTTTACACAATAAGTTAGTCAGTTGGTCTTAGTGGTGTTGATTTAAAACTCGTTGTTCAGTTATGACCAATTTCTTTTGCTAATAGCTTACATTTAACAAAAATGTAGCATCATAATTAATTATTTTTATTACCATCAAAAGTCCGCACATAATTCTAACAGCACCGCAAAATGTGGGCATTTCGCAAAATTCGCCATGTTACGTAAATTGGCGGCTCCCTTAGGGACGTCACAATTATCCGGTGGAGTGTGAATGCGTCGCGTGGTTCAGTGGTTCAGTAGACGGCTCTGCAGAACCCTTCACGTTTGTACCATTGATGCGTAGGTTACAGGTCCTTTGTGGGTAGTGTTAGTGCGAGTGCGGGGAGCTCCTTTGGGTTCTAAAAATTGAATTTAAGAAAATGTAAATGGATATTTTTGATCCTCGTTTCAGATTTTTTTCGTGACTAGGATATGGACCTAAGTTGGTTTATTTAACTACTACTAGATTATGCTCACAGTTTTGCTTGTTGGATATCGGAAATTATCCAGCGGGATTGTAGTGCCTTGATAAAAATCATCCTATGTCCTAACCTGCGAGAAGAAGAAAATAGTACCAGTAACAGATTGACAAAGTTTTACTAACTTCCATACATGTAATTTTAGTATGGAATGTCGATAAATATGCACAATCGTAGGATATAAAGTGTGCTGAAAACAAGGTATTTTCTGTAATTTAGGACATGCGAGTATTCAAGTGGAAATAGTTAAATGAAAATACAATAATTGAGTTGAAAACACAGACAATATAATATTTAATTCATAAACAATTATTTATCCACATTGGTCAAATCAATCAGTTAACAATCATCGTCTAACAGTAAGTCATCAGTTCTTGAATGGAGCAAGCCTTTTCACAGCACTCATCAACCGGCCCACGTTTGCCACGGAAGCCAGCAAGTGCGCGGGCCCCATGCTGTGGCATCCACCAGCCAGCATCCCGCTTGGACTCAGCTCCCCAGCACAGCACCGCCAGAGCCTTGGACAAGGACCGTCCACAGTAGAAGTTGGTACCTTCTTGAGCAAAATAGCAGGAGAAACAAGCGAAGATCAGAACGAAAACCATGTACAACTTCATGGTGGTTTTGAAGTGGCTTCGAGTAGTTGTGATTGACCAAACGATGGTGGGGGAATGTGATGTTTCCAAGGGTTACGGAGCTTTTATACTAAGCAACTGATTAATATTCAGACACTAATTTTGTCCTCGTCTAAGACCTAAGTGTGTAGGATGTGAAACATTTTGTGGCGTTACCTGAAAATGCAGTCTAAATAGTCAGACATTAATGTTAAAGACTTGTTGATTCGTTTTTCTTCTTCAATAACACTGAAAAGTGAATAGTGGAAATAAGGGGGTTTTTGTCATCGTTCGATGTGGATGCCAATTTACCTTTTGGTACTATACTATTAGAAATTTGACTGCCCCGTTGGTCTTGTGGTTGCAACCGTGACTGCTGAGCGTGATGTCCTGGGTTCGATTCCCGTGTCGGGCAAAATGTGGCAAAATCTGTAATTGGGTTTTTCCATTAGACATTTCTCAGTAGTAACCCAAAGTTTGGCGCCTTCTTGGCGCTATGATACCCCCATGCCTCGATTAGCACGTTAAGACGTTGGTCCTGCGCCTGATCTCTCTCCGGTTGTGTCGGATTGACGTCCCATCGGACTATGAGAGTAAAGAAACAGAGAGTGCACCTGTGCCAGCGCACACACTTATGCACTGTAATATCTCCTGAGCCGATGGCTAATCTCTGCTAAACTGGCCGCCGGTGCCGTGGTGAGTTGTTTTGTTATCTCGCCCCCTCGGCTCACCGAGGGGGCGAGACATAACATTTACAAATTTACAAATGAAAAAATTATGTTACTTTTGAAAGGTTACCATCTCTTTCATGGTACGTGTCGTCTGGAGTCTCTGAAATTGGTACAACGATGCATACACATCGTTCCCTACAGGACTCAGACAAATTTTAGTGACGAAAAAAAATGATTGACGAAAGCTATCTACCGAAAAGGTTACGTCAATCCTGATGGCAGACTTTGTAGAGATACTGGTCTAAGACCTCACGTCATAATACTTACTTAGAGTTTCCACCATCTGAACAAAACATATAAAACAAAAAAAAAAACAAAATTATCACACATTTTATACCTATGTTGGTGACACTTAAGGCCTCGGGGTATGAACAACAGGGTGTGAAGTTCTTCGTCCCCCATAGAAACGGGGAGTAACCCCGACCAGACGGGTGTTGTGTCTGGTGGGCTACTGCCCGACAGTTGTATTCGGGTTTTTCTATAATAGTCTTAAGTCGCGGATAACTTTAACTGTTTGATTTAGAATTTTGATGTTATTGTCCTTGTTCTTTTATTTTATTGTTACGAGCTGGGTATGGGATAAATTAAATACTACCGATTAAGCACGAAATAACTTTATTAATCACGAAACACTTTTAACTCAATCACAATTACACTACTGATCACTATTCACTTAGATATCGTACTTCTAGTTTACTTCGATTCGCTTCGTTATATGGTCTAAATCAAGCTGCCTTTTGCCAAACACGACGGCTATTTTATATTCCGACCGATCCTTTGAGAAAGTTCCACAACTTTCTCAAATCATTTAAATAGTTATGTAGTGGAACATTGTCCTTCGAGAAAGTTCTACAACTTTCTCGGATCTTCTAGACAGTTCCATAGTAGAAAATTGTCCTTCGAGACTGTTCCACAACTTTCTCGGATCTTCTAGACAGTTCCATAGAAAAAAATTGTCCTTCGAGAATGTTCCACATTTTTCTCGAATCTTCTAGACAGTTCCTTGTGGAACATTCAAGACTCGAACGTAATCTAGAAAGTTCTCGTAAAACAGCCGACTTAACATTGTTAATAATATTTAACGTAGATTCTAGTTAACCCGTCTCCAGTCATCCACTTCCAATAGGGTGCAACCAGACATATAATCAAGGTGACACTCAAGGTAAATATTCCACAACCTACATACATTAGAGACGAAAATCTTCTCATTGGTGTTTGAATATTAATGAAACATCCCAGTATATAAGCTTAGGATTACGGGAATAAAGCACATTCAAACATTAACGTTGGGAACAGTAGTACCTGAAAAGTACTTCGGCAGTACTTGAACAGTACCACGTCTTAGGAAATTCAACCTCCTTTAAAATCGCCATGAAGTTCTACATCGTCTTCGCTCTGATCCTGGCCTGTGCTGCCTGCGTTGCTTCTCAAGAAGGCACCAATTTCTATTGTGGAAGACATCTCTCCAGGACTTTAGCCATGCTATGCTGGGGTGCTGACTCTGAGTCAAAGCGGGATGCAGGCTGGTGGATGCCTCCCCAAAGTGCGAGGGCTTTGGGAGGTGTTCGTGGCAAGAGGGGACCTGTTGACGAGTGCTGCCTGAAACCCTGCTCTATTGATGAATTGTTGACCTACTGCTAGCAAGGCGGACCTGATGAACAACGGGATGATACTTCCATTATTGGTACATGTTTTTATTGTCATGAATAAATGAGGTTGATCTCGTAAACTTGTCTTGCCTTGCTAATTCCTAATGTGACTTTTAACAGATAACAGCTTCTCGGATCGATCTTCAGGTTAAGCCGCGCTTGCCTAGGTTGGTCCGTGGACGGGTGACCATCTCTTACATACCGAGATTCCTCCATGCTTCGGATAGCACGTTCATACGGTTGTTCCGGCTGTAATTTGTAGATCTTTGATTGTCGTTACAGGTACTCAGTGGCCTGAAAGTATGACAACCAGTTTTACCAAGGGGTATCGTATTACCCAGTACTAATAGACTGGGATGTGGAGGTCAGATAGGCAGTTCCAATTAAAATACGGGTATTCAGCTGCATCCGGTTAGAATGGAAGCCGAGCCTAACAAAGTTGGGAAAAGACTAGGCAGATGATGACTATTACCTGATGTGACTTTTATTTGCTGTTTCGTCTTACTAGACGGTGTTAAAAAAAAAAACATCCTTATATTTTTTTAGATAAGTAGTCTTGTGACAATCTAAATCCACAATTTCTGTAGCTTTGTAGAACAGTAGAAGCTAGTTTTATAAACTTTAACTTCTAATACTAAAGTTGATAGTCTTGATTTAAATTTAACACAACTCAAAGCTTCAAAAGTGGTTTCACTTTTGAAAAGATCATCGTCACAAATTAGACTTTAATTTTACTACAATGTTAACTGATTTCTATGCAGATTACTTATATTCAACTTACTAAATTATTGTATAGTGAACTCACAGTATCCCAGCTCCCAGGCATATCTACTGTCTACTAATCTCATGTCCCTCTGTGACCACAAAACTACCCCGGGCAGACTAAAAAGCCGCAAAGATTCCTACGCTCCACTCAGGCAATCCAAGATAGGCCACCTAAAGTACGAAGCAAGTTATGGCAAGAGAAGTGTCTACCAACCCACGACTTCTTAAAGCCCCAAGAACATCTGGCTCCCGGCAGTGAACTACAGTGGCCTATTTGGAAAGCTCTGAATCGATTACGTACCCAAGTAGGCCGCTGCAAATATAATCTGGAAAAATGGGGTATTATTGGTTCCCCCAGCACCGAGTGCGAGTGCGACGCTCCGGATCAAACTATGACCTGCTGGAGTGTCCCAGGTGTCCGTTTACCTGCACTCTTGACGACCTGAATAGCGCCTCTGCCGCTGTAATAAACGTGGCCACCTACTGGGCCCGAACCGTGTAACATAGAAGAAACATCGATAAGATAGAAAGAAGAATCTCATCATACACTGTTTTAAACAACCCGCAACCCGCGATCATGGCGCTTGCAACAGCATCGAAATATCGGGAGCTCAAAATTAAAGACAATCACGGAAGATATCCCGTATGTGACAGTGTTATGTGTAATCTCATCATAATCTAATCTTACCCTGCAATATGATTATGTTAGCATAAGCAGAGAGTAAATGATAGCAGAGAATGGGCATCAGCGTTCTCTGTGCTTTTTTAACAACCGTACTGTGATCGCCAACCCGCCTGCCAAGCGAGGCGATTATGGCAAAAACCCCCCTTTGGGGAAGGCCTATGTCCAGCAGTGGACGTCTTTCGGCTGAAATGATGATGATGATGAAATGATAGCGTGACGATTGACAGGGAAGAATGGAAAAAAAAGGTGTTGCAACAACTCCAAATAACGTGGGACAAGGGCTGTAAGATGATGACTGCTAGCAACAGCAGAGCGAGGAGTAAATGATGCCGTGACGTCTGACAGGCTCTCCTGTCTGGAAGAAGAAAACATGTTGCGCCGACGCCAAGTAGAATGAGAGTAACCACGGAGTTTCTTGCCGGTTCTTCTCCATAGGAAACGACCAACCCGAACTGTGCACCTTTTTGTCGACGTTTTATATGTGCCCATCTAGGCCTATGTGAAATAAAAATAGCTCCCATATAAGGTCCCCATTGCTAGGACACAGGTTCATTGGTAGGTAGATGTCACATGTAGTCGAATTCGTAGTTCTAGGACTGTTGAGACCATTTTATTTTTATATAGTCCTCCTGACCATTTTAGGTCACGGCGATCAGTCTCAACGCAGATTAGCCATGGGCGCGGGAGATATTATAATGCACAAGTGTCTGCACTGACACAGGTGCACTCTCTGTTCCTTTACTCTCATAGTCCGATGGTACGGCAATCCGACACGACCGGAGAGAGATCACCCGCAGGTCCATCGGCTTAACGTGCTTTCCAAGGCACGGGGCTATCATACCGTCAACTTCTAAACTCCGGGCTACTACTGAGAAATTTCTAATGAAAAACCCAATAATAACTTTTGGTCCGACCCGGGAATCTAACCCAGGATCCCACGTTCAGCAGTCGCACTTGCGACCACGAGACCAACGGGGCAGTCAGACAGCATTATTTGTACAATAAACTTGACAGGAGCCGTCCTCCTAATCAAATATCGCTGTTAATTAATTTCTAGATAGATTAATATTTGCACACTTCTCCCGTACTTCCTTTGGCTTTATGTCTCAATAGAACAAAATGGTCAATCGAAAACGTTCCTTACATGTGGATCCGTAGGTACCAACTTGTTTTGAGTAAACCAGTTAAGTTGTTGTAATTAAGTTTAAAGTTTATAAAGGAGTTTATATAAAGCATTAATAAAAGAGATTCGGTATCGGTTATCGTGGTATGGACATGTGATGCGGAGGAATGAGGAGAATGTATTGAGGAAAATGTTGAGTATGAATGTAGATGGCTATAAGAGTAGAGGAAGACCAAAGAAACGATGGATGGACTGTGTGAAGGTTGATATGGCTAGAAAGGAAGTGACTGCTGAGATGACGAGTAACAGAGAAGTATGGAAGAAGAAGACATGCTGCGCCGACCACAAATAAGTTGGGATAAGGGCAGGAGAATGATGACGATGATGAAAAGAGATTCATAACATAGATGATTAGGTATAAATAAAAGTGAGGTATTAAACATTTTTGACGTGAGTACGTCTTTGAATTGCTTACGTAGTGGGAGGCAAGTCCAAAAAACAAATGATAACAAAATCGGGGGATACAATTTGGTGTTGCAGCTTCATATCTATCATCTCCATTCTAAATTCAATTATACCATTGGATAGCTAAAGGATCAAAGGATTCATTACGCCAAGTGAGGATTTTGACGCATCGCGTGGGGTGGAGGGGGGACGCTGCCAATTTTTATTAACTTTTCAGTCACTGATGTGGAAGATGTATTTTTGGACATTTTAATGATATGATGGTAGATGATCATTTTCTTTAATTTTTATTAAATAACCGAATAATGTAAAAAAAGCTTGAAAACATAGACAGGCACCCTACTTGTAAAAAGGCTCCAGCCAAAACCACAACAGTTATTCAAGAACCATTTGGAAGGTACCCAAAAACACGTACCTATAGGTACATTTTCCAGTAGCCTCCCGACTGGGTAGCTGCCCCTAGTATAAGTACTACCACAGTAGACATTTCAGTACCAACATACAGTATTTCAACTAGGAACAAATCGGAATGTACTCGCATTTTTTTATGTGCATTTTGAGGGTAGTGCTGCATACTGCATCCAAGCCTGGATCATCCGCTAAATGAACACCTAAATATTTTGCAGAACATTGAGGAGCTCATGGCTATATAATAACACCATTGGGTCGATCTTTAGGTTACACCGTTATTGTCTAAGTTGGTCCATGGCCGAGTGATAACTATTACTTTCCGAGTTTCCTCCGTGCCTCAGAAAGCACGTTAAACCGGTGGTTCCGGCTGTCATTTGTCGTTACAGGTAGTCAGTAGAAAGTCTGACAACCAGTCTTACCAAGGGGTATTGTATTATCTAGTACTAACTGCGTTATGGAGGTCAGATAGGCAGTCGCTCCATCTACATATATCTATACTATAGTACTATAAAATATAATATATAATTATAATATCAATATTATTAATTAATCTATACTAATATTATAAAGAGGTAAAATTTGTTTGTAAGTTTGTATGTAGGGGGGTAATCTCTGAATCTACTAAACCGATTTTGAAAATTGTTTCACTAATAGGAAGCTACATTATCCCCGAGTGCCATAAGCTATTTACCACGTGTCCGTGGAATAATTTCCGACCAAAGGGCGAGCGAAGCCGCGGGCAACAGCTATTTAAAATAAATATATTCAGCTATGTGTTGACACACATAATTGTTTACACGAATTCTAAGCATGCTTCAGGTAATAGGTTACTCGGGAGTAACTTAATCTTATTACCCGTGTTTCACAAAAGGAGGTAGTTGCTTTACTGGTATATACTGCGGTACTACCTTACTGACCCACAAACCATTGCCGGCACAAGGGTTGGCCACACATAACATTAATTTTATTACTCCACCGTCTTGGTGCAAATCCCCCGCCGGTAAAAAGTCTGCATTAATCATTGAGGTAACATAAAATCGAATGGCCTTCGTATCTGCACTTGAATAAATCAGATATATGAGGAATATTTTATTGGTTAGTTTCTTTTGGATGGGTAGGAAAAAGGTATGTCTGAATTGGACTAAATAATTTGTTGTTTGGACCTTGGAAATTTTATCTGCAACTTCTTTTAGTGATGACAAAAGTCGTGGATTCACAGAATACAGGTGTTTCAGTTAGTAAACTGACAGTGCTGAAATACTACACGTTCTGTTTATGTCACTCATTGAATTAATACACGAGCAACCAAAAGACACTGTACCAAAGAAGATTGAAATTATTGACGATCAAAGGACAATTGTAAAATAATAAAATCATGAAATTACTTGAAAAAGCTTTCAATTAGTAGTTCAGAACTTCTTTGTGAGTAGAGCTTTTAAATTGTTTGGGATCGTACCAATATTTAACTGAGAAAAATTAATCTAAAATATTTAACAAGTAAATTAAGACTCAATTGTCAAGTTAAAATATAACTAAAACTAGCTGTTGCCCGCGACCTTCATTCGCGTGAAATTATTATAAAGAAAAAAATACTTTTTTAATCGAATTTTGTGACCAATTAATTAATTAATTGGGTTTTTTTTTTTTGCGCGGAACCCTAATGTTTTTTCTAAAATTAAAGTATTATAATATATCAGCTATCTACTAGTAAAACTCCAGTCAGAAATTGGTTTAACCGTTTCGGAGATTTGCCGGAAAAAAATAAAAAATAGAGTTCTTGTTAAAAGTACCGTATATACTTTCAAATAATTCAGTAAAAAGCTGTTGTTTTGGTATATTGAAATTACTGTTTGTAAACAGTAATTTCAATTTTATTTATTTGTATGAAATGTATGTATAGAATATGTATGGATGTTGGCATGAATATCATGTGCTTTCATTTGTATCTGAATAAATATTAAGTTTACATAAACAAATGTTCGTTTTCCCGGAAAATTAAACAGGAGCAAGTAAATAGGTTAATTACACGTGCGTGAGCAATACGTACCGGGTATTTAATTTATGCATCGCTGGGATTTTAACCCAACACGATATTGAGGCTTGAATGTGTTTACTGCCAAAAACCAGATTTTAGAGTACGTTCTTGTTACTATTTGTTTATAATTAAGTTTTTTTTTAATGTAATTTAAGTTAAATTGTGTTCTTCAAGTTTATTGCCCGTACCTACTTCTTAATATTTATTTATTTATAATATAGATATATATATGTTTTAGAACAGTACCACATAAACTTTTCGACTAACCATATGAATGTTCCTAAATTACCCTAGGCTGAAAAAATAAAAACCTTCCAAATGCGAGTCGGATTAGATTACCTAGATATATTTATTTTATTCAGTTTTTAGTACTTATTTGTTGTTATAGCGGCAACAGAAATACATCATCTGTGAAAATTTCAACTGTCTAGCTATCACGGTTCATGAGATACAGAATGGTGACAAATAGCCAGACACACAGACGGACAGTGGAGTCTTAGTAATAGGATCCCGTTATTAACCCTTGGGTACGGAACCCTATAAATCGTTTTTCCTAATTCATATTAATATTAGTATTAAATTTTAAAACTCTTGAAAAATTTAAAACTCTTGAATTAGACTTTGTGGTCATAACCATAAAGACCATTTTAAGAATTTTAAATTTTTAACGTGATTCATATTATGATTCTGATAAAGTGGCCATTTTAGGCCCCCTGACCGACTACTTGCCATATCAAAAGTGCCTGTAATTAGTTTATTTGAAATAGTAATATCAAAATGTTATATGTTTTGTTAGCCTCATACTTTTTTGACCCGCGGTCCTCTTTAAGGATTAACTATCCTTCCCTCCTACGTCAGTGAGCTTCATAATCGTTCGTCCTTTGCGACTGATGTGACCAACGCTGCTTCCAGATGCTAGTAAGCTGCGCTCGCTATTCCGATGTCCGCTGTTTGACCTTCAGCTGAATTCTCGACGGCCTTTGAAACGTATTGTGAACTGACCAGTGTGTCCATATGATAAAATCTTACCCCCGGTTCCTGTATTTCTTGAGAATTTGTCAAACTTACTTTATATCTTCATTGTAGCCAGCAAAACTCTAAATTCCTTAAATGTTTTGCGCCAAAATGAGACACCGATGAAACAAGCGAGGCCAGAACTCGTGAATCTATCGTTTCATGTATAAGGTTAAATCTTGGCCAACCCCAAGCTTACCTTCACCAATCGATCAATCAGTGTGCCAAGCGTGGTTATTTTGGAAATATTTCACTCAGCTGTCGTGTCGGGCGACCGGTCAACTGGTCCACAGGGAAGACCATTTTCAGCAGTTAGTTAACCTCTACAGGTTGATATAGGTTAGTTAATTGGTACCTGTTAAAGGTTAAGTAGAATTCTTCGTGGAAAACAACATGATGCCTGAAATCCCCAAAGAATAAGACGAATATGAACCTATAGTACAGCCCCAGAGAGTAAAACAAAACAAAAAAACAAAACTAAAGAAAACTATACTACTACAAAACTTAACACTACAAAACTACACTACTACGTTTTACTATTGCAAAACTTAAGAATAAAAATAAAAAGAAAGAAAATTTAAGATGGAACTCCTTGGTAGGTAGACGTGCTAATTATTTGCACCTCTTTTCAGTTTAAGTAAATCAGTCATCATTCTCCTGCCCTTACTTGTGATCGGCACAGCATGTCTTCTTCTTCCATACCTCTCTATTACTCGCCATCTCAGCAGTCACTTCCTTTCTGGCCATATCATCCTTCACACAGTCCATCCATCGTTTCTTTGGTCTTCCTCTACTCTTAGAGCCATCTACATTCATGCTCAACATTTTCCTCAATACATTCTCCTCATCACATGTCCATACCACGATAACCGATTACCACACAATTGTTCGGTCACCGGCGCCACTTTCAGAGGGATCTTATGTACTCATTCCTTATTTTATCCATTCGCGTTACACCAAACATCCCCCTTAGCATTATCATCATTTTAAGTAAATCAGTTAGAAGAAAAATTGCGGGTACGTCATGGGAATTCACAAGTTTGTCTTGGTTTGTCACTTTGTCAGAAATAATGCCTTTTAATTTTCATCTTTGCCTCACATGATCAAAAACGATAACATCATCATTCTCCCAATTCATTTGCGGTCGGCGCAGCATGTCTTCTTCTTCCATACTTGTCTAATACTCGTCATCTCATCAGACACCTCCTTTCTTGCTTGCCATCACATTCTTCACACAGTCCATCCATCATTTCTTTGGTCTTCCTCTACTCAACTTTATCAAAAACGATATACAATTTAATATTTCCCGTGCTTTTATTATACCGTTAACATAATCTCCCAGCCAATAAAGTAAAATTGTACCATAAAAATGTAGCAATAAGCACCTGTCCCATAGACTCACAATCATTACTGTTTATGAATGTCAGCGCCCCATCTATTAAGCCAGGCAGTGAAATATGGCCGCGAACAAATTGCTTTGACATTTAAAATATGGAGAGTCTTTATTGGGATAATGTATCTACGTGAATTTTGGGGAGTTGATTGTTGAGTGGCAAAGAATTGTTAGAGAGGAATAAATTACTTTAAAAGTAATATTCATGTTTGATCCAATGATGAGTATTTTTGACTCTTTCTTTTTTTTTCATTACAGTGACATGACATCATGTATATTAATTAGTCTGTGATGTTAGTCCCTGTTGTTGCAGGATAAAAACATGTTCTTATATGGAGAAGTAAAAGAAGAACCAGTAGATCACCACCATTGCCCACCACGTGTTGTAATGAGGCTTCTGTACGATGTTTCCATCATCATAAATCAGTCAGATTCACTGCCACCTTCGGCTAATATCTTCTACCAAGACCTTTTCTTTGCATACCGTTTTACGACAGTTTAAATACGAGAGTAACTATGACTGTCTGTCACCTTTTTACGTCTAAACAGCTGCACGGATTTCGATGAAACTTTTTATCCCGGGATTATTAAGGACCTCCACGCTTGCAAAATCAGGAGTAAAATCTAGTTACAGAGCGTTTGCATTTTTTCTGCCAATTTGGCAAGGCCAAGGATCCACTGATCCTTAGTGAGAGACACTTCAAAACTACGTTGAAAAAGGGTTTGAACTCATGGTGACTTGATTATTAAGAAGCCTCCAACAAACTGTTCAGTTCCTTCACTTATTTTCTTCCAAGTATAATTTCGTTGTATCACCAGGACACTTTTTGAGAGGAACTTTTTAACTACCGCGAAGTAAGAATTACTGAACTAATTTAGAAGGATAACTTGTTAAAAAGTTTATCTTTCTCAGCACTCGGAGTCATAATGAGTTGGCAACTCTTGGACTAGCTACCATGCAAAATGCAATAACTTGTAACTTGCAAGAAATATCGTGTTGCTGTGTTTTTCTTAGTAAATGCGGTACAGTAGGTAAATATCAGATGTTATCTTTTGTCGGTTGAAATAATTCAGCATGAAAAACAGCTGTAACACGGTTTTTGTGATTTTATTTAGTTGTTGGTATTCTGATTACAAGCATTACGTCTGAGCATGTGGTTCCAGATGCGATCAGGTCAGGCAAAGGCATTTTTGGGATTTTCCAATCGCCTATTATATCGGACTGATAAGTGACTGATAAAAGTGGGTTTAACCTCTTGTTATGAAGATGAAAATAAGTTTGAAAACTGTATTGAAAATTGCCGTCTATACGCGACGGACAGACGGTGTGATGCCACGCTTGCAAGACTCTTCCATATTTGGTCCCTCGCACCCAAATAATTATGATTTTCTTTAGTAAAGTAGTTTATTTTTTTGTAATTGCGGATCCCTAAAAATGATAAAAGTTAATAAAGCCCACGAGTCAGCTTCTGTCCTTTGTAAAGGCGAAATCGTCCAAATATAAGTTAATAGTGTTTGTCTGTTTGTTCAGCTCCTTTTATTAGATGGGATGAAGAGATTGTGGGCTCCGTTAAATATTATACACCTACGTAGTATAGGTAGGTGTAGGCAGGAGACATAGATGAAAGATTTGCGTCTTGGTCGTAGGGATGATAAAATAAATTTTAAATGAGATGTGCATGTATTATGCGGATACGGATAGCTTCCTGCTGTTGTGCAAAAACGAACAGAATCTCTAAAGCGAAAGATTCGGGGGAGAACATTTTAAAGGTGATTGCAGATAAGCCAGATTGGTCCTTTCCTGGGGAATTGGACCTGTAGGTATAGCTGTAGGTCGGTGTAGCGCGAAGCGGACAAACACAGTTATAGGTTCATGAATAAGATTGATTTTATTCATGAACCTATAACTTTTATTTTGAGAAATGTTACTGCCTATACAGCGTGTAACAGAAGGGTATAATCATATGGAATACTGTGGTACGGACCATCAAACTGAACAACTTTCTCTATGGGACCACCATCGAAAACGTAAAAAAATAATCAGCTGTCCTATACAAAATTTCACGTTTCAATTTAATCATTGCTTTGAAAGTGTTGCTATATGATTAGTGTTTAAATACGTAAATATATAAATATATATGTAAATATATACATATTAGTATATAAACATATTTATATTTTTCAAACTATGACTTTTACGTTTTCCTTTTTGATGATATATAATCTGTATTAGCACTAGAACCTTTACAAAATGCTCAAAATAGCCTGTTTGCACCGCTGTCAACAGAGGCCTAGTGTACATAGAACACTATTAATAAAAAAAAAGAAAAACATAAGGACACAGTATGTATCCTTCTTATTCAGTTTATGAAATACCTTTTAAATTGGTCGAATTTTGGTGAAGGAAATTTTCGAAAGCCAAACCTCGAATTACGACTTTTTACTTGCCGGATCTGTAGTTGTCTTTATCGGACCAATGTCGAAATAGCACTCGTTAACGCACGCGACAGCGATAGTTTCTTCAAATGCCTACCACATTTCCTCTTAATTGGCTGAAAAAAGATATGGTTATCTTTTTTCAGCCAATTAAGAATGTATACTTTTAAAAGTGTGGCGTTAAAATTGTTATTAAAAAAATCTAGCTTAAAATGGGGTTAAAAATAATTGCCTTGATTTATGTCCGTAAATCTACGTACTTTTAAGGGTTACTGGCTACTTTATTCGTTTGTTGAAAAGTTGAATAAAAACTCTTAATTAACACGCGACGGGAAGCGGCTTATGCCCCTTTGCATTCATTTTATAATATTCTCTGGACATAAAAAATATAATTAAAAATGTTCTTCTAATTTGGAGTTCACATGGCACACACGCAAACTGTTTCTAAACGTGAAATATTTTGTTGGTTGCCAGCAATATTTGAAGTAGGACCGGGCAATATTTTACAATATTTAGCCTTTTTGTTGTGGCCTAGTGTTGCCCATGTTTAGTATTGCAGCTACCTGTGAAAATGTTGCCAAACTGAAGCGAAACAATTCACTTACTTATTTAATTCGGTGTGGCGAACCTTTGTTGCTCTGATTCCCACAATAAATATGTTCCCGTTATTGCCGTGCGATTAATAAATATTGCACACATAACAATAACCTATATCTGTTTGGAAAACTTTTTTTTTTACAAATCACAATTTTATGGCAACGCAACACTCGATTATTGCAAAAGTAACAGTACAAACAATTACGTCATATTATAGTGCAGTGTTTCTGTTCATAAAAAGAGCTACGTTTCAATTTAATCATTCGCTTTGAGAGTGTTGTTATCATCAGTGTTTAAATACAGTTTGTTAGATTGCAGTGATGTTTTGAAAATTGTGAAATAGAATCTAGTTTTACTGCCAGCGCACTGCAGTAACTACCTGAATTATTTTGCCCGTTTGATGTTAATTGGCTCGCCCCCTATTACACTGGCGAAATGTGGGTGTGGTACTTATTTATAGGTATTTAACCCTTTAGGGTTGCCCTTTGGAGAATACAGACGTGAGTTTTATGCCATACCTACCTGCTTTAATGTATTTTTCACATGTTCAGGTCTACTCAATACGTTAGTTACTGTTACACCAAAATATCAAATTCCCCTAGCAGATTATGTCGGTACCTAAGTCCGTCGATAGTGTCTATACAAGCTGCCTGTACAAAGACCAAACACAAGCAATTCCCTGTGTACTGGCGTGTACCGCTAGTTCGACGTGCATTCTGTACTGACAAGGAGCACATGAATACTGTGGAGGCGGTATTCAGGGATTTTTACAGTCGAGGCATAGCTATTTTCCATGAGCACAGTAAGAAGAGTATGACATTAACCTCTGGTACGTTCGTTCGCTAAAAACAATTACATCTTGTTTGTAGATGACCGGCCAGTTTTACTTCTTGTACTTTGTGCATATTGGTAAAACTTTTCATTCAGATAACATCCATGTCATTTAGACTAATATTATAAAGAGGTAAAGTTTGTGAGGTTGTAGGGAGTAATCTTCATATTCATATTATTTTTTAACTCTGGATCTACTAAACCGATTTTGAAAATTCTTTAAATAATAGGAAGCTACATTATTCCAGAGTGTTATAGGCTGTATTGTCAACATGCCCGTGGTATAATTTACGACCAAAACCCGAGCGAAGCCGCGGGCAAAGGGTAGTACAAAATAAATTATGAACTCAGTAGTAGTAGATGGAAGAGATCTTGAAACTAAAAATGAGACTAGTGGCTGAACGAACTCCAGAAAGAAATACTCAATCTTTTTTTTTAATTTTTTTTTTTTGAGAAATAACAAAATTGTGTTGGGATGTTATGATAACGCCATTGAAACTCGCTGTAGAATCACAAAATGCTTTGAAAACCATTTCCACTTTTGTTTAGGACCTTCGATCAGATGAAGCTAGTTTCGAAGTGATGTTACAGAAAGCCTGCGTAGCCTTTTCCCAAATTTATTGGAGCCGGTTACCAGTCTTACCGGATGCAGCTGAATAGGTACATATATTTTACATGGAGCGACTGCTTATCTGACCTCCACAACCCAGTTAGTATTGCGTTATACGGTACCCTTTGGTAGGACTAGTTGATAGACTTTCGTGCCACTGACTACCTGTAACAACTTTCAAAAATCTACAAATGACAGCCAAAACCACCAGTTTTAACGTGCTTTCTGAGGCACGGAGGAAACACGGTATGTAATGTAATAGGTGGTCACGGCCATGGACCAACTTAGACAAGCACGGCTTAACCTAAAGATAGTCCCGATGGTGTTATTATATAGCCACGCGCTCTACAAATGACAATGTTACAGAATATAACATTGACTTTTGAACTGCAAACAAAACAAGCATACTATATCTGCAGCATAGCGTGAACGATAGTATGTTAATTCCTAAAACCTTAGCAACAGTCTCATAAAGATAAAGCGTAGGACTTATTCACAGGTCTTCATCGTACCAGTGTATAGTCTGATTCAAAAGCATTTGACGAAAGAAACAAACCCTGTTCAGGCTAAATTCGAAATCATCCACTAAAGGGGATTAGTTACACATTCATCAGTATTTAAATAGTTAAAATTAATTTGTTACCATTTTTTCCAACAACAGTTATTGTTTGAATAACATTATGAAATTATAATAGACAAATTGTGGACGAAAATATTTAAAGTGATCTCAAATACAAAGTACTTAAATGTACCACTACAAAGAGTGGCGTCCACTGATACGTTCTCTGATCTATTTGTTTACATGCATATACTTACGCTTGTAATCTGCGAAGGGTTAGGCAGAGGTGTACCTATAGTGCCCCGGTCCACATTTTGCGCGTTATGTCGTCTTCTTTCTTTATCGTGTGGTTGGTGCATAACCTGGTGTCAGAGTTTTTATACTGCCCATGGGCCTCTGACGTGGCTTTACATGCCATCGAGAAATAGCTCTCAGGCATGCTCGTTTCGTCACGATGTTTTCCTTCAACGAAGCAAGAGATAATTATACATTACGCACATGAATCCGAAAAATCAGAGGTGCGTGTCTTGGGTTCAAACTTGAAACCTTCGACTTGACAGTCTGACGGTCACACCACTCTAGGCTATCACAACTATTTATGTGTCTATTGCTAGCAAATATTATGTGGTCTATTGCCAGCAACTGGGAAAGAATCCTGACGCCGGGCACATCCTGACAAATTCCGGACATAAAAAAATGGCCACACTGACAAACTTGGGCACTTCTTGTTTACATTTTCATCAAATACTTTTGGAACAGAGCATAAGGTTTGTACCCGTTACAGTTCGCACGCGATCACCTGCGACTCCTACCTCCCACAAGCATAGAGCGTGAGTTGAGGGTAGGCAGCCCACGCAAAGAAAAGTATCTACGTCAAGTGTACCAAATTAGACAATTATTCATTAACTCACTGAGCAATCGCAGGTCAGAGGTCAGAGCTGTGGTGTTTTGTATTATATGTACAGTGGGCTGCATCAATTGGGTACCCCAGTTGTATTAAAGCTTTAACCACTCGTATGCCGAGTATACGAAGGGTTAATACAACGTGGGGTACCCAATTGACGCAGCCCGCCGTACTTACTTATTTATTTTGAGATGCTGAACAAATTAAGATCGAAATTTCTATATTGACAATTTCTCTTCTGTCTGTTACAAGGGTTTTGATCAGAGGGTCAATTAGGGTTTTATAAGGCCAATGTATTGATCCGTATCGATTTTTCTAGATATGTATAGTATTTGGATTTGCAATAACTCACAAGCCTACGTCCTAATTAAGTATTATGCCTTGTAGTAGCTTCGCCTTCTTTTCAAAAGTGCCTGTAATGGTCTAATTGAAATAAATGCTTTGAGGTTTGAGTTTGGCCTTACATGCAGTCGCCAATTACTGGTCAACTAGCATTCACAAAAACACATTGAAGGAACGATTTTTGTTTTTTCTTGTTTTTTTGTCATTCAAAAGTCCCTGTTGTGATCTAATTGAAATAAATGCTGTGAGTTTGAGTTTGAAGTGATATATCACAAAGGAGGTGCATACGATTTTCTGCACTGTATCTTATTTGTGTTGTACTTTCCTATAAAAAATAGTGCAGGAACTCGATTTCTACAAAAAATGCCAAAAGATTTCCGATTAATTTTAAACCGACTTCTTCACACTTCTAATATAAACTACAAGTTGAACAACAGAAGGTTCTGCCAACGTTCTAAGTTACAAGTGTAAACAACATGAACATTGGCAATATTCCAAGGGAACGCCAGGTTGTATTACTGACTAAAAGATATGAGATAAACAGTTTTCTAAACTAGAACTGGGGGGGTACTATGACGTCTTAAAGCAGGAGTAATTCCAGGATGGGAAAGAGACAGAGCTAAACAGGTCGCCTGGTGCCATCTCTTTCCCACATCCCGCTTTAAGACGTCATGGTAGGCCACCTGGTCTTATTAGTTTAACTGTGGAGACCCGTGAGGAAACCGATATGTTGTTTGTTGTAACTTTCCGGAGATAAAATGTGAAACCCTCACAGTACACTGTATACTGCGCTCTGTATTCATACTCGTAAGCTTGTGAATGGTTTTAATTATTGTAATACAAAGTACTCCCTCGTTGGTCTACTGGTCGTAAGCGTGACTGACGAGCATGAGGCCCTGGGTTCGATTCTCGGGTCGGGCAAATTGTTATTGGGTTTTTCCATCAGGAATTTCACAGTAGCACCTAAGGGGTCAGCATTTGAGCCCGGTTGATGGCAAAAGGCTCGCCCCCAATAACACTGAAACTAATTTGCGAAATGTGGGTGTAGGTACTATTAGGTACACCTCTGCCTAACCCTTCGGAGATTACAGGCGTGATGTAATACATTCCCTCTCAAAGCCTGGGTCTTAGACTTAAGTTAAGCCCAGTAAGTACCTAAATAACCTCAAAACTTCATTAGGTATACCACATCCAATCTGTTTTGTGTTTAGTGTCTGTGTTCCCAAACTATGGCTTATATACTGAAAGTGCCAGCTCCCGAACCAATAGCGTGACGTAGGTGACGAGCAGCGTGTCGCAACGCAATCACGCTTTGTGTCATCAGCGTGATGAGATGCGACGTGACCACGTATTGTGACGAGTTATATCGTAGACATATCAGTAGCCTGATAGCGTGTCACCCGTGACGAACTGCATTTGGAATCTATTGTTACTAGATGAACAGTAGTCAACAGCGTAAGGAAGATGGCGAGCTGCAGCGCAATCACGCTTTGTTATGATGCTTCAAGATTGCGTGCTGTTTTTCGATGATGTCAATGAAAGCGTAGTCAAAAGCGGGACAGTCGTGTTTTGTGTCTTCATCGTTATAAGTTGTGTCATCAACGTTTTAAGAAGTTGCAGGGCGACCGAGCTGTGTTCGGATGAAAATAGAGAAAATGAGAATATGGCCCAGATATGAGACCTAGCTAGATCGATTTTTCGCCCCCGTAAACCCCTATATTGCAACTTTCATCGAAATCGTTATAGCCGTTTTCAAGAACGCGATTACAAATCTTGCTCACTAGCTGTTGCGCGCGGCTTCGATTGCGTTTTTGGCGGAAATTATCCCACGGGCACGTTGTAAATATAGCCTATAGCTCGGGGATAATGTAGCTTCCTATTAGTGAACGAATTTTCAAAATCGGTTCAGTAGATCCAAAGAGAACTAAAATTTGTTTGTATGTAACAAACAAATTTTACCTCTTTATAATACTAATATAGATTTAAAAGTATAGGATAGGATATACTGAAAATACTGTAGCCACTAGCATAACACCAGGGGAGGAAATATAAAGTTTCGGAGCACAATCGATATTGATTTATGATCAATATCGATTGTGCTCCGAAACTTTCATTATACCGATAAAAAAACTGGGAAAACAAAAGACATTCAACATGATTGTGCTCTGCTGAAATTTATGTCTCTGTTTTAATTTTATGTAAGTTAAAACAACACGTGATTAGTAAACTTCTCAGTGATGCGAGAAATTTCAACTCGACCACTTGAAGATTTTCCCAAAACATACGCTTGTCAAAATAAAACTTAATACGAAAGGTAAAGTTACGGAACAATAAAGAAGAACATGTAAAATAAATTAGTGTTGTGCGTAACATCGATGTTTGCTCAGTCGGTACAAATTATCCGAGTTGAGTGCCAACATCTGGGCCCGCGGCGAGTCGTTATCAAAGCGATCGAGGGCTAGGGTTGGAGTGGTGTCGATATTGTTATATTTTTTAGAGAAATATAGAATTATAAAAAAAATGGTAGTTTTGCGGATATATATTTCTGACATAATGCTTATTCAATAAGAGCGTTTTAATATTGTTATCTACTTAGTGCTTCTAACTTTAAATGTTATCTACGAATCAAGTTTCACTTAGTTTGGAACTTAAAAATTTTGAGCAAGAATCTTATCGAAGTCACTTACTAAACAGGTTGTTGTGATCAGATAGGCAGTTGCTCCCTGTTAAATACTCTATTCAGTTGCTTCCGGTTATATTACAAGTCGACAGGCTAAGCAAATGTGCAGGAAAAATATAAATATTTGAATTAAATAATTCCAATTGTTATCTATAAATATCTAGATCTTTACGTTTGTTACCCGTGGTACTACCAGTAGTACCACGGGTAAAATAAATACCCGTAGGACTACCAAGCGATCCAGTAGTACCACGGGAAGTTTTTTTTACCTGTAGTACTACTGGTAGTCGACATTTCATAGTTTGACACCTGTCAAAGTGACATTTCTCACTTCAAGTTTTATAGATATAGATCTAGGTCGCAATTTACATAGATTCGGCAACCATAAAAGCCGTTTTTTCAACATTGTTCTATCTGTCGATTTACATAATATCAATACTCTTTTCCCTGCCCTATTTCCACACGCATCGTTCCGTAAACAACTCGACGACAACGAGTCCTTATCGATGTTGATACGATTTATCGAATATCGATAACGTAACATTAAGGGCGTCCCTACAACTGATCACTGAACGCTGCCTCGCCGCCATCATATTGTCTAAGCTGTATTAATAAAATAAATAGGCCGATGAGAGAAGGTTCGCTTATTTTAGTTATAAGGACAATAAGCTTCATTTTATATCGCTAAGTATCGCAAGATCTAACAGTAAAACATGGAAATTATATACCTATACCCCAATTTGGTTAAAATAAATAAAGAACAGCCCATCGAAATATCTACACAACAAACTTATATAGCAAAAAAAATAAAAATAAAGCACTCTTTTTAATAGAGGTGTGACATCATTTGTTTTTTTTTCGTATTCTCAGCAAACCCTTTTAATTAATGCCCATAATTATTATTACGGGGGTGCATAAAAATTACAAGTCTGCGATCTTTGGGAGTCCGCCATCTTTGGGAGTCCGCCATATTGGATTTAGAATGACGTCACTTAGCTAATCATGCAAGCCACCCATCTTGTTTATCTTAATCATTAGTAAATAAATAAAAATATTCATTCAGCCTTTAATGTTCCCACTGCTGGGACAAAGGCCTTCTCTCTACATGAGAGGATGAGTTCACCGCACTGGCCCAGTGCGGGTTTGATGGTTGTGAAAGTCACTTTGATCCGACTATTTGTTTGTGTTTAACCTCTCACTTTGTATGGGAAAGGACCTTCTGAATTATCCTATTCTATGATCACATTGTGAAGTTAGTGGTCATTCTAAGCTTTAAGTGTGATTTTCAAAGCTTCATTGTAGTCTTATGGGTTTTGTATGGAGATATGGGTTGTAGCTATCAGATCTTATTGGCACTGAAATTTTACGGTCTTCGTTTTACCGTATGGGGTGGCTCACAGATGCTAGGATCACTTTGTGTTCACCGTATGTATTTGGTGATTGTGTACGTATTTGGTGATCTTTGGTATACGAGTAGGTAGAATGTAAATTGTAAAATTGGGTAGTGTAAATTTATAACTATACTTACTAATATTATAGAGAGGTCAAATTGTTTGTAAGTTTGTATGTAGGCGGTATCTACTGAACCGATTTTGATTTCTTTTTTTGAATTATGATATGATGGTGATTGATTTGAATTCTTTAACTAATAGAAAGCTACATTATCCCCGAGTGCTCTAGGATATATGTACAACGTGCCCGTGGAATAATTTCCGACCAAAACACGAGCGAAGCCGCGGGCAACAGCTAGTGGAAAATACAATGGGAATTGGAAACAGTTATCGCAATACTCTCGTCTTCTTCTTTTACATCACTGATACGTTTCCCTAGAACAAAGGAGGCGCTTCAGCAAATAGGCCATTATCTGGTTGGAAGTATTCACACTGAGTGTCAAAAGGCACTCGAATCCCCTTAATTTACCTCATTTGTATTTTCAGCAGCCTATTTGGCAGTGCAATACTATCTCTAACTATTATCAGTAACTAACCACCTAAACTATGTAATGTAGTTGTGACTTTGAAAATACAGTACTGGCCAGACTGCCAATGTACCGTTGCCGTTGAAATTAGATAAACTGAGCATGCAAATATCTATGCGTTTCTTCTTCTTATCCGGTACGCTCTTGACAGAGCGGTCGTGATCGTTAAGTACTCGTAGCAGTATTGGAAGGGGCAGATGTGATACACTTCACGATATTTCGCCACCGCTGCCTGCTAGAGGTCATCCTGCTGCATTCGTTAACTGAACCTCTAATGGCAGACTTGATCTGGTCAGTCCAACGCGTGGGTGACCTTCCGCGCGGTCTAGTGCCTTCTACTTTTCCTTGGACGACAAGGCGTTCTATGGACTGATTGTCACGCCGGAAAACATGTCCGAAAAATGTCAGGATGCGAGATTGTACTATCGAGAACAGACGCTGCCTGATACCGAGTTCTTGAAGTATCGAGACGTTCGTGCGAAACTCGGTCCACGAAACCCCAAGCATTCTTCTCCAGCACCACATTTCCAGAGCATCTATTCTCTTCCTTTCCACATCTCGCAAGGTCCATGTTTCAGCTGCGTAAAGAAATATGGGGAATATAAGCGTCCTCACGAGCCTGGTCTTCGTGGCTTTAGTTATGTTTCTATTCCTCCATATTTTCCGCATCTTGTCCATCGCTGTTCTTGTGATGCCCATACGTCGTTTGATCTCATCGATGCAGCCGCCTTATTCCTGGCACGGTCAACAATCATCACCTGGGTCTTGCTGCGATTAATTTTTAGTCCAAACTCATGGCTCACTCGTTCCATCTTTGACAGTAGCTCTTCCAAGTGTTGCGAACTGGTTGCAAATAAGGTGGTGTCATCTGCGTAACGCAAGTTTGCAATCTTGTATCCACCAATTGTTACACCATCCGTCCAGTCTTCCAAAGTGATACGCATTATTAGCTCTGTGTACGCAATGAATAAGAGCGGTGATATAATGCACCCCTGGCGTACTCCGGCACTAGGATGGAAGTCACTTGACAGGACATCATCTGTGCGAACTGAGGCTGTGCCCTCTTCATATAGACGTCTCAAAAGGTGTACAAGATGTTTTGGTGTGCCCATGTCTAGCAAGGTCTTCCACAATACCGGCCATTTCACCGAGTCGAATGCTTTGGAGAAATCAACAAAGCAAAGGAATATGGGCTTATTGAATTCTCTTGACTTCTCGATTATCTGGCGTACGATGAGAATTTGTTCTCGAGTGCCCTTCCCTTTTACAAAACCGGCTTGTTCCGGAGCGATCTCCTTAGACAGGTAGGTTTTCAATCGCTCGTTGAGAATATGTAACATTATTTTGCTAGCGTGTGATATCAGAGCAATGAGGCGGTAGTTGTTACATTTCTTCGTCGAACCTTTCTTGTGCAGAGGTGTGAATACGGTATGTGTCCACTCCGAAGGCCAAACTCCTGTCTCCCATACCTTGTTGCAGATAAGATGAAACATCTGGTCGCCACGTTCTCCTAAGGCTTTTATTGTCTCTATAGGAATTGCATCTTTACCAGTTGCTTTTTTGCTTTTCAGGTGTTTTATGGCAGCTCTTACTTCGGACAGAAGGATGTCTGGTTCCAAATTCTCTATTTCTGGGTCTGTACTTTCAAACTGTTGCGACTGCGGGTCCAGGAATAATGACTGACAGTAGCTCTTCCACGTTTCTGAGATTTGTTCGAGTTCTGTTACCACTTCATTTTTGTCGTTCTCAATAGTCCAGGATTTAGCAGGTAGAGATTTAGTAATGAGACGAATTTTGTGATAAAGGTCTCTAGACTCATGCTTCATAGCGTGTTTTTCGACATCTTCACAAATGCTACGGAGGTGGGAATTATGGTCTCGCCTGCAACAGGCTTGGATGTTAGCAGACAACTTATTCAGCTCTCTTGTGTCTGTTCCCGCGGCTTTCTTATGCCGCCTCTCTTCTATTAGAGCAAGAGTACTATTTGTCATCCAATGTTGACGTTTGCGCGTTTCTGATCTTGTATTAGACTCCGCCACTGCGTTTTGGATGAGATGTTTAGCCTTATTCCATAGCATGTCCGGTGTAGCTTCATTGTGGTTCAAATCGGTCCATTCTTTAAAATTCCGCTCTATGGCTGTATTGAACTTTTCGTTATCTACAACTTCAATCCGTCTTATTTTCTTGGAGGATCGGGCAGCTTTGAGTTTCAACCGCATCTTTACGATAACGAGTTCATGGTCGGAACCACAATCAACCCCCGGAAGTGTGTGGGCATTGAGAACGGAGGTGCGCCATCGTGATCTTATCAGTATGTAGTCGATCTGGTTTTTAGCTCGGCCTCCAGGTGACGTCCAGGTGAACAGTCTACGAGGATGGTGCTGGAATAGACTGTTTGCTACCACCATGTTATTCTCGTCTGCGAACTGCATAAATCTTTCACCTCTTTCATTCCGCAGCCCAAGACCGAAATTTCCCACACATTTGCTGTACTGAGCAGCGTTTGCGCCGATTTTCGAATTAAAATCACCCATGATTATAAGTATCTCTCTGTTGGGGATTTTTCGATTGTTGCCTGTAATTCTTTGTAGAAACTCTCCATAACGGAGGGTAGAGCTTCACTGGTGGGGGCATATGCCTGAATTAGGTTTAGGTTTACAGGTGACGCTTTGAGTTTCATTGACATAATGCGGTCGCTAACTGCTTCATACCCCATCACACTGTTATTTTCATGCTTGGGAATAAGAATTGCTACTCCGTTTTGGCTGTTGTCATCGTTGCCGGAAAAGTAGACTGCATGGGTGTCGGTAAAGAAATGCCCGTTGTTTCTCCAGTGGGTTTCGGCTAGTCCACAGATGCATAAACCACATCTGGTAACTTCCTTCTCTACGATGTAAAATTTACCGGGTTTTAGCAAGCCATGAACATTCCACGTGCCTATCTTCTGGATTTTCCGCAACTTGAGAGAATTTCCAGTATCATTATTTCCATGCGGAGCCTGGTCTCCTACTCCATCATGGCCGGTAGTCCATTTCCCACCGCTCGCCCCGGACGCGGCGCGGCGCCGCTCGCTAGGCGGTTCGCATGGCAATCGTGATCCTTCTGTGTCTACTTTCATTACGATTTTCTCGGGAGGTTAGTTGCAGTGGTTTCCCGTTGCCTTCTGCACCAGATATTTTAGGGGTTATTTATACCCCAAGGACCCTGTAGCCTCTTCTGACCTCTGGTCGGGAATGTGGTTATACCGCCACTGCTCGGTCGCCATTGCCTCGTCTGTTATCTAGCAGGGGGACCACGGTACAGGAATACCGCCGCGGATGATGTATTGTCCGCGCGTGCAGGTGAGGTTGACGGTTGGGGCCGGAAAGATGGTTTATCCGTTCTCCCCCATTACCCCCCTCTATGCGTTTATGACCCGTGAAACTTCACACTTCAAAAACTTTTCCATCCACAGAATAATTAATTAGTATCAGCTTTATAAAAAGAAAAATGTAACTATGTAGTAAGCTTGCCTCCTCGAAATAATATGGGGCTGACTGGTGACATGTGGGTATGTGTTTTTTTCCGTCCGGAAATTACGGGCGTGATGTTATCTAAAGAAATATAGAAAAGATATGATTATATTAACAATAAAAGAAAATTATCTGACGATCGAGGCTCTCGCTTGGCGGTTGGATTCAGAAGGCAGTACTCCTCGATACGGTCCGCATGGTGAGGAGGGCCTGTCTCTGGAGCCCTAACCCTGCTCCTGACATCGGCGGAACATATATATGTATATATTTTTAAGAAATATTTAAAAATGTAAAGGATATGCAGAAAGGATGAATAAAGGAAGTAAAATTATATAAAAGTAAACATAAGAAAAAATATATAATTAAAATTGGTCCTGTACGAGGCCAAAATTAAAGGCCCCTATCCCAGCATGGTGCTATAACATTAAAAAAAATGTCACAATAAATTTTCTCCTAAAAGGGCCCAAAGTATCACAGTAACGGTTGGTATCTGTCGAATCAATTTCTGAAACCAAATACTGAAGCTAAATATTCTTATTAAGGTCTCATATTGAAAATTGGTGGAATATTTTATCATGTCAAGAACATATTGAAAATGATTCTCCGTTTCTCGAAGCTCTAAAAATGATGAAAGAATTTTTAAAGAATTAATCTTAATTTAATAAGACCTGTCATAATTTTTAAATACCTTTTTGGTTCAGTAGAAAATTCCTTTCAAATAACACTGTGGCGAGGGATGGAGAAAGATTATAAAATAAAACCTGAAAAGACTTTTAAATTCACCGTAACTTTTTACGTCACGTTCAAGTATCCATTTACTGATCGCTTCACAAAGAGACTTTATTCATTTTCATAGACTTAAAAAAGTGGTTCGGTTAGTTTCAGATCTTTATCTTTAGAATAAATAAATTTGAAATGTCTGAATGTTTATGAAAGTACATACAATACGATACTTAAAACAAAACAAAAAATAACAGTCTGTCTGTTTGTTCTGGCTAATCTCCGAAACGGCTGGACCGGATTATGACGGATACGGTATGGACAGATTTTGACGGAACATATACTTGCAGATAGCTGATGTTATAAGGAGTAACTTAGGCTTCGACTTTTATTATAGAAAAAAATATTAAGGTTCGGTGCAAACAAAAATCGAACTCATGAAATTGTTATCAATATCCGACTCAAATAATCCAGTAATATTTTTATATACTTAAATAATTTCACGCGGACGAAGTCGCGGGCAACAGCTACTTATTATAACGTTAGAAGCTCCTAGTTTAAAGGCGGTAATGCAAGATAATTTTAATACCATATAATACAGTGTAGGACACTGTCGGGATTGATGGAACAACCATAACCACAGGGTCACAGTCTAGTACCGGATGGATTAAAATGGACAGGAATGCAGGTTAGCGGCATCCAATCGTAGAGACCTGGGTCCAGTGTCTGCTGGTCCAGAAGTGAACTGCTGTTAGCTAATGGGGATGTTGAAGAGGATGCTTTGTTTGAAATGCTATATTTCTACTGTTATCATTTTATTCAACAACTTATCTGATCATGTATTACCCTTGTCAAATCTCAAGACAAGTCACTTTCTCACCAATTTGATGAATATTTTGCCTCTTAACTATAATCTTTAAACTATCCTCTTTACAATCCTATCTACAATATATTCAACCTGGCAACACTGAAGCCAGAACTCGACGTGTGTATATCCTACATTTTGTTGCCAGATAGCAATCCTTTTAGCCGATTGCACATTGTCTTTCGATCAAGTTTGTAGCACTGAACACATGTGTGATGAAACATATTTATGAGTTTGGTTGTACATGTCAATATAAAGATCCGAGTGATCTGTGTTTGGAGACATTGTCTTTAGTGGTTGTAATTTCATAATAAACATGTTGTTCATCTGCTGTCATAATCCAACATAAATAAGAGTAGTAATAAGAGTAGTATATGAGTAGTAGTGGCCAAGTGGTACTGGTACCGACTTTCGAGTTACAAGTCGTGGATTCGAACCCAAGTAGACGCATTACTTGGTGTATTTATTCCACGGGGTTCCACGTGGTGAATTACAGACCTCTCTCTTTCGGAGTGGAGAGGCTCCATGCACACTCTTTGCACATGCGCAGTGAGTACATTAGGTACTGTATGATTATGCTAAAACAAACCCCCAATTTCTGCGATTTCCCCTATTTTTGCGTTTCATCCCAAAACGTAATCATCTATACTCCATTCACAATCTTATTTCACCACCAGCAGCATCAAAAGTAAGAATGTGCAAAAAATCACGATTGACCTTAAATCCTAAACTACTCTATTATTGACGAACCCCACAGAAATCCCCATTTACCTCAGTTTAAGGGCAAGCAATAAAAGTTTTATAACTCCCTGAAAATAACGTTACTTTTTACCTTACAGTGAAGCGATCTGACCGCTGGGACTGCAGACATGGAGTGGATTGGAAGAGCCTTAGCAACGAGAGTAATTCGAGTTTTTCTTACGACTCTTTTGTTTACAATAATGCTTTTGTCGTCTTTAAGCGATTGTTTCTGGTGGGAAAATATTTTATAGTTGGCATTTTTTAGTTGACTTCAAACTCTTTCGTATCAATTTCAAGTATTTATTTATTAATTCAAGCACAAAGTACAGAGGTGGACTGAATGCAATTGGCATTTCCTACCAGTCAACCTTTGGGTGATGCAGAGTCAAACATGAGTGGTAGGTGTACCTATAACTGAAATAATGTATTAAATACAGGGTGTAACAAGACCCTTCACGCAGCCGACAACCAAGCATTCTGTACATCAAACTAAGTTACTTTACGCAAAAATTATTGCTGGGAAACGATTTTTTTTTTGGGATAAAAAATCACGTTTTACGGTAGGACTCAATGTAACGGACTCAAAACATTGTGCAGATGGATGGATTGATTAGTACGGGGGTTGCGGAGGTGTTTAAAGGTTAAAAATCTTACATTAAAAACAAGTATTTAAGAAAAAACTTGTGAAAAAGTTGGAACTTTGACCCCCAATATCTCCGTAACTAGAAGGTTCCCAGGTATGGTCTAGAACAAAAAAATTATCGCAATGACGGGGAGAACAAGTGGCTTGTGGCTTCGTTAAGGGTCTTGTTACACCCTTTATTATGATACAACTAGGATATATAAAATACTATAAATACGGGGTGGAATGACACCAACGCGAAAACGGTAACTACGTATTCAGTAAACAACTCTGAGTCCCGGAGAAAAAAAAATCTTATATTATATATTCTTCGGTTATTTAAATATTTTTAAATAACCGAAGAAAATTTTCCTTGTAGGAGGGAATCGAAACTTTGTCTTCGGACGAGCTAGACAAAACCAACGACCAGTGGCCCGTATTAGCTCTGGTTCAAAAGAACTGGAAGTCATGGGGAGAGGCCTTTGCCCAGCAGTGGGATGATGTAGGCTATCAGTAACAGTATTTGTCTTCCATTTTGTTTTGTATTAATTTGTTACCCATTTTCGAAACTACATCGAATCAATGATTAAGTGGTATTTTTTAACTTGAATGCAAATGCCTATTTTTTTTTCGTTATTGGTCTTGAAAATTGAATTTTATGATTCACTTCTTTATCTTATTTCATACCTACCTTTTCAAATATTTCTTAAAAAATAAATTTGTAAGTATTAAAAAACATTAAAAAAAAAGAAGAAAATAGTGGTCCACCGGGTGTCGGGAGCAGGGTCCAAGCTACCGGTGGTTAGGGCTCCAGAGACAGGAACCTCCTCACAATGCGAGCCGTATCGAGGAGTACTGCCTTCTGAATCAGTATATATGAGTATTATTATTGTCATCAGAAAAATTGCTCCATTCCACTAGGGTGAATATTTTCAGATCCTCACAAACAAAATGAGCTCAAACAAACTAGTGATGTGAATCTAAAATGACAAGCCCTGAATACAAGTTGACCTTTTCAAAAACAGCGTGGTTTTTCTCCTTTCATCCCAAGAGACAAGTTCATTCACAGGCTATATTCAATTACTCTCACATCAGACAGCCGGGCAACCAGGTTATAACAAGGATAATAACTTCATCCGCACACAACCGGGACGTAATTATTACCCGTATTTGCCGCAAATCCCGCCGTTCTATTAGCTACTGGTAAACCACTTACTTTTTCTATTCTCCAAGATAATGATCTCGCACTATGCTGTTTGTTGTTTGGTGTGTGGTATAAGCGGTAACGGTTGGAAAGGAAGGGTTAAATAAAATTAATATAAACCACAAGCCAGACCAGTCCAGATTAGTTTTATTATTATTTTTATAACTTTGTTGTACCTACTGTAAATGTAACCATGTTTTTGTTTGATGTTTTGTCCTGTGCGGGCTAATAAATACTTTTTCTTTCTTTCTTTCACAAAAAAACCGGCCAAGTGCGAGTTCGCGCACCGAGGATTCCGTATAAACTTGTAGGTATTTTGATATTAAACAACATATTTACGGTTTTCAGATATTTTCCCTTACATGTGCTGTAAGACATCACTTTTCCCAAAATTTCATAATTCTAGGTCAACGGGAAGTACCTTACTTACTATGTATGTAGTTTGATTTTTTCACTGCTTTAAGGGGTAGACAATATTAATTTCAGCTTGATACCTCCCCGCGTTCCTGTGAAAAAGGGTCTTGACAGACGGACAGACGGACTACAAAGTAATGCTATAAGGGTTCCGTTTTTGCCGATTTAGGTATGGAACCTTAAACAACGAAAATAAATATCGAGAGCAGTCTAATTAAATTAAACCCTTCACGAAGTCGACAACCAAGCATTGTGTACATCAAACTAAGTAACTTTACGCAAACAATTTTTTTTTTAATGCTTTAATTATTATTTTAAGATTCCTTAATGCTAGGTACATTGCCCCACAAAACTGCTTACGCAGTTTAACTGTGAGATCGTTGAGTCTCTTACAGTAAACTTAACATTAGGCACATCTATAGCTTATATCTACTTAATAGCTACACTTATATATATATATAGAATCTAAAAAATATTTTTTAAGTTTATGTGCGAATTTTACTTTATTATCTTCTTGTCTGATGTCAGCAGGCAAAGTGTTCAATAAATAGGGAACGCGTTTTTTTAATGTTCTGTCGCTTCTGTCGCCATAGTAATTAGTAACTCTGGGTACTTCGTATTTACCTGCTGTCATCGACCTGGTATTATACTTGTTAGAGACTAGTGAGTCACTATCCCGACTGCCATGGTTATTAACTAATAATACGTATTTATGTTTAAGACTAACTGGTAGAATTTTACATATTTTGAATAACCTACTATAGTCTCCTTTACAACTGCTTTTAGTTTTCTTGTTTACTAATAATTTTAAAAATCTAATTTGAATTGATTCTAGTTTCTGTATATTACTTTTAAAAGTCGAACCATAACAATCAAGAGAATAACTCAGTATTGATTCAACTAAGGACATATTATTATATAAATATTTTAAGGTGCTGCCGGGGACTTTGAAACTTAAGTGATAGAATTTACTTAGCAGTATTCTAAGCTTACTACAGATGTAATCAATATGTGAAGACCATGAAAAATTTTCATCGACTTTCATTCCAAGATAGGTGACACTATCTACTTGTTCTATTGGTTTACATTTACAGTTTAAATTATTATTATGCATACAATCATAGCTATGGGTAAAAATGGAAGGGCATGTTTTTGTCAGACGTATATAAGGGGAATGTATCAGTAACAGCTTAGTTTTATCAGCATTAAGAACGAATTGCTGGGAAACGATTTTTTTTGGGGTTGATAAATCATGTTTTACGGTAGGACTCAATGTAATGCATTCAAAACATTATACTGATGGATGGATTGAATATTACGGGGGTCGTGGAGGTGTTTCAAGTAAAAACCTTATATTAAAAACGTGTACTTGAAAAAAAACTTGTGAACAATTTGGAACTTTGACCAACAATAATATCTCCCTAACTAGATGGTGATGGTGTGGTCTACTAGAACAAAAAAATGATCGCAATGACTGGGAAAACAAATGTTCAGTAGATCACATTATGCTACCGAAAATGCTTTAGCAGTTCTTGAATTTGCCATTAATGACCCAGAAACCAACAGACTATATTATTGTCTCGCCAAATCATAAAAAAATAAAATAATCTTCCGAGTTTTCTAGCAACAGAACGAACTTCAACTTCGACCGCTTGAAATCGCTTGGCCCCACAGTTTGCACCACCAATTTACTCAGTTAACTACTACCAATTTCTCGGTAATTCCCAGCAGAATGGAACAGAGAGTCGCTCCCCAGACGATGTATGAGACACAAGCTGCCTTTAATTATTACTGTCATGGCCGACGCAGCTTGCTCCGGCTTTGGCTTGCTTTTTGTGATTGCAGTATTAAGCGCTTGTTAAAGTGTTCCGTGTTTGACTGTGCAATTGTTGGTTAGTAACGCATACTACGCGTATCAAGATAAACGAAAACAGAATAGATGATTTCATACTTGCACAGACCTACTCACTATGAGACGGCTTTCATTCACGCGAGTTGGTAAATGGCATATGACTTCGATTGCTTTATTGGCGCAGTGGTCGCAACCGCGACTGCTGAGCATCAGGTACTGGGTTCGTTTCGTGGGGCAAATTGTGAAGGAATTATTTAGGAATTATAGTTATTGTCAGGAATTTCTTTGATAGCGATAAGCCCGCGCCCTATTACATAGGACTTATACTACTACTACTTAACTGGCGAAATGTGGGTGCACTATTAGATACGCCTCTGCCTTCATCATCATCATTTCAGCCCGTTGTTGTCTACTGCTGAACATAGGCCTCCCCAATCGATTTCCAACGTGTCTTGTCCAATGCCACCTGCTTCCAGCGACTCCCTGTAGCTTTAGCAAGGTCGTCGGTCCATCTGACAGGTGGCAGTCCCACGCTGCGCTTTCCAATGCGTGGTCTCCACTCCAGTATCTGTTTTCGTCTACGGATGCCCTAATTTCTGATTCTATCACGTAGAGAAATGCCGAGCATAGCCCTCTCCATCGCCCGCTGAGCGACTTTGAGCGCCTGTATAAGACCTATTGTGAGAGACCACGTTTCAGATCCGTAAGTCATCACTGGTAACACACACTGGTTATAAACCCTACTTTTGAGACACTTTGGACGAGAAGACATCGGGTAGTTTCCGCCTCTGCCTTACCCTTCGGGAATTACAGCGAGATGTTCTGATGTTTTCGTTCTAGGACATGCCGATATCCTCACTAAGTCACGATGGTTTTCTTCAGTGTTTCTTCACGTTTTTTTTTTAAATACAAGAAATTATTTAGGTTTACCAGTATTTTTAAATGAAGAAAACCTTTTCTGAATTGCGATCGCACAATTTATTTTTTTACATGAAGTCAACCGATTTCTGCTGTATTCCAGTCCCTAGAACTATTTTTTACATGAAGTTACGCCTAGACGGAAAATAACAAATCGTCAATTTAGTTTGCTGTTATACTATTGCACACATCGCTTATCCTAGCGCTCTCTAAACATAACGAAATACAGAAACAGTTAGAAATCCAATAATCCCACCTACCCAAACACCAGTTGCTCCAGTAAGGCGATATGTTCGCGGATGTAAGCGTGTAAACAGAGTGAGTGATAGTGAGCTTGCAGGACCGCGGTGATTCATCCCCCTAGTTTACACTCACTATTTGAAAGGATATGGGGACTAAGTTGTGTTTCTGTTTCTATTTGCTACGTGTTGAATGGTTAGGGGTGTTTATTTGTTAAAGAGATATTTAAATAGTAGCTAATGCTCTAAAAATTCTAACAGTAGTGATTTTCATCATAACGTGATGTACCTAGCTGTGTATATCACAAGGAACGAATGCCTACCTGGCTTCCTTAACGAGGATATGCTATGGTAGCCTGCGAAATTCAAACTTTCTTACGTTTTTTTGCAATTTGCAGGTCAGTGTCAGGTTGTATGTTGATTAAAATATGATTCGCGACCGTAACGCGTATATTATAAGGTCCCATTAAAATAGATAGAATTTTAACACAGTTCAGTACGTCTAACCAATGATATCCAAGCAAAAAAAAACACTAATTAAAGTGATTTTATTTTGACTAATGGATGTGTTTATTCTAGAGCGCCGCCGGCCATTTATTATTTAAGTTCAAAATAAAATCACTGAAATCAGTGTTTTTTTTTTTGCTTGGATATCATTGGTTAGACGTACTGAACGCTGTGTTAAAATTTGTCCATCTATTTTAATGGGACCATATATTTACAGGCTTCATACCTTTTATTTCAAAGCTAAAAATAGTTCAGGCGCTGTTATGAAAAATTCGTTCGTATGAGTATTTATGGACCGATTTTAAAAATTCTTTTTTTTTGTTTGAAAGGGTACCCCTAAGGTAGGCCCACGGCCATATAGTCAGGTCTCCGGTCTCCAGGATCCCGGAGAAATGAAAGTGAAATCTTTATTGGATTGTTTGTCACTTATACAAAACAAATACAAATGTAATTTGAAAATTGTAATTTATTTTTGTATTTTTTTATTTGTAATTTTAATCCAAAATGGTGTAATATTTTCTATCTACACTGTGAAATGTGTGTATCTATTATGTTAGCGGAACAATTTCATTATGCAATGAAGACGATAGTTTAACTTGGTGAATGCACAAACACCCGAAGTTGGGCGATATCAAAGTAATAAAATATTCATTGGTGAAACAATTGCAGATGATAGGAGCACAGTTACTGAAGAGTCAATAGTCAAATCTTTTCCAAAACTCGGAAATTATTGGTATTTATTTTATTTTAAATCTGAACGGCGACTGTATGGATCAAGTTATCCGAAATAAATGATTTTATTATTAGTCTAAGTCGCAATAGGTCTACTCCTCATATTGCCCATTTAGCGATACGGCTATGTCACAGACTCACAGTAAACCTATTTCTCATAATGGGCATTTAGCTATAGGTGTATTATTAGGTACAATTCTGCCTAACCCTTCGAGGATTACAGGCGTGATGTTACGTTTTTGTATTTCAGCTTAATTAAGATGAGATTTCACTCCATATTTGCTGATCAGAGTTCAGTCTTCCAGAAACCGCAATAAGCTACTTGGCCATAATAATACTCCAATTTGTGCCACGGAGTAATATTTAGCGCTTTGTATTATGTCCCGGGATTCAATTTAGGCTCAAATTAGATAAAGATGACGGATGGTGCTGTTAAGATTATTTATGACTGGACCCTGTATGTTACTTTGTCCGGGTTTATAATTACGTTTTCTTGGTTTATGAAGATTTATATTATTAGTTGTCCAGGATCAGACTATGGGAACATTAGGATCTCATTTTACAAAAGTGAGTCTTTGTGTTACACAGATTTTACTAGATTCATCATCATCTGCCTAGCCTTTCTCAACCATGTTGGGTCCGGCACATGAAGCGACTGCCTATCTGACCTCCTTGTGCCAGTTGCTGAGTAATACCATGCCTCGTGGACATTGGTTGGCAAGTTGTTCTGGCTTTCGTACTTGCAACTACTCGTAACGTGTTAAGCAAAATAATAATCTGATTTATTTTATCAACTGCTTCTTCTTCTTTTGTCGCGTCGATCGTACGACATGTATAAATTTCTTGTGCCCAGTATGTGGCCATGTTAATCGCGGCGTCCGTGGCGTCTTTTAGGAAATAAAGGCCTTAATTATTATACTTCTTTTCTATACTTAGTGTAAAAGTGTTACACGTGTACAGTGTGTTGTGTGCTTAGTGTTGTGATTAAAATTGTTAAATAAATTTATGAGTGCACAAAAATGGAGCACAATAATGGAGCACAATTAGCATCCACAAAAACAAATCAAACGATAAGTCATGTGACTGTTGATGTGTGCTGTCGTGGGTTCAGACTCACTGGTCCGGCTGATGCGACTGATGCGGCCACAAAACGGTGAGTGCACTCCGGTTATTATCATTATCACGGCGGCTTTCAGCGTGAAACTAGAGTTATGGTTGGAAAATGTTGTTTTGAAAATGTGGTTGGGAAAATTCAGCAATATTGAGCTAAGGAGCGGTTTATAAACTCCGGAAAAGTTACTGTAAAATTTATCTCCTAAAACCTGCTTTAGCAGGATAATAATATGAATCATATTATTATCATATTACTATTGTTATAATTTTATAATTTTAGTATTCATAGTATTTTGATATAGTTTTATAATATTTTATATATCTTTGTAGTTTATATGTAGGTACACCTACCAATGTTTGTCTCTGCATCACCCAAAGGTTGACTGGTAGAAAAGCTTATGGCGTTAAGTCCGCCTCTGTACTTTGTGCTTGAAGTGTTAAATAAATAAATAAATCACTTTTCAAATCGTAAAATGTCGAAGACGCAGTTAATGTTATGAATTGTCACTCTGTAACCATTTTACGAACTATAATGTGATTCATTATTATCTTGTTAGGATTCTGCTAAAGCGGCTTTTTAGGCACCCTGGCCATTCTATTGTAAATTCATTTCATTTTGTTAGTTTGAAACAATGTATCTGGATATTGTAAAGCAGATCTTTAGTGTCAGAAAAACTGTCGACATGCTGTTGTGTTAAATACAATAAAGACAAAAACTCGTGTTGTTTTCCTCCCCGACAAAAAGAGACGTGCCAAAAATTCTTTTCGCGGAATGGGCAGTTTTTCTGTAGCTAAACACGCTACAGAAAAACTCATGTCGTGAAAGCTTACTTTTTTGTAACAATTAAAGGTTTCTTATATGTTGTTACTATATATCATATTATATATACAGCGTGTAACAGAAAGGGTATAATCATATGAAATCGTAAAAAAATAATCAGCTGTCCTATACATAATTTCAATACCTACTCGACCCAAATGTATGGGACAGCTGATTATTTTTTTCCGATTTAGATGATGGTCCCATAGAGAAAGTTGTTCAGTTTGATGGTCAATACCACAGTATTCCATATTATTATACCCTTTCTGTTACACCCTGTATAGAGAAGAAAACATTTTCGAATACCATAAGCTTTGCATTGGCCTTAGTGTTCAGTGTTAATCATATTCGAATATTTAGATCTCCACTATGCTTAACTAAAAAAGCTATTATAAATCTATAAAAAATCTCAAACCATAAACAAGTCTGTACCGATAAGTAACTTAGTCTGTATTTAAAGTCACTAGATGATGAAAAAATCAAGGCATTCAAAGAATCAAAAGCTTCTTTCACAAAGCTTTGCATTTGACAGCTCTAAATATGATTAACGCGAACAACGATACGCTTTTGCCGTGGACGTCTTGCGTTGCCTCCGCTAATTCCACAATTTTATCACTAGGATTTGTAAATAGCCTGCATCTGTAAAGATAGACAGAATCACTGGTGCTTAATCTTTTGAGGATAAAAAATAATTGGTACCTATTGTGACTTGTTTTGTGTTTGGTCTAAGATCCTCCGATCAAAAATTACCAAGATCAATGCAGTAGGCATTGAGCAGTTTTGGTAATGTATCTACGTTTGCAAAGACGAGTAAATTGGGCATATCTGTTGTTGGTCCCGGCTGTCATTTGTAAATCTTTGACAGTCGCTACAGGTAGTTAATGGCCCGAAAGTCTGACAACCAGTCTTACCGAAAAAGGGGATGGAGGGAGGGGGGAGGGGGGGATATGCTTTGATATCGATACGATATCCCTTGATATCGTATTTCCCAGTACCAACTGGGTTGTGGGGGTCAGATATGCAGTCGCTCCATGTAAAATACTGGTATTCAGTTGCATCCGGTTAGACTGGAAATCCACCTCAACATAACTATGTTGACAAACCTACAAAAACCTACAAAAACGTATTCCGACTAACTAGTCGGAATACGTTTTTGTAGGTATGCATTATTTTACACAGCATTAGCAGATTTTCCAACCATCATCTTTATATATGTATATTTTTTCTGTTTTCTTCTTGTCTATTTATACGTGTATACATTAACTATTAAATAATATATAAATAAAACGTCAAACAATCTGAAATTTTCCATAACATTTGGCGCCAGCAGTCATGGCGTGATATTTTCGTTCGTCAATCAGCCGGAGGATATGACACGATAACAAACACGCGTATATTTGTGTAGTATCAGCACATAATCGACATTCTCCCATTGGGGACATGGGGCTTGGGAGATCAAGGGGGAACATACGACGATAATATGCGTGTTAACAACATTTATGTATGAAGCACTAAAGGGAGACGTGGAACAGATTGGTGGGCAGTTTTTTCTTCTTTTGGGTGTGTACTGTGTAGGAGGATCATTACCACGATTGTTACAATAGAGAATGCTGAATATAAAAAGGTATAAGAGATGACTAAAGAACCAATTTTTTTCACGATTGACTAGGTACTTATTTTAACAGGAAATGCGGTAGGTATTGATATTTCACAAACTGAATAAGATGGATTTATACTGTGTACCTATGTTTTTCTTTTTTTATGAATTGTTGTCTTTGTACACTAGGCCTCTGTCGACTGCGGTCCAAATAGGCAATTTTGAGAATTTTGTAAAGGTTCTAGTGCTGATACAGATTATGTGTTATCAAAAAGGAAAACATAGGGACATAGAAGAGGTTGATATTTATTTAACTGTAAAAAATCATAGCTTTAAAGTCATAAACCAGGAAGAAAACATGCGAGAACGTTTGTACGGAGAAAAAGCCACCCGCATTGTCTCTTAATTTGTCTTGCCTAATGATAATAATTTATAATGCTTTGCTAAATGCTGCTGAAATAAATCATAATATTTCACCGTAACAACTTGCGTATATTTTTGTCTGTAGGTGGAGAAGAATCGGTTGATGGCATACAATTGAACAGACCTTAAAGCAAAATTAAAGCTTAAACTTCGAACTGATATCGGCTGAATGGTCAGAACGATGATGGGATGTACTCACTTGTGATAAAAAGATTTAAATGATTAAATGTCTCTTGAACCTACTAATTAAACACTTTATTCAAACACACAGAAATAAATACCAAAAGAAAGAGAAATCAACTCATAATTGGCAAGGAGACAGCTAGTAGATCGTCGGCAATGCGATTAAGTGGGAAATAAGCAAGTTCAGCTGCAAAGGTAAATCTAATTCCGAGTTGATTGCAAAAATGAAGCCAGCACAGTTTACAGCTCCGCGAAGATTGTTAATGAACTATTTGTATTTAGTTACATTGTTTAATGAGGTATTGCTGTGTGATATCTAAGTAGATTTTCAAAGTAGATAGATAGAAGTAATCTGGAAGAAGATTGAAGGCATTGGCATTCGCATATTTGTGTGATGAGTGTAGCGGACTGAGCCTAATCACCACACTGCTGGTTTACAAGACTTCCTATTTTAAAGGGGACTGTTATACGAAAGTAAACGCCGTGATGGTTGGTGGTAGACTGGTCTTTTTAATGGAAAACAAAATATCAAAAATAGACAGCATTCGAAATATAAAAGAAACATTGTACAAAATATACCAAAAAGTATAAAAATTACAAAAAGGTGCGTCGTGCACATTCCTTCCCCCCAAAGTTAAGCACTCAGCTTGAGCAGCTTCCTCAAGGGCCTCTTCAGTGTGCCCGCTGCAGTCCTGACTTCCGCCACTCGGATCACCCCATCGCGGCCCGGGTAAGTCGCTGAGATGCGCCCTCTCGGCCAGGAGCCCCTCGGTAGGTTGCCGTCAGCCACCAGGACCAGATCGCCCACAGCCAACTCTGGAACGTCGCCTTGCCTGGGTCTGGGAATGAGATTCGGCAAGTACTCTTTAACCCAGCGCTGCCAGAAGTGGTCCGCCAGTCTGACCGCTTTGCGCCAACCGCTTCTCGACACCAGATCACGGTCCGTCAAGGTTGCTGGAACGGGACGCCCCGATGAAGCTGCAAGGAGGAAATGATTTGGGGTGAGCGCCTCTTCGCTGCCGGGCTCTACCGAAACGTGCGTCAGGGGGCGGGAGTTGATTAGCCCTTCTGCTTCTGCGAGTACGGTTCGGAGAACTTCTTCTGTCGGAGCACGTTCGGTGAGGGTCGCTCGGAGTGCTGTCTTCACACTTCTCACCAGTCGCTCCCATACTCCACCCATAAATGGAGCCGATGGAGGAATGAAGCGCCAACTAATTTTCTCCGTTGCAGCATATTCTATGGCTGCGTCCCCGTAGAGTGCACGGAGTTCTCTTCTTGCCCCGATGAATGCGGTGCCATTGTCAGACCAAATCTCAGAAGGCGTTCCTCTGCGAGCCACGAAGCGCCGAAGACTCATTACAGCAGAATCTGTCGACAAGCTTCCAACAACGTCCAAGTGGATGGCGCGGACGACTAGGCACGTGTACAAAGCGACCCATCTCTTCTCCCGTCTTCGGCCAATAGTCACTTGAACTGGTCCAAAGTAGTCTAGCCCAGTGAATGTAAAGGGGCGCTTGTGGTGAGCTAAACGTGCCTCCGGTAAATTCCCTGTAGGCGGCTGGAATTTCTCAGCTCGGCGAATGCGGCATAGCTGACAACGGAAGGCAACGGAGCGGACGACGTTTCTTAAGCCGAGCAAGTAGAAGCTCTGACGAAGCTCGTTGACCACGGTCTCTGTGTTGGCATGGGCGGCTCGGCGGTGGTGGTGGTCTACTAGTAGCTGGACGGCAGGGTGCTTCCCATCGAGGATGATGGGGTTTTTTGTGGCTTCAGGCACTCCCGAGGCTGCGGCGATACGGCTGGATAGGCGTATGAGGCCGTCTTCATCCACAATCAGTGACAGTCGGAACAGCCGACTGGTGCGAGGTATGGGCAAGGGAGGGAGACTGCTCAAACACATCATCTCAACAGGAAATGAGTCCAGCTGTGCCTGGAGTAAAATGTGCGTCTCGGCCAGGCGCATATCGGCAGCTGTCTCATGCGCTGAATGTGGAGAGCCAAAAGAGCTTGAAGGCTGAAAAGAAAAGGTTAGTATCCGCCCTTGCTCACGCACTAAATTATCTACCTGAAGCCCCCTACGTGATAATGAATGGAGTCTTATAAGAGTTATATATTTATGAGCTTTATAAGTTGCACGTACCAATCTCAGCCAAGAGCTAAACCGCTTGGGATCAGCTGAGACTGGCACATGCCTCTCTACGCTACCGATGAGGTAAACTGCTGTGGTATATGCCGGATTCCTACTCTCTTCATTTACGGTTGGGAAGGAACTAGGCTCACTAGGCCAGTCAGAAGAAAGCAAGAATTCTGGACCAGTGATCCAGCGAGACTCTAGGGATAACGTAGTGCGTTTTAACCGGGTTGCATCGTCAGCGACGTTCAACTCGCTAGGCACCCACCGCCAATCACTGGCACTCGTTAACTCCAGGATCTCGCCGACTCTATGCGAAACAAAAGGTTTGAATGAGCGGGCCTCGCTTCGTAACCAACTCAACACCGTCATTGAATCACACCAAAAAACTTGCCTGACGGGTCTCAAACGATGAGAATTGCAGATTGTTGAAGCGAGGCGCGCGGCGATCAACGCTCCCTGCAGCTCCAACCGCGGAATCGACACCGGCTTTAAAGGAGCTACACGGACCTTGCTGCAAACCAGTGCGAGCTTGACTCCTCCATCCTTAAGTACGAACCGCCAGTAAGCCACCGCAGCAAAGGCAGACTCGCTGGCGTCAGAAAAAACATGAAGCTCGCAATGATTCACTTCATAGTCGGCTAGGCAGTAGCAGCGTGGGATCTGCAATTCGGCAACCCCAAACAAATCCTGAAACCATAGCCTCCACGCTGCACTGTCCTGCTGTGAAAGTTCTTCATCCCACTCGAGACCCTTGCGCCACGCATTTTGAAACATGATGCGACCGGTCACTACTAGAGGCGCAATAATTCCGAGGGGGTCGAAAACTCGCATCACGTGGGCCAAAACCACCCGCTTGGTAAGCTTTTTTGGCAGCCCATCCTTTTTTAATCCAATATTGAAACCGACACAGTCTGTAGTGGGCTGCCAAATAAGGCCAAGCGTCCTCACAGGAGTGGCCAGGTGGCCCAGGTCCACGGGTGAAGTCACCGGCACCTCCAGCAATGTCTCCTTCGGTAACAACGTCAGAGCCGAGGCACTGTTGGAGGCCCAGCCACGCATTTCAAAACCCCCGTTTTTGTGGACAGCGTGAATATCAGCGGCCAGTTTTGCTGCTTCATCCACACTGTCAAGGCTGCAGATGCAATCGTCCATATAATGGTCGCAAATGATTGCACGTGCTGCGTCCGGGTATTGTGTCTGATGCTCGGCCGCATTTTTATTTTTAATGTAAATTGCCGTAAAGGGACTAGAAGCGGCACCGAACATCATCGACGACATCCGGTAAACGCGCAGCGGTTCGCGTGGATTATCGCGCCACAAAAACCTCTGCGCGTCGCGGTCTTCAACGCGAATTTTAATTTGCGGAAACATTTCCCGAATGTCCGCGGTCAACCCAATTTTGCCTTCTCTAAATCGAAAAAGAACGCCGAGTAGTGGCACAAGCAGGTCAGGGCCCGGTAACAACAACGAGTTTAGTGAGACGCCCTTGGATTTGGCAGCGGCATCGTGCACAACCCGCAGCTTATTAGGCTTGTTTGGGTTGACCACGCCGAAGTGAGGCAGGTACCAAATACGTGGCCCTGTGGGTGTCTCTGGACACAGCTCGGCGTAGCCCTTCCCAACCATATCGAGAACGTTGGCACGATACCACTCCGCGTAGGCACCATCCCTACACAACTTCTTCTCCAAGCCTAAAAACCTAGATAAGGCGAGGTTGTAACTATTAGGTACCGATAAAACGTCAGACTTCCAGATCAGACCTACTTCAAAACGACCACTGGGCAGGCGGCGTGCTGTGCGCTCAATAATCTGATCAGCACGTTCGTCATCAGCATTGCGCGCCTCACGTTTCGAAATACCTATAGACTCGAGTTTGTACTGCTCCTTAATAAGCTGCTCTAATTCGGAACGGTCGCTGTGGGCTACAGTCGCGGATTCAAACAGTGTGGCGTGGCTAACAACATCAACCTGAGTAGTTGAACTACAACCGAAACCGAATAATACCCAACCAAGCGCAGTACGAATCGCGACAGGTTGTGACTTAGACCCCTTACGTGTGGCCCTAGATACGGTGAGATGCCAGTTGTCAATGCCAATGATGAGCATTGGCTGAATATTACCGTAACACAACTCATCTGCAAGATCCGCAAGATATGGGTATTTCGTGACGGCGTCCCTGTTGACAAACTGAGACGACACCCCTAGACTGCCAATAGATCTAGCCCTACGAATAAGGTGACTATCTTTCGCGTGACGACCCTTGATGTAGAAGTCGACGTAACGCACCAGTGCGTTCTTATTAAGGCCCCCTATGCAATCTACGTGAACGCGTCCTTCTGGCCCCTTAACACCTATCTTAGCAGCAACCTCCGCATCAATAAAAGTAGCGGTCGACCCGTCGTCCAATAAGGCATAAGTATCGACACTACCAGACGGACCAGACACAGTTACAGCAACAACTTTCAGTAACGGGCGAAGACTCAGCGATTGCGCCGGACTTTCAGCTGAAAAAGAAGTTGACGCGTGGGACAGGATTTCTTTCCCTTCAGCAAGAGAAACTATAGGTACGGAGCTCGACGCGCACGGGGCGGAGCTCAGCGTGGACGGCGCAGTATCGTCGTCCTCTTCTAAGCCTACGTGAGCTGCGGCTGCGCGCTCACTAGCACTGTGCAACAACCTATGATGGCGGAATTTACAATCGCCAATGTCACACAAACTTTTTGCTGAACACGAACTTAGCCTATGCCAACCTTCTTTGAGGCACCTGTGACAAATTCTTTTCTTTTTTATAAAACGCCACTTGTCATCTACTGACAAGGAAAGAAATTTGTCACATTGCGTCAATGAATGCTGTTGTTGACATAAAACACAATGAATTTTGCCTGAAACAGTCGTGGATGAACTATTTTTAGATTTTGACCGAGATTTCTCTCCATCAACGACTGCGTGCACCTTATCCCTGAATCGGCTATTGGCAGCGGAAGTCGAACTCGGTGCGCCAGCCGATTCAGGGAGGAGACCGAATCTAGACTGAAGCTCGACTATGTTGGCCAGGAAATCGGCGAACATGTCGAGCATGGGTAGACCACTGGCCGCGTGACTGCTGGCGTAGGCCACCCATTGTGCTCGTAACAGTGCGGGGACTTTAGAAATAACCGATTGAATCAGCTCTGGCGATGTTAGGTAGTGAGGCTGGTCGAGTAGCCGAATCGCTTCCACACAATTACGAACACGACTGGCAAAAATAGCAAGGTCTTTACCTTCACCGGAGACGCGCGGTAAAGTGCGCATTGCAGCTGCCTCCTGAGCCACTATAAGCTCGGGGCGGCCGAAGCGCGTATCAAGCGCGCGCAGCACGACATCAGGCTCACGCGCCGTTGCCAGCAGCATCATGACCGCTTCACGCGCGCATCCCTTCAATGCTTTGTTCAACCTAGCTAGATTTTCCACTGCAGAATGTGAGTCCATCGTATCTAGAAAGGCTCTTTTTAAAGAAAGCCATTCTAGATGCGATTTACCGTCGAAAAACGGCAATGGAAAATCCCTATCACCCCTACGGTGGCATGCGCCTTTATTAACATTATCTATGAGAATGCCTAACGACTTCACAAGGCGGTCTGAATCGCTGGAACAGAGATGCATGTTAGCATTTGTAGCTGTTGTGGCTAGGTCAGCCGGTTTTATAGGCGAAACCGGGGCTGGGGCTAGGCGAGAGGGGGCGACCGAGATAATTGAATGAAACTCGACGGGGTCAGCTAGGCCAACTGGATCAACTTTCAGAGCAGCTTGCGATTTTTGCAGCCAGTCATTGACCGAACGACTGCTTCTCGAACTACGATGACTGGCATCAGCATCTATAGCCGCCAATTCTGCTCGGAGTTCCAACTCCGCTGCCTCGCGCTCTCGCGCGGCGACCCTCTCTGCGGCGACCCTCTCTGCGGCGACCCTCTCTGCGGCGACCCTCTCTGCGGCGACCCTCTCTGCGGCGACCCTCTCTGCGGCGACCCTCTCTGCGGCCTCCTGCTCTAATTCAGCCATACGGCGAGCATGTAAAGCCTCTGCGGCTAACTTTCTAGCCACCATTGTAGCAGAAGAACGAGATGAAGTTCTACTTACTGGTCTCGACGGAGTCTGGATTGTAGTGACGGGCCTCGGCGGGGTCTGATTGCCGGAGACGGAAGGGGTCTGGTCTGCGGCCGCCGCGTCGGCGGGTGAATGGCTGGGCCCTGGTTGCTCCAGCTCCTTCTCCACAGCGTTCCCTTCAGCCCCCATCTTGGCACCCGCACGAGTACGCACCATCACCAATATTTGCTAGACTGGCTGTAGAAGGACCACGATGTAGCGGACTGAGCCTAATCACCACACTGCTGGTTTACAAGACTTCCTATTTTAAAGGGGACTGTTATACGAAAGTAAACGCCGTGATGGTTGGTGGTAGACTGGTCTTTTTAATGGAAAACAAAATATCAAAAATAGACAGCATTCGAAATATAAAAGAAACATTGTACAAAATATACCAAAAAGTATAAAAATTACAAAAAGGTGCGTCGTGCACAATGAGCATGGACATTTGTTTCCGAGTCATGGATGTTTATATGTATAATAAGTATGTATTTACAAACAAAAAAAAAAAAAAAGTATCTATGTAGTAGTATCAACTATCTGGTGTCCACGACACAAGCCTCGTTGCTTAGTGTGGCACCTAGATGGCGCTGTGTGTAATGTCCAGCGATATTATTAATATTTCCTTTATTCAATTATTAATATTATTATTATTTCGAAAATAGGTATTCTACCAATGATTATAGTGTAGCGTTAATATCAATATTACTAAATAACTAGCATACATTTGTCTCACTGCAGAACAAAGACGTCCTTTTCCTCAAACTTCTGAGCCTGAGAAAATGGCCAGTGTTTTCGTAGGAGTCATCTTCCGGCCCCTTGGTCTACCGTATATCGTCTATGTAAGATGGGACCCACGCGGGAGTTTTGTTAGCCAATATTTCATCTGAAAAGCGGTTTGCCTAATCCCACAAACTAGGTATGATAAATGATGTTTATTTTGCAAAGAGGTTTTTACAAACACTTTTACACGTCTCTCTTTTTAAACTAGATGGGGCCGGTGTTTCGTGCCTGACTACTCTGAGAAGAAACAGCCGGAACAAACTCAGATGTCATAGTGTCTTTTAAAGTCCAGACATAATCTTGGTTAACTCACATGAGGACTATACAGATTAGTGTCTGCGATGGTCTCTTGAAGAAAGAACCACACAGATTTGAGTGGACCTGTCCAGTCAGTGCAAGCATTTGTCAGTTATCGGAACTGGAACCCTGAGCGGTAATAACAAGTAACATTATCACCATAAAAAAAAAAAATAAGTATAGTATTTAACCGTTGCGTCAAAATCGCGGGAAACGGATGGATAAGGTACACACAAAACAGCGGCAGACGGCAGGGGAGGCCTATACCCAAGAGTGGGTGATTCCGGGCTGAAATGATGATGGTCTTCATAGGATACGTTTCTTCTTTACACAAATTAACAGCCAAATTCAAATTATCCTTAACCTCTCACATATTGCCAAGAAAAAATCCCTTCCTTCCCATACCCGAAAGGATAACAAAACACCCAACACAAATACCAGTCGATTCTAAGAACTCACTACAACCCAACACCACTACAATGCGAAAATGGTTACCTTGTCGAGAGCCACCCGTCAAAAGAGTAAGCACAATATTTTTTCCGGACAGCCGTGTCCGGGCCGTCTTCCGGATTCAATTTGTCAATGTTCTTCGCGCCCATTGCTGAGATATAAATGATCACCGATTTTCGAAAATATTTTTTGTTCGGGTACTGTTTGAAATAAGGATTTGCTTTTATTAGTTGGTGAAGAAGAAATCAGAAGAAGTTTAGTGTCTCGGGGGTTTTCGTACCCAAATTTCGTGACGCAGTACCAAAAGGCTTTGATTAATTCATCTGCTCAAATACATAAGTAAGTAACTAGTGTATTACATATTGTTCGATTGACAGAAAGAAAGACATTGCCAATTCAACTGTACGTTTTATACCCCACTAGCGACCCGTCCCGGTTTCGCACGAGTGCAATGTTTTACATATAAACCTTCCTCTTGAATCACTCTATCTATTAAAGAAAACCGCATCAAAATACGTTGCATAGTTATAAAGATTTAAGCATACATAGGGACAGACAGCGGGAAGCGACTTTGTTTTATACTATGTAGTGATGATTGACACCTGTAAAATACGGTTAAGGTTCCGTCTCTAAATGACTATGAGAGTTCCTCTTCTTAGTGGTCTTTGATTGCCTGATGACGGCATCATCATCAGCCTAGCCCATCTATTTTGGAGTTGTCTTCTAGTCTGTCAGGATGCAGCTAAATATCAACATTTTCAGGCAGTCACAGTTTTGACCTTTACCACCCTGTTAGTACCCGGTGACTCCTTGGTATGCCTGGTTGTCAGACTTTCGTGCCTACCTGACTACCTGTAAAGACTGTCAAAGATCTACAAATGACAGACAGCACCAACGGCTTGAAATGTTTTCCGAGGCACGGCGGAAAGTCTGTATGTAATGGATGGTCACCCATCCACGGACTGACCTTGGCTAGCGTCGCTTAACCTTGAAGATCGACCCGTGCGGCTGTTATTATTTAGCTCCTGCGTGATTTAGCTGATGGCGTAATAATAATACAAAAAACATATTGATAGGTACGCCGAGGTTGGCAAGGTCGCCGTAGCAAATGGGTCTCAAAAACTCTAACAAAAGTTCTAAAATTATTCATAACTGTAACACGTAACGTAAAGAATAATAAAAATGAAACGAAGTCGTATAGGTTTGTCAGGTAATGCTCAGTTATTCTCCAGAACAATATTCTAACTCCCGAATATCTTTCCCTTTGAGCCAGTGGGAGCAAACTTATGATTATCTACGAAGTTTGAGGCTTCGGATATTTTATTAGAATGATACCATTTTTTATTCACGATGGTGTGAATAATTTTTTATTTAATGCGGAACGAAGTTACTTGCTTTGTTTGTTCGGTGGGAGTCAAGGGAAGCATGTATTTTTTCCGATATATTGACGAATTTTGACTGAAGTAATATGCATTTTGCTGGTAGATTTCCGCTATGTTTCCGCGTATCTGCACTACTGTAAGTCTGCGTCATCTCATCGCTGGGCAAGGTCTTCCCATGACTTTAATTTTTTTCGATCCAGGCCTGTGGACCACTGATCGTTGGTTTTGTTCAGCTCATTCCGCCATCTCCTGCGAGGTATATCTGCATTTAAAAATGTATATTTCTAGAAGTTATTGATTCAAGGACAAAAGTTACGACAGAAACCTTAGCCACAACATCCATAAGACCCTAAACTTTATTATAAGTAGTTATTTTTCAATGAAGGCCCCTACTATGTTGTGGTCAGCTTCCAGTCTAACCGGATGCAGCTGAATACTAGTATTTTACAAGGGCGACTGTCTATCTGACCTCCACAACCTAGTCTTCTTCTTTTTCGTGTGGTTAGTGCCTAACCTGGTGTCAGAGTTTTATGCCGCCCATGGGCCTCTGACTTGGCTTTACATGACGTCAAGAAGTATCTCTCAGGCATGCTGGTTTCCTCACGATGTTTTCCTTCACGGAGGCATTGATAATTATACAATTCGCACATGAATCCGAAAAATCAGAGGTGCGTGTCTTGGGTTCGAACTCGAGACCTATGACTTATAGTCAGACTTTCGGGCCACTGACTACCTGTCACAGCTGTTAGCTAGCTGTGCTGATAGCTATCAAAGACCTTCATTTCATTCCTCACAGTAAATAAGAAGGCCAATATTTGGTCAGAATAACCTTAATTTATAATGTTGAAATCACTGATATCTTAAACACCATCTCAAAAGATTCTGACCAGCAGGGCTATTGCGTATCTCTGTTGACAGTTCATAGTGATCATCACTTGGCGAGTTTTGATATACAATGACCGTTCTGCACGGGTAGCGTCAGTTGAAGCCAAGAAGAACGGTCATTGTATATCAAAACTCGCCAAGTGATGATCACGATGAACTGTCAACAGAGATACGCAATAGCCCTGCTGAACGTGTGACAAAATCCTTAGCCCCTAATTACTCGCAGATTTCCACCTTCAACGAAAACAGTCTAGGGATGAAAGAAAAACCCCCTTTCATTCCCACTCACACCCACATTTAGACGTCTACCCCCAGTTTTTCAGAGCCGAGACAAATTAACGTCAGTTAATTACATTCCCTCTCAAATCAGTTGGTACAGTGTACAGCCCTATTTATTCAAGACCCAACCCTTTTGTTTGGAGAAAAGAAACCGTTTCTTTCTTTTTATTAATGTTGCCAGGCTTTGTTAATGTTTTGGTTTGGATTTCAGAATCTAGTTTTTGATGGAGGTTAAGTTCAGAAGTTCCTTCAGGCACAGGATTTAACTGACTGATACTATAACTAGTGCAACTATGGCATGCGTTAGGTTAGGTTTGTGAGATTATGATTTTAAAAAATAATTGTTTTTTTCTTCAAGACTGCCTCGTTTTACTGGTCGCAAGCGGGACTGCTGAGCATCAGGTCCTATGTTCGATTCCCAAGTCGGGCAAAGTGCAATTGCGTTTTTTCCATGATGAATTTCTCAGTAGCAGCCATGGAGCGTGGATTTGTGCTCGGTTGATGGCATTAGACTCGCCCCCTATTACATGGGACTTAAATATAAGTGGTGAAATGTGGTACCCCTTGGTACACCTCTGTTTAACGCTTTGGGAATTACAGGCGTGACGTTGTCTTTTTCCTCCGCTTGTTTTTGTCATACGCTGCTACAAAACATTTTTTTTCTGTTTAATTTCTTCTGTCAGCTATTATGTTATCATTCATTCCTTTATGACCGACGTCCCGACGTCGTCGTCGTCGACGACCCGAATGGCGCAGTGGCAGTGAGGCTGCCTTAGGTTTTTAGGGTCCTGGGTTCGAATCCCGGTAGGAGCAAATGTTTGTGTGATGAGCATGGACATTTGTTTCCGAGTCATGGATGTTTATATGTATAATAAGTATGTATTTACAAACAAAAAAGTATCTATGTAGTATTATCAACTATCTGGTGTCCACGACACAAGCCTCGTTGCTTAGTGTGGCACCTAGATGGCGCTTTGAGTAATGTCGAGCGATATTTATTATTATTATTTATCATCAAGTACTACTGAAATCCATTCACTTTTTATATCTCGGTCCTGCTTCATCTCTTTGGTATAAAAAGAGAAAGAAGTTCTGCATCTTTATCCCCGTGCTTCTGTAAGTGGATTTTCTTTAAAATGTTCTTCTTAGTTTCATCTTGTATTGTGTGACTTAAAGTTTTGTTCTGTCGTATAGCTTTCCAGTAAGTGAGTTTGGACAATTGCTGGCTTATGGCCAGTTGTTTTGTTGGGTGTGCTACATCTAGGGTTGGTTTTAATGAATTTGTGTTGTTTATGATACGGTGGTGTATTGTGCCAAGTGTGTTGTTTTTCGTAGTTAATCTTCGTCTCTTTTATGTTAATACCTCATTCCGGACTTTTAGGAACTGCTCCACGTATTTTTCAATCCGCACTCTCAAGTTTTTTCGGTTTCCACTATTTTGATGTACATGCACGGATTATTCTGACTATTATTTTATGATCATGGATAGACCTACTTGCTCTGGTATCTAGACCAGGTACATAGGACCAGGTATTTAGGAAACACTTGATACTACTGAAAAACGTTTTAAAGTACATGTTATCTAACAAACTCAGATTTATGACGAAACATTTTAGTTTTGTTTCAAAGCTTACTTTGGTAGTTTTAGGAAACGACTTAGTAACGACTATAAGTTCTAGCAAATTAGTAATATCATTATTATATCTACCACCTATTCAACCCTTAGTAATTTTCTCAATATATACCTTTTATTAGCATATAACCCTTTTAAAATTTATTCTCCTCTCATTAAACGAGTTCAGATCCTAAACGCCAGGTCATTTCGACCGGCGGCGGCCATCTCAAACAAACGATCAAAATTAACCGGCTCCAATGTCCTTTTGAGAGTACAACGACTGTTTTGATGGTAAATTGCTTCTTTTATTAGATTTTAAAACGTCTGTCGTTCTTTTTATGGTCTTCTGAATGTTATCTGACCATTAGGAAGAAGATAATGGAGTTGTAATGATAGTCTAATCTTCCTGAGGAACTAATTTCAGTTTTGGGGCATTTTGTGAACAGTTATTTTCCACAATGGGCCTTCTTATGTACACAAACAACTTCAAACCTTATTGAAGTACAACTTTACGGGGGCTCTTTTAATGTACCCGTCTCATATGTTTCATCATCATCATTCATCATTTCAGCCGAAAGACGTCCACTGCTGGACATAGACCTCCCCTAAGTGTCGCCACATTGTCTCGTATCCAGCGGATCCCTGGAACCTTCACCAGGTCCTCGGTCCACCTAGTGGGATGCCTTCCAACGCAACGTTTTCTGGTTCGCGTCGCCGCTCCAGAACTTTTCGGGCCCATCCGCCATCCGTTCTGCGAGCAATGTGCTTCTTAAATATTTAAATCTATAGATTTGTCTTACCGCCACGTGGTAGTCGCGTTTCTGATTCGATTTGAATTGATACATCTGACAGTAAATTGACTGGTTTGTCTTGGGAACGTCATTACAATTGTGTGAGCTGTCTGTGTGAGCTTAGTTTAAACATTTTTTCGCGTGACTAAGTAGAGCGAGCGCAAATCTAACAATTTAATTAGTTGCCCTGTCTAGTTACTTCAAGCGTCTTTTGTTTTTTGATTGCATAAACTTCATAAAGCACCATTACACAAAGCATGAATCTATTTTCCAAAGAAAACACACTGTTCTTTTTATTGATAGCACAACACACGTCAGATAACAGAAGCATTGGCGTCCTCTCTCCACGTTGCGTTGAAAAAGTTCCAAATATCCTTCCGCCTACCAGCTTCTAACACATCATTCATACGTAACTACTCCACTACCTCTATAACTACGAGATAGAGTCCTTATTCCTGTAGCAGCCTACCTTTATTCATGAAAATGTTTCTCATCATGCCAAACAAAGAATTTTAAACCTTAAATCTAAGTAGTAGAGTTAGAAATACGTTGTGCTTTCTATAGTACAGCACAAACCATTCGAGAGGCTTATCTTTGAACTCTTAACAAAATGGGCGTTCGTTGTGAAGCATGTACTGAAGCCAAGCTATTAAAACGTGAAGGTAAAGGAAGATCTATTTTTATAGTAGTATGCTTTGAAATACAATGCATGGCTATTCGGTCAAAGGTAGTATTAAAACGAGATCACCTGGCTTTGTGTTTATCCACTTTGTGGAAAGTACTCCTGGTAGTAAGCACTTTGTTTGGATTAAGTCTTCTTTCCTCCGTATTAAGATTTATTTTACTATGGCATTAGTGCCCGTTCTATTGGAATAAATATACATAATATCACGCCTGTCAGTAATCTCCGAATGGTTAGGCAGAGGTACCTAGTATAACACCCCAATTTCGCCAATTATGTTTAAGTCCTATGTAATAGGGGGCGAGCCTATTGCCATCAACCGGGCACAAATCTAGACTCCGTGGCTGCTACTGAGAAAATTCCTAATGGAACCCAGGACTCACTCGACCATCTAGGTAGCCTATTGGAATAAAATTTGGCCAAAAATGTACATCTCTGCCTTCCCTTTTCGGCACGAACTGGTGTGACGGTTTTTTTTTGTACTGATTCTCGGCAATCAGAATGAATTAATAAAGACATCGACATCAAATATCTTACGCATTTCTTAGGTTTAAACTAAAGCTGATATTTTAAACAAACCTTGCATCCGCTTTGCATTGCAAATGGTTATTTTAACATGCACTTTAATTTTCTGTACCATAATGAACGAATATTATATTATCTAGCTGACCTTTTTCTCATCTACAAATATTATTTTACACCTGATAAAATAATATGGCTTTAGTATCAGTATCAGTTTTGTTATTGTTGTATGATTATCATTATATATTTTCATCATTATCTATTTTCTTACTTATTGTTAACTTCCATTATAATTATAGTTCATTTTTTACGTAATTCATCTTGCTTCCTTATGTTCTTCGTGTAATGTATTTTGTTTTTTTTTTTTCGATTTTTTACCTTATCAAATTTACTGTATGTACCTAGATTATAAGTGAATGATGTGGTCTCCTATAATTGTAAGCGCACACTTGTTTTTGTCCCTGTTCTATCTATATTTGCATGTAATTGTGTAGTTTCTGTTGGAGGTCCAATAAATAAATAAAAAGCTTTTATAGAATTATCTGTTTGAACGAAGACAATAGTCTTAATTTGTATCTTCAAGAAACATTTAGGAATTAATTCTTATTTCAGTGTCCATTTGGGAGTTATTAAATCCATACAATTTGGGTTTGTGACCTACATACCTTTTTCATTCTGTTTTTGTGTATTAAAGATTCTTTCGTTCTTATATACTTTTCTCAAAGTTTTCTAAATGTCACTTTTATTTTTTTAAAGCGTTCTCATTACCTTTCTTTTTTTTTCATGAACAGAGAATTTGATCATGGATGATCATATCGTCCCTATAGTTATAGACATATTAACTTAAATATTCTCATCTTACTTCCACAACTTATCTACGTTTTAGAGCAAATCAACCATTTTATATTTGTATCTCGCTTCCTCTGTTATGGGGACAACAAGAATTTTGTAAGCTAGTGCCACGGCATTAGCTAACAGAATTGCTTACAGCTTGCTCACGTGCAAGCTCTTACGAAATCCTCTGAGCTTCGTTCTAGACACGTTCCACTAAAATATGAAAAAAAAAAATAATCGAATCACAGTCTGTATAATTCTTGGCAGTAAATTTGCCCATTAGGTACGCAAAACTATTCAGTGGGATGTGCCCGGAACGCAGCCTCGTAGCAGTTACTAAGGTGTTTCTAGACAAATCGGAATTAATTAACTTTCTGTTCACCAACTCAACACGGAACAATAACTTCCTTTACCTAAGATCAGATGGAAGATGTTCTTACTACAAGATGGAGAAGTAGGTAATCTAAAAATTGCTCCAGCTGGTAGTCTAAATAAAAGACTTCGGTTGGGACTTGTTTGGTTCTGGGGCGTACTAACTACCATTACAATTTGCATAGGGCTGGCTTTTACCTTAACCAGAGGCTATGTGTTGCCATACAACGTGGCAACGCCGCCAGTCTCTTGGGCACATTATCAGCTGGCAGCGTTGAGGAGTTTTTTGATCCTCTTCAGAGTTTTTTATTAATTTAGTCTATAGTCATTTTAGTTTAGTAAATCGTAGTACAGCCAAATACCTCCTCTTAAAATTAACTATAATTTCCGTAAAAACACCTTTATAAAAATAATTAAATTTTGAACGACCCTCAAGACGTGTGTAAATAAAGTGATTACCGCTGAAGCACAATTTATTAGTTAAAACGCCCTTCACGGGTTTCTCGGCAATCAAGACAATGGCCTCTTTATGCGAACCATCAAACAAGAATTAGGCACTTAATCCGCCTAGCGAAGCCAGTTGAGAATTAATTAAAGCTATTCAATTTATGCTAGCGAGACATACCTGTAATGGTTTCTAATTATCGCTTTTGTATCACGGGTTCAGTTTGGTGAAGTTATTTTCGAGTTACTTGTAAAGTTTTGGTATTCTTTAAAGTTTCCTTTAAATAGTTTTGTTTTGTAGATTTATTTTATGTGACAAACTTCAAACTATTGTGGATTTAAATATTAATATTCCTTACGCACGTCATGAAAATGGAAGTAATTTTTTAACCAATAACCAGCCGATTGCTGATCAAAGTAAACTAGGCAATAAAAAACTTACGGTGACACACTAGGTACCAAATTTAAGGAACATTATATCTGCCAATCAACAAACGTTAAATTTAATCATCTGCCTCGCCTTTTCCCAACTTTATTAGGATCGGCTTCCAGTCTAACCGCATGGAGCTGAATACCAGTATTTTACATGGAGCGACTGCCCATCTGACCACCACAACCCAGTTAGTACTGGGTAATACGATAACCCTTGGTAAGTCTGGCTGTCAGATCTTTCTAATCTGCAAAAGGAAAGAGAAAGAGAAGAGAGGCAACGAAAGAGAAAGTTCTGCAAATAACTCCACGGACCAACCTAGGCAAGCGTGGCTTAACCTTCGAACGATCGACCCGACCGGCTGTTATTATTAAAGATAAAGATGCATTTATTATTTTGTACTCGTATAAACATGTGTGACATGATACATAGATATGCACATATGGATGGAAACGAAATTTAGATTGCTGGTTCAACATGTTTTGCCATATTCGGCGTACAAAATAGTTTATAATTCTTAATTGGAAATTATAAATTAAGATATAATTAAATTACATATAGTCAAAATTTCATCAATTCAAGTACATAATTACAGTCCATACAAATACAAAGTCAAAAAAAAAAGAATAATTAAAACAATAAAAAATATTAATACTAAAATCACATATTAAATATTCTAAATTCAAAAACTCCGTAACATTATAGTACCCCTTACTAATAAGCAATTTTTTTAGTTCTCTCTTGAATGAATTGATATACAATATCTTAAGGGAATTGGGAATTTTATTGTATACTAGCTGACCCGCGCAACTTCGTCTGCGTGCGTGCGTACATAAAAGAAAGAGAGTTAGAGATAGTGTGCGTCAACCTTAAAAGTTAGACATATGGCCATTGCGGATATTTTTTTAGAGCTTTTTAAGAGGGACAATTCCGACATACATGATAATTGCGTAACTTTAACCGTTCACACACAACGGAAGCTCTCAAAAGGAGTAAATCCCTATTATATACTATTACCGATGGATAATCATCAAATGATCCCTCCCACTGGAGGCAGCGGAAGGGAGTGTCAGACTTGTACTGACTAAAATCCATCCACGTTTCTTCTGTTGCCCTTTGCGTTCCAGGGCCGCGGTATCTCTTTCGAACAGTCCCGCAACCCTGGCAGGCCTTGCTCCTCTTGGATCCTTTCCCGTTTACTGACATCTCTTTGAGGCGCGTGTGGAACACGAAAACGCCGTCACCACGGCCTGTCGTCATAAGACGGATGGATGGCGAGCTAGCCCATTACTCACCGTCCACAGGCCCGCAACCCTCGACAGCCTTACGTCTTCATCTTTAGACACTCGATGACAATCATACACCAGCTAGAACGAAAATTCTCATCAAAGTTCTTGAAATGAGCCGAGACACGATAAACTGCTGTAAACTGTCGCGGACCTCTTGCAACTGCCTTCCGTCTCCATCGTCAGACCTTTGATGATAGACATACTCCAGGCAGGTCTAAAGTTCTCATCAAGGTGCATGAAATCAGCCGAAACACGATATAGATGCTGTAAACTCTTGAGGACCTCTTGCAACTACCTTCCGTCTCCATCGTCAGACCTTCGATGACAGTCATACTCCAGCTAGGTCAAAAGTTCTCATCAAGGTGCATGAAATGAGCCCAGACACGATATAGATGCTGTAAACTCTTGAGGACCTCTTGCAACTTCTTTCCTTCTCCATCGTCAGACATTCGATGAAAGTCATACTGAGTTAGGTTTAAAGTTTTCATCAAAGTGAATGAAATGAGCCCAATAACATTATACCTGCTGCAAACTGTTTAGGACCGCTTGCAACTGCCATTTGTCTCTATCGTTTGACCTTCGATGACAGTCATACTTCAGCAAGGCCTAAAGTTCTCATCAAGGTGCATGAAATGAGCCCAAACACGTTATTGTTGCTGCAAACTCTTGAGGACCTCTTGCAAGTGCCTTCCGTCTCCATCGTCAGACCTTCGATGACGTCATACGCCAGCTAGATCTAAAGTTCTCATCAAGGTGCAGGAAAAGAGCCCAAACACGACTTCTCAATTTAGCAAAAAAGGATCATGCATATCAGACCTGTCTGTAAAAAGTTATGCGTGGTCAGGTCATACATAAAATAAAAAAACATAGACGCGTCGAATTGAGGCATTTGACACGGGCGAGGGTCATTCTTTCACGGAAAACTTAACACCGCGACTCAGAAAATGGAGTGAAATTAATAACGCCATCTATCGAGCACGAAATTAAACCGTTAAAATATAATGCATGTAAAGCGATCGAACACACACTCTACAGGGTTATAGCGTCATGTAGACTAATCTAGAGTACTTTTTGCTATAAGAACTTTTTTGTTAAGCTGGTCAACCGATTTAAAAGTTATCTTGTGAGCACATTTTTATTAATTAGTACCATTTTGGTGCAATAGATGTCGTTGCATGTATCTGACACAATGATGGTAAGTTCTTCTTGAACACTTTAAATTCATAAATCTTTTGATAGAGAGCACTGATTACAATAAGACAAAAACTAAAACCTGCTCCTCAGTTCCCCACAATATTTGTGCATTGAATCTAATCACATTAGTTTTCCCAACAACATGAACGCCCGCCTCGCAGCGCGGGTGGTTCATTATTTTGATGCGGAGTTATTTTCAAACTGTGATATCTCCTAAGATATTCATCTAAATTTAATGGTGTAAAGGACAATTTTGGTCACAATTGAATGCTAAAGATGACTAACATATTTATTTTGATAAGGATTAATACTATGTCGGTAAAAATACCTTTGCAAATAAAGCACTATTTTTGACCAAATTTTAAAATCATAAAAATGGTTATTGTTAGTCAACCTTAAAAGATAGGCATGTGCTGTCGCGGACTTTTTTTTAGACATTTTTAAGGGGAATAATTCTCTGATACATTATTTTTGTGCAACTTTAACCGGTTAACCAGCGCACGCAACGGAAGCTCTCAAAGGTAATAAATTTTCCCCGTTTTTGCAACATTTTTCATTGATGCTCAGCTCCTATTGATTGTAGCGTGATGATATATAGCCTATAGCCTTCCTCGATATATAAGCTATCCAACACTAAAAGAATTTTTCAATTCGAACCAGTAGTTCCTCAGATTAGCGCGTTCAAACAAACAAACAAACAAACAAACAAACAAACAAACAAACAAACTCTTCAGCTTTATAATATTAGTATAGATTAATGGGGCCATGCATTTCAAAAAAAAAGTGTACTACTTTTTTTTAGAAATGCTGTTTTGGCGGAGGGTGATTGAACCCAAAGTCTGTACTTCTCACGTCTATTTCCTGTATTATTTATCAGAAGGGGAAACAAATTAAGATTGGCTTTAACAAATAGCGATATTTCTAATATTAAGCCACGTGTTCCTCCGCTCTGAGCTATTTTACTATAATTTCTTAACCTAAAAAAGTCAAGGTTCGGTCAAAGCGGTATGGGAGAATTGCGGACACATCAGTGTCCGGTATCGCATCTGTAGCACAGGAACAGTATCGCCAACGAATGCAAAACCAAATGTCGAGTGACCCTAGATCTTTTTGGGCTTATGTTAATTCTAAAAGAGGTAACGCTAGTAGCCAAAAGATTTTAAAGAACGGACAAGCCTTGACATGTGATCAAGCGGTTCAAGAATTCGCTGAATATTTTTACTCAGTGTACAATGTAGATAAGCCTAGATTAGATGTGGATGCGGCAATAGTGGAAGCGGGCAGTCAGAACGGAGCAGGGCGTGTACATCTTGACAGCTTGGAGTTGGATGAAGTGGTACGCGCACTGCAGAAACTTAAGCCGAAAAAATCGTCAGGGCCTGATGGTATTCCGCCGTACATTTTTAGGGACTGTCGAATGGGGTTAGCGAGACCGCTGTTGCACATCTACAATCTTTGCCTTAAGACAGCAGTGTTTCCCGAGATGTGGAAGATTACCCGGGTCATACCGGTACCGAAGGGAGGTTCGGGAACTAAAGTTGAAGAATACAGACCGGTTGCAGTATTGTCAACAACGGCTAAAGTATTAGAATCTGCTATTCATAGGAGCGTTTTCCAGCAAGTTAGCTCGCAACTCACAGACGCGCAGCATGGATTTCGGCCCACTAAAAATACTACCAGTAATTTACTTAGCTACATGGTGGATGTGGTGCCGATAGTAGACAATGGGGGGCAAGCCGATGCTGCATATTTCGACTTTAAGAAAGCGTTTGATTTGGTCGATAATGACGTGTTACTGAAAAAGTTAGCAGGGGTCGGTTTCACCCCGCATTTACTTAAGTTTTTTGCAAGTTATATGAGTAACAGGCAACAGTATGTTGACTATGCAGGATACCAATCAAACGCATATTATACTAGATCTGGGGTAAGCCAGGGAACGAATCTGGGGCCTCTGGGGTTTCTCTTAATGATTAACGACCTACCAAACGTGGTGAAAAATGCTAAGTGTTTACTGTTTGCCGACGATCTGAAGCTGTATCTCCCCGTCACAAACGTGAATGACTGTGAAAGACTGCAGGGGGATATAGACAGAGTGGTAGATTGGAGCAAGAGTAATCTCCTGCAGTTTAACACATCTAAGTGTGTGACCATAAGTTTCTCGCGTGCACACACACCCATCACACATACTTATACGGTGGACGGGGTGCCGATGGATAGGGCCACTGAAGTGAGAGACTTGGGAGTTCGTTTCACCACTGGGCTCACATTTCGTGATCATATAGTTAAGGTATGCAAAAAGGCATATAGAAACCTAGGATTTGTGCTTAGAATGGTTAAAGGCTTCACAAATATTAAAGCTATAACGGCATTATATAATGCTTTAGTAAGAAGCCAACTAGAATGTAATGCAGTTATCTGGGCTCCACATGAAACTAAGTATAGTCTCATGTTGGAGCGAGTACAAAATAAATTTATTAGGTACAAATATATGAGGGAATATGGGGTATATCCATTTTATCCATTGATGTATCCAACTCTATTTGTCTTGGGAATGGTCGGATATAATGAACTAAGGGTCAGGAGGCAACTCACACTGGTGACTTATATCTTTAAGGTAATTAGAGGGAAGATACACAATGCAGATATATTGCGAAGGGTGGAGCTAGTCGTCCCAGACGGGTATGTGGGTCGTCGTCGTCAGCCGCGGTTGCTGGTGGAACCGCGCGCACGAACTAACTTGCTGCGCGAGGCGCCGTTCACGAGCGCGCTCCGCACTCTCAACCTCATTGCTGAGGACTTAGACATATTCTGTTGCGCTTTGGGTGAATTTACAAGAACAGCTACATATAGAATTTGCTATGTTAAAAATAGTTGAACTATTTAAATTTTAAGTGTGCTACAATATCGCATTGGGTCTAGCCTGTAAGGATATTTGTATGTTTAGAGATAGTAAATAAATAAATAAATCTAGTCTAAAATTTGTGCGTAACAGTATGACTGATATTTTACAGAATCAAACAAAAAAAAGTCCATTTAATAATAATCTCTTATGATTCATAAGCTAATGGGTTTTTAGGCCAATCCTAAACCTAAAAGAGTCCAGCTTATCCTTCTAAATCCTGCTTAAAGTGTAAGGGAGGAGGGAGGCTTTTGCCCTGCAGTGGGATAAATAGGCTTATAGTAAACTAGCTGTTGACCGCGGCTTCGCCAGCGTTTTGATCGGAAATTATCCCATGAGCCCGTTGTAAATATATGGCACTCGAGGATAGCTTGTATGTAGCTTCCTATTAGTGAAAGAATTTTCATAATTGGTTTAGTAGATACAGAGATTACCCCCTACAACCTCACAAACTTCACCTCTTTATAATATTATTATAAATAATAATAATTCATAAGCTAGGGTAGTCCACTTTGAAATCTCGATCAATTGCAACTCAAACCGTGTCATGGGGCGACCGAGTTCCGATGGAGTGAAGTGCGCTCGTCGTCGAGAGCTCGTCAGCGCTTTTGTAGGCTTATGAAAAGCTATACAGCGTCATGTTACTTACGGAAATGTTGTTAGATGAATGAACAAGAATTGGGAAGATTGGTAGAAAAATTGAGGTTACATTCTGATTGCACTTTTACACACGTACTATGGAAAGCAGCAGTGGCCCAGTGGTGGCGGCCCCGACTTACAAACAGTAAGTCGGGGGTTCGAACCCAGGCAGGCGTATTACTTTGTGTAATTTATTTCATCACCACTGCTCTCAAAACGGTGAAGGAAAACATTGTGAGGAAAACGGCATGTCCTATAAAAAAAAATACCCGCATTGGGCCCGCGTGGTGGATTATAGCACATTCCCTCTCATAGAGAGAGGCAGTGTGGCCCGGCAGTGGGAACATCATAGGCTGATTATGCACGTAGTTTTACATCTCTTTCCAAGTTTTGCCAAGGGGTATCATATTACTCAGTACTAACTGAGTTGTGGAGGTCAAATAGGCAGTTGTTTCATAATTCTGATATTCAGCTGCATCCGGTTAAACTTGAAGATGACCCTAATATAGTTATGAAAACGCTAGCAGATGATGAGGATTTTTACATCTCTGATCCAAATAGTTACAAAAATTATGTGATAATCTATCAGCGACAAAAATGATGAAAGACTCTAAAGCTTCAGTCAATCTTGTTGAAAAGCGTTGCAAAAATACGTCAGTCCGTCAAGTTTTCATTTGACAAATGTGGTTCTTTCAAATGTAACTTCAATTAGATAACATTCCACATAAAATCTTCATACGAAAGGAACGAGCATTGAAAACTAAGCTTACTCTATTAAATCTTTTGGTCCTCTTTCATCAAGCTTAACAGAAAATCTTTACCAGCCAGAATCTGCATCTAATAAGTAATTTCAGAAGCAACAATTTAACCACACCTCTACCACGCAAAGGTACTATAATTGCAGCTGCTCAAGGACACTCAAGACAACATTAATTGTGCTCAACTCAGCCACAAGTGGAGAGCGCTCGACACGATCGAGCGTGTTCTGGCTCCTACATCACTTGTATCTGGAGAGATCGTTAGTTATGTGTGTACTTGGTTGTGCCTTGGGATGCTGCGAATGTTTTATGCTGGGTCTTTTGTTACGATGACATTTATTTAGAGGTCTGTGTAGTCTACCATCTCCTGTATCCATTGATCGATAATGTGAGCTCTTTAGTAGCAAAAGTTTTGGTTTTAAGAATGTCCATCTATACGAACCAAGCATCAGACAGGAAGTCACGGAAAATTCTACTCCGGGCAAACAGATAATTTTCCGTTTAGTGCTAAGCACGAGGTCTTGGGATTGATTCCCAAGTCGGGCAAAGTGTTTTTACCCGGTTGATGGCAATGGGCTCGCCCCCTATTACATGGGATTTATGTATAACTGGCGAAATGTGAGTTTACTATTAGGTACACCCCTGCCTAACCCTAACAAGGTGTGATGTTATGTTATGTCCAAACGATGAAGGAAAATATCATGACAAAATTGTCCTGGAATCAAAAATTCGGAGACATAATCTACCAACCTGCGCCGAGCCAGTGTGGTGGATTATGGCCTATACCCTCTCACAAAGAATATTAAATAAATAAAAAGTTTATTTCGGAACAAAAACACAAGATTAAGTACAACCAGTAAAACGATGGAAGCTGCAAAAGTATAAACTGTAGCGCAGCTACCAACGCCTTTCCCCAGATACAGAATGGAGAGAGTGAACGGATGTTCCAAATTTTTAGATTTAGCTAAGTAATTAATAATGAAAACAAAAAAATGAAAAATAATGAAAATAAGAAAATAAACAATACAGGACATATGCTGTGGGATGTATTTTGACGTTGAGTTAAAGTGGGGAGTGTAGGGAATGGGTGTGTGGGAGAGTGTTAATGAGGAGTGCATGGGGTGTTTGTAGCAGGTGTGTTGTGTGTGGTTTTGTTGGGGTGTGTGAGGGGGTGATGAGTGTTTTACACTTCCACGAGTTTCTCTGTTTCTTCATAATTTTGCGATTTTAACCAGGAGTCAAGTTTCATTTTGCATTTGGTCTTGGTTAATGGGTAGATGTGTAAGGTTTTGTTTAATTTGTTGTAAATTTTTGAACTTATGTGTGTACTTACGGTTCTGCGAGACTCAGTGATACAAACCCTAGTCGAGCGGCGTATAGAACAGCATTTAGGATCGAAGGTAAGTTGTGTGTGTTTACGAAGAATAGTTTGGAGGATAAATAGCTGTCTGACGGTAAGGACCTGGCAGAGGATATGTAGAGAGGATGTCGAATATCCGATCGGTTTCCTTGCCAGCACCTTCAGGACAGCTCTCTGCGCTCGTTCGACACGTAGCATCACTGTTTTACCAGCACCTCCCCAGACCGTAAGGCAATACCCTAGAACAGACTGAGCGAGCGCAAAGTAGACGTTTAATAAACAGTTAAAATCGGCCGCGCCTCTGAGCTTTTTAAAAACGTAGATAAGTTTTCTCACACGAGCTACAGTTGAAGCAATTTGTTGCTTCCATTTCAGGTTGCTATCAAGAGTGACGCCAAGATATTAAATGGTATTATATTTCCATTTTCTAGTTGTTGACAGCCACAGTTAGCGTGTGAGTTTGTGCAGGTGTGCGCACGAATTTCAATCGCTGTGGGTGGCTGACTTGACTTCATAGTAGAGAATGTTATGAATTTGGTCTTGTTGACATTTAGAGTGAGAAGATTTGTGGTCAGCCACCTCATGACGGTGCTTAAGGCAAACTCAGAATTAGGCGAGTTTCAGCCCAGTCCCGGCCATGAACTATTAGAGCTGTGTCATCGGCATAAGCTATAATTTTGCAGTTGGGTATGGATAACTGACACAGCTCATTCACGTTTAAGAGAAAAAGTGGAGGTCCCAGGACACTGCCCTGGGGGACCCCAAAGGTGATCGTCTCCTGGTTGCTGAGGTAGTTTTCAAGCTTTACTATTTGCTTACGATCTGTAAGATAACTCTTGAAGAGAACGTTAGCCATCCCGCGAATACCAAGATGCTCTAGCTTCGAAAGAAGTATGGGAATTGAGACAGTGTCGAAGGCCTTGGACAAGTCTAAAAAGATGGCAAGAGTTTTATATTTATTTTCCCAATTTCTAATAATCGTATGTGTAAGTTCCAGTACAGCATCTTCAGTGGATTTTCCAGTCCTGAAGCCATACTGATTATTAGAAAGAAGGTTAAATTTATTTAGGTATTTGGTGAGTCTATGGTATACTAAACATTATAGTATCATAGGGGTATGAAGAACGGTGTAAAATTCTTCATCCCCCAAAGAAAAGGGAGGATCCTCCGACCAGACGGGTGTTATGTCTGGTGGGCTACTGCCCGACAGTTGTTGTCAGATTTTTCTAAATTACTGTCTAAAGTCGCGGTTATCTGAACAATATTAAAACAATAAACAATATTTATTTGTTCAAGACTTAAACCTATTTACAATGATTGTACCTTATATTAGACTTTAGTAGCACGATTTAGATATACGATGTTAGTTCTTCATTTGCGTCGTAGATGGCGCTGTTAAACTTTTTGTACTTTGTTGCTGTAGTACTTTTTGTAGTGCTTGTAGCGGCACTACCAAAAGTACTACAGCAACAAAAGTATTTACATTATTATGCTTCATTTTCATTTAAATGATGGGTTATCTATACTAATATTATAAAGCTGAGGAGTTTGTTTGAACGCGCTAATCTGAGGAACTGGTTACTGTTACTGGTTCGAATTAAAAAAATCTTTTAGTGTTGGATAGCTTATATATCGAGGAAGGCTATAGACTATATATCATCACGCTACAATCAATACGAGCTGAGCATCAATGAAAAATGTTGCAAAAACGGGTAAATTTATTATCTTTGAGAGCTTCCATTGCGTTCGCTGGATAACCGGTTAAAGTTGCACAAAAATAATGTATGAGGGAATTATTCCTCTTAAAAATGTCTAAAAAAAAAGTCCGCGACATCACATGCCTATCTTTTAAGGTTGACTAACAATAACCATTTTTATGATTTTAAAATTTGGTCAAAAATAGTGCTTTGTTTGCAAAGGTATTTTTACCCACATAGTATTAATCCTTATCAAAATAAATATGTTAGTCATCTTTAACATTCAATTGTGACCAAAATTGCCCTTTACACCATTCAATTTAGATGAATATCTTAGGAGATATCACAGTTTTAAAATAACTCCGCATCAAAATAAAGACCCGCTCGCGCTACGAGGCGGGCTTCATGTTGTTGGGAAAACCAATGTGATTAGATTCAATGCACAAATATTGTGGGGAACTTAGAGAAGGTTTTAGTTTTTGTTTCATTGTAATCAGTGCTCTCTATCAAAAGATTTATGAATTTAAAGTGTTCAAGAAGAACTTACCATCATTGTGTAAGATACATGCAACGACATCTATTGCACCAAAATGGTACTAATTAATAAAAATGTGCTCACCAGATAACTTTTAAATCGGTTGACCAGCTTTACAAAAAAGTTCTGATAGCAAAAAGTACTCTAGATTAGTCTACATGACGCTATAACCCTGTAGAGTGTGTGTTCGATCGCTTTACATGCATTATATTTTAACGGTTTAATTTCGTGCTCGATAGATGGCGCTATTAATTTCACTCCCTTTTCTGAGTCGCGGTGTTAAGTTTTCCGTGAAAGAATGACCCTCGCCCGTGTCAAATGTCTGAAGCTTGGTTTATTAACCAACTAAACAAAAAGAGGAGGTTCTCAATTCCACGCGTCTAAATTTTTTTATTTTATGTATGACCTGACCACGCATAACTTTTTACAGAGAAGTCCGATATGCATGATCTTTTGTTTTTTAAATTGAGAAATCGTGTTTGGACTCATTTCCTACACCTTGATGAGAACTTTAGATCTAGCTGGAGTATGACGTCATCGAAGGTCTGACGATGGAGACGGAAGGCACTTGCAAGAGGTCCTCAAGAGTTTGCAGCAACAATAACATGTTTGGGTTCATTTCATGCACCTTGATGAGAACTTTAGGCCTTGCTGAAGTATGACTGTCATCGACGGTCAAACGATAGAGACAAATGGCAGTTGCAAGCGGTCCTAAACAGTTTGCAGTAGGTATAATGTTATTGGGCTCATTTCAATCGCTTTGATGAAAACTTTAAACCTAACTCAGTATGACTGTCATCGAATGTCTGACGATGGAGAAGGAAAGCAGTTGCAACAGGTGCTCAAGAGTTTACAGCATCTATATCGTGTCTGGGCTCATTTCATGCACCTTGATGAGAACTTTAGACCTAGCTGGAGTATGACTGTCATCGAAGGTCTGACGATGGAGACGGCAGGTAGTTGCAAGAGGTCCTCAAGAGTTTACAGCATCTATATCGTGTTTCGGCTGATTTCATGCACCTTGATGAGAAATTTAGACCTGCCTGGAGTATGTCTATCATCAAAGGTCTGACGATGGAGACGGAAGGCAGTTGCAAGAGTTCCGCAACAGTTTACAGCAGTTTTATCGTGTCTCGGCTCATTTCAAGAACTTTGATGAGAACTTTCGTTCTAGCTGGTGTATGATTGTCATCGAGTATCTAAAGATGAAGCCGTAAGGCTGTCGAGGGTCGCGGGCTTGTGGACGGTGAGTAATGGGCTAGCTCGCCATCTGTCCGTCTTATTACGACAGGCCGTGGTGACGGCGTGTTCGTGTTCCACACGCGCCTCAAAGAGATGTCAGCAAACGGGAAGGGATCCGAGAGGAGCGAGGCCTGCTAGGGTTGCGGGACTGTTCGAAAGAGATACCGCGGCCCTGGAACGCAAAGGGCAATAGAAGAAACATGGGTGGATTTTAGTCAGTACAAGTCTGACACTCCCTTCCGCTCCGTCCAGAGCGGGAGGGGTCATTTGATGATTATCCATCGGTAATAGTATATAATAAGGATTTACTCCTTTTGGGAGCTTCCGTTGTGCGTGAACGGTTAAAGTTACGCAATTATCATGTATGTCGGAATTGTCCCTCTTAAAAAGCTCTAAAAAAATATCCGCAATGGCCATATGTCTAACTTTTAAGGTTGACGCACATTCTCTCTAACCTCTCTTTCTTTTATGTACACACGCACGCAGACGAAGTTGCGCGGGTCAGCTAGTTTATTAATAGGTGGTCGATATTCAATTATGTTTTTAATACGTTACACCTAGCAAACCTTATTTGGCAATGTTCTCTCGCCAAAATAAAATGCGAATCGATCGATCATAATATTTATTTCGGAAATGTTTATCTTAAAAACTCAGTTTCACGTAAATGATTGATGATCAATCAAGAACCTTTTAATAATAACGTGGTATGTTGGAGTTTTATATTATTTTTGTTAGAAATTTGCTTCAAGTTTTTGGATAGACTGAAATGGACTGCCTCGTTGGTCTAGTGGTCGCAACCGCGACTGCTGAGCATGAGGTCCTGGGTTCGATGCCCGGGTCGGGTAAATTTTCATATGGTTTTGCCATCAGGAATTTCTCAGTAACGCGATCGATTCTCGGTAATCGCGAAAAAAAATCAGCTGTTCAGTACATTTTGACGAGTTAAGGCGATCATTACAGGCACTTTTGATTGTCAAAAAAACAAAAAAGTACAACAACAGACTGTACAAGTACAGTCTCAGTCACAAGGCATAATAACTTGAGAAAGTACTGTAGTTGCCCATTTCAAAGCGTAGATCTCTATGGAGAAGAATGGGCAAGAAACAAAGTCTTGGTTGCATCATTCACGTTGAGATTATAACTAAATGATTACTTCCTGTACATACGTATTCCGTACTCACCTTGCAGTTTTACTTAACGACGACTTAACTACCTACTTCCTCCAATTAAAACACACGATAAAGTTACATTGGTTTACAACTCCATTGGTTAAAAACTCATTAACAACACATGGGGTAGAAATGTACCCCAAGAAAGTTATAAACCTTCCTGTTACTAACGAGTAATGGATGTGTTGGGGTCCGATCCGACCCCAGTCTGTGAGGGGTTAAATCTTACACTTTTATTAACTTTTAGACGTAGAAAGTTTGATGGGTCATAAGTTAAACTTATGAGGAATGAGATGAATTGTTCTGTCAGACTTGCTTGATTGCAAAAGATTCTAGGAGTTCTAGTGTAAAATGGATTCTTTCATTTATAGAAAGAAGTTAATATCTTTGAATTAATCTCTGCTCAGTATAATATACTTACGAATAAATTAAGTTTCAATATATTTTTCTGTAACTTTCCTTACAAAATTGTACATAACGATGTAGACAGGTAGGTGCCTAAATTCTGGGAATTAATAATTACGCAAAGCGACTGACAACTAAAATAGTCCAAAAATTCAAATCACAAGTCTAGTAATTGTGATTTGAATACCTACCGAACAGATTATATCAGATAGCCATTCTTTGACAGCAGTGTATGAAGTAGCTCTAACAACAGATAATAAATAGTCTATAACACTATAAATAGGTGTTAATTGGCTAAACAAATAGTTTCCCCGATGGTACACACGGAGACACAAGGTACTCATAACCAGTATAACCTAACCTCGTTTTGTATGAGCTTCCCGTACGATGTTATTTTGCATAGCATAGTAGGTCGTAAGTACGTACATTGGGATACCTGGATGAACAAATTATATTAAGATTATACGTATAGGTATCATTCACACTATAATATTGAATATCTGATGAGACAAGGTCTACCGATATTTCTTCACGTGCCCGCATACGGTCGAAAGCTATTACGTTAATTGTAGTAGCAGGCGTAACATCCAAAGATATCGTTTTTGGCAACGTTTAGTGATGCGAATCGTCTCGAGTTATGCGGGACGTCCCGGATAAAAAAACACCCAGTTGTTGCAAAATTCTTAAATTCGCATAGACGACGGTGCGGCGTTGCATTACTCAAGGATACACTAGTCGGTCATACTTCCATACAAACGTAGTATGGCATTACTCAAATGTGTAATGGTGTACGTTCAAAATAAAAAAATTATATCAATTTGTCTCATCATTATCTAGAATTCGAAAATTTAAAAAAGGTATGTTTTTTTACACACTTTTTGAGACAAGTCGATATAATGTTTTATTTTGAACGTACACCATCAAACAGTGGAGTAATCGCCATACTACGTTTGTTTGTTTTGTATGAAAGTACGACCGACTAGTGTACCCTTTTTTTTCCGGATGGGAAATCTTCAAATAACTCCTCCCGCTCTGGGCTGAGCAGGAGGGAGTGTCAGACTTTTACTGACTAAAACCTATCCATGTTCCTTCTTTTGCCCTTTGTGTTCCAGGGCCGCGGTATCGCTTTCGAACAGTCCCGCAACCCTTAAATTGTTATTTGATCTTCTACAGATTGTACTTCGAAGAGTTTGCCTGTCACTACCGGCCTACCAATAAAAAATACTATGATAACTAATTTGACAAACTTGGTCATTTTACGATACTTTTACTAGCTCTTATTATACACTGCAAGACAGTGTCTACTCATGCAGAGATGGCGCATTTATTTCATTATCATTATCAACAAGAAAACTACTTAGTAGGTACATTAGGTACCCGACCGGGTCGTCTAAATACCCATCGTTTAGAAAGAAACTGTCTCTCACCTTGGTCACGCATACCTACCAGGTGTAAACAGACTGTGCACGAAGCCGTCGACCAAGCATTTTGTACATCAACCTAATTACTTAGTTACGTAACCCTACGCAAAAATTATTGCTGGGAAATGACTTTGTTTTTTGGGGTGAGAAATCACGTTTTACAGTAAAACTCAATATAACGCACGCTGATGGATGCATTGAGCTGTATCGCAACGTCGCGCGTCGCCTAGAAAACTTCACTGCAGCATAATATGGACTCAGGTCTAGGAATGGATTTATTATTTTAAGATCATGTGTTGAATTTGTTGTATTCATTGAATTTTATCATTTATACTAATAAAATAAAATTGTTAAATGGAAGTAGGTATGTGTGAATTACTGTACGGGGGTCGTGGAGATATTTAAAATAAAGTTATAATATTAAAAACTTGTTTAAAAAAAAACTTGCGAAAAAGTTTAAACTTTGACCCCCAATATCTCTGAAACTAGTAAGTACCCGGATATGATCTGAAAAAAAAATCGCGATGACAGGGAGGACAAGTGCCTTTCGGCTTCGTTAAGGCTATTTTTTTCATCCATTGTAACTGACAGAGGCCTTTTTTTCTAAAGCTCTTTAAGTCTCAATGTACTATACAATCATTTCAAAACTAGATAACTTAATATCGCTTGTAACACACGGGTGGCCGCTTCACACGATGTATCGATCTCCACAAACGTATGATTGAAGTAATTGGCCCCGCCTGTATGCATTTTCTATTGAATTGAAATTGTCAGTAATAACAGGGAAAACCGGTGTTAACGCTATTTGATTTAGACTAGGTTTGTTTATTTTATCTTTGTCGTTCATACGGTTTATATTGTATTGAAATTTTTTTTTTTTTTTAATCTCCCTTTTTTTTCTTGCAATCTGTCTTGCCGACATTAAGCTAGATTTTATGTATGTACAAATATGGCGTGCATGGTACAGTATCCAATGATATGTCCATCTAGTATAGCTTCTTTATATTTGTGTTAGAGAAGATCTTGAGGAGCACGTCTCTTTAGCCTTTTAAATGTGCGATTTGGTTATTGTTGTTCCATTAAACTTCTTGCGTATTGAAAATTAAAAGTTTTTTTTGTATCATTGGGACAATCCATGTTGAAAACTACAGACTAATTAATAATATATTGTTTTATTAACTCAACGTCTAGTGATCTTGCAACCATTACTTGCGAGTAATACATTAATACTTAGCTCAGCAAAGGGCAAGCCCTTTCGACTTGGGCATTGGACCCTCAATGTGTTATTGGCTTTTTCCATCAGGAATTTGTGAGTAGTATCCCAGAGCTCGGAGCCCGGTTCTAGGCAATTATATGGGACTTAAACTCACTGGCATTTATTTCAATTAGACCATTACAGACACTTTTTAATGTCAGAAAAACAAAGAAAACGAAGCTACAGTCCCAGTCACAACGCATAATATTTACCCGTGAAAGTACTGTAGTTGTAGTTAAACACAACTGTCGAAATATGGGCGTATTGTTGGTAGCCCTTTGGGAATTGCATGCTTTATATTATTTTGTGCCTAAAATGATAAGTCCGATGACATGCTTAATCCTGCGTATACAACCCCAGCCATCGCACATGCTTAATCATTATTATAAAAAAGGTCCATTCATGGACCTTTTTTATAATATTTCACTAGCAATTGTTTTTTTAATGAAATACCTATTGCAATCCCAAATAAAAAACACTCTTTTATTCATTAATAATTCCACAGTCCCGTGTTTTATACTGCATATCCCGGGATACACAATATTAAATAACAACACTAGCTGCCATTTATATTGCTTTTCTCTTTGATGCCGAGATATGTATTGAATGTTTTTTTAGGGACCCGCAGCTGTAGTGGCAAAAACGGATCGTTTACGATATGATTCGTGGTTTCGTAAAAATAAAGTACCGCATATGGTTGGAGGAAAACATACGCTGATAGGGAAAAATGCTTTTAGTAATATTGGTAAGTCGAATCACATTTTCTTGTTGCTGCTTTCTGTGCTTAGTCCGCGCGGTGAGCGAACAAAATATGAAAAAAAAAAAATAATAGTCTGCAACATATAATCTGGACACTAATTATGTTTTTATATTGGTTGTCATTATTATTTACCATTGCATTAGTCGCAAACTAGCGCTATGGTTCGAAATTTATTGTGCGAACCGCCAGTCTGTGGAATTCTCTGTTCCCTGATCACTATGAACTGGTTCTATTCAAAGTTCGAGTGAATCGGTTTCTTCTAGGCAAGCAAGCTTCACCCTAGACCGCGTCATTGCTTTACATCAGGTGAGTTGCGGCCAAACCCAAGCCTATTTAGTATAAAAAAGACTAACTTTTTATAATTTTCTGACTAGCCTTTTAGAAATTTGGAGTGACTACCCATCTTCAATGTTTTAAAACATAACAGTATCAGACAAAATGCAAAGAAAAAAAAAAGACAGGCGCTTCAATTTTATTGATTCTGTTTCCCTATTGCCTATCAAGGCAATTTCAGAAAATTTCTTTATCAAAATATGCAAAGTAAGTGACGCCATTCTTCACCTACGAACCTCATTTGTTCGCAGCATCTTCTCATCTCATATTCTGCAACGTTATTATATTACAGATCATCGCGGCGAACGGAAGCGACAAGGTGTTGTAAGCCTTAACGGATAATCTCAGCGGCGGCGGCTCACGAGGATTTTCAGATAATTCACTTTCTACTTGAACACCTTGCTGAGAAGATTCAAGGGTTTATTGAGCAATAGAGGTTTTTAACAGTAACAGGTGGTAAGTTTTTATAAGATTGAATAGTTTATTAACAGACTTTTTTTAAATCATAATGTCGAGTCGTGTTGTTTTGCTAGATCCGGGTTAGGACGCGACAAAATCGTCCATACATGCTCTTTTTCCAATTCTGCTTTGATGATTCGCTTTTATCATCAAAAAACGCAAACTTTGCCGATGGATAGTGTCCAGATCGAAGTCTCTTAAAGCTAGTTTACCCACTTTTCTACTTGGTTTGCCGTCATCAAACCATAGTTAACGAGGAGGCTCATGCATTATTTTATTTTGATTATTCTTTAATATTCAGTAAGCTGGGGGGTTACTATGACGTCTTAAAGCAGAAGTAATTCCATTGTGGGAAAGAGTCTGATCTACAGTTCGTCTAGCGCCATCTCTTTCCCACACTGGAGTTAGCTCGGCTAATTTGCATGATATAAATAAAATTCATAGCCTATGTTACTTCCTGATAATTTAGCTTTCTAACGGTGAAAAAATGGTTAAAATCAGTAGTTTCAGAACCTAGTCGGTACAAACAAACAAAAAAATATTTCCTCTTTATAATATAATATTAGCATAGAATACCATCTACGAATGACAGCCAGAATCAACAGATCAACGTGGTTTACATGGCACGGAGGAGGCTCGGTGTATAATGAATGTATAGACCACTCTCACCAAGTGTTGCTTAACTTTAAAGAAAGACCCATGCGGCTGAACTTTGGCCTTTTAGTGCGCTAGATATTCATATCTATCGAACAATAAGTCATTAAACGTTTATTGGCAGTATAAACGGGGCATCAGCTGATCCTATCATATTTATTTTCCATAAAACTGACCCCATTTCTAGTCGTTTATTATCATTTTACAACCTATTAATTGCATTTGCACCTGTTTTAAGCCCATTCTTGGTATTATTATTGGATCTTAATCGTTCTATGGGTATTCTGTTATGGGGGTGTGATGCGGAGGAATGAGGAAAACGTCCCGTCATGAGGAAAGTTTTGAGTATGAACGTCGATGGCTATAAGGGTAGAGGAAGGCCAAAGAAGCGATAGATGAACTGGATGATCTAGCTAGAAAGGAGGTGTTTGATGAGACATGATGACGAGTAATAGAGAAGTTAGTAAAGAAGAAGATGATATGCTACGCCGATCCCAAATAAATTAGGGTAAGGGCAGGAGAATGATACTAGGTGTTTTCACCAATATACCTCAATGAAAATGCTGGAATAAAAACATACACTTGGAATTTCAATTCTAAGATCAGTGTTGAGAGTTGGAAATCTGGTAGTGCATATATTAAGGCGACTTCGTCTGCTTATGTTTAATAGTTTTAGGGTTCCGCACCTCACTTGGCAAAAACGGAACCCTTATAGGATCCCTTTGTTGTCCGTCTGCCCGTCTGTCTGCCTGTCCGTCTGTCAAGACCCTTTTCTCAGGAACGCGTGGAGGTATCAAACTGAAATTAATATCAAGTTCTCAAATCTGTTACCCCTTGGAGCAGTGAAAATCAAACTTGTGAGTAACGCGATCAAAAGATAATTATGACAGTTTATGTCACATATTTTGCGATTTCACAAGGGAATCAAAACCTATAGGGTACTTCCCGTTGACCTAGAATCATGAAATTTGTCAAAAAACAATGTCTAACAGCACATATAAAGGAGACAATGGATATGTAGTTTAATAACAAAATACCTACAAGTTTATACGGAACCCTCGGTGCGCGAGTCCAACTAGCACTTCACCGGTTTTTTAATAGAAATATCACGCCTGAAACCCCTGTAGAGGCAGGCAAAGGTGTACCTACATCCACATTACACCCGTTACTTTCGCTGATAGATGGAGTGTCTTTCGCATTCATAATATTAGAATGGATTAGTTTTAGCACAAAACCAGTGCTCCACATAGGCCCTGTATTGGAAAAACTGGAAGTCATAAAAGACGCTTTTGGCCAGCATTGGGATGACGCAGGCTGACAGTATCAGTACATATTTTAGATGACGCAAAAAGTTAGTAAAAAAATCATCCTGTAATCCACTGCTTCTATTATTTGGTCGCTAATCATTAGTCATGCACAAAATGGTGATAATATTATATTTTACAGCCACTTGAGCTGTTCATTTGAAGACAGTTTAACTAGCGACTGGTGTCCGGAAATAGGGTTGACAAGTGTCCGGATCTCTCGGTAAGTATACAAACTTCAAAGTGGTGATATTTTTGGAAGAGGTGGAAGCTGTTTCATGTCTTATTACTGTGATTGTTGGTCACATACGTGTATATGGGCACACCTGTCTTATTTTCTGTGGATATGGATTCTATCGCAACCTTTTTTTCTCTAATCTAGTTCTAATTTTGTATCGTGCTGTCAAAATCACAGTGATCTCCAATCACTTACAGTAAGATTGCTTTTGAGTTGCTCGACTAACAGTGATTTTTATTGTTGTTAAAAAAAGGTAACTGTTGGGTTGACTGCATGCTGTATGCTATTCTGTGCTGTTTTTTCAGAAAAAATGTAGTTTTAGAGTCTGTAAAAGGTTTAAAGTGAGTGGTCCTTGATGATGTTTAAAATTAAAACGTTGTTCCCAACCCAACGGCAAGAGGTAGCTCGTATAACCGAGGTTATTACCGACAGATGGCGCCACCGTCGACTGGGCACGGGACGATAACCGACAGTTCGTAAGACGATTCACACCTATATTCCGAGCTGAATCTAGATTGAAGATTTTCTAAGTCATCTGTTCTGTCTTATTTGCTGGGGTTATGGATTAGGATTCTTAGTTTGATGGTTATGTTATTGAAATGATTGTAATGGGCTTATTCTTCTGTATCGTGTGGTTAAGGCCTAACCTGGTGACAGAGTTTTTGAATACCGCATGGACCTCTGACTTGGCTTTACATGCCATCGAGAAATATCTCTCAGGCATGCTGGTTTCCTCATGATGTGTCCCCATTAAATAATCTAGACTAAAATCATTCTATCCAATATGTGTCCCGACTATTGCAGTCAATATGTTCCGTATTAGAATTTATTATTTGTTTTATTTTATTGCTTTCTTTTCTGTTTTTATTTAAAGTTATTAGTAAGTTATTTTTTACGAAGTCTGGTTTTTTTTTTGCAGTACTCTGACGTCATACAATTTACAATTACAGAGAAGCTCGTGTCTTAATAATAATAATCCCGTTCAAGTCGATATTTAGGTTAAGCCGTGCTTGCCTAGGTGGGTCCGTAGATGGGTGACCATCCCATTACATACCGAATTTCTCCGAGCCTCGGTAGGCACGATAAGCCCGTTGTTCCTGGCTGTCATTTGTAAATTCTTGACAGTCGTAACAGGTAGTCAGTGGCCTGAAAGTTTGACAACCAGTCTTACCAAGGATTAGGCCTGTCGTACTGTATGGATTGGATTGGAATGCTGGGATGTGTTGAAAGTTGCGCCGCACAGAAAAGTTGAAAGGGAATCGACTGACTTGGTATGGACATGTAATGAAGAGGAACGAATCGCATGTGACTGAAAGAGTGATGAATATAAATGTTGATGGATGGAGAGGGAGAGGAAGACCAAGGAAACGATGGATGGATTGTGTGCGGAATGATATGAAGAAAAGGTGTAAATGATTGCGTGACGGTTGACAGGGGAGAATGGGAGAAAAAAAGTGTTGCGCCGACCTCAAGTAACATGGGACGAGGGGGGGAAGATGACGACGTGGGTTGTGGAGGTCAGATAGGCAGTCGCTCCATGAAAAAACACTGGTATTCAGCCTCATCCGGTTAGACTGGAAACCGACCTTAACATGGTTGGGAAAAGACTAGGCAGATAACCAAGGCATTAAATCCGCCTTTGTTTGCCCAAGGCATTAAGTCCGCCTTTGTTTGCCCAAGGCATTAAGTCCGCCTTTGTACAGTTTTTTTATTTAATAATTTATTTTATTTAACAATTTATGTACACACTAAATACAGAAAAGAAGAAAGGAACAGAAAATAGTACAAAGGTGATGCTTATTTCTAAAGAAATCTCTTCCAGCATACCTGCGAAAGGAGAATCTAAAAATGAGATGTAGACATAGTGTTTAAAAGAAGAAAAGAAATGGAATACAAAACATAAAGCAGAACTATTTAAATATAATACCTACTCATACCATATAAGAATATACTAACTTTTACTTGTGCTTAGCTTTAATAAATAAATAAATAATGAATTAGCATAATCAGCCTGTAATGTTCCCACTGCTGGGACACACGGCCTCCTCTCTATAAGAGGGAATGGGCTATAATCCACCACGCGGGCCCAGTGCGGGTTAGTAGATGTCACATGTCTTCGAATTTTTGGTTCTAGGACATGCCTGTTTCCTCTCAATGTTTTCCTTCACTGTTTTGAGAGCAGTGGTGATGAAATAAATTACACAAAGTAATGCGCCTGTCTGGGTTCGACCTCACGACTTACTGTTCGTAAGTTGGGGCCGCCACCACTGGGCCACCGCTGCTCTCCTAATGACTTACCTCGTACAATTTGCAGAAAACATCCTCCCCTCGATATCAACTCCAGTCCAGGACTGGACTATTCCATTACACCCCATATCAGGCCCTTATGAAATATTCAAATTGTATCGCCTCCTAACAATATAAACTATTAGGGTCACTCGTATCTAGTCGAACATTCGGTTTAATGGGCACTTTATGGCAGAATTAACTTTGTTTATAGCGGTCCTGGTCCTTACAGGTACACTTGAATTACCTAATTCTATTTTTAAGGATAATTATGTGAAGTGAGGTGTGGGTTCGAAACAGTTTTTGATAAAGACCAAGCGTACGTTTATTTCATCATTTGTTTAACATTTCCCTTAACTATGTTGAGTACGGCTTCCAAGATAACCAGAAGCATTTACATTTTTACAGAACCTTGAAATCCAACAACTGCCTAGGTCGAGTGGTCGCAAGCGTGATTGGTGAGCATGAGGTACTGGTTACGATTCGCTCATAATTTATTATTCAATTGTTCATTCTTCAATTGAATGGTTGTAACAAATCTACTAGTTCCTATTAAGAATTAAAGGATAAGAGTAGACTTGTACATTTAAAAATTTAATAGAGATATGGATGTTTTTACAAATGAGATAAAAAATACAAAGACGAGATAAAAAAGACGTATCAAACCCGCACTCTGGAAGCAGTTTTTGAGTATATTTACACGATTAAGTAGCACTGTTGAAGCACGATGAAATGTAGAGGTGGAGATGTAGGACGATGTATCAGGTCTGCTCCACAGGAAGGCGGCGTTTGTAAGAACAGGAGTTGAGGTCCTGGTAGATCTTTAGAGATGGATCACCAGCTTTTAGACCCAGGGCAGCTCCGCGAGATGATCAGCAGGGATGGCACAACGACAGTTTTTAATAATAAGATTGGGAATAGAAGTCCCAGGTGTATCTTTAGATGGATCACCTTCAAGAATCTGTCTTGTATCCAATTTTAAGAATTCCTTCAGTCTCACATTCAAGAAACGCTCTCTCGTCTGGTCTAGTCTCCACTCGACTCGTCTCCTCGTCAGCTCGTTTCCACAGTGGTCTCCTTCCATTTTTGAATCTCAGATTTTCTTCTTGCGGCCATAAAATCATCTCATCTGACAAGTGTAGTTGGCCAGGACATAGCAGACTTACTTCATAAAACCATGAATGCGTAAATAATTTATAAATATAATTTAAAATTAAGTTATTAGTAAACAATCATTATTATCTATAAAACACTATATTTCAGCTAAACATTGAAAAATATAATTTAGATTAGATAAACCAAAAAGTATTCATCATAGACTAAGCTACTAAGAAACTCTATGACAGAAAGAATGTACGTCAGTTTGGCAAATCTGACGTACATGTCACAACATTGAAAATTAATTTTATTTCAGCAAATATAATGAAAACGAATCGTATTTAGATCGATTCGCTGAGTATAAATAAACAAATCAATAAAAAAGGATGATAAATGGTATATGGTATGACAATTGTAAGTGTAGTACAAAGTGTAAGTATAGCATATACTATATGGTTAACAAGCTTTCTTAAGGTTATCATGACTTGAGAGACGAGGTTGAATGGTCGAACTTTGCAAGCACGTGCGCCTTATTTGATTTCTTTGTGTACTTTTTCCGGAAGATAGATATCTTGGACATCATTACCGGAGCTTGCACCTATAAGAACACATCGTGACGATCCCTAGGGTCAAAGACAAGGTGACATTTCATATCGATGACGATGATGGTATAATCAAAAATGTAATTGTTTTTATTTTATTTTTATTCTCGTTAGTCGAGTGGTCGTAAGCGGGACGGCTGAGCATGAGGTCTAGGATTCGATTCTCGGATCGGGCAAAGTGTGGGTTTTTCATAAGGAATTTCTCAGTAACAGCCACGGAGTCTGGATTTGTGCCCGATTGATGGCAACAGGCTCGCCCTCTTTTACACAAGACTTAAACATAACTGGTGAAATGTGTGTGTATTAGCCTTCTGGGATTACAGGCGTGATTTTCTGTTCAAAATCCAACAAATTTAAAGTTTTCTCATTCGTCTCTTGAGATCATCTCCGAGTTCTTGCTTCAGCTAGCTGGGCGAAGAGTTGTGTAAGGATGAAAGAAGAAATAAAACAAGTAAATAATTTCACATGTTTAATGAACAATATTTTCAAATAATTTGTTTTTGTATTGTTCAAAATTGTATATGTATATATAGAACGCTATATAATAACATCAAAGCCCTGTTTACTCACTGTGAAAGCCTTATACCTACGTCATTGCTCGTGAGTATTCCAAATCAGGCACAGTGTTTCATTGTGTCAAGGAGACTTCGAGTTACATTTGAAATTTCATACTTGATGACACGGAGAAGAACACTGTGTGTCATTTGGAAAACGTTATTGGTATACCATCAGTATTTTACAAAATGGAAACAATAAAACAGCTTAAGGATTATGTGCTTATATTTGGTTATTGATTTACATTGATAGGTTATTCGTAACACCTTCGAATAAGCTTTTATGTTCTGTATTTTGGATATTATATTCAGTACCCTTTATTGATAGAGACATTGAAATATTGTATTAAGTGCAAAACCGTTTTTTGGACTGAATACTTTTTCCTTTTTAAGAGATAACAAAAATAACAATCAGTATATTCAAACAATTTTCATAATCGATTATTTTTCCAAATTATTTTCACAATATATTATCAACAAATAAACATTTTGCGGGCTACTTTGTATCATAATAATTTCTATTTTAATCATGACAGCAAAAAAGATGTATTACGATACTAATTTCCATCTCACAATTTACTTAGTTTTTAAGTGCATAACTCAAACTTATTATTAACAAGTCTCAAAATGAAAAAACTCGCGATCGCAACTTCGAGTAGGCTTAAAGAATTAAGTACAAAACTTTTTTTTGTCCGTGGTCCTCTAAATCCGCTTTAAAAAATTTATGTACATATATATTTAGCATAAAGTAGAAAAGAATAATAAGGCTAGTGCTGCATAGTTCTTTTGGCACTTGACCATATTGGGAACTAACGACACCATCTTTTTATTAAAAAAACAAGATGGCGGCGTCTATTCCACAGTCAATTTCAGAAATATTAACCAACAGCGCCTCTACAAGGGCCAAAAGAGCGAAGCAGAACTGTTCACGTAGGTGTTCGCAATGATGGTGAACGTTTCGAGATTGGACGGAGATCGTGAAAGCTTGGAGGTCTGCAATAAACAATGTGTAATGGCTCATTTTTCTTTCATAAGGAGTTATTGATCGTGGCGCAACGCTTGTAAATACAGTTTGACTTTCAAAAGGAGAATGATTGCCTAATGCTCCTTTCATGTTATGAGGTGATAAAGTAAAGTGGTTACAAGTAGCAGAGCCGAAAGTACTAGATAATAACTTGAAACCTGTACTGTCAGGCCATCTGTCTATCCATCTGTGGCTATCTGTCCTCAGGCTCGGTGGAGCGACGATCTTCGCAGGGTGGCTGGTAGCAACTGGATGAGAGCTGCTGAGAATCGAGTTGAGTGGCGTGCGATTGGGGAGGCCTATGTCCAGCAGTGGACTGCAGTAGGCTGATGATGATGACCTGTACTATAGTATAGAATCCCAACCAATTTTAGATTCATGTACAGTAAAGAGTTGACGCTTTATTTTAACTTTAGCTGTAATGAAAACAAGTTAACCTGTTTTAATTAAAAGTTGCAGCGAACCAATTAACGAACTTTACAAACTTAATTATATTAGTTTTAATTACAATACGACTTATACACTGCAACTTGCCAACACCAGGTATTGCGAACCTAATAGCATGATTGCAAAACTTTTTTGACTTTAATTCAACTTTTCTAGGGCAGTTTATTTTATTAGGCCGTGTGATGTCAGGCTTGCGTGTGGTTAAAAAAATTATACTTTTCAAGACAGCTTAGAAGTGAAAACTATTTCTGAAACGGAAAGACAAGTCATAAGATTTGTGACACTTGAAAGCTGAAACAGTATTGTATAACACGCTCCCATATTCTTAAACCTTTATTAAAGGAAGCAGAATTTAAAGTAAAAGAAATAAACATATCGGCTTCGCTGGAACCCACACTGGTAATGAAGGCTAAGTAGGGTAAATTTGACGCCGAGGTAATAAATAAAAGTCACTTAGTCTGATAGAACACATTACACATTCTACTTTAAGAAAGAATTGCTTTCATTCTATCTAATGTTCGCTAACGCAGGGGGCGATATTACTTGGTATACTAACAAATATTTTTGAAATAATAGTCAAAAGACTAAACAGAGAAAACTGAAAACAAACATGTTAGAGCAGTGGGAAAATTAGGTGACTCGAAAGAGAAATTACACCAGGTGAAGTGGTGACACCTGGTAGGTATAATTTTTGGCCAAAACCAAGAATGATAATTAACATACTCGTTAGAAAACATTAATTTCCAGTAACATGATTTCACAAAACCTTGTCACGTCGTGTCAGGCAGACCCTCACCGCTAAAGGCCCGCTAGCCAATTTATATGAATTTTAACAACACAGATGATGAATACCCCAAAGGAGGCAAAGAATAAAATAAATTGCAGAAGTCTGGTTCTGTACAACGAGCAAAAATGCACGCACACATAGACACACTTCCCCTGAAACCAGTGCCAGCCTACTCGCGACAAGCATTTGACCCAGTTCGCTGTACGTACGCATGTACTATGTGTGCACACGCTAGTTTGCGCTCATTGTATGGAAGCAGGCCTTCTGTGTTCTATTTATTTTGTGGTGCAGACTTGTTAGGTCGGGGTGAGGTAATAAATTATTTCCAAATAGGGTTGTCGGTGTCGGTCGCTGACATAACCTTTGCTATTGTACGTATGCAGTATCAACACTGGGGATACGTTTAGAGCCTTGTTTCGCCCACTATGATAATAATATGGCCGGCCCTCTTTTGTTTTAAACCATTGTTGGCTAGTTTTGTATAGATTTGTTAAAGTTGGGTTTGTTGGGGATTAAGTTTCATTGTTAGACTCAAATGAATGTTGTAACTTGAGATCAAAAAAATATTTTTCCTAATTGTTTCAGTTTTCCTCTGACACAGTAACATTTTCATAGTTACAATAATTATGTTGTATTCCATGATAATGTAATTAGGCCTTATTATTTTACTGTTGATTTTGTTTTTAAATACTTCGGGATGGTACATTTCACGATCTCAATCCGCTTTCAAAACTATTTTACATTCCAATAGGCTTACCTTCAGAATACTACATCTAAATGTTACTAAGGCCATTACCTAAATACTAGAAAACATAATATCTCAAATTATTGCACTGTTGTTATACTGTTATATTTAAACTGATCCCTATTTTAAGCCGTTTCAAATAGATTTTCGTAACATAAACCCAGACCTTAGTAACAATTCAGTCGTAATTCTGAATTAAACAGTTAGTTAGTAATAAAACGTAGCTAGATAATAAATTAAGGTACAATTTAGTAGTTAAATTTACGTCTTAAATTATATACAAAATACATTTTGTAACAAAACTCGTGCTATCTAGTAACATTAAAATTTATTGCATTTGATGCGTAAAATAGGTTTTTATGCGATACAAATTTGTTTAGTAATAAAAATAAGAAATTAATTAATTGATAATTTCGATATGGTACCGATTTACCGCCAGGAATGCATAAACTCATACAAACAGTTTCTATTGAGATGGTTTTCGGATATTAACAAATGTCAGTGAAACATTCAGAATTGCGAAATAATGGTATGGATTAAAGATTTAAAACCTTGCTCTATGAAATATTTAGAAATGGATTTTTTTTTTGCAAAAGCTTGTACCCCTTAGAAGAGAAAAGAAGATACGTGTCATATTTGAAATAAATCGACCAGTGTACCTTAATGATATATTAGTTTAAATTGTTAGTTCGAAAGTTGAATGTACCTTAGTTATCGACCAGTTATACATAATACAACTTGTTAGGTTCCTTAAGTAATTAATTACTGTAATCTTGCAAAGTTTCTAAAACCACGATCATAATTTCACTCGACACCCTAGTTTTAAACAATAAATTCTGATAATAAATTAGGCTCAACACAAACTGCTTGTATCTTACGCAACGTTTCCTGGCATCCAAGATATATAAAACCCACAGAATATTTATATTTATATTATAAAACATTAAGGGTCCCCCAATTTAGACATGATTTTCATTTTATTTTATTCAAGGAAAAATTCGTACGTTGCTAAGCAACATATAAACAATGAAGCCCACTTAACATTTTTTACTCGTTTTGGAGCGTCAGTACCCTTTCATCGCTTCCTTTTAAACAGCTCTACGCATTTCACGAGTATTCATAGGAATACACATATCTTAAGACTCAATAACAAAAAGTGGCAAGGCCTATGGGACGTCTTCGCAGAATTGCTGTAGCTAACGTATTTTCAAACCATGAAATGAGGTCGCATATCACGTCGTGTCTTCATTCATTTCGGTGTGGCGATGAGTACTCATCGTCATTAATCTTTATCAAGTCGCAATGAAAGGGTTATCTTTGTGAAAACGCTGCAATCTATGATAACACTCTCAAGCTCTCAAGTTGATCATTGAGAATAAGACTTAGTTTGCATTTATATTTTCAAAAACGCCAACGAAATTTTCAGCCGATTTACTGTATTTTGTTTAATTAAATAATTTCTTTAACACTATCTACGCTTATTTTGTATACTTTATGCTATTTATATTTATCTATATACATGTAAAACAGGTATATAACACCAAGAATGAAAGAAAGTGCCAATGATATGTGTTGTCTAGTGATTATTTTAACTGTTAAAGATACAAAATTATTAACGCTACCAGTATTTACAGTTAAATTATCGTTAGCTTATTTGAAATAGATGAAGCCCAATTAGGTTTTAAACAAAATGTTGATTTCATCTGAAAGAAATATTATCAATGGGTCCAAAGATAGTTCCTTGCGTAATATTACAAGGATAGAAGCAAATCAAGCGAATTCAGAGTAAACAGTATAAGGTATTCCAAACCGCTGTAGTTTCATGTTCCTGTTTACCCAAAGTCAGAAACTTTGCTTGTTGAGAAAATCAAGTTTAATATTTGCATTTATAGACCTAAACAAGCTCCATCTCTTTCACTAATGGACAGTAAACATACTTTACTATGATTACGAATTTTCTGGTCATTAACGATGACTACGCGACCAGTATAATCTAGACACTCAAGGTCAGGACTATGGTTATGCAGGAGAGAGATAAAATCGGCCTATTTATACTGGTCGTTGGCTTACATTTATTTTTTACTAGATTGTGACAGCAGCTATTCTAATATACGTATGTGTTATAAAATGTTAATAAGTGCTGTAAACACTTAGCTATCTTACGTCTATCACGGCCCTGAATGCACTTACGAGTAGTAAAAGACTATATCAATGATGATTATTCATATCAATTTTATATAGAATCGTAACTGCTTTCAAAATGGCTTTTATGCAACTATTATATATAACTGAGACCGACAGATTTTGTTTTTGCTATAAATCGTATTTTAAGTCTTCCAATTCGAATACTTTGGTAATTTCATATTCTTTTCACAGATGCTTGCTATATCTATCCATGATATTTCTAGCTTCTCTCTTTCACTCCTGGTACTACTGATGAAACTGACAAAATATTTCCTCCTCGAGTTTTATTACCATGCCTTTTTCTTCAATCTTTGCTAAAAGAATGATTTTCTTTTAACTTCTTTTCCTCGCAGCAAGCAAAATTTAAAAAAAGAAAACATCTTAGCGCTATTGGTCAATATAATATTTTATTAATGCTATGTCGAAGCAGACGATTTCCTTTTCTCCGTCTTATTGTCCCTTAACTTCGTTTCATCCAATGACTCGATCTTGTGATCCCTCAACAGTGGAGTACGAGCATCTGTTTTTTCTTCATTCACCTTATCCATGAATATGTCATTTTTGAAGTTCATCACTCTGACAGTATTGTCGCTATCCACAGGTTCCTGACGGCTGCATGATTTACTGCTTTCCTTGTTGTTATCAACCCCTTTTTCTTCAGATTTCTCGCTATGATACGCCATGTTATCGAAACACTGTGCCGGTACTATATTTACGGATTTCATCATTGGTATTGCGATCGCGAGCGCAGGACTCATGCCTTGAGGGCTAGGAGACAGGCGAGTCGTGACCGATAGGTCCATTCCCGGCATCAAAGTTGCAACTGTAGGAAATAAAATTGTAAATCAATATTATTAAACTTTGGTTAAAGATACACAAATGGTTAAGAAGGTTATCCGAACAATCATGCAGATGCATGCTCATCTTTTTGGGAAAATTTTACGACTTTTTTTGTTACAGATTAAAAAATTGCTATGTTAACAACGAGACATTGAAAGAAAATAATATAAGAACACAATTAACATTGACAGACTCTCACAAGACAATAAACTAGTGCTAGGAAAACACGAACATTAGACGTACAATTTAAAAAGCACAATCACGACACTGTGTTAGTGTAATATTAGTGACAATAATCACTAAAAGTGTACCGATGTGACGGGCTGTGAGTTTGAAACTTCGATTGTTGTATTGTTTTGACTATTAAGTGGTGGTGGTGTGTGGTTGTTGCCTGGAAAAACACTGAATCATCACTATCTAAAACATAAGAGCACGATCACGTTGTTCAATTCATAATAATTGACCCAAGAAGCATTCACGAATAATGCAAAAATAAATAAACATTTATAAAATCATTACAAAATAATAAACAATCTACAACAACATCAAGTTTGGAAGCAAAGCAAAAAGTTCGGGGTACAAACACAGATATACAAAGTCCCGAACCTTCGTCCCCCCGAAGTAAAGGGACCTAGACGGTGGATCCAGTGCTGCTTGAAGATACTGCCGTGTGCAAACATGATTATGACAATGGTAATGATTGATTAGTGACTAAAGATATATTAGCATTCCTGTAAGCTAAATCCGAGAGTGTGCAGGCGATATAGAAAGCCCATTCGGTTCCAACGGCGTTGTGTGATGCTTTCTAAAGCATGTTTAAATTTTTTCTTTTGCAGTTGTTTGGTGTCGTTTGGATCATAGCCTCTAGCTCGCTACGATCACCATCTGTGGAGGATTACATTGCATAAGCTACTGTTAGTCACGTGACCAGTTTATTAGTATTTATATTACGAAGTACATTATCAATGACTTTGTGACGGCAGAGAAAGCCTCTTAATTTATTTACAAAGTTCGCTTTGTAGAGTAATTTGGAGATTGAAGGCTTGTTGTCAAAAATTAATTCTGAGAGAATTTCGTGTTGATGCAAATGTTTTATGATATTTGAAATTCGAGCTAATTTAACAAGTTTTCAGAAAATTCATTACTTATTACTGTTTCGGCTATCGACAGAATGTGTTTTATATTTCAAATATGTCATTGATAATATTCTTCTAGCCACATCTAAATCAAACGCACGATTATGCTCAATTAGTCAAGTTAGTATGTAAATTACCAATTGTATGGTGTATATTTTTCATGTTCATCACCAGTGAATGTGATATGTTTATCTATTTTTGTGAAAACGCCAATTGGTTCTTATGTCCATCAAAATTTTGTTACTACTTCGTGAATTCAAACATTTATAGTGCTTAAAACTACAAGTGGTTTACGAAGGCATAATTTGATAGTAAAATCTGCCTTCAAAGAGAAATTTTGAAGAATATTTTACAGTTTTTTTTTGCTATGGACGTAGTATTTTCCACAGTTTTAAGTGTTTAACAACGAGATTGTGAAGCTATGAATAAGTTTTATAAAATAAGAGCTTGTGTATTATTTTGGATGCGAGTTATTAAAATTACACATGATCTCTGAAAGGTATAATATTTACCATCAAAAACATTTACTAACACGCTGTCAAATTCCATGTCGTCGCTGTGATCCACACTCGACATGAGATTTGACAACACATTAGTTGCAAAAGCCTTTCAAAAACCGTCAGTCAGTATTACATTTCGATTTTATCCTCATGCATTTGTTTTTGCAATTTCATTATTATAATTAAGTAAATATTCATTTTCTTGCGTTATAACTTTATCCACAGCTTCAAAGAATTGTGACATTAATAAAATTGGTGGCTTATCATACAACTTACCCATGTTAGGTCCTATCATATCCTTAGGATGGTTGGTTTTGATGGCATTCATTCTTCGGTTTACTACCTGAGGACCCATGCCTACTGCTAGAGGGTTAGGAGCACCGGACACTGGAGCACCTGGATTATCAAGGTGCTCAAATCAAAACACGATGAAAATATGTTCCTTAACTTTGCACTATTTACAGAAAGTTTCGCATTTATGCAAATCATGATACTGTACATATTTGGAATGTACAGAAAGCATTCAAAGCATCCAATAATATTATAAAGCATCGTGTTTGAGAAAAAGTTACACTTTGTAAGTCAACATCTGCGTCTCTTATTTCGGTGTGGCAGTTGTTGTTTCATTCTCAAACTCGGTGTGTATTACTAACGTCTGGGTACAGTCACGCGAGCTTTACATCTCTATCTATCTACAGGGTGTAACAGGACCCTTCACGAAGCCGTCAACCAAGCATTCTGTACATCAAAGTAAGTAACTTTACGCAAAAAATATTGCTGGGAAACAACCTTTTTTTTTGGGGTGAAAAATCACGTTTTATGGTAGGACTCAATGTAACGCATTCAAAACTTTGTGCTGATGAATGGATTGAATAGTACGGGGGTCGTGGAGGTGTTTAAAAATCTTTCAAGTTGGAACTTTGACCACCTATATCTCCGTAACTCGAAGGTTCCCAGGTATGGTCTAGAACAAAAAAATGATCGCAATGACGGGGAGAAAAAGTGGCTTTCGGCTTCGTTAAGGGTCTTGTTACACCCTTTATATCTTCTTTTAATTTTCTGGAAATCTTTTATAATTAAAACTATTTTTTAATACTCACGCATAGGTGGTCTGGTGGGCTCCACATTGACGACTCTTCGCCTTTTCTTGGGAAGCTTGGCTCTCGCTTGTGTATGCGAGTAGTACATGGCGAAATTGGATACTATGACCGGCACGGGAAGAGCTATCGTTAGCACCTGTTGGGTCAAGATAATGATATTGTTCACGAGTGAATATATAAAAGGATTAAGGATTAATTCTGCCATTCTTATTTTTTATTAGAGCAAAATAATCATTAGGTACGAATAATTATTTAAAGGTTAAAATGATATAGAAGGGTAAAAACAGGCTTTGATTAGCAGATTTTTTGGGTAGAGCGAGAGCGAGCAAAAGATTTTGAATGAATTCAAATGACAGAAGAATAATAATGTTGAAGATACTTACACCTGCCAACGCGCACAGCGCACCGACAAACATGCCAACATAGGTCTTCGGCGCCATGTCACCGTATCCAACAGTCGTCATGGTCACCAGCGCCCACCATAGGCCCAAAGGTATGCTGTTGAAGTCATTGTGAGGATTCGTCTGTATCCTCTCCGCGTAGTACACCAGACTCGCGAATATCACAATACCCAGCACCAGGAAGAACACCAGCAACGTCAGCTCCTTCGCTGACGCTCTGAAGGTCTGAATCAAAATCTTGAGACCCGAAGAGTGTCTCGTGAGTTTGAACAGCCTCATGATCCTGATGATGGAGAAGAACTCTAGGATATCTGCGTTTTCCACGTGCGACGCGTACTTCTGCAGGATCAGGTCGATGTAGAAGCTCATCGTTGCTATGTAGTCAATGATGTTCACGGATGATTTGATGAATTCACACTTGTTTGGTGATGAGATGAAACGCACGAGGATCTCTAACGTGAACCACGCATTACACACACATTCTATGTAAAAGAAGGCCACATGGGCGTTTGTTTGCACTTTGTCCAACGCCCAACCTGGCGAATGGTTAGCTGTCATCACTGTATAGTTTCTAATCACTGGCACTCTCATGTCCGGGTGAGTTTTTAGACAGAACGATATTATTGATACGCATATGAAGAACACTGATATGACGCCGATGATCTGGAAATAAAAAGTTCAATTAGAAAAGTTACGTATCGTAAAACCCTTTTCAAACTTATACAGCTAAAAAACTGAAGAATATTATCACGCGATCCTAACATTAAACAATTCATTAAACTACTCATAAAAATTCCCGTAGTTATTAAAAACCAGATCAACATTATTTTGATAGGGATTAAAGCAGCCTTCACAACAGCCCGTTTGCCCTTCAGCGGGACATAAAAATTACTACGTTTACATTCTCATGTAAAAAATAATTAAAGTAAATACAGGGCTTGTATTGCTGGAATTAAGGGTGCTTTTATTTACTGAAACACGAACGGTTAACGGGCCAAATGATAGTATTTATATGGAGCGGAGTCTTTTTGCAAATGTTAAAAGGTTGTTTGAGGAAAAAAGTAAGTACAGTGAAAAGCTTGTACCACGGTAATGAGATATGTTAATGACTGTACATTACCGAGTTCATGATTCTCTAAAAACAAGTGTCTTTAGAGTGGGGGAAAGGTAGCGAGAATTCAGGAGCTTTTCTGACTTCTTTTCTATATAATTTAAAACAGACTTTTGTGTCAATGTTTGATCATAGTTTAGAAAATTATGTGGTAGCGTGTTTTCGGCAACCATTCCAAATATTATATCGAAGTACTGATTGATACAGAATGTTCATTCCTCAAATTGTGTTTTGAATCCTTTCAATTTTATGGTGATATATTCTGTTCACATTAGGTTCGCATCAATTCTTCAACACGATCAATGTTAATTTTACAACCATTTAAAATAATATCCTTTTTGACAATGTTTTTACTGCAAACATTCTAGTTCAAAATGTAAAAATAATCTCAACGTGGGAGCTCTTTGGGCTTCATGCAATAACCCTGAAAGGTACATTGAAATATTTAGATTAGCATAAATTTGAATTAAACCGGGCCGGGTGGAGGGAGCTAGGTAGGTTGCTGCACAATATTTTACACTTCATAAAGTCAAAAGATTACAATTTGAGCTTCGAAGAATTCTAAGTGGCATTTTAATTTGAAACCGTTGGCCAGATGTTTTGAATTTAATGAGTTTTTAGAAATTTCAGATTGTTGTTTGGAAAAGGCTGACTCTAACGAATTACAATTTGAAGTACATACAACACTTCTGCTATTTACTTTAGAAACTGAAGCATTCTCAGTACCGTCGTTTATATTTGACAATCATGGAGAAATTATCAATTAATCTTTTAGTTAAAGCTTACTTATTAATCATCCAGCGAAACTTCGTGGACTTTACGGGTATCGAATATCTAATGATGATTTTTGACTTTGTATTCAAGGTTACAAAGACTAAAACTATAGGATCTGAATCAAAATCATCAAAATCAAAGCATTTTATTAGTGAAACAAAGACAACAATAAAATGGCGGTATAGTCCCATACACTGACATAACAACTGTGAAAGTATTGTAATTGCCCATTCCAAAGCGTAGATCTCTATGGAGAAGAACGGGCAAGAAACTCCATGGACACTCTTTTAAGTCAAAATATTGTTACAAACCCTGGGTTACCTCATTCTTGTTCAGATTGAAGCTGATGATATCACTAAATTCATAAGAAACATCTGGATGGGGGACGCACAAAATCATGATATACGTAAATTTTGAAGCGATAGACACTTGAGTCAGGTTTATGATGATAACAACTTCAACATTACCTTCGCTGCATTGGAGCTGTAAGGTTCATCGAACAGCGACCACATCTGCGGCTTCAGATGCTGCCACCACGACACCGTCCCCTTCATGTAGTCCTCTTCGAAGCCGAACTTGCGGGCCACCTCTTCGTCGGTCGGTTTCTCCGTGTCCAGGTCCAGCCGATCTAGGACTGCTAGAGTTTCTTGGGTATCCCGATGCTGGTGACAGAAAATAGATTTTAAAATATATTTTGATGGTTCTAATTAATACAGTCACCAGCGTACTTACCATAAACTGTCAAATTTTCTCATTCGATTTTGAACTTACCTTCAACATTTTATGGTTTAAAATCATTTGGAGAAATTTGACAGTTTTTGGTAACTTGATGTGATGGTAACTATACCCAATCGCTTAGTCACCAGTGTTGCTACAATCATTAGACTGTGGCAACAATGGTGACCAAGCAAAAACAAATCAAAGAAGCAAAACATGTGACGGCGACACTTGTCAAGCGAAGGAAACAAGTCTGATATCGTAAACAGTGCATAACTTCGACCATTCTTTGTAAAGGGAAGTTCAAGCCTTAATAGAAGTTCGTTTGGATATAAATAATCAGTACTTGGCACGAGTACCTCTCAAGATTTCTACAGGCTTTAATCTTAAAGTATTTCGAATACCGCGACAAAGCAGCAATCAAGAAATACAATAAAATCACAAAGGTTCCCATTCATTTAATAACGAAAATTGTTGGCAGTAAAACAGGAATAATTTAAAATATAATCAAAAGCCACGACGAATCCGATTTTAATTTCACATAGTTGAAAACAGAATTAATTGGACAAAGGATTCGATTTACCCGATATAAAATATGAGGGTAAGACCGCAAAAATATTTCGTATCGGGGCAGTGTTCGAAATAATAGGCAAATATCGAACCCGCAATCATCGGACCTGAATTTCCCATTTCACTGGGAAAGTAATTGGAATATTTTATTTTCTGTTTTGGTTCGAATGCGGTGCATCGAGAGTTTTTCTGCCTTTCGCATGGTTTAATTGGATTTTAAAGATAGCAACCACTACATTTTGCCCTCGCATTGAGAACAAGACTATTTCAGCAATGGGAACAACAGAACAATATAGGATGATCACATAGCATAACATCACGTACAGGCGTGATGTTATGCTATGTGATCTCCGAAGGGTTAAGCAGAGATGTGTCCCTAATAGTACACTCACATTTCGCCAGTTATGTCTAAGTCTCATGTAATAAGGGGCGGGTCGATTGCCATCAATCGGACCCAAATCTAGTCTCCGTGGCTGCTACTGACAAACTCCTGATGGAAAAAACTAATGACACTTTGCCCGATCCGTGAATCGAATCAAGACCACTAGACCAACGAAGTACCTTCTATAGCAAGATCATGTTTTCATTTTTGCTTCTCAATATCAACAGGCTAGTTTCTGCTGCGGGACTGTTCGAAAGAGATACCGTGGCCCCGGAACACAAAGGGCGATGAAGGAACATGGATGGGTTTTAGTCAATAAAAGTCTGACACTCCCTCCTGCTCCGCCCAGAGCGGGAGAAGTTATTTGATGATTTCCCATCCGAAAAAAAGGGTCTATTTTTTATGGAGTCCATTGTAACCATTTCCATTTTTCTGTATAAAGGGTGTAACAAGACTCTTAGCAAAACCGAAAGACACTTATTTTCCCCGTCATTGCGATCATTTTTTTGTTCTAGACCATACCTGGGAAGCTTCTAGTTACGGAGATATTGGGGGTCAAAGTTCCAACATTTTCCCAAGTTTTTTTTTTAATACATGCTTTTAATATAAGATTTTTACTGCAAACACCTCCACGACCCCCGTACTATTCAATTCACCCATCAGCACAATGTTTTGTGTGCGTTACATTAAGTCCTACCGTAAAATGTGATTTTTCACCCCAAAAAAAAAGTAGTTTCCCAGCACTATTTTTTGCGTAGAGTTACATAGTTTGATGTACAGAATGCTTGGTTGGCGGCTTCGTTTAGAGTCTTGTTACACCCTGTATACCAATATTATTCTTTTGTCTATACCTAAGTACGTTGTCTTCATCACTGTATTCCACAGTACATTTTCCAAAAAACAACTTTAACGACACCATCTCTAGGCTTATTTTATTACAGAATCACTTATCCTATCGCAGAATGTTCTAGCCCAAGAACAAACAGATCCATTCCGATATGCCAATAATGCTATTCATCCCATTTAGACAAAGGGGCGTGATTACGCACAAATGTATACAACACCACAATCACTGTGATGCTCTGAATATTTTTGCCGCGGAATGTAATTGGAATATGTTGTTCAGTATGTTTTTCTTTTGTTTTTAGGGTTCCGTAACCAAGGGGTTAAAACGGCACCCTATTACTAAGACTCCACTGTCCGTCTGTCTGTTACCAGGCTGTGTCTCATGAACCGTGATAGTTGAAATAGATATAGATAGACAGTTGAAATTTTCACAGATGATGGATTTCTGTGACCGCTTTAACAACAAATATTAAAAACAGAATAAAAAAAAGGGGGCTCCCCACCCGACTCGCATTTGCCCGGTTTTTCTTTATATTATACTAGAGAAGGCACGGTTTTCTGTTTGTTTATTGCTCCACTTATTTTCTGTGGGTCTAGTTAGATGCAAAATTATAAGACAGGAGCAAGCCAAGTGCTCGATGGGTTTTTCTCATCTATAATAATTTAAAATAACTTTGTTGGTTGCTCACTTTTGTTTAAGGGGTATCATATTACGCAGTAATTGGCTTGTGTGGTCATATAAGCAGTGGTTTTCTGTAAAATACCGGTATTTGCTTGCATCAGGTTAGACTGGAAGCCGCCCCAACACAGTTGAGAAAAGACTCGGCACATGATTATAACTTTCGTTTTATAAGGAACCCTTGTACGAATATTATTCTAGCCTAGCGACTGTTTGTTGTTTTTCAGTGAATTTCAGATGTTTATCTAAAGAAAAACATATTAGTTATGTATGTTCAGAAGCAGAGTAAAGTTTTCCATACCAAAACGTGGGTCTCTCTTCAAATTATGAAGCTCTAGTTTAATCAATATGACTTTCAGACTTGCCAAATCCCTCTTTAAATACATTTTAGATCCACGATCATGAAATTCTAAACCGCAAATCCGAATATCCATACCTAAGTTAGAAACAAGATCAACATTTATTTGCGAAGGCCATTTCACCAGCTCTTCACGCTAACATATTCGTCACGTACACTGCAGTGCACAATAAACTGCACACTCGGAATACCGAGCTCGTAATACGTCATGTATTTGCACCGCAGTGTAAAATGTTGTCATAGTGGTGGTTGAAAGTGGAAAGTTTTGTTTAGGGTTTTTATTGTTATGTGCAACCCTCGTTTTATGATAGTTTGTTGGAGTGCATCATGTACTCGTGTTTTGTACTTTTTTTTTTTTTACCGATGGGAATTCATCAAATAACCCCTCCCGCTCTAGGCTGAGCAGGAGGGAGTGTCAGACTTTTACTGACTAAAACCCATCCATGTTCCTTCCTTTGCCCTTTGTGTTCCAGGGCCGCGGTATCTCTTTCGAACAGTCCCGCAACCCAGGCAAGTGTTTTGTACCTTGGCAGTTTTATTTATAGATGGAAAAAATATTTATAGGAGTTTTATATTTTTTAGGTATTTTGAAATATCGTCACACATCACATGAATTTTCAACACTCATCAGGACAGCTTTTTTTATAACTGAAATGACCAAAGCAAAATGATAAGACCAACCAATGATATTATAAGTAAAAAGAGTAGATATGGCATTAGCGCGCGCAAATTGTTGCAGACAAATGACGCTAATTGTCGTAATTTAAGTACTTCAAGCGCGATAGCTATCTCTTTCTGTATCATACGTTCCGTATTATCTGTCGCAGTCGTAACAACACAACGATATTTGAACGCCGCTCAGTATGAACTTAGCGTATCTTTCTTTATAATATCATTGGTGTGAACGAGGGAAACTTCGTGGTTAGATGTGAGTGTCGTTCGTGAATGCTATGTTGATGTATGCTGCGGCTCTTGATGCATTTATAAGCTAGTAGACGTCACACTAGCCCTGAATTTTAAATTCAATGTATTTTATGCATGTACACACGGCGGCACATAAAGCTGTACATTTCCAGTATAACTTGGCCTCGCTTGGTATCGATTTCCTATACAGAGATATCCGCATAAACTGGTTTTGTATAGTTTGATTGGCCGTCGTGCGAACATAAACGTACACCTTTTTCTTATAGGGGTAAGCTGAACCCTCAGAAAAGTGGCGTTCGCTATTATCTTTATATACTCCTTTGGCTTCGTCCACATACTACGCAGCTGCGCACGTGGCTGAACAGGCAATCGCTTAGATTGTCATCTTTGGGTTTTGAATTTAAAGTTTTGTGCTGTTCCTAAACGCTCAACATGGAAACATGTTTAACAACAACGTTTATAACTTCTCTAATATTCTATTCATAGCTACTCTATACGGAAAACTCCATGGCTCCTGTTTTCCTTGGCTAGCTTCTAAACTTGTCTGTAATTCATACGTTATAGTTTGTCGAGAAATGTCGACGAATCCGTGTAAACGAGGAAACTTTGAGACGCGGGAGTCAACAAACATGTCTAGAAATGCATTTTGCATTTCTAATTACTGATCGGTTGAGATCCAGGGTCAGATTTCTACTGACATATCAGAATTCGCCTGTCCTTTTCCCAATTTATTTGGGATCAGTGCAGCATACCTTCTTCCATAGTTCTTATATACATACATTCATTCACATCATATGGCGACACTTGGGAGAGGCCTATGTCTAGCAGTGGACGACGCCTTTCGGCTGAAATGACGATGATGTTTATTCATAACACATTGATATATAAACGACCTATAGAATGGGGTACTCAATCCTACTATTCTGTTATTACCAAGAGTTATTTTTATCTTCATTGTTTCCTATAATTATTTTGTTTTGAAATCGAATCTTAACGCCATTAAATTCTCAAAGAAACTGAACAACATAAGACGAATAATCGTCCAAATAAAATTATTTATTTCAAAAACCTTGAAATAGCCGTATTGTTTACAACATTATTTATAACTAACTAAGCTGTTGTCCGCGGCATCGCCTGTGTGGAGGTCGAAATCTATCCAATGTTACGATACCTTTCAAATAAAAAATCTTTTGTCCTAACCCAAGTCATGGTCTATAAGCCAAATGTCATCTCAAATACGTGCAGCCGTGAAGGCGTGACACACAAACAAATTCACTTTGACATTTTATAATATTAGTCAGGATGTTCAGATTGGCTTCAAACATTATAGTGTTTCTGTGCTCTGATCTCTTTTAGTTTGAAACTTTTCAAGAATCCGCGTCAAGATCTGGTTAGCATATTCATGAATTATTAGATTCACTGGCGAATGGAGAAGCTGACAGGAATTGTAAAAATATGGGCTACGAGACTTTTAGAATAGATACAAGTTCTGATTCACTGGTGATAATAATGTCAGTATTTGATGTATCTTGTTTGGTGCAGAGGTTTCTTTAGTGTCTAGTTTATTTCTTGTTTTGTTTTATGTTTAGGAGGAGATTCTGTGTCAACGGAATTTAATCCATTTTTGCAATGCTAATTAAGTTCTTGAATGAAAAGTCTTTCAAGAATTATTCTATCTTCAGTTCCATCAGCGTAATAATTGTTACATTACATCTAAAACGGTGTTAAAATTCTTTTAATTTCGTACTTCCACTTCATATTAACTATTTCTATTGTAAGAGTACCTACATCATTTCGTATTAAATATACTTGCCAACTAGCTTTCAATCACATGGAGGAAGGGAATTTCTTCACAGGAACATACTACGGGAAAATAAGCCGTACCCAGCCCATGTGTGATGGTCCGTTCATTCAGTTTATAATTCACCTTTAAAGAGTTCAAAAGAAACAGATTGACTGAGTAATAGTATGGAGTATGGTAAACTGTCTCGTTGGTTTAGTGGACGCAAACGCGACTGCTGAGCACAAGGTCCCGGGTTCAATTCTCAACTCATGCAAAGTGTTATTGAGTTTTTTCATTAGAAATGTCTCAGTAGCAGCCACGGAATCTGGATTTGTGCCCCCTTGATGACAATAGGCTCGCCCCTGATAACTGTAGAAATGTGGGTGTTCTATTAGATACACTTCTGCTTACCCCTTCAGGGTTCACAGGCGTGATGTTATGTTATGTATGGTACCTGGTAAACTAAGGCGGTACCGTGCCTGACTACTCAAAGAGACCAGGAGACAATGTACAGTTCAAATCTAAGGATCTTTGGGTTACCTGTGTATACGTCATCCAGCAGCAGGGTTCCACCTGGTTGGCGTCCAGGCCCCAGAACTCTAGCTCCTCCTCGAAGAGTGGCCCGCACACGTCGGTAGGGTAGTGGAGCTTGCCGGTTCTGCAGACAAAGAGTTGGTTACACTGAAAAATAATTATGACAAGTTTCATAAATCATTTTTATCGAGTATTAAGTAATTTTTGTCCCACTGCTGGACAATCTCCACAAATTCCTTCTTACTCGCCTTTCATTTCCCTGTATCAAGAATATAGTTAAGTATTAGGAATATTTTAACTTTATAGTAATGATTAGATTTATATTTAAAATAATGTAGAAGAATCATACAGCTTCATTCAGCATTTAGATTGCTTGTAGTCACCTCTCATTGTAAAAAAGTATAAATAAAAATCCTACATTCATATCTGTAATTTGTATACCTATATATGTTCTCAATATAAACTTATTCTATTTATCTATCTATCTGCTTTCTTTAAAGCTTGTTACTATCCGTACACTGTTAATATCCGTAGCAATTTCATAAAAAAATTACATCGTTCTGACAGTCCGCTTACTAAAATAACAAAAACTATAAAAACTACACCCATTCTGTCCAACTTATTCTATGGCTATCAGCTGCTATTTTTTCACTCCTAGATCAACAGGCGAATAAATACACTTGAAGCGGAAAAAACCGACCCATTTCGCAACAGACACCGAACATACGGATAGATGGGAAAAAATATTATTCCACTACCACAATTACAAACAGGGTATCCGATTTCCATACATTTCAATAACAAAAGGGTTGTTACCGTTAAAGGTACATATGTATCCTCGATCGTGAGTGATGGATGAACATTTTGTACCAATTTAATTGGGATCAGGACAAAGGATAATCGGTCTCAAGAGGATGTTTTATGCGATTTTTTTGATAACGATGGATTATCGTGCTGGTTTGTCCTGGGTTGTTATGAGAATTGTAATAACTTTTGGGATTGGCATGGCCTGATTACGGGGTTGAGACGGTAGAGATCTTTTCATAAATGGGTTAACTAAATAAATGAATATGAACATACCTTGCCCTTTTTTTTTTCGCCTGTTAAATCATCAAAAGGGGTCATTTGATGATTTAACAGGCGAAAAAAAAGTCCATCTGGGCGGAGTGGAAGGCAGTGTCAGACTTGTACTGACTAACACCCATCCATGTTCCTTTTACCTTTGTGTTCCAGGGCCGTAGTATCTCTTTCGAACAGTCCCGCAGCCCAGGCAGGCATCGGCCCTTTCGGACCCATTCCCGTTTGCTGACATCTCTCTGAGGCGCGCGTGGAACACGAACGCGCCGTTGACACGGCCTGTCGTCATAAGACGGACGGACGGCGAGCTAGCCCATTACTCATTGTCCACAGGCCCGCGCCTACGGTGGCCGGGAGCCACGGGGGCACGCGAGGCTTTCTCCCTCTCACATCCCGATACCTTACTGCTTGGAGACTGTGTTTTCTACCCGGTTGATGGCAATAGTCTCGCCATCTGTTACATGTGACTTGACATAACTAAAATAGGTATTTAAGTACACCTCTGCCTAACCAAGGAAACAAGCGTGATGATATGATATACTTTGTGGTTCAGTATCTTAAAGCATGAAACATTGTAAAGCTCCTATATATTAATTGAACATAAAACTGACTTGAACTGCCATCGTAATTCAAACTCAAACACAAAATCAAAGCATTTGTTTCAATTAGACCATAACATGCACTTTTGAATGTCAGAAAATCAAAGAAGGCGATTCACAGACACAAGGCATAATAACTTGTGAAGGTACTGTAGTTGCCCATTCCAAAGCGTACAAACATTAACTACTACCAACCTATAAAAAATTCACAAATTTCAATTCCTTCCTTTGATACATTATAAATGTATTCACACGTTTAACCGTCGTATTTATTTATTTATTTCATCGGTTACTGTTACGAGTTTCGGCGATAAATTCTCTTATAAAACCACCCTTTTGCGCGATGAAATATTCCTGAAAGTATTCTTATGTACCCGTCGATTGTATATAATGTACTAGATACATTATATAACACAGCTTCGGAGTACAGATGTGAACGTTCAAGTTTGGGCGCACCAATTAGTTTTACGCTCTTTTCACCTTTTACATTGCCGAGCAAATTGCTAAGCGATTTTCTATAATGTGCTGTTGATTTTATGAATGAAATATATTTGTGATTTTAGAATCATTCTGAAAAGGCGTGATTCGAAGAGAGTTCTAAAATGATAAATTATAATGAATACCTAAATGTGAGAATGTACTTTTGGGACTACTGAATAATGTCTAAAGTTTGAGAAAAACCGTTAACAAACAAGGCGACCCGCAAATTGACTGTGAAATTGGGACATCGGAAACCAACAGTTCCAAATAGGTACCAGATTATTAACACCTAATGTCAACAAAATTTTCGTGGGTCATTATAATTGACTGGAGTTTTATAATTTGAATTTGTAACTTCTTTTTAAATTATTGGGTCTTAATTAGAGGTACCTGATGGTAAGTGGTCCTCGCCACATAATAGGTGTGAAAATAGACCCTTAACGAAGTCGAAAAGCACTTGTTCTCCAGGTCATTGTGATATTTTTTTGTTCCTGACCATAGAACCTTCCAGTAACGGAGATATAGGAGTCAAAGTCCAAAATTTTTCTTAATGCCCGTTTTTAAGGCTATAACTTTAATTTAAAAACCTTCATGACCCGTTTGCTTTTCAATGCATCTTTTTTTTTTTTCGAATGGGAAATCATCAAATAACCCCTCCTGCTCTTGGCTGAGCAGTAGGGAGTGTCAGACTTTTACTGACTAAAACCCATCCATGTTCCTACCTTTGTCCTTTGTGTTCCAGGGCCTCCGTATCTCTTTCGAACAGTCCCGCAACCCTGGCAGGCATCAGTCGTTTTGGACCCCTTCCTGTTTGCTGACTCTCTTTGAGGCGCGCGTGGAATACGAACGCGCCGTCGACACGGCCTGTCGTCATAAGACGGACGGCGAGCTAGCCCATAGCTCACCGTCCACAGGCCCGCGCCTACGGTGGCCGGGGGCCAACACGTGGTCCCCGACGCCCGGTGGCCACCACGTGGTCCCCAACGCCCGGCGGCCACCACGTGGCCCCCGACGCCCGGTGCGTCTCCCGCGGCTGCTGGGACGTGAGGTTCTCTCCCTCTCACGTTCCGCCACCTCCTTCGCTAGCATGACTGCTTCGCAGAAGGAGGTGACGGCGTCCCATTCCGTCTCGCTCCGCACCATGGATTGAACCAAGGCCGGTCGCGAGAGGTCGCCGCCGCCGATCGCCGCTACGAGGACACGGCGGTGCTCCGCCCACGCGGGGCAGATCTCCACCGTATGCTCCACCGTGTCCTCGCTCGACGGTCGATCCTCACAATGGTAGCACCCGGGCGTTTCCTCCCGCCCGATTCGGTGCAGGAACCTCCCGAAACAACCGTGTCCGGTGAGGACCTGCGTCAGGCGGAAGGTGAGGGCGCCGTGGCGCCTCTCTAGCCACTCCTCAAAGAGGGGACTTATCGCCACTATTGTGGCGTGCCCTGCACGGGGTTGCGACAGTCGCTCTCTCCATGTCGCCATGAGATCGCGCCGGAGGTCTGTCCGCTGAGCGACAATTTGCCACGGCAGTGGAGTTACCCCCTGGCGTAGTACCTCCACCTGCCATTCGTGCAGGCGCGCGAGGTCTATCGCCTCCAGATCCCATGGCGGCAATCCGGCAAGGAAGCTCGCCGCCTCGCCGGAGATCGTGCGGTATCCCCGCACCAACCTTACGGCTACCACCTTTTGGGGCGCATTCAGGTAGTGGGCGGCTCGCCGCCTCAAGGAACGCACCCACACCGGGGCCCCGTAAAGGGCCATGGACCGCACGACCCCCGCGTAGAGCCTCCGGCAGGAGGCGTATGGATCCCCCAGGTTGGGCAAGAGCCGCTTAAAGGCAGCCCCGGCCCGTTCCAGTTTGGGGGCCGTCGAAAGTGCTTTTCAATGCATCCAACAGCACAATGTGTTGAGTGCTTTAAATTGAGTTTTACCATAAAACGTGATTTTTCACTCCAAAACAAAAATTCGTTACCAGCAATTCTGGCGTATAATAGGGTTACTTAGTTTGACCTACAGAATGCTTGGTTGACGGCTTCGTGAAAGCCCGCTTACATCATGTAAGTACCTGGTGGCAAGTGGTTCTCACCACATAAGAATATATCCATCCTAATATCAGTATCGCAAATGCGATGCTGACCCATGCCAAGGCTGGGACGTCCCATGCGCTCATCACTAGAACTTTTCAAACCAAAACGCAGCGATTTCAATACAAAAACAGGATGATGGACTTTTCTGGGTAATCACTTCCACAAATAGTTTCACAGAACTTGCAAACCAAAGAGTTGACATACTATTAGAAAATTGGATTTAAATTCAAACCTGACGCTTTACTGTTAGTTCTCAACTTCTATGTGACGTGCCGTTAGTTTATTCACTGGACGTAGACTTCATTTCCTGTTGTCTAGATGTAGGTGGAATGATAACTTCATATATAACTTCTCGCTTTCCTTTTGAGGTGAGACTTGGAGGTTTGTCCGCGAGACTGCCGTTTTAAGCCTTATTGCCTGTCAATACGTTAGTAAAGAGTTACTCTTAGGTACCAATAAATCGTTTCGTGTTCCTATCAACGACTTTCGACGAATTAGTTGGTATAAAACTTTTCGGAAGCGTGTGTTATTTCATTATATTATATAGTATAGTTAATTTTTTACGTAATTCACCTTGTTTCTTTTGTATGATTTTCGTGTAATGTATTTTGATTTGTTTAGATTTTTGACCTTTTCTTTTTTTTTGACTGTATGTAGTACCTAGAGTGAATTATGTGGTCTCCGTGTGTCTGTGATTGGAACCGCACACTTGTATTTGTCCCTGTGTTGCATGTAATTGTGTTGTTTCTGTTGGAGATCCAATAAATACATTCATAAATATTTTCCATTGTATTGTTTTCATTCACCCATGGAATGCTGTCTATAACAAAATTAGGTCAAACCTTTCAGTTGTGCTATTATAAAAAGCATGGACTGACTACTACCCAAATTCCGCATTTTTCATCAAGGTTATTAATATAACCTAGATATTCCACAAAAGCAAACATTCTTTAAATTCCTAAATTCGCTGTTCTATTTTCGTTCATGGTTTTCACTATGCAGTCATTCAAGGTTAAAAATAAATTTCATTGATAAGGGAACATGTGAGCAACTTCGGGATATTTCGGGAAACTTCGTGAAATTCCGGATCGTGGGGCAAACCCCTTTAATATGGCTAAGATTGATTAATGTTACTTTGTGTTTAGTGGATATTGATTAATAGGTTGTGGTCGATAGGCCTGATTTAGTTATGCTTAACAAGAACCAAGGAATGGTCGGTCGGTTGTGTTAAAGTTTAGTTTACAGTGACATATTTGCCTGTTATAACGTCTCATTCCTATAAAGCGTGTTAAAAGTGACATAGAAACCGTTATTGTCGCTGCTATCGGTCATTGCAAATGAGATTTATGCCAATGCTGCGGTTGGCCTGGAGTCAAAAAGTCAAGGATTTGTATTTTGTGCGGTTATGCCTACTCACCGGTTTTTTAAATGATTGCGATTTGTATCGTTCAAACAAGAATATTGTCCATCCTTATTAGCTAAAACCTTTTTGTCTATATTGCAAAAATCACGCAACAAAAAAGTTAGAACACAAAATTTTAGCCATTTTCTTTTACGCCGCCATAACTACAGCCAGCCCTTTGCAAAATGTGTTACAGAAAAATTCATATGTCGAGCCTTTGGTACCACTGCGTAGGTAGGTTCGACCACAAGGCTCCCCCAAATACTGCGGTTGGCATCCGCGTCCCTTGCGGCTTTTCCGAAAATTTCTGGTCTTTCCGACCGAGGTTGAGACCACCGCAACCCACGCGTAGTTCCAAAAACTACTAAAGAAATTAACTTTTTCGGAAAGGGTAATTCTAGCTAAGAGTTTTTTGGGGGTTTCACATATTTGGGTCAATTTGGAAAAAGACTAGAAACAAAATAGAGTCCGTTGTTCTAAAATAATGATCATAATCAGCCTATAATGTTCCCACTGCTGGGACACACGGCCTCCTCTCTATGAGAGTGAATGGGCTATAATCTACCACGCGGGCCCAGTGCGGGTTGGTAGATGTCACATGTCTTCGAATTTTTTGGTTCTAAGACATGCCGGTTTCCTCACTATGTTTCCGTTCACCGTTGTAGAGAGCAGTGGTGATGAAATAAATTACACAAAGTAATGCGCCTGCCTGGGTTCGAACCCATGACTTACTGCTCGTAAGTCGGGGCCGCCACCACTGGGCCACCGCTGCTCCAAAATAATGATAATTAATATTATTTGGTCTGATTTAAAACTAAGCAAAACATAATATGTACATAGAGAGCTAACAAAAATGAGGGCTTACATTATGAAAGGTATTATCCCTACCGTGAAAAGCCGAGATAATTTATTCCAGTCAGCCTAATTTTTAAATATTACGCCATTATAATAAGATCATTTATCATCACAATCTTTTTGTAAGTCGTTAGTAAGCTAAAATAACCTACTTTATTTTCGATATCATTCCTATATCTTTATAAGGAGCCATCAAGTCTGAATCATGATCTAAAATTACTTGAGGCATATATTTAGAGCACCATAATACAAAAAATGGTCGATTTTCAAGGTTAAGCCACGCTTGCCGAGGTCGGTTTGTGGATGGGTGACCGTCCATTACATATCAAGAAGTTTCCTCCGTGCCTCGGAAAGAACGTTACGTGAACGTTGGTTTTGGCTGTTATTTATATATCTTTCACAGTCGTTACAGGTAGTCAGTGGCCCGAAAGTCTCACAACCAGTCTTACAACGGGGACCGTATTACCCAGTACTAACTGGGTTGTGGAAGTCAGATAGGCAGTCGCTCCATGTAAGGTCCTGGTACTGGAAGCCGACTAGAACATAGTTGGGAGATGGCTGGTTTGTTTTCCCTAGGTTTCCTCAATACTTGTTTTTTTATTCAGTTAAATAAACAAGAGAAACAAAAACAAACGTAGACATACTGCGTTTGCAGTCGACCGTGTAGAATAGAATCTTAAATTCTAAAATAACAATTCCCCTAAAGACCTAACCAAATAAGCCGAAATACTCGTACCTTTTGTACAAAATGCCTGACATTTGTATAAAACATTTCTTTTGTCTCGAAATGTCAATGCCACTAAATGGCTCTGTATATCACAGCCAGAAATCTTATTGCCTATCCTCGAGCTGAAATAAAATGGTGATAATAAGCAATACCACACTTCTTGGGGACGAAAAGAGACGTAATTTTTCTATTCTTAAGTGGATTGTAGGATTCTTTTTTATTAAAAAAGGTCTGGGTGTATTTCAGTTGGGAATAAGGTTAGATAAGAACGAAATGACGTGGAGTAATTGGAGTAAGGACTGTTCTATGTTACGTAATTATGAAGATACATTGTTATAATTTATGCTCTAATTGAGAAATTGTTATGACGTGAATTTCACAATCACATTTTATCTATCTTTGAGCAACCAACTGTTTCGAACCGTTTATTACTTATACATGAACGATTGTATCCTGGTATATTTTAGTATTGTTCTAATGAGCTTGTGGTGTATCACTCCAAGAAAAATGCCTTTCTGTTGCAATTTGAGTTGCATCAGTTGTAGGAGTTTCTCGAACAAAAAATATGCCATCTCCTTCTAGTTCTTCTTTGTCATTGGTTCCTTTCCTTTGGAAGCCAGTCTATCACTCCCAAGTCCCTACTTATTTTTTTAACAGTTTCTACGATTTTGTTTACCGAAGGCAAAGTATTTTGTTCTTAAAACATGTCCAAAAAACCAATCACTTAAGCTTTAAGAAGAGCTAAATAATAAGCTTAAAAAACTGTACTGTATCCCTTACCTGTAATAGTTCAGAACCTGCGCGAAGACTCCAGGATGCCTATCGAAGAAGTACTCGTTGAGGACGGGGTCGTAGTTGGCCAGCGCCTCCGTGAGGCGGGACAGCCTGGTGGCCGGGATCTTTTTCAGCGTCGCCTTGTAGGTCTCGTGGCGGATCCCGCCCACGTTCAGGACTACGCGGTTCTCCGCGTCCATGTTGAGGAGGTTCATTTCTGGTGAGGAGTTGAGGGTTAGTAAAAGGTACTAATTGGTAACTTAGACCATCGAAGTACAGACCGCTTAGATCTATAAATGGTGTTAGTTATTGTGCTGATGATTGTTGGTGGTGAGAGTTCTTAAACAATAGAAATTGATTTAGTGCCAGTCTTTCATTTTGCCCATACAACAATATTCACTGTGCAATTTACGTTATTTTTGTTCGTGTCGAGCAGATTATTTTATCAAACACAGTGATATCCTTCGGATTATGATGAAGTTTGTGTTAATTTTATCATTTTTCTGGTAGCTTTTGCCGATTAAACAATTATAACACTGTCAAATAAAACTTTCTAATCAAACAGAGAGTTTTACTGAAACGACAATGTAATAATTATATTATTATTATATTATATTATTTTATAGTATTTTATATATTTATTTATTTAAACTTCATGTACAATAGTGGTCCATAGGCGGACTTAATGCCATTAGGCATTCTCTACCAGTCAATCTTTGGGTTCAATAAGAAAACGCTGTGTTAGGGTACAAAATAACTATCCATATATCTATCTATCTATATATATATATCCTTGTAGTTTATTCATAGGTACACCTACCAATGTTTGTCTCTGCATCACCCAAAGGTTGACTGGTAGAAAATGCCTATGGCATTAAGTCCGCCTCTGTACTATGTGCTTGAAGTGTTAAATAAATAAATAATTAGAGCTTGAGCTTCAATGCTGCCATTATGTCTATTATTCCTATAATTATAAATATACGGCAAGGCATAACATTCCATTGTTTTCTCTAGCAATTCTTTGGCACTCGTCAAAAGGTGTCATAAAACTAATAAATAATCTGAGTACCCCAAACTTCGCGGTTATATTTGATGCCAATAAACCCATATTACAAAAAGTCGCTTCATAAATCACAACGACAGTAATTTATTACTGAAGAAAGTAATGTTATAAGAAGAAATACATAGAAAGTTAGAACCATTAATCGTTTTTTTACTGACAACATTCATTGTTATAACGACAGAGTATGTTAGTTGGAACATAAATGACAACACTTATAATTATTTTCAGTAAGAGTCGCCGCACATTGCAGATTTTTTATCGCCTCATAAATTTACTCAGTCAAAGGGCCAGGGGCCTTAGTCTGCTATTGCAATAGTGTCAGAATGGTCTATAATTGATTTAATAAGGCCCCTAGCCCACGGCGTATTGAAGCGCGTTCGAAACTCGTTTGACGTGCGTACAAAGGGTAATTCGTCTGCGCGGGACCTTATTAAATAAATGATAGACCATTCTGACACTATTGCAATAGCAGACTAAGGCCCCTGGACAAGGAGCAATCGTATTCAAACCGTTTCGTATTTCCACAACGAATTGCGACAGTTTGACAAAAGCTTTTCGGCTAATGTCAATACGATACATTTTTGACTTTTCAGCTTCGTTAATAACACTAATTGAATGTTATTTAGGCTCTCATGTGTTAAATATGCAGTTGCAAACAACTTTGCGAAATCGAAGGTCCAAATTAGTAGCTAGTCTAAAGGTGCACTTTCGAAATTGATCGTAGTGGAAATGAGGTCAACTACGAAATTGTTTTCATAGAGATACATACATAGATAACACTAGAACCCTCATTGTTATTGAGTAGCATGCCGCTGTAGTTCGTGGTCACGGTCGCTTTCAAAAGAGGAACTTAAAACTATGTTGTCGATGCGCATACTTGTACACATATATTTACTACGAAGCAACACGATAAAAACCATCAAGCGGAAAAAAAACCACAACGTGCGCTTTCTCTTACTGTTACTTGGCACCCGATGGATCCACATTGTGGAAAAACAATCTTATATTCTTATTTCCTGAAAATAAGTAGATAATGTATCTGTAATAGACCAGATAACAGTATGAATGGGAAAATAATATTTTTACAACGAAATTATCCGTATCCCGCCTTGGCTTTCTTCCATAGTCAATTATGTGGAAAAATCATTCGTCATATTTCTTTTAGTGAAAGAAAATCTGTTTATGTTAGTAATGTGCCAATAATAGTTCTGTGGGAAAAAATATTGCTGGCTAACAATATTTACTTCTCATCTTTGTTGTGACTAGGGTTTCATAAAGGCCGATTAAGTGTTTTTGTGGGGGCGGATACAATACTATCACTCTTGATCAAATTGATAGTCATTGTTGATGTCTTGTCTTTTGTCCTGTGTATAAGTCAGTCTTTAACTATAGAGATCATTTCTGTCACCACTAGTGTGATATTGTGATCACCGTCATAAGACAGGATATACTGTGTCATCTCAGTTCTTATTTTATATATTATTTATGTTTGCAATATGCAATTTGCGTCTACTTTTTAAGGAAATATCTCGCCGACTGGTCGACATTTCGGTGACCAGAGGGCTGGCTCTTTCTTTGGTCAAAGAATTAGCATTGCCATTCAACGTGGCAATGCTGCCAGTCTTCTGGGCACGTTTCCGGATGACGTCGATGGGGAGGAGTATTTTGACGCCTAAGTGTCCTATTGTTATCGTTGCATATTTGTAGGAACTTACTTTTAGTCTTCTTTTTAGTATTATTTTAGTTCTATTTGTAGCCTGTATATAATGTACATTATAGATATGTTTGCAATTATGCCTACGTATTTGTTTCAGGAGTATCCAAGTACTTGCAAAGTTTAATAGTCTTGAGCTCTTTCGAGTACTGCATTGGAACTTTGAGTTTGAAACTTAGAGAGCAGCATAGTAGTGGAAACGCAGTTATTATTGTTAAAATTCAAATACTCACTGGCGACAACTCCTCTCCCTTCCTTTCGTGACTAAAACAGTTACTGTGGGCTACGGCGACCGACTCTGTCCTCTCCTCGACATCACCTCGATGTAGTCATCTTCTAGCGTGCTAAATTTCCCCTGCGGAGGCATCTCTGGGTGAGGGAATCCTGGGGACAAAGGTTTCCAGTTAGAAGATTAGGAAAAGCTACTCTGAATCTATAATCGTGACTCGAGTGGTTTCTTTGTACATCAATACAAATAAATAATATTGAATTGTCAGTTTGTAATTTCAAAATAACGGTATTTAATGTATGCATTTGAAAGTATAAATACGGTATTTACAACAAAAAACCTTCGTTAAAATTTTTGTATGTCTGTCGATCTTTCTATCTGCTTGTTCCGGCTAATCTCCGAAACGGCTTAACCGATTTTGACGGAACTTTTACTGGCATATAGCTGATGTTATAAGCAGTAACTTACTATATTTTAGAAAAAGGATTAGCGTTGAAAACAAAAATAAAACCCTTAAAATTGTTTATTGATTCACTATTGAAGTAGGTTCTATTTTTATAATAATTTCACCCGGACGAAGGTCGCGGGGCACAGGTAGTAGCTCTATAAAATCGATGATAACTGGCATTGTTGCAACCTAACGAAAGCGTTTTCAAAGTCATTCACATGAATGAATGAATGAACGAATGATTTATTTACTAAAATTTTCTTAACGCTAGATACAATGCTCCACAAAACTGCTTACGCAGTGTAACTGTGAGCTCGCCGAGTCTCTTGTACAATAAACTTACTATAAGGTACATCTATTACTTATATACTACTTACACTTACATGGAATCTAACAAATATTTTTTAAGTTTTCGGGTGAATTTTACTGAAACAGTCGTCTGCCACTGTGGTCTGTTATATGGATAGGTATGCGGTTGTCGCTGCGGTTTTGCAGTTGCGGTCGGAATTGTCCCTTCACAAAAATTTTGTTCATTCACAAGTTATTATTTTAGTGGAATGTTAACTAGGTATTAGACAGAGGTTTTCTTTACCCACGTTAACGTCAGTTGCAATAGTAGTCATCACAATTTAACTATCGTGAATTTCTCAAAGTAGCAAAATAATATGCCAGGTACCTGCCGGTCTTCGTGGCACGAAAATATTATTCCAGTAATTAGGTTAGGGTTTCCGAGGTCACGCGACATTCACCCCGTTTCAAGAGACGTATATTGTATGTGCACCTAAGTATAACCACGTAAAAGCTACCTACATTTTAGTAGTCGCATAGTAACAGGTAAACAGATACTGGAGTGGAGACCACGCATTGGAAAGCGCAGCGTGGGACGGACACCTGCCAGATGGACCGACGACCTTGTTAAAACTGCAGGGAGTCGCTGGATGCAGGTGGCATTGGACCGGACACGTTGGAAATCGATCGGGGAGACCTATGTTCAGCAGTTGCAACGGGCTGAAATGATGATGATAGTATGATGGGCATATTAGGGCAATGAACAAAACAGTCTTGAAAAAAGGTTAAAATAAGAGTCTGGATTTTATTCTGCAGCATAACTACTGGTTTACACCTGGAGAAGGGATGCACAGAACCGGGAAGTATCGCAGAAGAAAGGACCATACCCAGCAGTGGGTGATTCTGGGCTGATAATATTATGATGATGATGAAGTATCTCATGGAGAACTAAACGCGTCATTTGTGTGCTTAATCTCAAAGCTGCATAACTAGCCTGTTGCAAGGAGGCTTGATCTCAAGGGCTATTACACGCATTTAAGTCACCATAGTGTGATACCGCCGGGCGGCAAATTCGAATATCGAGTCAACCCGAATCAGGGATGTTACATGCCGATCTGACTTTGTCCAGCGGCACGAGCCGAATATTTGTGTTGTAATTGCTTTGCTTCGGATTTATTGTCCAACCATTACTGCCTATTTATTAATATACAAGTTGGGGACACCGACGTTTAAATGTTTACCACGTATTCAGTACATAGAAAATTTTCTTCGGTAGTTTAAAAAAAAAACTGCTTTTCCATGTTTATTCATGACATTTTAATTAATTTATAATCTAAATCTTTGATCATATTTACTATTTTTAATTTAACTTATTCTTATTGTATTTTTAAATTTGATTTTGGACATTTTTACTTTTTATTTGACATGGAAAAGTATTGTATTGATTTTAAGATTTTTTAGTTATTAATTTGATGTTAAATTTAGTTGGAATAGTATATTGTATATTTTATTGTGTATTTCTCTTTATTGTTATACTAACAAAATTATGGATCGTTGTGTCTGAATTAAATAAATTGAATTGAATTGAATTAAATTTTCCATTTTGACCGTGCAATACCTACAGGTATTACAGTTTTGTAGGAATCGTTTTTTTTTTTTTAATAACTGACGAAAAATTTCTGTGCGATGTGGTTCTGAATGATGTACTCATGGTAACCGTTGTAGCATCGGTGACCCTTCTACTCTGCGAATATGACCCAAGCCAGCCTGTAGCAACCCAAACCACCTGCTATATAATACCGCAGCAAAACTAATCCAATCCACTACACAAAAAACCAAAAAAAAACCTCTTTACCGAAAATACATTCTACCCAAAATTCCATTACATAAAAACAGACAAAACTTGATTACGGTTTTACATTAGCGCAACAAAAGAGAAAGAAGTATTGAATTGTAGCCGCGGGTTCTCGACGAAATTCGACCGACGACCCTGAAGCGACCCCGTTACACAGCTCGATTTTATTTCAGTGGCTTTTGTATTGATTATACAGTGTGTTGAAACGCTGTGTGTCGGTTGAACAAGTTTGGGTGGTGTGGCGAGGACATCGATGTAGTAGTGAATGTAGTGATGGTTGGTACTGAAGGAATTAGTAGTGGTTTTGTACGTTTAAACTTCAAATCGAAGCATTTATCTATACTCTTACCAACTCAATTTTATAAGAAGGTAAAAGTTTGTTAGCTTGTATGTACAGGGTAATCTTTGGAACTACTGATTCAATTCCGAAAATTCTTTCACTGACGGGATGTTACATTTAAAACGTTTCCAAGGGTTCATTTCCGTACATAACGGGAGCGAAGCCGCGAGAAAAAGTTAGGTTCAAATATACCAGTTGGAGACAGTATTGAATTGTTAAGGACTTAAATCAGTCACAATCAAGTAGACCATGCTTTTTTTGCCTTAAGGTAATTAAAATAAATATCACTGAAATTTTGACGGAGGTGAAAATTGAGAACCATAAAACTGAGGAAGGACTGTAGTTGTAATGCTGTTTGTAGGATGTTGATTGATGGTTTTGGGGTAGTTAATGCGTTCGTTGAATTTTCGGGTAAGCATCAATAAAGCGTGAATACTCAAACCTACCAGAAGTGAATGTGGACGACGCAAAAAGAGTTTGTGTGGATGGAATCTGTGGTTTTTGCATACCTCATACGAAAAAAAGTAGTATTCTGTTACTTTTGTCTCTCCTTTCCTTCCAAACGTTCAAAGAATAAACTTAAGGTTCATAAGGTTCCAGGTCTGCGTTACTGTTCAGAAAAAGATACCGCGGCCCTGGAACACAAAGGGCAAAAGAAGGAACATGGATGGGTTTTAGTCAGTACAAGTCTGACACTCCCTTCCACTCCACCCAGAGTGATCATTTGATATTTTCCCATCCGAAAAAAACAGACAGCAATCTGAAATGATCTCACAACTGGGACACAGACTTTCTCTTCGAATTTTTAGTTCTTGCCGTCTTAGGACCTGCCAGTTTGCTCACAATGTTTTCCTTCACAGTTTTGAGAGCACAAATTTTACGCATAAAATAATCATTTGTATTGCGTCTACTTTAGTTTTATGCACTAAACATTCCATCTATTTATATATCTCTGAGTTGATTGTCTTCACACGCAAACCGTTTACAAATATAAACAAGACATGATAGTTTAGCTGATGAGATTGTGTGTTTACAGATGTCGTGTTTGTGAGGCTTCACAACTTAGTGTAAGGCGATCAGCAGCGATTAGAAAGTTCCTCCGGGAGTTTTACGTGGAACTATAATGGGTGTAAAAACAGCCTTACGAAGCCGAAGGGCATTTGTTCTCTCCATTATTGAGTTTTTTTTTTGTTCTGAAGGTAGTAAGTAAGTAGGTATGGAGCTAGGAACCTTCTAGTTACCGTGATCAAACTTCAAACAAGGTCAAACTTTCAACTTAACACAACTTTGTTTTAAATATAAGTTTTTAATATTGTAACTTTACTTCAAACACCTCCACGACCCCTGTACAACTCAATGCATCCATCAGCACAATGTTTTGATTGCCTTACATATTAATTTAAAAAAACAGTCTAAAAAACAGTCGTTTCCCAGCAATCATTTTCGCGCAGTATTACTTAGTTTTCCTCTTTCTTTCTTTAACAAAAAAAAAAAAAAACTGTGCCCACTCTAGGAATTTCTCCTGTATCGTGGGTCCGTTTACAAACACTTAGCCTCACATACACAAACACACATACAGCCAGACAGTTTGACGCTTATAGGTTGATGACTTCGTGAAGGGTCGGTTTACACCTTGTTGGTAGCGATATCTATGAATATCCCTATAAATATTTATGTATCCTGGGTCAGATTCCCAGGTTGGACATAGTGAGATTGGGTACTTCCATGAAGAATTTTTCAGTGGCAGCTTGGTGTTTGGATTGATATCCAGTTGATGGCAAAAGGCTGTATGTATACCTATACTGGAATATTTTTTAAGCAGTGCGCAAAAAAATTTTGGTGGTTCAAGAACACATTTCCATTATTTGTTCAAAACATTTTTATATTTTTTATCCGACTTTAAATCAGCAAAATATGGACACTATCTATTAGTAATAATATCAACGGGCGCGCGCCATGCGGCGCACGCGGCGATGTTGTGCAGCGGGGGTGAAATCTATTCCCGGGTGGCAGGGGCGGGGCCGACTCCCGCGGCCCGACAGCCGCTCATCGCATGCGCTGTCGTGACGTCGCGTCCAACCTTTCCCGCGCACCTCCTGCGCCACACGTGTGTCGTACTCGTACCTACAGGTCGCGATGTCGGACTTAAGTAACCGCAAGTTTTATGAAATGGTGCGGCTGTATTTATTAAGTGGTGAAAGATTACGAGCACCTCGCAGAATGTATGCAACGGAGAGCATACCCCGAATGTGAGCCCAAGGTATCCTTAACCCCGCAGCCCCTAATGAAAGGACCATTTAAGCAGCCACTCAAAAGCTGCTTGATCACGGTCAGTACCTATGCTTTACTTTCTGCATTTTGATGGTCCACGAAAGTATGCAGGAAAAATTGGAATTACTCTTCAAATAACTTCAGATCACTGCCAGATCTTAAAAAAGATTAGTTGGAACCAGATAAAATCGGCGATCAGTACATTGTAACCCAGGTAAATGATGCCTGTGCATGATAAATTTATTAAATAAATTAGCGTGGACCGCCGCCGCCGCCGCCCGCGAGTTGGTGGCCATAAAAATAATTTCAAAGTAAACATTTTTCGTGAACGATAACTTTATTGTTTTGTACTAAGACTTATCAAAATAAAAAATAGGTATTTAATAAAAACTCATTTAAGTTTATTTTGTCAAAGTTTGCGCACTGAATAAAAATTGACCCTTTAAAATGATACGCAAACATAACAGTCGAAATGTAGGCGTACTAATAGGTACACCTCTGCCTAACCTTTTGGGGACGACAGGTATAATGTTATGTGTTCAAATCAAAATCTTGATTTAAATTTGGTACTAATTATCAATGTGCCACGTCAGTTCGTGATCAGACAAACTCTCATATAGTCAGATAGGCATCTAAGCCCAGTGGATAAAACTTTTATAACTAACTAAAAAAATTTCTTCCCAGTTGACCGTATATTTATTTTTCTTTTTAATTTGAATGTCACTGATGGTGACGCCCCTCAAATTACAAGAAAAATAACATCCGCTCTTGAAACTTCACCGACCTACAAAATAAGGGTGCAGATAAATTAGCAAAAGCTTTGAAGGTTCGAGGGTTGTCCTCCACCGAAATCCGGATGATTTTTTAACCCCTTCGTGTTTATAAAAAAAAAACACAAAAGGTCCCGATTTTTTAGAGTCCCGTACCCAAAGGGTAAAAACGGTACTGTGTTTCTACCAAAGACGAATGTCGTTAAGCCAGATACAGGGCCTTTGGAACTACTAGTTAAAATTAAGTCAGTTTTTCACAGGTTACCTAAGTGTTTCTGTAATCACTTGTGACACATACAATGTATTTCATGACAATATAAAGTATACAAACTCAAGGGGCAAAGAGCAATATAAACTTTTTTCTTTGATCATTTACTTCACCACCATAAATAAATGGTGCGAACCTTAAAAGTGCGTGTCCTACCCTATCTTGCCCAGTTTTTTTTTTTCTGCCCCGAGACAGTTTGATTGAGTTAGTTTTACAAGTGGGCCGGTCCCGACGACCCGAAGATTAGGCGCCGATAGGGTTAACGTTTTCAATTATAACTTGCTTAATCGTTCAGTTAGAGAAGTTTGATTGTGTTTTTTATTTGGTTTAACTTACTGGTTTGGGAAATTGGTGTTTGTGATTCGGGATGATCGAATTAGAAAATTAAGGAATTGTGTGGCTCGAGTTGGTGAGTGGTTTGTAATTAAATAAACTGGAAGAGACCAATTCCTGCGCTGGTTGGTTGGTTATATCTTGCCTTCTTTTTAAGTGATGACATCAATGATGATTTTGGCTATTTTGTTTGATAATCAAGAAGAGCAGAATTTATTTTTTCGAGTATTTGATAAAAGTACACATTTAATTATAAGCCTTATAGCTGGTCACGCCAATCGCTTCGGCAGTGGTATTTTGACGGGATTTGGTGAGGAGCACCGCAATCTCTCCCAGAATACTACGATTAACTGTGCACTTAAAAAAAACACATCTAAAACCACATAGTTTCGCACAACTTGATATAATAAACCCCACTATAAAATTCACTACCAGATCCAATAAACATCGACGCTCTACTCAATAAGGGATTTTAAAACTTTTGATAACATATCAAATGACACGTCTTTTAATAAACTTGATGCCTTTAATGTACCTACATGAGGGAAAAGGGAAAGAGGGAAAAGTAATTTCCTACGGCGCTTTAGAACTCAGTGAACTGGGAACATTTGGTTCCAACTGGTTGAATACTGTACGTCTGTAGGTGTATATGATAATTTAAGTTTGTCGTATTGTTTAAGCATTATAGAACTGAAAATTCGATCTAAACACGGTTGGAAAAGGGCTAGGCAGATGATCTATTGTTTCAGGATACATTTAATTGGATTTTATTGGTAACTTTTAGAAAATTACTGTGACTAAAATTTAGGTAAGGATTTTTAAAGCATAATTTACACTGGGACTGGAAGAGAACTCATCATTAGTAAAGTTTTTAAAATCATCCGAAGATCCTGATAAGCATTAAAATGGGGAAGTTACTAATTCCATGAGGAATGTGCCAATTTAAATGTTAATCATAGTCCACTCCACTCCATGTTGCTATATTTTACTATTAATTTTTGCTTTTTATTTTATTTGCTCCGAGATGATGTAAAACCTAATGTACTATATAATTAAAGCCAATTTGAACTTCAAGCTATTAAAGTAAATGCATATTTTGAAGGAAGAGCGCTGTTGTCTGAGATAAAGATATTCATTTATCTAGTTCAGACACAGATGTCGAATTTCAGTTTATATAAGCTCGCACTTGAACTGAATAAATTATTAAATTATTATTATAGTAATCACATTCTAAATAATTTTTCGTTAACAATCAAGCCTTCAAAAACCTTTTTATCTTCAGCGTGCACACCATTAAACATACACTCATATACACAGGTACCGTAAATAATATATGATATGGCCATTTAACCAAAGGGCAAAGAGAGGATATCCTCTTTTATTTGTAGACTTTTTTTGATGCGTGATCAAGAATCCGTCATGCGGAAATGCCATGCGTATTCACTCGACGGAATATTAACGGAAAGAGATATGATACATTTGTGGAAATTGTAAAAGGTTTTATTTGTTTTGTAGGTTTATATTATGTTGTGCTTACAAACATAGAAGTTGTGAATAGGGAAAACATGATTAATTAATTATATGTCTTGGGACGAATCACATGTGACTAAAACAGTGATGATAAAGACCCTACACAAGACCCTTAACGAAGCCGAAAGGCACTTGTTCTCCCCATCATTGCGATTATTTTTTGGTTCTAAACCATACCTGGGAACCTTCTAGTTACGGAGATATTGGGGGTCAAAGTTCTAACTTTTTGATAAGTTTCTTTTTAAATACATGTTTTTAATGTAGGTTTTTTACTTTAAGCACCTCCACAATCCCCGTACTAATCAATCCATTCATCAGCTGTTTTGAGTGCGTTTCATTAAGTACTACCGTAAAACGTGAATTTTCACCCCAAAAAAAATCATTTCTCAGCAATATTTTTTGCATATAGTAACTTAGTTTGATGTACAGAATTCTTGGTTGATGGTCTCATGAAGGGTTCGTTTACACCCTGTATCATTTTTTATGGATGGAGAGTGAGAGGAAGACCACAGAAACGGTGGATGGGTTGTGTGAGGAATTATATATGGAATAAAAAGGAGTAAATGATAGCGTGACGGTTGACAGAGGAGAATGGACGAAAAAAAAACGTGTTGCGCCGACCTCAAGTAATATGAGACAAGAGCAAGCAAGATAATGATGATGATCATGGAACTAATTATAGCCAACTAACATTTGTGCTTTATTTTTGTCATCGACATCCACAGACCGACTTCACTCTCAGCTGGGTATAGGCCTCTCTTGTTTGTGATAACATTTGTGGTAATTTTGGCAACTTTCAATAAATTAATGTGTAGCTTCAAGTTTAGTTTATAATTCTGCTACAGTGCATCGAGTTGACCTCTCGTTTAACTCTCCAACTGATACTGATACCGTTACCCAGCGTCATCCCACTGCTGAGAAAAGACCTCCCCCAATGATTTCCAGTTGTTTCTATCCAGTGCTAATTAGGTCCACTGGTCGTTGACTTCATCCAGCTCGTCCTGCCGTCTACGAGGTCTGCGCTATCGCGCGGTGCACGATGCCTTCTGGCTGTGTTATAGGGCTCCAGGAAGTGGCTATTTTTGCCCACAGCTTATTAGGCATGCGGTGGACATGGCCAGTCCAGTCCCATTTCGGCTTAGCGGCTTTTTGAGCAGCATCAGTAATTTGTGTTTTGGAGCGCAGTGTGCGTACACAGTCCGTTATATAGTTTGACGTCGAGCAATCAAACGTTTTACTCAAAATATTTACCCAAAAACATTTTCTACGTATGTGAAATCCATTAGGGAAATAATTGTCTCTCATCACAATAACTTTACCTACCTCCTAACTAAGATGCAAATCTTCTAAACACATATTTACCAAAACTTCCGCAAATTCATCTCAAACAAATCAAACACCCCATGGCCCCAAACTAAGGCCGACAAACGCAAATTAGTCTGAAGAACGACAAAATACTAGCAATATTGATTGATAGGCCTCCCAAGTTTGCTCCAATAAATTCTAAATTAGGAGAATCGTTAATCATGTCTGTTTGAAAGCTTTTTATGGGGTGTTGACAGGAAAAATATTGTGACGGACAGATCGGATGTCAGCATGGTAATTTTCAGATTTGGTGCAGCCTTTGACGTTGATGTTAAACCAACTTTATTAAATTTGCAAGTCGCATTTATTGAGTTTTGTTTCGTTATACTTCAATATTGTTAGATTTAATTTTGTCTTAATGAATTAAGTCTCTTTTTTTTCTCATAACTTCATACTAATCTATTATTCCCAATGTGGTGTATTTTAAAGATATATTCCAGCAAAGCAATCCGATACAATAAACACTTGAAACTTATTACGCCTTTAAAACCGATTTAAAATTAACAAACGAACATTTTATGTTATATAAATGTCGGTAAAATTATCTCCAAGGACAAGTTCTGAAAAGTAGCAACTTCACTACAATATGCGTCGATATCATTTATTATGTACCCACGACCTATCGAATGAATGAGGTCATTGTAATTATCTACATTTCAAGAAACACTGTAACAGGAATCTTTGCGATACATTTTTCCAGGTCAATGATAATGGAGACCAAAATTAAGGTCATAAGTTGGAAGGGTACAGAGACAATATAATTATATTGTACAGTACCCGGGTTTTTATTTATACATTTATACAACATATTACATGCAGACATAAATACGACATACATACTACATACATGCATATGTACAAATAAATAAAATTAAAGTGTTGTGTCTGTAATATTTTAATTTTATTTAAAATCATTTTTTTTTAAATTTTTGTCTGTCTGTCTGTTTGTTCCAGATAATCTCCGAAACGGCTGGACCGATTTTGACAGGACTTTTACTGGCAGATAGCTGATGTTATAAGGTCTAACATAGGCTACGTATAGAAAAATAAATAGGTTTCTGTGCAAAAAAAAAACCTTCGTAACAAAATCCGATTTAAAAAGAGAAGGATAATTTTTTTTAATATCATTTCACGCGAACGAAGGTTGCGGGCAACAGCTAGTTTGATTCATAAAGTTTTAGGAAGTAGTTGCTCACAATCAGCCTGGTCAGAAAGTTCAAAGTAAGATCAAGAAGATCGCTTTGCTCGAAGTGTCCGTACGTGATTGAATCAGTGATGAAGACATCCTCAAAAAAAATAAGACAGTCCATGGAATGTGGAATTAAACTTTCATACCACCCATCAGAAGGGTGGGCAGACTCCCACCACAAGTTGAACCGAAAACCCGGTGAAAGTCGCAGGGATCCGTTAAATGCGGAAGACATATGAGTAGAACTGGTCATTGTAGCGATGCTTACGGAAATCATACGTCATGCAGAGGACGTCTATATGACTGATTGATGTTGAAGATGATGAGTGGCTCACAAGTATGAGTGACAGAGACTATATAACATCACGCCTATAATCCCCGAAGGGTTAGGCAGAGGTGTAGGACCACATTTCGCCAGTTATGTCTAAGTTGCATATAAGAGGGGGCGAGGCCCTATTGCAATCAACCGGACACAAATCCAGACTCCGTAGCTGCTACTGAGAAATACCTGATGTAAAAACCCAATAACAATTTTCCCGACCCGGGAATCAAAGCCAGGACCTCATGCTCAGCAGTTGCTATCGCGACCACTAGACTAACGAGGCAGTCCCAGAGACTAATGTCTACCAAGTTGAAATTGTTCTAAAATTCAACGAACTTCAATGTGCTATATTAAAGTCCTTGTACTGTATTCGTTGCCAAAAACGCGGTTACGAAATGGACCCATAAAATATTATTATAATTTTCATCCCTTGCGACTTAAGTGACCCTACTCAATTATGAAGGTGCTACTTAGTTATTTATTTTTCCCGATATGTGCATAATTTAGCAGCACTCAAGGGCGTGGAACCTTTGGAAGTAATGTAGTGGTTTTGTGCACTTACTATTAATTAATGTAATAAGTTTATTTTTAGCTGTCATGGTTTTTTGCAGAGATGTGGGTGGACATTCATAAAATAGCATTACGTACCTACAAGTGTGGTGATATTAAAAAGTAGTTCCAGCACACCCTGTTGGGTAATTTTTAACCGAATTTCTTACAAAAGGAAGAGGTTCTCAATTCTGCTGTATTTTCAGGGCTCCGTGGCCGAATAGCAAAAAACGGAACCCTTATAGATTCGCCATGTCTGTCTGTCTGTCTGTGTGTCCGTGTATGTCACAGCCATTTTATTCCGAAAATATTAGGACTACACAGTTGAAACTTAGTAAATAGATGTATTCTGTGAACCGCTTTCTGATTTTTATATAAAAATTGAAAAAAATGTGGTTAAGGGGGGGGCTCCCCATACATGGAACTGAAACTAAAAAATATTTGTTTCATCAAACCTATACGTGCGGGGTGTCTGTAGATAGGTCTTTAAAAATAACATTGAGGTTCCTAAAACCATTTTTTGTCAAAGTCAATCGTTTGAAAAATAGACACTTCCAAAGTGGTAAACTGGTGGTCACTGTATATCCATGAACTAGTTTTAGACATTAGGAATAATTTAAACAAATATGAGACATTAAAAAGTACCAGACTTGCCAGTACACTTCGAGCAATACGCCATAGAACGGTTATGTTTGACAAGAGTGCATTTTGTATTGAACTTAATATATATAATAAATTACCTAATAATATAAAGGAAGAAAATAATTTTGTATCATTTAAGAATAGATAAAAGACTTACTTGATCAATAAAGCCTATTTATAACGTTAATGATTATTTAAATGATAAATGTAATTAATTTTTTAAGTTAAGTAATAGTTATACAATTATATAATTAATGAATGTCATAATATAATTATAATAATAATAATATTTGCTATAGTTAAATAGGTAACGATTAACGTAAGATTTTTTATTTTTATCGTAATATATATTTGCACACCTGTTAAGGTAGGATATGGATAAAGAACTTCTGTTTATCGTACCACCTCATGTACCTACCCATATTCAAGCAAATAAATGACTTGATTTGATTTGATTAAAATATGTGTGTGGAAAATTCTGAAAAAAATGTAGGATTGTAGAACACAAAAAAAAACTTTCAACCAAAATTGGTTTGAATATAATATGATGATTAGTTTTCGAGATATGGGACTTTTGCATTAAACTGCAGTAGTAACTTTGTTTTTCATTAACATACTATGAAAAACAAATTTAGTTTTGCTGTTGAATGTAATACAATACCTACAACATAAGAATGAGTCTTCAAAATATTTTTATTATATTGTTTGCTGCTACGGAACCCTGTGTGCGTGTGAGTACGACTCGCACTTGGCCGGTTTTTTTTATATTTGTTTCCTCCGTCATTTATAATGCGATTTGAAAAAATCTTTTTTTTATGTGATAGAATATTATGCTTGCCGTTTGGTCCCATAGAAATTTCATTTTTTTTTCCCTTGAATACGTATTTTTTCTTCTTGGGCTTTATTGACGACATAACTTCTAGTTACAATGTAAAAAATTGATTCGTGTCAAGAATTTGTGTAGGGTAATACTATAACTAAAAACGTAAAATAAAAAAAAAACTCTCTGCGAAAAAAACCGACCTCCAAAAAAGACCAAAGCAGATGTTTTTGTCCAAATATTTATAAGAAAATAAGCTGTATTTTGAACCGCAGTATATCGTATCATATTCGTGAATACCACCAGCTCTATTTACGAGGCCTTGTAACTTTCCAAACAAGTTATGTATCAAAATGTCTACGAAAAGATGGCTGTAACAGACACTGAGGTGAATACAATGAAATATTCATGAGCTAAACTATTATATTTATTCAATACTATGAAATCCTATACGATGAATAAGATTATGAACGTACGCAACTGAAAACGAAAGGTTTTTCATGTGCGGGTTCTCAATCTACATAAGTATTATTGTGGGCTTTTCAAGAGATGCAGACTTGGATTGTCTATCCATACTAATATCATAAATGCGAAACCAACTCCGTTTTTAACCAACTCCGCTCCAACTCGGTCCGTTTTTAAAGGAAGAGGTTATGTTGAACGAATTTCAGTGGAATTTGGTAAACAAGAATCAGAAGAATCAGAATTATTTATTCATAAACATAGGTATAGGAATAACAAGATCTTAAAATTTAGGTTGTGCGCTATTTTTGCCAATTGACATACAAATTATTTAAAAAAAAAGGATTATACAAGTGGATGCCTTGTTAAATTAAAATACAATTATAAACGTATTTAAGTACCATAATAAGATTGTATTAACACATAAAAACAATTTAAATTTTATTATTCATAATCATATCCATCATATTTCATTTCATGTCAAAATTTAGAGTCAATTCTATTCGGAAGATTAAGATTAAAATATTCAAATGTATTTCAGCATTATACAGATAGAGATTCGAGTTCAAGTTGACCATGACTTAAGTTGGAACACAGGATACATTCTATCTCAGTAATACATTCTTATGGGATAACTTTCGAACAATACGCGACCCAAATCGCGCTCAACAGATAGCGAAATATAAATTATAGCACGGAATGAATACTTTTTTCTCATCTGGCGAACGGATTAGAGGAACTGGTAGGTGGCGAAAAGCATTTTTTTTTAATTTCTTGTTCTTCTTTAAAATTCTGTCTCCGTAATATTCTCCACCGTTTATGGCACCCACGGTATCAATTCGAAGATTAAATGGAAATACCTTCCCCAATTTAACTTACAATTCTACTCACCCCACAGACCATTTTCAATCTTATTAACAAAGGATACAAAAACACGTTCCGCCTCATTTTATCCCTATTATAATATTCGTTCTTTGTAAGAAATTTTCATTGTATTTTAGTAAAGAATTCGCCTTATTTTTCCCCTCAAGAAATACGATGCGCGCCCTTTCTTTGGTAAATAACCTATTTACCGAAGTAGGTTTAATTAATGATTAATTATTGTATCAGCCGACATGACCAAGATACTTTTTTCGTAATAAAAAGTTTATTATTTTTTCAGAAAATATTCATTCTCTGAGTTAAAAATAATATACTGAAGCCGTCGCAAAAAATGATAACACAAATGTAGGTAGACAATGATAATTCTTCGAGAGGTGACAATAGATCTATAGAATATAATCCCATTTTTCTACTTGAATACCATGGAATCCTATCTATTGCTTACGTAAAAAAAAGAACATTGCGTCAAACAGTTGAATAATAATAGCAATCTAATCATCTAGGGACAGTATGTAGACATGAAATTTTACTGTCTATATTGAATATTACTAAGAAAGCTATTAAAACAGCGGTTATAGTGTTACAAAATTGGCTGACAATTTTACAATTTTAAAACTATCTACACAGGCAAAGCAATTCACAGAAACAGCGAGTAACATAAAAACCATAAAATAGCAAACGTAATATGAAAGCAATCACAATTTTCAATCGCAAAAAGGGGTCGAGTTTCACAAAATGGCGGCCAGGGGAGATATATTAATATTTTTCTTTTTGCTTACACGACGGTCCCCTGGTGACAGGGACGGACTAGGCAGGTGGCGGCTGACAGAGGTGAAACAAATTATACAGGAAATATACAGAGGGCGATGTTAAATGTCAATCCTGAATGGAGAGGTTGAATGGGTCGAGGAAATCATTGTAACCTAATGTGAAGAGGTGTTTATTCTTTAGTGTACACAAAAAGAAAATACTTAATACATTTTTGCACTATTACAGTTTATGTACAAAATTGAGCTTAACCCGGAATTGGGTGTTCGATAAATGGTTGTTCTAACTACTCAGATAGATCATGCTGTGGAGCTTTTTACGCCACTTCTTCTCATAAGCTAAAAATTAAGGCAAGGAAAGAAGTGGCGCAAGGCAGTCCTTTTTAGGGACTGTCTAACATTATTTTGACTTTCAAGAAAAGCGATTCTCAGCCTATTTGAACATTATAACCTATGACTTCACATCATCCTATTACATGGATCACATTCATCATCAGCTCATTTTGAAGGTCAATACTTAATGCAGTCACTGACGTTCGATCAACACAGTTGTACCTATTTCTCCAATTTTAACCCCCGAATTATTTTATTTAATTATACACAGTATATCCAATTTCGCATTCACGCCTGAGATCCGTCTCTGTATAACACAAAAACTTCAGGCAGATGTTCAAAAAGGTATGAAGAACAGAATAGGCCTCAAGTGAATTGAGAGCGTAGCGCGTAGTCTAGTAATATTTTGTTTCTAGATTTTCGTCTGACTTTTTTCTCCTAACCTACATTATTTCTGCTGGAATACGTCTGCCTACTTTTTGCCTAGCTATATCTACTTTTACGTAACATTACTCTTGTATTTTCTGAAGGAGTAGGCACGGATGTACACCAACTTTTTGCCAATTATGCTATGTTCCGTTCTCATGTTATATAGTATGTTCATTAACTGGGCACAAAACAGTCTGGGATCTCTAGAATATTCCTAATGAAAATTTTTAATAACACTGGATAGTTCCCATAAGGCTCCTGCACAAGGTTTATAACAATTTGATCAAACCTACCCTTTTCTGCGTTATACTGCAGTAGCCTATGATATATGGGCCAAACGACATTGTTTAGTAACTGATACGTTTTATTGATGCTAAAAATCGCATGTCGGCTGATTTTTTTTAATAATGTTGAAGTTTTTAATCATGTCATGCACTGTTAGGTCAGTAATGTTTATGATTTCTGATCTGCAGGGTAGATAATATTATGCCATAGTAATACTGTTTTTATCCGATATAAACCAACATGTCCTAGAAGTTCGCCTAGAACCAGATACCGGGACACACGTGGCATCCACTATTGATGGATGGAGAGGGAGAGGAAGGCCAAAGAGAAAATGGATGGATTGTGTGGGGAATGATACGAAAGAGAAAGGAGTAAATGATGCCGTGACGTCTGACCGGGGAGAATGAAAGAAGAAAACGTCGACCGCAAGTAGAACGGGACAAGTGCATGAAGATAATGATGGTGTGACATCCACGAACTCGCACTGGGCTCATGTGGTAGATTCAGTTCCTACGGTCCACGCCCTCCTATTGAGAGGAGGTCAGTGTTCCAGCTGTGGGAACATTATTAACTGATTGTGATGCTTACAAGTTTACATTCTCACAGCCTTTTCAAAGACATTTCAAAAAGCTTAGTTGACACTTCCCGTGACCCAAGGGCTGGCTTTTACCTTGGCCAAAGGCTTAGCATTGCCATACAACGTGGCAACGCCGCCAGTTTTTTGGGTACATTACCAGTTGACTGCGTTGAGGAGGAGTTTTTTGACGCCATTTTTTAAGTTTATTCTTATGTTAGTTACTTTAGGTTATTTTAATTTATAAATTTTAAAGTATAATAGACGAGCAATAAATCATCATCTGCCTAGCAATTTCCCAACTATGTATTCCAGTTCTATATATTCCAGTATAACCGAATGCAGCTGAATACCGGTATTTTACACGGAGCTACTGCCTATCTGACCTCCACAAACTGGGTAATACGATACGCATAAGTAAGACTGGTTCTCAGACTTTCGGGCCACTGACTGCCTGTAACGACTGTCAAAAATCTACAAATGACAGCCGGGACCAATGGCGTAACGTGCTTTGCAAGGCACGGAGAAAACTCGGTATATAATTGGTGGTCACCCATCCACGGACCAACCTAGGCAAGCGCGGCTTAACCTGAAGATTGACTCGAGCGGCCGTTATTATTTAGCCACGGGCTCCTCTTTCGAACCCTAAACCTACCCTTTTCCAGGAAAAACCGACGTGATTTAATGTTAAGCCAGACTTCCTAAGCCAACCAAAAGTTGCGTTAACATAAGTAATTGTAGGCCTAAACACAATCAATCAACATGAACACAAAAGACTAAAGTTTACAAAGTTGCCATCACCAAAACCCGTGCCAGTTACGAATAACACTAATTACCAGTCGTTAGACTTACTGTCGACGAAGGATAGATAGTTATACCTACGGGCCGTAATCTTTACCGATCGAGACACGCAATTTTATAATTGGTTTTGCTATTTTGTATTCAAATTACTAGTAATTTTACCCTATTTATAGGTCAATAGGGTAGATTTTTTATCGATTGTTTAACGAGCAATAGATTACTGGATGTTGTAAAACTGTAGGTCTTTTACTATTATCGTAGGCCATTTTAAGCATTGTTGTAAAAATTTCTTAAATTAGATTTTTCGTCTTTTGCAGGTATGATAATTTTACAATGCAGAAGAATTTTAAGTATTTATATTGGTTTGGTTTAATTGCCAAGAACTACGAGTACAACTAATATGCTAAACGGCTTCTTGTGGGCATTGTCAGGACTCACACTTATAGACTTATATACTAACTACAAATCAACTGAATGTATAATTTTTTATCATCCGAATTTACTCTAAACTATTATTTACACCTTAAAATGTTATAACTCGTATTTTACTTCAATTACCTAAAACATAAATGCGAGATAATTCAAAGAGTTTGTTCAAATATTTCACAGAAAAGTTACGCTTAACTCGGAGTTTTTTCAAAATGGATTATAAAAATTATTCAAGCACTTACCTTTTTAAATCTGTTTACGAGTTTATCTTTGTCTTAAACTGGCCTTTTGCTTTTAAGTTAAACTGAGACTCGAGTAATTGCTTTTTGAGAAAAATACTGTTTTATATTTTATTAGGGTTCCGTTACCCATAATATTACAACGAGAGAAAGTCTAGTGAATGGTAGAGGGACGGTTGTTAAGTAATAAAAAAAAATCTGAAAAAAAAAAACGATTTCCCAAAAAACACATTTATGTCTAAAATAACTTTACTTTGAGCAGCGGTGGCCCAGTGGTGGCGGCCCCGACTTACGAACAGTAAGTCGTGGGTTCGAACCCAGGCAGACCCATTACTTTGTGTAATTTATTTCATCACTACTGCTCTCAAAACGGTGAAGGAAAACATCGTGAGGAAACCGGCATGTCCTAGAACCAAAAAAAAAATTCGAAGATATGTGACATCTACCAATCCGCACTGGGCCCGCGTGGTGGATTATAGCCCATTCCCTCATAGGGAGGAGGCCGAGTGCCCCAGCAGTGGGAACATTAAAGGCTGATTATGATGATATGATGAACTTTATTTTTGGAAGTCTTTTTGGAGTGTAATTACGAGTTAGCATTTAAAAGTTCCGAAAAAACTAAAATATTAATAAGAAATACTTTTTTTTTCAATAGCCTAGTATTTCCCCCTGCTGGGCAAAGACTTCCCTCATACCCTCCCAGGTACTTTTCTCCTGAGGACGGATGGCGCCGCCGAGGCCGGCCTAGGAAGAGGTGGCGATATGATCTAGACGAGCATCATGAAGGCTGGTTCGAGGTAATATAATAATAGCCAAAATAAATTGAAAATCAACGACCTCCTGTAAACACGTCATACATTTTTTTTCTACAATTAAAACCAAATAAAGTATATAACAACATATACATAAGTACTCACGTATCTATCGTGGCGTTGACCGCCGTTTTAGTGCCGACCCTCGCCGGGCTGCGGATTACTGAATCTGGAAGACAAAAAGGTCAGGGTTGCAGACATAAAGTATTTTATTGACATCGAAGATTGGGCTGTTGTAGTGACTAGCTGATAGTAACTACATATTGGAAAGTAGAGGTTCTCCTCTAACTAGCACATAACATGGAGACATACGGTTTATAGTGTTTTTCAGAGCTCAGTCAGCAGCTTGAAGTCTGGGTATGTACGTGATTTAGGTTATTGGTTTTCTACTGACTGTCCCGTTGGTCGAGTGGTTCGTAAGCGCGACTGCTGAGCAGGAGGGCCTGGGTTCGATCCCTGGGTCGGACAAAGTGTTATTGGGTTTTTTTATCAGGAATTTCTCAGTTCTAGCCACGGAGTCTTAGATTTGTGCCTGTTTGATAGCAATAGGCTCGCGCCCTGTATGATAAGGGTGCGCTATAAGGTAACCCTTCGGGGTTTACAGACTTGATCGTGATGTTATGTATGTCATGGTTTACTACTCCTGAGGACACACATAGCAAGTGAAATATGCGTGTGCAATACACTTCTGCATTCCTCTTCAGGAAATAAATACGTTGTGTTATCCTATGTTATGTTACGCCCCGATAATTGTGTAATTATTTTGATTAAACATTTTCCTTCTCTTTAAGTTTTTGAGGAAAATTATATTGATTCCCACAGACATCAATATTCACACGGTTCACGGTTCTTCTACTGAATTTTATCCCCACATCTTCTTATTAAAAATCTAAACAAAAAACACACCAAAATTATAACCACTTTTCTTTAACACACAAAATATCCGTTTTGAAATCCTTTACGCCTCACCAAAAATTCAAACCCCTAAAGTGTCTGCCTGTCGAAAGATTTGACAGTAAACGGCCGTAAAAGGGTTCTCAAATATAGTAGGTAAACAATGAAAAGCCTTGACCCCTCGAATGGCGAGGGATGGAGCTGCTAAATATGACATGAAGGCCTCATAGACCGGCCGAATGTACTCGTAGCACGCTGTTTGCACTTATTTCGTGAAGTGAGACGAGTTTTTGGCAACTTTAATAACCTAGATGTAGGGTGAATACTGTGTAGTTTTTTTCTAGAATTTGTTTCTAAAACTTATAAATGTTCCTTACTTAACTACCTTATAATAAAAATGAATTGTTTAGTTTGTTCAGTTGACGATACTTTAGCATCGATGACGAATCGGTAGTAAGTTTTTTTTTTTTAAACAGTTGTGAAAGTGATCTTTTGTTTTTCGATGAGGAGTTTGAACAGTGACAAGTTCTGCCCATAAGCCTCTATTTTAACACTGAATCGCATAAGAGTACAAGCTTGTTAGGATATTCCAGCAGCAAAAGTGATGAATTTCCACCTTCCGCCAATTTTCATCCCCGATTTAACCCTTTTATGGGACGAGTTTAATAAGTTACAGCGTTTGAGAAGCGAGTTAGGCACTACTTATAATCTACCTTACACCCCAAAAGGCACCTAAGAAGAAGCTGATTCCTGGTAGCTTCCCTTCGCGATCAAGGCACTACCTTTTTGTATTTTTTTTTTCGGATTGGAAATCATCAAATAACTCCTCCCGCTCTGGGCGGAGCAGGAAGGAGTAACTGACTTTTATTGACTAAAACCCATCCACGTTCCTTCATCGACCTTTCTGTTCCAGGGCCGCGGTATCTCTTTCAAACAGTCCCGCAGCCCCGGCAGGGAACGGCCCTTGCGGACCCCTTCATTTTGCTGACATCTCTTTGAGGCGCGCGTGGAACTCGAACGCGCCTAAGACACGGCCTGTCGTCATAAGACGGATGTCCGGCGAGCTAGCCCATAGCTCACCGTCCACAGGCCCGCGCGTACGGTGGCTGGGAGCCACCACGTGGCCCAACAAGGCACTACCTTACAAAGCTAATTAACACAGTTTCTAAATTTCTATTCAGTCAGTTCAATGTGCTGTCAAAACAATTGCGTCAAAAAAATATGCTGTCAAAAAAAGAACAGTGGAGGCTAATTTTAAGGATATCCTCTCGCTTAACTCCTTTGAACTGAACTTCCATAATTGATGCATTGTAGTTTTAATTAACCTATGTGGAAGATTGACCTGCAAGTATATAGCAAACACACTCAAATTATGCTCGAGTTAAGCACGAGTACAACATTTCGACAACTGTTGGGCAGCAGCCCACCAGATAAATCAACTTTGTTGTTGTAGGATCCTCCCTTGTCAACGGAGTATGAGGAGAGTACACCCACTTCCTCATCGCATTAAAGGTCCTATAATTAAGTTACGATTACCATTGAAATTATCAGCAGCAGTCCACTCCTGGACATAGGCCTCTTCAATCGCACGCCACTCAGTTCGATTCTCAGCAACTCTCATCCAGTTGCTATGAGCCACACTGCGAAGATCGTTGCTCTACCGAGCCTAAGAGCGTCCCACCGATTCACAATCTCCACTCAAGAACACGGTTACCCCAATGGTCATCGGTTCTACGGCTAATATGGCCGGCCCATTGCCACTTCAAATTACTTATTCTGTGAGCTATGTCGACAACTCTGGTTCTCTGTCGGATAACCTCGTTCCGGATGCGATTCCTCAGATAGACGCCAATCATAGCCCAGTCCATAGCTCGCCATAACATTGAAATAGCTCATAGACAATCAGATAGCTAGGTACTTTATTTGGTTCAGTTGGTAACAACTAAGTGAACAAAATGTAGGCCAAGTTGTAAGCGACGATAAAACTTTTATATCTTTCGCAGTCGCTGGCAGCTGCTAGTAACTAAACTTATAAAATACGAATCTTGTAGCTTACGATTACCTGAATTACATTTATTTCTTATGACCTTGGGTAATCATTCAAACTCGCTGTTTTAAGTTCTACAAGAGAAATGTTTTTTTTTTAATTTGCATAAAGAGCTTATGCAAATTTTTTGTAGGTACCTATTAGATACAGGGTGTAAAAGGATTACAGGACCCTTCACGCAGCCGTCAACCAAGCATAAGTACATCAAACTAAGTAACTTTACGCAAAAAATATTGCTGCGAAACGACTTTTTTTTGGCGTGGAAAATCACGTTTTACTGTAGGACTCAATGTAACGCACTCAAAACATGCTGATGAATGGATTGAATAGTACGGGGGTCGTGGAGGTTTAAAAAAAAGATTGAAAAAGTTGGAACTTTGACCCCCAATACCTCCGTAACTAGAAGGTTCCCAGGTATGGTCTAGAACAAAGAAATGATCGCAATAACGGGGAGAACAAGAGCCTTTCGGCTTCGTTAAGGGTCTTGTTACACCCTTTAAAATCAACAATTAATATTATTTTTTATTATAAAGACCGTTTGTGCCCCTTCTTGTCAAAGCTGTATCCTTTTAATTGCTAACTTTGGTCCACGTCTGTCCAGCACACGAGTAATACGCACCTAAACTGGCTGAAAAACATCACCAGTAAGGTCAGTGTCCCTATGTCATTCCCGGTTTTTCCCCTGAAATCTTCCACAAACATATTTTCGTCATCTTAATATGAGTAAACTATACAAGAAAAATACTCCTATGTACGTAATTCACCAGACACATCTAGCAATGTTTATTTCAGTGTGCCCATTAGTGTTTTCAGCAATTAGTAATGTATCTTTTCGTTCTCGTCTACATTCTCAACGTTATTTCATTTGTTTTACAACAACTGTTGCTAGCTGAAGTTACTCATTAAAATGTAGTATTTTGTTTTTGTTCATCATTAAACATTTTGCCGTCATTTTTCAGTTTTATATCTAAAAGCTTTTTTGCCATTGCCCTGAGGTACTGAAAAACTTGACCTTTTCTGTTGTTTTAAAAATCAAACAAAACTGGTTGTTACGCTTTATTTTTCTTACGCGTATTTCCATCCTATTTTACCCAAATTCAACTACTTCTGAATCGTGACGATTTATTGCGTACATCACAGACGTTGTTATCATCAGTTACTACCGAGAACACAGCCCACCATATTTTGATTTTTGTCATTCACTTTTGTTCTAAATAGTTGTGATATTTTTTTTAATCCTCTTTCCAAAACTAACCCTAACATTAACGCATTACCATTATTGTATTATTCGCGCCTAACACACGTACACCGCGTGACCGCGCGGACGAGCGGCGCTCATCGCCTCTCCGCGCGGAGCACCACTACAAAAACTGGTTCGCCGCCTCCGTCCGACTGTTGGACGCGGGCGAGCGGTGTCGTTTGAAAACCGCATAAGAAACGGTTTGATGAGGGCTATGTTTGTGTTTATGCTAAAGCTACTCTCGTTACTGCAGTCTGATTCTTAAACATTGCAGTTTCACAAGCACAAGGGCTAATCACACAATCTAGATACACCCTTCCGTCGTTTCCTAACCGAAAAACGTGCGTAAAAACGTGCTCTTTCCTCATTTAAGTGCATAAGCAGCGTCTCCCGTAACATGGCAATTAGCTCTGGAACCTAAATATACAACGACCTTGTGTGTTTCAGCTCGATGGCGCTTGAGGTAACAATGTGCTTGTTGCTGTGTTCGTCTTCAGTAGAAAAGCAGCGACGATGTTTGTGATTTTTTGGGACGGAAGTGGCTTGAAGTGCTGGGTTCCTATTTCGGATAACAATTCGTTGAAGTGAGATTAAGTGAGTAACGGTAGCAGTTTAGTGTAGCAGGAAATAAGTGGTTCAGATATTTTTTAATCTCACAAAGTCCTGCAAGGAATGCGACGAGTTACCAGTAACCCTGTATGTATAATTGTATAATGTGTATTTATTTATGTGTCTGTAAGTACTTCCAGAAAAATACCTTTTTCGGATTGGCCATTTTAAGAACTAGTCCTTTTTTCGAATTGGCCATTATGATAATTAATCCTTTTGCGAATTGGCCATTTTAAGAATTAGTCTTTTTACAAATTGGCCATTTTAAGAACTAGGCATTTTAAGAATTGGGCATTATTCGACTAAGCCGTCTAAAAGATTATTATTATGTTGTCTTTGTAATTCTGCATGTCTTACATTAAACAATGAAGAACTAAACTTGACATATTAATACTATAGTGTGACATAAATGTTAAATTCACTGTCAGACAATGTACAGCTCAATAAACCTCTGAGTCTCAAAGCATGAAAGTTTTTTTGAATTATGGAAGGTGAGCAGTATAGCACCATGGAAGAACCTGAAAATTCATCCCCTGGAGGAGTTAAATAGGAGATTAAAGTTAGTATGAAAATTACAAAATCATTTTAACGATGAGAAATTCAATCGGGCAACAGTTTGTTACTATAATCCTAATCTTTCATATCCTAATCCTAGTCTAACTAATATTATAAATGCGAAAGTAAGTTTGTTTGTTTGTTACCTTTTCACGTCTAAACCACTGAACCGATCATCGTGAAATTTTGCATATACGTTGTCAGGTGTACAGAAACGGATATAGGGTACCTTTCATCCCGAACAAAAGTACTGTTCCCGAGGAAAACAACAATAACTTCTTATGATAATAGATGGCGCCACGTGTCTTTCGAATCATGATTGAATTATATTATTACAAGCAGAGTACAATCCGAATTGACTGTCAAATTCCAAATTAACGCGAGCAAAGCCGCGGGCAAAAGCTGTCTTAGGTACTATAAATAACTAACCTATGCAAAAAAATTATAAGTAAATAGGTCTTTAGTACCTAGAAGTGAGTATGTACTTAAATACAAATATTACAATATCTTACACACAACAAAGGATTTGATCTACACGTATTTAATATTTTTAATATCATCAGATCTTTACGAAGTCTCACTTCTGTGAACATTATTATTATTTTTGTGATCAGATGAAGATCCCTTTGATATATTTTTACACTTTTCTCGCGAAAATCCCTGATAATCCGTGCTGAGCCGTGAACAAGAGATTTTCGAGATGAATGAGGCTGAGGAAAAAATTGGCTCCTAAAAATAAGTACATATTGTATCTAATCTATTGAGATGAGAGATGGATCGTGAAATACAGTAATTATTTTGTGCCAGTAATACCCTTGACCTACTTTTTAAAAGTTATAGAATAGATTTTAGATTATTAATAAAAAACATTTTTGCAAAAAATTAAACCGACTTCAAAAACACAAAAAAGTAAAAAATAACTTTAGCTTCAGAAGTCGGTGACTTTTGCTAGCTTGATTTTGTTTTTTTGTGTGCGACTTCTGAAGCTAAAGTAAATTTTTACTTTTTTTGTGTGTTTGAAATCGGTTTAATTTTTTGCAAATAAGTTTTTTATTTTTCACTTTTTAGTGGTTCACATGTGCTTACCCCTTCACAGCGTACCGGCGTGATTATGTTATGAACTGGTGTAAACAATAGACAAACATGAGATTTCAGCAATCCCAGTCCATTTGCTATCATTTATTGAGGAGTTCCGTTGCCTATCTCCGAAGTTCTTCATCAGATCTACACCAAATTGAAATGGGACCACTTCGAGAAAGTAGTCTTCCATAAACTACCCAAGTCGCTTCAAGTGTGCCTATAAAATTTGAAGAGTCCTTTCTATTTCTCCAAGATCCCATCATCAGATCCTGAATTGATCATGAGACCACCTGGGAAGTATGCACTTTCAAACCAAAAAAATAATAATCCAAATTGGTCCAGCCATCTTCGAGTAATCGGGGAACATAAATAAAAAATAAAAAGATTCCTACGAATTGAGAACCTCCTCCTTTTTGAAGTCGGTTATTAATGTCAAAAGTTGTCATTCATTTATTATTGTGTAACATGTCATCAAATGGTGAAAAGGGCACTAAAAATATTAAGGGCGAATGTCATCAAAGAAACTGACCACGATCACGATCAACAAATTCAAACTACGTTCAAGAGTTAACAGTGTAATCATTGCTATAGAATATTAACACGGGCAGCTGTAGAATGTATTTAAGAACTGCTAATCACGTTCAGTATCATTGGAGAAATTAGCTTTAAGTATCTGATTTTATGTTTAAAGAAGCAAAATATAGAAAATATTAAAATGGAGAAGGAAGTATATTATTACTAGCCTACTAATGGGTAGGTTTGTCAAAAATAATTGATTTTTAAACCTGACAACAGTGACGATACATAGCTTAACAATATTCTATCTCGTTGGTGTGTTAGGGTCTATGCCCAAACCTGCCGAAATGTGTGTGTGCTAATAGGGATAGCCTCGGTCTATCCCTTCAGAGATTACGGGTTGTGTTGTTGTGTTTTATGTACTTAAGATGTAGTAATATTAATTATATGTACTAAACTCTGATACAACGCCACGCTATCGAGCGAAACTAATCCCCTTCACCTTCGGCTACTTCGGTTGGGTTTGTTTATACCGCGTTGCCATGGCAACCGAACACACCCCGACAATCATGTACTTGTCTTGATTTAACTACGATTTTATTCTCCTTAGATACTGTTTTACGAAAAATAACATTGCGCTTTTATTCTCTGAAGGTTTGCGCAGAGATGTACCTACCGATAGGACTCACACATTTCGCCAGGTATGCTTAAGTCTCAGGGCAAGTATTGTGCCATCAACCTTGCACAATTCCTGACTCTGGGCTGTTGCCAACAGTTGTTAAACCAAATAATTGTCCAATCTAGAAATGGAACATAACGAACTCCTGCAATATAAAAAAAATATAGAAGGTACAGGCATGTAGATGTATGATGAACCTGGACGAGGCGATATGAGTATTAAGGGATCCTATTGCTGCCTACCCCCACGGGAAACAGTGGCGAGTTTATCTAAAGGATGTAATAGGACCCTTCACGGAGCTGTCAACCAAGCATTCTATACATCAAGCTAAGTAACTACGCAAACATTTTTGCTGGGAAATGACTTTTTTTTTGGGTGAAAAATCACGTTTTACGGTAGGACTCAATGTAACGCACTTAAAACACTGTGTTGATGGACGGATTAAATAGTAGTGAAGGTGTTTAAAGTAAAAGTCTTACATTAAAAACGTGTATTTAAAAAAAATAACTTGTGAATATATTGGAACTTTGACCCCCAATATCTCCGTAACAAGAAGGTTCCCAGGAATGGTCTCAAACAAAAAAATGATCGCAATGGCTAGGAATGCAAGTGCTTTTCGGCTTCGTTAGGGCTCTTGTTACACCCTTTGTGTAGGTAATTAGGTATACCCAATTAACTCGTGTCTAATTTTGACGTGTAGTGCGTAGGTAATTTATTCATTTCTTCGTCGGTTACCTTCAAGTACGTACGAGTATGAAGGCCAATCTTGCGGTCTTGGATAAGATCCAGGCATCCAGTCTCAAGTTGTTGGGTCAAATATAATTTAATTATTCTGTTAGGCAATTTCTAGTAGTAACCGATACAGAAAATTCCTTTGAAACTAAAGGTTGTTTGTTGAAAGGTAAATTTAAGTCTAGACTTGCCCCTTATGTAATCTAATTTAAAGAGGGTGTACTCTTTATAAACTTGTTTGTTATTTATCTTGTAACCTCTGCTATTGCTATTGCTGGTTTTGAGGTCTTGCAAAACATGTATATTTCTGTACTATATTTTGTAAGTTAAATATTAAGTTATTTCTACTATGTACATTAAATACAGACTACAAATAGAACTAAAATAATGCTACAAAGAAGACTAAAAGTAAGTACACAATAAAACGACGACAATAGGACACTTAGGCGTCAAAGTACTCCTCCCCATGGATGTCATCCGGAAACGTGCCCAGAAGACTGGCAGCATTGCCACGTTGAATGGCAATGCTAATTCTTTGACCAAAGAAAGAGTCAGCCAGGGTCACGCGAAGTGTCGACCAGTTGGCGAGAACCGTGCGTTTCGAACCCAAACGGCTCAAAACTGTAGTTACCGATAAGGTTACAGTATTTGCGCTGCTTGAGGATCTCAGCAGCCGCAGCAGCAGCGCCCGCACAGCCCGCCGTGCTTGCAACGTGAGATGGCGCAAGGGTGTCGACACAGGTTGCGTCCCACACCAAAGGCCTACCCACCTTCCAAGGCGCCAACGTCATGCCGTCTGGTCTCTTCCATCGTCACGTACCAAGCCTTTTGGATAAAATGTACATAGTAGATATACTTAGCCTACTTAGCCTTAGCCTTTGAATATAATTTTTTTTTTTTCTACACATTAAGCTTCTCGGAATAAATTTTCTAATTAATGGTGAAAACCGCATCGAAATCAGTAGCCCAGATAAGAATATCAATGCGGTCACACAAACAGAGTGGTTTTCTATTAAAAAACAAAGGTGAGAAGCAAACTGTGGGAAGAGGAGCAACCACCACCTCCCGATTTCGTTAAAACCCAGGAGCATTTGCCGCCTGGACATGATCTGCAATGGCCCGCGTGCAAAGCACTTAACCGATTGCGCACCAAGTAGGCCACTGTAAACACAATTTGACAAAATCGGGTTACTAAAGATCCTTCCGACACAGTATGTATGCTCCCGACCGAGTTTCCGAAGTGTCCCAACATCTGCACTTTAGAAGACCCAAAAGACGCTACAGACGCCGCGATTAACGTGACCATATACTGGCCTCAAGATATTTAAGAACTAGTCGTACCATCGACACGATAATAGAAGTTTACGCTATGGTTTTTGATATAACACAACGTTTTTTCGTACTTGCTTAAATGTATGGGGGTCTTTGTTCATCATTTCTGTTCTTGGACAAAATATTACTGAAATTACGCGACTCACAACTCAAAAATTACGCTTGTCTGGCCTCAGCCTAAATGCTTAAATCTTTTCTAATGTATATGAGAATCACCTCTCACTAGCCGCAAAATTTAAACATACTTAACTCACAAGTGCGCACCAATTTCGAAGTACAACCTGTAACGTGAACTTCTTAAGTTACCACTTAAAAGTTACCTACGTAATCCAATCAAAACTCTTCTTGTTCTGTACTTAGTTAATTTTATAAAGTCAGTGTGTATGTTGACTATTGTGACTTCATAATTCACATTTCTTAAAAGGCGCTACACACTGGCCGGCCATATTAGCCGAACTTATGGCCATTGGGGTACACGTGTTCTTGATTGGAGACCGCGAATCGGCTAGCATAAGGTGGAGCGGTAGCAACTGGATGAGAGTGGCGTGCGATTAAAGAGGCCTATGCCCAGCAGTGGACTGCTGCAACAAACAAATAACAACATTGTTCAGGTCGAAACATTCAATTTGGCAGTATTTGTTGAATAACGAAACCGACCTGAAATAATGGCAGCACATATGGCAGCTTTAATTCGTTTGTGCCGAGTAGCATATTCCGTTCGGCATTCTACTATCGCTGTATCATGTTCGTTTCGGTACAATTCGTAACTTACCCGAGCGGCAGATATCCCACTACTATTGTAAATGCGAAAGTTTGTGAGGATGGATAGATGCATGCTTGTTACTCTCACGCAAAAATTACTAAACTAATTTGGACGACAATTGGCACACAGACGATTTATAACCTGGTTAAACACTTAAGGTATTTTATTTTTCTGATTTTATCACGGTAGTACAACCCCGTGGGGCAATTACCGAACTCCACGCGGGCGAAACCGCGGCGTAAGCTAGTATGTTACCGCTAGTATATTACCGTATATTTGATTTTACCGCTCGGCTGCACCGAAGCATGTCGACCCGATCATGACGCGTGTAGCGCCCCAGCGTAGTAATTAACTCTCATCAAGTTAGCAACTCGTTGAATATTCTCTAATGTTATTATATTACATTGTTCTGTTGTTCTTTGAGCGTCGTGTGTTAGAAGTTATTTATGTTAACGTTTCGTTAGTTGGTGTGTTAGAACTATGGTTGAGATGGGGGTGGTTTTCTTTTTGATATCGTAAGATATCTTTCTTCAGTTTCAGAGTACCTCATAAAATCTTTTATAACTTCCGATTTGTCTGCTTTGGTGTCAGCAACAATCAATCATTCGCGAGATTAATTTGACCTGAACTGATTATAATTTTTGTTAAGGAAAATAATTATTCTCAAGCGTTTTTTTTTTATATTCTCCAACTGGCACTTCGCCCGTATGGTGGATCATGTATAATAGAGGAGACCTATATCTTAGTAACTATATTTATTGCAATGTCAAGCAATTTTGGCTCACAACATTTAAAGCTATACTAAAATCCACCGAAGACGAAAAAATAAGAAAATATTCAAACGCTTGTGAATTGCGACATGCTACATTCACCCCTCTTGTTACATCCGTTGACGGAGTCTTCGCTCCACAAATGTCTACTTTCCTAAAACATTGCTGCAATCGCTGACTGCTGGAACAGATCCTTTAGCGTAGTGGTGGGTTGGTTAAGATCAAGAACCGTCATCTTAATAATCCGTGCCACTAGCATGTGTACTCGCGGAACAAGACATAAAAAACCATTAGCCAAGTTATTTGGCTTCGGCAATGGAGCTGCCTTACCTAGACAATACTAATGTGGATGCGGCCGACGAACCAAGAAGACGTCGATTGCAATATATTGCGATGGATAAATGAGCTTGTTTTTAAGATAATTAATCAATAAATTGACAGATTCGCGCCATGCATTAAAAATCATCAATCCTTTTGCGATATTCAAAAATAGAAAACGTGTAAAACTTCAAAGGATAAAATATGTAAATAATGCCCATGTACCTATAATATAGCCCATGCCAAAAAAGCCATAAATTGTACAAGTTTACATTATAATTCAATGGATTCTTGGCTTATCCTGTAATAAAATTTTGGCCTCATATTTGTTTAGGTTACCGAAATAATTGTTTATTTTAATAGCTGTATCGCATGCTTGAAGTACCGATTTATACATTAACATTATATTAGAAATAAACGCGAATTGAATTCCTAAGAAGCATAAAACTTAAGGTACGATTCTAGATATTTCAGCTATTGCCGAATTGAGTAAAGCTCACACACATATTTATGACGTAGGTGCCTCAGTAGTCAAGGACTTTTTATATTTTGAGTTGTTTTGCATCGAGTTCAAATGTTTCCATAACCATATCGATTGATTTTCTGGTGGAAGTATCATTTGACCTACGGATTTCTTTTTCAACTATTTAATTTCAAAACTAAATAGTTACTAAAAAAGCACTAATTTATGTAGGTAAAATAAACTATTTTACTAAATATAAGTATACACAATAGGACGCTTAGGCGTCACAGTATTCCTCCACATCTCTGTCATCAGCAAACGTGCTTAAAAGACTGGCAGTATTACCACGTTGAATGGCAATGCTAATGCTTTGGCCAAAGAAAGAGCCAGCGCTCTGGTCACACGAAGTGTCGACCAGTCGGCGAGAAATTTACTTAAGAGTAGACGCGCACTTGTGGCCCATTTTCATTTTAGTAACGTGTAATTCTTACGACTTAGGCGAATTTCACCAATAAACCTGAACAATTCAGCGCATGTAATGAAATTATGAAACTGTTCTTGGACGCTAATCTATTATTTTAATATGTATTTTTTTTTAACTCTGATTAGCCATTTAACAGAGTATACTTCACCACCATTTCAAACAAAATTATTGTTCCAAACTCTTGCTCGACACGGTGAAAATAAATAAAACGTAATTCCAACAATAAACTGTCCACAAACAATATCAGTTAGCTAAGCGATAATAAAAATAACGTAACAGTAATAACAGTAATTTCGTTAACAAGCCGTTTTTGAAATAACGTTACCAAATATTGGCTTCACTTTACATACAGACTAGCTCTTTGCCCGTAAAAAAGCATATTTGGCTCATTTTCAAACAATTTTTATACTTCTTTTGCGGCCAAAAGTAACCCAGACAAACTTATAAGGTTTAAGCCAGATGTTTTTTACACGATTACGGTGAAGCCAAAAGGAAGGGTTATGATTTTAGCAATCTTTTTTTTGTATTTACGTATGTTCCTATAAAGAGCCTAAACTGTTCATCCGATTTTGATGAATAAGGTGTAAGCTTGGGTAAAATAGGGTACATTTTAACTGACTTCAACAATTTAGGAGTCGTTTTTACTTTGTAAACCCCGAATTTAATTAGAGCGTGATTTTTCAGAAGTCGGGTTTTTTTAATTTTATTCTTATTGTATACCTAATACTGCAATATAATCTGACTGAAGACAACTTCAGTCCTAACAAAAACACGTAAATAGTTTTATTTAGGTATTGAACCATTTTATTGACATTAACTGTTTCTAAAAACGTGATATATACCATGTTTACTATTTATTTTGATTTCCCGATTTAGACATGGTAAGTATCCCATTTTTACCCAACTACGGCGAAGCCAAAAGGAAGGGTTATGATTTTAGCAGTCTATGAATGTATGTATGTTTGTGTTTACGTATGTTCCGCCGTGGCGCTTAAACTATTCATCCAATTTTGATTAATGAGGTGTCAATCGATTTGTTATAAAGGCCCGGGTAACATAGGCTACAACCAGAAAAAAAAACTGCAATTTTATTTAGATCGTGATTTTTCAGTGATAAACTACTGAAAAATCACATACCACACAAATTCTTGTTAGTGTTAATGATAGTGTCAGTGACCATGTAAGTTTAAAAACGTAAGTTTAATTGAACATGACACTAAAGCTGATGATGAAACTTTTCAGCTAAAGTCGCCTCCGACCCAACAACCACAGGCTTCGCTTTGGGAAAGTATCTCAACTGAATTGCTTAATTTATAGGCCCGTCATCCAGAGACATATTGAAAAGTCTATTTTGTGGTCCATCTTACATCTAATGGGCGTATGAAATCGCCGCTAGAGGCACCAGTGTAGCGCGAGGTCACCGAAATGTCAGATGTCTTAAAGTATTTGCGCGTTGCGTGCTTTTTATCTCGAATTTTTACTAATATTCACGATTGTGGTCTCGATTGAGCCATTCCTGATTAATTATGACTTAAAGATTTTAAGTAGCAACTTAGAATCTTATTTGTTAGTACTTTGAGGTAAAATGATTTTTAAATGTTTCATGGTTGCTAAGTTTTAGGGACAATATTGAAAATATGTATCCGAAGTTTACACTGTGTTGTTATACGTTATAATTTTTTATGAATTTGTTGGTACTCTAAAGTGTAAAATGGTATTATTGTCAGGACCTTACTTGGCAGTTACGCCATCTGGTGAGCTGAAAAACGATAGTCCTCATTGTGCACCTTCTCATCATCACCATCTTCTTGCCCTCGTCCCGTGTTACTTGAGGTCGGCGCAACACGTTTTTATCTTCCATTCTCCTCTGTCAACCGTCAAGCTATCATTTACTCCTTTTTCCTTCATATCATTCCTCACATAATCCATACATCGTTTCCTTGGTCTTCCTCTCCCTCTCCATCCATCAACATTTATATTCATCACTCTTTTAGCCACGCGATTCATCCCTCCTCATCACATGCCCGTACCAAGACAGCCGATTCCCTTTCAACTTTTCTGTGACTGGCGCAACTTTTAAACTTCCTCTAATATACTCGTTCCTTACCTTAACCATTCTTGTTATACCACACTTCATCCACCTCAACATTCTCATCTCAGCTACATGCAATCTTTTTTCATCATCATCAGCGTAGCCTTGTCCCGACTATTTGGGGTCGGCTTCCAGTCTAACCGGATGCAACTGAATACCAGTATTTTACATAGAGCGACTGCCTATCTGATCTCCACAACCCAGTTAGTACTGGGTAATACGATACCCCTTGGTAAGACTGGTTGTCAGACTTTTTGAGCCACTGACTACCTGTAACGACTGTCAAAGATCTACAGATGACAGCCGGGACCAACGGCTTAACGTGTTTTCCGAGGCACGGAGGAAACTCGGTATGTAATGTGTAGTTTGAGTACTAGGTATAAGCGACCTACACCCAAATGTCCTTTCTTTGGTATTGTTCGTCGTGTCGTTGAGCTCCTTGAGTTATAAGTCGAGCTACACGATAACTGACAAATGCTTGCACTGACTGGACAGGTCCACTCAAATCTGTGTGGTTATTTCTTCAAGAGACCATCTCAGACACTAATCTGCATAGTCCTCATGTGAGTTACACTTGGTACTTTAAAAGAGACTATGACCTCTGAGTTTGTTTCGGCTGTTTCTTCTCAGAGTAGTCAGGTACGAAACACCGGCCCCATCTAGTTTAAAAAAAGAGACGTGTAAAAGTGTTTGTAAAAACCTATTTGCAAAATAAACATCATTTATCATAATGGGCGGTCATCCATCCACAGACCAACCTAGGTGAGCACGGCTTAACCTAAAGGTCAACCCGAGTGGCTGTTATTATTTTGCCACGAGCTCCACTTCAATCTTTTTTCATCCATCTTCTAATTGTGTATCCTTAAAAAGTAACCAGGAGAAACATCTCCTGGTTACTTTTTAAGGATACAATACAAGAACTCTAATTACGACTTGCTAGATTTTAAAACTGATGTATTAAATTAATCTTTAAACTACCACATAAGCTCTGATAACATATTTATTACCTGCAATACTTCAACGCCATTTTAATTTATTATTTTTAAACGAATATAGTGTAAACTGTATCGTTAATTTATATTCAAATTAATGTTCCTACTCTTTCACCATTCCGCCATTTAAACTTGTCAAGTTTTTAACGATAACTGTAGTAATAAATACTGTTGAAATATCACTGCATGGAGCTGGATTTATATTTTTGTAATTGAGAGGCGCTGATGGCTATCGAAATATGTTACAACCCGGAAAAGTGGGCGTAATATTGTGTCTGTGATCTTAAAATACTTTTATTTATTCAGGAAGTATCTACTATGTACATTATAATACATACTACAAATAGAACTAAAATAAGGCTAAAAGTAAGTTCCTACATATACAACGACGACAATAGGACACTTAGGCGTCAAAGTACTCCTCCTCATCGATATCATCCGGAAATGTGCCCAGAAGACTGGCAGCATTGCCACGTTGAATGGCAAAGCTAATTCTTTGACCAAAGAAAGAGCCATTCCTCTGGTCACACGAAGTGTCCACTAACACGGGCATGGGTTGGATTCGGTTCCCAGGTTGAGCAAAGTGTCTTTAGATTTTCCCATCTGAGTATCAGCTTGTAGTCATGATTTGTGCCCGTTTGATGGCAATAAGCTCGCTTTCTGCGCCTAGGAATATATAACTGGCTAAACAGGGGTATACTGTACAAAGGTATAGGTGTACCTCTGCCTAAATCCAGGGGGGATCCAGGCGTGATATTACGGTATTTTATGCAACCCAAAAGACATAAACATTAAATGTCGGATTTGAATGGTAATAATATGATAACTTTATATCCATCCACATCCTAAATCATGGCTGTTATTGCCAATAAAGGCATATTGTTGTTTAGAAAATAATGTGTGAACACCATACAATTTTCCAAATGACTTCACTTCAGTCTGGTAGAGATATACCGTTCCTTTCCTATCTGGCGAGTTGCCAAGATCCTTTTTGGCTCAATCTTATGTACTTTTATCGTTGTTCCGCTTTTAACATCTAAGGTGGATACCGGTGAAGGATTGTGGTTCCTTGAATAGAGAACACCCTATTGATAGTGCAATGTATAGTCTATTCAATACTAACTCCTTCACAATTTGGGTGGGATCAAAATTGACGAAGGCATTACGTCAGCATGTTCTTTTAAAGGTTGGTTTAGAGTTTTAGACCAAATGACCGAATGCTCATTCTATTCTACCGATTGCTGTTTATGAAAATAGATAAAAAAGCTTCTGTTCGATGGTGTACCCGTTATAGAACGTCTAGAATTATTTCAGAAAAACATGTTCTTGATTACTGCCTTGTAGGTCTAGTGGTCGCAATCGCGACTGCTGAGCATGAGGTCCTGGGTTCTATTACCGTGTCGGGCAAATTTTGTTTGGGTTTTTCATCAGGAATTTCTCAATGGCAGTCACAACGTCTGCATTTGTACCCGGCTGATGACAATAGGCTCGTCCCCTATTACATAGGACTTAAACATAACTGGTGAAATGTGGGTGTACTATTAGGCACACCTCTGCCTAACCCGTCGAGGACTACAGGCGTGATGTTATGTTATGTTTTAGATGAAGTCCGTTTTGACAAGAAGTGGTGACGACCATAAAAGTGCCAGAAAAACGAGCGAAACGAGTTAAACTAAAATTCTTTCTAAAGAGCTTCCAAATGTGTACATTATTTTACAAACTAGCGACCCGCCCCAATTTGCAATGTTTTACATAAATTATAAACTTTCCTCTTGAATCACTTCATCTATTAAAAAAAAACCGCATCAAAATCCGTTGCGTAGTTTTAAAGATCTAAGCATACATACGGACAGACAGCGGGCAGCGACTTTGTTTGATACTATGTAGTGCTAAGAGACTGCACCAATATTTACCTATACTTTTAATTGAGGTTAATTTAAATACGCTTTGAGGCGAATTAATTAAAATTAGTAGCACCCAGCCATAATTAACGAACACAAAATATATTTAGACGACCACCAATGACCGGTACATGTTGTTTGAATTCGTCCTTGCGAAATTTAATTAATATTAATTAAGATTAACCCTTTGATGGTTTGTTTCAATCAGTCCACGGTTCGCTGGCCAGGGTTCATTAACATAATTTTACCGAAATTGCCGTTTTATAATCCTCATGTTTTTTCAGCTGTCTAAGAGTTGGTGGAAAAAATTAGTTGAAGTAGATAGAAAGTATGGTATATTTTATTTATGGTTGGATACGTAAGGACGAAACACACCCCTATGTCAAGTATGACAATGAAAACGACGACGTTTACGTACAAAGTATTACAAATTCGACACACCAATCAGCGCGCGCGCTCCCGCGTCTCTGTTTGTCAGTGACTCAGTGTTGCCATTGACTCTCATGGCATAGACACACATTGTAGTTACGTTGGGTGTAGATATAATATTATATTTTATTTTTCTTAAGTTCGTATTAATTATACATTACATATTTATATTTGATTATTCGTTGTACATTTTTTTTTGTATTATAAATACTTATTCGTTTGGGCCCTATCTTTTTTTTTTACCATGCTGAGATAGGGGCCTTTGGGCCTCGTACAGGACCAATTTCATTTGTTTTATCTTTTTCATAAGTTTACTTTTTTATTTAGTTTTGTTTTATTGCTAATTCCACCATTTTTTTATTCTGTCCTGTGTGAGTCTATTAGATACATTTTATTTCTTTGTTTCAGTCAGAAGAACAAAATACCACAGCACTATAATTTCAATGGTGGTTCGACGGGCACGACGCAACCAATGACAAAATTGTCAATAAAGCGTAAAAAGAATCTTTGTTTGTTGTATTAACTAAAGTCATGCTCTATTTGGGGTGAGCATGAATCGCAAAATTGAATCAAACAAAAACACCCGGATTCCTCAACTAATCTTCCGCTGTTTATGATAAAATAATAAGCATTGAAAACTAGTGAAGGTCTCATATAATATTCACCATTCATTTGTTTATGTTATGGCTACATCCGATATGATTTGCGAATTTTATTTATGTGCGTGAAAATATATTAGAATTGTTTTCTCTTTTTCAAAAGTATAATGGTGAAATATTAATTGGTTACCAATGAGTAGAATTGTGTTTCTACGATTCTAACTAACTTCGTATAATAGTCCCCGATAAAATATAATTATGATTGAAATCAAGTAATTAAAAAAAACCGTTTTATCATTCATTGCTGTTTGATCTGAATCATCATCTTGTCGGAAATGCTATACTAAAAACACTTTTATCCAATGTATCTTCACCAAACCAAAACAAGGCGTCATAGCTAGTTCAATTGACTCTTGAATTCCTTTTTTTTCTGATTCGAAATCATCATTGAGTCCTCCCGCTCGGGGCGGAGAAGGAGGAAGTGTCAGACTTTTACTGACTAAGACCCATCCATGTTAATTCATCGCCCTTTGTGTTTCAGGACCACGGTATCTCTTTCGAACAGTCCCGAAGTCCCGGCAGGATTCTTTAATTCCTTAGAAGCATTTACACCTTTACCCAGAATACGCAATTGAGAAATGCAGTACAGTTCTTACCTCATTCTACAGAACCCGTGCTATACGGTGACGTAGGTATACTTAGTTTCGTCGAAACCACCAATATTACTAATGAAGTTAACAGTCCCACTCACGCACCTTTAGCAAAACATACCCTGGCAAACAGCCAAGAAATCCCTAACATACAGAAGGACTTAAGTAAACGGACAAGCAAATAAATGTCCGGAATTCAAAGCTTATCAAATGTGTTTATAAAGTACATCATTAGCATTTTCCTGCAGATTTATGTGGTGTAAGAACGCTCAATCAGGTCGAGTGTACTACACTTGTGGCTTGAGCTGAGTACGATAAAATAACCGCAGGTGATGATAAGGTAAACCATGCAGGTATGCATAGGAATAAGGTTGATGGTTTCTGAAGTCTTGTTTAGAATTAGAATGATACTGCCATTGCTCATCCAATAGGTTGGTGACTGTATTTATTCTTTGAGTATTATTATTAAACACTAGCTGTTGCCCGCGGCTTTGCTCGCGTTTTGGTAAGAAATTATCCCACGGGCATGTTTTAAATATAGCATAAGGCACTCGGGGATAATGTAGCTTCCTATTAGTGAAAGAATTTTCAATATCGGTTCAGTAGATCCAGAGATTAGCCCTCACAAACTCACAAGATCACAAACTTCACGTCTTTAGAATAATAGTTTAGATAAGAAGAGAGAGAGAAAAAGAGGTAGGGAGAAAAGAGCTTGCAACACGAAAAAACATGACAATCGATAATTACAATCATCATTACAACTTAGAAGGCATTTGTGATATACACGCTTGAATACGAAATATCCGCTTGTGTAGTATTAATTATCCTTGTATACCGAATACTGCGCTCAAAACAAATATAGCTGACGTGGATCAAAAGGCTGCCCAACTCAAATGGGACTGGCCTGGTCATGTCTGCCGCATGCCGGACAAACTGTGGGCCAAAATAGCTGGAAACTGGTGCCCTGACACAGTGAGGCGGGGTCGCGGCAGGCCACGAAGGAGGTGGCGGGACGAACTGGACAAGTTCCGTCCGAACTGGAAGGAGTGGGGGGAGATCTTCGTCCAGCAGTGGGACAGAGCAGGCTAGGAAAAAAGAAATAATAATAATACCGAATACGAAGCCGTGGAAGTGGCGGAGTTTTGGGCTGATAAAATACAAGGTGGAATCCATCGACGCACCAACTTTTAATCGACAATTTGAAAAAAACCGGCCACATGCTAGTCGGACTCGCGCACGAAGGGTTCCGTACCATTATCAAAAAAATAAAAACTTAATTGGCGTCAACTATGTATGTATGGGGACACCGTTTAGTTTTCAACTATTTTTATTTTTTTGCAATTTTTCCTTTATTTCTGCTGTAAGGCCTTGCTTTTTGCCAAATTTCATGATTCTAGGTCAAAGGGAAGTATCCTTTAGGTTTTGATTCCCTTGTGAAATCGCATGATATGCGACATAAACAGTCATATCTTTTGGTCGCGTTGACTTACAACAACAACAACATTCATTTATTTTCAGGCTACTTTGGCCCATAGATACCTGACAGACTAACATACATAATGATAAAATACAAATTGTGTTAGTAAATATATAGAACCTTTAAACTATGTTAATAACACTTCACTTGTGCACTATGTCAGTGTACAAGCTTACAAGTTTGATATTTTCATTGCTCCAAGGGGTTGCAATCCTGAGTATTTAGTATTAATTTCAGCTTGATACCGCCACGCATTCCTGAGAAAAAGGGTCTTGACAGACAGACAGACGGACAACAAAGTGAGGGTTCCGTTTTGCCGATTGAGGTACGAAATCCTAACAAAACATACATTTTGACCGTGTAGGTATTGTACTTTTGTAGGAAACAGATGTTGTTTTTTTTTTTAAATTGCCTTTGAAAAATTCGGAATGATGTACTAAATACGAGGTATTCGTTTATTCACCCTGTATAATGTCGTGGCAGCAACACGATGAAGAAGAAGTATGCACTATTGAAAAAGAGATTTTTTTTTTGAATGCTACTATAAATATTGTAAAAAATTGTTGTGCCCGACAGGGTCCATGTGAACTTTATTATTAATTGAAGACCTTTGTAAAACACATGTGATATGCAATAAAGAATTGAATTGAATTGAATTGAGAGGCCAAATTCAGCAAAAGCTAATACAAAGTTGGTACCACTAAACATTCCCTCTTAACGATGAAATCATGATTTTTAAAACTTTACTCAACATAAGTACGTTACGCATACAAATACATAAATGGAAACCAAAGCTTCATAACAATCTGAATCACCCATAAAACTGTGTAAGACTCCTCGACGTGGGTATAAACGGTATAAAAGATAGTACGGACGTTAGACTTTATGATAGAGAGTTACGTGGTTAGGAAATATAGTTCCATGAAAGTAGAGGGCAACTAAAAATAGAAAGATTGTATAATACTCCTTTGGTAACCCCAACTTATACCTTTGTTGTCACAGAAATTAGGTTTGGAATTGGTAAATTATTAAGAACTACGGAATCACGGTTTCACAAAATTAACGTATAGAATGGTTTGAAACATACTCAATCAAAATAATACGTTATTGATAGCATTTTTAATAATGAAAGGTGAATCAAAAAGCGAGTTGGACTCGCGCATTAAGTAATAAGGGAGTCCCCTTTAAATTTTAATATATTTTTATTATTTATATATTAAGTTGTTATAGCGGCAGTATTGTATTGTATTGTATTGTATGCGGGCTGGTGTCCGCAACTCCACGTCTAAGCGCGTATTTTGCGTGTTGATGTTATAGCGGCAGTAATATACATTTTGTGAAAATTTCAACTGCCATATCTACCTATCACGGATCATAAGATACAGCCCGCTGACAGACAGACGGACGGACGGTCGGACAGCGGAGGCTTAGTAAATGGTCGCGTTAGTTACCCTTCGGGTATGGAACCCTAGATATTACGCCAAAAGGAACAACTCCAGCTTTCCTAATCATGGCAATTTCTCCTGAGCTCTTACATTACAACAGAAGAACAGACATACCGTGTTACTCATAGTAACCACTAACAGTGGCCGTTTACGAGTATATTATTACGATGTATCTTTATGTAGGATGATTTACGAAGTGGGCATGTGTCGAGCACTCTAAACGCCTGTTCGCGAACCAATACATAAAGATACTTAGAAATAAAGTGGCCAGTACACGTGTTATGCGAAGGCCAATCCGGGTGTGAATGAATGCGCTCAGCTTGTTTCGACATGTGCCAAAATAATGGGAAAAATTCGGTCATGTATAAAACTACGGATGAAGAAAGATAAGATTGATATCTTGACGAATAGGTGTAGACGTTATGTAATTGAACGTATATTCTGTAAGTAGGAACTTACAGAGTAATAGCAAAAAAGAAAGAAAAAGGAATAAATGACAGCGGCTGCGTGACAGTTGACAGGGGAAAATGGAAGAAAAAACGTGTTGTGCAGACCATAAGTAATAATATGGGACTGGTTGGTCGATGACTCTAGTTAGGTAGGTACTTATATATGTTTTGAAAATGGAAAATGACCATTAATAGTAGTATGAATGACATCGATGAAAGGACCAAAACAATCATGAGGTAACCGATTCCAACTGACGATAAAGTTTTTTCTGAAAACAAAGTATTCCTGAAAGCCCAATACCAGAAGATAGCCACCATTTGTAATGGGAATGAACAAGATTTATTGCACGCTGAAGTTTACAAAGTGCCTTGTTTGATGTTCTTTCCTCGATACAACCATCTGCAAAGAAAATCAGTATAGTAATTCTGTATAAACAAAACTATTTATATCTACGATTCCGTGTTAGTTTTACTGTTAGAGGTATTACGGTATTTGGGTAATATTGTGGATTCTTGCTATGTTTATTGATATGGATATAGAAACGGGAATTCGAACAAAAAATTCGTAGGCCAGACGGAACAATTGGAATATTATCATCGCGTGTTGTAGATAAAATTGAATCTGCATCCCATAATTACATCGATATTTTTATTCTCCATTTTTTCAAATTCAGAGCATTTATTTCAAATTTTCAATTAGATCATTACAGGCACTTTGGAATGTCAAACACAAAAGAATGAAGCTACAGTACCAGTCCCAAGCCAAATATCTTGAAAGTATTGTAGTTGCCCATGCCAAAGCGTAGATCTCTATGGAGGAAAATGGGCAAGAAAATCCATTACTTATACGAGTTTATTAGCTACCTTGGAAGTGAATACAATTTTTATAGTGTTATAAACTGACTATACAATACAAACTTAAAATAATAATAAAAATACGTACGTGTTGGGAACCAACCAATCAACCAACATAGTTGGGAATAGGCTAGGTAGATTAGATGATGATGGGCAAGAGAATAATGATGAGACAATTAAGACTGTTCTCGAAACGTGCTGGTTTTAAAACTTTCCAAGTGTTGAAATAAACACCGTTCGCTCTATCGTAGATAATAATGTTAGAATTACACAACTCGGTATATTTAGAAACACTGTCGTATTATTTTGAGCAGAGGATTTACTTCCGTAGTAATGGACAAGTAACCAGAAACAAGAGGATGATGTAAGATCCCAAAATATATTATTTCAGTCCAAAATATTGCGTGTGCGACTATTAATCATTGGTGGGAAGCGGTAAATGTCCAGGAGAGGAACATTGTGTTTTCCGTATACTTATGGAAATGATGATAGTGGCCGATGCAGTCAGTGGTATAATCGCTGTACTTGATTGGAGGCTTAGATTATATTGGTGGCAGCACCACCGATTGTTATTTTGTCAAAAGCAGACTGTAATTGAAAACTTGAATAAGGCAATGTTACAGTGTTAGATGAAATTGAATACTCGAAAGACTCAAAATGGCTTCATTGTCTTTGAAATCGATGACGTCCGTTATTGTGCAGAAAATCCTAGTTAGTAACACATGAAAACAAAAAAAAAATGATTATACCATGAGATTAAATCTTGCATTATCGAAAGAAAAACATGTTCTGATCAGAAAAAGTAACTATTACCCCAACATTATGTTTTTTTATAAATAAAAATAAATGAAACCATACCTTATTTTTTCAATTTTAGGGATCGTGTCACACTTTAATATTCACCAGCATTTTGATCCCGTAAAACGATGCTAATGAGTTCAAAGCCAGCCGATATTGACGGAAGACACCAAAGATTTATTGACGAAACGGGCGTTCCAATTACTGAACCAATTTGTACGATTGATCAGAACATGCAAATCTAGATAGGAGACATCTTCGATGTTTGTAAGATCATGATTCTACGAGATTTCGGTCAAAGACTGCATTATTGAGAAAGGTTAGGATCGTTCCCCAATTGGGTTGATCTCAAAATTATAATTTCTCTACACTCCTCAAGATTTATATCATCCTGGTATCAAGGAAAGATGTCTGGCTACTAATTGGCTGTATTTCCTTAGAATATTAATGTTTTATAACGCTACTGCAAATCCAAAAACATCATATTTAGCTCAGTTATTGGTTATTGAAATGTAAACTCAGTAATTTTGATGTATGTTTGGGTTAGTAGTGGCAGATTCCAGGAAGTCGGTCGAAAGCTTGTTTTTCTAGCGGTTCTGTGTTTAAATTAAGAGGATATTATTTTGACCTTCGAGGATTTCAGTATTTTTATGTTTTGGTAGTTGTAATGTTATAATGTTTTGTGTTGCTAGGGACTATAGCGCAACAATAATTTTATATTGTTTCATTTGTCAAGATTTTCTTAGTTAATCGGAGGAAGAAATGGTCTATTGTGTACTTTTAATGCCATTTAAACTTTTAACACTGAAGTAGCTTACGCTAAGCTAGCTAAACATTCTACGTTCTGTGGAGCTACTACTAACGAGTTTATTCTACTAGAAAGTTAGCCAAAAATAAGACAAACTGACCCAGTACTATGACTGTCCAACCTTCAGCTGTTACACTTAACTAAATTCCAACTTTATTTTCCAACAAATAGAGTTCATTTTCCTAATACTACATAAGAAAAAACATGGAAATTTCCTTAAGAAATAAAATAAAGAGACCGTTCGTAAATGCTGGTTGATTATTTTATAAGTAAACGCGTTAGCCAGATGGCGATAGTAGTTGCCAAATACAATGATAGGACTTTCGTGAAAGATTTATCGAGTGATAAATTGTTGTATACGAACGAATATTTATTGTAAATCGGAACAATTTCGTGTTATTGTGAAACAGAGCATGAACACAGTAAGAAACTAACTTCTGTGAAATGTAATCGATTTCTTGCTTTGTTAGAAGCCATTGCCAAGCTTATTAAGAAGCTGTTAAAATATGAAGAGAAACTCGTTGAAAACGAATTGGTGTGAATAATGGGATTGGCCAAGCTTTTGTCATAGCTATTTTGACTGAAAACGCATCGGACATGCACGTGAAATAGGTCTACATAGTACTTAACGTTCTGAAGATAACTGTTTGTAAATAGAAAACGTGTGTTTCTAAGATTTTACTTATATAAACTTCATGAGTGGAAGTTGTGAGGCTTCGATGTAGTTAATAACCAGACACAGATTAAATGTTAGAAGTAGCAAGACGACAGGGTCATTTATATTCAGAGAAACCGCATACAATATTAGGAAAAGGTGTGAGGTGCCAATGTCAAACATTTACTCTGAAATATCCTTCTCATCTTCATTCTAATTTTGACTTTGTACATGTTGATTTCCATCATTCTCATACTCTTTTTATCGAGTGGTTTGCCTAACCTGGTGTCAGAGTTTTATGCCGCCCAAGAGCCTCTGACTTGGCTTTACATGCCGTCGAGAAATATCTCTCAGGCATGCTGGTTTCCTCACGATGTTTTCCTTCACCAAAGCAAGTGATAATTATAGCCGTACTGCCAACTGATGAATAAAGCCCCTACCACAGAACGTGATGCGCCCTCGTTCCTTTTTATAAAGCCACGTCATTTACTCCAAATTTTAACCACTTCTAAGGTACAGTAAAGAAAGCACGTTTCTCCACCCTACTCCTATTGTCAGTTAAGAGACGGGGAGCCTGAAAGAAGGAAATGGGAATCCCTCAGTAAATTGCTTCGGCCATGTTGAGGTTGCTATGTTTCCTGTTACGGGCGGCATACTAAGTAGGCTGTTAGTGGATGTAATTTTGATAGAATCGTTACTTTGGTAACGTTTGGAGCAAAATGTATATGGGGAGGAATGACTGAAATAAAATCGTTGGGTACTTTCGACTGGTTAGCTTCTACCATCCTTCAGTTTGCTAATCTTCTCTATTCACACGTAACACAAGGCAGACACTCTTTCACTAATATTGCTGCGTTCATAACTATTACATTCGTTCAGGGGGGTACTATGACGTCTTAAAGCAGGAGCAATTCCAGTGTGGGAAATGATGGCGCTAGACGACCTGTATAGTTCTGTCTCTTTCCCACACTGGAATTACTCCTTCTGTAAGATCTCATGGTAGGCCACCAGACCTGCATAGTACGTGGATTTATCGAATTTAAAAATAAAACGTAATATCCATGACTTCGTAATTGTTCACGCGGCATTCAAACTTTAATACCCCTTCATCAGCATCCTGTTCTTTATCTTGTCCGATTCTACTTGGGGTCGGTGCAACAAGTCTTCTTACATACATACCAACTTCGAACCCTATTATTGTTCAAGTCCGAGGTCATCGAGAACGGATTCACGATACACCTCTGCACTCTCAATCAGCTCACCTACAGCTAGTCTGACATAGGCTTAACTAAACTTGTCGTCGGTCAAACGAGCATAGTTCAACCGATGAGGGATTAGGATTGCGCAAGTTTTTGGATTGTCGGCTATCTATTTTTGGAGCTCGAAAGCTCAAAGACAAGCCGTCGTCGGCCATAGTGAAGCTTTGGACACCGGTCTATCGGGGACTTAAAGTAACCAACCATACTTGCTATTTAACTTACCCTAATAAAGGAGCTGCTGAAAATTATGCAGATCCTTTTCCTGTAAACAAAAGAAAATTATGTTAAATATTTACATAAAACATAGACCAAAAAAGAAACCTACCTTTGTCAATTAAAAAATTTGATAATTTAATGCTAAACAGGAACGCTAATAAGAAATGGCCAGTAAATACGATAAAATTGCAAGGCTAGTGGATTTACGAGCAATGGAGTCTTGGTTGATTACATAAATACAATATGTTAAAAAAACCTTGTCCGATTCGTGAGGGTATTATTAGGTATCGAGATAAGATTATTTTTATGTAATCCGTTTTGAGTATGATTTAAAAAAAAAACTCTGACTTATTTTGACATTATTACCAAATTTTCCCAAATACATTATTAGGTACTAACACTAGTGTGTTGTGATGTTTATGTATTACTAACAAATTGCATTTTATAAAACATTTGTTTTTTCTTAATATAATTAAAATAATTATACTAAAATGAGGAAACGTACATGGCAACACAGGGGACATGAACGTCATAAAAAAACAATTGACGATCAAACATACTAATGCCGAAGATAGTGTTGTCACGTTTTAAAAGTTTTTTAGATTTTAGGAAAATGGTGGTAGTTTGGGACAAAAATTTTAAAGTCCATATTTGTTTTACTGTCACGAATATTTTATGTTTCTTATTTTATTTGGTATTCCCCCATTTGGATGCCCCATTTGGATCGGACAGGTTTTTTTTTTAACATATTGTATACGCGTTAAATATGCATACGCCTTAAAAAGGTACAGGCTTTTATAATTAAAACACATTTTATACACTAATAACTATACGAATTCGTTAGTTTTTGATGGCATTTATACTAAAGTATATAAAATATCATACGAAAGATACGAAATTATTTATAGTTTTACAATAATTGCTTTTGTGGATTATGTTGTTTACCCGCCGAAAAGTTATTATTTAAAAATAATAGCAATTAAATAAAGATCATAGTTACTTTCTGTAGAAATAATGATTACGAAAACTTTTGAACTTGTAACTCCTATACATTGCTGAGAAATAATGTATTCAATACATTATTTCTCAGCAATGTATAGGACATTGTACATTGCTGAGAAATAATGTATTCAATACATTATTTCTCAGCAATGTATAGGAGGCGTTATATTATTGTTTTATTCCTGGAGTTATGTCACAATGAAAATTGTATCGAGGACGTTTTTGTAGAAAATGGTTCCAAAAACCTTTATTGTCATAAACTAACAAATTCGTTTAATTGTAAATTAAGAAGAAGTCCCGAGAAACGAGTTCTCAAGTAAGAAAATTCGAGCCACTTCAGTCACTTGTATCAAAAATCCTAAAATGTATGAAAAATAAGTTCGATCAAGATGCATAGAGCGTGGTCTACCTAGCATTTTCTCAACTGTGTTGAGGTTCCAATCCAAAGGATCCAGCTGAATACCAGTATTTTACATGAAGTGACTGCCTAACCGACCACCACAACAGTTACTGGGTGACGCAATAGTCCATAATAACACAGGCTGTCAAACTTTCGAACTGTAAGAGGGCAACTTGTTATTTCCTTCACTCACCGGTTTTAGAAAATTTAATTACAAATAAACTCAACGTTTAAGTTTAAATTGACAAACATTTTGGTCCATCTTGGTGACGACACGACTGCAACAATGCGATCCATATCGACGAGCAGACGACGGAAGATAATGTCCAACGTCTTTGTTGTTCAACACAATGAGATTCTATTGATGACAGTATTAAATTAACTGGCTACTTATTTTCTGGTTCCTTTTAAAGTTGTTTGTGCCATTTTTCTTCGGTGGGATATTATTTTTTGTTTCAACGTGTGTGAACAAGCTTAATAACAAGAAGCTTTAAAATTTGAGCTCTTATTCCATAGAACTGTTTTTTTTTTTAATATATTTTTATTATTGACAGGTATTGTTTTCATCGAATCGTTAGTATTATTTAAAGTAAATAAAGTCATATCTAATAGAAGGTGAGCTTCTTGCTATTGGCAAATGGAAATACACCGTTCATAACAATCACGGGCATCAAACTAGATTCCGGGTAGACCAACGAGTCTATTCTATTCTAGACCATAAATAGTGAACTACATGTGTTGGAGAAAACATGACACATGGAACATAGTAAATATCTTGTTTTCAGTGCTAATTAATGTTAGTGACCATGTCAGTTTAGAAACGTTTAATTATGTGTTGCAGAGCTTCCTTTATTAAAAACCGGACAAGAGTGAATTCGACTCGGGTGGAGAGGGTTCCGTAATTATGTTTATAGGTTTCCCTGTAACGTTTATGCAAAGAACTACTTTTTTGTTTTCTCTTACTGTTTCGGAGTTAAGGTGGGGAGGAGGGTGGTCAATTTTCTAATTTACCCCCCAAAAGTGGCTCCCATCTTTAAAATTCATTAATACGTTACACGTCCAATCGTCTATCTTTGGGTCACCGACTTACATTATGTGTACCAAATTTCAACAAATTCGGTTCAGTAGTTTTGGAGTAAATTGGCTGTGACAGACGGACAGACAGACAGTCCTATAAGGGGTTCCGTTTTTTTCTTTTGACGTACGGAACCCTGTAAACCTGTGTGTTTACAGGGTTCCGTACGTCAAAAGTTTTGTGGTTCCGTTTTGTGCAAAATGTCACACATGAATCAATTGTTTAAATAACTCAATTGTTTCTTCAAACATTCCTCGTTAAGATATACTATTGAAGCCATATAAATATTTTCTCCAGACATTTTCCTGCTCCCATAACCTTCTCATGTCAAAAGATATTGTTTGCCTTTCATTTCCTTGAGGGAATATTAGGGTAAGGGTTCCCCAAATATTCTTAAAAAGGTCACACTTGAAAAACAAATGAATATGTAATTTTTTCTCAATTCGACGTCTTGTTTCTGTTTAATATTAAAACAAGTCACTCAATTAGGAAATGGCCTAAAGGAATAGGAATTTCCTTATCTTTTGTTATAGGTAATCCCATCAGACACCTCAGTCACCGGGTATTAGATACGAATATTCAGGCTTGTTTAGGATAGATACTCATACTTTATCGTCAATTAAATTCACTGACAGACAACACAGACTAAATAAAGGCTTACAAACGATTAGCATGAATTCATCTCCTAAATATTTTTTATGATAAGAACAGCGAAGCAAATTGAAATTGTTGAGTGTGATAACCAAATCGCACACAACAATTTCAATTCGCTTTCGTTGTTGTATTCTGGCGCTGGTTGCACACACGACACTGCAGTGCGTGCGTGCGTATAAGGTATTTTTTTCTTACCTCAAACAACTGTAAACGCTTTAAAAGCACTGCAATAAAAGGTCTTACTTACGAATTAAAGCCGGCTAAGTGCGTATCGGGACACACATAGAGTAGGGACCCGTATTCGGAATGAATAATTAAATATTTTATGCCAAGAAATGCTGCAATGCTGTAAGTTTGTTAACGCAATATTGAGCGATTTAGCATTTTACTTTAAGACCTTAGACTTCTTATAAATTTTCCTGCAGTCTTTAAGATATTAACTATATTCTGTATTATTTTCAAATTTTAAGAGTTTTAGGTTCAAAGATTAAGAAAAGGGAGAGGGGGGCGATTTCCTAAAAAAATGGAAAAAAATATACTTATTTGAAACCTTCAGAACATAACTTTCATTTGAAATGTCACGTGGTACAGTTAGCAAAACTTGTTTTTTTACTTCCTGATTTGCCCCTAAAAGTGACGGTCCATATTCAACATTCGTTTATTTACGATACACGTGTTTTCGCTACAGATATTTACGAACGAATATATGATATGTGTTCGAATTGGTCCAGGAGATTCGGAGTAGATTGGCTATGACAGATGGACATTGGACAGACGGACTGACACACGAGTGATCCTATATGGGTTCCGTTTTATCATTCGGACGTACGAAACCGTAAGAAACTGAGTTTATTGCCTCGTTGGACTCGGATCGATCTTTAGGTTAAGCCGTGCTTATCAAGGTTGGTACCTGGATGGGTGACCACCCATTACATACCAATTTCCCCCGTGCCTTGGAAAGCACGTTAAGCAGTTGGCCCCGGCTGTCATTTGACGACCCGAATGGCGCAGCGGTTGTGAGGCTGCCTTACGTTCTTAGGGTCCCGGGTTCGAATCCCGGTAGGAGCAAATGTTTGTGTGGTGAGCATGGACATTTGTTTCCGAGTCATGGATGTTTATTATGTATAATAAGTATGTATTTACAAACAAAAAAGTATCTATGTAGTAGTATCAACTATCTGGTGTCCACGACACAAGCCTGGTTCTTAGTGTGGCACCTAGATGGCGCTGTGTGTAATGTCCAGTGATATTTATTTATTTATTATTTATTTGTAGATCTTTGACAGTCTTTAAAGGTAGTAAGTGGCCCGAAAATCTGACAACCAGTCTCACCAAGGGGTATCGTATTAACCAGTACTAACTGGTGATGGAGGTCAGATAGGCAGTCGCTCCATGTAAAATACTGGTACTCAGCTGCATCCAGTTAGACTGGAAGCCGACCCCAACATAGTTAGGGCACCAACCAGCGAAAAAATACAGCGTTATTTTCATCCCCTAACCAACCACCATATAATTCAGTCTAACGTATTCCCGATACCAATCAGTCGTCTACCTGAACAAAAAAGCATTTTTCACTCTGTCTACCCGTACTTAGGGTTGACAATTGATTGATGAGGGTTGGTCCATACGGTTGAATGTTGCTCTTTGCCCAATTATTTGCGTTTGTAGAAAATACGTGCTGAACCTAAGTATTATAATTGGATTTGCGCAAGAGATAAAAGCTTTTTGTAATGGGATAAGTGCTGCCTAAGTTTGTAGAGGGACGTCAATTTGGGGTAATGAGGCTGTATCGTTAGGATTTGGGATAGCCTGTTCATTCCGTTGAGTTTTGTATAAAAACGATTAGCTCACCCTAAATGGTATTTTGAGTCCCTTTTCAGGATCTTTCAGGTATTTTATGAACATTAAAGGTACATCAAGTTACTAGAAATTGACAATATATCTCATTCGATTATGAACTTAACCGTCAAAATTTTATGGTTCAAAATCATTTGGATAAATTTGACAGTTAGTTGTAACTTTATGTGCCACTGAGTATCGAATTATATAAAGTAGAATTATTCTACTGCCCATTTTCTCTGACACTAGGAACCACCTAAATGACAGCCTAATGCATACTGTTGAATTTTCATCGCTCTGCTCTGCAGCGTGTGACAGTTATAAGGTATCGCCTAGTTAGTTAACAACGTAGTGTTAGCAAAACTCTCTACTGCCTCATTGGTGTAGTTGTTGCAATCGCGACTGCTGAGCATGAGGTCCCGGGTTCGATTCCCGGGTCGGACAAATTGTTATGGTTCCGTCATCAGGAATTTATCAGTAGCAGCCACGTAGTCTGGATTTGTGCCTGGTTGATGGAAATAGGCTCGCCCCCTATTACATAATAAATAAATAATAATAAAATGTTTTGTTTGTACGCAAAAACCACACAATACAATTTAGTGACAGGATTTTGTTGTACAACAGAGACAATTTATGAATGAACGTTTGACTTCTAAAGTAGGCAACAAGCCTGTATCTTGTAAGCCCGACGTACGGTGACATACATCTATACATATAAAAACACCGTGTAAGTACTTGTAATTACCTTTGTACAAATAGGTAACTAACTGAACACTTTGGACTTAAACATACTTGGTGAAATGTGGGTGTACTATTAGGTACATCCCTGCCTAACCCTTCGTGGATTAAAGACGTGATGTTATTTGCGGTCTTCGACTGGCGACCCCAAAAAATATTTAAATATTTTATTTTTTCATCTTTAAACATATATACAAACATCAATAACCCATCATCTATGGAGTATCGCTAGCTAATTTTATTTGACCCTTTACTTTAAATCATCGTACTGAAAATAGATAAAGCAGTTGGCATTCTGTAGTTTCCACCTACCCCCACGGGAAAACGGCGTGAGTTTATATAAATGTTTATAAGAATAGTTATATTATTTAAATATATTTATTATCATCTTTATATAATATGTAATCTTTAGTTGAAGCTTCGTTACGGATAATTGCGATCGCTTGATTTGAGCATTAGTACAGACATTGTTAATGTATTCAGCAAATAGAATATGTATTACCTGTCAGCATCTAACGTTGATTCATTGAGTTATGTACCGTGATTGACGTTCGATTAAGAGTCGCTGGTAGCTCCAGGCATATCTGATAGGTATTCGAGATAGCGATCAAACATTATTCATGAAATCATGACATTCAGTCACGGGTCATGTAATTCGATATTTCTCACTGCAAATCTCTCTGTGCACGACATAATATAATATCACGCCTATAGTCCCCGAAGGGTTAGGCAGAGGGGTACTCAATAGTACACCCATATTTCGCCTCCCGCATTTATGTTTAAGTACCATGTAATAGCCTCGTCCGAGTCTATTGCTATCAATCGGGTGTCAGAAACCAGGGGCCTTAGTCTGCTATTGCAATAGTGTCAGAATGGTCAATAATTGATTTAATAAGGCCCCTAGCCCACGGCGCATTGAAGCGCGTTCGAAACTCGTTTGACGTGCGTACAAAGGTTAATTCGTCTGCGCGGGGCCTTATTAAATCAATGATAGACCATTCTGACACTATTGCAATAGCAGACTAAGGCCCCAGGGGCTGGTCACCTTTTTCGTGGGTATCGGTAAAGCTGGTAATTTTTTCTCGAGAATTTATTGAAACAGCAAAATTGTGTGTCCTGTATCGTATACATTTAATTCACTTTTCAAACAATTTTACTTACTTTCAAATACATTTATCATTCAAATCGACAGTTATCTTGAAGTGGGTTATTTACCATGTTTATTATTTAAATTGAGTTCCCAATATTTCAACATTTTTGCCAGCGTCAGTTTCGAGATCGTGGCGCTTGCAACAGTGCCGAAATATCGGAAACTCAAATTAAATAATGATTAAACTACTGTTACCTATCTTTGCCAAGCTCTGTGCCAAGGATAGGAAGAAGAATATACATTTAGCAAACAGAAGTGAAGATGTTTAAAGAAGTCAACGAGGTCCACAAATTAATGAATACAACCGTTTATTGTAACTTGGAACAAAGCATCAATCACTGAAACTAACCCAAACCGCCACAAATTATAACGAATTCAATAAATACAAAATTGTTTAAGAAAATAGCGAGTAAGTACACAAAGTAGGTAATTATATATCTTAAAGCCCTTTGAGCGTTATTCCCAACAAAAGTCTACCAGAGTATCTCGCGACCAGCGATAATACCAAGTTGTCTTTCCTTTCCATAATGTACGTACAACCTCTTTTCTTCTTATTACTACGTGAAACCTCATTTCTTCCTAACAATACTATGACTTCCCGTATAATTCCAATAGAATATAGTCACGTGAGCGTAGCCACGGGCACAGCTAGTTAATAATAAAATATAAAATATTCCATTTTAAGTGAAAATTATAACCATAAATAGCTAATCATGCATCGAAAACAATTGATATGCAAATCGATTGTCTACAAACAAACAATTTCAAAAAACAAAAGATGAAAGGCACTTTATTTCCGAAACAATACGGGGATACCTTCGGAGTTTCCCTATAAAAGGTACCTACGTTGAAACCCTCTCAAATTCTACCAGTACATATATATATAAACATATCGTTTGTTTGTACGTTCCTACACTTGACCAAAGGGATAGCGAAGGCCGGATCGAAAATGACCCGCTTTATTTAAAAAGATCCGACCCCAAGTTGGTGATCTCTTTTCGTTGGTATTTTTCACATTAAAATGGCTGCCATTAGGTGTACTGACAGTTGGGAATGTAGGTCATTTTTTGTTGTTGGTATATACCTAATTTAAAGGTTTGAAAAGCTTTTTATTTCACACTAGGTTCTGCCAGCGCTTAGCACCCACGTTCTACCGGTATAAAAGTCCTATATCCTAACCGAGTTATATATTTGTATGTTCAATTTTATCCACATCTATTGAGCCCTTTTTCCATCACCTTTAAAAATATGGTTTCATCGAATTCACTTTGGGCATCAGCTTAATATACAGGGTGAAGGGAAACCGACGCACAGAAAATTTCATTGGTAATTTTAAAATAATCAGCAGTTTTGTAGGCAGCAGATGTTTTTTTCTTTTTGTTCTGAATCATGTACTGAATAAGCGGTAATCGTATGCGCAACGGTGTCCCTTCGACCATAAGTAAACAAGCATCATTACATAACCATCACGTACTATATCGTCGTACCTAATGTGTAACCATTTTTAGCTATAACCGTTTCCGTCAACAATTGGCGATACAACAGTTTCCGCAAACAATAATAACTGTGACTAAGTATCACATGATACACATTAATAGTACATGGGTAAACATTAGTACCTGATGAATCATTCCACACAAAATATTACTAACATTGCCAAATATACTCCCCAATACCGAAATACTTCGGTATATTTCGGTTTCACAATACTAATAGAATACCGAATAAATCTATTCAAATCTCCTGATCTACATTGGATCCACTTATTGTTGGTACAGCTCAAAGGTTTTCCCTCACAGAATGATAGAGGTAAACAAACAGAGTCCCAAAGCCTTTATTTAATGTTATTTACTGTTTCATAGTAACATGAGGAGGATTTCTGGAATAATACAATGTTTTAACAGGTGTTTATGCTTACTTAGGTATCCACTTTATGAACTTAAAGGATACTGAAGGGATTTCCCTGAAATTTATTCTAGTCTTACCAAAGGGAATCGTATTACCCAGTACTAATTGGATTTTGGAGGTCAGACAGACAGTTGCTCCATTTAAAATACTGGTATTCAGCTGAATCAGGTTAGACTGGAAGCTGATCCCAACATACTTTTTAAAAGGCTAGGTAGATGAAGGGTTATGTATGAAAAACTATTCACTGTAGAGTCGACTTTTATTTATATAAATTGCATAGTACACAGTCCTATTTTCAGCAAAGAAAAAACACACATATTTTACAAGTGTACTTGTAAAATAACTTGAGTGTCGGATGGGAACTAGGTACTTGATATAATGACATATTGTAAGCCTCACCTCCTAAAGGCGGAAAAATGAACAAAGGATGGTCAAGAAAATATACTTAGTACTGAATTCAGTTTCAAATTACTCACTTTTATATGGTTATTTTATCGTGGGGTCGCTTCTATTAAAGTATAACTTATGCAAAGAAAATCAAAAACTTTGATCGTTGATAGTTTGTAAATTACTAACTACGATAGCGTATTACTTTTCTTCCAGTATATCCTATCATACTTTGTCGTTGACAATTTTCTTTAAAATTTACGAGTCAAAAATTTAAAAATTTAAATTGTAGATAATTTAATTTTTCTATTTGCTGATAATGCATGATTATTGTGTGTCTGTATACCAGAGAGTTTAAATCCGAAAAAGTTGTTTTTGTGGCAACACCACCTCGGAAAAATGCAATCTTTAGCCAGAGAAGGTCAAACCTCTTGGTTCTTTCATCGAGCCAACAAAGACCCTTCCATCTCAGCAAAAAGCACACCAACTTGTAAAGCTTGAAACATATCAGGTGGCCTACCATAACGTCTTAAAGCGGGAGTAATTCCAATGTGGTAAAGAGATGGCGCTAGACGACCTGTTTAGCTCTGTCTCTTTCCTACACTGGAATTACTCCTGCTTTAAGACGTCATAGTAATCCCCAGGAGTAATTCCTGTGTGGGAAAGAAATGGCGCTAGACGACCTGTATAGCGCCATCTCTTTCCCACACTGGAATTGCTCCTGCTTTAAGACGTCATGGTAGGCCACCGGTCGACCGCAGCAAAGACAATACTTTACTGATGTTCAATCTTACCCAATCAGACAATAACTAACCTAATTTTATAGATGGTCTACCTAAATGTGCATTCGAATATCGGAAATTGTGGACGAACCGTTCTAACTGTGTGTTAAGTAAAATATCTAGAAATGCTTTTGACTGGACACTACAAGCAAAGGATCGAATTTTCTACCGCAATGCGGGGACGACTACTTGTACCTAATAGTAAGCAGGAATAGGTAACCAATGTATTAAACTGATTAAAAGCAAAATAGAAACGCTTATGATAAATCATCATCATCATCATCATCATCATTCTAGCCGAAAGACGTCCACTGCTGGTCATATGCCTCCCCCAAAGGGGGCGTGATTGCCATAATCGCCACGTTTGGGGGCAGGTTGGCAATCGCAGTACGGTTGTTAAAAAATCACAGAGAATGCTGCTGCCCATTCTCTGGTAAGTCCCTTAGTCGTCTCTTACGAAACCCACGGGAAGATATAAGATGGTGCTATTCTTTGCGTCCGACACCATAGAGCACAAAGAGTAAAAAAAAATTGATAAATTATTGATAGTACCAATCAATAATGAATCAAAAACCAAAATATTTTTATTTCACATAGGCCTAGATAGATGGGCACTTATAAAAGTCGACAAAAAGGTGCACGGCTCGGGTTGGTCGTTTCCTATGGAGAAGAACCGAAGAACTCCATGGTTACTCTTTTCAAATTATTTGGTGTAACAATATTAGTACTTAAGTATGGGGGGGACAGCATAGGCCCGACAATAAGTTGTTGCCTAATACACAAAAAATGTAAAACTAGATAAAAAGTTAACAAAAGTTAACAAGCATCTGGGAATCTACAAAGCCTACAATGTTCACACATTCACAAAAATCGGTAAAAAAGAATCTATACAAAGGTAAGAAAATATTGTAAAATAGTAAATTAAACAAGTGACACAAATATTGTCATCAGTGCTGTAACTATTCTGAGCAAAAGATGTATAAATGATTTGAAAACTATTGTAAAAAATGTGGTTAGAAAGATGGGAAAAAATGAGATTGAGAATAGTTAGAGACATCCACATAATTGTGCCGTTTATGAGCTACCATGGAAGCCGCATGTGCAGAAGGAACTAAAACCAAACTTCTTTGTCTTCGACGTGGTCCTTGATTTTGTAATGCTTTTCCAATCAATTGGGAATCTGGTTTATTTTAATCAAATATTATAGTGTTGTTGTTACACAGATGAAACATTAGATATAAAAGAATATTTTAAATTGCGTTTAACATTAAATTTTACATAGATTTATAGTTTTAAGCGAAAAAAAAAATTTAAGAATTAACATATTATTTAAAAAAAAATTAAACATCTTTATTATATTGTTTTGGATTTCAAGCTGTTGATTTTTATGTTTAAACAATGGTGATGTATGGTGAAGTGAATGAAAACGGCAAATTCTTAAACTTTGAATTTCGAAAAATAATGCAATCCTCATAGCATTATAATATTGTTCGCAATTCAAACCTATGGCTTGTCACGTTTTCGATTCAGACTATGCCATTGGATACATAATTATGATTGTACTTGAAGTGAAATAAATTAATAAATTACATCCGTGCCATAAATCGTATTTGTCGAAATATTTTAATCAATGATACAATATGGACTATCTATTACAAGGGACTTACATATAACTGTCGAAATGTGGATGTACTAAAAGGCACATCTTTAACCCAGGATTACAGTTATGTTTAATCAACGATCTTAAAACTTAAAGTCTACAAAAGTAAAGTGAAATCTAATACATTCGTCTTTCAATGTACTTCGTTACAAGTTCACTCGCAACAGTGCAATTTGTACGTCTCCTCATGCTCCAAATAATTGTGAGTAAAGTTACAACCTCCAACAAATCAATATATCACTAAAATCGCAGTTTGCACCGTGTGATCGCCGCAGATAGTCGTAACTCACTGATCATAAAGGTATTCTAGTTGTAAATCCACGCTAGTTTCAAATCTGTTGGCGTAAACTGAAGATAGACTATCGTTTCAAAGTGTCAGTTTTATAGGTTGAGCATAAAAGCAGGTAAGTGCTTGTAAAACAATATTTTAGTACTATGGTGTTGTAACCTTTGTGCTGTCCAAGGTTATGGAGAAGTCATCTCTTCTTGTGGTTTATTTAATCACTACTGTTCTCAAAATGGCGCGTGGATACATCGTGAGGAACCTGGCATGTCCTAGAACCACATCCGTCTTCAAACTTTTGAAGACATGACTGTGGGACTGGTTCTGGGCCAACCCTTCTCCTAAGTCCTGGCTGGAAGATTATAGATACTAATTAAGCTTATGCTATTATTTTGGACATAAGGACCTTTACCGTTGATGTAAAAATAATGAGATAATCCGGCTCCTAAATTGAGTTTATTAATCCTAAATTGAGTAGTAACCAAAAATAGTTATTGTAGATAGTAATGCTTTAAAAAGGATGTAGCACTTGAAATAGGAGTTCAGAGTATTTATTTTTATACTAGATTTATGCTTGCGTTTGGCCGCAATTCGCCTGATGTGAAGCGATGACGCGGCCTAGGGTGTAGTGAATCAGTTTCTTTTAGACAAGCGTCTCCACGCTTGCCTAAAAGATACTGATTCACTCGAACTTTAAAGATGATCGGGAAACAGAGAAGCCAACAGTGAAGGCCATATTTAAATTTACTCTTCTTTACTTTGCTCCATATTGCTAAAAGTAGTACGATGTGTTGAATATATAGCAATAAAAATGAGAAACACTTCATAATAAATCGAGCATTTTATTATTAAAATAAAACTTTTGCTTCCAAGTACTTACGCTAAGGAAATAATACATTTCTAGCTATATTTTATTCCGTGACTGAGCACATAGATCGCAATTCTAGAAATCACGGAGACAGGCCATTGACTACAGTTTTTTTTTATAGCATAAAAAGTGTTGTGTTTTAAATAACTAATATTTTTGTTAACACTAATATTGCAATAAATGTGTTCAAACACTGTTTTAAACTTTCACGGTATCGGGAGCTCGAAATTAAAGACAATCATGGAAGATATCCCGTAAGTGACAGTTTATGTGTAATAAATGTGTTAGTTTGAAATAGTTTAAGGTTAGTTCACACTTATATCCTAGAACCAAAAATTCGAAGACATGTGACATCTACCAACCCGCACTGGGCCCGCGTGGTGGATTATAGCCTATTCCCTCTCATAGAGAGGAGGCTTGTATCCTAGAACTGGGAACATTATGGGCTGATTATGCTTATGCGTGTTCAGACTTAGACCTTTTTTGTGAAAATGTAAGTAGATGAATTGGTTTTGAAGCCAGTGAGTTACTGGTCAGGGTCTACTTTCTTGTGCAACCTCGTTTTATTTAATTTTTAAGTAAATAAAATGCTTTGAGTTTGAACTTTTATTAAACTTTACTTAATTCCTACGTAATATAATCCGTAATCCGTTATATCGTGTTCCTAACATATTTGCACACGTCGCTTGGCTACCATACCATACCATAGTATACCATAGTAACTTTTTGTAACATCCTCCGAACCTGTGTTATGCATATAAATGATTTGTATTTGTAAATTGTTGGATTTCTAAACGGAACTCAATATGTTAACTTGTCATTCTATCTGTCACAAGTCTCTCTAGTAAATAAGTAAATTGATTTTGACAATCACTTTTTCTTGGCTACCTATGTACTCTCTGGTATCGTAAGTGCTTTAAAAAAAATCCGTGTTAAACACCTAATCGTTTGATTTTGCACATAATCCATCTTAAATGTCTTGCATTTGTCTTATTTTAATTAGTAAGCAAACAGTATTACAGCCTCATGTTCCGTTTCCACCGCAGCACAGCTTCGCCAAAAGGCCTCTTATCAAAGACGGGTGTTTACTTTGTGAATAAACAACTTTACTAAATAAATAGTCTTTGATTCAGAAAATCAACATTCGTAACATGATGTGTGGGTATTAACCAAATAACAGAAAATAATATCACGCCTGTAGTCCCCAAAGTGTTAGGCTGAGATGTACCTTGCATCATCATCATCTGCCTAGCCTTTTCCAAACTTTGTCGGGGTCGGCTTCCAGTCTAACCGTATGCAGCTGAATACCAGTATTTTACATGGAGCGACTGTCTATCTGACCTCCACAACCCAGTTAGTACTGGGTAAAACGATACCCCTTGCTAAAATTAGTTGTCCGACTTTTTGGGTCGCTGACTACCTGTAACGACTGTCAAAGATCTACAGATGACAGCCGGGACCAACGGCTTAAAGTGCTTTCCGAGGCACGGACGAAACTCGGTATATAATGGGGGGTCACCCATACACAGACTAACCTAGGCAAGCACGGCTTAACGTAAAGATCGACCCATTATGGGTTTACCTTACAGTACACCCATAATTCGCTAGTTATGTTTAAGTCCCATGTGATAGGGGGCGAGCCTATTGGACATCAACCAGGCACAGATCCAGACTCCCTAGCTGCTACTAAGAAATTCCTGATGGTTAAACCCAATAACACTTTGCCCGACCTGGGAATCGAACCCAGGACCTCTTGCTCAGCAGTCGCGCTTGCGACCACTAGACCAACGAGGCAGTCAATGTAATCTATTAACTACCTTCTTGCTAAATATTAGGAGTCACCATTTTGGTCATCCAGTGAGATAGAATAGAGTTCATATTCCCTTGCTTTTACACGATCTTAGTAATATGAGTTTGGTCTAACATGTATTCATAAGTTTGAACATATGCACTTAACACAATGCATTTACAGATTCCGCGCATTCGCTTGCGTATTTTCATAATCATGTAATCATATATTTAAGCTACCAGCGGTGTGCTGTGGGCGGGGCCTTCAGCGCAGCATCGTCATGCTGAGTGGTAATCTGCTTGCCGCAGTCAAGACGTGCAAACTGTTATTTTTTTAACCGACTTTCTTCAAAAAGGAGGGGTTCTCAATTCGGTTGTATTTTTTCTTTTTTTTTTATATTTGATACCTCTGAACTCGTCATTTGTAAACCGATTTGAAAAATTCTTTTCTCATCTGAAAGGATATGCTTCCCGATTGGTCCCATAAAAATTTCATCAAAATCGATTTAGGAATATGGTTGTTTTCCTCACGTTGATTGTCACATCACGCGACGTCGCGTGCTGGCGCTCTGATGTGCATCACGCGACGTCGCGTGATACTTGCTAGTTAAATTTGACACACTTCCCGATTTATGATTGCGCTGAAATTTTGCATGCATGTGTATATCGCGAGACAATGCAATATTATGATAACATGGAGCTGATCTGATGATGGAGCTGGAAGGTGGCCATACGAACTCTGTAATAAAACGACGCAACGCCGTCGAGTTTGGACTCATTTGATTTGTCTTGACAAATACTGTAGTCCTAAATGGTAATCAGGGTCTGATGATGGAGCTGGAAGGTGGCCATAGGAACTCCATCAAAACGACATAACCCCATCGAGTTTGGGTTCGTATAATTCATCTTGTCGAGTACTTTGTCTCTAGATGGTACCCAGGGTCTGGAGCTCCATAGCTGGAAGGTGGTCACAGGTAGTCCGTAATAAAATGACACAATCCCATCGAGTTTGGGCTCGTACGATTCGTCTTGACGAGTACTTTGGTACTAAATGGTATCCAGTGTCTGATGATGGAGCTGGACGGTGGCCATAGGAACACCGTTATAAAACGACAAAACCTGATCGAGTTTGGGCTCGTATGAATCGTCTTGACGAGTACTTTAACTTCTTCTTACAATGTAAAAACTAATTCATGACAAGAATTTGTGTGGTATACTACTACTAAAAAGGGTAAAATAAAAAAACTTTCTGCGAAAACAAAACTGACTTCTAAAAAAAACACTAAAAAAGTCTAAAATAACTTTACTTTCGGAAGTCGGTGGCAAAAAAGATACAAACAAAGACACCGACTTCCGAAAGTAAAGTTATTTTAGACTTTTTTTGTGTTTTTTTAGAAGTCGGTTTTGTTTTCGCTGAAAGTTTTTTTGTGCCTTCAAGTTGTACATAAATATTTTTTTTTTTTAACAACGACGGCGCATTTTCTGCTTGATCAACGCGTAGTTGCGTCTACGGCGCGTGCTTAATCACTTAGTTTAAGATTTTGTTTTGTACTTCTTAAAGTATGTCTTCGTTAATCAGCTCATTAAGTTCTGCTCGGACACGGTCACACAGGCGTTTCGTGGGGGAGAGGGTGGGCAAAAATTCACGTAATGAATAGAAGTGACCCCAATGCGGGGATGTCTGTGTTTATTTCAAATCTAATGTATACGTGCTTCTAATAGAGTTTTTTTTTTTATTAACATTTTATGGAGTTCAAAAGTCAAGTCCATTTGAGCGATTTTTTAAATTATTGTTTATGTTTTTTTTTCCTATAGAATAAGCTTTTATAACTAGCCGGCTTTGTTTTTAACTATTTACTCGCATGATCAATTTATCAAAGAACAAACAAAATAAAGTAGAAGTATACCGATTAAGTTGTTACTTTGCAGACGAAGAAAAACTCAAGAGCAAACACAAAAAAAAAAAAAACTGACTTTTATCTGATAAAAATGAAGAGCTCAATTTTCCAATACGATGACTTTAAAACTATTACTGAAATATATTTATTTAAAGCCAATGTAAGTCTTCTTTGAGTAGAACGCGGGAAACTGACTGGAAAATCGGATTTCGACGATTTTCATCAAATATAATCGGATCACTGTAGGTGCTCATGGGAATATGAGCTTTAAAATGTAAGTGCTAAGCTGATTTTTAGCGTAGCTTTGAGCTGTGCGGTAGCGGGCGCGGAATGTACCAGGTTTTCCCTTTGTGGTACTGGTACTTCATATTGTGCTGATAATTATTTTCAGTGTTTTGTGGCCACCATTCTGGAGATTTCAATTATTTTGTGTTGTCCACAACAATGCGATTTTCCGTAACGACTGACTATTCACAGCGAATATTCCACTTTTATTGTAGGGCAATGTTTAAGCTTGGGAGTTATTGTTGTTTTATCAGTAACACTAGAGACGTGATATTTACCATGTTTAGTGTTGGTTTTGAGTTCCCGATATTTCGGCGCTGTTGCAAGCACCATGATCACGGATAAACTGAAGTGTGTGTGTGTGTGTTTACTTAGTTGTGTTAGTTATATCGGGAACACAAAACCAATATGGTAAATATCCCGTTTCCAGTGTAAATGATAATGTTAGTGACTATGAGTTTAAAACTTATACTGTTGCTTCATTCACTGTACATACATACATACTGTTGCTTGTTCATTTTCACATTACTCTTTGAAAATTAAGATGTCGAAATGTATGCCCGTTTTTTGGTAACATAACTTCACGCCTGTAATGCCCGAAGGGTTATGCAGAGGTGCCATATAGTAGACTCACATTACACCAGTTATGTTGTACGTCCCGTGTAGTATGGAGCGAACTTATTGCCATCAACTGGACACAAATCTAGTCTCCATAGCTGCTACTGAGAAATTCCTGATGGAAAACCCCAATACCAATTTGCTCGACCCGGGAATCGAACCCGGGACCTCGTGCTTAGCAGTCGCGATTGCGACAACTACACCTATGAGGCAGTCGAGAGTTTTGCTAACACTACGTTGTTAACTAACTAGGCGATACCTTATAACTGTCACACGCTGCAGAGCAGAGCGATGAAAATTCAACAGTATGCATTAGGCAGTCATTTAGGTGGTTCCTACAGTCAGAGAAAACGGGCTGTAGAATGATTCTACTTTATATAATTCGATACTCAGTGGACTTACAATACAACCGAAGAAATTCCATCCGTATTGTTGTGTTCAGCCACTAGTCCGACCGAAAAGGGCAGAGTATAATTAATATTTTAAACGGAACGATTTCCTTTGTCTACCGTACGGTTACTCAATTACAGAATTATCGATATTTTGAAACGATATACTGATAGCGAGACTCAAAGTCAAAACATTTATTTCAAACAAAGTATACAATGCCTCCCACTAGGTGGACCGATGACCTGGTGAAGGTTGCGGGGATCCGCTGGATGTGAGTCGCACGGGACCGGTCAGTGTGGCGACACTTGGGGGAGACCTATGTCCAGCAGTGGACGTCTTTCGGCTGAAATGCTGATGATGATGATGTACAACGTGGTGTTATGTTATTTTAGTACTTATGACTTAGCAGCCTTTTACAAGCATCGCAATTTATCATTCGCCTGCCCATATCATTTTAAATTAGCATTATCATTAGCATGAACTATAACATCTATTGACCCGTTAGATACTTCTATTAGCCTCTTCTTTTATTATTCTATTTTTTTTTTCCTGTGTGATCTACAATTTTTTACGATGACTCACCACTCTCATCACTTTCTTCCCTCATCTAGCTTTATCTTTATTTTATGTCTGGATCACACTAAAATACTTGTTACTCACTTTTTTATTTATTTTTTAACCGAACTCGTAAATTACACATTTATTTAATTTACTCGTTAAGTATGTATTTTTTTTACCTATGTATTTATTTTATTATTATGTTTGAAACTGTTGTTCCATCACCTCCTTACCCCCCAAAGGTTCATTGGAAGACCAGCGTCAGACAGCATCACATGTCTGGCATGAATGCTGAAATGGACCTTTTTGGCGCAGCCGTGAGGCACACAGCACATAAGTACATGTATTTTCTCTTTGCTATATTTTTTGTCAGTTTTTAATTCGTCATATTTTTTTTATTTGGTTTCTTTTTTTATTATGTGTGCCTAAGGAACTGACGTCAAATAAACTTTATTCTTTCTTTCTATTAGATAATTCCAAATACCCCGACCACCGTTAAATTTAAACAACATACATAATATATCAACACATTATATGAATGAATACAGTGTTAGCAGACCAGTTTATCTTCAAACAAAGCTAAATGAGCTTGAGTTAACACCCGTCTCCGCGAGATCAGCCAAACAATTGAACCCTAACCCCTTTGTTCTTTACACGTGTTTGGCAATAATATAGGACTAGGTATTAAATATATTGTTTATTCGCCTATGCTTTTTCGTAGTGAGGTCTTGTATAGATAATATAATTGTGTCACATTTAGCGTCTAACCCTGGTATCTTTAGTCAAGTTACAATAATTACTTGAGTTTAAGTAATTAATAATGCAACCATTTTTATGCAATATACAAGAATTTGAACGAAGAACGGCGATTTGATAGTTCTAACATCAAGCAATTATTAAACTACAGAATAAAATCATATCTTCAGTAATTACTTTTACTCAAGTAATCTCTTTGACTTGTTCATAGATACTTTGGTACAAAATACGATTTCGTAGCACGATGCCTACTTTCGCACTATGACAACTTTTTGTACTTTCAAGTAATCGGTAGCACGACGCCAACATTTTGTAACCACCATACGTTAGATCGCACGATGTCAACAATCGCATATTGACAAAAAAAAATATTAATACATTATTCTAATCGCAGCATACGATTTGGATGATATATAAATTTGATAACTTCAAGAAGGGACTGTACACGGTAATTGTGTACGCGCTTTATACGCGCGTTTTCCATGCGACATGCTTTTTTAACGCGTCCTTCTCTACCTTGAAAAAACAGCAGTTGTTGCAGTTGCCAATGTCTAGATCAGAAGTCATACTTACAAGCGTCTAACTACCCATTATCGATGGTTTAAATCTAAGCTGTGAAAAAAACGGTTCTCTTTGAACGGGTTGACTGTGGCTAGAGGCAACCCTCGCACACAGATCTAAACACACGGCATTTATTACATGACTGTGCGACGCAAAGGAGGGTAATGTGTTTATCAGCCTATACAGGGTGTAAACGGACGCTACACGAATCCGCCAACCAAGCATTATGTCCGTCAAACTAACTTTACGCAAAAAATATTGCTGGGAAACAACTTTTTTTTTGGGGGTGGACTTTTTTTTTCTCACTCAAAACGTTATGATGATGGATGAGTTGAATAGTACGGTGCTCTTGGAGGCGTTGAAAGTATAAAATCTTACATTAAAAACATGTAAATATTTTCAAAAATACCTTATGAAAAAATTGAAACTTTGACCCCCAATATCTCAGTAATTAGAAGGTGGCAGGTATGGTCTAGCTAGAACAAAAAGAAATATCGCAATAACGGGGAGAACAAGTAAGTGCCTTTCGTTATCGGTCTTGTTACACCCTTTATATTATGTATAATTGTTACTTTGTGGCACTTTAGAGACCAAACGCACGGATTTGGATGATTCTTACAGTAATCGATTTATTTTTTTGTCATTATATTATATAAACCTTTATTACCCTTTAAACTACTAAAAACTTGAGTCAGATGACTGACCACGGGTGTTGCTATCTGAGATAACACAATCATGTTTCAATAGGACTCATAAGTACTAGAAACAGGATTCCAATAGAAGTTCAAGTGTCAAGTGTTCAAGAGTGATCTACAAAATTATCTTGTAAAGCAAAAACAAAAGTATTTACCAATTACCTCCAAACGCGCTGCTATCACCAGTTTATTTGTATTATCAACACCAACAGATACTGTGTCAACAATCAAACATGGTACAGCTCACAACACAGTTTTAGTCGCTGCATGTTATGTATGAACAGCATTATCAAAGGATTACATAGACTCATTGATTGTGTGTTCGAAAGAGCGGTTGACTAAGTAGGAATTTTGGTTGGGATTGCTAGATCGGATGGACCGTCACGTTGTTGGGTTAATATTCCTAGTTGTGTACAGTGATGACGTCATAATAAACAGTGGATGAACTAGGATAGTAACTTTTACACCGGCAACACGTTTGGATGGATATTTTGAAATATTTTCCGAAGTGTAAGGCACGTTACGTTTACACCACGCGCTCGTGTGTTAATACGTCGATTTTCGAATAAAAAATACAACTATGCTATAGCATTTTAGTTAAACTTTTTGAAACTAGCACAATCAGTATCATGCATAGATATGAATAAATTCTTAAAATTATGAAAATATTGTAAATGTGAAAGGAATAGGTATTTTTAATTTTAAAATCGAGGTTTATCGAGGTGCTCATTTGGGCGCGTTTGGGCCCTCAAGGTATAACATTGCAGGTTTTTTTGGCATCATTCTAAGGTGCCTTATTGTAAAAACCGGCCAATCATCTAAAAAAATTATCCCAAATTATCTAAAAAACGTTGGTTGTATCTTAAATATTTTTTATTTTTATTGGTATTTGTTGTTATGGCGGCAACAGAATTACATCATCTGTGGAAATTTCTACTGTCTGGCTATCACGATTCATGAGAGACTCATAAAGCCTGGTGGCAGACAGCCAGACAGACAGACGGACAGCGGAGTCTTAGTAACAGGGTTTTGTTTTTACCCCTTGAGTACGAAAAACATCCGATCCTTGAGTTGTGAAAACACACGCTCGTTCAGAAATGAAAACAATCTAAAAGGTAAGGCACAATGTGCGATTTCAGCAAGCCATAAAAATCCTCTCGATTGTTCCTTTCTTGTAATCACAAATAAAACACAGGTTCATTCCATTTCACTTTCTTTTTTTTCGGTACAATGGATCATTTCAAAAGGCCGTAACATCAAAGATGGAAGCTGACAAATGATAAATAATTTTACAACAATGGCTGTATTTGCCGAAGGTTTTAGGTCAATTGATGTTGAAATCTTTTGTTCCGACGGTATTTAGTGTATTGGAGTTAATTGTTTAGGAGGAGCAATCAAATTTTGCGATGGCACGTTTTAAATTCGACGTAAAATGATTAATGAAAAATAATAGATAACTAGCTGTTGCTCGCGACTTCGCTCGCGTTATGGTCGGAAATTATCTCACGGGCACGTTGTAAATATAGCCTATGCCACCCGGGGATCATGTAACTTCCTATTAGTGAAATTATTTTCAAAATCCCCCAGAGATTACCCCTCACAAACTTTCCCTCTTTATAATATTAGTTTATATAGATTACTAGCTGTGCCCGGCATGCGTTGCAATGCACCTTTTCCTACCTACTACCTACCTACCTCCCCGCCAATTTTCAGCCAAATCGGTTCAGCCGTTCTTGAGTTATTAATAGTGTAACTTTCTTTTATATATATAGATTGTTATCTGAATAAGACATTTATACCTTACCTTACCTTTAAACCTTATTTTTACCTTTGAGAAATAATAGGAAAATACATAAGCTATTTCTCCATACCTAACCACCTAACCACCTTAAACGGCAACGGTTTTATTTTTATCTTGGCAATATGACGATTTGCTTTGTTTGACATAGTACATAACTCATCAAGATGGCAATTGGCTCAGACTTTTCGTATTCGATGAGAGCCAAATGTGTAGGTATTCTACTGTGTGTCTTCTTAGTATATCCGTGATCATGGATAGCGCTTCTAAGTGTCGAATGGTAAATACGATGTTATTCCTTATTAGTTTTTAGGTAGAAAAATACTCGCTACAATTTAATTCTGGTTGTACTTACTTAATATAATCAAAACCATGAATAAAGCAATGAGTATGATCTAAATGATATTCTGATCAAACAAACTACATAGGTAGGTACTACACCAAAGGTCAAAAGAGATCCCTCCTCAAACATTATTAAAATGAGTGTTATCCTTCCAAAGTATACAGAAAAAGGAACACATTTCCCTAACATAGGCTTCCGTAAAGAAAATATAGAAGGCGTTTTCATAAAGGACTAAAAGATACGGTATTCCAAGGTAGAAAATTTTGGTAGCCTCGAAAAATAGAGAGATTGTGGTTTTTGGAAATTATGTTTGTAATCAGGACTGAGGAAAGCACCAGCCAGCGTAGCATGGCAATACTATCTCTATTCTACCAAGAATCGACAAACTTTTTTCTATACAACTTGACATATATGTCATAGGTACATTTTTAACATCGCCATGCTTGCCACGATAGAAATCTTCCCACAATCTGTCATTTTTTTCGATTCTTCGTCGACAAAACCCGTTTCTACGGTGGTCATGCTACGCGGGCAGGTAATAAAACGATCCCTAGTACAGTCTGTACAGTCATTCACAATAATTATTATCTAGCTATATTATGATGGGCGCAAAGAAACAGGCTGCAATAATATCTATGGTATATTATTGGTGAGGTTCTTCAGAAAGATCAGGTGCGTAGTACTCGCTACCGGCGTGCGTGTGTGACCAGATGTATGAACGTGGACGAGGCGAGTAAGTAGGAAAATAGTACATTGTTCACCGAGAGGAGAAAGTGACCGATTACCGTCGAGGGTGTCGTTTGAAGCCCGAGCCGTAGGCGAGGGCTTTAAAACACCCGAGATCGGGAATCGCACTTTCTCTCGAGTGATACATAGTGCTTTATACTACACCTACGAGGAAAATAAAAAACTAATTGAAAATGGTGCCAATGGCGTCTGCAATCTTCACATGTTCTTTTTTCAAATTGTTTATCCTGCCGCCGCAGGGTCGCACTGCCAGCCCGACACCATCCAACACACAGCTAGTGGCCAGTGTCATTTTGCGAACTTGGAGATAAAAACTAACTGTACAAATTTTTTGGCTTTTGATATTTAGGTTACCGGCGCATAGTCTTACCCAAAATTAAAAAAGAAAAACCACGTAAGAAATGGATTTTCATACACTTTTCTCTCCCGCTCAGATGCGTTTTCTCCCCGCATATTTGTTCGATATGCAATGACGTACTTTCTACCGTAAATTTGATAAAGTATCAAGGTACTTTCCAAGCAGGTGTAGTTTAAAGGCTATTTTTATGCATGAATGTGATAAAATGACGGTTTATCAGTAATAGCCTAGTGATGTGACAGTCGGACTGCCAAGTCATAGGTCTCAAGTTCGAGCCCAAGACCTCTGATTTTTTGGATTCATGTGCGTATTGTATAATTATCACTTGCATCGGTGAAGGAAAACATTGTGAGGAAACCAGCATGCCTGAGAGATATTTCTCGACGGTATGTAAAGTCAAGTACAAGGCACTATCCTGGTGTAGGACCTGGTGTCAGAGCTTGTATGCCGCCACCACAAGACGAAAGAAGAAAAAAATGTGACGGTTTTTGAATGTTTTTAATAATTAAAATTCAATTGATGCCATTCCAGGATAGAATTCGGATTCTACCTAACTAATTTCAACTATGTATTGAATATTAACGTCAAATCGGAGAGCAGCGGTGGCCCAGTGGTGGCGTGAGGAAACCGGCATGTCCTAGAACCAAAAATTCGAAGGCATGTGACATCTACCAACCCGGACTGGGCCCGCGTGGTGGATTATAGCCCATTCCCTCTCATAGAGAGGAGGCCGTGTGTCCCAGCAGTGGGTACATTGTAGAGTGATTATGCTATCCAAAAAGTAATTTAATTAAATCTTAGTATTTCCAAACCTCCAAAATTGCCATACACAAGCATCGTTAACCAAGTAACTACCGGTTACTGCAGTTACTGCGGTTACTGCGGTTTAATCTGCTGTGCATCAGCCGGCTGCTATACACGTTACTACATCTACATCACGCCAATATTCCAAAAAGAGATAAGTAAAGATATACCCACATTTCGACATCCCTGGGCACATATACAGACTCAAACCTGCCACATAGGAAGGGATTCATGGTAGGAAAACTCAAAAAAGAAATTCGATATCTCAAGACGACGTTCAGCAGTCCCTTTTATGACCACCAGGCCGTGTCCTAACCAAAACGAACGTCGCGACATTACACGGCTATTGTGTTCTCTTTGCTAACGCATTCGGGTTCACCGAAACCCGAACCTTCTGGTTTTTTTAACGAATGACCACCATTAATCGACTATTCTTGTTGATCGCTTTGGTCGGGACAAGACCCAACGAGGCAGTCTATCTAAAATTAAATAAGAACATAATGAAACTCCACTATGATAAACGAACAGTTTAATCTGTGACTCTGAATCGGCCAGTCGACGCAGTTCTGACTCTCCTAGACTCATAACTCCCAACTAGTCCTGAATCAAGTGCTAAAGTTCCAAACACTACTATACTGTACAGTAACTGCAGTATGACAGTCGTGGTCGCAAACTGTGGTTTAATTAAGTAAGTGATTTGGTAGCTTAATTGGTTTAGCATTAGCAAGTACTTTGATTAATACGGAAGCCAGTTCCGTTTTGGTAGACGCCTGTATTTGGAAATTGGCTGCGAGTATGATATAGAGATCGAATAATCGAGAACTAAAATCGAAATTCTGTAGTTTGATTTCAAAAATATACATTAATTTCATGTTTTGGCACTAATAAATATTCTTGTGTTCAGATATAGAAAAGAAGATTTAAATGGAAAATAATAACAATCGGTGCACTCAATGGGATACAATGTGCACTCAATGGGATACAATGCTCAGTCGTTACATGAAGTCAGAGGCCCGAAAGTCTGAAAACCAGTCTTACCAAGGTGTATCGTATTACAAAATAGTAGCTGGGTTGTGGAGATCAGAGAAGCAGTCGCTCCATGTAAACTACTGGTATTCAGCTACATCCGTTTAGACTGGAAGCTGAAAGAAGTACGAACTTTCAAACAAAGTTTCGTCCCCTGAATGAGTTCTCAAAATCATTCCATAGTGCTTACTGTCCTAATAAAAAAAAAAAAAACTCTTGTGACAGGCTTATAGACTACAGCATCACTAAAATCTGACAGTGAATAAATTTGGCATTTTGGTTAAGTGGCAGTGGGCAGGGCACATTGCTCGCAGAACGAATAGCCGATGGGGCCGAAAAGTTCTGGAGTGGCGACAGCGAACCGGAAGACGTTGCGTTGGAAAGCTTCCTACTAGGTGGACCGATGACCTGGTGAAGGTTGCAGGGATCCGCTGGATGCGAGTAGCACGGGACCGGTCAATGTGGCGATACTTGGGGTTGGCCTACGTCCAACAGTGGACGTCTTTTGGCTGAAATGATGACGATGAATAAATTTAAAGTTTATTTGATTTAGCGGTAGCTACTTCCTATTGTTTGGATCGTTGGCTAAACCCAAATTGAAACTCCAATCAGACGATCGAAATAATCTAGGGAAATTACTTTCCATTGTCCCCTCTTAAGCCCTAAATCTAAATCCTAATAGGTATCCATTAAAAGCGCCTTTTACCTAAGTGATAAGGCCTAATAGGTTACCATAAAGGCGTCCACCTAACGCCTACACACACAAGCCCGTGTCTCATGTGGTTTAATTTAGAGCGTTGTTTTAGACGCACTCGGCAGTGTGAAACAGCTTAATGTGTACGTCATTGCAATCTGTGTTTGACATTGATAAAGTAACAGCTAATTCATTATGTAATAACCTTTTGTTGCAAACAGACGTGGTAGTGAAGTAGTTGTATTCTAGGTCATTATTATTTAGTGTATTTAGATGTTTTTGTGTGTCGGAAAAGATATAAATGCAGGAATTATAATATTTTAAATTTTATTTTATTATTTTGCTTTGTGTTTAGTGGTCTCATCGCCGCTTAGATTTGCACTATTGTTTTTGAAGCGAGTGAAAATCATTTTACAACTATACTAACAAACAGAAGTGAAAAAATAGTTATGAAAATCTGTATCAGTCAATCAATATTTGAAACTAAGTATAACTAGATCAACTACAGACACTACAGTACCTAAAGCAATCATAGATAAGTAATTGAATAAAATAATCAACTAAATATAAATCTAAACTAGAATATTCTAAGTGGTAAAATTGTAACTGGTGGATCCCAGAAAATATTAATCCGAAAAAAAAAAACTGTCATTGTATTCGATTTCCATCCTAGCCTAGTAGCCGAAAGAAGCAAGTATTTTATTAAAACACTAATATTTAAATCTCATCATCGTTTTTCTCTCTCTATGCCCCACTATCAACAACAAAACACCAGCTCACACAATTCACCTTTCTACGAATCCAACATAAATCCTAATTCTATTCTAACAACATTACAGTAAATACGGCCACTCAACACACTACTCCATGACAGGTCGCTTAGGGCTATACCTTTCAAGTTATAAATATATGTTGAAGTTATCCTCCAGCTTTGCTTTGATCATGTCCGCAGTTTGAGCAAGGCCTCGTCGGGTGAATGCATGGTGACAAGCGACTCGAGCGCGGGCACGACAGTGATTCACAAATCACAAGCTGCGGGCAGGAGAGGGTTTCTATTTCCACAGGGTAAACCAATGGACGATTACAAGCTCCTCAGGTCGGTCATTTGCGTTTTTACTAAAACTAGGCGGCTGCTGTTTAGTGCAGTACTCCAGCAGTCCAAAAAAAAATACCTCTCGGCAATGTCTAAAATTACAATAATGCTTATAAAAATCTAACAACAGGTTGGTAAGAAACGGAACTGATTGCTTATGAATCTGACTGCGTTAGTTAGTACGTAACAAAGTGTTGATTCTTCTTCTTCTTCTCCCTGAACACCTACCACTCGGTAACGCAGAGTGTAGGTGACTAAATCCTTTCACCACGATGGCACGAAAGTGTTGATAAATTTGACGTAATAAAAACGGGATTCAGTCCATTGTATTCCCTGCCATTGTCACTTTATGTTCGCAAACGATGATTTCATAATTATTATGTTTGATAAATCGCACCCGCTTTATCATCCGCTAAAGCTCATCACCCTGGATGAAGCCCAACTCGCCAAATGAATGTATTAATGAACTTTACAGCAACGTTGATTTACATTTTAGTTTATTTTCGCGTGACTGCTTTTGGTGGAATTTTAGTTTTGAATAGGATATTAAATAAGTTCCGTGACGAACTTCTGGTGTTGCTTTTGTAACTCGTATCAGCCTGGATCTGCTCGCTTTGATGTACGGGTTTCTGTTGGTGATATCTATGGTGTACTTTAAACGAAACTTTAGTAATTATTTTATATACTCTACGGTTTACAATTGCTTCGCTATGGTCATTCAGAGTGTCGTGTAGTTTAAAAAAAAATGTTTTTTTTTATCAATAATTTTTGTTATTTTAAACTTAGATTTAAATCGTTACTTCCATCCGACCGTTCACGTTCGTCACGTTTACGTTTCGTTGAAGATGACATTAGAATTTTCTAGCTTTTTGTTTTTTTTTTCATATTTAATGAATCATGTCTGTATTTTCATTCGGGATGTGTGTGCTTTTTCCAATATGTCCATTTCTTACGCCACTTATTAGTAAGGGCACATCTAACGATTCAAACCCTTGATTTCAAAATAAATTCCTATTTCATATAAATGCACGTAAAGTCAAAATTAAAAGTCAAATTCAAAACCCGTAACACTCATTTGGATCGCGTGTTTGTCCTTCGCAAGATTAATTGCTTCATACATGGGATATATGCGCTGTGTCGTTTCTAATTAAGAGTCCGACCTACCTAGAGCGTCCCATGGGCTTCTTAAGTTGTTAAGGGAATTTACAACCCAATATTCGACTGAAATTATCTCATTAATTTATGAATTTATAATGTCCTAATAATAATAATAAACCATTTATTGCAGGTAACAAAGACCCATAGATAAATACCTTAATCTAAATATACATACTAATAACATTTTTTCTAATCTGATGCGAACTACGCAAGCAAGGGGTGAGGAGGGATGTAACGCATGTAACTAAAGTAGTGATGATGGATGAAGAGGGAGAGGCATGACATGACAAAAAGGGAGTGCACGGTAGCATGACGGTTGACATGAAAGAATACAAGAAGAAAACGTGTTCCAAAGGCATTTAGATGATGAATGCATGTGAATGTACTGAATGAATGTACTGTCAGCAATAACATTCTTGGGAAAGATGAATCGCTTCAGTTCCTAAAAACTCGGCATGGTTTGACTTTGCTGCCCAGGTTCCTATCGGAATAGTTGACGTATACACATTGACAAAACGCTGTTTATTACCTAGCCGCTAATTATCAGCTATGCTGAATTGTGTCTATTTATTTTCAAGAAAACGTGTTAACTTCAGCATATCTGAATCGAATGAAACACAACAAGAATATTTTTTTCTGCAAAGTTAATATTGGCATTCAAAGTATTTTTATGTCCAGGCAAAATAAACAAGTGCACAAGCTTAACCAATCTTTCTATCAGTTTGCATAAACAAAAATCAATTCTGGAATATTTTAGGTCAACCCACTCAAAACAACGGTATCTAATCCAGCCATTTCATTGTGACTTTGACCGCTATCTACCTCGCTAATAAAGTGAATATCTAGAGATAAGGAGGGACCTGGTATGACCTCGATGTCCCCTCACAATAGAACTACTGGTACTTGTGAAATGTCACAATCGTCACATCATGAGGTAACAGCCAGGACTGTGTTGTTACGATATTGAGCTATGCTGCCAGTATTATCATCATCTTATATTTTTCACATTTATTATGTAACCTTTTTATAGGTGTTTCTTTGTGTTTTCTTTCTTCTACTCTTTAAAATCTTTTCGACAACATCTTTCGTGTTAAAATCACGTAACTATTAATTTCCCAATTTTTTTTTTAGACTCCGTTTATAGCTAGTGAATATAGCAAAATTTTGTTTAATGATATCAAGATAGAAAATGAATCAGTTTTAGTCACAGCTAATACACGATTTGCGATGTTAGATACCATCCTGAAAAATCTATAACATCCTGAAAACGAATCATCAATATAATCATAAAAGGAAATACACGAAATTTCATCAAAGAGATTCAAGCAAGTATTTAATATAGCTACCTTAATTGATTCTCTTTTAAAATACTCCATTATGTCATGAAACGGGATGAGATATAAGAATTTCTTTGTGAACGGATGTTTTGCGATGGCGTAATTGGAAATCTAATAAATATTCAATTCGATAATACCTTGTTATTTTTCTGTAGTCGGTCTTTATTTACCGTTGCTAGGGAATTAATCTTAGGTCCATCGTTCACGATGCTATTAAAAAGTAAACAGTAACAAAATCACGAATAAAGGCCTGGTCAGACCAGATGCGTGGCGTGACGTACACGTGTACACGCGCGTGGTGACGCGCGTGAACCCCTGACAGACCGGGTTACACATATGCGTACGCTTACGCTTACGCATACGTGGTACGCACGCAACGCACCGGTCCTTTGCGTACCCAGCAATTCTTGTGCACGATATCTGAAGAAGATTGGGTAAATGGACCAAGTAGTTCTTCTGATGAAGAAGAAGCAATATTACTGTTATTGTGACAGAATATTCCTGGGTGTGCCAAAAAACAATGGGTTCAAGTTTTATATGACATATTTTTTACTCTTTGTTTTTTGTGTTGTACAAACAATTAGTTTTTCTTTAATTTCATTATTCATCATTAAAACCGAAACAAAACATCACTTACTATCGGTAAAACTTGAAAACAAATACAACTGAATGCGTAAGTCACGCGCGTAGTCACGCGCAGCAAAGATACGTGCGTGTTCAAACTTGTTCGGTGTGACGTCCAATACGGAATGCCATTGACTACAACGTCATCACTGCACGCATCAATGTGACGTTGCTGTTCCGCTCTGCGTAGGTACGCAGCAAGTTTGACACATGGCAGCTGCAATGCGTAGCGTTACGCATGTAGTCTACGCGCACGTGTACGTCACGCAAGCGGTGTGCCATGTCTCTATAAAGTTCCATATATTACAACGTCATGGTAAGTGCACGTGCACGTGCACGTCTACGTGTACGGATCCGGTGTGTTTCGGCCTTAAGTACTCAGAATGTCACAGCACTAGTTTTTTAACATATAATGGTCGTCCACGACGCGTGACGCGACTTATTACTAACGTATTATTAACTAGTTTATCATTGGTTCCTCTGTGTATGGATCGTCATTGAAATACTAGTGCTACAACCTTACGACTAGCTACTCATTGGTGATTAAAGATGCTGAAAATTTGGACAACGCAGAAATATCTGTCATTGTCTGTTTTCAAGCGTATGACACTCGTGGGCTGTAGCTGAAAAATCAGCGTCAAGTGGTATACCTTGTGTTGCCATCTGACAGATATACTGAGCCGACGCGCTTTTGGCATTAATATAGTTTTATTTATTTATTTTGTTTAATTTTAAGGTGTTTCTGTTTTTTATAACGCCAATGAACACAATTTTCTTTCTTCCTTTCAGAATTTGATGTCCGCAGTGGCGTCCGAAATTTTTCCGCACTGGTTTGACCAATCTTAGTAGTAGTAGTAGTGAGTAGCGTCGTGGACGATAAGCCTTATTGCGATCACTTCGTGTGTTGGCACTGGAGCTAGATATGGCAACGTTGGCGGATTAAATTTTGAGCCAGTTAAAGTATTCTCGGCCAGTAGGTACTGTAAAGTTAACGACGCACGGTGGCTTATCTTGCATAGCCAAATTCCGACAATTCTAGTAAGAAAACTGTAAAATGTCCTTTTAAAAAACCGTATACTTTTAAGGTTATTTTATAGGGACTTATTGTTGCAATTTTTCTCCGTAAATAAATTATTCTGTCTTGATTAATACCAATCTTTCACATACAGTGTTAAAAAGATCTTTTGACACTTCAATGACAAGTCAATGACCAGTGACAATTTCGCTTATGTTTACCAAGGTTTCGTTGGTAAACAATTATGTGAAATGATTTCGTGAAACTGTATTGAAAATACAACATGACGATTAACAGTTCCGATTTTATTCTAAAAGATGTTTGTACAACTACAGCACTTATATCTTCAGACTGAACCCTTTAGGATCATATCTATCCAACTTACTCCCACCATCTTCAATAGCATTACGGCTAAGTATCAGAAGCGTTCGCGTGAACCGATAATCTTTTTCATATTACCCTCATGCGCTCATATCTGTGTTATTAATGTCTGAACATTTGCCATCGGATAAACTTGAATTTAGGTGTTGGCTTTTGTTTTAAAAATGTAAGGGAAAATTTCTGGTATATTTTTATTCATATCACATTTTTGTCTTTTGAAGAGAGTATTATTATGATCTGTTTTATTTAAAGCAGTTACAATAAAGATAACTTACACTTGCACTTACATAATCAGTTCATTAGAAATAATTATTTTGTCTGCTTCTTTTTTGTTGAAAGATAACAGACCAACAGAGCCGTTACTGTACCCAATAATCTTACGCGGTAAGGAAATCTTCAACCACTTTCATTTTGTGATTCGTTAATTTTAATCATCTAAAGTAATCCCTTAACTGGTCTCATGATGGCTTCTTAGTTGCTTAGTAGAAAGCATTTTTTACCAGCACCAAAATCCACAAGACTGTTACATTTTAAGGAGAATAAAAAATTTGCTCAAACTCCTTTTAGATTGTAAATTCTAACTCGGCCATAACATTTGCTTGAATTCGTTTAAGATCTTGATTTCTACCTACATCTGTTTCTACTTTAGTTTATTCTTCTACTTTAGTTAGACCCGTTTAAAGATAGAAAAACTCAACAAGTTAGATACCCAATTTCATTACAGCCTCTTTTCAAATTGATATTTTTACTGAAACATCTTGTATAAGTCACTTAACTTAACGACACACACTTTATGTAAATGCTATCTCTTTAGCTTTATCTAGGTCCATAAACTCGTTAATGTCTCTCTTTTATATGGAAGTGACTTTTATCTTTTGAGATTATAAGTTTTTATGTTTTTGCATGTACTTGTACAAGTTTAGTTATAACAGGAAGATATTGAGGCCAGTTGAATGGTAGGTTATCATTTTTGATGAACGCAGCTTGAGGATTTGGTTAAGATAAATCAGTAGATCTGTCACCAAAATTTTTATTGTTTATTCCACGGAAACAGTCCCGTTTCTGTGGCGTTGACATTTGATTAGTATGGTTTTGCTCACTCATACTGAAAATTGTATTTATCGTTTCGTGCGGGATGTATGAGTTTGTTCTTCCTAATATCGACTTTTGATGGGAAAAGATTTTAAGATTCAGATATTTAAAGATTTAAATATTCTTCATCCCCACCACCTCTTCTATCCCCGGTCCTTTATAGGTATTTTTTACTTGTTGTCAATAGAGCCCAATTTTTTGAATGAGACCAGAAGAGTGTTTCAGATATTTTGACTACGAGAATCACCATTTCAGGTTCTTTATTTTTCAAATTCGATTCTTCCATGTTGTTAGTTCAATAAATATTTCTTCTGGATAGGGGAATTTAGTAATAACGGGTGTAAAAAGATTCATAGCGAAGCCGAAAAGCACTGGCTTAGTGAAGGGTTTGCTTACACTTTGTATACTAATAAAATCCACCTGAAAGCTAATCAACGCTAGCTCTGACGTCACAGACCACTAATTGGATCCATCTCCAGACAATTGCCATCTCATTGTTTATTCAGTCAGCTAATTGATTAACTAATATGTTGACGCTGTCACTTGCATTGTCGCACAAAACTGTCACGCTGAGGCTGGCAAGTCTATTGTATGTTAATTACATCAGCGCTGGGAGATGACAGTGACGTCTTGAGCTATCGTGATTGGATATTTCCTGAGCCTCTAAACCTGTACGTTTTAAATTTTAGTTAACCCGGTAGAAACTGACTGCAGACACATTTCTTTGACCTATACTTTAGTTCATTATGTCTGAAGTAAGCAATTAGTTGCTTTGACAGAACATTGAATCAATTTATATTTGGAACAATTGGCAGGCAACCCAAAGCATGGTATCCCCGCAACCTAGTCGGGTAATCGTACAGGATGACAGAAATATCTACTTCTATGGACATGGCGCATTCTACATTCTCCAGGACGTCAATGAGGCAGACTCTGTGTCATTCATTCAAAAAGAAGAAGTTGAAGATCTACGCTACAGCATGAGAGGTGTTCGTTGGTGTAAAACGTACCAACAAGGTAAGAGAAAAAGAAACATGAACAATTGGAGCAAATTAGATGCAGAACACGCGACCTTGAAAATAAGACGTCCAAAATATTTTCCCCGCCATTATTTTGGCTGAAAGAACGAAAGAGTTGTTATTAAAGATAACAACTCTTTCGTTCTTTCAGACTGGTCTTGAATACCTACTTATTACAGCAGCAAAAGAAAAAAAAACGTTAATATCAACCTATTAATTTAGTTACTTTATCAATTATGTTCACTTGACCAGGAGATAATATAAAGAAACATCATAACATAGATTACAAAGGCACAGCTTAATTCAAAAGAAATTTCTGCCAGCTTGCGAAATAAAAAAAAATGTAGACAGCAGATAGGTTAAATTATTATTTAAAGATAATTCATATGATCTATTCAAGCCTTTCTCAAAGATTTTAAGGAAAATACACTCATTATTATATCAAGTAAAATGTCTGAATGAAAGTGTAACAATTTCCGTACGACTCTAATGAAACTTACTCAGATTTCTCAGAAGAATCTAATTTCCAGAAAATACAAGGTTTCTTCCCGGTATTATTTTAAAATAACGTGGAACACTTTTCTATGAAAACATTTCTCATTTACGAAATTAAATCATGCTTTTACTTTAACTGTCTCGTATATTTCGTTAAAAATGCAAGCAGTGCTTTTACACTTTCGAGTCGCCATATTTGATTCAGCAGTATACAGGGTGTAAGGGACAGCCCTTCACGGACTGATGGGATGAATTATGATGACCGGTACAAGAAAATATTTCAGGAATCCAATAAACTTGATTTGTCCCCTTACGCAATGTATCGTTACCGTAGCAAAACGCACGTAGCAAACGGCAAGCGCAACGACGATTCAATGAACTCTGTAGCTAGGCAGGAGGTGAACAGCTGATTTCACGCGTCATTCGTAGGAGTAATTCAACATCAATTTTTGATTATAGCCGTACTATTTACATAAATGGAGTACTGCGTACAGGGAATGTGATTTTACATTGCAATAAAGGTAACTGAAAAAACGATTAAAAAATGAAATTGTTCCTGAGAAAAAGTGGAATATGATTCAAAATAAGGAACTGAAAGCACCCTGTCATTTTGCGGCTGTTCCTTATACCCTGTATATTTTTGTAAAACAAAGTTGACCCGTAGTGGTGCAGCACCTAGCATCGCTACATCAAGTTTCAGATCTCTTTGCTACATTTCGAGTTAAGCATAGCGGCTTTTTGCCAACATTAATTCTTCATAATATGCGGCTTTGCCGCTCGGCCGTGCCATATCTTTCCGACCCGAATATGCTGGTCTAACCTAACTTAGTGCGACACGAATTTACTCGACGGTGCCATATTAATTAGAATCCTAAAAGCAATAAATTTGACAAAATTCTATAGTTAAATCCTGAACCTAATAATATTTAGGTAAGTACCCTTGGTTGACATCGGGTTGTTTAAAAGCGTTAAATTCTCAAAACTCGTTAGCCCTAAAAATCCATGTCAAAAATAGGCAGATTTCAGCTTGGTAGATTATCACTAGTCCAACACGCAAATCCTTCCAATTTACGACATACCCAATAAACTGTAGGGACCTAATACCATCCCTCCCCAAATCAGAATAGTTACAACACTGTCCATAAAACCCGAGAGCCTAGAAGTGTTTCCGAGAAAATGGGCACAACACAGACTAATATATCAGATATCACGTCAAGCTGTACCATCGTAAAACAATATCTAGCTCCAATATTGTTTGGCAATATTACACCGCAAGTACGGAAAAAACTCTTTTATAGCACATCCATCTTTTGTCTAGGCAACAACACTGATACACGAAAAGAAACTGTAACTTGAACAAATAAAGTTCAGTCTTTTGTGAGGACACAGAATTGTCACCTTGCCTCGATTTATTAGAGACGAAAACTATTTTGTCTTTACTAAGTTAATTAAAGTTGTTAAGTTTGTTATTAGACGATTTATAAGGAGAAAGAGATAAATTTAATACTTGGTATTTGTTTCAGGCTAGCTAAAAGGATTAAGTTAATACTTAAGCTGAAGAGAGACATCATTGCTATGATTCGGACTGTCTAAACTTTTTATACTTAGATATGGCGTTCCTGTGAATTTTGAAAATGTTTACAATTATTCTGCTAGTAGATACCGGGAATATTAAAACTGAACATAATATTTCGCGGTAACGCCACATCAATATGCATATTTTAGTGTGCATGTTACTAGTATTTCTGGTCAACGCCAACTATTAAACCATTTTTTCCTTACAAAGGGTGGGTTGCTCTGTGGCCCCCGGCCACCGTAGGCGCGGCCTGTGGACGGTAAGCTATGGGTTAGCTCACCGTCCGCGGCCCTGGAACACAAAGGGCAAAAGAAGGAACATGGATGGGTTTTATTCAGTACAAGTCTGACACTCCCTTTGCTCCGCCCAGAGTGGGCGAAATGACCCCTCATTTGATGATTTCACATCCGAAAAAAAAAAGGATGGGATGCTCTTGGTATTCGGGAAAAGTGTACTAAGAATTTTTTTTTTTTTTTCGGTACTATATAACTAACTAACTACTATATAACTAGGTACCCTTGAACGTTGTATGTCTTACTGTTTGTATACTATCAGCCTCTACCTACCTGCGACCAACCTGAAAGGTGATTCTTATTTTAGATTTTTTCTTTTATGAATAGAAATCGTGAACATCTCATGCAGTAAACCCCAAGAAATGACACTAGTCTATAATATTATCATAACATCACACGTGTAATCCCCGAAGAGTTAGGCAGAGGTGTACCTAACAGTACCCCCACATTTCGTCAGTCCCATGTAATAGCGGGCGAGCCTAATGCCATCAACCGGGCACAAACCCAGACTTCGTGGCTGCTACTGAGAAATTCCTGATGAAAAAACTCAAAAACGTTTTTCCCGGCCTGGGTATCGAACCCAGCACCTCAAGCTCAGCAGTTGCGCTTGCGACCACTAAACCAACGATACAGTCAATAATATTAAAAGCGTGTAAAACCCATAGCTGTTAGCGTTCCTCTTATCCCTCGAGACGTAGATAACGTTAAAGAAGTGTGTATCATTCGGGAGTGTTGCCTTGCCTCCCCCACCTCCCCTCAGGGGACTTCTCGGGTAAATACAGAGTTAAATTAGGGATACATTATGACGTATTTTAAGGCCTTCTTTGCAAAGGCTGTTAGTTGAGGCAAATGTAAATAAGTCGTAATTTTTGTTTCTTTTAAAATGTTTCAGAAAGTAGGTGCTGATATAATTGATTTATGATAAGTTTTAGGCCGAGATAGATAAATAAACAACAACATACCAGTGCGAAGTTTCCATACAACTCGATTCCTACCGGATTCCCTTTAAAAAATGGCGCAGTTAGTACTTTATAGACAAATAATAAAATCACACAAGGGTAGCCCGCGAATTTTAAATTTTATTAAGTTTATTGGAATTTGCAGGTCATTGTCAGGTTGTATGTTGATGAAAATATGAATCGCGCCAGTAACACGTATAGAGTTACAGAATTATAATCATTAAAATCATCAATACAACCCTCTAAGTTCATATAACCCCATTCAATAGCTATTTCATGAAAAATCAATCAGTGGGATTAAATCAACTTGGAGGGTTGTATTGATGATTTAAATTTCACGGGCTACCCTTGCGCATCCACTTTAAAAATAAATGTACTCCGGCTTACCTCTTACAAAAATTGACCCTTCGCTACTGCAACATATATATGCTATTAGGCTGCATTAATTTGGTTAATCTAGAAGCTAAAGGTATTTCGGAAAAGGCTAGGCAGGTGATGCATGATGGAGACAATTGTCAAAATACAAGTGCAAAATATAGACTGGAGCATACTCGTCTTCGAAGCCGTAAGCGGACTTAAAATTCAAAGAATTTCAAATGCGAGAGTATTCGCGTCAAGTCTTTAGATCGTTGGTCCATAAGTAGCTGGAATTCGTGCTCCAGTGACTGTTTAGAACCCTTGTGCATATTGACGCTCAATTTATTTTCAAGTTGTCTTTATTCTCTTATTGAGTGGGTACCGTTATAAAATTGGATAATGATAGGACGATGGCAGGATTTGTATGAACTCTGGTTTCACCTTCCAATAGCTATGTGTAATATATTGTTGGATAGGTATTTTTAAGCTGCACAAAAGTTACTAAGCCGTCAAGTTCCAAATCTTAGTCCGTTCAGAGTCTTCAGAGTTACGCAGTATTAAACAAGTCAGTTAAACAATAGTCAAAACTAATGTTTCCCTAATTTAATGCACTTTTGGAATTAACACTAATATTAATTACATATGTTCACGCCATTATCTTAATAATTTGAATTCGCGCTCTTTATGAGAAATCTGCGACCTATCCCTTCCTGCCCTTCTCCCACTCACACGCACCACCAAACGCCGAGCGAGAAAAGGACAGAGCTCGCCGTCCACATGCGACTGCAGCGCCGCCAACGCATCGTTAAAAACGCAGAAGAAAAGTTTAGTGCAAGTTTGTGTCATGCTGTGTGCGCGTCTTAGCAGCAAAATGTAATAGAAATTCTCTCAAAAAATAAGACTGGTACCGCTTCAAATTACCGCAAACTGTTCTGGTTCTGTGTGCACCATATTGTGACCATAATATAGCCGGCCGGCAGTTACATAACCAAAAACAAAACTTTCTGTGCAAACGCGATTCCCGCGCATCTTCCCACGAGCCTCTGAGGCTGAAGAAGTATACAGAACTGGCTTCAGAAGACTGGTGAGTCCTTATTAATCTGTTCATTACCTATACCTACCTAATCGTCTGTCCACCCGCTCCGCAGATTACAGTCCACTACCGCTAGTTAAAATCATTTTCTGTTCATTTTTGGTCTGACTTCGATCCAGATAACCTCCCTTTCGCGTTCTCATCCTATTTGGTGTTAACTCTGATAGTTTACACGTATTCAAACCGCTTATTTAAAACCGCCATCTTGTAATTACCTACACGTGGCGATCTCCCGCGCCGCTCACTAATATTAATATTATCCTATTTCGTTAAGTAGTTACTCAAGTCAGTTATAACGAAATACCTACTTATTTTATTGTTTTCACACGCAAATCGTGATAGAAAAAACGTAGATTTTACCGCTTAGCCTAAACAGGTACCTACTTACTTACGTCGCATTCTACCTACCATACTTACTCAGTAAACCTACCTACCTACGTGTGTTTACTCGAATATTCAAGTATTTACCTATCTAGTTAAATTAATATCCGCTTAGTAGGTACCTACCTAACATAAGCAAAGTTATTTAATTACCTATTTTTTCCTACTTACGCATCATTTGCTCACCATGGCAGCTAAAATAGCAATATTACAGGCTAAAAACAATGCAATATTCGCTCGTTTGACTAGTCTCAATAATTTAGCTAAGAAAATAACTATAACTACCGCGGATCTCCGTTCCTCGGAATCATTCATGGCGGAAACCGAAACATTATCGGTCATACGTCAGGAATTCATTTCTAATCTAGACTCCATTAATGAGCTAGGCTTTGAAGTTAATCCTAAGTTTACAGCTAATTACGAATCTCTCAATGCATTTGAAGATATTTACACTAGAATACAGAGGGTTCGTTCCCTTATCGGTGAGAATTCGCCTCATCAAAACTCGCACTCGTGCGAGAATAAAGGTGCGCTTCCACTGATCAAATTACCGCCGATAAACATTCCTTCGTTTGATGGAAAGATGGATAGTTGGCCCATATTTTATGAGTCGTTTAAAGCTAATATACATTTAAATGAGTCGTTAGGTGATTCTCAGAGAATTCAATATTTGACAGGAAAATTGACCGGTCCTGCATTAAAAATAATTGCGGGCATCATTCCGTCAGGCGAAAATTATTCGTCTATTTGGGAAAGTTTAGTGGAAAAATATCAAGATAAAAGAGCTTTAGGGTGTCATTACATGTCTATACTTTTTAATATCAAACCCGCGAGCAATAATTCCTCGTCTTTAAATACGTTCGTTGAAACTTTCGACGCCGCTGTTTCAGCATTGGAGCAATTAAAATTCGACGATTTAAAAGATTTTATGTTATTAAATATTGCCATGCGTAAAATCGATTCTGCCACCGCACATGCCTTTGAATCTTTTGTCAGAGACAAAGAAATTCCTTCTTATAAGATCTTCATAGAATTTACAAAAAGTCAAGTTAAAATACTAGATCGTACCTCGTCGTCATCACAATCAAACCGCGGCCCTGCCTCGGCAGTGGAACTGCACCCTAATAACAATGCGAAACATAACCGCGCGCGCAATACCTACCAATCACAGACGTTTACGACGAGTGACTGCAAGGGTCTTGAGGCTTGTTTAATGTGTAACAAGTCTGATCATCAGCAGTTATACAAATGTCCCGCATTTAAATTGCTTCCCGCCAAAAGTCGTTTCGATTTCATCAAATCCAAACGAGGATGTATAAACTGCCTAAGTTTATCGCATACCGCTTCGCATTGTAACTCCACTTATACATGCAGATCCTGTAAAAAGGCCCATCATACCCTGTTACACTTAGATAGTAATAATAATAATAACGCGTCGTCATTGCAACAACCACCTAATCCGCCCGCGCCCGCGTCCGCGCATTTTGCGCAATCGCTTGGCGCTGCCGCCGCCGACGCCGCGACGTTGCCGTCCTGCTCGCACTCGCAAGCTTCGAATATGAACAACACCGCTCCCGCGAACGTATCGCTATGCGCTCGCTCTGAGGATACTCGTTCGTTTCATACAAACTCGCCGCGTAATACTGTACTTCTTTCAACCGCTCAAGTAAATATTTTAAATAATGATAAACAAAATATTTCGGTTAGGTGTTTAATTGACAATGCTTCGCAGAATAATTTGATTACGTCCGCCTGTTGTGAGCAACTCAAACTTAAACCTATTTCGCTCTCAAATTCTTTTATTAAAGGCATCGGGTCCGCTTCACAAACGGTTCATGGATACATCCCGCTGCTTGTAACCACGAAAGATAAAAAATATTCTTATAACGTTACCGCGTTGGTAGTTGATAACATTACCGACCGCATGCCTTCCGAATATGTTGACACTTCGGTAGTGCAACATTTGGTTGACTTACCGCTCGCTGATCCGTATTGGCACATTCCGGGCGAGGTTGAGTTAATACTCGGCGCTCAGCTGTTTCCGTACTTGTTATTAGGTGGTAGGGTTGTCGCGCCCCCCGCACCGTCCGCTATTGAAACCGTGTTCGGATATATTCTGATGGGTGATGCTCCTACTAGCAATTTTAACATAAATAATACCGCTTGCACGTTGAAAAATATAAACTCTGCTACCTTCTTCATGTGTTCTAGTGGCGTGAAGATGCGTGATCCCGTCGATGAACTTCATCTTGATAAAACATTGACCAAATTTTGGGAAATGGAGGAAGTGCCTATCAAGGGGTTTCTTAGTCCAGAGGATAGTCAGTGTGAAGACATTTACACCTCTACCGTATCACGTGACGCGACTGGTCGTTACTGCACCGCTTTACCTTTTTGCCGAGATCCATCCGAGTTAGGGGACTCTCGCTCCGTCGCTGTTCGCCGACTGCTCTCATTGGAGCGCAAGCTTCATGATCCTGAGCTGCGAGCCAGTTATAATGAGGTAGTACAGGACTACATAGAGAATGATTATTTGTCCGAGGTCCCGCCTGACAGCGAGGATTATTCGCAAGGTTATTTCATTCCGCATCATGCTGTCGTTCGTCGCGATAAAGAGACTACCAAGGTTCGTATTGTCCTCGACGCTAGTGCTAAATGTCATAACGACATTTCACTCAATGATATTCTTCATACAGGTCCGAATCTCCAGGCTGACATTTTTGTTTTGTTACTTAATTTCCGCTTGTTTGCGATAGCGCTAGCTGCAGACATAAAACAAATGTATCTCAGAATTCTTCTTAAATCTGAGCACCGCAAATATCAAAAGATTTTATTCCGTTTTGACCCCGCGCAACCTATACGCGAATTTCAGTTTAATCGAGTCGCGTTCGGTTTAAAATGCAGCCCTTTCTTAGCTATGCGCACAGTGCGACAGCTAGCGATCGACGAACGCGATCGTTTTCCGCGAGCCGCTGATGTGGCGTCTCATGAGCTGTACATGGACGATCTAACCACGTCTGTCCCTACACTAGACGAAGGAAAATCTCTTTCCCGCGAACTCATTGACTTGTTTAAGTCCGGTGGGTTTCATTTGACTAAATGGGCCAGTAACTCACCTGAGTTATTAGAAGCTGTGCCACAGTCTAACCGCGCCGCAATAGAATTTTCAGATAATGCAAACTTGAAGGTGTTAGGCCTTAAATGGTTACCCGCGCAGGACATATTTACATTTTCAACCGCTCCGGTAAAGGAAACATATACCAAACGGACAATACTTTCAAGCATCGCCCGCTTATGGGACGTACTTGGGTTCGCCGCTCCAGTAATATTATTCGCCAAACTCTTAATTAAAGAGCTATGGCTACTTAAAGTCGATTGGGACGATCCCTTACCCCACGATATACTTTCTTTATTTCAAAAGTTTAATGAACAATTGCCGCTTCTTTCCGCGTGTAAAATCCCACGTCATCTAGGTGTAACCATCGGTTGCTCTACCAACATTGTCGCGTTCGCGGACGCAAGTATGAAGGCATACGGTTGCGTCGTGTATCTCCATGTCACTGACGGCGAGGGAAATGTGTACGTCAATTTAATATGCGCCAAATCCAAAGTCGCCCCTGTCAAAGTCGTTTCGTTGGCAAGATTAGAATTATGCGCCGCAGTCCTTATGTCAAAACTAGTCCGTCTGATTTATGAAACGTACAGTGCTCGTACAGAAATTTATAATATATTCGCATTTTCAGACTCAAAAATAGCTCTTTCATGGATTAATTCCTTACCGCATAGATGGGATATTTACGTTAGCAACCGCGTCGCAAAATGTCAAGAAAATCTCGATGCGCGACATTTCTATCATGTCAGTGGGATAGAGAATCCCAGCGATTGTCTCTCTCGAGGTCTCTTGCCAGAACCACTACTCTCTCATCCGCTATGGTGGCATGGCCCTCCTTGGCTTTGTGCTCCTGTATCAAGCTGGCCGATCACACCTTTCATTCCAGAGGCATGTGAGACCTTACCTGAATATAAAAGTAAAACATTCGTTTGCTCGACTTCCAACTCCACTCCTGGTTTTCTCTATGACCTGACGCAAAAGTTTTCATCCTGGAATAAAATTATACGTATTATTGCATACATTTTGATATTTGCTAAAATATTACCGCGTAATAATCGAATATCCGCGTCTCAGCTCATAAAAGCTGAAAGGTATTTAATCCGCGCTGTTCAGGGTTTTCACTTTACTCAATTAATTCATGACTTAAAAACGAATAAAGTTATTTCCTCACCGCTCAGAAAATTAGACTTATTCATCGATGAACACGGAACTGTACGAGTAGGAGGTAGACTTTCAAATAGTAACTTACCATACGAAGCTCAACATCCCGCATTATTGCCTAAACATGACCATGTTACTCACCTTTTAATTGACTACTATCACCGCCTGCATTGTCACACTGGTGCCAATGTTTTGAGTTCTTTATTACGCCAAAAATATTGGATCTTAGCGTCAAGGAATGTGATTAGGCAACGTGTTCACGCTTGTAATTTTTGTTTTAAAAATTCTCCATCTCACCTTAATACGAAAATGGCTGACTTACCAGCATACCGCGTTCAAGAAACCAAAGCCTTCGTGCATACAGGCGTGGATTACGCCGGTCCCATAAATATTACTCTATGTAGACGCCGAGGTCAAAGAGGCCAGAAGGCTTACATTTGTTTGTTTATCTGCTTAGTAACTAAAGCAGTTCACATCGAACTAGCTTCCGATCTGTCGTCTGAAGCTTTCATTTCCGCGTTTAAACGCTTCATTTCGAGGCGTGGTCCGGTTTCTCATATGTATTCCGATAATGGAACGAATTTTGTTGGTGCCAAGTCTCAGATAAACGAATTACTTACCGACCATCGCATCGAATGGCACATGATCCCGCCCCGCGCTCCTCACTTCGGAGGACTCTGGGAGTCGAATATTAAAAGCATGAAACTTCATTTATACCGCGTTATTGGATCCCAGTTACTTACCTATGAAGAACTGTTAACTGTTTTGACTCAGGTCGAAACCATTTTAAATTCCAGACCGCTTTGTATTTTATCAGAGGACCCACATCCTGAGCCTCTTACTCCCGCTCATTTTATAATGGCTTCTCCCTTGACTTACCTACCTGCCGCGCCTGTTTCTGAGGAAACTAAAACTCTACGTCATCGGAAAGAACTGCTAGATCAAATGGTGCAGAGTTATTGGAAGAGATGGCGTTTAGAATATCTTAATTCATTACAAGTGAGACAAAAATGGCTTACTAACTCGGATAACGTTAAACCCGGTCTTATTGTATTGATACATCAAGATGATGTTCCCGCGCTTCGCTGGCCTTTGGGCATTATACAGGAGGTTTACCCGGGTAAGGATGGTAGAGTACGCGTCGCCTTAGTTAAAACTGCTTCTGGCACGTTTAAACGACCTATCGTCAAACTTTGTCCCCTACCCTCTCAGTAGATTAATAATAATTTAATTCCATAGTTTAGGTAGGTAATTACTTATAATTTAGGTATTTCATAAATTTTATTTCTTTCAATTTGATCGCTTTTTTCGATAATACTACGTATTATCAAGGCCGGGAGGATGTTCACGCCATTATCTTAATAATTTGAATTCGCGCTCTTTATGAGAAATCTGCGACCTATCCCTTCCTGCCCTTCTCCCACTCACACGCACCACCAAACGCCGAGCGAGAAAAGGACAGAGCTCGCCGTCCACATGCGACTGCAGCGCCGCCAACGCATCGTTAAAAACGCAGAAGAAAAGTTTAGTGCAAGTTTGTGTCATGCTGTGTGCGCGTCTTAGCAGCAAAATGTAATAGAAATTCTCTCAAAAAATAAGACTGGTACCGCTTCAAATTACCGCAAACTGTTCTGGTTCTGTGTGCACCATATTGTGACCATAATATAGCCGGCCGGCAGTTACATAACCAAAAACAAAACTTTCTGTGCAAACGCGATTCCCGCGCATCTTCCCACGAGCCTCTGAGGCTGAAGAAGTATACAGAACTGGCTTCAGAAGACTGGTGAGTCCTTATTAATCTGTTCATTACCTATACCTACCTAATCGTCTGTCCACCCGCTCCGCAGATTACAGTCCACTACCGCTAGTTAAAATCATTTTCTGTTCAACATAACATTATTTTTGACTATTGTTAAACTGATACTTGCTAAGAATATTAATATACATAATATACAGACTTATTAATTAAAATAACCTAAAGTAAATAACCTAGCAACAAACTTAAAAAATGGCGTCAAAAAACTCCTCCTCAACGCTGTCAACTGGTAATGTACCCAAGAGACTGGCGGCGTTGCCACGTTGTATGGCAACGCTAAGCCTTTGGCCAAGGTAAAAGCCAGCCCTTGGGTCACGGGAAGTGTCAACTAAACGTTTAGAAATATCCTTGAAAAGGCTGTGAGCGCTCGGACCCCACGGTCCTAGAGTTTCAACCCCAAACGGCTCGAAAATATAGTTACCAATGAGGTTACTATATTTACGCCGCTTGAGGTTCTCTGCAGCCGCAGCGGTAAACTGATTGGTTTTGGACTTAACTGACGGGATTTGAAACTTGGCGCCATAGTAAATTTTGTGCAGTTTAAAAATACCTATCCAACAATGTATTACACATAACTGTTGGAGGGTGGTTCCAAAATTTGCATCATCCTTTAGAGCAGCCATTTTGTTATTTTTTTTAAATTAATATTATCACCTAGATATGAGGTCATATAGGCAGTCGCTCCATGCAAAATACTGGTATTCAGCTGCTTATGGTTAGACTGGAAGCCGACCCCAATACAATTGGGAAAAGGCAGACAAATGATGAGATAGAAAGTATGGAATATTTTATTAAAGATAAGATAGGTAATGACGAAAAATGATCCCTATGTCGTGGAAGTATAAGAATGAAAATTGACGGCTTGTCGTCCGAGTGACTACTCAAAAGTGTGAACTAAAAGAAATTGTCGGAAAACATTAGACCATAGAATAACTATCGTTTCATCTCCGACATATTCCACTTCCTGCAAAGCTTTTATCAAGTAACATTTTTGAATTTATGTATAGTAAGTATAAGTATAAGTGTAAGTATTTATTAGCCCGCACAGGACAAAACACACAAAAAGAAATGATTACATTTACCGTGGGTACAACAAAATTATAAAATTAAATTAAAAAAAAATAACAACGAAATGTACGAAGCCAAGAGGCATCATATCTCAGCATGGTGCCGTAGCATTTAAGAAAAAAAGGTACAGCGCTGGTATTCTGATAGGGCCCAACATGTTGTAGTTCGTGGTGTGTTGATTAGTGTGGTAGACAAACGAGGCAGTCAAAAAATTTAAGTCATACAGAATAAGCTGACAATCAATTTCAATATTTAAAAATTACAAAAGGCCCTTACCCAAAACGCGTGTTCCTAGCCACTTCCCAGTTTTTTAGCGAAAACAGCAAAAAGTTCTAATTTATCGCAAAGCAAATTATTCGTTCGAAGTTTTGAACTTTTTAGGGTTCCGTATCCAAGGGGTAAAAACGGAACCCTATTACTAAGATTCCACTGTCCGTCTGTCTGACTGTCTGTCACCAGGCTGTATCTCATGAAACGTGATAGCTAGACAGTTGAAAGTTTCACAGCTGATGATGTATTTCTGGTGCCGCTATGAAAACAATTACTAAAAATATAATAAAATAAATATTTAATTTTATTTTCCTATACAAAAACATTTTCTTATAACGCGCCTCGATTCTCCCAACATTTTAATTGCCCCGATAAATTCCATGCTCTCTCAACAGTATTTTTGTTCATAGTTTCATACACTGCAGTGCAATGTTACAGCAAACTTCAGATTAACAGTTAACCCGCTCTCAACCGGAGTGCGTTTTAATAAGAGTGCAGCAGAAAATTAATTTAAAACGAACATGTTGCCACCAACACGAGATGGTTCTCATTAAAAGAGTTCCTATGTTATTTTAAAATTACGTTGGAAATATTGTGGTCCTCATTTTGTGGTTGATAGTTTTATATTTCTATGGTAACACGGTTGATATTTCATGGTAGATTTTCTGTAATTTCTGCCTGCCCAAGGGAAAAACATGGGGTTTTTGTATTTTGTGGCATTGTGAGTTTTGGGGTTAATAATTGTGGGGGTATTCTCGTCGTTGACTGATACCCCGGTAGTTGTTGTAGGAAGGTAGTTAATTCACACCAAACCACTGCTAGGTTCAATAGTTTAATTACGTTACGATTGTTTAGTTATCTGGGCCGCACTTGATACAATGTTATGATTGATCGCCCCTCTCTTTGCTAAGTTTTAGTGACGACTGAATAAATGTTAAAATATAATTAATAAAGTACGTAATTCATTGCGTGCGCAGAAACGTAATTTTTCTTTATGAGCATTATTGGCTCGTACAATAATTTTGTATACATGTTTTGGTTTTTCTGAGCTACTAATGCTGACAAAATCTTTGCATAGTTTATAAGTATAAAAAAGTCGCTCCCGTTGTTTGTACGCTTAGATCTTTTAAACTACGCAGACTAGAGTGATTCAAGAGGAAGGTCTAAAAGGGTACATATCTTTAGATATAATTTTGCAACCACGATCATACGTAACGATATTTCCTTTATTTATCTCTATACAAAATTTATACATTTTATTATCTAAAAAAAACAATTTACATTTAAAAATATAAAAACCAAGCCGTGTCCAGGGTTACCGCTTTCTGAATCAAGCCCTTGATCCAGCTACCTAAAGAGAGCCTCCCCAGAGGCTTTTAGCAATTAAGCCATTTGCTGAAACGATTATCGGCACAATGATCGCTGAGCTCACATCCCACATCACTCACATGTCATTTACATAACTTTCTCGGCTTTCAATAGGTAATTGTAGTATTATAAACATACATTTTTTGTATTTAATTTATTCTTGAGCCTAAATAAAATACCTATTATCGATAATAACATAATTAACTAAACTAAAAACCCGAGACCAAAACATTCAAAGTTTAACTAAAAGTTTAAAATGGCATGCTAATAGGTTCACGTCATCAAAACACGGTAATTATCACCAGATTTGTGTTAATTATGTGCATGGGCGAGCTTTTCAGTAATCCATAATATTTTTGCAAAATGATGACCAACAAAGACTCATTAATTTTTTAATTTAGTTGGATTAAATTATCAGAACATAATATATTGCTTTTATTTTGCTATTAACATGTTATAATATACTTAATATAACTTACAAACAAATTTTACCGCTTTATAATATTAGTATATTATATTATTATATTATATAATATTATACAGATATACTATTACTGTTTTTTGTGTTTTTTTATTTTACTTTTATTATATGTTTTATGTTATAATACCTATTATAAAGCGGTAAAATTTGTTTGTAAGTTTGTATGTAGGGGGTAATCTCCGGAACTAATAATCTAATTCTAAAAATTCTTTGACTGGCAGAAAGCTACATCATTCGTGAGTACTAGCTATAAATTATATTTATATCATGCGTATTAGAAGAGTTATCACAATTTTCGCAGACGAAGTCGCTGGCGAAGAACTAGTTAAAAATATTTGTGTAAAAATTCTTTGACTGGCAGAAAGCTACATCATTCGTGAGTACTATACGCTATGAATTATATTTATATCATGCATATTAGAAGAGCTATCACAATTTTCGCGGACGAAGTCGCTGGCGAAGAACTAGTTAAAAATATTTGTGTAAATTATTCGTATCATCATTTGCATGATTACAATTTTTTATGTAAAGTGGTAACTATCGGAAAGTTAAAGAAAACTAAATCATTTGAACGGCTTTATATACAGGATAGAATAGCCTCCCTACAAACAAACCATCGTTTTACAAGATGTCAAATCACTGAGATAATCTCAAGGTTAGTTCCGCGCGGACAATCTTGCCTCCTGGAGGCTGAGAACTTCTTCTGGTGTCAACAAAGATTTATCTTGCGTTGTGCTATAAGTTAACTATCAACTTGCTACCCTATAAAAAAGTACAGTGTAGAGTAAGTAGACGAAAGAGATTATTATAGAATTTTATACATATACAGGTTGAAACAAGGCCCTTTACGAAGCCGTGAACCAAGCATTCTGTACATCAAACTAAGTAACTAAATACAAAAATTATTGCTGGGAAACGACTTTTTTTTTGGGAGTGAAAATTCACGTTTTACGGTAGGACTCAATGAAACGCACTGAAAACATTGTGCTAATGAATGGATTGAATAGTACGGGGGTCGTGGATGTGTTTACAGCGAAAACCTTACGTTAAAAACATGTATTTAACAAAAACCTTAGGATAAAGTTGGAACTTTGACCCTCAATATCTCCGTAACTAGAAGGTTCCCAGTCTAGAAAAAAAAAATGATCGCAATGACGAGCAGAACAAGTGCCTTTCGGCTTCGTTAAGGGTCTTGTTGGTCTGAGGTGTTTTTGAATAAATCCATGGTAAAAGTTTCCGTCGTTCTTGATTTATTAAGATGACATAATTTTATTTCATATCGTAAGTTCGTAATACATGCTTACTGAAATTGCAGTCTCTTAGACTATCATTTGGTTCCACCATAATAAAAACAATATTAGATCGTTAAAAACACTTAAGAACCTGAATCTCTCCGCAGTCTGCTTCAGTAAACATAAAAGTCCATAAAAATGATTAATTTCGTCCAGACTAAAAGAGACCATCAACCAAACAAAATTGAATTTATTTAAAATGTTCATGTAAACATCAGTAAACAGTGTATTCGGAACAAAACTAATTGAAATCAATAATTAAGTTGCATGACATGGAATTTTCAATTACCACAGAAAGCTTTTCATTATGTTTTCGGTTTTGTGGTCAATTTGCACGAGAGCTGGCCTTTACGTAACTGTACTGTTTACACAAAGAATTATTAATTAAAATTACAGTTATTTAATTATACAGAATTTTATAAAGCATGATATAAATACTCCACCTTAACATGAAACATTTTTTATAACAAGATTTTAGCGTGTGACTGGCCACCATCTACACGCTCAAGCGACATGCGTCTTATGACAGCAACTACGACTTAAACTCATTAAAGAAATTGCGTAGAGTATGTCGCAAGTCAGAACGAGGGGCGTAGACACTCTGGCGGGTAAATAATAGTAGTGAAACTGCAGTAGTTTCACCAGGACTTGTCCGTTGTACAATAAGAAACTGCCTGTACTGACGTATAGATTCTATCTCTTTCTCACGTGATTGCCGATCTCCTCAGGGTCGATCATCGTCATCCAGACTATAAAAATAATGTAATTAAATTATATTACTGTTTTATACATCTCATCAGACACCCAAATTCAACGTCTTTTCAATGTTAATGATGACTGTTATATTTCTTCTTCCTCTGACTCCAAAAGCGACGACATTTTATTCCGATAGCTTACAATTCGAGTGCGAGGTGTGCCTCATGCGAAGAAACACAAGTTTAGTCGCATCACTCGAGGCCGCAAAAATCAGCATTATCATGATTTCAGCCGAAAGGCGTCCAGTGCTGGATATAGGCCTCCCCCACGTGTCGCCACATTGACCAGTCGCGTCTCGCATCCAGCAGATCCCCGCAACCTTCACCAGGTCATCGGTCCACCTAGTGGGAGGCCTTCCAACTTCCATTCCAACGTCTTCCGGTTCGCGGTTACTACTCCAGAACTTTTCGGCCCCATCGGCCATCCATTCTGCGAGCAATGTGCCCTGCCCATTGCCACATAGGTTAGGCAAGAGCCCGTAAACAAAGTGAGGCCGGGGCCTTTTAATATTGAACACCACAGTGTTTAATTCTAATTTGGATATTTCATTGCTCACTGTCTGACTTCTCTAATCCCCTCAGTCACTCAACACCAGCTAAAGTCCACATATCAAAATCATTCACCAACCATCCTTCGTTGCCACAGAAATAGTAACAAAACGTTTTTATGCTATAATTTCGGCACGCCGCTGCTGTCAGCAAACGTAATCTTGTATCTAATAACGTAATATAAATATTTACCTCCAAAGTTTACACTAGTGTGGAACGGGAAGCATGCAATACTGTTTCGTAGTGCTGGCTTAGTTAAAGGCTGAATTCTATGCATATAGAATAAGGATAATATTGCCGCCTCGTTAGTCTAGTGGTCGCAAGCATGAGGTCCTGGGATTTTTTTTACCTGCTATTATATGGGACTTAAACATAACTGCCAAAACGATTAGCTTATGTACATCTCTGTCTAAACTATCAGCTATTACAGGCGTGATGTTATGTGTGCGTGTACACTAGCGTGGAACGGATAGTATGCAAATCGGTTTCTGTAGTACTGGTTAGTACAAGCAAAGTTAAAGGTCGAGTATGAATAAATGATTGAATTTAAAATGTAGTGGTCAGAGCTCTGGTGGTCCAGTGGGAACCGCTGTCTTGCTAGTTGTATGTCATAGATTCACATTTTAATCTGTGTAAATAATGTCGTGAGGAAATCGTGTTACGGTGTAAAAGACGATACCCGTTGTTAAGCTTTTCTTTGTGAGACTTTCGGGTTTTGACAACAGTAATATTAAACTAATACACAAAAGCTCAAAAATATGAATACTCAATCTCTTTTCTGAGCTGAAATATGCTAACACTATAAAGGCCTCCCAAATACCAAAGGTGAAGCCAACAATTGAGCCGTTCCCAAAAGAATACGTGAAAAATCTAGGTTTTTCTGCCGTGTTATTATCAGTTGATGACACATGGATTGACGTTAGTAACGTCAATCTTTTATCTATATAACATTTAATCTGAGCCAAGGAATCTGCTAGTTTGTTTGGCCATGTCAATTTCCAGAAAATCTTTTAACCATTTTGCTGATTTTAAAATTGACAGTGCGGTGTCCGGCATCATGGATGTATTTTTCTCTCTTGAATTAGCACGAACTTTATCAGAAATAGCTCATGATGACGTAAAAATATTTGTTGGTCTGCAAGGTTCACACTGCTCCCTAAGATACAGGCCTAGTTTAGGGGACAGGGTTGAAACTCCGGGTTCCGGCTGAACTCTGGGTTTCCGGACAAACCTAATGAGGTTTTTGTGATGTTTCTGTTTACATTTTGTTTTGTTCTATAATTATTAAAAAAAAAAAAAAAAAAAAAAAAAAAATAGTAGTGGACCTACTTAGTTACCCATGCTAAACTAAGAACTTCAAACAGTATACAGTGCAATGTACTTAAACTTTGTAGTAATAAATAAATAAATAATTTATTAATAAATAAATAAATAATTTATTTATTTTATTTAAGGTGGCACGGACATGTAATAAGGAAGGATGAAACGCATGTGAAAAGAGTGATGGACATGAATGTCGATGAATGGAGAGGGAGAGGACGGGCAAAGAAAAGATTAATGGATTGTGTGAAGACCGATATGAAAGAGAAAGGAGTAAATGATGCCGTGACGTCTGACAGGGGAGAATGGATGAAGAAAGGTGTTGCGCCGACCGCAAGTAGAATGGAACAAGGACAGGAAGATGATGGTCTAACTGCCCAAGGTAGCAGAGTATCATAAAAATACAACTCCGTTTAGCGGCTGCGTCCTACCAATTTCTACAATCTGGAGAATCACCTATTAATGTTGACGACCCCAAGGGCGCAGCGGTAGTCAGGCTGCCTTACGTTCTTAGGGTCCCGGGTTCGAATCCCGGTAGGAGCAAATGTTTGTGTGATGAGCATAGACATTTGTTTAAGTATGTATTTTCAAACAAAATGTATCTATGTAGTAATATCAACTATCTGGTGTCCACGACACAAGCCTCGTTGCTTAGTGTGGCACCTAGATGGCGCTGTGTGTAATGACCAGGGATATAAAAAAAAGTGCCTAAAAACAGTGATTACTGCAATGGTATGGACCATAGCAGAAACTACTAAAACTCTTCAGCAAAGGGCGCGTTCAGGCTGATATCTAGCTAAAATGTAGAACCTCAATTATTCGTAACAGCGACTTCAGCAAAAAGGTCTTTTAACTTCGTCTATAACAATAGATTTTATGGTTCTTCAGTCGATTAAAATTAAAAGGCAATATAAGTTTTTATTGGATAATAAGAACACCTTAAAATTACAATGGGCTCGTTGCTTAATATTGGTATTCTGGGGGCGGGAGATAAGGTATACTATTGCTTAACGGCGGTAATGTCTTGTTATGTTATTTTTATTGTTTTGGGTTCACCGGGTATGCAATTACCGTCTTTATTGCTTTGCTTTGTGTACTAGCGGTGTAATAACGATTTTGTTGAATTTTGTTTCTGTATATTTTTACAATAATACGACATTGAAAACTGGGAAATCCTTCTTATATCTCATTTTAAAGTTACTTTCTTTTCAAATAAAGTGTTTTTCAGCTTCATAATTTATTATTTAGGGGGTGTGTCAAACAATGGATTTGTTTGCGAGTTATCTAAAGGGCAGAACACAGGTAGTTAAAGTGAATGGATGGGTAAGTGATGAACTGCCCATGACGTTCCACAAGGCAGTATCCTCGACCCAACCTTGTTCTTAGTGTACATAAATAACCTATGTAACACAGACCTGACCTGGGAGAGTAATTACATTCGTCGATGATACTGCATTGCTTTTCTATGGTGACACTTGGGAAGAAGTTTATACGCACGCCCAAAATGGATTTAATAAACTTTCTAAAATAAAAACTAAATGACAACATCCTCACACTAAATGTAGAGAAAACAAAGTACATGACCTACACAATTAGGAAAGAAAACGTACCAAACCTTGCAATCATCTCACACAATTGTAACCATCCATTCAACAGCTCTTGTAAATGTCCACGTTTGTCAAAAACGAACACTATTCAATATCTGGGTGTTGTAATTGACAACCGACTGAATTTCCAACAGCACATTGAGGCCTTGGTTCCCAGGATACGTAAGCTTATTTATATATTTAAATCTCTTCGACACATTGCTGACATCTCGATAATCAAATCTGTTTATCTCGCATTGTGTCAATCTTTGCTGTCCTATTGTATAACCTTCATGGGGTGGGGCCGCTAAAACGCTCCTGTTAAAGCTGGAGAGAGCCCAAAGAGCCATATAGAATGTGGGTTCTTTTCTTCCCATGCGCTATCCTACAGTGGATTTATATACACGCTGTAAGGTACTGACAGTTCGACAACTTTTTATTTTAGTTACTGTTACCAGAAAGCATGCTGAAGTTCCTTACGACCCAAAAACATTTTTAGGGAAAAGGAGAAAAAGCACTGTCTGTGCGACAACGCGATTTAGGACTAGTCTGGCACATAATTTTTATGGTTTTTTGGGTTCGTATTTATATAATGATTTGAACAAAACTTTGGTCATCTATCCCCTTTCCAGGGTAGAGTGCAAAAATAAAGTGTTCTCATGGCTTCAAGGCATTGATTACAATACAACGGAACGTTTGTTGAAACCCTTGAACTAATGCATGGAACGATATACTTACACGTACACAGGTTATTCTTCACGCTATTTGATTATAGTGTGACGAATAACTTCACTCTCACTCTCACTGACACACACACAAACACCTACACATATGCTCCACCAAGTCAAATATAACCCATTCTTATCATCTCAAATGTTTACTTTTACTTTTATTTAATTTTATATTTTTTTACCATAATAATGTTTTAATTGATTTTCTATAATTGTTAATTTATTTGCTAATTTAATTTAATTAATTTTATTATGTTAAAATCATCGTATGTATAAATTGAACGCAGTTAATGATGTCATAAGATAAATGTCCGACGGAGGGTTAGCCTGGTGATCTGTAATACAGGTTTTACCTAAAACAGACACCAGTCTCTATGCAGTGAAAACTGAATCTGTACTGTTCATGATGATGATTAGAGAAAATAAATTATTATTATTATATTATTATTTACAAATCGTGATTCCAATGGAAACTCTTGGACAAAAATTACGAATCATTCTGTAGGCGAAACATCCATAGGTGAAACGTTCTTTCGACGAATCTCTCAAAAACGAAACATCCTGTCGGTGATCAGTACAAAGGAGAAACGACAGTCGGAGAACGCTTGCACTCTCTCGCTCGCTTAAACTCTTTCCATACAGACTTTTGTCCCCTTTTATTCAGTTCAGATATTATTCTTTGAACTTTCTTAGCTTGATTAAACTCTTTTAGGATGAGCATTTTTACCCTAACCATGTAGCTTTTACTTTGGCTTAACTACTATCCTCACCATAAATTCTTTTTTCCGTTTAAACCTTCAAGTTTACTTCAAAATCTCTTTGTCCATGCTCAAACACATACTCGCTCAAAATGAATTATACATGACCGCCTCGTTGGTCGAGTGATCACAAGCGAGACTGCTGAGCATGAGCATCTGGGTTCGATTCCCGAGTCGCGGGTTTTATCATCAGTCTGGATTTGTGCCCGATTGATGGCAATAAGTTCGCCCTCTATTACTTGGTCCTTAAAACATAACTGGCGAGATGTGGGTGTACTATTAGGTACTTACACCTCTGCCTAACCCGTCGGGAATCACAGGCGTAATGTAACCGCTGTATGTAGCGTTTAAGAGTATTATACATTATGGACGGTGGTATACTCACACCCCCTCTTTCCATATTTATAGTTAACACAGTTTTACTGCTTATTACCACACAATCACGCCTGTCTTTGTCTCAGATTGTGCCAGCGATTACCATACGGGGGCGGAAGAGGGGGCGATTTTCATAGGGGTGAAATTATCATTATTTATGATGATTATGTGAGGCGCTTTGGATTATTTTCAGATTATTAGGCTTAATGCGGTGGTAAAGGATTTTTGGGAGAATTATGTTAGAAACCGATTTTGGTGAGAGTAAATGAATATTGAGTAATCCTGTGCTTATAACTGCGCTTCTGTTCCAGGTGTCCGTTCTTCTGCACTCTTGACGATCTAAGCCAAGCCTCTGACGCCACAATAAACAAAGCCTCTTACTGGGCCCAAAAACTATATTATTATGGATGACCTCCTGACCATTTTCGGTCACGGCGGCCAATATAAGCGAGGATTAGCCATCAACGCGGGAGATATTATAGTGCACAAGTATGTTAGGAATTTGTTATGGAAAAACCTAATAGCACTTTTTCCCGACCCGGGAATCGAACCCAAAACCCCACGCTCTGCAGTCGCGCCTGCGACCACTAGACTAACGGGGCAGTATTATGGATGTAACAACGAAACGAAAAGAAGAACTGTATTTCTTTGTGAGAATATAGTGTAAAATAAAGGGCACTTTCTCTATTCACATGTAGGGAGGTAACTAAGTAATAATTAAAAGCTGAAAAAACCTATTTTTAATTACATGACATAAACCACGCGAGTTTAGCCTCCTGAGGTTTAGGCGGAGGTGTATATGGTACACCTACAATTACCAAAACAAGAATATAAGGATACAACTTTTGGTGCAGTAATGCCGCAGCGGTGAAACAACAGTCGGTATAAACTAACCTGCGAATAGCTTCACTGTGACGTCTGTGAGCTAGAACTACTTAACAATGAGCAAACTGTCGGTTCTTCATACATTTCGGGACCAACACTTTATGATTGCCAACTAGACGTAGCCACATTATGAGCTGTGATGGTTTGTCTAAGATCTGTTATGGTAGTTGTATTGGAATAAATATAGACTGTGCTGAAGGCAGACCTCGTAGAAGATGGTGGAACGAGCTGGACAGAACCAACGAGCCGTGGTCAACATTAGCCTTGGATCGAAACAACTGAAAGTCATGGGAGGAGTCCTTTGTCCAGAAGAGAGCTGACGCAAGCTAACAGGATGGTGCTAAAGGTGATAAAAACGCCGCGTGTGTTGACGAAATATTCGTAAACGAAATCTGTCCGAAGAAATGTACTAAGTACCAAAATTATTGATTCCCTTGGAACATAACAACATAACAATACATCATGAACCAACTAAAATTAAACCCAATCCAGTAGATACCACTATCTTCAAACGTCTACCTCCATCAGTATTGAATTACGAACCTTTTTCAAAGTCGGTTAAAAATATATTACTTTACCTATTTTATCCAAGTTTAAGTTACCAACCGATTTAGGGAAATGGGTATCATTAGATTGGGCTTACCACAATGTTAGTGGCTCGGGAATTTTATAAAATATACGTGATGTTAGCCAAACTTTATTTTAAAAATTCTAGGGAGGTTTGCCGTTTGCGTAATAGTTTTCAGTTATGTTCCTGAATTTTTAAAAGCTCCATTGCATTGATATTTCAAATGTTAGAGATTTTTTTCAACTATGTCTGGAAACGTTGATAAATTCGTGTTTTACATGAATATTTGACCGATTTCATACTAGTATAATATAGTGATATTTAAGAGCTCTGATGAACGCTGCAGTAAACGATTATGTAAATCAGACATTTTACTCAAATATTCGTCAAGCTAATGCAGTTGTTGTTGTAATGTAGTTTTGAACAGATGATAGCTGCTTCAACTTAGTGCCCGTTTGCACCGACTTCAGGTAACAGCTAAATCTATACTAATATTATAAAGAGGTAAAATTTGTAAGTTTGTATGTAGGGGGTAATCTCTGGATCTACTGAACCGATTTTGAAAATTCTTCCACTAATAGGAAACTACGTTATCCCCAAGTGCCGTAGGCTATATTTACAACCCATGTGCCCGTGAGATAATTTCCGACCAAAACGCGAGCGAAGCCGCGGTAAACAGCTAGTGTATTATCAAAACAAATGGTCACAGATAGATTTTCAATGATCGGCTCAGTGTAAAGAGTGGAAATTCCTACAGTGTAATAATATTCAGGCCAGCCAGGTGGCCTACCATGACGTCTTAAAGCAGGAGTAATTCCAGTGTGGTAAAGAGATGACGCTAGACGACCTGTATAGCTCTGTCTCTTTCCCACACGGGAATTACTACTGCTTTAAGACGTCATAGTAACCCCCCTGGTGCGACTTAGCGTTCTTGAATACGCGTATAAGTTTTTTTTCCGATGTTCATGAATGGGGAAAGGATCTGGTACATTTCAGGTTGAAGTTAAACCTTGAACATCTTGACATGTTTTTCGTAATTTGAAAACTATTTACGTTAAGCTTTTCACTCTGATTTCATTCAACATCTCGTAGACTCAATAAAAATACACTTTCTGAATGAACAAATAAAAACAGATTAAATGTAGCTTTAGATACTTTTATATCCACAACACTATCCAGAAATCGTCGAACTCAAAAGCAACTAACAGAAAAACATTTAGTTTATGCTATTTTAGGATTTTTACCACAGAACTCGGAGTCTGCAGGTACTAAAGAAACAAACGCAGTCAACACTTTTCATGTAAACCGAGCTTTCATTGTTAACTCACAGAAACTGACGGCCCGACAAAATTCTAAGAACTGTGATAGCTAGCTTGCGCTTCTTCATCATCAGAACCATTTCATTTGGTCAGGCAGGTGATTTCACCTGCCTAACTCTTTTTAAAACACGTTGAGTTCGGCCTACATTCAAACCGGATGCAGCTGAATACCAGTATTTTACATGGCATTACTGTCTATCTGACCTGTAGCTACTTGGTAACACCATATTTATTGTAAAGGATGGTCATCCATCCACAGACCGACCCAGATAAGTGTTGCTTTACCCTCGTACATTGACCCGTGAGGCTGGTATTATTTATTTATTTATTTATTTATTATTTATTTATTAAACTTACACACACTATCTTTACAGGATTACCCCAATACAATAGTGGATTGTAAACACTGTTTTTTTTTTTATTATAGACGACTAACCCCTGAAACTTTGTTGGTCGAGTGGTCGCAAGTGCGACTGCTGAGCTTGAGATCCTGGGTTCGATTCTCGGGTGAAGCAAAGTGTTATTGGGTTTTTCATCCGGTAATTTTCAGTAGCAGCCACGGAGTCTGGATTTCTGCCCGGTTTGTGGGATTGAGTTAGCCCCCAATTACGTGGAACTTGAAACATAACTGGTGAAATGTCGGTGTACTATAAGATATACCTCTGCCTAATCCTTTGGGGCTTACAGGCGTGATGCTATGATATGTTAAACCCCTCGAATTCGAACAAGAATTTTGTTCGTAAGGGTATCTCTAGTAGCTCCCTTTCTCGACCATTTCGTACTCTGTGATTTTCACAAACATTGACCGCAAATAACTAATTATTAAAACCACATAGAACGGCCGTGCGCCGCGGTTTAGTGCTCAATAAAAAAAAAAAACAAAAATCTGCGCCATCTTTATGACTAAGATTAAACACTATTGTATATCGTAAAATGTTTTAACGGACTGGCATTTGGCATGTTGTCGGTGTGAGGTGTGTTGGGTCAGCAATTCAAACCATATTCGCAACCACACGTTGCGAATATGGTTTGATGCCTTTGTGCTTATAAAAGTAATTTTATTTTTAATAGATTTCAGTTTTAAGGAAAAACGAACAAGATTTCTATTGCATGGGAGATTTTTATCGGTATAGTCAGCATGAGCCCAATTCCGAAGGCGGTAACTGGCAGAACGTAACGACCAGCTGGTTTCTATGTAATTCTAAGAAAACTCTTGGTAACATTCCCGTCTGTTGCCGTTTGCTATATAGCTCATACCTCACTACCAAATCACGTTTTACTCAAGATACTTAATCCTCACTTAATTCCCAGCTTAACAGTCACAAACTAAATCAATAATATATGTGCTGAGCCGTATATGATCACAACACAAACATATTGTACATCAGAAAAAGCTTAAATAAAATAACAATAAACTATAAAAAGTCATATCAATACGAAGGGCAGGACCAAACAGAGCGTTTAGCACGCAAAGAAAACTAGGTTGCGTCGGCACTTGATAAGCATGCGAGCATTTCAACTAGTAATCGCTTGGCATTCGACGAGAAATTCTTCAGAACGGTTAAAATTCCATGATCTTAAGTCACGCGTGTTGCGCGCGCAATGTGGTCTTGACACGTATTTTTCTGCATGCTAGTCGATGCCAGAGAAAAATTCTAGTCTGAATAAGGTCCAAAGGATAATGTGATACTAGTTGGTCTTGTGGTCGCAATTGCGACTGCTGAGCATGAGGTCCTGGGTTCGATTCCTTGGTCGGGCAAATTGTTACTCGGTTTTTCCATCAGGAATTTCTCAGTAGCAGCCACGGAGTCTGGATTTGTGCCCCGTTGATGGCAATAGGTGTTCTATTGGGTACACCTCTGCCTAACCCTTTGAACATTGGAACCCTTCTACAACGGTGTAGACTATTATTATACATATATTTTGTGTTGATATGACACTAGAAATTGAAACACTGTCGAGTTAGATTTCTCAAACATCTTTAGAAATATAGAGCTCACATACACTGAGCTTTCAAGGACGGGGAAATTTCTAGTCGGTTATTTAAAAAAAAATCTGCTGTTTCATACATTTCACCGTGTAAGTATTACTATTTTGTACGAAACAGCATTTTTTTTTAAATTAATAACCGACGAAATATTTCCATGTGAGCGGTTCAGAAAGACGTACTGAATACGTGGTGACAGTTTTATTGTCGGTGGCCCTTCCACCTTGTTTATCAGGGGGGTTACTATGATGTGTTAAAGCAGGAGTCATTCCAGTGTGGGCAAGAGATGGCGCCAGACGACCTGTATAGCTCTGTCTCTTTCCCACACTGGAATTACTCCTGGTTTAAGAGGTAATAGTAAACCCCTGTTCACCAACTATTCGTAAAAGTATGGTGACTGGTAATTAGTGACCGATACTTAAACACGCGATTGTACTCATGATAACAAACTTTCCAAAAGAAACATTTTTTTTTAACACGCAATCACTTTTTTCACAATAACACAACAGCCGTATGAAATTCGCCGCGCGGGTGATCTGCCTGCCCACTGTCGCACAGTACGATGGTAATCAGACAGAACGGTGCGGCGTCAAGCTGAGAACAGCTGATAGGTCAAAGGCGTGCGCGCGCGAATTTCCTACGACTGTTGTGTTATTGTGATAAAATTGAATACATAGGTATGAAAAAAAAATTTTTTTTTGAAAGCGGTTTCATGAGTACAATTACGTGTTTATGTATCGATCACTAATTACCAGTCACCCTATAGAAAATTTAAAATATTATGTTTTGAAACAAATAATACTTACTTGTAACAAACAGAAAAAAAGTAATACTCTATATGAAACAAAACATTTTCGAACTGAGGGTACTGACCTTTTACTGTTTTGACATTTTGTCAAAACAGTAAAAGGTCAGTACCCTCAGTTCGAAAATATTTTCGTATGGCAAAATATTATCACTGGTATTTACCAGTGATAATATTTTGCCATACGAAAATAATTCTTTGACATGCGATAGTCCCTTTTGACATCATGTGATATTTATTATTTTACCTTTCAGTTACGACAGTTATCTCTTTACTTTTATATATTTTTTAGTAACATCTTTTTCTTATTTCATGGATATCTTTCAATCTTTTTGCATTCGATTATATGACCGTCGTCGTGATGGCCCAGAGGCCTTAAGGCCTCGCTTCTTATGCACGGGTTTGTGTGACCTTTTCAATTCCGATGTACTTTCTAAGTAAACAGACGGAGATCGGTGAAGGATATAAGTCTGAAATTGCCAACCCATCTTGAGCAAGTGTGGCGATCAATGCTCGTGCCTTCTCTGTATGATATGCCTTGGCCCAGCAGTGGGACAGAAATAGGCTGGTATTATGACCTACTGAGCACGCATACGCTCACTCGCCTCGAAGAATATCACCAATAAGGTCACCGTCTGTCTTTTTAGGGACCCCTCCCGGCGTTATACGCACATCTGCCTAAATAACCTACCATGTATATTCTAACATTGTTTTGATCTAGATGAAATCAGAAACAATATTTGTCTTGTCCTCGCTGACCATTTCATTCCTGTTTTACTTTGTGTCTAAATATTTGTGTTACTCATATTCTATTCTGTGTTTATCACACACACAAATTTCTTTCTAGAAAAAACTAAGAAATATTCCTACATTTTTGTATGCGACCATAATATCTACCACCCGCCATTTTGAATTAATAAACTAGTTTTGGCGGCAAGCGCTGACATACTCGTACGATGAAAATATTATTAATTGGATCACAAAAGACACATTTAATTATGCCATGTATGCGCATAATATAACACCATAAACAAAAACAACATTCCTGACTAGTGAAATGTATGTGTATCTCACAGCTCTGATGAGCTCATCATTATCATTTCAGCCGAAAGACGACCACTGCTGGACATAGGCCTACCCCAAGCGTCGCCACATTGACCGGTCCCGTGCGTCTCGCATCCAGCGGATCCCCACAACCATCACTAGGCCCAGGTCATCGGTCCACCTAGTGGGAGGCCTTCCAACGCAACAGCTTCATTTCACAGCTCTGCCAATGAAGAAATATTTACTATGTGACTCTGTTTAGTGATCGTCATAAAAAAAACCCACGCTGTTTTAGAACCACATTACGAAACCATTGCAATACACCAATAAACCCTTTACTTTAGACTTTTTATACACCTAACAATCGGGTAGATTAAACCGGGCGACCCAATAAAATAAACAGGGATAGTCCACCCAGAATCGTATTTCCTGAAACAAAAACAAATCGATAGCAACAAATCGAGTTCGCGTGACATTCCCATATAAAACATACCCCGTCCCACGTGGTTAATATATTCTGTAGCTTTATATGGAAAGTAGTTGGGTACCAATATCACATCATATAAATCTATGGAGTTGACAATGTAGGGTGAGGACGCGACGGGGGTTTCAAATGGTATGGTATTTGGGAGTTCGTTTCAAATGTCATCGCGTACATTTTGTTTCGATTGTTTTCTTTCGAAATGCTTGATGGAAACAGAAATTAGTAATAGGTAAGCAGTAAAAGATATTAAAGCAAGTGTTAATTTATTGTTGGTTTTTTTTTATATTATTACCTTAGATGTAACAGCAGCATCCTTTGGATAAAATAAGTTAGTTAGCTTTTCAATTTGCGATGTATTTATTTAAATTTATTAAGCTGGTTCGATGAGGCACGATAAAACCATTCGAAAACACGTTACTAAAGTCAATAAAATACCAGTACCATAGTCCACCTCGTTAGTAGTATGAGTTTGTATTTATAGACCGATTTTATGAATGCCATGAATTGCAGCTGCAAAGCAGTATGAAACTACATCAAGTTTTTCTAATAATGTCATCGTATGGTCACACCCATTGTTTGCTAGTTTTATTAGGGTAGTATGATGTATTGATGTACCATTAAAATACCAGAGACAAAACTTTTTTACAAAAATAATTACCGACTTCAAAAACGACACTTGGTTTGTTTGTTTCATTTTTTGGGCACCGACATCGACATCCGAAAGTAAAGTTATTTTTCATATTTTTTCTTGTTTTTTTCCTTGAAGTCGTTTTTTTTAACTTTTTCTATTTTACCCTTTTTAGTTTGTGATATTCCATGCAAAGTCTTGCCATGTATAAATGTTACATTGTAATTAGAAATTATTATGAAATCATCAACATACGCAAAGAATGAAAAATACGTATTGAAGTAGTTAACTCATAAACTACATACTTATGTAAAGTGAATAAAATTGATATAAGACCGCCTCGCGCGCTTCCTCTACCAAATGAAATAAGAATCTCGTAAATCGGCTTAGTAATCACGGAGACAAAGGTACGTATATATAAAAAAAAAGAAGCTGGAGGAAGACATAACCTCTTCTTTTTTTTAAAGTCCGTTAAAAAATTAAATAAAGCAGATACATTTCCTTTGCAACTTACATTATTAAAAAACTATAGGAACACAACTTATTTAATAATAAAATGGCTAAGTACAAATATAACTTCATTATTTTGTAAGTTTGTAGCAGACACCGGAGAATAGAATTACTTAAATGTACATTTATGTTGTAATCTCCAAAGAGCGTTGATTGTCTGTTCACAAACTTCTTATACTGACCGTACCTAGTTGACTTAACGTTCAAAATAAACTAATAAATCAAAGTAATCGGTTATAAAATTAGCTTGATGGTTCATATTTAGTAGGAACGGTTTAATTTTAACCATTGCTTTGCATTCTCGCGCGAGGTAAATTGATTAGTTTTGAATCGGGATACGGAAATAACTCCTTTAATTGGAAACATAAAGGTTTACGCAGTGTTCAGCTCAGTTTGAGAAAGGTAAATATAATAGGTATATTAAATTTGGTTTTTTGGGTTCCGTACTCAAGGGGTAAAAACCCGACCCGATTACTAAGACTCCATCGTCCGTCTGTCTGTCTGACTATCTGACACCAGGCTGTATCTCATGAACTGTGATAGATGTGTCTAGATAGTTGAAACTTTCACAGATGATGTATTGCTGTTGCCGCTATAACAACAAATACTAAAAACAGAATAAAATAAATATTTATAGGGGCTCCCATACAAAAAACATTTTTTTTTATATTTGTACGGAACCCTTCGTGCGCGAGCCCGACTCTGACTTGGCCGGTTTTTTAGTTTCTTCTTTGTAATTTTTTTTTTTCAAGTAAATAGTGTAATGACTAAAGATACCAGCGGTTTGTAAAAGATATAATAAAGAACATTCAAATTACTTATTCACAAGATAAAGTAATCTCTTTGCTCTTTAAAACTTGATAACCGTTGACATGAAAATGTATGCACTTAAAAACACAAAGGAGAGCCCGCATAGTTTTTAAAACAAAATTCATTAAAGTAGCTTGTAATTTTGCAACCAGCAAAAATATTTAGCCCAACAGCAGACACCTTGAGGAAATTCCACAAAATGAATAAATTAAGTTGCTTTACTCTCTAGAGTTTATATTTTTTTTCTAAAATCACAGACCGAGGCTTTTTTAAAAAAAAACTTACAACGACTTTAATCTTCCCAGTTTAAAATTCGTACGATTTTTTAAAATTCTTCTAGGGGAAGGTATATACCGTTACATACACAAACATTTGAATTTTGTTCCAAGTTTGAATATTTCGAACTTCATTTGTCGGGATTTCGGGATTCGAAGCTTCGCAGAAAATGAACGTTGCGAAATTGTGCCAATCAAGTTTGAGTTCGAAATTCGGTTTTGTTTTTGGGAATTTTTTTGTTTGGTTCTAAGGCAGACTACATTACGGATGATGGCATTGGAAAAGATAGCATATTTTCAAAAGTACGACTAAACATAACCGTGGACGAAAGAATTGGATCGTAGCAGTGGGCGTTCTGTAGCTTCGGTCTACCCCCATAGGGAAATAGCGTGAGTTTATGCATGGAATATCCAAATTATTTACTAATAGAGCTTTAGTACCTTACTATACCAATAACTTGTAGGTACTCGTAATGCTAATATGAATTAATCTCTAATGGCTTCTCATTGATGTGTCTGGAACTTCACATAAGAGTAATGATGAATTAATATCCATGTAGTATTATTAATCATTTGTTCCCAACGAGTCACACTGTAACATGTCACAGTGTGACTCTTATGTTGTAGCAAACATCTTTGGAATGGGAATGGACATTTGCCTTCAGAATCTATAATGTACAGATTGCGTTATCCTAAGAGTCTTAATGTAAAGAGGAAATCTAATGGAAAAACTCAGCAACAATTTCTTGCAAGCAAGCTACTGGACTACACGATACTCCTTAGTATGACCGGTTGATGTACTCTAGTCTCAAATGAAAAGTGAATTTCATTACTTACCGTATCTCTGAAACTACTTTGTTGTATATTACGCTTATAGGAAAAGTTACACCTGATAAGGTTTTAATTTCTTTACCAATGATAGGGTTCGTAGGTAATGCTTTCTATATGCACCTTAATGTATTAAAGTGTTCCATAGCTCGAAGTTATTGACAACTCAAATCAACCAACTACTCAAGTAATTTTAAATACAACAAATTACCAAACAATTTTCAAAAACATTTCTATAAGCAGCACTTTTTAAAAGGTGTACATAGACCCTAAATGAAGACGAAAGGCACTTGTTCTCCTCATTATTGCGATCATAGATTTGTTCTGGACTATACCTGGGATTCTTCTAGTTACGGAGATGTTATTATTATTGGAGGTCAAAGTGCCAACTTTTTCAAAAGTTCATTTTTTTGGATAGGTACTATTTTTTAAGGTTCTAACTACTACTGGTACTTTAAATACCTCCATGCCCCGTTTACTATTCAATGCTAACACATTGTTCTGAGGGCGTTACATTGAGTTTTACCATTAAACGTGATATTTCATCCCCAAACCAAAGTCTCCCAGCAAAAATTTTTGTGTAGGGTTACTTAGTTTGATATACTACAGAATGCTTGGTTGACGGCTTCGTGAAGAATTCATTTACACCTTATAGACATACGTATTTAGAATTGAAAGTATCTTACACTGTGTGAGTAAAAACTGAATAAACCGTGGTATTACAGCTTCTCGGTCGCCATAAGTCATTGCCAGTTGAGGAAGACGAATGAATTAGAATGAGCCTTACTAAATGCACACATTTTCTCTAGTAGGGCTTATTTTTACTTTATTCTGCAGATACGTCCCTTATGAAAGAGAAAAAGTCATGTACACATGGTACATAAACTACACAACTCTATATTTACATAGAACAATAGTCTAGGGAAAAGAAAAACACCGCGCACAAGTCCATACATTCGTAATAAACCAAGGTACGGGCAGCAACTCGCTGAAAACTGCAATTTGTTGCCCATGCTAGGCATGAATTCCTAGTACTTATTTATTGGCCAACTTCCGCTCAGTCAGAAGCATGTGTTATAAATATGTGGCCGTTGTTTCCATACGTTGCTGAATCAGATGTACTCGCTAGCTAAGATAACTGAATTTTAGTCACTAAACTGATTTGAATACCAAACTGCCTTGGTCTAGTGGATCTCGCTCTTATTGCATGAGAGGATCTCCTCCGCCTGCCCCGAGGGAAAAAGGCGTGATGTTTCGGTATTGTGACTACTGCTTCTTTTCTGTTTCAAATTTTCTTTCAACACCAACAAAAAGAAAACGAACTTCTTTGACCACAACAATACCCATTTCTCGGTCCCCCATAAACAATACCCCACTTTTAGCGCACATTAATTTATTCGCAGGGTAAACTTTACCACAATCTAGCAACACAACAGTACACAAACGGCACGCCCAACAAACAAGAATATAAAAGCTATCATGTTGAATGGAGAGCCATTGTATAGTTGTGACGTAACAGTTTGGATATCTGAGGGATTTAGGTTACCACGTTATGGTTGATGAAATTGTAATTGGCTGGGACAAAACACAAAACCGACTTCCAAAAAAAAACACTAAAAAAGTCTAAAATAACTTGACTTTCGGAAGTCGGTGTCTTTGTTTGTATCTTTTTTGCCAACAACATCCGAAAGTCAAGTTATTTTTAGTGGTTTTTTTGGAAGTTGGTTTTTTTTTTGCAGATTTTTTTTTTATTTTACCCTTTTTAGTTGTAGTATACCACACAAATGCTTGTCATTAATTAATTTTTACATTGTAACTAGAAGTTAGTTAAAGTAGTCGTCAAGACGAATCAAACGAGCCCAAACTCGATGCAGTTTTGTCGTTTTATAACTGAGTTCCTATGGCCACCGTCCAGCTCCATCATCAGACATTGGATACCATTTAGGACCAAAGTACTCGTCAAGACGAATCATACGAGCCCAAACTCTATGGGATTATGTCATTTCATTACAGATTACATGAGACCACCTTCCAGCTCCATCACCAGACCTGGGTACCATCTAGAGACAAAGTACTCGACAATATGAATTATACGAACACAAACTCGATGGGGTTATGTCGTTTTATAACGGAGTTCCTATGGCCACGTTCCAGCTCCATCATCAGACTCTGGTGACCATTTAGGACTAAAGTACTTGTCAAGATGAATCAAACGAGTCCAAACTCGACGGCGCACGGTGGGCTGAAAATGGGCTTTCATAGACTTAGGGATTTTAATTTGCAAGTGCAAGTAATGTTCCGTGTTATTAAAAGTCTATGTTTCTCAACTTAAACACTAAAAGGAGAAACGGTTCCTTTTAGTGTGTATATGCAAAAATAAAAATAAAATATATTGACGATTTAAAAAAAAAACCCGCATAATATTTTTCAGCGAATCGCCGACCAAAAAATCATAAATAATTAGTATTATAACCACCTGTAAGGATGTTACGGCTTTCTTTTCTGTTTAAGAGATACTTACATTTTTCATAGTAGCTTCATACAAATTTTTCGTAAAAAAATTATAATTCCTTAGTTTTTGAGCAGAATAACTCGGGTCTCATTTTTGTATATAGTAATAACTAATAGAAGCGATATCCAGCAAAAAATCCGGCACTTGCAAATTAAAATCCCTAAGTCTATGAAAGCCCATTTTCAGCCCACCGTGCGGCGTTGCGTAGTTTTATTACAGAGTTCCTATGGCCACCTTCCAGCTCCATCATCAGATCAGCTCCATGTCATCATAATATTGCATTGTCTTGCGATATACACATGCGTGCAAAATTTCAGCTCAATCAGAAATCGGGAAGTGTGTCAAATTTAACTAACAAGTATCACGCGACGCCGCGTGATGTACATCAAAGCGCCTGCACGCGACGTCGCGTGATGTGACAATTAACGTGAGGAAAACAACCAAATTCCTAAACCGATTTTGATGAAATTTCTATGGGATCAATCGGAAAGCATATCCTTTCAGATGAAAAAAGAATTTTTCAGATCGGTTTACAAATGACGGAGTTATGAGGAAACAAACATAAAAAAAAAATACATCCGAATTGAGAACCTCCTCCTTTTTGAAGAAAGTCGGTTAAAAAGCACGAAATCGCCTCCAATAGTTTACGGATTTCAATTGCCGTAGGAATTGAAAAATTTAAGTCCAGATTTCATGAAATCTAGTGCTTTTTGCATTCATCAATAACATTATTGGCGGCCAGCGACTGCTAAATATTGGAATCCGCATTTTTGTGCCATTCTCACTGGTCTGCATGAGTCTCAACCAGGTCTTGCCTTTTTTTTTTTAGCGGTTTGGAAAATCCTCATGGATGTCCTCCGCCTTGGGGCGGGTGGAGGGGTCTGTCCGACTCAAACTGACTAAAAACCACCCTGGTGTTCCATTCCCACACTAGCACCGGGGATCATGGGAACTAGTGCGCTTTCCACAATCTGATCGATCTGGTCTTGCCTGCGATCTTCTGAATGACATCCACTCATCTGACTGTTGGTCTGCTAATTTTTGTACCATCTCGCGCTATGGTTGATGCAATTGTAATTGTCTGGAAGGAGAAGCAAGTAATAGACCCCATTTTCTTTTCGAATTTAATAACAATTACAGTTGAGGAGTTAAATGCATGTTTAATTAAAGTTAGTGGATAGTGAAGACCAGAAAATGATGATTGTCGTCTTGTAAATCTGAAGTAGGTTACCACTTCCATTAGCTTCAAGGTTATGGTTGATAGAATTGTAATTAACTGAAAGATAATGCAATAATGTTTTCCATTACTTACCGAATTTTATATGCAGTTGGATTTGACGAAGTAAATGCCAGTTTATTGAAGGCTGGTGAATAGAAAACCCCAAATAATGACTTTTTGGATATATGAGGTTACCACGTTATGGTCGATGAAATTGTGATTGGTTGGAAATAGGAGCCAGAAAGCTCCTCAAATAGTTCCCTTATTTAAATTGTCATAAAAATAAAAGAACTTAATGGCAGATATAAATTAGAAGACTAAAAGTCTGACCACCACACTCACCAAACAGGGACTGAATTGTGGAGGTTAAATATGTAGGTTAACTCCTCTAATAGTTTTCAAATTCAAATTTTCTTATGATTTGAATGAGTGAATGCCAGATACATACAATCTTATCCGTTGAGAAGGTGAGTTCATGATGTCTTCAGTATACATTTCTGTCATCATCAGTCTTTCCACAAAGGTGTTATGATTGGCATTCCAGCCTAAACAGATGCGTTTGAATCTAAAGCATTCTGGAAATCTTAATATAATCTGGTGCTGTCAGATTTATATTTCAGATGACAGGCTTTATTTCAGGTCTAAAAATACACATATGGGAAGTAATTAGCCCAAGGAGATTCTACTCAGAAAAAAATGACTTTTAATTCTGTTGTCTCCGAAATGATTATTTAGGTTATTCAGTTTATGTCAATAACTATAGTTCCCTAGGTTTCGCTGAGGTGATGAAACACTGTAATGTAATGTATCTACGTGTACGGCAGTAAAATTATGATCATTAATTTGGTAACAATTTTATTCGAGATTAATGTTTGCTTTAGTCTATTTATGAATACACATTCTTTCATTATATATGAATATCAATGAATGCTGTTTCAAATATACTTTGACTAATGAAAACAGAGCACAAAATAAATGATTGATGATAGTGAATGCGACAATCAATATCGTATTTTACCTTAATTTTCTGACAACAGAACATGCAAAATATTTATACAAAGGTAACTTGTTGATTAATGGGCTGTCAGCATCAGAAAGGGTCTGTAAGACGAAATTAATATGTTAATTAAAGCGAATGAGAAAATTCAGAGTCATAGAATGTGAATATACATGGTGTAACAGGACCCTTCACGAAGCCGTCAACCAAGCATTCTGTACATTAAACTAAGTAACTTTAAGCAAAAAATATTATATAAAATATTTTTTCGGGGTGAAATATCACGTCTTATGGTAGGACTCGATGTAAAGGACTTAAAACCTTGCGCTGATGGATAGATTGCATAGTACGGGGGTCGTGGAGGTAATTAAAGTAAAAATCTTGCAATAAAAACACGTATTAAAAAAAAAAAACTTGTGAAAAAGTTGGAACTTTGACCCCCAATATCTCCGTAACTAGAAGGTTCCCAGGTATGGTGTAGAGCAAAAAAATGATCGCAATGACGGGGAGAACAAGTGGCTTTTGGCTTCGTTAAGGGTCTTGTTACACCCTTTATGTAGGTCCGTAAACGTTACCTTGTAGTACACCATTATGATTCGATGCTGTGAGTATCAGAACAGAATACGAAAGAGTGCGTACCTACCTTTCTTTTTTTGGGTATTTTATTGGAGGAATAATGTATTTAATATCAGGGCTATGCTATGAATAGAGGGTTTAATTAAATGTTTATCATCCGTTTTCCTGTTTAGTGATCATTGGTTTGTTTAAAGGTTTTACTTGTTGTTATGTAATGTTTTATTATTTCCTCTAATAACTTCTCTGTTTTCTTTATATTGTATTGACGGTTCCTCATTTCTTAAGTTGATTCCATAACTCCATAGAAATTATTTTTCCAATTTATTTTTCCTTTAGAAGTAAGTCAAAAATGGTTTTAGTTCTTCCGCGTTTGTGTTGCCAGTAGTATCTTTAATTTTCCGAAAGATTAAAATCATAAAAATCGTCTGGAAAAGTTCAGTGAAAATCCCTAACTTTAAAAATTGAAACCTGCATTTGGTTTACATCTCTCTTTTGTTGGCTACGGTATAGTAAAAGAAACTTGGCAACAGTTTCAACATCAATATTTTGACGCCATAGCCTACATGCAGGTATGATTTAATCTTTCTCATAGTATATTTTATATTTCACAGTACAAATACCTAATGCCAACCAATAAATAAGACGTGAATTGTTTTAGCCACGCAAACATTAGCAGTTCTATTTCCCCTCAAAATTGTGGGGTGGCAGATTCTGTTTGACACACTTTCGTCGTGATTTCAAAATAAACGAAACTTGAATTGTTTCTTTAAGTTGCTATTCTTTATATTACATTTGTTGATGATAGAAATAAAAGTACCTAATACTATATAATGTACGGCACCTGTGTTAGACAGTTAAAATATAATTTACGAGCGACCCGCCCCGGCTTCGCACGGTTGCAATGTTATTGATATAAACCTTCCTCTTGAATCACTCTATCTATGTATTAAAAAAACCGCATCAAAATCCGTTGCGTAGTTTTAAAGATCTAAGCACACATAGGGACAGTCAGCGGGAAGCGACTTTGTTTTATACTATTTAGTGATTGTGTAACAAAATTGATGCACAACTATTTTACTACATTACCAAGTTTACCAAGTTTGCGATATCTTTCAGACAACTTGCTACTATTTACAGAATCTATTATAATATGTAGGATATAATAAATACAATTCATTTCAAATGCATATTATAACATATTCGACTACCTCGTTGGTTTGTTGGTAATGGTCGCAAGTGCTACTACTGAGCGTGAGGTCCTGGGTTCGATTCCCAGGTCGGGCAAAGTGTTATTGGATTTTTCCTTCAGCAATTTCTCAGTAGCAGCGACGGAGCCTGGATTTGTGCCTAGTTGATGGCAATAGGCTCGCACCCTATTACATGGGACTAAAATATAACTGTCGAAATATGGGTGTACTGATTAGTACATCTCTGCCTAACCCTTCGGATATAATAAGCGTGATATTATGTTATTTTAGTTATCGTATGTATTTTTGTGAATAACGTTGTATCCTTTCAAAACTGTTCTTATGAACAGTTATACCGTGTTAGTTAGTTGTTAACTGTATTTATATACAGTCCCTTTAAATCTTCTCATTACATCAGATCTTGAAACATAGAGAGTAATATTGTAATATTACTTCGACATTTATTCGTTTCGTCAGTAAATGACCGAGACAAATGGTTCCGTCCATCTTCACTTCCAGTAAGTCCATTCCAGTCTAGAACAAGTACTGATGACATCATGAAACCAGCCGTAAAAGTAACACAAAGGCTTTTAAAGGCTACTTTGAAACAGAGAAGGAAGATTGTGAGCTAGCAAGATGTTGTTCCTTTGTTCTTTGCTAGAGTTAAAATCAAAGGGGAAAGTTATATCAATGAATTGTATGCTGTAAATGAAAGTCTGTTGATCTCCAAAATACAGTTCAAGTGAAATGCAAAAGATACCTTTTCACAAAAATAGAATGAAGACAAAATAAGTATAATTAAATTATGGTAATTTCTCCTTAGTTGGTTAGTTGATTTCAGTCTTACCAAGTGGTATCGTATTACCCAATACTAGCTGGGTTGTGGAGGTCAGATAGGAAGTCGCTCCATATAAAATACTGGTATTGAAATCAGGTAGACGGATCATAATTCTCCTGCCCTTATTCTTATTTATTTGGTGTCGGCGCAGCATGTCTTCTTCTTCTTCACTTCTCTATTACTCGTCATCTCAGTAGTCAAATCACTTCCTTTCTAGTCATATCATTCTCCACACAGTCCATCCATTGTTTCCTTTGTCTTCCTCTACTCATATACCCATCCACATTAATACTCAAAACCTTCCTCACGACATTTTCCTCATTCTTCCGCATCACATGTCACGATTACTGATTACCACACAAAAAGTCTAGATGGATGAACAGACGATAATGGTCTATTAAGAACTGAATTACTATATTAAGTGACTTTTCTTTAAAATTAAAGATTCTGAATACCTTTCAATTTTCAATATTATCTTTTAGTTACCTACAAGCCCCATATGGATTGTGGGTGTAACATAATAACGTTAGAACACAGCATGATAATGTTGGTGTAGATTTAGAACAACCAACGCAGTTTTTATATCTAATAGAACAATAAGTCTTTCCCAACGAATTTACAGCAAGCGTAGGATTGAAATATTACATTCTTTTTGTTTTAAGATTAGCCTTTATGAATAATTATCATACTTTTTTTCTTTCAGAGCGAATATATCTTACAAACGCTTAGTCAAAGGAAATGACACCTCATTTATCAAAAGAAACGCAGAATTCATGAGCAAAAGATGAATATGTATTCTCACAAACGTAGGTACCTTTTTGCAATTTATTATGCCAATTTCTAAGCCATCTACATCACTTTACCGGTCACATTTTATAACCTACACAGATGCCTTCTGTGAATTGCTTCATCAAAATGAGGTCAACCGTTTATGAGAAAAGAACACAAAAACGGGTACACATTTAGTCTACAGTAATAATCACCTTCCGTTTTTTCTGTAATAGTCTAAAACCAATGTAAATAAAAGCAGCTTCAGTCGTAAAGTTTCAATGTACTCAATTAATAACATTTTTATTACAACCTACAGTGAAATTGTAATAAAAAATATATATAGTACGTTTTACCGTATCGTGACAAAAACCTAACAAAATTTTATTAGAAGTAAATATGGCCGCAAAGTGTGGCTCGACTGTCGGAACAAAGTATTACTTAAAAATATTACATTACAATTTCTAAGTTTGAGCACGCAACAAAGTAATTTAATTTACGAACCTGTGTTCAGAAGGCTCTGTAGGCTCTATGCGGCAATGCCGAACGCACATTAAAAATTCATATATTTATATTAAAAAAATCACTTTCAAAAAATTCAAATGCAATCCACAGCACACTATCACTCAGCTGTCACAATGTTATGTTCACTTTAATTTCGAATTTCATGTTTAGTTTCCTATGCGGCCGGCAGGCGGCGCTGGCGTGCGCTTCTTACCGCGGTCATCTACACACTAACGTCTGACTGTGTGATTCGCGCATGCGTCGTTACTCCTACAGCCGATACCTACATTTCATTTTGTAATGAACTGAACTTTTCTTCAGCTCGCCCGAAAATAGACCCAAACTTCTGGCGATAGAGTTGGGTTTCGATCTAGTACCAAATTAAAGGGTGCGATTCGACTTCGCAGATCTTCCATCTCCCTTGCACTAACGATGTCCACATGCATTTGAATTTTAATTGAGTATATATATGTGGTTGTATACGAAACAGTTTTCAAGTCTTTATGTCAACGTTCTGTCAAATTACAGTGACAAAGTGATTGGTGGAAAATGTCGGCTGAAATTTGGGAAAGGCCTTTTATTTTTGAGTTCCCTTTTCCTTATTCCATCATGGACTTTCCTTTTAAGCTTGAATCTCAATTTTAAAATAGTGTACTTTAACTTTTTTTTTGGGCCAAGTTTTCCTTATGTTTGGGAATACGCGAAGGCGGTGTCGTGTTCAGGATAATAATCAAAGGAAACCATTACCCCAGTTAAAGTTAAGTTCATAATGAAAGCAGTTTACGCACGTTTTCCCGACATTGGTTAACAATAGCGTTATAAAATAATTACGTAACTAAATAATTTATGAAAAGTCTGCGTTCTCTTTTATAGATCGCGTAGGGTATACTTAGATACTTATACTTTTTAATTATACTCTGGACGCTCTTAATGTGCACGTCTTTCTACATCGTTCTCACATATATGTATAATCTCAACATGAATGATGTAACCAAGATTTTGTAACAATATTTTGATTAAAAGGAGTGTCCATGGAGTTTCTTGCCCATTCTTCTCCATAGAGATCTACGCTTTGGAATGTGTAACTACAGTACTTTCTCAAGTTATTATGCCTTGTGACTGTGACTGTAGCTTAGCTTTTTTTTTTGTTTGACTTTCAAAAGTGTCTATAATGGTCTAATTGAAATAAATGCTTTGAGTTTGAGTTTGAGTTTGATAGCATGACAACAAAGGTAACAAAAGAAATTATTATGATTAAGAAAGTGCGAAAATACTTTTGGAAAAGTCTTGGCAGAAATAATTCAAAATTTTTGGCCAGTAACCATTTCCCAAAAGGTCGTTATTGATGACTGCCTCATTGGTCTAGTGGTCGCAAGCGCGACTGCTGAGCTTAGGGTCCTGGGTTCGATTCTCGGTCGGGCAAAGTGTTATTGGGTGGAACCATCAGGAATTTCTTAGTAGCAGCGATAGTATGCCGTTGTGCCCGGTTGATTACAAGGCTTGACGTTACCTTATGTTATGTTGTTATCAGATAATATCTATAGTCATAGCATTAGAGTTCACTGTTATGGATCAGTCCAAACTTGTCTACTCGTCCGTCCAGTAACAGATAGGTAGATACTTCAGTAGTATTTATTGAAGGTATCGTTATCCGGAGCTACGTCCTAAAGTCCGTGCCGGTTTGATACAGGTAGATCTTACTGCTGTTGTTCATGTTCTAATTTTCAGCCTGCTCCTAGCCTGTTTTCTTGAAGGACAAGGGCAGAAGTGTAAATATTATAGGGAACAGGGACGGGAGACCATAGCAACACGTCATCGTCATCTGCCGAGTCTAACCGCTTCCAGTCAAATCCGATGCAGCTGGATACCAGTATTTTACATGGAGCGACTGCCTATCTCACCTCTACAATCCAGTTAGTACTGGATAAGACGATACCCCTTGGTAAGACTGGTTGTCAGACTTTCTGGCTACTGATTTTACTTGTAATGACTAAGTAGTAGTCAAAGATCTACAAATGCCAGCCGGGACCAAACGTGCTTTCCGAGACATGGAGGAAACTTCGTCTGTAAAGGATGGTCACCCATCTACGGATCGACCTTGGCAAGCGCGGCTTAACTAAATAATATTTTGCCACGAGCTTCTATACCATATAACCAGACAAGACACCTCTAAGAACTGTGACACATATACGAACGTTTTCAGTAGGTACCTGTTTCGCACAAATGCGACTGGAGTGAAAATAGCGTCGTGCATTATAGATGAGTCTGGTCAAGTTGCGTTCGTCTCAGACTTAAGCCCTGAATAGGTAATAGAACGCCTGTGGATTCGACGTGTTTGAGAGCTTATAGACTTGTAAAGACTGTATTATTTTAGTTTAGTTTTGATTGTGATTGAAATAGACAAATCTAATGATAAAACGTGCACGAAGGGTACCGTACTATTATCTAAAAAAAAAAATACGTTTGTTGTATGGGAGCCCCCGTTAAATATTTATTTTATTATGTTTTTAGTATTTTTTGTTATAGCGGCAACAGAAATACATCATCTGTGAAATTTTCAATTGTCTAGCTATCACGGTTCATGAGATACTGCCTGGTGACAGACAGACAGACGGACAGTGAGTCTTAGTAATAGGGTTACATTTTTACCCCTTGGGTACGGAACACTAAAAATCAAAATTAAAAGTCATTTACTAAATTAGGCTTAACAATCAACACTTTTCCTTATCAGTCAAAATGACAGAAGACGGTACGCCAAAAGGCTGAATACCCTTCACCAGTTCCTTGTTCCTTGTAATTCCTAGTGTTTTATCTGGCGAGAAGAAATAATAATAATGAAGGCAAGCAAAGACAGGCGTAAATAGAAAGAAGTTAAACAGCAAAAAAATGTGGTTCAAGTTTCTTATTTGTAGGTATGGGAAGATGCACCGCAGTGCGTCAATTTCAAGTAAAAATTGACGATGTTTAAACAAAATATTATAAAACTAGCTTCTGCCCGCGACTTCGTACGCGGATCCTGTTGCTTTTGCCAGCGACAACGGGGTCGTCAAGAAAATCGAAGATCTGAAACGTTTGATGTAGAATTCTGAGGCCCGGGGACGGGAAAACAACTGGATGAGCGAGACGATTGAAGACGTTCCAGGTCTTTCATTTTCGTAAGTCCACAGGAAATGCCCATCAGACTAAACAACTTTTGCTAAGACATCATTCCTTAATATGTGTGTGTGTCGCTGGGCTTTGGAGATTCACAACAGGGTTCCAGATCTCCAAATTTATTCTCACAGCAGAAAATGCTCTTCACGTGGAATAATTTTTGCTATGACACCATTTTTATATCTCTTATACTTTAGCTGTTCTGATGCGGTTCTGCATCAGGTGTTCCAATTTCCAAAATAAATTATAGCCTATATGTTGCCCAGACTTAATACCTACACAACAAATACCTTTTCTTCCCGTTATTCTGTCAAATAAATATGCCTTCGGGCTTGTGTTATTTGAGTGTTTAATTTCCTTTTCCATTTATCGTCGTGACACGGTAGCCTACCCGGTAACGCAGGGGAGCAGTCACTTAGATTTTAATTGATCAGGTATCTTCAAATTTAAACTATAACTATGTCTAGAAAGAGGTCAAATCTTTCCCAACGTTCCAAAGGAGCTAAAAGATTGAGGATCATAAGATTCCCAAGAATCTACCGAGGAGCGTCAGGAGAGACTTGATGCTGTTCGAGAACATCAGACTGCAACTCGCTCCGTAGAAACCTCTTCGGATCGCGAAGCACACCTGCGTTCTCAGCGTATTTACGCATTTACATCCAGGTCTCTAGAGACCAGTGAAGAAATCATGCATTGTCTCGTGAGTCGCAGACGTTCACGGATAGATAATTGCGCACTAGTTCTCAGCGTATCTACGCATCTGCTTCTAGGTCTCTAGAGATAAGTGCGGAACATGATGCGCGACTGTCCGCTCTGTTAAGCGTTTGCCTAGGTTGGCCCGTGGATGGGTTACCTCCCATTACATACCGAGTTTCCTCACTTCCTCGCTGAACATCTGATGCAGCACCGCGACAGACCAGCTAAACTATAAGAGATACAAAAATGGTATCATAGCAAAAATTGTTCCACGTGATGAGCATTTTCTGCTAAGAGAATAAATTTGAAGATCTGGAACACCTGAAGTGGAACTCCAAGAGCCCAGCTACACTATAACATATATAGGAATGACGTCTTAGCAAGAGTTGTTCAGCCTGATGAGCACTCTCTGCGTAAAGACTTAGTTTGATGTACAGAATGCTTGGTTGACCCGTCTTAGCAAGAGTTGTTCAGCCTGATGAGCACTCTCTGCGTAAAGACTTAGTTTGATGTACAGAATGCTTGGTTGACCGCTTCGTGAAAGGTATTTTTGACTATAATTTTTGGCTATAATTTATCTTGGAAACTTGAACATCTGATGCAGCTTTGATTTCCATATCAGGTGTTCCAGTGTTCTTCGCGATCTGAAGAGGTTTCTACGGAGCGAGTTGCAGTCTGATGTTCTCGAACAGCATCAAGTCTCTCCTGACGCTCTTCGGTAGATTCTTGGGATCTTATGATCCTCAATCTTTTAGCTCCTTTGGAACGTTGGGAAAGATTTGACCTCTTTCTAGACATAGTTATAGTTTAATTCTGAAGATAACTGATCAATTGAAATCTAAATGACTGCTCCCCTGCGTTACCGGGTAGGCTACCGTGTCACGAAAATAAACGAAAAAGGAAATTAAACACTCAAATAACATAAGCCTATTTAGGCTTATTTATTTGATAAAATAAAATAATAAATGGGAGTTTTGGCCAGTAGAGTCAAATTTTCAATGATTCATCGAATTTTCATCGAAAATCAGTCCTAAACTGTTACCGCCTTCACCGCTTGGAGGTACTCCCAGCTTATGTTATTTTATAATTATACAGTGAAATTAGTGATAGCTTTGATTTCCATATCAGGTGTTCCAGGTCTTCAATTTTTTTTTATTTTTTTTTATATTATATTCCACAACGCGTGTGCCAGATCTTCAATTTTTATACGTCAACAGAGAGTGCTCATCAGGCTGAACAACTCTTGCTAAGACGTCATTCCTATATAATTATGTTATAGTGTAGCTGGGCTCTTGGAGTTCCACATCAGCTATTCCAGGTCTTCAAATTTTATACGACAACAGAGAGTGCTCATCAGGCTGAACAACTCTTGCTAAGACGTCATTCCTATATATGTTATAGTGTAGCTGGGCTCTTGGAGTTCCACATCAGCTGTTCCAGGTCTTCAAATTTTATACGACAACAGAGAGTGCTCATCAGGCTGAACAACTCTTGCTAAGACGTCATTCCTATATACTATGTTATAGTGTAGCTGGGCTCTTGGAGTTCCACTTCAGGTGTTCCAGATCTTCAAATTTATTCTCTTAGCAGAAAATGCTCATCACGTGGAACAATTTTTGCTATGGTACCGTTTTTGTATCTCTTATAGTTTAGCTGGTCTGTTGCGGTGCTGCATCAGATGTTCAAGTTTCCAAGATAAATTATAGCCTATATGTTGCCCAGATTTAATACCTTTACAACAAAAAAAAAATCATTTAAATCCGTCGAGTAGTTCCGAAGATTAGCGTGTACAAACAAACAGACATACAGACAAACAGACAGAATTTTTATTTTGGATTCGTGCTCTATTACTGTTTCCAAACCCCCCTCACTAATTTTTTTTTAAATATATTCAATGTACAGACACAGTTTTTTTACTGTTTTATTATATGTATAGATGTAAAGAAAAAGATTACAGGACTAATGAATAATACTCATTTCAAACCACAATTTACATTTTAGTTGCTACACAACAAATAAAAAATGAATTTTCTACGAAAAACTAAGTGCAACATCGTTCCAGTTTTTCATGAATATACAACGTTAAAAATTCAACAGTAGGTACATCAAAGTATTAATTAAAGTGGCCATCTTTAATTTAAAAAATGTAGTTGCCTTTTGAAATACGATACCGACATAATTTTATTTACGTAACTAGCATTTACTCAAGGATTTGTTCGAGTTTGTAAGAAATTGATACTCTTGGATTTAACTTCATAATTAAGAAGTTAATTTTGCTTTTATTGGATTTTCTTTCAAGGATGAATCAAACCATTTTCTTGGAAGAGACGGATTTCTCTCCTTAGGTACCTGTATATTTTGTAATTTTGTGATTATATCTCATCAATAAAGATTATTTTTATCATTACGTAAGAAATTCTAAGAAATGTGGTAAGTATATATCTACATCTACACTTATATTATAAAGAGGAAAGATTTGTATTTTTGTGTGTATGTTTGTAATGAATAAACTCAAGAACTACTGCGCCGATTTCAAAAAATCTTTGACCATTAGAAAGCTACATTCTCCCTGAGTAGCATAGGCACCAGGCGAAGCCGGGACGGGCCGCTAGTTCATAATACAGTCGCTCCATGTAATATACTGGTATTTAGCTGCGTCCAGTTAGACTGAAAGCCGACCCCAGCATAGTTGGGAAAAGGCTAGGCAGATGATGAGGATGTGATGATGACACTGATGATAATGGTGATGTTTATTTTGCAAATAGGTTTTTACAAACACTTCTACACGCCATTTAAAAAAAAATGAAAGGGCCGGTATTTTGTTTGAAAGAAACTCCATGGTCTCTTTCAAGGTCCAGACATAATCTTGGTCAACTCACATGAGGACTATGCAGATTAGTGTCTGAGATGGTCTTTTAAAGAAAGAAACCACACAAATTTTGAGTGGATCTGTCCAGTAATTGCAAGCATTTGTCAGTTATCGTGTAGCTCGACTTATAACTCAAGGAGCTCAACGTTTACGTTCGTCTTTGGAAGAGAAAGTCTTCTGCAGGAGTTCACCACTTCTATTTTTTTACTGATGGGAGTTCATCAAATGACCACTCTCACTCTCAGACTTGTACTGACTAAAACCCATCCATGTTCCTTCTTTTGCCTTTTGTGTTCCAGGGCCGCGTTATCTCTTTCGAACAGTCCCGCAACCCTGGCAGGAAGGTGTTCAGCCCTGCATACCCCTTTTTGGGAATACAACCGCAATGCTATATCACTCTCTCAATCTCCTACATTTATCTCACACACTTATCACGGGACCAGAAACCCCAACACCCGCTTCCATCTAATTAAAACTTCCTTACATCAATAACGTTAAGGTATAAATTAGGACAACAGCTTGTTGGACTAGCTTACGAGTCTTACGACTTTCATAACTTAAAATAATAGGGGGAGTTTCGGAATGTCCTCACTTGATTTAGGTTCATGTTGTTTGTGTGATAAGTGGGTGGTGATACTAGTTTTATCGTGGTAAGGTTCATAGAAAAAAAATCAAATCATTTAGCTCTTGCAAGTATTCCGATTTATTTGTGGTCGATGTAGTATGTCTTTTTCTGTAGTTAGGTACTTAAGTATCTCAATAGTCACCCGCTTTCAGTCCCATTTTCCCACTAAGTGCATCCATCATTTCTTTGGTCTTCGCCTAATCTTTTATTATCATACTTTAAAGCTTTCAAACACATTTTTTTCATTCCTCCACAACACACTATGTAGTGTATCTTCATATTTTTAAGGCGCCTTTGTAGAAGAGAAAATAAATGTTTATTATTATTATTACACTTCACACTATTGGCAATTCTATTACAAACTTTCCAATCAACAGTGCATCTTCATACTTCCTCTTATGTGCCCATTTCTTATTGTATCTATTTCTGTAACACCAAACATCCCTCTACGGGTTCTCATCTCTGGTGCATGTTATTGCCTCTCATAAATGATATAATATATAATAGTAATTTAATTCGAGCAACAAGACTCATAGTGTTAGCAACAATGTGCTTACAAACTATGTTAATAATACACTTACAAAAACAGAAACAGATTGTGACATCATTGCTGCAAGGTGACAGGCCCAGCTGAAACCTTACAGCAGTGGTTCACAAACTCACAATCAAGGCTGCTCACTATCATAGATAGGATGCTGTTGGCACTGCCCCGCACCCTACGGACCAAGGATGCGCACCGTTTCCGCATCACCGTGTAGAAACAGCCCACGTGAGCTTCAGCGAACATCCCTGATGCGCTGCAGTATCGGGGCAACCCCATCAACACCCTGAATACGTTATTGTATTGGACGCGAAGGGCGCTGTATGATTTTTGAGTATGATGAACCCACAGACTGCAAGTGTAAAAAGACGTGAAGTACGCACTGAATATAGTGCGCTTGACCTCTTTAGAGGCACGCCTAAATCTGCAGGCAATCATGTTAGCTCTCACACACAGCGCCCTCCGCTCCCTATCAATATCCTCACCATCCTTGTGATCAGTGGTCAATAAATGACCCAGTTCGTCCCCTTACGATTCAGAGAAAGATCTTCTTGAGAAAATACCGACCTCTCAAATCATTATAATTACTTATATCTTATTCAAAAACAAAACTCTATTCAAAGTCAATCATTGCAAAGTTTTTCGTAAAATCTCTATGAATATTTATTGTGTTCTCAAAGACATTATGCTATGGTAATTCTCAAATTACTTTTAAACAACACCAGCTCGTGATATTTTATTTGTAACATTTATGCATCAAGTTAATATAAACGTTTACATTCAGTAACAAACAAATACTCCAGTATCGTGTCATGAAAACGTTACGAATCACAAATCAATATCGATCCACTAACGACACAATTTGGTAGATAATTACCTACATGTGACGTCATAATACAGGTATCTACGGTTTATAAAGGTAAACTGTAATTTCCTCATAGTAACCAAATATGGATTGAGATCGCACAAAATGAAGGTGGTTTGGAAGGAAAAAGGGCGGGCCCTGCCCAGCAGTGGGACACAAGATAGTCTCAGTTTGTTTGTTATTGAAAACGAACCGACGACCTGGAGGAATATGTTCTGTCATCGAGATAATTCCAACATCAAAGATATGTTAATGACTTCCATAAGTGTCTTCAGAGGCTATGTTCAGAAGTTTTGTCCATAAGTACCTAGTATATCAAATGGCGTAACCAAAACAAAGCAATGTTAGTTACCGAATGGAATGGAATCCAAGACGTGTGGGCTTAGTAGGCGTTTTTGCCGCTGAGTTTCGTACGATCCGGTCGAAAGGTATCCTTAATCATCAAGAGTCCTGTCAACTCCTGTCCTCTTCATGATTTACAATGAATTATGTTATGGTGGGGGATGTCTGCCTACCCTTGCACGGTACATCATCATCTTAGCCTTTTCCTCACTATTTTGAGGTCGGCTTCCATTCAACCAGATGCAGTTGAATGCCAGTATTTTACATGAGAGACGCCTATCAAACCTCCACATCCTAATTAGTACTGCGTAATACGATACCCTTGGTAAGACTGGCTGTCAGACTTTCAGGTCACGGACGATCTACCAATGACAGCTGGGACCAACGGTTTAACGTGCTTTCCGAGGCACGGAGGAAACTCGGTTTGTGATGGTCACCCATCCACGGACTGACCTTGGCATGCACTGCTTAACCTTGAGGATCGACCCGTTTGGATGTTATTATTTAGCCACGAGTTCCTCATGACAATTCTACACAAATGACAAATAAAATTGCCAGTCAAAATGTTAACCCATATTACGTTACCAGTACGTTACCCAAAGTGAGGCAATGTTAATCATTGTTGCCAAGTGTAATTTCCCGGGGGAACTCGGGGGTAATTGTATAAGTTTTAAATAATTATCCACTATCCAACTTGGTCGGGTTACGTACACGATGCAATTAGTGAGTAATAGCGATCTAGCTTTTCAATTTAATTCGGAGGTGAAATGTAATATTTTTAAGTGCTTTGTGAATGATCAGTGATGTGAGTGACTGCCTCATTGGTCTAGTGGTTGCAAGCACGGCAGCTGAGCATGAGGTCCTGGGTTCGATTCCCGGGTCGGAAAAAGTGTAAGAATTGGTTTTTCCATCAGGAATTTCTCAGTAGCAGCCACGGAGTCTGGATTGATGCCTTTTTGGCAATAGGCTCGCCCCTTTTTACATGGGACTTAAACATAACTGGAAAAATATGGGTGTCCTATTAGGTACACCTCTGCCTAGCCCTTCGGGGATTTCATGCGCGATGATGTTGTGTTATGTTATAATTGACTGATTGATCTGAAAGTAGGGAATGGCAGGAAATCACTACCAAGCCTCTTACTGTGGTTTTAATAATCTTTACCACTAGTTCCATTTTTATCGCTCACCTAGTAACTACTAAAATAATCAGTACAGAAACCAAAAGACAAATCCAAACAAACCAAAAACTAACTCCAACCATCATTTTTAGGGTTCCGTAGCCGAATGGCAAAAAACGGAACCCCTACATATTCGCCAAGTCTGTCTGTGTGACCGTGTATGTCACAGCCACTTTATTCCGAAACTATTAAGACTACCCAGTTGAAACTTAGTATGTAGATGTATTCTGTGAACCGCTTTACGGTTTCTATACAAAAATAAATAAATATAAGATTAAGGGGGTCTCCCCATACATGGAACTGAAACAAAAACATATGTTTTTCATCAAACCTGTACGTGCGCGGTGTCTATAGATAGGTCTTTAAAAATGTCATTGAGGTTTCTAAAACCATTTTCTCTCAAACTCAATCGTTTAAAAGATAGATACTTCCAAAGTGGTAAAATGTGTCCCCCCCCCTCTTATTTCTAAAGTAAGAGGAGGAAAATTCTGAAAAAAATATAGGATTATAGAACGTAAAAAAAAATTTCAACCAAAATTGGTTTGAATAAGATTTGATGTTTATTTTTTGAGATATGGGACGTTTTCATCAAACTGCAGCAACAACTTTGTTTTCCATTAGCATACTGAATATATGATATGAAAAACAAATTTAATTTTGTTGTTGAATGTAACACAATCCAACATATGAGTGAGCCTTCAAAATATTTTTATTATATTGTTTGGTGCTACGGAACCATATGGGCGTGTGAGTACGACTCACACTTGGCGGGTTTTTTTTTATTTGGGACAAGCTCGCCACACTATTCCTAAACTACTGCAACTCCTGAAAGCCAGATTCAACAGCGGCGACCAACAGAAAAGCGCCGCGACGAAGTCCCAGAGAAACAATTTAACTGCCTTAGATTCCGCAACGAAATTAATCAGTAAAGAGAAACGGTGGAGTAGGAAAAACATAGTTTCCAGTTCCATACAACCCCATTCAATCCCATTCAACAATCTTTCACACGAACACCAATTTCTACAGCCGTATCGGAATATCATTTGTCGGTCTCATCCCATGTGACATCATGTTTTATTCATTCTGAACTACCGGGGTGCGGGGGAGAGGAAATGACGTCAAATGAGGGATCCAAGTAGGTGGGCTAGATTGCTACTGTATTCTATGAAAAGGGCGTCTTTGTTTATAGAATAAGTATCTTGGGGTGGATAGGGAAGATAGGGTTGAGGGTAGATAAAGAAAATATTGGGTTAATAGCTTGGGTAAGTGATAGTGGGTTTTTGTTTTGATATTTGAGTAGACTGATGTAGGTGCTCTTTCGACACTCGAAATTCATTCTATTCATTCTTTTAAACCAAAATTAAAAACAGACTGTTTTTAATTTCAACGTCAATTTTTTTACGTCAATTTTTTTTTATTTTTTCCTTAAAATGTCCGTATGTGTATCTATAGTAATAAAATGTTTAAGAAAGAAACACAAAATATTTATTTCCAAAACCAGACCATCAAAAAACAATTAAACCATTAAATTCAACTAATTATAGCTCCTGTACGAGGCCAAATGGCCCATCTCACCATGAGCATGGTACTGCGACTATTAAAAAATAGATGTCGCTGCACTGGTATTCTGATGGGGCCCCAAATTGGGGTAAGGGCCTGGCTTCACAAATTGTTATTATGCCCGCGGCTTCGCCCGCGTGGATTTCGATAATTGTCCCACGGGATCATACTACCGGGATAAGAAGTATCCTATGTGTTAATCCAGGTTATAAACTATCTGTGTGCTAAATTTCATCCAAATCAGTTAAGTAGTTTTATCCATCCATCGATCCTCACAAACTTACGCATTTTTAATATTGTTATTATAAATTGAAAAGTACCTGTGTAAGTCTCTGTTATTTCTTCACGCCTCAACGGCTGAAGTGATTTCTATGATTTTGACAAAACCGCGGGCATTACTTTGTCTGTAATCCTATAGAGAGAAATAAATCTGAACATATAAAACCGGGCAAAAATGAAAGCACGTTTCAACAGGCGTGATTTTTTAAAAGCTAAAGTTCAAAATACTTTTTCTTTTTTCACGTGTTACCGAGAAATAAAAGCCAGCCGGTTATACCACATAACAATCATGAAAATATTCAAAGTTATTATAGGCCATTTACTTCCGCGTTGCCCCAACGGTCTGAGTAAGCGAGCAAGTTAACATAATATGAGGTTAACTTTAGTTTTGGTTTTGTGGTAAACCGTGTTTTAGGTTTAGACTCGATTTTAACCGTTTAAAATACAACTGGTGAAATATGGGTGAAGGTTTTATAATAATTGGGGACTCCTCTGCCTACCCTTCGGGGATTACTGGCGTGATGATAAGTTATGTTTATCAGTTATTATTTATGAAACAAAGAGTTCAAATAGTTTAAGATTTTAAGTCTTTTAGTTAGAACTAACTAGATTTATCAATTGTTTATAATTCATTTTACAAAATATCACGATAAGTATGTAACCGACTACTAGGTACCTACTTATTACTGCAATATTGACTTGAACGAAGGGTTCTGTGTCAATGTTTTTAGTATGAAATTAATTCAGAAAAACAAGTTTTTTATAGTCTGATCATACTTGCAAAACACTACCACGCAACAGGAGTATTTAAAGGAGTCACCATCAGCAATCAAAGAAGCAGTGCCAATTCAAATTATTTTCAGTTACTTCTAGCAACGGTTAATGAACAAACAACCCCATCTAATCTTCAGAGACAATAATTTACAGTTTCGACCACAGATATAGATTTACCTACAAAACGTAGGAGCACCAAACTTCGCGTGTCCGGCTTAAGCATTTTAAGCTGAACGTGGTTACTGTCGCAGCAAGCTAATTTGTTTAAAACAACAACGTTACAACTCAAGAACTTGATTCTAGATATTACAAAAACCAAAACCGTAGTCTATTTTGTACAGTAACTTAGATAGACAGATAAACCATCTATTTAGTGCACACAAAAGACACAACACACATAAGCGCAATTAAATAATATAATTTACATGAATATTGTTTAAATATATATCTAAAAAAAACAAAAAGGAAAACATAATTTACGAAAGAAGTATAGTAACACCATGACAAACTTCGAATAAAAAACGAGTATTTAAACAAGGCGCGGTCAAGTATTTTACAGTAAGTTCACTACATTGGAAACGTTATTGTTGTTGATGTATGTTTTTATGGCAACTAAATATTGATTATGACGTCATAGTAGGTAGTCAAAAACTCGGCCAAGTGCTAGTCGGACTCGCGCACGAAGGGTTCCGTACCATTATCTAAAAAAAAAACAAATGCACGTTTGTTGTATTATTCTGTTTACAGTATTAATTTTTTGTAACAGCGGCAACAGAAATAATCATCTGTGAAAATTTCAACTGTATACCTATCACGGTACCTGAGATACAGCCTGGTGACAGACGGCCAGACGGACGTACAGTGGAGTTTTAGTAATAGGGTCCCATTTTTACGCGGAACCTTAAAAATGGCACGCTTAGTTTTCATACGGATTGTGATACTTGCGCTATCTAGGTACATTATCTATTTCCGTGGTTTCAACAATATCCTAGATGGAGATTAACCAAAGCGTCGACTGCTTATCAGCTCATCCAAGTTAGGCGAAGGACAATACCAAGCTTGACGCAGAAACCTGAGACAAGTTAAATTACCTAAGATAGTATGGACAGCTGTGTTGATTGTGTTTGGTATTGTATGACCAAACTTATACAAAGGATATTGCTATTTATTGATAAGTATTCTGAAACAGGTGGACTGAAAAATACATAGTCGATGACATTTGCAGTTATTTCCTCCGTGCTTCGAATGCGTGCTTCGATGATCTCAGCTGTCAATTGTAGATCTTTGACAGTCGTTTCATATGATTTCAGATCATTCTGACAACCAGACTTACTAAGGGGTATCGTATTATCCAGTCGCTTTATGTAAAATATTGGTATTCATCTGCATCCAGTAAGACTGGAAGCCGAGCCTAACATAGTTGAGAAAAGTCTAGACAGATAATGATTGGCAGTTGAGCAGAGTGAGAGAAAAAAGTATGCCTTGACTCTCAGAGAGAGCCACAAAGGGCTCTCTCTGAGAGTCTATGATTGATGTTTTGAGATGGTAGTCAGATTTATTATACACAACTATATATAAAGCCTATATTTACCTAAGTATTTTTGGAGAACTGTGAAAGGCGAGTATCTAGAAAAAAAATATTAAGGGAGTGACCTGATATATCAATGTTGTATCGACCTAAGCCGGTTATATATATATCGTCGGGGTGTCAGGATTTACTCCGCTAGGTTTCTACATCATGGGGGCAAAACTAACGAATTACTTGAGATTATAACTTAGCACAATAACACGGGGCACAATGAATCGAGTACAGTTCCAAGAGGTCTTAACTCCGCCGCGATCAGACACTGACTGTCGTCCTAGCTCAGAGTTTGTGACCATCTAGGCTCTGTAACAAATACGCTGTGGGTAGACTTGTAAGTAGGTTGCTTGATGTCATCACCGCGTACTTGTGATTCAAATTTAAGCCCGTACCAATGACCGTCTCCGACATATCTATAAAAATCCTCGGAGGGTTTGGCAGAGGTGTATCTAATAGTACACCCACATTTTGGCAGTTATGTTAAAGTTCCATGTAATAAGCTGGAAGCCTATTGCCATCATACGGGCACAGATCCAGACTCAGTGGCTGCTACTGAGAAATTCCTGATGAAAAAAACCAATAAAACTTTGCCCGACCCCTGAATCGAACTGAGGACCTCATGCTCAGCAGTCGCGCTTGCAACCACTAGACCCACGAGGCAGTAAAATATTTTAATGCCCACGCAGTAAAAGCAAATGTTTCAGTAATTTTAAATTATAATCATTTGTAAAACTGTTTACGGAACCCAAACTCAAAACAATAGTAACTCTGAACCTTTCTTAAGAACCGTAGCTCGTAATAAAACAAAGTTCTCAATGTCTTTAGCTAAGAATTCTGTGGAGTCATTTTTTAAATACCTCCATCGAGCCAGTGTTCTTAGTTTATTTTATAACTCTTCTAAACTTAGCCAGCCTCTTCTGCGAAGATCCGTTAGTAGAATTACTTATTTATTTAACAATTTATGTACTCACTAAATACAGAAAAGAGGAAAATAGTACAAAGGTGATGCTTATTTCTAAAGAAATCTCTCCCAGTATACCTGCGAAAGGAGAATCTAAAAAAAAAGATGTGGACACAGTGTGTAAAAGAAGAAAAGAAAATGGAATACAAAACATAAAGCAGGACTATAATCAAATACTTATACCATTTATGAATATACTAACATAATTATAAATACAAAGACAATACATATACCAATACTACACACATCAAAAGTGTCTAGGGATCAAGCATTTTTATGTGGATTTCTTGAGATTGAGATATGGCTTTGTAATAAATTTATGATTTTATAAATTTATATGGATCCTTTTTGGTGCATTTCATAATTTGAATCAGGAACTGTGAATCAAATTCGAGTAAAAGATGAAAATCAGCTGTCAATATTTTCCCTATAAAAACATACAACGCATTGAAGACATTATTAGTGCTACTGTTTCCCTACTACTGATTAAAACCAACGTTATTATGGAGCGGCGACGTCATTTAAGCAGGGAAGAAATGCTCAGAGCCGTGGGAATGATAGAAGCTGGTTCCCGGCAACGTACTGTGGCTTTAGCTCTGAATACAAGTCAGAGTGTTATCAGTCGACTTTGGACACGTTACCGAAGCACTGGTACCGTGGCTGAGCGCCATGGAGGACGGTATCGCTGCACCACACGGAGACAAGACCGATACATTCAAATCTTAACTCGAAGAGCTCCAACAATAACCGCCATGATGTTAGCCGTGAGGCTTCATCACTCTTCAGGGAACTTAATTAGCGACCAAACAGTCAGAAACCGCTTGCATGAAGTGAACCTTCATTCCCGAAGACCGCTACGGGTACCACCTATAGCAATGCACAATCGTAGGATACGATATCAATGGGCTCTTGAACACAGAAATTGGGCAGAAGAACAATGGCGTTTCGTGTGCTTTTCTGATGAGTCTCGTTTTGGTATGAGACCGGATACAAGACGTATACGACACTGGAGAACCCCTGGACGCCAACAGCGATTAAAATCCTGCCAGGAAGTCCATCCTTATAGTGGTGGAACCATCATGGTATGGGCGGGTATTTGGATCGGCGGAAGAACTGAGTTGATTTGGATCAGAGGCAACCTCAACGCTCAAATTTATGCTGAGACGATTGTATCAGACGTCATCGTTCCTCTACAAGTGCAAATCGGTCCCTTATTTCAGTTAATGCATGATAATGCACGACCGCACACCGCAAGAGTTGTAAGACAGACTCTCGCCGCAGCTAACATCAATGTCCTGCCCTGGCCTGCTCAGTCGCCAGACTTGAATCCGATTGAGCATGCATGGGATATGCTACAGAGAAGAGCTCTGCCGAATATGGAGGGTATCCAGTCGCAAGAAGACCTTTTTTTGTTGTTGCAACGAACATGGGCGGCCATTCCACAGCGTGATTTGGATGAACTCATTTTGAGTATGCCAAACCGATGTTCTTGTGTTGTTAGTGTTCGCGGTAGAAACACGGATTATTAATTGTTTAAGTTACCCAATAAAATTTTAAAGAAAACTGTTATTTCAGTCTTTTTTTCAAACTTTTGTGTTAGTGGTTCAAATGTCAAAAATCCCTTTATTAGGAAAATGGCAAATTTCTTTATTAATGCAAAGGTGACTTGGTTTATCGTTACTGTGACAAACGAAAACACTTTATTTGATGAATCCTTAAAGAAAATTTTAATTAATATCAATCAGGAGAAAAGTTATTGCAAAAATATATGTTGATCCCTAGACACTTTTGATGTGTGTATAAATACAATAAAATAACTAATAATACAAACTTATTCATGCAACTATGACGAAATGGAAAGATTATGTTCTTTCCCTCTTCTTTTGAAAACTGCAACAGTTGTAAGCATGACTTTGATAAATGTATTATGAATCCAGATATTTCCATCCAGATTATTTTGTTTAACGGAGAAGCTCGTAGCTGAATAATAACAGCCTCTGGGGTCGGTTAAGCCGCGCTTACCTAGATTAGTCCGTGGATGGGTCACTCAATACATACCAAGTTTCCTCTGTGCCTCGGAAAGCACGTTAAGCCGTTGGTCCCAGTTGTCAACTATAGATCTTTGACAGTCGTTAAGTAGTCAGTGGCCCGAAAGTCTGACAACCAGTCTTACCACGGGGTATCGTATTACCCAGTACTAACTGGGTTGTTGAGGTCAGATAGGCAGTCGCTCCATGTAAAATACTGGTATTCAGCTGCATCTGATTAGATGTGAAGCCAACCCCAGCATAGCTGGGAAAAGGCTAGGTAGATGATGTCCAGAGGGCTATACCAAATTGACGATATTTTAGCGTCAACGATGATGCAGACGTCGAGATTATCTTAATGAATTGACATAATAAGCTTTTCGATAGTTTTTGGTCACTGTAGAAATAAAAGATGCTTTTAAATTGATTACCACTTGTCTAGACCTTCAGGTGTATTCATTCATGATCTTTTGACCTGATTGGTATCAGTATTTAATTTAATTTCTAACATGTGCGAAACTATGCTCCGTTTTTGTGCAGTTTGGGTGGCATTGAGAAGTTAAATTTACTACTTGAAAGACAACGCAAAGCCTAAATTACAAGATCTAGGAGCATTTTTGCGCAAGAGTTCCTTATAGAACGAAGATGAACACTTCGGAAGAATTTTTGAAAATTCTTTCCCTAATGGGAGAAATCAATTAGGACATCACCCTTGGGAGATCTAAATTCTACAAGAAGCACACGGCTTGTCATTGGTTGTAAGAGACAAAGTAAGAAGCACTTCCCACCATTTTTTCCTGGACATCAGTATTATTTTTCCTTGCTTTTCTTTTAAGGTTGTACTAGAAGAAAATCTTGCACGTATCACAATACCGAAATAATCAATAAGGCCGATTCCCAAGAGCTATTTTCAATACCCAAGTAGACTTTGGTTAAATAGCGATAAACTTGACAAATTATACAATTTCCATATTGAAACGGTAACAGGGTTCCTTGTAATAGGGTTCCGTATTGGATATAAATCATCAAACCCAGACAACGAGCCAACCGCTAAGAGGTTCCGTGTTGGACGGTGAGATTAATTGATGTGAATTCATTATTGTTCGCGTTCACGTTATGGTGAGACAGAATATTTTACCTAAACATAAACTATGGCTCACCTCCTGTCGTGCTCTATCATTAACTACACATATATCATTTAACTTGCAATTTTGGACAAAATGGATCAAATTATCAGAAATACAATATCATCAATTTTAAATGTGGCTTTGGACGACAGAACTTGGGCACAAGCTACTCTTTCCATTCGTATGGGAGGACTGTCCGCAAAATTTCTAGTATTAGTTTACCGGCTTTTATATCCTCGGTCCACGGCACTGAGAAATTAATCAGGAATATCCTGGCTTCCACACTGATTAATTTTGATGTGCCGTGTGGAAACTCACTTGCCCCAATTCTGAAGAACCCGACCATCCATTTTCCCAGAGACGATGGGACAATCCGCTTTGCAGAGTAGTTCAGAATAATTTACTGAACACGTCTGCTACTACTGCAGAGCGTGCGCGTCTGCTGGCTGTGGGTGAGTGGGAGTCGGGTCTTTGGCTTCACGCACTACCGTCGTCGAACATAGGTACGTTGTTCGACGACACTACTTTCCGCCTCGCTGCTTCTCTACGCCTAGGTGCCCCATGTTGTTCTCCTCATCGCTGTCACTGTGGTGAAATTGTTAACAGCCTTGGACACCACGGCCTATCATGCAGCCGAAGTGCGGGCCGTTTTGCACGGCGCGCGAACTTAAATGACATCATCCGTCGAGCTCTTGTCACCGTCGGCGTTCCAGCTATTTTAGAACCCAATGGCTTGGCACGCGACGATGGCAAGAGACCGGACGAGAGCCTTTGTTTCCTTGGAAGATGGGTAGGCCTTTAGTGTGGGACGCAACTTGCGTCGATACTCTTGCGCCGTCCTATCTTCCAAGTTCATCGTGCTGTGCTGGCGCTGCTGCTAACCTTATTGGTAACTATATTTTCGAGCCGTTTGGGGTTGAAACTCTAGGTCCGTGGGGTCCAAGTGCTCACAGCCTTTTCAAGGACAATTCCAAACGCTTAGTTGACACTTCCCGTGACCCAAGGGCTGGCTTTTACCTTGGCCAAAGGCTTAGCATTGCCATACAACGTGGCAACGCCGCCAATCTCTTGGGTACATTACCAGTTGACTGCGTTGAGGAGGAGTTTTTTGAGGTTTTTTTTTTTTTTAATTTTATTTATATTTAGTTACTATAAGTTATTTTAATTTATAAATTTTAATGTTTAGATGAATAATATAATATAGTAGTCACTTGCACTTTGAGGGGCCTGTCCAAAGTCACCACCAACCCACCAGCTGCCAGAGTTCTGGTCAAAACTAATTTGATTACAAAAATGGGAATTATCGACACGACGAAGAAGAAGCGCCTCATATTCCTATATCAATATGAACTATTTACCGCGATGCTGTCCAAACAATTGTACAAAAACAAAGAGGGGTAATTAACTGGCGTTTCTTTGTTACGAGTTTCAAGAAAATATTCCTTTCTCTACAAGTACCTTCATGTTTTCATTGCCTTTTGTCTTTATTTTTAATACATTTGCTCAATGGTTCGCCTTCGAGATAAATAGCCTACTTTAGAATAAAGAGAAAATATTTTGTTTAAAAAATACGGAAAATTATGTTTTTGAAAGGAATTGGTGCTTGTGGCTATTATTGGAAGGAAGCTAAATATTTTTTGTCGATATTTGATAGAATTACGACAAAATATTTATTTCTTTAGTACTTTATTCCAATTATTTATGACTTTTCTGGCTTCAACTCTTAGCAACAAGGCATCATCATCTGCCCAGCCTTTTCCCAACTATCTTGGGGTCAGCTTCCAGTCTAACCGGATGCAGCTGAATATCAGTATTTTACATGGAGCGACTGCCTATCTGACCTCCACAACCCAGTTAGTACTGGGTAATACGATACCCCTTGATAAGACTGGTTTTCAGAATTTTTGAGCCACTGACTACCTGTAACGAACGACTATCAAAGATCTATAGATGACAGCCGGGACCAACGGATTAACCTGTTTTCCGAGGTACGGAGGAAACTCGGTATGTTATAGGCGGTCACCCAACCACAGACCAACCTAGGCAAGCACGGCTTAACCTAAAGGTCGACCCGAGCGGCTGTTATTATTTTGCTACGAGCTCCTCCTTTAGCAACTTCAACCTTAGCAACAAGTATAGACCATTAAGGTTTACATTGATTTACCAAATCAGTGAAATCCTAAGAGCCATTTGTCACATTGTTGACTATCAGGATAACCTTCCCTTCTGCATTATTTTGATTTTTACCCTTGGTGGTAGTTAAAATATTTCAAAAAGTCCCATTTTCAGAACAGCAGTTAAACACAACCGAAAGTTAAACTTTAGGTAGACTAATCACATTTTTCTAATGCTAGTTTGGCATGAGCCCATCGCTCTTGTGTGAAATCTGCAATTATTATCAGACTGGTGCATCCCTAGCTTTGTATATAACAGCATCAAATTTCAAATTGGCCTTCAAAATAAACAGATTAAAAATTATCTTCACTGCCCAGCACGCCGAACGCAACTTTCTACCAAAAATTAAATTTTAAACAAAAAATTCGACTATCCTCGACCTCAGAATACAGAAAGAACCAGAAGCCGTAAGCGCGCCTAATACTGAAGCGACAATTGACACGTAGCCGATCAGCTACTCTGTGAACGTCGTATCGAGTAACTTGTTTTACCGGTGTCCAATAAATAATTAATAAATAATTACCTACCTAATAATTACCTCTGATTTTTCGGATTCATATGCGTATTGTATCACTTGCTCCGGTGAAGGGAAACATCGTGAGGAAACCAGCATGCATACGAGATTTTTCTTGATGGCATGTAACTCTACACCAGGTTAGGCTGTTAGGCACTAACCATACGTTAAAGAAGAATAATTAATAATGTTTGAGCTAGCGACATTATGCGGGTGGGAAGTGAGACGGGCGGGGAACGCTTTTTTTGTATTTGAACACAGCGTGCAGCTTGCAATTACAGTTGTACGCGGCTTCTGGTTCTTTCTGTATTCTGAGCCCTCGACCAGGTTAATTGTAATCTTAACTATGTTAGTTGTTTAACTTACAGAACACTTTTAATATATTCCACTATAAACGCTGGAACGCTCAGACGATGCAAAGCAATGCATATTAAACGAATACTGGGTTAAGGTTTGGGCACACCCTCTGTCGGGCAAATCATTTTTGAATAAACCTTTGTTATTAAAACTTTGTCAAATATTTTTGTATGGCCTACGGATAGTTGTTCTGGGTCTGGCTGTTTGTGTATGTGAGTTTAAATGTTTGTAAACGCACCCACGATACAGGAGAAATCTCAAGTGAGGGGAAACGTTTAAAAAAAAAACGATTGTGTCTGTGTACCAATTCACCGAAGGATCGTGTAAACATGGGTTTCACATTAATAACTACCGGTTCCATTCGGAGTTCTTTACTACTTAAAATTACACATCACTGCCGCCATTTTTAGCGTCGAACAACTAAAATCCTGGTAAAAATATAGTGCGACCAATCACCAAGTTTTCAGCCTTAAAACACGGAGACAAAACCTATAAAAACACTGAAGTGGTTTACTGGAGGGATCCATGGCAACCACATACGACCAAAACTGACATCGTCTTCGGGCAGCAACCTCAGACATAATATCCGTCAATTGGAGGATCTTTTCATTTTTATGGATAATTAGGAACATCCTGTTCTTTAAACCTCTAAAGACCATCTAGATAAAGGGTGTAACAAGACCCTTAACGAAGCCGAAAGGCACTTGTTGTCCCCATCATTGCGATATTTTTTTTTGTTCTAGATCATAGCTGGGAACCTTCTAGTTACGGAAATATTGGGGGGCAAAGTTTAAATTCTTTCATGAGTTTTTTTTATATACTTACATGTTTTTAATGCAAGATTTTTACTTTAACCACTTCCACGACCCCGTACTATTCGATATATCCATCAGCACAATGTTTTGAGTGCGTTACATTAAGTCCTACACTAAAACTTGATTTTTAAACCGAAAAAAGTCATTTGCCAGCAATAATTTTTGCGTAGAGTTACCTACTTAGTTTGATGTACAGAATGATTAGTTGACGGCTTCGTGAAGGGTCCTGTTACACCCTGTATATTTTCTTAATACTACAGTAAACACAACACTACGACGACTTTAATCCACTTTCCTGTCCTTTCTTGTATTGTGGTCCTAACCTTAACACGAGGCTCCTACGAAGAACAAATGAATCTGCTAATGAGACCCACGAGGGACCCAATTATACAGCTTACCCCCTTTGCGCGAGCCAGATAACGTTTTTATATTTAAATACCTTGGCTTCACTGTTTCTACCTTTTAAATAAACATTGGTTTAAAACGGGTTTCTGTCGGACATTTTTTTGCACTCTTTCTCAAAGCTTCGTATTAGGTGTTATGTCAAATAATATCATATCAACATAACAAAACATCACGCTTGTAATAAAAAGGTAAGGCATTTCTCCAGTTTGTTTAAGTCCCATGTAATAGGGGGCGAGCGTATTGCCATCAACTGAGCACAATTCCAGACTCCGTGGCTGCTGCTGAGAAAATCCTGATGGAAAAACCCAATAACACTTTTTTTGACGAGGGAATCGAACCCAGGACCTCATGCTCAGTAGTTGTGTTTGTGACCACTCGACCAATGAGACAGTCAATTCCATAATATTATTTGATATACAACCGCCGGCACAGACTATTCGCGACTGCACAGTGCCACACGGTGTCCCGTGCGCATTCCCCACTGTGTCGCATGCGCAGCGCAATCAATACCCTTATTTTTGACCTACCCGATTGTGATGTGTTGAATGACAGATTCAACCAAATCATGTTCTAGTGCTCGAGATTTTGTGAAAGACATTGTGTATGAATAATTGTATGTCCTAATAATTTGTAATCGAACAAAATGTATTTTTCTTTTATGTTTATTAATGCTGTACGTATCCGGATGAAATTTTAGTTATATAATACTTATGGAATTAATTAATTACTGTTACTGGTGCATAACCGTTGTAATTAATAATAATAAATCAATAAATAAATGCCTGCTTAAATAATAGAGGAAGTCTTGTGATTTCATTTCAAGTTTCACTTCACACTTTCGTGCAAAACTGTCGATGTTATGAATTTCTACCCTATTCAACCCAAACCTTCGTAATTGGACTACAAATAATATTCCTAAAAGACAAGTAAAATGTTATACAATTGTACAGTGGTCCGCATGTAGGTGGCAAGATAGACAACGGCTGGGCCCTGGGTCTGTTATATTTTTGAAAGTCCTTAGTACGGTCACGAGTACCGATATGTAAACTTTTAAAAGTGTTTTTTCCTACTGTTCTTATTAAAATTTCATGTTGTTACGAATATAATATTCTGGAACTCATATTTTTTTATAGAAGATAGCTATCTCCAAGTTACGATCCTAATTTCTCGCGAAAATTGCTTTTAAAGGCGGCATCCATACATCGTTCGCCTAGGAACCATCAGAGACGTGAATTTACTTTCTGTGTCCTAAATAATACATTAATACTGAAACTTAATTAAAATCACGGACACTTCCACAGACTAGATAGCTTCAGACAGGGCACTCTTATAGAGAAAATTCGACTCGCTTAAGGTTCACATATCATGTTTGACAGTTTTTTTTTTTTAATGTTGCACTGCATCCGATGCGGATCTTTATGCAAAGGCGTGGTATGGCTTCAGCCTAAAAGGTTTTTCTTGCTAGGAATTGGTAATGTTAGTTTCATTTTATGAGCTTATTTATTGCAATAATTGCAATATGTTTTATCAATAAGTTAGAAAGGGATTAATGTTAGGAAAAAAAACTTTTCATATTACTTTCATTTCTTTTAATTTTTTAATTTTGTTTTGTATTTATTATAAGCTTTTAATTGCATTTGAGGTATCAAAGGTTTATTTTTTAGTCTGAAGACATCTGTGCGTTTTCTTTCTTTGTCGAAAGAAACCTTTTCTCAAAATGATTTCGACACACAAACTGTTTGCGAAGTTTTTGGAAGCTCAAGCTTCGCAGTCTTTCACAATTAATGCACTGTAACCATTTTTTGAGTCCTATCTCACTTTTTGGAAACATATGAAAACTGACGTCCTTTCGTCTACTAGCACAGGTCACAACACAGCACTTATTGTACATGTTGCACGATGATAATATTACAGTTTCAGAAATTGAGAGGATAAGTTACGGAAATAAATCAACGCAAAACTTCACTCGATCAACTTTGAAATTGTGTGGGGTAGTTAGTAGATTCAAAAGTTTTGACAGATCAACAAACATGGCGTCATACAGGCAGAAATGTGGAAAGCGGGGGGGGAGGGAATTGTCAAATGAGATATGTGAACCATAGACATAGGGTTAGAATATTTTACTTGAAGATTACCTGACCTGGACACTTCTGAGAATTGTAAAAAAATCCAAAACACTTTCTATATTTGAGGTTATAATTACGCCAATAGAAACGTAATAATTGCGTGTGAGTGACAAAGTTACGAGACTGTCATTCTGTCATTACTATCAAATGTCAAAGTGTCATCTGAAAATTCATCGACTGTCAGTGTCGATGTTGCTCGTTTCACATAGCGCTTTCAACCGTTTTATTCTGTTTGTAAACAAAAACCACATTAAATTTAAAAAAAAAATGGCACACGCACTGGGGAATAAGACAGAAGGAAGTGAATTACTTTTTAAATTGTTTTCGAAATTATGAAATGTCCGTTGTATTATAGTAATTGTAATGTAAATTATAAAAAATAACTAGTAATTATTGTAAAGGTTTCATACGTGTTGATGCGTAGGCCATTTTTTACAATGGCCTTTAGGAAAGTGTAAACATATTGGTGCTCGTGACCGTACACAAAACAGCTGGAAGCTTAATCTGTATATCTTTGCATTTTGAAATAAACAAATAGTCCTTTGCAAGTATTTATTGTTTAAAGCTCACGGATACATGGTCATAGACAACATACACTGTTATTCAGTGATTCAGTGCTATAAATAGACAAAAAAGTGCAAAAAATAACAAACTTATAAACTAAAGTGAAAAAAAGTACCTACTAATACAAAAAAAGTGAAAGTTACAAACGGCTATAGGCAAATACACAAAAAACTCGGTTTTTGGATTGCATCCGGTGTGTGTGTTGTGGCGAGGGAACTGAAGCGTTACATGGTGTTTGTTATACCATTACATCCTTCACGCTTTTTCCATTAAAAATATTTGGTACAGCGCCATCTATTGACGCTCCGGGGTACTGAGTCAGTAAAATCGAATCGAGTCGGCTAGTGAACTCCTGTCAGCAATGCCGGCAGCAAAGTGTGGCGGTTGCGCTAAATTTATTTCACCACTAGAGGCCGCTAGGTGTTGTACTTGCAACGCCCTTTATCATCGCGTTTGTGGGCTCCTGCCACTGACGGGTTTTATTGCCCCCACTTGGATTTGCACAAGTTGTAAAACTGCATCATTGAGGGATAAGGTGGACGCTGCACCAGTGGAGCCATATGGGACTGAGGAGTCGATGGATACCAGCGGTTTAAGCTGCAGCACATTGGCTGATAATCAGGATGTTGGCCCTAGTTTGTCAACAATCTTACGTACATTTAAAGAGGAGTTGCAGACTGAGTTACGCCAAATGTTCAAGGAGGAGTTACAAGCAATGCAGAATCAATTCCATTGCGAGTTTCAGAGTCTTCGCACAGACCTGGCTCAGCTGCAGGCGGACAGAGACCATATGAGCGGGGCGTTTAAGGACATGGAAAGTAGAATGGTCACTCTCGAGCAGAAAATAATCACAATGAATGGTTCGGGAGCGGTTGAGGAAGTTGCTCAACTGAAGAGAGATCTAAATGACCGGGACCAACAGTTATTTTCTGGTGATCTGGAAATTTCGAATCTGCCGGAGCTAGCTTCAGAAAATCTTTCGCATACGGTGAAGCTTATAGCAACAAAGCTAGGCGTAAGCGTTGAAGATCGCGACATAGTGAGCGTGGACCGTATGGGCGGCCGACAGGTTAACGCCACGGGCGCCGCGGGCCCAGTGGCGACCCGCCCGCGTACCGTGGTTGTGCCCCTTGTACGCCGCGACCTGCGCGATCAGCTGCTGCACGCCGCGAGAGTACGGCGAGGGGCTAACACCGCGGATCTCGGGATGACTTGTCCACCTAGTAGGTACTATCTAAACGAACGCTTAACAAAACTGAACCGGCAGTTATTTCGGCGTGACGGGAGGCAGGTCAACGACTCGGCTGGCAATTTGTATGGACAAAGCATGGTCGTATCCTTGCCCGCCGCAAGCCCGGTGATAAAGCTAAACTCGTGCGCACTGAAGAAGACCTGCGGGAAGTCTTTGGATCGGACGATAATAATCACCCTCAGAACTAATTTTACAAATATTATGTTTGGTCTCGTTATGGTACTAAGTTCTGTAATGTTTGTATGGTCGAGGCAGTTTTTCTTTGTTTTTTATTGTCGTGCAATGTTTGGCACTGCATGCCTTGACTATGGGAGAAGCAAGTGTGCAACTGTTATATATGTAACGTACGGATATGATCAGCATAATTTCAAAAATATTTTAATTATTTATTTTATTACTTTGCTGTACCCTTTGTTTACTCATACTTTATTTTTTTATGTCATGTACTTTTATTGCCTAGATGTTTCGTACCTAACCGTTTTGTCTCGCTCAACCCGTATTCTAAATGTGTCTAATACTTTTCACATGAACAATGTTGCGTAATAAACATATTAAATTTGGACTTCTGAACGCAGGTTCATTATCGACAAATCATGATGAGTTTATCATTGCTATGAATCATCATTCAGTCGACGTGATGGCAATTAATGAGACGTGGTTGCGGGAGGGGGAGGAAGGCCGAGCGCCAGTGGTTCCTGGGTATCAGTTGCGTCATAGACCACGCCCGGAGTCAATACGTGCGGGACGCGGGGGAGGGGTCGCGTTTTATGTCAAAACCGGAACCAGCGCTCGAATCAGAGCTCACCCGCATCATCCACAGGTGGAACAAATGTGGTTGAATATAACCGCCAAAAAAAAGAAGTTGCTGATAGGAACCGCTTATCGGCCTCCTTGGTTAGATTTAAATATATTCCTAGATGCAATCACGGACAGCATCTGTGCACTGGCTCCGTACGACAACATTATTTTACTAGGCGATCTCAATGTAAATATGCTTGACACAAATAATTCAAAAACAAAAAAGCTCACTGAATTTCTAAATTATTGTAACTTGGAACAAATAGTACTTACGCCTACGCACTTTGTAGGAGAAAGCGCTACCCTAATAGATGTGATATGTACGGACGCGCGGCATCGGGACGTTGCTGTGAACCATATAGCGGAGCTCGGTCATCACTCGTTTGTATCATGCGAAATCGTTTTTAAAAAAGAGAAACCTCTACGTAAAAAGGTGACATATCGTGCGCTTAGAAACATATCGGCTGATGATTTCAGGAAAGATCTGGAGGCCATCCCATGGGATTCAATCTGCGGGCTACAGGATGTTAATGATATGGTGCATTCCTTTAATAAACACCTAATTAAGCTTTTCGATGCCCATGCGCCTATAAAAACCAAGATGTTCCAAGCGCAACCAACACCGTGGATAACTGACATTATCAATTTAATGTTTAAGTTAAGAAATGATGCCCGCTATCGATATCGTCAAACCAAACTGGAAGCACACAAACGTTATTACCTAGACCTCAAGCACCAAGCAACAGTTGGTTTACTAAATGAGAAAAGAGCATTCTTTACAAAATATATAAATGACAACTTAAGCGACTCAAAATCTTTATGGCATAATATAAAAAAACATGTACTTCCAGTGAGTAAGAACGATGATGTGCTCTTAGAACCATTTGACGACCCAAACGGTATAAATTCGGCTTTTCTGGATGTTCCGGGTGATCCTAATGTTAACACCACTCAAGAAGCCTTTTTCAAATGTAACCGTTTTGGGCCCGCTAATTTCAACATAATGCCAACAGACCCGAAACAGTTCTAAATATAATAAAAAATATATCCAAAAACGCGCAAGGGATTGACGGTATATCGAGAGACATGTTAACTCTCACACTTCCGCAATCATTAACTACAATCACAGAGATTATAAACAGATCCATAACCTCAAATGTATTTCCTGTTTTGTGGCGAAATGCAATTGTTCGGCCTCTTCCAAAAAATAATAACCCGCAAAGCTACAAAGATCTTCGCCCCATAAGCATATTGCCATGTTTATCCAAGGTGTTGGAGAGGGTGGTGTATTTACAGGTCACCGATTTTCTGGAAGCGCATGGTATGCTGCCTGAACTGCAGTCGGGTTTTAGAAAGGGGCGCGGAACCGCAACTGCCTTGGCAGATGTGTTAGGTAACATCTTGGAAGCTCGGGACCGTGGTGAGGGATCTATCCTGGTACTGCTAGACTACTCGCGTGCGTTCGACTCAATAAATATTCCTCTATTACTGTCCAAACTATCGTATTACGGTTTTGATAGGCGGGCGACGGATTGGTTTGAAAGCTACCTGACCGGCAGGTCACAACGGGTTGAATTGCGTAAGAAAGACGGTTCCACGTTATCTTCCTACCCACAAACAATAACAAGGGGAGTTCCTCAGGGATCCCTGCTTGGTCCGCTTCTCTATATACTTTATAGTGCTGACATAACGACATGCATAAAGAACTGCAAGTATCATGTATACGCGGATGACACCCAGCTGTATGTTTCATTTAACGCCCTTAACACTGCAGCCGCCGTACGTACCCTCAATGAGGAGCTTGATAGAATTGCTATGTGGTCTAAGGACAATTCTCTTGTACTGAACCCTCAAAAATCTAAGTACATGGTTATGGGGAGCAGAAATCAAATTAAAACAATTCTTTCTGCTAAACCTGATGTTAAAATTATGGGCGAAAGTATACAAAAGGTAGAAATCGTTTGTAACCTGGGGCTAATTACTGATCCAGAACTACGTTTTGAAGAGCATATAAATGGCGTAGTGAAAAACTGTTTTTATAGACTAAAGGTTCTGTACAGAGTGAGGGACTTCCTTAGTGTCGCAATGAGGAAGAGATTGATGGATAGCTTAGTACTATCCAAACTAAATTATTGCGACACTGTTTACGGGCCATGTCTTCTTTCACGTACTGAACGTTTAATACAGAGAGTACAAAATGCTTGTGCTCGTTACTGCTTCAGTATACCCCGGAGGCATCACATCACACCGTACCTAAACGAGCACAACATCCTAAAAATGGCTGCACGGCGGAAACTGCACTTAGCAGTTTTGATGTTCGGTATCATAAAAACACACAAACCAGAATATCTTTTCAGAAAAATTAGCTGGAGGCACGAACACTACAGCTACTCTGCTCGTTCCACGGCCAATCCACTCTCGATGCCTCGTCATAAGACCACAGCCTTCAGGGGATGTTTCAAGCATGCCGCCACTCGTTGCTGGAATGATCTGCCACCTCCCATAAGATCCCTAAAAACAAAAGAAAATTTTAAATTACACTTGAAAAAACTCCTTTTAGAAAAACAAAAGTATGAACAGCAAATCTATACTAATATTATAAAGCTGAAGAGTTTGTTTGTTTGTTTGTTTGTTTGTTTGTTTGTTTGTTTGAACGCGGTAATCTCAGGAACTACTGGTTCGAATTGAAAAATTCTTTTTGTGTTGGTTAGCCTATTTATCGAGGAAGGCTATAGGCTATATATCATCACGCTACAACCAATAGGAGCGGAGCATCAATGACAAATGTTGCAAAAACGGGGAAAAATTATTCTCTTTGATAGCTTCCGTTGCGTGCGCTGCGTCAACGGTTAAAGTTGCACAAATATAATGTAGCAGGGAATTATTCCTCTTAAAAAGGTCTCAAAAAAAGTCCGCGATGGCACATGCCTATCTTTTAAGGTTGACTCACAATAACCATTTTTATGATTTTAAAATTTGGTCAAAATTAATGTTTTATTTGCGAAGGTGTTTTTACCGACATAGTAGTAATCCTTATCAAAATAAATATGTTAGTCATCTTTAGCATTCAATTGTGACCAAAATTGACCTTTACACTATTCAATTTAGATGAATATCTTAGGAGATATCACAGTTTTAAAATAACTCCGCATCAAAATAATGACCCGCGCGCGCTGCGAGGCGGGTGTTCATGTTGTTGGGAAAACCAATGTGATTAGATTCAATGCACAAATATTGTGGGGAACTTAGAGAAGGTTTTAGTTTTTGTTTCATGCTGTAATCAGTGCTCTCTATCAAAAGATTTATAAATTTAAAGTGTTCAAGAAGAACTTACCATCATTGTGTAAGATACATGCAACGACATCTATTGCACCAAAATGGTACTAATTAATAAAAATGTGCTCACAAGATAACTTTTAAATCGGGTCTGAGAGCAAAAAGTACTCTAGATTAGTCTACATGACGCTGTAACCCTGTAGAGTGTGTGTTCGATCGCTTTACATGCATTATATTTTAACGGTTAAATTTCGTGCTCGATAGATGGCGCTATTAATTTCACTCCATTTTCTGAGTCGCGGTGTTAAGTTTTCCGTGAAAGAATGACCCTCGCCCGTGTCAAATGTTCAGGAAGCTTGGTTTATTAACCAACGAAACAAAAAGAGGAGGTTCTCAATTCGACGCGTCTATATTTTTTTATTTTATGTATGACCTGACCACGCATAACTTTTTACAGAGAAGTCCGATATACATGATCTTTTGTTTTTTAAATTGAGAAATCATGTTTGGGCTCATTTCCTGCACCTTGATGAGAACTTTAGATCTAGCTGGAGTATGACGTCATCGAAGGTCTGACGATGGAGACGGAAGGCACTTGCAAGAGGTCCTCAAGAGTTTGCAGCAACAATAACGTGTTTGGGCTCAATTCATGCACCTTGATGAGAACTTTAGGCCTTGCTGAAGTATGACTGTCATCGACGGTCAAACGATAGAGACAAATGGCAGTTGCAAGCGGTCCTAAACAGTTTGCAGCAGGTATAATGTTATTGGGCTCATTTCATTCACTTTGATGAAAACTTTAAACCATACTGAGTTGTCAGTATGACTTTCATCGAATGTCTGACGATGGAGAAGGAAAGCAGTTGCAAGTGGTCCTCAAGAGTTTACAGCATCTATATCGTGTCTGGGCTCATTTCATGCACCTTGATGAGAACTTTAGACCTAGCTGGAGTATGACTGTCATCGAAGGTCTGACGATGGAGACGGAAGGTAGTTGCAAGAGGTCCTCAAGAGTTTACAGCATCTATATCGTGTTTCGGCTGATTGATTGATTCTAAAGATGAAGACGTAAGGCTGTCGAGGGTCGCGGGCCTGTGGACAGTGAGTAATGGGCTAGCTCGCCATCCGTCCGTCTTATGACGACAGGCCGTGGTGACGGCGTGTTCGTGTTCCACACGCGCCTCGAAGAGATGTCAGCAAACGGGAAGGGATCCGAGAGGAGCGAGGCCTGCCAGGGTTGCGGGACTGTTCGAAAGAGATACCGCGGCCCTGGTACGCAAAGGGCAACAGAAGAAACGTGGGTGGATTTTAGTCAGTACAAGTCTGACAATCCCTTCCGCTCCGTCCAGAGTGGGAGGGGTCATTTGATGATTATCCATCGGTAATAGTATATAATAGGGATTTACTCCTTTTGAGAGCTTCCGTTGTGCGTGAACGGTTAAAGTTACGCAATTATCATGTATGTCGGAATTGTCCCTCTTAAAAAGCTCTAAAAAAATATCCGCAATGGCCATATGTCTAACTTTTAAGGTTGACGCACACTCTCTCTAACCTCTCTTTCTTTTATGTACGCACGCACGCAGACGAAGTTGCGCGGGTCAGCTAGTATATTATAAATAAATACTCACATAAGGTTTATCATCTATCGGCAAGGCATATCTATCCAAGCGACTCGAGACGGCATAACGTTTATGTAACGGCCAAGAAAACACGTTACTTGTTATTAAGCTTCGGCTAGATACAAGTAGGCACAAAGCAAGGTAGCCATCGGAAACGCCCTAGTTACTAACCACGCGAGTCGCGTCCCGTGAGCACACAAGTCTGGTGCGACACTACGTCGCCGCCGCCGCTGGCGGTTGGCGTGGCGCGCGGCGCCTGCACTGACTTTTTTCACGTCATCACGCTAACAGGCACAGAGGAGAAATGCGTACGCGTAGTATGAGGAAGTCGGCATCGGCAGCGCGCGCGCGTGGTGGGAGCGAGACAAAAAAACGCGCCTTCATTCTGTATTTATGCATTTTGTTTAGCCTGCACACATGTATATTTTTGTAGTGTTTATTGTATTTCTAGGTAGCTGTTTTATTATTATTACCCAAGTATTTTATTTTGTTATTCATGTAAAATTTATTTATTTATGCTGTTTTGGCTTCCGTACATTTTTTCACGGGTGACCACTGAAAACCAGCGCTGTGCTGTGGGTCCCCCATAGCACAGCATCATGCTGAGTGGTAACCTGCTTGTCGCAGTCACGACGTGCAAGCTACGAACGTCTTTTTTTAATGCTTTGTATGTTTATTGTTTTTTTTTTTTTTGTGTTTTTATCATTTTGTATGATGCACGTCATGTCCCTGCGACAAATAAATATATTTTCTTTCTTTCTTTCTTTCTTTACACTGCTCAAGATTGTAAAATAATTTCTAAGAACCCAGCCTTCCATTAAACGAATCTATTATCCCATCGTAATTTACGCCCTTACCATCGTGTACTTACAACGGTCTTACCTAATCACAACAGGCTCACAGGGACCCCTAAAGGTACAGGATTAAATCCCTCTAAATTCTAATCAGGTATGTAGTTTGACCTGTCTGTTCTGGCTTTGTTTTGTAAACATGATTGCCATGTTAACTAGTTTGGTATCGATTATTTTGACTTTGAGGTGGTTTTAATTTAACTATTTTAGGAGTTAATTTCTCTGTAATATCTGTACCAGCCCATAACGATTCTACTGCTGAAACACAGGCTTCTGCTCTGTCAGAGGAACCAGCCCAAAATCCAGCACCTGAGTCCAGTTGGTGGCTGTCACGAGTCTTCAAATTGGTTCTAGGACACGCCGGTTTTCCTACGATGTTACGAATTTCTGTAGAATATCTACAAAGTCAGCAAATCTGGCGGGACAGCATAAAGCTTAAGTAGTCGTTATTGAATGACATATTATAACTATTTCAAGCAAATAAAAATATTGTAAAAGCAGTATCATAATTAATTAATACTAAAGACAATTTCATTACCGATTCATCATCATCATTTCATCCGAAAGACGTCCACTGCTGGACATAGGCCTACCCCAAGTGTCGCGACATTGACCGGTACCGTGCGTCTCGCATCCAGCGGATCCCCGCAACCTTCACCAGGTCATCGGTTCACCTAGTGGGAGGCCTTCCAACGCAACGTCTTCCGGTTTGCGGTCGCCACTCCAGAACTTTTCGGCCCCATCGGCCATCCGTTCTGCGAGAAATATGCCCTGCCCACTGCCATTACCGATTGAATGCAACAAATAGCTGTTGCAACCGGTAGGCGATTCAATTGCCCGAGGCTTAAAAGCTTTTCTCGTTTAAAGCTAACAGAAAAAATACCCATTATCTCTAGCATTATATCTTTAAAGCTATTTTTTTTTCTACAATTTTGAAAATACCTGCTAGTTAAGTATGAACATAGCACTTCTTCATATTTCTCTCGTACATTTTGTTAGCACTGACATAACATTACGCCTATTTTCAGCGCAGGGTTAGGAATAGGTAATCTTTACCACACCCACATATAGCCTATATTCATGTCCATGCATATATTCATGTTTAAGTCCCATCAAACGGAGGGCAAACCTCTCTCAGGCTCAGGATCAACTAAGAATATCTGATGAAAAAACCAATAAGACTCAATAATCAATCATCTTTTCCAAGATTCCATCTAATTAGCACTTGCTAGATGGCACTTAATACCACCAAATACTCTTACCAGCAAAGCAAACTTCAATAAACAACTAGCCCACCTTCTCAGCTAGCTACACCAATCTATACGAACAATCTCGAATGATCCATCCAATCTTGAAGCGACGCAGAATTAAATTAAACCCACTTCATCGGAAGTTTCCTTGACGCACGGTAACTCACTTAGCGCAACTTAGTTAGCTTAGATAGAACTATCTGAGTCTGTGTCAATAAGGGATCAATGATGCAAATGGGCCGTTTGGCAGCTAGTAATATGGGTAAGTGTTATTACCTGCAGACGATTTATAAAGTGAAAAGCTACAGGGATTTTGTTTTCAAACACAAATGTGTGCTGGACTGCCTAAATAACAGCCTGTTCATGTCTCTAGGCTTCCAGAATTTATTAAAAATACTCTTTTTGCTGTCATCAAAAAGACACATGGGTCATCCGTGTAGAAGACCTGGTCATCTTCTATCTTAGAACTTGGACCAGCGAGCAAGATTTGGAGAAATTCTTACTCGTCGTAAAAAAATTATGGGGAACTGTGCAATATTATTATCCTGGATTTACTATTGTATCCATTCCATACTTGCACTGCATGAAGAAGCACGACATAAGACCTCGTTCATAGCCTCAGATAATGTGACTTACATCAAGCGACAAACGCGTGCTTATCACCTGTTTCTGTTGCATGTGAACCGTTGCTCCGCATGCTGTAAACAGCTTCTATCACTTGATTTCTCCTCAGTCGCTATTGCAAGACACGAGTCGCTTGTAATAAAAATTTCCAAAAACAAATAAAAGAATAATATCAGTACCAGCATGTCGAACAGTTCGTTGACAAAAAACTTTTGTACGTATGCACATAAATACCAGTTTAATGAGGCTTTAAAAATGCGATTTACTGCTAAAGGCTTTTATCAGAAACATGAGGTATCGCCGTACAGTCGCGCTCATTGCCTTTGACTCTTGGCACCGCGCCGTAATAAAACCTCGCAAACAGAAGACCTTTGTTACACTAAGCGATAGGACTTGTGCGGACTGGGAGAGTGAAGAGGCGAGTAGAAATTAAGAATTAGAAAGTGAAGCGCTATACGCGTAGTGGATGGAAGGTGATTATTAAGTATTTGAGTATTAGGAAATTTAGGAAGTAGAGGTGCTGGGGCAGCACCTCAAATAAATTGGAATAAGGGCAAGTTAATAGTGCTATTGATATAATAGTCAATACTTTCCTCCTTGTCTTTTTCTGCCTGTTTGTTTCCTTAAGCAATGGGATACTCATTTACTATTAGAAAATGTATTATATTGCGATATTTACACACACTCACACAAGCACATGCGACATAAGGCCCCTTTTCCTCGCTAATTAGGCTTAAATACAAAACATTTCCGGCTACTAATTAACACAATATAAAGTATTTGTCGAACTGTTACAAAATTTACATTCCGATAAACACAATTTTGGTGGATATATAATGCGCAAATAGCATTACTATACTCGATCCGCTAGTGAGGTACTGGCTTTGTCTGAAATAGGCTTAACTTATAGGGTTCTCAAACGCATTCTGTACTTATCGTATTCTGTGGTTAATAATTGTATTACTTTCGAGTCAAATTAATTACTTGGTATTTTATGCTGATCTAAAAAACGATTATATTAAACCTAATCCTAATTAATATTATAAATGCAAAAGTAAGTTTGTTTGTTACATTTTCACGCCTAAACCACTGAACTGATTATCCTGAAATTTTGCGTTGTCAGGTGTACAGAAACGGACTTTCATCCCGAAAAAAGTACTGTTCCTGAGAAAAACGTTCATATGATAAATAGACGGCGCCACGAGTCTTTCGAATCATGATTGAATTTAATAATTCAATCATGATTGTCAAATTCTAAATTAACGCGAGTGAAGCCGCGGACAAAAGCTAGTATAATAATAATATATGCGAATCACTCAAAAAATTTAAGCAAACTTTTTGGCATAAACACACACACACCCCAATGATGGTTAGTAAAAACTTGAAATCTATACTAATAAAGATGTAAAGTTTGTGAGTTTGTGAGGTTGTAGGGGGTAATCTCTGGATCTACTGAACCGATTTTGAAAATTCTTTCACTTCTAGAAAGCTACATTATCCCCGAGTGCATAGGCTATATTTACAACGTGCCCGTGTGATATTTTCCGACCAAAACGCGAGCAAAGCCGCGGGCAACAGCTACAAAATAAAATCCTGACGCTTGCAAGAAAAATTACCTTCAAACTAATTACTTTGATACCACGTTGATCTTTTCTTTTGTCTTGTAACAGAACTTTATTATTCTTTAAAAAAAACAATTATAAAATCTACAAACTAAACAAACCTTTTAAATCTAAAAGCCACATGAACCAGTAACTTCAACAGCTTCTTTGTTGCATACTGTGGTTACATCGAGTCCTCCTGAGGGACCACTGTTGGAGATACAGCGAAAACTCCATTTGAGCTGCAAATAAGATTTCCACAACTACAACAAGGTTTCTCGATGGGGTGTTTAAAACTTTCTTGTAGTAGATAGTAGTTTGACTTTTGTGTACTGCAACTATGTTTGTTAAGCGGACATAAAAACTTTGCGTATCTTTTTTATAGTTCATTTGTTAGTATAGTTTTTGTCTGCGACACCTTTTTGTGGCGATTCTTTACTTTAATCAAGGTATGTTGAAGTTAATCTGGCTGAACATGTTTGTGGGCTAAATGGTAGGATTCTTTCTGATCGTGTAGGATTCGTTAGATAACAAAAAGTTTTGTACCTAATCTTCAAATTGAAAAAAACCCTTTTATATGGAACTCAATGGGCAATGTGGGTGTACTTGGTACCTCTTCCTCTTTTGAAAATGCAAGTGTAATGTTATGTTACGTTCCATCACGCCTGTAATGCTCAAAGGGTTAAGCAAAGGTGTACCTATTGTACACACGGCTACACATCAAGCTATACATTTCCAGTTAATGCTGATCTCGCATTGTATAGGATTTTCGTACTATGTGAGGTCAGCATTTATTTCCAGTATAAACTGGAAATGTATAGCTTGATGTGTAGCTGAGCGTACAGCCACTTTTCACCAGTTCTGTTTAAGTAATAGGGGGCGACCTATTGCTAGCAATCGGGCCCAAATCCAGACTCCGTGGTTGCTACTGAGAAATTCCTGACGGAAAAACCCAATAACACTTTGCCTGACTTGGGAATCGAACCCAGGACCTCATGCCCAGCAGTCGCGCTTGCGACCACTGGACCAACGAGGCAATCCTGTTATGTTACGTATATACTTTTGTATGTCCTCGTTCTATCATCAGCATTCACAGCCTTTTTTGTACTGACTAAAACTCATCCATGTTCCTTCTTTTACCCTTTGTGTTCCATGGGCGCGATATCTCTTTTGAACAGTCCTGCAGCCCTGGCAGGCATCGGTTCTTACGGACCCCTTCCTGTTTGCTGACTCTCTTTGAGGCGCGCGTGGAACACGAACGCACCGTCGACACGGCCTGTCATCTTAAGACGGACGGACGGCGAGCTAACCCATTACTCTCCGTCCACAGGCCCCCAGTCATTCACAGCTTGTCTTTATTTATTTATTTAAACTTCATGTACAATAGTGGTACATAGGCGGACTAAATGGCATTAGGCATTCTCTACCAGTCAACCTTTGGGTTCAATAAGATAATACATATAAAATAAACTAATCAATATTATAACAAATACCAAAATATGAAACGAAAAACCTAATAATAATTACCGTGACTCGACTTCAAATTGAGAGTTATTTATTTTGACTTAGTGGTTACGAACTTTTCTTTTAAAAGTGAATTTGTTTTCAGCTTTCTTAATGCCAATAGGTAGCGCGTTCCAGACTTTATAACAGAGATAGCGTAAGAATTTGACTTAAAACCGGTGCGGTGAGAAGGAATTTGGAGAAGTAAATTCTTGGAAGCTCGAAGGTTACGATTAGGAGAGCTGCCCAACACTTTGAAGTATTTTTTTAGATAATCGGGAGCACATCGATCGTTCATAATCGTGAAGAGCATGCAGAGAGATCTGAGGGACCTCCTGAGTCAGATAAGCAACCATTTAAGCTGAGAACGGAAGGAAGAAATGTGATCGTATTCACGAAGGCCAAAAACAAAGCGAATACAATTATTCAGAAGTCGATCCAATTTATTTAGAAGTTCTTGGGAAAGATCAGAATAACAAACATCAGCATAGTCGATAATGGGAAGTACAAGTGACTGGACCAAAGTAAGTTTGGTGCTAGATGGCAGGAAATGCTTGAATCTATAGATAGACCGCAGTGAGAACGTGACTTTCTGGCTCACCTGAGCCACATGTTTATTCCAACTTAAACTGCCGTCAATGTACAGACCTAAGTCTTTTACGTGCGGTGAAAGAGATATGACGGAGTTTTCGTTGGCATAAGTTGGCTAGTGTTCACATTTCTCAAATAGTACGAACTACCAATGAGGACCAGTTCTTTACCCACTGCTTAGTACATAATAATATCTAGGCCTCTCTTTGCTTCTGCCAAATCTTTTCAAATTATTGAAAATCTCCATTCCTGTCAAAACACACCCCTAGCACATCATACTTGTCAATATTTAAAACGGCGCTCATTGATTAGAGGGGTCAGATATTTAGTTATGTACCGCTTTGAACGCGCCGTGGATTAAAATGCGGGTTCAGTACAAGTTCCAGTGATTAGCATAGTAATCTGGAGGGGGTGACAATTGTTTCAGCGTAATTCAATCTTATGTGAATTGTAAAGATTGACTCGTTGGTCTCCAGTAGTCGCAAGCTTAGAAGTTTATTTAACAACTTCTTCCATATATACAGCCGTGTAACAGAAAGGGTACAGTCATATGGAAGACTGTGGTACGGACCATCAAACTGAGCAACTTTCTCTATGGGACCACCATCGTAATCGTAAAAAAATAATCAGCTGTCCCATACATTTGAGTCGAGTAGGTGTTGAAATTTTGTATGGGGCAGTTGATTACTTTTTTGTGATTACGATGGTGGTCCCATGGCAAGGGTGACATGAGGTCCTGGGTTCAGGCAAAGTGTTTATTTATTTATTTAACATTTTATGTACACACTAAATATAGAAAAGAAAAATGGAACAGAAAATAGTAAAAAGGTTAGCTTGGCTTATTTATTTTTTATTTTTTTGGTTTTTCCATAAGGAATTTTCCAGTAGCAGCCACGGAGTCAAGATTTGTTCCAGTTGCTAGCAATAGGCTCGTCCCCTATTACATGGCACTTTAACATAACTGGCGATATGTGGATAAATTAGTAGGTACACCACTGCCTAACCTTTCGGAGATTACAGGACTGATTACTGTTCTGATGATGCTTTGAACACGCCGTGGATTTAATAAGCGGGTTCGGTACAAAATCCAGTGATTATCACGTTAATACGGAGGGAGTGATAATTGTTTCGGAATTCAATCTAATGTAGAAGTTTTGTGTTTAGGGAATGTTTAATGGGATTCTGTGTTTGTTTTCTGACTAATTATTTGATTGTCTATTATTCTTTGTCAGCTTCTGTGTTGTGTTCTGTTCTCAATAATTGATTGCCTTGATTACTTGCAGTTTTATGAGATTATAATAGATCCTGTATAAAAAGAAAAAAATAATAGTCAAGAAATAGTTTTTACACTTGATTTGTCAAACTCTGTAGTTTTGTTATAATATTATAGAAACAGATTTTCCATTATAATTAAACAAAATACTTAAGCATGCAGAAAATGCACGAAGAAACCATTAGGCTATTCAGCCGCAGGACATAATGCCATCTATCGAGCACGTGTGTAAACGTTTACGCAACATCCACGATGCTTCCAGCCAGCCATTAGCGCTGTCTATAATTTTTAACAGTGCCTATTGGTTTCGTTCTTTCGGGAAAGATATTTAAATAGTTTGAAACGTGCAGAAGATAGATGGCGTTGCCAACCCTATGAACGACGTGCTATGGTTTTGTGATTGCGTGATTTGGTCAGACACGCCAATTTAGAGTTGTAATTATGAGTTTACGTAGTACTAAATGTAACGGTATTACTATTGCTACGGTTTGTAAATTCTTTTATATTACATGAGGTACCCAGTCACATACCATCAGCCAGAAAGAAAGAGGAATTAAGTATCTTGAGTCAAGTAGGTACCTATTTCTGTGACTAATTGAATTCCTTGAAATAGCGACTGTATTATTTTACACTCCTACCAGAATCCCGAGGACTAAGAAACTAACGAGGCAGTAAACTGAAGCATCATCTGCCTAGCCATTTCCCAACTATATTGGGATCAGTTTCCAGTCTAGCCGGATGCAGCTGAATATCAGTATTTTAAATAGAGCAACTGCCTATACGACCTCCACAACCCAGTTCGTACTCGGTAAAAACGATACCCCTTGGTAAGACTGGTTGTCATACTTTTACCCATTTGATATGTACTTAGATTATTAACTTAACTACTTATTTATAAATAAAAACACAAATAGTTTTGATTTTCATTTTATTAAAACAATAAAATATGGGGCACAGAAAACAATATTTTGTCGATCAGTTTGAATTTGGCAAATTATACTAAAATAATTAAATGAAATTAATTATATCAGTTTATAAAAAAAGTAACATATCACTTATTTCAGGATATGAGCAGTAATCAGAGCAACAATTATCACCTGCACCTACCCCTCCCCGCCTTCACCCTGTTTCGAGAGTAAAAACATTATTAATAAACATCTAATAGAACAAAAATCCTCACTTTTCTAGCTCTTCCGTTGACTTATCCCTAGTAGGAACATACGGATATGAATTCTGCTTACATCACTGCACGATTTGGCGTGGGAAATCAAATTCTGAATACACATTATAAAATTATGCTGAGCCTTTTCGCGACTATGTTGGGGTCGGCTTCCAGTCTAACCGGATGCAGCTGAATACCAGTATTTTACATGAAGCGACTGCCTATCTGACCTCCACACAACGCAGATAGTGGTGGGTAATACGATACCCCTTGGTAATACTAGTTGTCAGACTTTTTGGGTCGCTGACTACCTGTAACTACTGTCAAAGATCTACAAATGGCAGCCGGGACCACAGCTTAACGTGCTTTCCGAGGCACGGAGGAAAGTCGGAATGTAATGGGTAGTCACCCATCCACAGACCAACCTAGGCAAGCACGGCTTTACCTAAAGGTCGACCCAAGCGGCTGTTATCATTTAGCCACGATCTTCTCCAAGTACCTTGTCAAAAATAAATAAATAAAGTTTGATTGACATCGTACTATGGACAAGATTAAAAAAAACTAAAAAATGACACACACAATAAAAGTATACGTAAGTAAATAATTCTATCAATTTTAAACCCATTTTTTATCCTTATTGTTTTAAGAAATATCACAATTTTATCTTTTAACATCGATTTTAGGATTTATCATTAATTTAACTATACACAAATAGCTCGTGCCAAAATAAAACTGATCATCAGTAAAAATAATTTAAAAACGATAACATTAGAAAAATATTCTAGATCTAAACAATTATTTTGGTTTACTAACAATGTTAAAGGGGATTTTATACAAATTGTTTCACTGTGAGCCGAACTGTTTAAATATTTTTAAGGAAAAGTTGAAAAAAAAAATAAAAACCTTTTGTATTTTTTACATCATCACATTCTTAGTTTAGGCCATAAAGCTGCGTGGCAGCGGCATAGCGACGCGAAATGCAATTAAACTATATTCAATGATAATAAACAAAGTAGTCTTCAAATAATTCACATTCTGTTAGTTATAATAATTGAGAATGTGTAAAGTGTTACCAAGTTAGAAATTTCGCAAGAGGTATCTACTAAGAATATATTATTGTGCCCTCTTCATTTAAATAACAAAGAATATTATATCAAAGCTACTAAAAAAAACAGTAATGGGTTATAAACATTCTTCAAACAATCTTCTCAGTACCTAACCCTTTGAAATATAGACTTTTTTTAAACCAAATCAACTCGGCTCACAGTACGACTCTTTCTTATTGACAACATAGCCAGGAATATACATCATACTATCGTCTATTTTACACTCCAACCTCATCTTAGTATATCTGGAACAGCCATCATTAATTACATGCTATGTTACAAACTAATTATCTACAAATTTTCGATTGGCACAGCAAAGACAAAGGTAATATTCTTTTGGCATTTTTTGGCGCTTTTTATTTAAAAAATTGGCGAAAACTTAAATAATTTTAGAAGATAGACTTTTAAGAGATTTTTGTAGGAAAATTTAATCACTTTTCAGACTGCTTGCATCAAGACTGTTTCCAAATAACATTTGGATGTACCGTTTTTATATAGTTCTAAGCCGTAAGAATTGAGCTGAAATCGAAGGAAGAAAGGAGGATTCAGGGAACGATTCTAATTCAGAATAAATTGCAAATGCTTTGGCAGAAGGAACAGAAAAATAATCAAGCTGATAATTGCTTAACATTTACAATGCTCTTGTGAAAATTCGTAACATTTGGCAAAATAGGAAGAAAATTGAAATCTATTTACAATATCAATCACTGTCATGTCTTCCATTTACAAAATATATACAAAATATTCCACGGTAAACTACACGAACTAGAAATTTTAGTTTTGGTCGTTGAGTTGACTAAATACTTACATAGATAATCACTCATAGTGAAATTCTATGCCTTCCAATTGTTTACATGTGCAATGCTGCATGGATGAAAATAAAATCGAGGCAAAGTAATGTCAAATATGTCTTTGATGAATGCGATTTCTAATGTATGAAGAAGAAGGAATTATTCTCAAAAGTTTTAATGTTATGATTTACAAACAAATACTTTACAAAATTTTCATCCACATAGCACCTTAACATTCCCATTTACAACAAACAAAAATATTTCAAGTGACTTATCCTAATATTCCAGATTTGACACAAATATTTTGACTAGAAAAATCTAAGAAAAGAGATTTCATTATATTACAGATCCATAAAATCTAATGGGAGACATCGTTATCTATCGGGGTTTCACAGCTAGAAACATTTACAATTTACTTTTAATAAGAATTGTTATTTGGACTATCATCGTTATCATTTGAATTTACAGTACTATTGTCTATTAAATTAGAATTAATCTCATCTTTAATCACATTATCATTATCGACTACTTCAGATAAATTATGATTGCTACAATCACTGTAACCATTTAATTGGTCTGTTTTATTTGATTCATCAAACGTATCATCACTGTCTTCAATTTCTCTTTTTTCTACAATAACTTCAATTCTTGGTTTGAATATGTCATCTTTTGTATCTAAATCAGGTGGTCTGACTGTTGAAAGGGTATTGGATAAGAATGATGATTGTAGGTTGTAGCCTGGTAGTAACTTGGGTTGTAAAGGCAGCATGAGGTCTAAGGAGCCGGTGGTTGCAGGTCTTGGTTGCAGGGGCGGGGCGGTCATTAGAGGCGGTTGCAGAGACGCTAGTGAGATCGCTCCAGACTGCGTGTTGATTACTGGACTCTCCACTGGAAAGAGAGAATTCAGTTATTACTACAGTGAATTTGGAACGCAATTAGGTAAAGGAATGATATTAGCTACCGAATTATGATCTAATTTAAGGAATTTGGTATCAAATGTCTAGGTTATGGTTGCAAGAACAGGAAAATTAGATAGGGTCCCTATAACTGTTATCAGCGGTTAATATATCTTGCTTTTTCTTTCGAAATCGATTGAAAACAGTATCATGTCTGTGCTATGGTTGGAACATTATAATATGGGCTTTACCAATGGGTGCTCTCGCTTGAAGAGGCAGGGTTGCTGTGGCTGGTGGCCGGAGGAGGTTCGTTGTTGGACCCTGGAGTGCCAAGCTGATCATGTTCATACCGTTGACACCTGAAATAGCCGGTTTTATTATATTAGTAAAAATACCACAAGTACTTCTACTAACTACATACGAATCACTTGGAAATACGAAGATATCGTAAAATAACTTTAAAAAAAACAGAAAGTAGTGAATGAAGAAGATAAGTGTTAAACCTATAATGACAAAAGTTGTCGCATAGCTCGAATTTAAACCGCAGAACGCCATCTATCCATCATCTATATAAAAAGCGATTGCGCAAAATAATTAGTTGCTTATTAAAATAACTTAAGGTTTTAATAGCAGTTTTTTTTTAAATAATCGGTTTCGCCTTTACATTGACAAATATAAAAAAAATATCAACATTTCCACAACGAATTAAAAATTTCACCGCTTTCAGCGCCATCTTGGCCTAGTAAACTAAACTAAAACGTAAATAAACTCACCAAACTTATTTCCTACAGGAGGCAATTCCTTCAGTACAACAGGATGTTTCACCGCATTGACACGACGGTTGGAGGTGCTATTGTCGCGTTTTCTCCTAGGCTGCTCCACTGGTAGTACTCTGCGTCGTTTCTTAGGAAGTTTCGACCGAGCCTGCAATAGATGGCGTTGATAGTTATTAAAACAGAATTAAAGAAAAATATAATAAAGAATTGTAAAAGTCGCGTGAGATTTAATTTTTCAAGGCTATTAGAAAAGCTATAATCACAATTATATAAAAAGTAATATAATGCGTTTTTGCTCGGAATTGAGCTTTCTAACTGCAAATGAGCGAACCTTGGATGGTATTTAGAGAGACTTCATATTGAGGACGGAAATAACAGTCATCTTTCTTTTTTTTACATTGCAGAAAGTATTACGCGCTAAAGGCATAGATTGCAGAAAAGACAAAAGCTCTTAGCGCAGTATCAAACAAAGTACTGTTTGGTACTGCGCTAAGAGCTTTTGTCTTTCTTGTCCGTTAGATGGCGCTCTCAGTCCCCACTGAAACAGTTGACAAATATCCTCACTTGGTGTCGCTACAGGTTTCAACGTAAGACTTACGTCTTTCATAAAGTTATAATATGTACTTTAACTTTCACAAAATTGTGTCATATTGGGGATTTTATTTATCATCTCTACACATCAATGACTTCTAACCATCAGACACTCGATGGAAAAGCGTTTTATTAAATTCCGTATTCAAAGAGTGCTTATAAGAGGAGCATCAATCATGTAACAATATAATGATAGGCAGTTAGGTACAATGTAAGGATTTTGGTATCAAATTGTGGCACATTTTAGGTATAAAGGAAAAGCCTATTTTATGAAAGATCGTAGGGTTTTTATTAAAAATCTGGTTGAACGATAATACCTGACGGGTATACATTTTTTAGAAATGCAAACCACTTCTAATTTAGCGAAAATTTGCTTATAACCATAGTTTTATTTAAATAAGGGCAATTTCACCAATGGATCTGAACACGATCAGTGAGTCTAAACCTAGTTCTAATTCCCTGAAGACTGCATTTAGTGGGTTTTATTTTGTGCTTAGTCATTGTGATGGCTGCTCCATTTTTTTTTAATTATGTCTTTATTTCTGTGAGGGTCATAAAATCTACCGCCTGAGAATAAACAGCGAATAATATTCCAACTGCTGTGACACTGGCCTCCTCCCTATGTTACTTTGTTAGTATTTCATTAATTGTCAATAATTCCTGTGCTCTACTCACGAAGAGACTCCGCGATCTTTCGAGGATTTTCTGGACCCCCTGCACTACGTCATTAGCTGGTTCCAAATCCAGCTCTTGGCAAGTTTCCACCAAGGAAACCAGTTTTTTGAAATACATTCAATCCAGCTAAAGCCTATCCAATACCAACTGTAGGTAAGCTACTTTAATTAGAGCACACAACGCAATTTAGACGTCGACACATGTTTACGAAGTGTTGACAGAGATCTATTAATGCCTAATGCAATTAACATACCTACACTCAATCACATATCGCTGTTAACAAACGGACGTACATATAATTTATGTACAAATAGTTGAGTGTTCTTGCTGTTTGGTTTGGTTTACAAAAATAAAAGATTTATTAAATCTTTAGCTCAAATTACGTTTTTTTTCATTTCATCCATTACAGTCAATGATAGTCCTCTCGGGATTGTTCGAGAATATGTTTGCCTCGGGCAAACTCTGCAGTTTGGTAAGATCAACATTGAGAGGGAGGCTAACAGAAGAATTCAGCTGGGCTGAGTAGCGTTTGGGAAGTTTCATCGCGTCTTCCCGTCACGTATTCCACTCAGCGCCTAAAGACTAAGGTCTTCAATCAGTTCGTCCTGCTTGATAGGACTTACGGGGCCGAAACGTGGACAATCACGGTACAGTTGGTGCATAAATACAAGGTCTGACTATGGTTACTACTACTATGGACTAGAACTGGCTATGGTTGGAGTCTCTCTGATGGATCAAATCCAGAGATACGACAGAGAACCAGAGTTTTCGACATAGCTCACGAAATTTGCCACAGAACCGATGACCGTTGGGGTAGCAGTGTTCTTGAGTGTAACCAATAATTTTAATATAATAAGTTTGATGAATAAAGCATTTCCAATAGCTGTTATGTATCTTTCTTCGAAGAACCCCCATAAATTACCCATAACAGTAAAAGGGTGTTACAATATAAAATACATAATTCAGCAACTACGTATGAAAAATACCTTGTTCATAAGAAAAACTTGTTTACACTTCTGAATAATGTATACAAGTACAGACAAACAAATTCCAATCATATTACCTAGTTCGTAAGTGTAAGTAATTGTACGATGTTATTTGTATGTGCTGCTGCATTCGCACACACCTTGATTGTTAGCTTGAATAATAAGACACGGATAGCCAAAGATGATGATTTATTGACTATATTTAACTACCAAGTAACTAATGCTATATGAATAATGCGTGAATGAGTACAGCTGACTATGAACGCTGATTGTGTACTGTCGCTTTACGATATAATTTGTGCAAGGTGACGGAAAAGTGCTGATCTATGCAATGCGCGCGTGTCATGTACGATACATGACTCGTACATTATTAAATAAAATACGTGTTAAAATATTTATTTTAAGTGGTTATTAGGTAGAGGTATTGTTTTCTACATAATTAGGAGACAGTGTTTTTCAAGGGTTTTTTGTGAAATATTACCATTTACATACGAGAAGTTACGGATTCCGGACTAAAGGTTGTTTTTATGAATGTGAAAGTTTGTGTGAATATGCTATTACTCTTTCACGCAAAAACTATTGAATGGATTTGATTTGACGGCACGGTTGGCGCAGTGGTAACGCGATTAGCTGCTGCGCTGCGTGTCGCGGGTTCGATTCTAAGAGTTTAAAAATTGTAAAACGTTACGTGGTAGACTTTTTAAAAATACAAACAAAACACAAATAGTATATAACCTGGATCAACATAATATATTAACTTTTTATCCTGGCATTGCGATCCTGTGGGATACTTAATTACCGAACTCCACGAGGGCGAGGCCACGGTTCAAGCTGGTGCTATTATATCTGATTCAGTACTCAGGTACACTGATCTAAGTTTGCAAGCACTACATTTATTACTTAAGACTCTCAGGTTAGATACAAGTAAGTCTCATTGTGTATAAGTTCTATGCACCAAGTAATATAACCAAGACAAGTCTAACTTTGAGTTTGATATGAACAGAGTACTTGGGAACTATCTGTTACTACGTTACTGAGTAATTAGTGTTCTTTGGATATATACTATAGAACGCAAGTCATCGGTGGTAAAACCTTTGACCTTGAGATGGCTTACTGCAGTGCGGGTTTATAAAGATGCTGAGCATGAGATCCTGGGATCGATTCCCAGGGCGGGCAAAATGTTATTAGTGTTTTCATTCAGAATTTCACAGTAGCAGTCACTTAGTCTGGAGTTGTGCCCAGTTGATGGCAATAGGGTCGCTCCTATTAACTATTAGGTACACCTCCGCCTAACCCTCTGGGGTTTACAAGCGTGATGTTATGATGAAAAGGAATAAAAAACCAGCTTATTCTAATCTTGTTGCCACTGGCCTACATGGTTCACATAAAATTGTACATTTGTTTTCTTTTGAGTGAATGCTTTTACGATTTAATATTTAAGATGAGTTAGGCATCACTACATAATATAAAACAAAGTCGCTTCCCGCTGTCTGTCCCGATGTATACTTAGATCTTTAAAACTACGCAACGGATGTTGATGCGGTTTTTTTTAATAGATATAGTGATTCAAGAGGAAGGTCTATATGTATAACATCGCACCAGTGCGAAGTTGGGGCGGGTCGCTAGTTCACAATACTTAATTAATTATCGCACTCGCTGGCCAAAAGAAACTAGATTATATCATTTGTTTAAATAAAGAATGAGCCGATTTATAACCTACTTGCTTCCGTTTAAGAGTTAAAATGCCCCACGAGATTAAAGTCTGCCTATTTGATCGGAAATCAGATTGCTTGAAGCGATTGATTGCTTGAATACATTATTAGTTAATAGATTGGGTAAAAATTGGCTTTGCGCTAGTTCTATTAAATCTAGCACCTAAATCTCTATCATATTAGTAGAAAATTGCAACTAGAGATGAAAAATCACGTGCAAAAATCTGCTCATGAGCCACTTCTCGACACGTCGCTTTTTTATTCACAACAAAATCATACTATTTTATGTTAAAAGTAAAGTTACCATTAATCAATTGCCACAAAATAATCGTACGATGTTCAACAAAGTTTTGAAAAAAAAAACCACAATTATTGATCACGTCTTGACGCGTAGCAGATTAGCTACGCCTGCGTAGCTATTGGCTACGGCGTAGCTGTTGTAGCAGTGGCATCAGCTCTTCGGTCATTAGCATTACCATCTTTTTTTCTTTCTTCTTATTAATATTATAATTTGCGGAAAAGTTTGAGAGGATGGATGGATGGATGGATGTTTGTGACTCTGCCACGCAAAACGACTGAACGGATTTGGATGAAAGTTGGCACAATAAATATTTTGTAACCTGTATTAATATATACGAGTAGGATACTTTTTATCCCGATATTATGATCCCGTGCCCTGCCCTTCACGCGGGCAACAGATAGCCATAATATCTTAATTCTTTCTATTTCATTTTTTATGTTATGATAGTCACCTATTTAATCGTTTCTCAAGAACCTAACATTTAAAAAGAAAATCTAATCCCAGTGATAACCTTGACATCGCGGCTGCATAACTAGATGATTGAATCATTCAATTACTCAGTTGCTCAGACGCAGGCGTTCGATTGGTTTATAATTGAGTGGATTGCTTGAGCAAGTGACTTCATGTGTGAACTAATAACGGGGAGGCTTCGCTCAAGGTTTTGAGATAATTTGTGAACTGGATGTGAAGGTAAAGTGCATAAGAATGTGTATACTCCATCACATTAAAAATGCGAAAGTCAGTCTCATAGCTTTTTGCTCCATAACGGTTGAAGGAATTTTGACGACACCTTAATTGGTACACGTTGGACCTGAATTAGGAAAAAAAATATATTTTTAAAGATTTCCAACGCGACGGATAGCATAACAGGCGCGAAGGTATCTAAGAACCCGATTCCTACCGGCTTTTCTTCGGAAACACCAACTCTACGTAGTTTCTAGCATACAATGAAAAAAAAAAGACTTCACTTTCATACTTCTTGCATTCTAAGTTTTAACACCATATTGATATTTGTTGCGAGTTCAACTGAAGCTTATTTGTTTCCAAATAGGGAAGTATAGATGAACATGAAGTCGCTATCACCAATGACCAAGAGCACAAAGGTAGCAATGAATATGAAATATTTTTTGTACTTTGCAAAAGAAAAAAAGAAAAAGGCAAGGAATGAAAAAAAGGGGGAAAGGGGAAGAAAAAATGGACCTGCGTTTGCGCACACACTTGTGCTATTAAATGTCTTTAACGTGACAACGATGACAAGTCCCTTCTGAGGTTGGCCGCTATGACCTAAATTCGATCCGGATGACTATTATTAAACTGTTCATTGTTGTTCATGAATGGACGTTTGACAGCAATGAGCAAAGTGTTAGTTTAAGGATGACATTATATAACTTAAGTTTTCATAGAGAATAATTACCCATATTTCCTCTACTATTATTTCGCTTAACTCTTGTAATAGTACAACAAAATGATGAGCCAAATTGTTGTCAAAGTTTGTTGGAACGGAACTGATTTAAGTTTGAAACTCCTCAAAATGATTGATGTTCCGTTAATTGATGATATACATAATTGCCTTAATTAGTCATGGATAAACAAATGATTAATAAAATTGTTAATACTAATCCTAATCCTAGTCCTAACTAATATATATATATATATATAAATGCGAAAGTAAGTTTGTTTGTTTGTTACCTTTCACGTCTAAACCACTGAACCGATCATTCTGAAATTTTGCATATACGTTGTCAGGTGTACAGAAACGGATATAGGGTACCTTTCATCCCGAACAAAAGTACTGTTCCCGAGGAAACAACAATAACTTCTTATGATAATAGATGGCGCCACGTGTCTTTCGAATAATGATTGAATTATATTATTACAAGCAGATTACAACCCGAATTGATTGTCAAATTCTAAATTAACGCAAGCAAAGCCGCGGGCATAAAATAGTTCAAGATAAAATTGTGAAGTTTCATGTTTCTTTTCGAACAACGACGGATGACTTTTCGCGGAAGAGCCTTAAATATTTTTCTTAATCTAATTCTGCGAATAGAATGAGTTTACCCTAAGTTGATTATGTTTAGGTATTCCTTGAATTTTGAAAGTAATTATTATAATCAGGTTTCATTTAGTTGTTGGAATTTATAGACTCGAAGTTTTAGTTTATTAATAACACTAATTATTATTAAACGGTTGGACCTTTTTTTTTTTTGGATATGGCGTCTCGCATTTCAGCCTCTAAGGCTGGCTAATGCTTAACCGGGCAAATCCCTGTACGAATCTAAGGCCTCCAGCCATTTTTGGAGGCTTATACTGAATTTGTTTCTGCAATTTTGTTTTTTGCTATCATAGAAACCTGGATATAATGCACAAAATACCAATTAGTTCAAAAAAATCAAAGATAGATGTGTAACCCCTGCATAATCACGTACGAGCGTTTGTATGAAAAGTATGACGCGTTGGCCGCTCTTAATGGAAACGGCCTAGCAGAGAGAAGAGGAGATGTCTCGTATTTTTTAAGAGACTTTCTTCAAAAAACAGGAGGTTCTCCATTCGGCTTTAATTTATATATGTTGGTTACCTCATCACTCAGTCATTTATGAACCGATTTAAAAAATTCTTTTTTTATTTGAAAGGATATACTTTCCGATTGGTCCTATAGAAATTTTATCAAAATCGGTTCAATAATTTGTTTTTTGTCCTTGAATATGTATTTTTTTCTTCTTGGGCTATGTAGATGACATGATGGTTCCTTAATAACAGCTAGTTACAATTGTAAAAAATTGTTTCGTGACAAGAATTTGTGTAGTATACAACAATTAAAAAGGGTAAAATAAAAAACTTCTGCGAAAAAAAACCGGAAATCGGTGACAAAAAGTCAATGAAAGAAACAAAGTCGCCCACTTCCGAAAGTAAAGTTAGTTTAGACTTTTTAGTGGCTTTTCTTCTATTCTGGGAAGTCGGTTTTCTTTCGCAGAAAGTTTTTTAGGCCACCCTCCGGCACTCGGTAGCCAAGCGCACAGCGGTGACGAGATAAGACGTGAGCGGTGTGCTGCGCCCGGCGCCGGCGGTGTGCAGTGAGCAGCGCTCATCTCCTGTCCTCTCAGCTTCTCACATCTCCGATCATCTCCGTATTGGTGGAGTCCGGGCCTTACAGGGGTAATTTTCACTAGCGAATTTGCTACTTGCGAAAGACAAATTACCAAAATAGATTTTGAATAAAAAAACTTGTGCGATACTTCACAAATAGGTCACTTAGCTCAAAAACATTTCCCCTAATATAATAACCTGAAAATACTTAAAAGATCTCTAACACTTCTCCAACGAAACAAAAACAATAACATCTAAACCGCAGCTTCCAAGCGTACAATCTGATTATACCGAAGATAAGCTCCCAAAAACGCCAGAATAAAAAGTAGGTAAAACACCTAATAATATTACCTTGGAGACAGCCAAGTAAATATTTTTCGTCCTCGATGAGTTTGTGTACTGGTTATTTTCATAAACGACCTGGGACCGACTTGTAGATAGAAGCTAACATTGACTGTCTTCCCTAAGATGAAGAAATGGTTACTATGATGTATTTCAGAAAAGGCAGCAGTGGATGCAGTGAAGCTGCTTAGGTGGAGATTCATTAATGACTCTGCCCTGGAGTGTAAATGTGGTGCTGTTCCACAAACGATGGCGCTCTTAATATCGTGTCCTGCGTGTCCTGTTGTTTGTTCACTACAGGAACTGATGGACGCTACTGAAGGCGCCAAACTAGTAGCTCAGTTCTGTGCCGACACAATTTAGATTGCCATCGACACGCTAAGAAGAAAAAGTCGAAGCAGCAACCCTGAAGGTACAAATCCGCAAGTGACTGAAACTGCAAAGTCGCCCCATTCACTATGAAAATGGTGGCAAGCGGCAATATTGACCACAACAGAAGCGTTTTCATAAAGTTACATTGCCAGGCAGGTACTAGGTTCCCGTGGTCTATCTTAGCGTTTGGGCTGCTGCTATGGTTTGTAGTTACTGCCGTCTTCGAAAAGGTACCTAGACCTTAGCGTTTACCTTATATATTTTTTTAAAATTCGTATTCGTATCTGACCGTGGCATCACTTTGGGCCCTATCAGAATACCAGCGCTGTGACGTTTTTTAAATGTTAGAGCACCATGCTGAGATAGGGGCCTTTTGACTTTGTACAGAACTAATTTCGTTGTTTTTTTTTATTTTTGTTTTATTATTAATTTTATAATTTTGTTGTACCTACTGTAAATGTAACCATTTTTTTAATATTTTGTCCTGTGCGGGCTACTGAACACATATTTTTTTCTTTCTTTCCTAGCATACTGTCCTTCAATGATAGTATACCTACTAACATTATTTTTGTATTTAATCTGAACTTAAGATGCACTTGCAACTAATAAAGATTGAGGCAAGACGCTGGATGACTTGTAAATTCTAAACCCTAATAACATTAACTCGAAGGCACTACGAAGTAAATATTTTATTCACCCACCGAGCACTTCAGTTACATAATATTTTCAGCGAGTTCAGCTTTCTGCCAATTTGTGGCTGCCCCTCGTGTGTAACGAGCGTGAAGGTGGAAGGGTGCTTTACTAGAAGGCCAGAAATTGAAAGGGATAGCAAATCTGATATGATTGTAGGTTGAGAATTTGTTTTGTATTGTACTTAAACAATTTGGATACTGGTTTGAAAAGTGAGTTCATAGTTGACTACAGCATATTTTAATATGATCTGTCTGTTGTGTTTCGACTAGTATTTTTTTTAGGACTCATTTGAATCTTGGTATTATACTAATTGTGCTTGGCTTGCTCTACCTTGCTCTTTGTGTTATATAGTATCCTAATTGATATGTGTGAGGATGTATGGATGTCTGAGTGTTTACGCAATAACCATTGACCAGATTTGAATGAAATCTGGCACACAGGTAGTTTATAACCTGGATTAACTCATAGAATAGTTTATATCCCGATAGTACGATCCCATGGGACAATCGCCGAACTACACGCAGGTGAAGCCGCGGGTAAAAGCTAGTGTAGTATAATTATGGGATCAAGAACCTGTCATAATTTGAGTTACGTGTAAAATGTTTAACGAAAATTGTTAGTAGGTTATGAGCGGTAAGTCTACCGTTTGAAGTTCTATATCCTCTACCGTAATATTTCGCTTAAAATCTTAGTCTGCAAAGAGGAAAATTCTTACTTAGCATTAGTCTACATTATCTATATGCTTCCTTCAAGTCATTTCCAGCTAATATACAAGTTGGAGCAACCAACTTGTGTAAACATGTTAGCTTTTGAGCCAGTTCTTAGTAAATTTAGACGCTCTTATGAATTTCAGTTCTAATAAAGGGAATAACTTTAATGTTTTGATGGAGGCTAAAAGCCTCAATCTTGAAAGGTCTTAAGCTATAAATGATCTTAAATGTACATACAATTTGATGTCTTGTTACTGGAAATAATGTGGCGCATGGATCCTCCCGAGATCTCTTCTGCCTTGTATTTTATACTTGTTACAGTTTGACAGTTTGGCAATAGTGACAGAATGGTTTAGACAAAGTTCGCACTTAAAAATGTTTATTGATTTTCGGCCTTTGACTTTTTCATAGAACCTTCAATTTATTCATTGAAAAAAATGAAAAAACTTTATTTGTCCCAAAAGCAGTTATATGGGTTATACATGAGACATCCGGTCCCCAGTAAGTAATTGCAACGAGATATCTCGCTCTTTCCCTTAATTATTAACAATATTGAGAGTATTACAAAAGGTACTAAAAATTAAATTTAGGAAGAAAAATTAACAGTACAGTACGACTTATAAACGAATTAGCAGCTCTTTGTGTAACTGTAGTTGTATGCCTTTGTGAAACTGAAGACACTTTACATAGATGGATCTGTGTGAAGGATGGTATGGCAAAAAATGTGTCTGACGAGATGACGAGTAATAGAGAAGTATGGAAGAAGAGACCATGCTGCGCCGACACCAAATAAAATGGGACAAGGGCAAGAGAACGATGATGATGACTTTACATAGATCACATATTAGATAAACCTTCTTCTTAGTAGATACTGTGAATTGTAGTCGTTATTTACCAAAAACTCTATTCTGATCATGACTTTTTTGAATAGAGTTAGAAAATATGAATACATACAAAAAAAGAAATCTGCTAAATATAAGGAGTGAATTCGGATATTGTGGTCAAACTTAAAAAAGCCGAAATCATGCTACAACACCCGCTTCTCTTCCGTATTCTGAAAACAGAGGCTCTGATACAAAGCGAAATTTAATAATATCAGATGCTAAACATATTTTTTGAAGTTTTTGGGTACGGTCATCAAAGGAGATAAGTAACCAGGGTCGTCAGATATTTAATAACAAACCGTCGGATGTTTTCGAATGAAATTTAATTTGATAAATGAACTGTTTGTGTTCTATTAACTAAATTAAATTTTATTCGAAAACATCCATCAGTCTCATACTAAACTTCAACTATATCTGACGACCCTGGTTAGTTATCTCCTTTGGTGACCGTACACAAGATCCACTGTATTAAAAGTAACCTTACATACAAAATTTCTTATAAAATTTTGCTAAAATAAATGGAATTAAGAATTTGGCTAGTAAATATTGGGGGATTACTTAACTTTAGTTGAAGAGAGAGTGAGCAATTAAACTGTAGTTTTTTTGGAGCCTTCTTTCACACAGGACAAACAGTTTAAAAAGTTTATTGACAATTTAAAGAACAACCTTTTATACAAATCGCAACATCCTGCAATTTCTGATATACAAATTTAGTGACTAATTATAAATGCCTGTGTAGGTTATGCGATTCTTTGTTTCCATTTTTAACCAACTTTCTAAAGGAGGAGGTAAATTTGTCAGAATGTGTTTTACAGATCTCTAGTTAAGTATACTTACAATAATGAACATACACAAAAAAACGTTCAGACGAATTGATAACCTCTTTTAGAAAGTCGGTTTAGGAAGTCGATTAAGATAAGATTTAAAGTGCCTAATTCTAGTCCCATTGAAGGGTAGCCTCTTCCTTTACAGACGGTATAAGTATTATTAGCAATTAAAGTAGTTCAGAACAGCGTAATTGAACTTCCTAAATTAATGGTTTGACATCAGCAATATTTTTGCTCTCTGAAAACTGTATACATAAAATTAAAGTCTTTCCAAATATGACAATGTATGAACCATTAAAAATCCCATTTGATTGTCTAATCTAACTGGAACTAAACTAAGTTAGAGAAGTTTCTACATCTCGGTTGTTAGATTAGGTTTCAAATTCACTCCGTTCTGCTGTGGTTAGCACGTTTCTCTAAATTGGAGGGACGAGGGTCTTACAATAACATTTTTCTTTGTAATGAAAGTGAAATCTACTGGGTTTTATAAAAAAAATACAACTTTACATTATTTGATAAAATTCTTGGCAATTAAAAGAAAAATAAATATGCGTCTTAACTACGTTGACTATTAAGAAGTTTCAACTTTTTTGTGCTTTCTTCTTAACCGCAGCTACTGTACTGTGTTGCCTCTACTTTATTTTGGTGCAAAATCTACTTAGTTATCATATATATATTATTTTATCTTTAAAATAAGTTCTTAAATTGTCCACAGTTACTATTCATGATCATAACAACTTGGCCCACAACGGTCAATAACGTCAAGCAGCCAGCTATCTGCCAGGGTTGCGGGACTGATCGAAAGAGATACCGCGGCCCTGGAACACAAAGGGCAAAGGAAGGAACATGGATGGGTTTTAGTCAGTAAAAGTCTGACACTCCCTCCTGCTCAGCCCAGAGCGGGAGGGGTTATTTGATGATTTCCCATAGGTAAAAAAAAAAAAAAAGCAGCCATCTATGGAATTAATAGATATTTTTAAAACTAGACAGAGAATTGAATACGAAAGTCATAAGCTAGACAGAGAATTGATTACGAAAGTCATATTATACCTTTCAATGTTACGTTTTCTGAAACTCGATTTTAAAGAACAAAATAATGGGTAAAAACAGAAGCAATTTCAAATTTCGATTCTGCGAAAACTAATATAAAGCGCATTAAAATCTAGAATTAATGCTCTTGTATAAATTGAAACAGTTTAGTACCGAGAGCCATAAATAAATAGTGAAGCATTTATCAAAGCATGCCGACCGTTCCTGACTTGCGAATATTAAAAACTTGGCCCCTAAGTGCTTGCGGAAATTGTGCGTCTTTCTCACATTTCTTCCCGGTTTGAAATGAGAGACATATTTTATGGTGTCTGGAAAAACGTGTTAGTAGTGTAACCATGGTTTTTTCCAATCCTGCTCTATCCCACTCTTCTGACAGAACCTGTCCAGTTCGAGCTCCTTCGTGGCCTGCCGAGATCCCGCCTCACGGTGTTAGGGCACCAGTTTCCTGCTATTTCGGACCACAGTTTGTGTTTGCGGTAGATATGTCCTGCCCATCCTAACCATCTTAGCTGTTCTTTAAGAATATCTTCGGAAAATACCCGTTTACACAAAGCATTCCCAAAACAATTTTGTGCACCGTTAGAATTTATACTGTCTGTTCTTAGCCGAGCATTCAAAAAGCAATGGAGCGCGTTTATTTTGGTGGCGCCTAGTGAAAACAGGCTTAAGGCTACTGTAAGTAACAATTAGAATGCTACATATATACTGGGTGGATTGGACATCGAAAACGTTTACCTACGTATTAAGAACATCATTCTGAGGGACATAGAAAATGTTCATAAGTTACTTCAAAAAAAAAAAGTGTTAAAAAGTTCTTACAAAAAGTGCAATACCTACATGGTTAAAATTTATCGGTATTACTAGCAGTAATGCCACAGAGACCAAGATGATGGAAGTGAAGATCTGATTAAATTTTAGCATGCCCTGCTGCTCGAAACGAATCCCACCTATTAAAAAAATAAAAAAATACTGCTATTCCTACAAAAGTGTAATACCCACACGGTCAAAATATATGGAACAGCCGATTTTTTGGGCCGATTATTTGAAGGGCAGGTAGGTGCAGTTTTCAGGCACATGCCTGTTTAAATAAGGTTGATAATGCATTGCAAGTTCTTTTGTTGTAATACTTATCTCACTATTTATTGGCTATCAGACGATTTTTCGGTAGTGTAAATATTATTAGAATGTCAAGATATTTAAATTCAGCTTTCGTTTTACAATTTCAAGTAATTTTCTGTGGGATTCTGATGGCTCAAACGCTAAGCGTTTCTTAGTGATAATCGACACCAGGCTTCCGCATCTAAAGGAGCTTTTGTGAACAAAAATGGGACAAACGATAATCCGTAAGCCTTTTCTAAATGACAAACTATGTCAAAGACTGCGTTAAAATGCTTTACCATTACCGAATAGTATTTTGAACGCAGTATTATTTAGATCTGGTCTGATTTTTAATTCATTTATTTTGTAGTAATGGCAATGCCAGTCATTCTGACAGTTCAATAACATTTAAAGCGTTGTTGCAGAATAATTTTTCTTTGTCCGAATAAAAAAGTAGATTAGGATTTTGCATTAAAATCTTTTGAAGGAAATAGTTCTTTCTCCATTGTAATTGTAATTAAAGAAAAAACTGTGGAACAATTAAAAGCATTATTATCAGATGGACAGAGAGGTAGAGGAAGACCAAAGAAACGATGGATGGATTGTGTGAGGAATGATAATTATGAAAGTTATAGGAGTAAATGATAACTTGAAGGTTGACAGAGGAAACTGGATGAAAACAACGAGTTGCGCTGACCCCAAGTAACCTGGGACAAGACCAAGAAGATGATTATAATGATAAGATCACAAAGACTTTTATTCTTCATTATGCGACCGATAATCAACCGACCACGTCGAAGATGCATTATAAAGGGTGTAACAAGACCCTTAACGAAGCCGAAAGGTACTGGTTCTCCCCGTCATTGGGATCATTTTTTTGTTCTACACTATACCTGGGAACCTTCTAGTTACGGAGATATTGGGGTCATAGTTCTAAGTTTTTCACAAGTTCTTATTTTTTAAATGCATGTTTTTAATGCAAGATTTTCACTTTAAACACCTCCACAACCAGCACAATGTTTTGAGTACGTTACATCAATGTAACGGTCCTACGGTAAAACGATATTTTTCACCCCATTAAAAAGTCGATTCCAAGCAATATTTTTTGTGTAAAGTTACTACTAGCTTGATGTACACAATGCTTGGTTGACGGCTTCGTTAAGGGTCTTGGTACAGCCTGTATAGTAAAAGATAGACCAGTTAGTAATAATTAAGAAAAGACGTATTACGAAGGTCTTCAGAAAAACATTAAAGTTCATCAGATTATCCCAGCTATTACAGTTGCTGGATATTGCCTAACGACTAAAGCCATAACCACTTTAGTACTGCAATAAAATGATCTTGAAAAGAAGTTCTTAATGGCGAGGCTGGTGTTCATATTAATGCGGTTTTATCTTTTTTATCGTGTTATCAGTAAAGTGCTGGCTATTGAGGTTTAATCCATTGGGAAGGATGGTGGGAATTGGATTTTATTGCGAATCTTTCGTTTTTTAAACGTGCTGCTTTTCTGCGAGTTTGAAGGTTTTCAATTACGACTGGTTTTGTGTAAATTCTCAACGAATAAATGGATGTAAATAATAACATGAATAAAGGTTACGTAATACTAAGGATAGTTATGTGATTCTGTGTTAGTATGAAATGTCCACTTTAATATTCTGCATCGTAATGATGAAATGGCATCCCAAAAAGTAATTCTCAGTATAATCAGTGAGAATGATGGAAAAAAATCTTTATATTCAAAAAGTGCAGAAAATCAGAATTTAGCCCTTTGTTTTTAATAAACATCCTTATTAACTCCAAATAAATTGAGTACGGATTCGTGGTTTTGAAATGCTCAGAAAAACAAAACAAAATATTTTCACCCAGCGCTTGGTTACAAATTGAATACTCTTATTTTCAGAATGTCTCTTGTAACCTCAACAGGTAATCCCAAGGGATGAAACCTCGCAGTAACTTTCTGATAGTAACATTGACTTATCAGATAAATAAGATTAAGATATCAGAGTTAAAACTTTGTTTGAGAGACTGCCTTCTTGGGACATGATATTTGGTAAACTCAGGGTTGAGGATCTTCGGCGGCGACCTCTCGCTTCCGGCCTTGGTTCAATCCATGGTCCGGAGCGAGACGGAATGGGACGCCGTCACCTCCTTCTGCGAAGCAGTTATGCTAGCGAAGGAGGTGGCGGAACGTGAGAGAGAGAGAACCTCACGTCCGAGCCGCCGCGGGAGACGCACCGGGCGTTGGGGGCCACGTGGTGGCTCCCGGCCACCGTAGGCGCGGGCCTGTGGACGGTGAGCTATGGGCTAGCTTGCCGTCCGTCCGTCTTATGACGACAGGCCGTGTCGACGGCGCGTTCGTGTTCCACGCGCGCCTCAAAGAGAGTCAGCAAACAGGAAGGGGTCCGAAAGGACCGATGCCTGCCAGGGTTGCGGGACTGTTCGAAAGAGATACCGCGGCCCTGGAACACAAAAGGCAAAGGAAGGAACATGGATGGGTTTTAGTCAGTAAAAGTCTGACACTCCCTCTTGCTCCGCCCAGAGCGGGAGGGGTTATTTGATGATTTCCCATCGGTGAAAAAAAAAAGGGTTGAGTATCTTACAAACTATAAGATTACGAACACACCGACAGGTGGCTTGTTTAGTGCCTAGCGGGGCATGCGAAACCCGGTTCCGCAAGCCCAGTGCCTAGAGCCTAGAGAGTCACCTAGCGAACGTTCAAGAATTTTCGCATCCGATCGCACTGCGCACTACTTCGATACACGCTAGGTGACTAGCAAAGGCGCAGTTGCAGCCGGTTGCGAATATTTTAGAATTTGATTTTCACTTTGCTAGCTCTCTACCTTCTAGCTTTCAATACTCAATGTTTGACGAACGTAAATAAAATGCAGCAAACTTATTGGTATTTAATTAGAACTGATGAGGAGGTCAGATAGGCGGTCGCTCATGTAAAATACTGGTATTTAGTTGTATGCGGTCAGACTGGAAGCCGACCCCAACGAAGTTGGGAAAAGGCTAGGCAGATGATGGCTTCTAAAACATTGAATTAGATGAAAATACAATGAATATTGATAATATCTGTAAAGGAGATGTTTGATTTTGGGCCACCACTATGTACACTACATAGATAAATAGGGAAAAAATAGGGGAATTTCATAAAAATACTAAAAAAATAATTTGAAGAAAGGTACAGTGTACAGTACAGGTACAATAATGATCATTTGGAAAGTTTTTTTAATAAAATAACCCTATTTTAGGGCAGCCATGACAGTAGTGTTTGACAAAATATGTAGTTTGACTGCTTTGACAGTTTTAAGAAGTGACGTTTTTGAGTCTTTCCTTGCTTTGAGTTTGGATCTGTAGTACCTATTTTATCGAAACCGAAACCCAAGATTTTCGAAATTCGTATTGTTTATTTTTATCGCAGGTATTACGACACACGTCAATCAAATGTTATTGTCAAAATGTCATTTTTCGCTTGCTGCTGATCTGATCCACCATGTTTAATTTCATTTTGTGTTCCTCTTCTTGCCCAAGTTAATTTGAATGTAATTTGAAACGAAGTGAAATTAATGAAAATTAACAATAAAAAACGGTTACTGTAATACATAGCGATATTTACATATAGTGTACATAGTGCTGGCCCAGGCTCCATACATTTCTGGAACATCTCCTTTACTAAACAAACACATTCAATACCATGACATCACGCCTGCACTCCTCGAAGAGTTAGGCAGAGGGGCACCAAATTGACACGCTTTTGCATAAAACATATAGTACATACCTATAAATAGAAAGTAGGATGTGAGTGCTCCCTACATTTATATTATATACTGCTTGAGGCTTGTGATAAATCGTGCACTTATGGTTGAGGGACCCTAACGAAATACGAGTCGTATATAAACAAAATCCTCTACTTTGACATAGAGAGAAATCCGTCTTCCGTACTGACTTTTTTCGTCGAAAATAAACAAGAACTTACAACCCTGTGTGACGTGTAAAAGTGATGTTCTTTTCGGCAAAAATAGAAGAGTTATCTAACTCATTTCAGTACTTTGTTTTGCAATATTAAAGTGAAGTAAAAAGAGTGAAAATATAGGAAAGCCGGCTATCCGATGGGATTTCTCATCAAGTAAAATCACCTCTTTCAAAAATCTTTCATTACTCGAAGATGTTATAAGTCCAAGTTATAATGAAAATGTACAGCTTTATGTGCTGCAGTGTGTACACCTTCACTATAAAAATAAATTCTTCTGAATAATTTATTGATTTTCGACTAGTAGTTGGGATGTGCAAAAAAAATTGATCTGCTTACATCGCAAGAATTTCATCTAAAACCAATCTTTCGTCGGCAACGTACAATTTAATTGGTAATGTAACTAGAAACTCTAATCCCTCTATGTATATGTGTAAATTACACAACCGTTAACCGTTCCATTTGATTAGTGCGAGTGTGCAACTGGGCGGCTATTACACGTAACTGCGATCTAACCCAAGTGTGGCGGGTTCTGCAGACGGACCGTGTGGGATACAAACGCCTTCCAAACTCAGAGGTTAGAGTTCGATATTTCTGTGGTTAACGTCATTCTCTTGCCAGTATCCCAATTTACTTTTTAGCCGCAAGAACGTACGTTGATGTTGTAGCACGTTGCTACAACATCAACGTACCAGCCAACTTTCAGTCACATAAAAACAATTGATTTACGTTTCTTTTTTACAAACTCTATTATGTTAATGGTTATTTCCCTCACTAACAAGCATAGTTACCACTACGGTTATGTTCACTTAGGTGCTTTTCAAAGTTATCTTAACTTTAACAACAAAATTTTTTGTTCAAAACCCTTACGAATAAAATCCAGATTCGGTCCATTATTATACCACAAAATCCTCCAATCTTCACAAACAACACAAAGCAATAGAAGTATCTCGACAACCCAAAACTTCCTAAAACTTGTCAACCACAAAACTTAACCTAACTATACATAAATCTAACAACGGTAAATGTTTAATGGAGGACGAGACAGTCCCGAACTTTGATTGATTAAATTGATGCCATCATGCGAACGAGGGTCACTACTTAGTATAACTTAGACATGGACAGATGTATCTTTGACGTACGGGTCGGTTTGGGCGAGAAGAGGCCTCACTTATTGTCGCAGAATCAGATTGTATAGGTCAGAAAGAGAAAGAATGAAATGTAGGTATAGGCTTACTCACTGTATGGACCAGCGTAGACCAGTGTTTTTCAAACTGTGGGTCGCGACCCACAGGGGGCGAAGCCTCTATGGAAGAGTCGCAAGAGGTCGCGAAAACTATCTCAGTAAAAAAAAAACAATAAAGTTTAAAAAGAAAGCTTTTATAAGAAAATGTAGGAAATAAACATTTCTACATTCATACAAAATAAAAAACTTTCTGCGAAAACAAAACCGACTTCCAAAAAAGTCTAAAATAACTTGACTTTCGGAAGTCGGTGTCTTTCTTTGTATCATTGACTTTTTGCCACCGACTTCCGAAGTCAAGTTATTTTAGACTTTTTTGGAAGTCGGTTTTGTTTTCGCAGAAAGTTTTTTTATTTAACCCTTTTTAGTTATAGTATACCACACAAATTCTTGTCATGAATTAATTTTTACATTGTAACTAGAAGTTAGTTAAAGTACTTGTCAAGACGAATCATACGAGCCCAAATTCGATGACGTTTTGTCGTTTTATAACGGAGTTCCTATGGCCACCGTCCAGCTCCATCATCAGATCAGCTCCATGTCATCATAATATTGCATTGTCTCGCGATATACACATGCTTGCAAAATTTCAGCACAATCAGAAATCGGGAAGTGTGTCAAATTTAACTAGCAAGTATCACGCGACGCCGCGTGATGTACATCAAAGCGCCTGCACGCGACGTCGCGTGATGTGACAATTAACGTGAGGAAAACAACCAAATTCCTAAACTGATTTTGATGAAATTTCTATGTGACCAATCGGGAAGCATATCCTTTCAGATGAAAAAAGAATTTTTCAAATCGGTTTACAAATGACGGAGTAACGAGGAAACAAAAAAAAAAAAAATACGACCGAATTGAGAACCTCCTCCTTTTTGAAGAAAGTCGGTTAAAAACCGATGAGTACTCGTCAATCTTAATGAAGTGCTTGTTGTTCATTAACAGTAACTAATTTCTTCCATTCTTAAACCGTTTTTGCTACATTGAGAATTATATCGTTTTCCAAATAAAAAATAACTGTGTTAATTATCTATTTATTCGAATGCTATTATTATGCAGGTGCATAAAAATGTTATATGGATTGAATATTTGTAACATAATAAAAAACAGAAAAAAAGCGAAGTCGTGTCATGAAAAAGATTGAAAAACACTTGCGTAGACAAAACAGTAAAAATACAGGCTGGAAAACACCGACGTACTAACGGTTACAATGTATTCAGTACATCATTCTGAACACCACATAGACATTTCTCATCGGTAATTTAAAACAGAATCAAACTCAAACTTAAAGCATTTATTTCAATTAGACCATAACAGGCACTTTTGAATGTCAGAATAACAAAGACGAAGCTCACATACACAAGGCATAATAACTTGTGAAAGTATTGTAGTTCAATCAGCTGTATCATACATTTTGACCGTGTAGGTATTGCACTTTTGTAGGAAACAGCATTTTTTTTAAATCAGATGATATCAGTTTTTCGCTGATAACGATAGAAAAATAACGACACAGGCTAGAATTTAAAGCAACTTAGAAGTAGATTCTCTGTTGCGTTTGTACGAGTATATTTTTGACTCAAAACTCAACAGCAGAGAACATAAATTTGGACAGTTTTGTTGCTTTGTCTATGCGAAACATGTTTCAATATTTACTTGGAAGTTGTATAGTGAGTTCAGCCAGAATGTAACATTGAAAGAAATCAAAGAATTGATAAGAAATCAGAAAACCACGTTACGTGAGCTCACATCCAGCGGCCGAGTATAACCGAGCTTGATTATATATTCGGTCCTTATACCGAAATCTTCGCAATCTATTTTGGGCATAAACACAATTTAATTGTTACAACAATGTATCTTTTCCATTAAGATTTGGACCGTAATTACCGCAAGAATTCACTCAAATAAGATAGTGACAATACGTAGACGTACGTCTTTTGGCCGATTTACCCATTGAAACTGATCGCACATTTAAACGGCGCTCAAGAGCTTTCAGTACTATTAAACTGCAATAATGATGCCTCTGTCACTTTCTTTTAATTCGACCTTTTTTTTTTGGATGGGATATCATCAAATGATCCCCTCCCACTCTGGGCGGAGCGGAAGGGAGTGTCAGACTTGTACTGACTAAAACCCATCCATATTCCTTCTTTTGCCCTTTGTATGGCCGCGGAATCTCTTTCGAACATTCCCACAGCTCTGACAGACATCGGTCCTTTCGGACTCCTACTCATTTGCTGACAACTCTTTGAGGCGTGCGTATAACACGAAGCCGTAGTGTAATTCGCCCTCAGTTTCCAAAAACCTATTGGATTTTAAATAGCTTTGAGTAAGAAAATGCAAAGTTAGTTAATGAAATATGATTGGTAACGCATTTTCACGATAAGACGATTATTATGTATGGAAGTTTTACCATATTCCTGGATTTCGAGAAATATTTTGCCACGTTTAACAAATAATTTCCATTCATTTGCCTTGTTTAAAAATCACTTAGTGTGTGTTAAACCTTACGTCGCCGGCACATCAAGTTAGTACAAACTGTGTTTCTACAAATGATTTTAAACCATATAATGTAGACAAACTGTGTTTCTCCAAATGATTTTAAAGCATATAGTGCTTGTTGGTTAGGTTCAAAATCTGATGAGGAAAGGAGGTGTTTTTTCCCCCATACAATTCTGGTCAAACAATGTACCTTAACAATAAAGGTACGAAGTTATAGGAAAAAAATCGCAGATTCTGAAAAAAAAGTATTGGATTTATAAATGCATTTGTACCACCTGAAATTGTCGATCAAAGATGCTAAAACTTGCAACTCAAGAATATTAATCTGGCAATCTCGTGATTCATTTCTCCGATGATGCGTTTTGTTACTTCATTTTATACACGTATGAAAACCGAAAAATATACTATTTAGAATTTAGTTTTGTATTAGAGATAGGTTATTTTTCCCCGGCACACTTTTTTTGTGAAACATTATGGGATCAAGAATTTAAAAAATACATTTATTTCACATTTCAGATTATTTTTTGCGTTTGGTTAGCTACTGGCCAAAAGACAGTGCTCCTGGATCGATAATTTACTATTTTATTCCTTTTGTTGTTGTCGTTGTCAATATTGTCATTCAAATTATTCTAGCCCTTGTCAGACGACCGATCTCGAAAGAGTTTAATATTTTGACAGGTGGAATAGTTTGACAGCCGCCAGCGCTGTTAAGAACGTTTCTTTGAACGCAGTTACGATTCGAGGTAGTGTTTTTTCATATTCTTTTATTTCTTAATCTATCGAATATGGAAGGATTTAAAATACTGCTAATAACACAATGTATTGGAAAGAATTTAAATAGTAATTTGTACCTCGGTACATGTTTTGGCCGAAAAAAAAATACCTCCTTTGACAGTTTGTGGTAACTTGACACTCGATTCCTAATTTCGCTGCTTGTTATACTATAAATAAAATATTATGCAGATAGATGAACTCACGCCTTCTCCTATAAAAGTAGGCAGAAACCACAAAACGCCACCACAGCGAATAAGGTTTTGATACTACATCTTCTCAATTCAGAAATCAAATAATACATTTCATAGATGTCACTTTGCGAGTAAATTGTTGGTGGGTGACACAATTAAGTAACGTCGTTTCCTAACCAAGGATTAAGTGAAAACGATATTAACATACCTACACCATATCTTATTACTTCGGTACGATTAAGGAAATTCGCAAACTTCAGCGTCTGCAGTTGACATGGGTGCCCGTATATTTTAATGTAAGTCCCCTAATTTAAATAACGGGGAGACATTTATATTAACTTCGTTACCGCATTAAATCCAAACCTCTTTGATGTAGATTTTTTTGTTATGTACCTATGTAATGTGGTTCCGGGGTCTTAGCCTCTTGAATAAAAGACGCGTAGACTTGTGAATTAAATAATTATTGTCTTTATAATCACTTTAACGCGAAAAAAAATCACTTTTATGTACAATGTTCGCGGTTATCTATAAAATAATAACGTCCAACAACTTAATGAATGGCCGTGGAAGTTAAATCGCCTCAGTTCCAACCTACTTCTTATGAATTCGCTTTGTGGAATTTTAACATAAACTTTCAGTCCATCCGATGTTTGGCAGGCATAAATCCGGTTATTCAGCTTAAAACCATCCGATTAACCGCCGTATTTTCAAAAGTCCAAGAAAGTCTTTTGAGTACTCGAGAACATTCAAGTCCTTCCGTCTCAACAATTCAACTAGAAGTGACAAAGGAGAATAAAAAACTTAACTGAAACTTAAAATAACGTTTAAGAAATCGATTCTGATTTCGTTACCCGCCGTTTTATTGCCTAGAGAAAAGAAGACGATAACGCTAACTCAATCAAATATCATTTCATTTGTATACACTTTGATCATTTTGTATCATTTTGTATACACTCCAAACAACAGTCCTCGAATAATAATGTTGTTTAAAAAAATATCACGCACAGAAAATCAACATTTTGAAATACACTATCGCGTAAAGAATTTACAAATATAATTTAAAATTAAGTTATTACTAAACAATCATTATTATCTATAAAATACAATATTTCAGCTAAACATTGAAAAATATAATTTAGAATAGATAAACCAAAAAGTATTCATCATAGACTAAGCTAGTAAGAAACTCTATGACAGAAAGAATGTACGTCAGTTTGGCAAATCTGACGTACATGTCACAACATTGAAAATTATGAAAATTTATATTTTATTTCAGCAAATATAATGAAAACGAATCGTATTTAGATCGATTCGCTGAGTATAAATAAACAAATCAATAAAAAAGGATGATAAATGGTATATGGTATGACAAGTGTAAGTATAGTATAAAGTGTAAGTATAGCATATACTATATTTCCCCAAGATAGTGTATTTCAAAATGTTGATTTTCTGTGCGTGATATTTTAGCCAGAAGGTGTTCTGGCTCAAACATCAAACCCACAACACCAAGTGCAATCTATTGGACTCATCAATATGAATCATATGGCCCCAAACTCAAGGGGTTTACTAGCAGCCACTGAAGAGTTCCACTATCCATCTCCTGATTCCATCATGAGATCAGCTCCAAGATATCAAATTATAGTAGTGTCATCTGAACTACTCATACATACAAAGTTGCATTTTGATACGACAATTAGATTTAGAAGTAGATTTAGGCGATGAAGGAACATGGATGGGTTTTGGTCAGTAAAAGTCTGACACTTCCTCCTGCTCCGCCCAGAAGCGTGAGGGGGGTCATTTGATGACTTCCCATCGAAAAAAAAAAAAGAAAAGACACGCAACTCAGATTTTTCGGATTCATGTGCGTATTGTATAATTATCACTTGCTTCGGTGAAGGAAAACACCGTGAGAAAACCAAGCCAGCCAGAAAGATATTTTTTCTTGACGACGTAAAAGCCAGATAGAGGCCCATGGGCGGCATAAAAACTCTGACACCAGGTTAGGCATTTACCACCCGAAAAAGAACCTTAACTTCATGCAGTGTTTATAAATAAAGGCCTCGTCACCAAATACACCTCACCCAACTCAGAAACATTACCAACCTTATAAAAAAAAAAAACCTTGTATGCCCCTTTCTATCTTCTTTCCCTTAGTAGTGGCTCCAAGCAGTCTATTAGGAGATCGTAAATTAGACTGTGGCGGGCAATCTGTGCCGCTTTTGATTAAATTCACCTGCCGCCGGTGATTTGTAGGCACAATATTACCACAGAGTACTACATACTGAGTTTACCAAGTGAATGGAAGCGTGAATTGCTTTACATTTTGTATAGAATGTGTCAAGGAATGAATTTGCATTTTCTTTTGAGAATTTAGCTGGGTTCGATAAGATTTTTTTTTTATGTGTGGGACTAGATTGAAATTGGGATATATAGCTGGTTTGTTAAAAGACTTTGTATAATTGAACTTTGTGCAATTTTCGTCTCTTTTGTTAATGTATTGCGATCAGATTTTGTACATTCATTGTCTACAGTAAATTATAACCAGTAAACATATTCAACAAAACAAATATAGTATGAGCTAATCGAGGAAATAGCTTTCACGAACATTCTGTAATTTATTGTTTTTATCTTTCAATAATGACGATTTTTAGGGTTCCGTTTCCACTCATCCTGTCCTTCTGTATATTACACTTACCCTTTTACTCCGAGACTGTTGCCACTCACAGTTGAAAATTGGGGAATATGTGTCTTCTATGAACCACTACACCAAACTGAAGTTAAATTATGAAAAATATAAATAGGGGAAGCCCACATGTGAACAAGGTTGAAAAAAAATAATCTACGTATTTAACTGACTGGGGTGTCCATCGACAGCTGTAGAAAAATGATATCGAGGTTCCTCAAATACTTTTTTCTAAAGTTTATAATGAATGACGAGATGTTTGCTTCTAAAGCCGTAAAAATTATGTCCCCCCCCCCCTCTAATGTCTAAAGTAAAAGGACGAAATTTAAAAAAAAAATGAGATTTTTAGAATGTGTATTTAATATAATTATGAATGATCGTTAAAATATTGCTATTATATTGGTTGATGCTACGGAACCATTTGTGTGCGAGTACGACTCGCGTTTGGCAGATTTTTTATACACTTTTCTAGATGTACTAATATTCGATGTGTGCTTCTAGAATTTTCCAAGCGTATTTCGCATGTGTGGGCGCTAACTTAGCCTTAATAAATCGTTTCTCTTGCCTTCTATCTCAGCAAATTGCTATTATTGATAGGATGATCCCTTACTTATCGACTTATTTGTCCGTCACTTGGTATCTAAGCTACGTAAACTTTATTCTGACAAGCGAAGTAAACAAAGATTCATTTTCAGAGAATATTCTTGTTATAATTCAAAGACAAGACAGAATTAGTTCTATTTCTGTTTATGTTTACAATGGATTACAGTTTGATATCATTGTTTTGTTCTTAAATCCCCACTGAAGGCGGGATTTAAGAAAGATTGTATATTGGATTTACTGAATAAAAGCTAATTAATATAAAAGGTCAGTGATACGATTGTGTTTTTTTGCCATGACCCAAAATCTGTGACTCTATCTCAAGGCATTTAGACTTAATTTTTTTTTTTGTACAATACCATATCTTTATTGTCTCTCTTCACAAAGTTTCACATAGTTATAATAAATAGAACTGTAAGAATAACGTTGTAACAAAATGTATAATATATGTTCCTTTGTGAGAGACTGGCGTCCATACTAGGATACCCTGTGTGACGGATCCCCAGGCTCTCACCTCGTATTAAATGTAGTTTACATAAAATACAATAGCTAATATGAATATTCAGAAAAATGTTTAAAATGTCACATTATTGTTGTACGCCATTATGAAACTAAATCTGCATTTATTTATCATCGCGCTAAGGCGTCAGCCGTCAATAACAAATTACAAGGTAGGTAAAAATTGCAGTATCCTAATAGCTGAGCTTTCCAAAATAAATCTATTCATGAGTATACATCATTCTTCAGCATAATCTATGGGCCTGAAAATAAAATTTTGATCACGGAATCGAAACTGCTTTCCATCGTGTTAAACTACCCTTAAATAACAATGCTAAAGGCGGCCACAACTGGTACCTGCAGCGGCAACCGTAATGATAGACTACTGCGACACAATTGGTCTTTGTATAGTATGACCACTTTAAATGTGCAGTTCAAGGTGGCGTTGCCTGTCAAGAAAATGTGCATCGATATGTCAAACTTGGTAGGTACATTTATTTTAGTTCTGTATTTTCCTACCTGCACAGATAAGTTGGTGGTTGGTTGGCTCTATAAAAACGCAGTCTTATGGGGAATCCACACTTGAAACATAACATGTTATAAAACATTGTTATTTAACTATATTCAATAAAAAAATTAGCAATGTTATGTAATTTAGACGTGTTATATGACTCAAGTTTTGTTAAACGTTATTTAAACTGGACGCACCTTTAGATGACATCGTTGGCCTCTTTCACCTAACAGTAAGTTATATGGCTAAACATAAGCTCAAAAAGCCGCAACAGAAAAACTGCATCATTCTAAAAGCTGTGCTTTCCACAATGAATGCGCTCATCAGTAACTCGGGCACCTCACCGCATCCGCACTAAAGCGCTGACTTTGACGAACATGCGCCATTTTGTCTGCCAGCCGTAACACAGACACTAATACCTTTCAGCCTGGATTATGTGAGTGGGCTTACTGTTCTGCACCAACTTGGGCAAGATTTAATGAGGGGATTTGTGTTAGTGAAGTTTTGATTACCTACTTATAACAGACATAAGCTTATACCCGTGGCATCGCTCAGATTGTAAAAAGTAACAAACAGACAAAATTTTATTGAAAATTTAAATCTTGTTAGATTAAAATCTACTAGGAAAAAATTGCTGACAGTCTTCTGGGTACGTTTCCGGATGACATCGATGTTTCAAGTGTCCTATTGTCGTCGTTGCATATATTTAGTACATTATTTTGTAAAAAAATTATATGTATTTATTTCAGATTGTTTACCAAAATATATGTAGTAAAAATTGTGTTTCATTTATGTAGAAATCGGACGTTTTGTCTGAGCCATATGTCCCAAAATATTACATTGTGAAGACTATGAATTATTTGCAAAAATACAATATGCAATATGGCATTTATATAATATCAATTGGGCGTCGATAGCTGCGCCACAGTATTTTACTTTATTAGCTCTCTTCGTTTTTCCTGAGTTGTTCCAAATAAACTTTATTATTTTTTATTTAAAAACTTTATTATTAAACTTTATTATTTGTTTTCAAACTGTGTTTTTGTCCCACACTGTAATGCCGACAAAATAAGTATCCAGACGAAAATTTATCTAAGAAAATAACTCTTGTCTTACTCCCATCTTAAAACTCCAAGACAACAACTTTTCAAGAACAAAGAACAAATGTTTTCACTTCTGTACGTCGGGTATAAGAACATGTCGACGTAAATGCAACTATTTCAAAAGGTAATAACGCCGACGGGTGGGTTAACGTGCAACAGAGCTTGGCGTAAATCTATATGTTCGCGTGGATTGACTGTCGTTCTACTCTATCAGCACAAAGTAACTTGCCAGCCGTCCACTGCTGGACATACGCTTCCCCCAAAAGGGGGGCCATAATCGCCACCATTGGCAGGGTTGGCGATCGCAGTACGGTTGTTACAAAAGCACAGAGAACGCTGCTGCCCATTCTCTGGTAACTGGTCCCTTAGTCGCCTCATACGACACCCACAGGAAGATAAATGAGAGGGTGCTATTCTTTACATCCGCCACCATACAATTCCCAGTAGTTGCCAGTCTTGCCACGTGCTAAGCACGTTGAGAATTTTCCTTACTAAAAAATATATTATGGTTGAAATAACATTAAAACAAAATTATTTAAAAATTAAACATTGGTAAAAGAAGAAACAAGTAAGATAGGTCCCCTGCGAGGCCAAAAGGCATGGCAAAGGCCAAAGGCATATCTCAGCATGGTGATGACATTATAATTTGATATTTAATACAATTCGGGAATTTTAAATAAATTAAATTTAAAGTGCAATAATAAAAAGAAAAAAAAACAACATGAATTAAAATGAATAAAATACAAAAAACACCATTATTATATGCAAAACAAATCACTACTATTAAGGACCTCTCTACAGAGTAAAGGCCTCCTCCATTTTTCTGCACTTATCTCTATCTATTGCTATTTCCATCCAGTTATTTCTCACTGCTTTCAGTATTTCGTCGAGCTTTCGTCTCCGTTGGTCTACATCTTTATCTCTTTCCTGATGGCCCTTTCCAAGTGGTTATCTTTTTTGTCTATTTATCATTGTTCATACGCGCCACGTGCTTATTAAAGTTTATTAATTTCAGATTCAAAAATGGTCATAGAAATTGTATTCGATTTTAAACAGAATTAAAGTGTCGTACTACACCGACGGAAACTACTAGCAAGCTTTCGGAGTACCGTACATCGCGATGATGAACATTCTCAATTCTAGCATTTCACATGGAGCCACTGCCTAACTGTAACTGACCTCCACAACCTAGTTACCACTAGGTAATACGATACCCTCTGGTAGGACTGGTTGTCAGACCTTCGGGCCACTGACCACTTGTAATGACTGTCAAAGATTTACAAATGACAGTTGGGACCAACGCTTTAGCATGCTTTCGGAGGAAACTCGGTATATAATGGGTGGTCACCCATCCACGAACCGACCTTGGAAATCGCTGCTTAACCTAGAAGATTGATACGTGTGGCTGTTATTATTTAGCCACAAGCTCCTCAAAATTACGCTTATCTTCTATATTGAAAACTTTCAAGAACAAAGACCAAATGTTTACACTTCTACATGTCGACGTAAATGCAAATATTCCAGAAGGTTTTCGTGCAACAGAGCTTGACGTTAAACTTCACGTTCACTTGGATTGACTGACGTTTTACTAGCACGAAGTAAATTGAAGTAGGATTAATAAACTGCCCAGAAGTAGACAAAGCTGGACTGTTAGGTTATAAAAGTTTCTTTTTTTAATATCCTGTACAGTCCCAATTGCTGAGCACAGGCCACCCCCAATTCCTTCCATATGCTAATTTCCGTGCCTCCTCGGACCGTCCCTCGCGGTACGCGTCCAGATCGTCTCTCCACCTCTATACTGGCCCGGGCTCGTCTTCCCACAACCATTGTGTGAAGACTTTAGACTAACGGTCATCGTGCATGCATGACGTGACCCGCGCAATCCCATTTTAACCTAGCAGCCTTTTGCCAAAGTTCATTTTAAGATTAGAAACCTAAACTTATAAGGCTCATGTCAATATTCCGTGATGAAAGTAAAGTAGTAATGCCATCAAAAAATAAACTTGTGTCGTCCCATCTTAAAATTGCATCACAACCAGTTTATACGAGTACTTCTGTTGGTTTTACAGCATGTTGACGTAAATGCAACAAAATTCAGCAGGTAATACCGTGACCCGGGTGGATTTACGTGCAAGTGAGCTTGACGTAAAACTGCATGTTCGCGTGGATTGACTGACGTTTTACTAGCAAAATGTAAGATTTAACGGTTGTTTGTGGATGTAATTTTGATGTTTGATCAACGGTTGGTTTGTAGATAAAGGTAGGTAGTAGGTATCAAAAGATGCTTTAGGATTTGGAACCTTTTGTCCCATTTATTAATATTAAGTTTTAGTTGCAATTAAAATCGACCTCATTCATTGCGTTACATCAGGCGGAGTTCAAGAGCAGCCCCATCAGGTAACAAATAAAACTTACGGATGCCTTTTTAATAGTGTTTGAAACCCTTAAATATATATTATTATTTACATATTTTAGATATTATTAGGAATGAGCCCATACAAGTTGTGTGATTTTAATGCCACTACCACATTGTCTTCGTAACAGGAAAAACCTTCAGGTCAAATAAAAAATTAAAGAGGCTCATTTTCATCCCGAAATAAAAAGGTCCAATTCATCACTTTTTACAAGTGGCTTACTTCAAAAGAAACACATCTTTGCTCCACAAACATGACGCTTTTGACAAAGTATCTTTACTTGAGAAGACATCAAAAAACTTGATATCTTTTGTTTTACATTTTATTCATTTCCATTTGTGAAATGGAAATTAGAAGAGAAATAAGTACCTTTTAGCAAGTAATAAATACGATATTCATTACATAATTACTACACCTTTGTGTAACATAAACATCACGCCTGTTATTCCCGAAGGGTTAGGCAGACGTGTACCTAATAGTACAACCACAATTTGCCAGTTATTTTTAAGCCCCTTAATCATACAAAATTATTAATTTGCGAATATGGGTACAAAAGAAAAGTTCAAATAATAGTGTCCATTAGCCATATCCTACCATAAGGCATGCAAATTTACACACATTATATAATATGTTTATCCTGTAAATATTCAGTGACAGAGTAGTATGTTTTTTTTAGTAACAGTGTTTTGATATTGTTTTTAAATAATTATATTTATATCACTTATCTCTAGAAATGAGTTTGGTAGATGATTATATATGCGTGGAGCCATACATGATATCCTTTTATTTAACAACGCTGTTTTATTAAAAGGTAAACATAGATTGAATTTGTATCTTTTGCTATGTAACTTATTAAAGAGGTTTGTATTTTTTCTAATGAACATTATAACCTCTAAATATAAACATGTAACGTAAGAATATTTAATTTAAAAAATGATGGTCTGCAACTGTCAGTTACTTTTATACCAGTTATGGCTCGTATACATTTCTGCTATGCATTTTTGCTCGTATACAACCATGTAGGCTCACCACCTATTGCCATTAACGGGGCACAGATCGAGACTCCGTGGCTGCTACTGATTGTTACTTTCGTTCTAGCAGTTAAATTGGTACGAAAGAGTTGTGGACGCGGCTCCGGACAACGGTCTTTGAAAAATAATGTCTTAGTGGAGTGTCTGCCAACGTCCGGTGTCCGCAATTTGTCTGTACCAGTTTGACTGAACTGTTGAGTGAAGTCGCTTATGTTCTATACTAGACACATTTTTTTTCTTAGGAAAATTGTCGTGCTAGACCTCGATTACTCCTGATGGAAAGCGATGGATCAGGTTATCATAATGAAAAATCACTATTTCTGGACTAACACGAAACTAACACAACTGTTTAGTGGCTCGTATATCTTATTTCAATGCTAGAAAATTCAATGTGAATCCGTAGATTTTTATTATTTTCTATTACAAGAATATCGTCACATATTGAGCAAGTTTTATCCCCGCAATATATCACTATGTCAGCAGACTCAGCGTCTCATTGTCATATTGTATTCATTGATCAAACCTAAATCTATATAAGTTTTCTGTTACGCTGATGCGTAAGGACCAGGTAACACCGTCAGCGGCAAAGTTAGGTAGATTTTCACAGTGACTAGTGAGTACATAATTGCTGCTATTTTTGACAGCTCAAGTACCCCCATTGCGTGAAAAACTTTCTATCACAATCTTCTTCTTCTTCTCGAATCGATGACTCAGATTTTGTCCGAACAGTACGTAGCAAGCAACCTGGACAATTCTGTCGTTTGTTCTTGTTGTTGTTTCTATCATAATTAAAAATAATTTATTGGACATTCTGTCATTGCTTCATACGTCATCATCGTTCTCCTGCCCTTATCCGAATTTATTTGTGGTCGGCGCAGCATATTTTCTTCTTCCATACTTATCTATTACTCGTCATCTCATCAGACACCTCCTTTTTGCCATATAATCCTTTGCACAGTCCATCCATCGTTTCTTTGATCTTACTCTGCTCTTATACCCATCCACATTCATACTCAACACTTTCCTTACGACATTTTCACGTAAAACGTACAAAATGTTTTTGTTAGTGTCACACAATTACCAAGCAAGCAACATGGGGCTCTAAAATGAATTAAACGAGGCGAAGTTGATAATAAAAATTAAAAAAAAAAACTATTTGATAGTGTAAATTGCCCCACGTCGTCGCCTACGTCAAAAAATTTAAATTGTGGAGGACGTTTTTCTAGAATGCATTATTTATTTAAAACATTGATTGCCGTTGACTTAAATAAACATAGTACTACCACATAATAAGTAAGTACAATCTGCTCTATATAAACATCAAATAGACAAGGCACTAAGCCTGTAATATAGATTAGAGAACAAACTAGAACATTTGTCGCAATTAACGTAACATTACTACATGTTTATGAGCGAGGCTCACATAATTTCAGGGATATCCGCCTAGTTTCGGACGCTAGTTGAGCTGAAGTACTTTTGAGTGGTTTTCAAAGCGAAGTTTACACAATATACTCGTTCAAGCTGTACTCTAAAAACCTAGTCAACACTTAAAATGATCTTAATATTTACTTTGATTGTCGTTAAGCTTTGTAGTCATTTTATGTAGAAGCTTTCGCTACTTATAGAAATCATTTATATGTTTGCCTCGATGGAAAAAAAAGCCCTGATGATTAAGCACTACTATGAGTAGTTTTTTTTAAATAAAATTCATTAACAACTTGCTGACGGCTACAGTGTAAACAGCATGAAAAACGCCTGTCTTCACGCCTATTCTGTTTAATTACAGCGGTCTTTATATTTGAAGATCCGTCCTTATTGAAAAAATATCTCATGCAAATATCTCACCCAGGTCGAGGTCTACCTATGTGCCAAATATCGTAAATTACTGTTACTTTTATTATATTAGGGAGAGAGGATATCGCCGTCTAAGTCCGTGGCGAAGGTGGTGTGACGATCTGATCATGTTTTCGGAGCAAATGGCACTCGGGGGCTGCAGCTAAACTTTACACACCTTGGTGGTACACCTTGTGTTGCCATCTGGCATTATGCCGAGCTGAGGCCCTTTTGGTATTTTTAGTTCTGTTTGTTTATTTATTTTGTATAATTTTTAAGGTGTTTTTAATGCCAAATAAACACAATTTTCTTTCATTCTTTCTTTCAAATATGTCCAGTTATTGCAAATGATAGAGAGGATTGGAAGGAGAAAGGGGAAGCTTTTGTCCAACCGTGGGACACGACGCAAGCTAGCAAAACCTTGTAAAGAAAATATGAAATTCTTCCGGCTTTTCGCTATCTATAAAACCTCGCCTCATGGCTGCAATATCCTCTTACACCCCGGCACGAGATAAGGAGGACGGAATCCCTTATTTTTCACCTATCACATTGTTTCCACGCTGTTCTAGTGAAGGAAAACATACAGACGATAAGTTCATCCCACAGAGAAAAAATAGACGACATTATTTGAAGCTTACCGACCGAATACGAAGACAGTAAAGACATAATATAAAACAACTTTTAGTGCCATGTGGTGGCAAAATACTGATGGTCACCGTCACCAATATTGTATTTATTGCTTTGGCATCGTTATCATTGCCTATCCTTACTTCCTTTCCTTACTAATTAATATTATAATGCGAAAGTAATTTTGTGTGTAACTATTTCACCTTTCAATTTCAAACTATCTTTTGTTTTCAAAAATTTTCTCTGTCAACTTCTTAGAAATATATATGTACATCCTGATTATGCGTATGAAGTTCGGTTCAGTCACTTCGAAAACAAATGAATTCAAAGTTTGTATGAAATGCCGAAAGACGTTAACGAAGCGAATCCGCTTACCAGTCCTCATATCTGATAATTATTGAAAAAAGTAATAATAATTGCATACCAAACCATAACCCCGTGTGTTTCCCCTAGCCACGTATGCCGCTAAGTGGAAAACAAGATAAGGGGTGAATTCTGCCGGTTCATTACATTACTCGCCAGCTTGATGGAGAGCGGCGCTCGTGATCGTGACTGTAGCTAGTATTATGATGCAAGTGTTACGCTACACACTCTTTTTTGAGAAAACTAGCAATCCAATGAATATACAGAAAATGCTTTATAAGAGCCATAGGATTATTCAATTTAAAAGTGAGAAACAATTCTGCACCAGTTATCCCGGGACTCCAGGTTATTAAAATAGGTTATCTTTATAAAGTTGTTGAATAAATATGGAAGTTATTGTGAGGTGATCATGGTTTTGGTTGTTCTACTTTTAATAAAACATACATAGCTATGTTGACCTCAGGGATCATGCTGACATAGGAAGGGGTCTGCAAGGGCCGATGCCTGCCGGGGCTGCGAGACTGTTCGAAAGAGATACCGTGGCCCCGGAACACAAAAGGCAAAGGAAGGAACATGGATGGGTTTTAGTCAGTAAAAGTCTGACACTCCCTCCTGCTCAGCCCAGAGCGGGAGGAGTCATTTGAAAAAAGGATCATGCAGACATCAACCGGGAGCGGAGGGCATTGTCAAAAAGAGCGAATATATTGGCACGCAGGTTTGCACGATGCTCTGACCAAGTTAAGATCACACTTTTTAAAGCATACTGCACATCTTTGTACACGTGCAGCCTGTGGGCTACCTATACACAGGCGAGTTACAATGCCCTCCGCGTACAGTACAACAACGGGTTCAGGACGATATTGGGGCTGCCCTGCTTCTGCAGTGCCTCGGGCATGTTTGCGGAAGCGCGCACCGACTCTTTTTACACCACAATGCGCAAGCGGTGCGCGTCCTTGGTGCGCAGGGTGCGGGCCAGCTCCAATGCTGTCCTGGTGATGATCGCTGGACGATTGGACTGCCCTTATATTAGGAAGTGTTGCAGTCGGCTTATAGCCAGGGCATGCTAAAGACCGCGGTAATTTTTGTTATGTTTTATTAATTTATTATTTCTGATTTGATGACATTGTATTTATTTTTATATAGTAAATTGTATTTGTTTCGTAACTTGTGATTGTAATATGGGGAACCTGAATTAAATGGATTTATTTATTTATTATTTATGTTACCGAATCAGGCTTTACCAAAGTAATGATTGATGAGTGATTTTTTATTTCATGTGATTCAGAATAAAAATATTTATTCAAACATACATACATAACCGACCGGGACCAAAACGTAGTCGCTCACAATGGGCCTCATCAGAAGGCTTAAAGTCACCAAGTCACCCAAAGGGCAATGGAGAGGGCTATGCTCGGATTTCCTTGCGTAATCGAATCAGAAATGAAGACATCCGCAAGAGAACCAAGGTTACCGATGTAGCCCGAAGAATTGCCAAACTTAAGTGGCATTGGGCAGGGCACATTGCTCGCAGAACGGATGGCCGATGGGGCCGAAAAGTTCTGGAGTGGCGACCGCGAACCGGAAGACGTTGTGTTGGAAGGCCTCTCACTAGGTGGATTGATGACCTGGTGAAGGTTGCGGGGATCCGCTGGATGCGAGTCGCACGGGACCGGTCAGTGTGGCGACACTTGGGGGAGACCTGTGTCCAGCAGTGGACGTATTTCGGCTGAAATGATGATGATGACATACATAACATCACGCCCCAAAGGGTTAGACAGACGTGTAACTAATATTGATACACCTATAAGTCCCAACTCCTTTTGAACTGCGGGCACAAATCTAGACTAAATATTCAATACTTTTATTGCATTCCACAAGTACGTTTTCTTATAATTAGATCGTAATTATGGACCCTGTCGCGCACAGCAAAATAAGTGAGTTAGGGATTGGTGGGTTATGAGGTGACTCCGAGACTGCTACTAAGAAATTCCAGATGGTAAAACCCAATAACACTTTGTCCGACCCGGGAATCGAACCCAAGACCTCATGCTCAGCATTCGCGCTTGCGACCACTAGACTAATGATAATTGTGAAGGTTGTAATAAACAGTGGACTTCTATCCACCATTATAATAAACCATCACCCCAAGCCATCTTCCGCAGTTCTATTATAGGAAGACACATTTTCCAAAAACGAATAAACATTATATACCAGGTCAGATAGGTCATTGGCTATTCTTACCTCTGCCATTTTGCTGAACTTTTTGGCGCAACTGTGAGCCACGAAATTCGATTAGTATTTAGTAAATAAAGGCCTAACGAAGCCGAAATGCACATTCTCTCCGTCATTGCGATATTTTTTTTGTTTTAGACCATAGTCTAGAACAAAAAAAAGGTCCCCAGGTATGCCCGGGGACTTTCTAATTACGGAGATATTGGGGGTCAAAGTTCCAACTTCTTCACAAGTTTTTTTTTTTAAATACATGTTTTTAACATATTTTTTTTTACTCTAAACACCTCCACGACCCCTGTACTATTCAATCCATCCATCAGCACAATGTGTTGAGTCATTTACATTGAGTCCTACCGTAAAACGTGATTTTTCACCCCCCCAAAAAAAAAATCATATCTGAGCAATATTTTTTGCGTAAAGTTACTTAGTTCGATGTACATCATGTTAGGTTGACGGCTTCTTTAAGGGTCTTGTTAAACCCTGTATAGATTTAAGTTTCTGTATTATAGTATGTATACTTGTATTACGTACCAAAAACATAATTTCTATCCTTCCTTTTTCTAGCAGAGTTGTCAACTTCCTCATATTTTAATATTATCAACTCAGACCTCCCTCTCGTCGCTCGTAAACGCTCGTATACGTCCCGTGGTACCGGTCGGTAACGTGCAAACTGTGATATGTTTTACGACCCGTTTTCATAGCACGGAGTGGTCAAACCAAATGAAGTTTACGCACAAATACAATAAAATATGTATTCCTCGCCTGTTTTCCTACAGCAAGATGTGACTACAATACGTGTTTTTGGGAGTTTTGTGTCGTAAGATATTAGATACTTATGTCGCAGAAGAATATAGTCAGAGTCATGAAAACAATGTTTTGTTGCTTACACGTAAGATTTTTTTTGTATCAAATCTGAAGATGAACAAGAACTTTATGAAGCACAAGAAGTGGAATTACAATTTGTCTAAACGCCACGTATAAGGGCAGGTTGTCGTAAGCTATTAGTCTCATAAAAATATCATCGCAAAAACAATGTTTGGTGCCTAATCGTAAGGAATCAAATGTGAACATAGCAAAAACAAAAGATACTCGTATTAGAATTTTATGGAACACAATTAATGGAATTACAATTTGTCTTAACGTCGCATACAAGTCACGTATTACCGTCGCAGACATTATAATATATCTGCGAGCTTCGTGACTTCTTCAAATAAGACATAAAATATGTCTTCAACATTTTTAGGTAACTTTTGAACATGAATGTGGAGGGAGGACCAAAGAAAAGCTGGATGGACTGTGTGAATGATGATATAGCTAGAAAGGGGCAACTGAGCTGATGACGATTCATAGACAAGATTATTAGAAGAAGATAGACTGCGCCGACCCCAAATAAATTGGCACAAGGGTAGGAGAATTATGTTTTTTCACTATATTCAATTCACTTTATTCACCTTCCTTCCAAATCTTTTACCAGCTCTGACAATTCCTGTCCTCCAAATAAAGTAAACCTCTTGCTTGTGAACCCTCCACCTTCACGCTCGTTACACACGAGGGGCAGCCACAAATTGGCAGATCTACGTCATAAGCTGGACTCGCTGAAAATATTATGTAACTGAAGTGCTCTGCGGGCGATGGAAAATATTTACTTCGCAGTTCCTTCGAGTTAATGTTATTAGGTGTGGTTATTTTTCTCTGGATTTTACCTAACGATATTTAGGTTCGTGGTAAGGTAATTGTAAATATATTAGGGTCTACTACAAGGTTAGCAAGGAGATAACTGCCCCGTTGGTCTAGTGGTCGCAAGCACGACTGCTGAGCGTGGGGTCCTGGGTTCAATTCCCGGGTCGTACAAAAAGTGCTATTGGGTTTTTCCATTAGGAATTTCTCAGTAGTAGCCCGGAGTTTGGAAGTTGGTGGTAAAATTCCGCCTTGCCTCGGAAAGCACGTTAAACCGTTGGTCCTACGTCCGATCTCTCTCCGGTCGTGTCGGATTGCTGTCCCATCTAATCATCTAAAAGGAACAGAAAGTGCACACACTTGTGCATATACATATAATATCTTGCGCGCCGCTGGCTAATCTCCGCCAAGATTGGCCGCCGTGGCCGAAAACTGTTAAAAGGACTAATAAATAATAAAACAACTAAAAAAAATATAAATAAAAAAATATAATAACTAATAAAAATATAGTAAGGAATTAGTTATAAAAATATTTTTATTTTACGCAAAAATAGCGACTGTATTTTGTCCACTGAAATAAGTGATCTTATTATGTTTGAATAAGTAAAGAGTAATAAACCCAGTATTAAACTTTCACGGTTTACAACTACACATAAACTGTCACTTACGGGATATCTTCCGTGATTGTCTGTTATTTTGAGCTCCCGATGTGTGTTGGGTTTTATGTGTAACAGTAATAAAAATCCCAAGATGAGTTGGTTCGTTGTCAACAATATTATAGTCAGTATTAAAAGTCCATTAATACTTTTAACTAACAAAACGATACGAAAAATTAACTAACAAAACGATACATTGCTTTTGTTTGTAATTGCATAAAAATAAAAATGTAAGGCACATTTTTTTCTATATAAGGTCCCATTAAAATAGATGGACAAATTTTAACACAGTTTTCAGTACATCTTACCAAACACATCCAAGCAAAAAAAAACACTGATTAAACTGATTTTATTTTGAACTTATAAACCCCCCTGCCGCCGTCAATTTATTATTTTAGGTCAAAATAAAATCACTTTAATCAGTGTTTTTTTTGCTTGGATATGTTTGGTTAGACGTACCTACTGAACACTGTGTTAAAATTCGTCCATCTATTTTAATGGGACATTATAAAATCAAAATTAATAAAAACTGAAGTGTTATTCTACTGTTCTGTAGACCTTTCCTCTCAATTGACTGAGCTAGCAGGGACAGTCACAACATCACTACAAGGTTTTCAATTCGACTTGAATTCCAAGATCAAACTATCCTTTGTCCCTTTTTACGATCAAGAACTTTCCTCATCTCTCTTGCTTTCTTATTAAACTAGTAAAGTACCTAATTCCCCTAAAGCTGTCACCTACTTTCGTGCCTAAGGAACAAACTGCAAATTGCCTAACAAGGCAAAGGAACGCAACTCGCACTAAATAATTTCCTAATTAGAACCTAGGTTGCGAAAAGAAATGTCCCGTACAAAGGAGATAATTTGCTGAAATTTTCCACTATTTCTGTGAGCACGGAGTAATTTTCTTTTGTTTTTCAAAGGAAACATCCTTTGAAAAATTTGCTAGTTTCAGTACTTTTGTAAAAGTAGTTAAGAATGCTCGCGCTCTACTCGAGCGTGAAAAAAACAATGACGAACTAGATATTTTTTTTTACATAATTATCAGGTAAGCTATTTTAGATATGAGAGTATATATTATATACTCTCATATCTAAAATAGCTTATCTGATATAAAATCTTTATAAATTGATGTTACGGTGTACGGCCGGCGTAACCGAGAAACGCTGGCGTGATGATCTGGACTCATTTATAACGGATTGGTCGGAGAAGGCAAATTGTAAACAAAAATTGGAAAATCATGGGGAGGCATTTGCCCAGCAGTGGGACAGAGTAGGCTTATAGATATATAAAAAACATGTTTGTTAAACTCCATCTTTTTTGTCAATTCACTGATGTGATGTGTCAGATTATTATTGAAGATACAAACTCACTCAAATTCATCCAAAAATCGAAGCGATATACAAAAGATTCAATAAATCTTTCTTTATTAGATTCTTTTTTTCCACCAAAGAAAGTCCCGCTGTCCAATCGTCCATTCTCCAGTCCTTTTCACGCCACTTACCATAAACTTTACACTTCGGACCAAAAAAACCGACCAACTGCATTGAGGTCTAAAAATAAATCTCGTCTCAATGCTGCTGTAAATTAGAGCTTCGCGGCTCGTTAGTTAATCCAATTAGCGGGCTGTTTTAATTGGACTCTTTTTGTACCTCTGCAAGGTGTTTATGGTCGCTATAAATGTACTGGGGACTAATTAGGGGAGAAGTGTGGTTGTGGATCGGTTTCTTTTATCGGTGAACCTAGTTTTGAGATTTCTTGTGGAGGGGATCGACTGAGAATGTGAAATGGAATCAAATTCTTGATGGGAAATTCATCATCATGTAACAAAATCGAATCGAATCGTTTTTCAAAGTGTTGGAGTCAACTTCCAGTTGAATCGAATGCAACTGGAATGCAGCTGAAGTACTTTACATTGAGATTACTATTAGTTATACTAATACGCCTAATAAAAGGATTTCTGTCGATAAATATGTTTTTTTCTTTCAGTTGGTCCGGTAATTTCAAGTAATTTGAAAACATTTATTTTTGTGAGTTTCTTATATTTTTTTTATGTTATTTACTCGTGCGCATAAAACCAGCTTTTCTTTTTGAGTACCTAACCATGAGAGGATTTGACGTCAGACAACCTCATAAAGAATCAAGAAAATAAATGCTGCAAAGTAACAAACATTACATTTTTATTACATTTTATTTCATAACCTAAGTGTTTTTCTTTCACAACACATATCTATATAAGTATCTAGAACAGTAACATCTTCAGGCAAGTCTTATGAAATTTTATGTAATTGTCTCTGAAATCTTCTACATAGACTGAAAATGTGCGAATGGAGCGTAAGGGTTTGGTCTAAGATGAAAGAAATACATCTCATCTAACACGTAATGTAGAAATAATAAATAGTACGATGTAGAATTTTTCAACGAGCGCTCATTTTCGTACGTTTCGTATAAATATCACTTAGGTCGTCTCATTTATAGCGCTTTCTATATTACTATGCAGTTTTCAGATTATCATAACTGTCAACCACGTCATCATTCCGTAATTGATAGTTTCAGGTAACAGCAGTTTGTTCAAATTCATCAATTATATTACCGCGAATAGGCACTTCAAGGCTATTTGACCAAAGTCAAAGAGATTTTGCAAAACCGACCGTGATTAGCGGACTCACAATATTCCCAATGTCCGCTCTTTTAGAGTCCGCGTCGGGAATATTGTCATAAAAAACTTTTGATTTTGATGAACGTTTTCGACTTAGACCCCCGAATGCTACCTGACAATTAAGCGGGCGTATGACACTACTCGTAGACAGACCGACTTGTTACTAAGTAGTAACAAATATTGAATTACGATTTTCTTGGTCTTGTCTCGACTATCGCTCGTAATATTTGAATGCCTTTGTACTGAAAAAAATGCACTCCAATTAAGTGACTTTTTAGCTTGATTGACGATATCTTGTTTTGGATTAATCAAAATCTTAGTTAAGTTGATCATCACGACATTATTGCAGCAATACTATGTAGTTCAAATGATTGAACGCTTAAACAAGTTTCTCGATTACCTTTAACATGACATCATTGTAGAAAAGTTAAAAAAGAGTCAAGTTAAAAAAACGTCAACTGTAACAAAATAAGTTGGTTGTGTCAATCAAGCATTTTGAATACTTCACTAAAGATCATTTGACTTGATAGCATATATCATTGCAATTAACTGTATTAATCATACAACTTGATCAAATTTTGCGCTAAATGTTTGCGCTAAATAAGTTTCTTGGTTGTGTTTATCACTATTTGGTTGTGTATATTACTATTTGACTTGATTGCTGCAAATAGGTTTTGTGTTAACTCCAATAAAGATCCCGTTTCAATTCTCAATGAAATAAAAGTAGTAGCTGTGATCATTGTGCTTGATAAGCTCAGGCGCAAATGATCTTTGTAGTCAATCTAAACAAAATCTTGATTGTGAACTATTTTTACAGCTACAGTAAATTAAATGTAAACAACCCGCTACCGCTTATGTTTGTACCACGCTTATAGATTCCGTAGACAGAGGTAAGCCGGGAAACCGTAAGATTTCATTGTAGAGGAACTTGAGGGAACAAATTATACTTCTTTACGACGCGACGCCCTCCGGGTTTTGTTGATATAATGGTAAACTGAGAAAAACTACAGCTGTATTTTGATTTAGGATTTTCCTTAGTTTTGTGGTTAATTTTGTATTTTCCGGGGTTAAATGAAATCTAACTTTGATGAATTTAACATAAGAATAAATTGGCATTACTATCAGTGTTTTGTCATTAATGCTAATAGTGAATTGCTATAGCCAAAGGCACAAAAAAACACGCACGATGGGACACCTCATATCGTGTTCTGAGTGCTCTGATGCATGCACGCTACAGGAATTGATGGGCGCTTCTGAAGGCGCCAAACTTGTGGCCAAGTTTTGGGTTGATTCAGTACTGTCATAGTAATTAGCAGACTAGCAGAACAAACGTCTGACTGTCGACTTCTAGCTTGCCAGTGCATATTTATATACTTTATCAACATCAGAAAGCAAGTATTTAAACGAAGAAACTGTTACATTTTTTTTCTGTTATGCAGTCTTAATGAAATATGTTAATGAAGACAGGCAAAGAATATTTTATCTTTCATTGGGAATTATGATTTCAATTGAAGACACTCAGTATGAAATACAAATTCTAGAATATTGTTAATATTTTAACAAGAAAAGAAAACAGAAATAGCTAATCAAATGAATGTTCGTGAATGGTATTTGAAGTTTCAAACATTTATAAGTTAGGAATGTCAAGAAGAAAATTGTGTACTTATTTCTATCGTTTTTTCGCCCACTCACGTAAAATACCTCACAAATTAGTAATAGTCACTTTTCAAGATTAAGTGAAACTAATCATAGCATAATCAGCCTTAATTTAATGTTAATGATGCTGTGACAGGAGAGTTTCAAAAGAAGAAAACGGGTTGCGCCGACCTCAAGTTGAATAGAACAAAGGCAGGAAGGTGCTGATAATCAGCCTATAATGGTCCCACAGTTGGAGCTCAGGCCCACTCTCCGTGAGAGACTCTGCGCGTTGGTGTATGTCACAAATCTTTAGAATTTTTGGTTCTAGTATATGCTGATTTCCTCATGATGTTTGTCTATGCCATTTTGAGAGCAATGGTTATGAAATAAATTATACCAAACAAAGTGCCTGGGTTCGAACTCACGATCCACAACTCGTTATTTGGGGCCGATACCACTGGGTCACCACTGACCATTAGCAGTGATAGCCTAGTGGTGTGACCGTCGGACTGCCAAATCATAGTTATCAAACCAGCATTCCTGAAAGATATTTCTCGACGGCATGAAAAGTAAAATCAAGGGCCCATGGGCGGCATAAAAACACTGTCACCAGGTTAGGCATCAACGCCACGAAATATAAAATAAGACCACTGATCTTGAAATAGACGTCACATTAATTTAAACTAAAGTGTTCCTTAATGCACAGTGTAACATTTAGATTTAATACGATGAACTACAAATAAGTAATAGGAATTATTTTTCTTCCTTCGCAATACTTCAATCAGATATCTATTAAGACTCGGAGTTTCGAATCTAATCTCATGAGATTGGAGAAACCCAGTAAATTTAATCTTATATGAACCACATTTTTATAACTTCAACGAAGTTATTTTTTTATTTTTTTTGTGGGAATTCTAGATATAAGATTATTACAAATAAAGGAGGTAGGAGCAAATGTTTGTGTGATGAGCATGGACATTTGTTTCCGAGTCATGGATGTTTATATGTATAATAAGTATGTATTTACAAACAAAAAGTATATAAGTAGTATTATCAACTATCTGGTGTCCACGACACAAGCCTAGTTGCTTAGTGTGGCACCTAGATGGCGCTGTGTGTAATGTCCAGCGATATTTATTTTCATTTTTTTTATTTATTTTTTTTAAATCCGAAAACTTACAATCTAATCCATTTTCTAATTGTATTACGTAAAGAGTGGGTAACACTCTGGGTGTGGTAACACTTGGAGTTTAAAACAAAAACAAAAAACATTAAACAATATGAAATTTGTAATTTGCCAAATAGGTACACATAAGTATCAAAATTTTGACTAATTAGAAAAAAAAAGGTTTAAATAATTTAATAGTTTTTTTCACTTTTAGTCATCAATCAAATTCCAAGAGAATAATTAGGTTCTTGTTTTTGTTTAGGTAATGAAATCTGTTGAAAAGACGTGCTGAGCGAAAAAGGGTTTTCATTTTAGTCGACTCCTATTCCATAAGGAAAATCGTAACACGGGAACCCAACGTGTATGGAGAAAAATATCCCGAATATAGCTACGAATAAAGCTAATTCGTCCACCCACGTGACAAGAATCCATATATATTTATAAATTCGAAAGACATTCCGTCCATCTGTCTGTCTGTTAACTCTTCACACTTTAACAACTGAACTACTGAGGATGAAAAACACAAGCATGACTTGGTTTGTTAATTACGTAGGCTATTATTTATCCTACGTAATACGTTTCCATAGGTTACTGAAAAGTGGGTTTTGCAATGGTATGAGAATGTGATGCGGACGAACAAGAAAAATGCCGTGGGGAAAGTATTGAGTATGGGAAGATCAAAGAAACTATAGATGGACTGTGTGAAAGATGATATGGATTGAAAAAGAAGTGATTCATGAAAAAAACATGGTTTACCATAAAGTTCACATATCCACTCAAGCGATGCCGCGGACATAAGATAGTATTTAATAAAATAGGTTTTGTCCACAACAAATATGTTGGGTAACCACTGTGCGCTTCCATTATGAACCTTTACTAAAGGAAATATTATTCCGAGGTTCAATTATAAGGCGGAGTACGGTTATTAATTATTTATACATTACTATTTCACGTCTATTCGAAAAAAGGAAGTTATCCAATGACATTTTAGGTTAATCTTGGGAAATACTGTAGGCGTATAATAGTACATTTAGTTTCTGTTCTAACGAAATAATTCATTCAATAATATTTTTTAAAGCATTTTAATTGATTAGCATATTTAAGTTGTGTTCAAGTGCTTTCAGAGTCACCCAGTTAACCCTCAATATTGGAAGCTATAGAATTTTGACAATCATGACTCTTGATCTTATTTTAGAGGTGCTGAGCGCGTTCAGTTCTATTGGTGCAATTCACTTTAAGTACGATGCTATGTTTTCTGCTACAAAAGGTTTGTCCTCAACGACGCACAAACTGAAATAAATGACGATTAAACCATTTGTTTTCATGAAATAACCAACTCGAGCAGTGTTGCAAAACTTTTCTAGTTTTAATACTTCCTAATTAAAGTGAACTCGCACACAAACGACAAAATATGTAATGAAAGAAAAAATATCAAATGAAACATTTTATTAGCATTTTAGTGTTAACTTTGGGGGAGAGTTCATTATTTTTGTCCTTCCTTGTCTTCAAAAATGCTCACAGGGCCAGTGTATTGTTCAGTTTATCATAATTTGGAATTCAAAGTTGTATTTGAAGTGATCAGGGAATTAATGAAAGATGTCCTCGGTTCGAGATCTAGATCATGATTGGCAGCCTTATTCCTCAAATGATTGAGATGTTATTTGACTCACAGGTCATAAAAGATCTCAAGGATACTTATTATGCCGGTAGTACTTACGTATTCGCGTACCGCGAGAGCTGGTTTGAGGAGGCACGGGACAAGAGCAAATGGAAAAATGGGGGAGGCCTTTAAAAAACCGGACAAGTGCGAGTCGGACTCAAGCATGAAGGGTTCTGAACCATCGTGGTAGGCGAGCCCCCTTTAGAGGTGTGGAACCCTAAAAAGCACTTACGTGCTCGTCGGATAATTTCCATTACTACATAGACACTAATTCATTTAGGAGTAACACGGAGCACGAGTCACGACATTGTTTAGATTTTGCAAAAGCTTTTAAATGGCATGGCAAATAACATGTTGTAAGTTAATAAAAAAAATGTGTTATTTCGTTCACATTAATATTCAGAACAGTACTCATTTTTATTGGTGCGGTTATGATGTGGAAATATTAAAAATTCATAAGAATAATGTAATGTGGAGTCTGAGCTGAATAACAATTTGTTTCGTGTGCTTATTTTTTACAAAATATGCTTCACTGAATTTGATTTGGGTTCTCGTGGGATTTCGATATTTTTCTATGCTGCTTTTGAAGTGTACCTCATTCCGGTCCATACAGAACCACAGCTCTGACCACGGTCTTGTATATTTACCCTGGCGACAAACGGAAAAAAAGTTCCCGTTTGTTGCCAATGAGGCATATAATATGACAAGTTCCCCAAAAAGTACCAAGCTGGCATGAGCTCAAGGTGGTGGTGGATTATAGTAATGTCTGCCCGTAATTAGCAGACTGTTCTAACACTACTCGATTCCATACAATGTTTTTGAGTAATCTTTTATTACTCAGAAATACAATGGGGCCAACGGGAACCATTTTTAATTATTTTAACCAGTGGGGCCACGGGCGGTGGGGTCAACGGGAATATATGATAGCTGCTATTTTCTCAAATTTTCATGAAAAAGTAACAATAAAATAAAACCCAAAATTAAATACTTCTCCCAATTAAATCTTTGAATTAAAAAAGCGTTTCTTATGTTCACTTTCTTTATGCTGAGCTTTGTGCAAAATTTTATACCTTTGAACCCAGCGGGTAAAATTGAGTGAAAAGTAATTTCACCTAGATTTATATTTTATGGGTATTTGTACGAATGTAATCGAAATGCGATTCCAAGATTGCAAGGAGTTCCGCATACAATTTGTATACTTACCTTACTATTCTTGTACCCATTACTTATTTCTGAAGCTACCGCGAAAAGTTCCCATCTCCGATTCACTTCAGCAAATCTTTTGTGAAAGTTACAAAAAGTTGTGAACATAATATTCCACCGAGTATGCTGTTATTATTGCTTTAACCACTAATAAATTAACATGTGAAGACGTTAACCAATATAGTATGAAGGTAAAGGTAGGTATGCAGGTTGGTTAATGAGCGTAAAGAATGAGTTACGTCTGTTAGTTTTTCCTTTTGCGTGAATTACCGTCGCCCTGAGGTCGCGTCGCGATGACTAGGGAGCAGTGGCCTGTGATCCACAGGAGTTGTTCAGGGCATCCGCCCTGAACAACTTCTTTAGTTTGCTTTCTCCGCAGTCGCTCGTCTCAAGATGCATGTAGCTGGTGGTCACGAGGTTAGACGTGACACATTCATTTATTTTCAGGCAACTTTGGCCAATAGATACACTATAGACTAACATACATGTAATAAAATTCAAATTGTGTTAGTAAACAGAACCTTAATTCTATGTTTGTAACACTTCACTTCAGTTTCGGGAAAGGGGACATTTTAAATATTTCAATGTGCTCTTTCCGAATTTCAACTTTATCACCTCATGTTTTTGCCGCTGGCGCCATAAAAAAAAAATGGCGCCTAAACCAGTTTTTTAACAATATCTCCTTTTTGACTCATTTTATCATAAAAACATAATATTAATACGATTTAACTAAAGAAAATTTCCCATAGTTTAGTTTATGCAATAATATTTATTCATTAAATCGATAGTTTTGGCGTACGAGCACCGCAAAATGTTCTTCAAGACACGTTTTAGCCAAAAAAACTCATTTTCACACCACCTTGAGGTAGGTTAGTGACTATGGATTGTGTCAAGTTGAATCTAGTCTACAAGTAAGTGGAAACTTACCGTTTTCACAATTAAAATCCATTATCTAAAAAACATTCAGCAACTAATTAAAGAGAGACAAAACTTAACGGACAATAAAATTGATGTAAGTACTATAGTTTACTTCAAAGAGACAGTGCAATTGCAAATGGGCGTTGGTCACGCGACTACACTGAAGTGCAAGGTACATAAATGACACAACAATTCTTTCATGCTACTTTGAACGCAGGCTTCTTTACACGAGAGATGTTGCAGACGTTTCTTTTAACTTTCGCGTTAATAGTACCTACTGTTACTGCTTACATCCCATTACAGGTCAAAGGCCTCTCTGTTCCCATGACTTCCAGTGCCCGTCCCTTTTATTGCAGTTTTTTTAAATCTTACTTCAATGTGCGAAAGAGGTGGAGCTATGAAGGACGCCTATCTCCATCTCTTTCCCATACTCTAGTGACATAACAGTAATATAGTGCTTTAAGAGCTGGCCTTTCAATCATAGGCTAATGGCACTGGCGATGATGCTTTTTTTTTAATTTATCTTATTAGTGGACGTTTCAGCTTGTTTTTTTGTAAAGTTACATGTGGCAGTGCTTATATTACATGCGTTATATTTTCTTACATTGAAATTGCAATTTGGTGAATACGATAACACTTAAAATACCCTATGTAGTGAAGTACTAAGATTGAATGGAATCCATTAACAAACCTAATAATCCATTGGGCCTACCAGTCACAAGCCTTTGTTTTTCTAGTCGTCCAATCAGTCTTAAAAGGTTATTTACCTATGCTTTATGAATTAATGCACCTTAATTCACAACAGGTCTACATAACATGTCCATGAAGCCGACATCACTGAGGAAATAAATCACTCTGTAACTTGTAGAACGAATCCAGTGCAAAGACTAAAGTATGGCAATACGGCAACACAAGTGCTTGGCGCGCCGCCAGAATGGAGACTTTTTTAATATTTTGTTACTTTCCGATTAAAGCTGTCTGTTGTACTAAATTGAAGAATGAATAAGGACTTTGTAGTCAAAAGATTCTCCTTTTAGATCCACTATAAGCTTTTAAAAGAATAAAGTGGTTTTATTAGCGATCTGCTTTAAACTTGTTGTCTGGCGAATATTATTGTATTTACGGTTCAATTGATTTAGTTACAGACGAGACAAGACGAGAGAGTTTTTGAAGATTGATCAAGTCTATATTTCTTGCCGCTTGTTCACGAGCTACAGCTTGAGTTGTATTCCGCCAGCGCCTGAGGCGAACACAAATTAAAGAAATTGCCTGAACACGCCAGAAGTCACTGCGACGCGACTTGCGAACACGTAACTCAAATGAAAGAAACAAGTGACACACGTGCGTTTTGCTTGATGCAAGGTGCGTCACAGTCGGTATCACCTGAGGTCGTAACTTTAATTCGGTCAGGCGGATATTATTATTATTGAAAGACTGAATACTGGCAAAATTCACTAGAAAACAATAGTAAACTAAGAAATGTTAATTCACTAAGAAGTAGCTTGGACATTCCCAACACCACAACCTTTTAAATTAACATTCGGTTAAACCAAACGCCCCGCAGTAAACAGCTAACGTTCGCGCTTGAACTCACAAAGTGGGTAACTAATGTTAGTAAATAGTACTAACGGATTGCCGACCGGCAGAGAAACTTTCCTTCGTTTAGCCAGGTCGAGGGATAATGTTTGTAATTTGTGACTTACAAAATAGAAGGTTAATTTAATCTGGAGATAAACGTTTTATTTGGTTACCTTATCATATCTTTCTGCATTTTTAATTAAACTAAACGTAACATCACGCCTGTAAACCCCAAAGGGTTAGGCAGAGGTGTACCTAATAGTACCCCAACATTTCGCCCGTTATGTTCAAGTTCCATGTAAAAGGGGGCGGGTCTATTGCCATCAACCGGGCACAAATCCAGACTCCATGGTTGCAACTGAAAAATTCCTGATGAAAAAACCCAATAAAAATTTGCTCGACCCGGGAATCGAACCCAGGACCTTATGATTGCGACCACTAGACCATTGAGGCAGTCTATTCAACGAGATTCCATACATTTTCAGAGAAACCGTCACCTATCGTCAAAAAACATTTCAACCAGGTCCACCTTTTATCAAAGCTCAAATGACCCACTTCTATAACATCGCGACTTAGCTAAACCAAACAAAACACGGATGCGACAAAAGTTGCACGAAGCGCCACTCAGTAAATCTCGTATTACTACGCTCAGGGGACTGGGGGCGTCTACTCGCGACCGACATTAAACAGCGAGAGAATGTTTTATAATTATACGAGTGAAAATATTACCGACTGTTAGTTGTTTGTTGGTTTTGAAGGATAGCGATAGGATGGGGTAAACATGATGATGAGCTTTTAAATACTCAAATTGTTTTCTCCTTACCAAAAGAAAAACTAAAGGCCTTTTTCGGTCACGTGGATTGGTATTCTTCAACGTGTCTCACCGTTTGCCGCTGCTCGCATGCACGTCATCATTCTCCTGCCCTTATCCCAACTTACTTGGGGTCGGCGCAGCATGTCTTCTTCTTCCATACTTCTCTACTACTCGTCATCTCAGCAGTCACTTCCTTTCTTTCGTGCCAAATATCCTGTCGAAGTAAAAGTGCAAGATAGTCATAGGAACATACCTTAGACAAAGCACGTGAAAAGTAACTTTTATAGATCTCAGATTTAGTACCATCATTCCTGAAAGCTTTATGACAAAGTGTGAATAACTTGTAAAAAAAAACCGGAAATATTCCCGAAGCTTAGTTATTAATTACGAAAAATTTACGACGTTCGGTGGCCTGCGCATTCTATGCAAACCTCGGAATTAATGAAATAAATTCCTGCTGAAATATTTCAGTTCACTGGTGAATTTCTACAATTCAGTGTTGTTGTATAAGATTTTTACTGAACTTAAATACGTTATACGTTGTGATGCTGGCGGTCTCGACGGAATAAAACTACTGATTTTCGATATGAAGACTGTATAATAATATGAGTGGATTACAATTAAAAATGTCGTTTTTTTCTTTTTAGAACCAAATCAAGAAACTACTGCTTTTTTATATGAAGACTGTATAACATTGAATGGGACTGTATACAATTAAAAATGGCGTTTTTTTTTTCTTTGTAGAACCAAATCAAGAAACTACTGCTTTTCGAAATGAAGACTGTATAACGTTGAATGTGACTGTATAGAATTAAAAATGGCATTTTTCTTTGTAGAACCACTGTTATCTCGAAGGACCACAAGCATCACAACGTATGATTTTAATCATGCGTTGCTAGTTTAGAAATCACAGTAGATTTTAATTTCATACTACATTGTAAAACTTCTATACGTAAAACAAATACGTACTACTTTTTTCTAACTCATCTCAACTGGATAATGTGTACAGTGATATTTCGCGTTTCACTGGCTCGTTGGTTTAGTGGTCGCAAGCGCGACTGCTGAGCAAGAGGTCCTGGTTTCGATTCCCGAGTCGGGCAAAGTATTATTGGGTTTTCCTGTCAGAAATTTTTCAGTAGCAGCTACGGAGTCTGGATCTGTGTCTGGTTGATGGCACTATGATCGTTCCCTATTAAATGAGACTGGCAAAATGTGGCTGTTCTATATATCTAATGCATTCGCTTGCCATGTCATAGTTTTCACCATCATTTAGAAAATTTATTCCGGAAGTGAATGAGTTTAACTAAACTTGCATTAAATAAAGAAATGTTGATGTATTGACAAATCATAAAAACCGTGTGAAGCTAGCACATTTGCAAAATTTCAAGTTTTGTAGCGAATAACACCGAAAACATGCAACTGTTTATGACTTTTCCCGTAGTGCACCCTCTAGAGAAGAGTATGCCCATTTTGTATTTAAGAACGACAAACACGTTTAATGCTTAAAACAATTGTTATGAAACACTGTTTCGAAAACTACTTCTGATATTGTTTTAGTTTTGACTCTTGAGGTCTCATTTGTAACTAGATCCTGCCATTTTGTATGATGCTACGTTCGGCAGGGAATACTATTAAAGGCATAGAGATTTTTTAATAATAAAATTGATAGTGTTGAGACTATATCTGTGGTTGAGAGTAATTTTATGTTTTTTTACCATAATATATAAAATCAGTTTGCTGTTCAACTAACTTCCAACTAAGTTTAGTATTCTTATATCAAGGTAATGTTTAAAAGCAAGAATGTAGTTTAATTTGACGTACAATAAATCAACGAACAGATTTTTTACCACAATAGTAACAACTTACAATAGTACCTATAGTAGTACAGACTTGGTCTTTGACTAACATCCAGAAGTCCAAACTCAAGATTTGCCAACGAGCAATGGAGCGCAGTATACTAGGTGTTAAATAAACGGATCGTGTTCGAAACACAATACTGCGCTCCAAAACAAATATAGCTGACGTAGCTCAAAAGGCTGCCCAACTCAATAAGGACTAGGCAGGATATGTCTGCCACATCCGTCTGTCTGACAAACTGTGGGCCAAAATAGCAGGAAATTTGTGCCCTGACACAGTGAGGCGGGGTTGCGGCGAGCACGAAGGAGATAACGGGGACGAACCAGACAGGTTCCGTCAGAACAGAAAGGAGGAAGACCTTTGCCCATTAATGGACTAAAGCAGGTTACGAAAAATTCATAATTCGAAGTGACGTATGACGCGGGAAAGCTCCCTGGAGGCTTTTGCCCATTATTATGGGGTTCAATTTCAAATGAAACCGTAATATAAAATTATCACCAACGCAATCAAAGTTAAATCGAAAAATTAAAAGTTTATAATTGAATTTTAAGCAAAAAAAAATGTTTGAGTGACATTCTTAAAATGGCTTCATCAAAAATTTCTGGTCGTTACTTTTGGCTGGAGTTAATTTGTCAAATAATTTGGGCTTCCAGCCAAGGTCGGGTTGTTTTACTAATTGCCTACAATCTGGATTAATTTTGTGATTAACTGGATTTTTACTGCGGCTTTCTCTATTTATTATTCTAGTTACCTTGGTTTACACCTTTTGTATAAAATGTGTTCTCAATTCGCCTGCCTCTTGGGTACATTACAAGCTGACAGCGTTGAGGAGTTTTTTGACGCCATTTTTTAAGATTATTCTTCAGTTAGTTACTTTAGTTTATTTTGATTTAGAAATTCTAAAGAATGTAATTTGCCATATAACTCGCCACAGACAATGGCCCACCTTCCATCTTGCACCGCATGCCCTATCACCTACCACCATACTTACTAAACCAGCGGAAATAGCTTCTGCCTTCAATAGTCATTTTACAAATTATGTTCCTACTCAAAATTGTACAAATAGTTTCCGCAGTGATACCCTGACTGCTAACTCGATGTTCCTCACACCTGTATCCGAAAACGAGGTGAAGAAACAGATATTATCGTTAAAAAATACCAACTCCGTAGGCTATGATGAACTTAACACCAGAATTATTAAAACATGTGTAAATGAAATAAGTGGGGTGATGACTTATCTCATTAACCTGTCCTTTTCACAAGGAGTCTTTCCGAGCGCTTTAAAAATATCTGTTGTCAAACCGATATTTAAAAAGGGTGAAAAATGTGACATGAATAATTATCGCCCCATAACACTGATACCCATCATGTCAAAAATCTATGAGAAATGCATGTACCTAAAAATAGTTAACTACTGTGAGAAATTTAACATAATAAAAAAAGAGCAATTCGGCTTTCAGAAACATAAGTCCACATCCTTAGCCATCTTTTCACTTTTGAAAGAAATATTGACCAGTATTAACAACAAACAGCTAACGACAGGGCTATTCTTTGATCTGTCAAAGGCATTTGATTTGGTTACACATGAAATATTACTACAAAAACTAGAGACTCTCGGTATTAGAGGACTGCCACTTCAGTGGATATCGTCGTATTTAACTAACAGACAACAGAGAGTCACTGTCACTAAACTCAATGAAAGTTGGGACATGACAGAATATTCGTCTGATTATATAAGTATAAAACGAGGCGTCCCCCAGGGTAGCATATTGGGCCCTATCTTATTTCTTCTCTATATAAACGACATTGTTAATGTAACCAATCATAAATGTTTTCTTTTTGCCGATGACATTTCCATAATTGTGACTACCGATAAAAAACATAAGACTATTACGGATCATGAAGCGGACATAAATAAAACAATAGACATTCTAATTAACTGGTTAAATAATAATAATTTATCTATTAATCTTAACAAATCAATATTTATACAATTTAATCAATCTTATAATAATAAATTTAATTTTAAAATGGACATTCCGAAAATTACACAATCGACACAAACTAAGTTTTTAGGAGTAGTAATTGACGAACATTTAGACTGGAAAGCACAAGTTGATACTGTATGTAATAAAATAAATAAATTTGTCTATGCTTTGAGACAAATAAAAAAAGTCACTAATATAAAAACGGCTGTGATGTCATATCGCGCATATGTTGAGTCTTCACTACGGTATGGACTAATGATGTGGGGAAATAGTACTGACCACCATAGAGCATTTGTCGCCCAAAAGAAATGTTTACGAGCTATATACGAGATTCCATCTGACGAATCATGTCGACCAATATTTAAAGAGCTTGGTTTGCTACCTTTACCTTCATTATATGTATATGAAGCATGCATGTTCGTTCAAAAGCATAAAGAACTATTTAAAACAGCAGAGGAAGTAAGCTCACGAAGTCGGCGTGACCAATACAAACTTGTGCTGGATGTGCTGCCTCGATCAGCGAAATATAATAAAAACTCTCTGGCTATGTGTGTACGTCTCTATAATAAATTACCAAAAATGTTTAAAACATTAAATTATAAATTATTTAAAATACAATTATATAAATGGCTCAATAATAACAATTTCTATAGCATTCATGATTTTTTTAATATGAATTAAATGTAAACCTAGTATTATTTAAATGTATCTTTAGTAAGTAAGTTTGCATGCTTTAGTAGTAAGCAAAACATGTCCGATCTAATGTATTTTTTTTTAATAACACCTTGTATACCATGTTTTATGCAAATAAAAAATATCTTATCTTATCTTATCTACCTGCGCACCTGATGACCTACTGACTGTATCAGTGAGCGGAGTTCGCGTGGCTGAGTTTTGGGCTAAACACATCTGAACTTTTTGCCATCGACACGCTAAGAAGAAGCAAAAATATAATAGTTTTATTAATTTAAACTTTTCTTATCATATTTTTATCTGAATTCGAGTCCCGGATCAAGCAAAGTGCTATTGAGTTTTTCCATCAGGAATGTCTCAGTGGCAGCCACGGAGTCTGGATTTGTGCCCGGTTGATGGCAATAGGCTCGCCCCCTGTTACATGGGACTATAACTTAACTCGCAAAACGTGGGTGTACTATTAGATACACCTCTGCCTAACCTTTTGGATTACAGACGTGGCGTTATGTTTATGATAAAAGTGATTATTTATCAAATAAAAATATCTCATGTTATCTTTATTTTTATAGTGTAAGCAATATTTCAGTTTATTTGAAATGTTACTACTGTAAAAGCCTCAGATATTGTGCTACCTTAACTTTACAACGAACGAAGTACACAGATGATTAAAACTTTACTGTACTTTACTTTACTTAGTTAGTATATCAAGTAAGGACAGATTGTTTTTGTTTCCATTATGTTTTACAACTTGCTAATAAAATTTTTGGAAAGTAATTTATGCGAGTATATTAGTTTTAAGTTCAATTAATTGTTTTGAAGAAAAGTTTTCTTCTTAGGCAAATATGTGAAAACTGTTCCTTTGGAAAACGGAAAAGAAAAATATTTTTATGTAAGTACACATACACGGCAATGTAAATGTTAAGAGCCTTAGGGATGCTTCACACTTGATTGGGTCCGGCACATTCGATCTTCAGCTTTTTTCCATTGGCATTTCTGTGTAGCAGCCACGGAGTCTCAATTTGTGCCCGGAAGATGGAGATAGGCTCGCCCCCTATTCCATGGGACTTAAACAAAACTGGCGAAATGTGGGTATCCTATTAGGCACACCTCTGCCTAACCCTTCTGGGACTACAGGCGTTAATGGGATGTTATGTTCATGTTATTTTATTTAGTAATTAATTAGACATTTGAATATTTATTAGTAGGCATACTAGCTAACTTGCAATTATTTGTGAGTGTTGGAAACATTAAATTGTCTATTGCCTTATCTGTGCCATTCTTTTATAAAACTATATATATTGTCTATGGCTGCCCCTCTCGAATAAACTACGAAACTGAGCACACGCATTTTTATATCAAAAATCCTCCAACACGAAGAAACGCCAGAAACCACCTATTCCGATCTTAAACAGTGAGTGTACTGAGTCGTCGAGTCTGAAACTTATTAAGCACATTAAAAAATAATATTGCTAGTGTACTAGAAAGTTGAGTATTTTTGCCTTTTTTATCGAATAGCTTGACCCACGGTACCTGCAAGGTTTTCAACCTGAACCCGATAGAGAAACAGGATTGTAATCTGGATTTCAACAACTTGCAGCACCGGTTTAGATTCCAAAATCTTCACACAATATTAAGTGCTTATAACTGAATTAATACTTAATAGTAAAACTCGTGTTCCGTAACTTAATAACTCACCAAGTTCGGAGGCGGTAACTTAGTTAATATCGTGCTAGCGTAAAGGCTTTGATCAATATTTTTGATCAAAGCGTTTGGTTTCAGTTTAATACTAGATGTTGCCTGCGGCTTTGCTCGCGTTTTGGTCGGAAATTATCCCACGGGTACGTTGTAAATAGCTTATGGCACTAGGAGATAATGTAGCTTCCTATTAGTGAAAAAAATTCAAAATCGGTTCAGTAGATCCAGAGATTACCCCCTACAATCTCACAAACTCATAAACTTTACCACTTTAGAATATTAGTACAGTACAGTATAGATAACATTATATACATTACATGATATAATAATGTAATAGTATGTGTTTATTTAATATTTTACAGTTGGTTCGTTACAAAGCATACAATAAAAAAATAGCCTAATCGACTGCTTTTTCTATACGTTTAAATCGACTTCCAGTCTAACCCAATTCAGCTGAAAACCAGCTAGAGCTACTGTCTATCTGACCTCCACAACCCAGTAATTGGGTCATACGATACCCTGTGCTCGTCATCATATTCATGCCTTTGTAATCCTGATATTTAATGATTGGTCACCCATTCGCGAACCGACCCCGGAAAGTTTAGCTTAACCTTCGTTTGAACTGTGAAGCTGTTATTATTTCGCCACAAGCCCTCCATCCTACTTTATGTTATAAAAATACCCTTCCAAATGGATCGATATCATTATAAATACGATATTGACCTCAATCAAACCTTTTACAATCAATCGCATGACAGTTATTACGGTCAAAATAAATAAACAACGACTATTTTACCTGAGACGTACCTAATCCCAAAAAAAAACAAAAAATAGGTACTAGTAACACTCAAGTATCAGTATAACAAAAGAAAGATGAAAGAAACCTATAAAACGCCGCAAAAGATAAAAGAAAGACGTTTCTTTCTTTCTTTCAATATGTCTGAAAATCAAAGAGCGCAGATGCTGTCTGTTGGCTTTTCCTGTGTGTGTTGAAAATGGTCTTTATGTTGAGTATCTTTTCTGTTCGGATATAAAAATGTGTGAATAGTTTGAATTGAACTATTTATTTAAATAAGTTGGGAAGTAGATTGCATAATGCTGTTTGAAACTACACATCCTCTGTGCTTGGTGTAGGTTCAGATCATTAGTGCAACCTAATCAATGTATACTTAATTAATACTGTAACATTAGAATATTGTAAAAGTATATAATTTTAAAAGAATTCATTCAAATTCAATTCCATGGAGTTTCTTGCCGGTTCTCCTCCTTAAGAAACGACCAACCAGAACCATGCAACTTTTTCTCGACGGTTTATAAGAACCCATGTAGGCCTATGTGAAATTAAAAATTATGACTTAGGCCTATTTTAATGCAATGAATCAAATTTACACTTTAAGGTCAAAGCACTCGTGCCGTACAGCATCACCATAACGGCATCATCTTGGATCGAGGTCAGCTAGTAAAATGTGGTGACGTGTTGACGAGTGGAATCAGTGTTTATACAATGACTTTGACTTCTCATTGGGTTAATGCCGCATGACGCGTCTCTAAAAGCCGTTTTCAATAACTTACTAACAGTTAACGGAACGTTGCTATCTCAGATAAACAGTTAAAGACACATTTACTGTCAACCCTCCGAGAGACAGATAAGTGACGTGGATAGGATATTCCTGTCAATTCATTGCTAACTTTGTTTACAGATTCACCGATAGCTACTAGAGTAAGGCATATTAACTAACCGTTATACGTAAGTAAGTTACAGAAACCGGCCGTTAGTCAACTTCCTTTAATTATCAAGTCGGTATTGAGACTGATAATCTAGAATATTCGAGACATAATTTCGTTGGCAATACAATATCACCTGCCTAGCTTTTTCTCTAACCGGAGTATTTTACATGGAGTGACTTGCCTATCTGACCTCCAAAACCCAGTTAGTATTGAGTAATACGGAACTCGTTGGTAAGACTGGTTGTCTGACATTCGGGCCACTGACTGCCTGTAGCGACCGTCAAAGATCTACAAATGACAGTCAGGACCAACGGCTTAACGTGCCTACCGAGGCATGAAGGAAACTCGGTATGCTTGGTCACAAGTTGGGCAAGCGCTGCTAAGCCAGAAGATTGACCCAAACAGCTGTTGTTAGTTAGATACGATCATCCTGGGAATCCAACCTAGGTTACAATACACGTCGACAATACTCTTTATGATTTTCCTGCCCCCAATCTATTTTGAAGTTGCTACATCATATTATGTTCTTCACCATACTTCTATATTCTGATTCTATTAATTTTAAAAGTGTCTTTACTTTATAAAAAGTGTTCAAAAATATTTAATTAAAATTCCCTAACCAGAAAAGAATGATAATAATCATGATTCATGAAAGTCGCACAGATTTTACGACGGACGATGATAAAAATTTAATATTTGACCCATTTTTAGTGCGGAAGTTTTTTCTGTTTTAATTTAGCGTTTAAATATGAATTTAGCGATTAAATATTTGGCACAGTGCCTTTTATCCCATATCAAAAGTAGGTCAAACTATAACGTAAATAGGTTTATTGAAAACAATTAAATAGCTTATCAATATATCAAGCCTTGTAATTCAAAGGGTTCGGCAGAAATGTACCTGAAAAACTCAATAACACTTAGCCCGACCCGGGAATCGAACCCAGGACCTCATGTTCACTCGACAAACGAAGTAGTCCAACTACAACAACGAATTAAATATTATTTTTATATTAAGTTACGATAACTAGAATTTCATCATTTACCTAGCCTTTTTACAAATATTTTTGGTACTAGAATACCATTAGTTTAGATAGAGCCACTGCTTATTTGACCTACACACTGAAGCTACTTGAAATCCAATCAGAAAATCAAATCGTTAAAAGATATCGACTCGAACCAATTTCTACTCAAACTCCAAAATATCGAATGGTCTATCTGCTTATACAATACTGTGTCTACCTTATGCATAAAACAACCACTTTTAAAACACTCGACCGTTATAAATCAAAACGCGGTATGTGCCAAAATCGGAGCCGAGCGACTGCGTCCACTAGGACACGATCGATCGCCGCCGCTATTTTTATTTTCAAACATCAGAAAATTGAAACCATATTAGAGCAAGAACAAGTTAAAGTGCTTTTGAAGTTAGTCGGAATTTGTTGCTTCTCTGCAAGTTTCACTGTTCAACTTATATTGTAAGCTGTTTATTTTTAATTGATTTCTAAAGAACTTAAAAAAAAGCTTTAATAATGTTCAATTTATTTTCTAGAAAACAGGAAACTGTTGGTAAAATGATTCAGAATTGAGTCTAATTGATTGGGAATTTAATATATTGGAAAAATAACAAAGCCTTGTGAAATATTAGCTATTTCAATGAAACTTACATTATATGCGAGTTGTTTTTGAGCCAAAGTAAAATGTGAGGCTAATTTTATCGACCTCCTTCAAGAATAATCCGAGAATAGACAGAGTCGCGTTCTAAAATGATCACTCTAGTTTTAGGCTGAAATTCAGGTTGTTTTCCTTGACCTAGGCGTCAGAATAGACGTTTGAAAATGAACCTGAATTTTTCAGGTGTCGTAGAGTACTACACATCTTTGATAATAATTTGGAATACTAAAATGAAGGTACCATCACCAGTCCTCATCAGGCAATTAATGTGCATACAATTTTTATTAATAAATCTAATAGTGATGTTATGAGACTTATAATTTGGAATTTGCGAGGGAAAAGTCCTTTAATAGTCACTTGTTTTCACTATTTTAGTGTAACCTAACACTTATACACACTCACAAACATAAGTAGAGTAAACTCCGCGCCAATCACAGGCCGCCGACTGAGCGCTCGCCAAATCGTATGCAAATAGCAAACAAAATGTGTACGCAATTTCGATTCAAGCTGGAACTCTGCTCACCCCACAATCGTTAACCATTCCACGTGAACGCAATAAGCATAATTCTTCGAAATCTTCTCTTTCACAACAAAGAAAACGGAAAAAACAGGTTTTCAACCAATTTGTCGCAGATAGTTCAGAATCAAAGTGAATATCGAAATAGAAAGAAAATGTTAGATACTCAGTGTTGTTTTATATCAATCTCGATTTACATGATATAAAGAATACTGCAGAATAAAATCCCGGGTAAACTTTTATGATCTTCTTTGAAAATTCTTTTACAAGCATCAGCTTTGTGGATAGGTAAGCATATATTCTTTCCCAAATTGATCAAAAAGAAAATATAATCAGTAATCTCAGTTTCTTCTATAAGTGAACAGAAAAGACTCTTAATAGTCATTCCAACTCTTAGATCTATAAACATTACTTAACAGGTTCTTTGTCGGAGGTTTATTCCTGTCACTGTTTAACAAAAAGTGAAAGATAGACACGGGAGCATGTTTGTGCTTGCTTGTTCGCGTTCGTAAGTGGTCACAATCTAGAAGAATCATACGTAATTACAAGATTTGATTTACTTTGCGGTGCGACTATGATAACTTCAAAAATAACCACACCAACCAACATGAAAAGTTTTAACATATCACTGAATAAGCTCTTCAAAAAGAAGAGACCTTTGCAAAAATAAATTCATATCCGAGTGCGTCAGTTTGGTCTGAGCGAACTTTGCCCGCACACTGTCTACTCGACTACTCTGCAGGTAAAAAAGAATAAAATTGTAGTAATATTTTACAATGTTAGCTTTCTGAACAAGTGCTACGTCTGTTGAAAGATTCTAGATCTGTTTTTAAAGAAATGGAGCTGCAGATTGTACAATTTATGTTTTCTTTTGTAAACTGGTATGGTTTGTTTTTCTTGCTTTTACATTTTTAGTCAGTTTTAGCTACAATTTGCCACGTGTGCTTTCAAATGGTCGCAGGAACATTGATGATCAAGTATATTTTGACAAACCACCGCAACTTCGCAGGGATTTAAGGACTTGACATAACATCGAGATTAAAAATTTCCTTTCGTTGTTTACAAGAACAATGCAATTTTATACCTAAAGGCAATACTAATACAGTTTTTAGCTGTACTCCGGTTGTTGGAAATTGACCCTTATAAACATTCTCGACATAATCTGTTCAAAGCCTATGTTCTAGTATGTCAACGAAAATACGCTCAGTAGAAAATTACTAACAAAATGTTTTAGAGAAAGGTATCGAATAACTTTTAACAGTTCTTTTGTAGTAAGCAAACATATTAGACCCTTGTAATTTCGCGAGATTACAGGTGCTTTCATTTTAATTAAAATTCTAGACCCTCATATCTTAATAACCTAGATGTGTCTAGAATTTAATTATGTAAGTGGTCGTTTGAAGTAACTTAATTATCTTTATGATATGAGTATATTGTTTTTAGTGTTAATTAGGTTTTGAAAGGTGATATGTTCGTTGATTGAACTGAGTTACCTCCATGCCTCGGAAAGCAAGTTATGTTGTGGGCTCTTTATTCATCAAATAACTCCTCCCGCTCTGGGCTGAGCAGGAGGGAGTGTCAGACTTTTACTGACTAAAACCCATCCATGTTCCTCCATCGCCCTTTGTGTTCCGGGGCCACAGTATCTCTTTCGAACAGTCCCGCAGCCCCGGCAAGCATCTTGTGGGCCCTTAGTGTCGTTTCTAGGGCTTATGCCCAACTCATCACTGTTCCGACTGGTCACCAAATGTTTTCCATACAAGAAGTCCAGATTCGTCATCATAAGAAAACAAATGAATTTTTTGTCATCATCATTCATTCTCCTGCCCTTATCCTAGTTCATTTGTGGTCGGTGCAGCATGTCTTCTTCTTCCATACCTCTCTGTTACTCGTCATCTCATAAGACACCTCCTTTCTTGTCATATCATCCTTCACAATACATCCATCGTACCTTTGGTCTTCCTCTAGATCCTTGACAGTCGTTGGTCAGAGACCCGAAAATCAGTAACTGGGTTGTTCAGGTCAGATTAGCCGAATGTCTATCTTCATGTAAAATTCTAGTATTCAGCTGCATATAGTTAGAATGGAAGCCCAATAATGTTGAAAAAATGCTAAACCTAAGATTATGTGTGTTATTTAATGTGACCTAACATAACATAACATAACATAACATAACATAACATAACATCAAGCTGTTAATCTCTGAAGGTTTAAGAAGAGGTGTACCTAATAGTACACCTAAATTTGGCTATTTATGTTTAAGTCCCATGTAATAGGGGGCGAGCCTATCTCCATCATCCGGGCGCAGATTGAGACTCCGTGGCTGCTATACAGAAATGCCAATGGAAAAAAGCCGAAGATCGAATGTGCCGGACCCAATCAAGTGTGAAGCATCCCTAAGGCTCTTAACATTTACGTTGCCGTGTATGTGTACTTACCTAAAAAGATTTAACTTTTCCGTTTTCCAAAAGAACAGTTTTCACATATTTGCCTAAGAAGAAAACTTTTCTTCAAAACAATTAATTGAACTTAAAACTAATATACTCGCATAAATTACTTTCCTAAAATTTTATTACCAAGTTGTAAAACATAATGGAAACAAAAACAATCTGTCTTTACTTGATATACTAACTAAGTAAAGTACAGTAAAGTTTTAATCATCTGTGTACTTCGTTCGTTGTAAAGTTAAGGTAGCACAATATCTGAGGCTTTTACAGTAGTAACATTTCAAATAAACTGAAATATTGCTTACACTATAAAAATAAAGATAACATGAGATATTTTTATTTGATAAATAATCACTTTTATCATAAACATAACGCCACGTCTGTAATCCAAAAGGTCAGGCAGAGGTGTATCTAATAGTACACCCACGTTTTGCGAGTTAAGTTATAGTCCCATGTAACAGGGGGCGAGCCTATTGCCATCAACCGGGCACAAATCCAGGCACCGTGGCTGCTAGTAAAAACTCCTAATGGAAAACTCCAATAACACTTTACCCGACCTGGGAATCGAACCCAGGACCTCATGCTTAGCAGTTGCGCTTGCGTCCACCAAACTAACGACGTAGAAAAGAAAATCCAAATACCACAAAACCAGTTTTCTCCTTTCTTACACTTTGCAACAAACTTAAGCATAGCTCGGAAATAACTTAAATGTCAGATACTTCGGTCTACATATTTAAGAAACACGTGTCAAAGGATAACAAAACCAGTTAAGCCATTATACTGGTTGCATTTGTGGGACGTTTCAACAACCTTGAAGTGATGTTCGCACAAAGGATTTACTTGGCAAAAGTGAGTTAGATTATAAAGTGGAGTCATGAATACTTCAGAAAGTTTACCTTAACTCCTTGTTTATAATTTAAAGACCTTTTGATTCATATTTTTAGATAGAAGAGTAACCATGGAGTTTCTTGCCGGTTCTTCACCATAGGAAACGACCAACCCGAACCGTGCACCTTTTTGTCGACGTTTTATAAGTGCCCATCTAGGACTATGTAAGAAATAAAAATATTTTGATTGGATTTAAAGAAGCTATGAGTTTTGCTGTATGTAGAGGTTGAAGATAGTATATACATCCACATGCAAACCAGTTGCAGTTGACGATTGATGTACAGTCGCCAACGCATCAGGTCACTTCAAACAGTTAAATTTTCAAATTCGATTTTGAATTTAACTACCAACATTTTATGGTTTAAAATCATTTGGAGAAATTTGACAGTTTATGGAATTTGATGTGCCAGCGACTCGACTACTCGAGGAATGAAAACTTTAAGCATTATCGAAATACATAATTTTTCTGTATGGTGGGTAAATATTACCGATTCGGAATGTTCCTACTTGATGTAAAACTTACTTTCTGTACAGAAATATCATCATTGCTTATAATAATACTGTAGACTTCCTCACATCATTGCGTAGTTAGATAGATTTTCTACCCCTAACCGTCAGTTAACGGTTCATTAACTTAAATGGACGGCTGTGAGTGCAACTGTCAGTGAGTCATTGATTAGACTGATGGCCGGTTTATTAAACACAAGGTAAACTAGGAAAGCGATGCGTTGAAAGAGAATCATATATTAGCAATGACAAGTCTTCTTTCATTTCTATCCATTTAGGTAAATTCACAGAAATTTAGCTTTATATACAAATAGAATACATCACTCCTGAGTTCGCCGAACGGTTAGGCAGTGTTGTACCTATTAGCATACACATATTTCGGTAGATAAATTAAAAATATATTATGTATCCTCGTTGGTCTAGTGGTCGCAAGCGCAACTGCTGAAATATATATTTTAATAACATTTGACCAATTATATAATTATTAAAAAAAAAAAAATTGAAAATGAATGTCCGCCTCTGTACATTGTGCTTAAAGTGTTAAATAAATAAATATAAGAAAATGCAATTAATTGAAATTCATTTGTTAACGTTAACAATAAATTACATTTGCAAATAATGTAGGTGCAGCATAAACACTTCAAACATCAATTAAATTAGATAAGTAGAAGAACAAAATGTTCGAGATTTTGTGAAAGACATTGTATATGAATAATTTTATGTCCTAATAATTTGTAACCTAACAAAATGTAAGACGAGTATAAAAAAAACCCTGGCCTGCCTGTATTTTTACAAAAAAATAAAAAAAAAAAACTATATTTGAGACCTTGATCCATATGATGTTAGTAATACACACTACTTATAAGCTATGTTAGTAACAAACGAAATATAAGATTTTAATTCATATATCTGCTGCACTCACCTGACGCACTGGGTATATATATATACATGTACACGTACCCAATGCGCCATAATGGTGCAGCACGGCTATTCAATAATGACCTTCAGAATGTCGTTGCCGCTCCCACGCACTCTGCGCAACATAGAAGCACTCTTTTTACGTAAGATGGTACTGAAACCATCAGTACGTGCCTCTGCAAACATTGCTGATGCGCTACAGTAATGTGGGAGCCCCAACAACATCCTGAAAGTATTGTTGTACTGAACTCTGAGGGCGTTGTATGCCCTCTGAGTATATCGAACCCGCAGGGTGCACGTGTACAACGATTGACAGAAAGCCAAAGAGATACCTACAATTTTATACGGAACCCTCGGTGCACGAATCCACTTCGCACTTGGCCTGTTTTTCAATATTAATTGCATTCTTTATTTTAGGTATTAAAATATAGAGTGTAAACGAAAGTGACTAAACCGTTTCAATGAATTCAGTTCATGTATGATCATAGTATCCACCAACGTTGTTTGGTCAGTTTAAAAAGAAAATCAACTGTTCTATCCATTTTGACTGTGTAGAAATTGAATGAAATGGCTCATTTTATAACTGACGAACAATATTGCACTTAAAGTTTTTTTTTATAATGATTGTTTAGAGTTATTTTTACGTCTGGTGTACAACTTGCAAACCTGCGGGCCAACATATTGCATCTGACAGCCAACGCCCTACGTTCTCATGTTTCTCACGTTTATGTTTATTTAATTTTATTTTGTATATTAATGCTGTACCTATCCTGATGAAATTTTAGTTTATATAATACATAAGAAATTAATTAATTACTGTTACTGGTGCATAACCGTTGTAATTAATAATAATAAAAAAATATCATCGTCAAAATTAATTCAAATGTCAAAATACAAACAACAGTCAACAGAACCAAACTTCGCCTCCACATTAGAAGTAGTATATTTCTCCATTAGAAACTCAGCAATATTATAGAAACCTTTGGCTGCTAAATACTCTTTCAGTTTTTTTTTTTTTTAAGTTTGCCACAGTTAAATCTCTGAGTGCCTGTGGAAGGTGGTTAAACATGTTTGCCATACAGAAAACACTTTTACGGATTAGTGCTGTTTTTCATGGTCTCACACACAATCTGTGCGTATATTTATCGCGCCGGTTAAGGTTATCCATATCTGATTGTTTTATATACAGATGCGGGTTTGATTTTACGGACAGCGCAATTTCAAAGATATAGATGGTGGGAGGGTTAAAATTTTATATTTTACAAAGAATGGCTTGCATGAGTCGGTTATTTTTAAGCCGAAAATGGTTCTAATACATCTCTTCTGTGACCTTAATATTAACTCTTTGAGGTTCCCTAGAAGATCACACCAAATCTCAGAAGAGGACAAACTATGCCATGATACGCCGTGAGCTTGGCATCCACCCCCAGAACAGGAGCGATTTTGCAAAGCATATAGGCTGATTTACTGAGTCGCAGCAAAATCCTCCAAATGTGATTTGGCTAAATTCTAGAAACACATGCTCAGCTACTTAGATCTTGCCATCACTAGACCAGCGAGGCGTATATGCTTAACTGTCAAACATCAAAATTCTCTTTGAACCCAATGGAACGCAAAGTGCGAATAGTTCGTGTCAATTGAAACACGTTAAGTGCTGTCCATGCTTGACCAACCGCTTTTGAGATGGTAATGGAAACGACCAACGGAATTATTTAGGTGGGTCACTTAATTAATGCCTGGTATGATAGAATTCCGGTATTTTGATTAATGGTCTTACAAAAATGTTGGTACCTAAAACGGCTGGAAAAGCTGGTAAATACCTTCAAGATTCTTGCTAAGTTTCCACGCTTTGCAATGCCTGTATTTTATTAACCCCCGACGCAAAAAGAGGGGTGTTATAAGTTTTACCGCTGTGTGTGTGTGGGTCTTTCTCTGGCACCGTAGCTCTTAAACGCGTGAACCGATTTGAACGCAGTTTTTTTTCTAATTGAAAAGCTAGTTTCATGGCGATGGTTCTTAGATATTTTTATCAAAATCGGTGCAGCCATTATTATCAGGTAATATTTTTGACTTTTTAAATGTCTTTTTTGCATTGGGGTTTTTTTAAATATTGTATTTAATTTTTATTGGTGATTGAGAAGAAAACGCTGTCTGACGCCGAATAAAATCATGTCAACCGTCTTCTCTATTATGCATCTTTTCTCTTTTATATTTGTCAGGTTTTAACTACTCCATGTATTTCAGTACAGGTTTTATAACAAAGATCATTCATTCATTAAGTACTCGTTTTTAAACATAAAAAGTCTCTAAGAAAAAACTTACTAAAATAAACAGAATAAATTAAAATTACTACGGCCCAATAAAACTAAAAACGTCAAATTATTTCTGCTTTAAAACGTCAAAAGGGACTGCTGAAACTGAAGAAAGAAATAAAATTCTTTATAAAGCCGGAATATAAATATCCAGCCAAGTGGGCCAAGCAGAATAGGTAACTGGTTTCATAGTTCTGATGAGTATTTATAGCGTACCTACTGTACAGTATTGATTATTATTTAGCGGGCGCAAAAATAAGCTATATTTTGCAAAAAATCTCGAAGAAAAAAGATTGATAGAACAGGGTTATTTCCATACGGTTGGTACAGTCGGCATCAGAAGTAGATTAACACTACTTAAAGTTTCAAGCAGGTTTTATAATAAAAACTTGTTACGTATTACTCCTTACTAACAAGGTATTAAAGAGTAAGGAATATTTTAAAGAATAATCTTCTGAAACATTAAAAATAATAGCTGGAGTCCTGTACATCAAATGATTAAAATTCCGAAATGTTAAACTACTTCTGTTACTGACCGTACCAAAAATACTCATATCTTAAAAAACTATTTACTTAACCATCCAGACGGATAGACGGAAAGTCAGAAAGATGGACTGGATGGGTTCTGTGGTTCTGTATTGGATAATTAAGGGTATCATTTGCCAACGGAACTCCAAAAATTTTATACAAAAAGTTAACATAATGAGAGAAAAGGCTATCTGAAATTTCAATGGATGTTTAAGATGGCGTAATCCTATTGTGTGGATCGTCCCAGCGGATTTATTCAAGTTTAATATGTACAAAGTGACTTGGAATGGAAAAAAATCCTTTTATTTTACAACAATACGTCTGAAATTGTTAGAATTTTCGCTTTTTAGGAATGAGAGTAGGGTGATTGTATAGAGGGTAACGGTCAAAATGAACAATAAATGCTACAAAATAAAGATCCCTACCCCTAATGTAAGGAACCTTTAGGCTACGAACAAAATGACAGTGGTTGGCTTAGTGGCTAAACGCTAGCACGTCACCTATCGAATAGCAAACTGAAACGAAAGTTCTAGAATTTTTGCAACCAGCCGCACTGCGCGCTTCGCACCTCGCTAGTTGCCAAGCGGGTATAGAAGTAGCTAGCCTCTATGTGCTAAGCAAGCCAACTATCAGTGCGTACGTTACCATAGTCTACCTAGACGTTCCATCAGTAACAGCGTTAATGAAGGAGTGAAAAATGTATTGCTTTGACATTGCCAAAAGTTGCTGTCTTCTTCTTCGTGTCGCTATCATGTCAATTTTTATATTTTGTTACTCGTAGCCCAGGACTTCACCACTTCTACGGCGTCGTCGGTGGCAGCGCAGAGGTCATTTGGGCTACATGTTTTTGGGCTAAGAGGGCAGGATAGGACGTGGAGCATAGTTTGTGACACAGCTGCACAACCAAGCCCCGCTGCTGTTTCATTGCGGTAGCCCCACTTAACGTGCGTCGAGTTACATCTTAATACTTGAGTCCGAAAACGGATCAAGGATTTAGTAGTTGTAAGAACACGAAACTCTTTGAAAGGAACTGCTACTTGTCTAGGCCCTCGTTATCAACTTTCTTTTACATTTCCAATTATTGGCTCTGTTCCTTGGGAAGATACATTAAGCGATTATCCTACATTTTAAATTGTGAGGTTGTCCGATGTAGCATACAATTTATTAAGTAGATTGAAAAAATGAAAAATGTTTATTTGTCTCAAAAGCAGTTACATGGATTATAAATGAGACATCCCCAGTAAGTAATTGAAAATACTTGTGTTGGGGATATCTCGCTCTTTCCCTTAGTTAGTAATAAAATTGACAGATTGATACGATTTAAAACTCATCTTAAGAAAAGAATTGGTAGGAAATATATTCTGTCAAAATCAAATCAAAATCAAAATATATTTATTGACATAAAAACATTGTACACGGTTTATTGGATTCTCTGACTCCTGCGATAGTTGAAACTGTGTTGCAGGAGCCAGTGTCCTCCCCTAATAAAATGATGTATTTGTTTTATGACAAAAAAAAAAAGCTAACAAACGAAAACTTCTGCTTTGAAAAAAAATACAAAATAATAATATATAAAAACTAAATGAACCACATGAGAGAGAATATTTAACTAAAGCGCAAGTGTTTGTTTACGTGTGTGTGCATGAGTATGGTGTATTATGTATGTGAGTATGTATGTGTGCATGAGTATGGTGTATTTATGTATGTGAGTATGTATGTGTGCATGAGTATGGTGTATTTATGTATGTGAGTCTGTATGTGTGTTTAGGCTTCAATGAATTGTTTGAAAGAGGTACTCTCCCAAGCCAGCGACACATAACCTTAAATATAAAGACTTTACTTGTTTAGGTCAATCCTAAATGAAACGCTTGAGTTAAGTAACTAATAAAGTAAATCCTTTTTGTACAATTTGCTTATAAAATCTTTTTTTATTTCTCATTTTCCTTTTCCTTAGAAATCACAATTATCGTAGCAAATTACTACAAAATCCTTTTCCCCGAAATATTCTTTCCTCTTTTTCTTCGCATCCAAGAAAACTAATTTGTCGTTTCTGACCGTCTCTTGTTGCAATAAGCTCGACGATTTTTTTTAAAGAAGTTTCCTTCTGTCTTCGTTTTCATTTATTATCTTGTTAAAATTGATAAGGCTTACTCACAGACGATTTAGCTGACAGACGGTTTGCTCTGCTTTCTTTTATTTGCCAATTTAGCTTTTATTAAATTTAGAAAATGGTGTCTTGTTACACCCTTTATTTATTCACACTTATAATGTTAACATAAAAAATAGTGATGGACTGTACTACATAACTTTATTGTAATCTCCAAAGGTCTAGGCAGACTTGTACCCATTAGTACACCTACATTTAGCCAGTTATGTTGAAGTCCCATATAATAAGGGGCGAGCCTATTGGCTTTAACCAGCATCAATCCAGACTCCGTGGCTGCTACTGAGTTATTCCTGATGGATAAACCCAATAACACTTTGCCCGACCCGGGAATCGAACCCAGGACCTCATGCTCAGCAGTCGCGCTTGCGACCACTAGACCAACAAGGCAGACCCGAATTACAGTTTAGTTGAATACCTATAACAAGACCGTATTCAAAACATTTTCAAATCAGCAGTTTATCACGTACAAAAACTACATGCCTATCTCTACAAAAAATCTATTAAGTTTATAATTAAACTAGTTTCCCGTGGCTTCGCTAGCGTTTTGATCGAAAATATGATATCTATATATAACTTGGGAATAATGTAGCCTATTAGTGAAAAAAATTTCAAAATCGGTTCAGTAGATCCAGAGATTACCCCATACAACCTCACAAACTCATAAACTTTACCTATAAACATATAATATTAGTATAGTATAAATGGGCCATAAATAAATAAATTAATAGTTTTGTTGTAAATGTTTTACAACCAATAGAGAATAGTTTAAATGACAATTACTTTATAAAATAAGGCAGCTATCTACTTAATTCTATACAATATTAATTTGCACCGCACTGTTTCTATGCTAAGCTGGGAGAGGAATTCCGTGCAATTCGCATGAATTTAGATAATGCCATTACCAATAGATTCCAACTAGATTATACTGTTATATGTATAGCTAGGAATACGTAAACTGCAATTACAGAGTCGTGTTGATTTACGTCAATCAGTAAATAACCGGAACATTGCGGTCGCTCTATTGATTGAAAAATATTCTCCCATCACACATTAAGGCAATGCTTTTACAGTCCCTAATCTTCCCCATAATTGACTATGGCGATGTGTGCTACTACGACCTGAATGCAGATCTCCTCAACAAACTTGACCAACTTTTTAATAACTGCATTCGATTCGTCTTCAATCTCCGCAAGTATGATCATGTATCTGCGCATCGATCGCTTTTGAGGTTACCCATCCGACAGCGCAGAGCATTGAGGGCCTTGACAACCCTGTTTTCTCTTCTTCACAAACCTACTTCTCCTTCTTAGATAGGAAAAACAGGGTTGTCAAGGCCCTCAATGCTCTGCGCTGTCGGATGGGTAACCTCAAAAGCGATCGATGCGCAGATACATGATCATACTTGCGGAGATTGAAGACGAATCGAATGCAGTTATTAAAAAGTTGGTCAAGTTTATTGAGGAGATCTGCATTCAGGTCGTACGAGTAGTAGCACACATCACCATAGTCAATTATGGGGAAGATTAGGGACTGTACAAGCATTGCCTTAATGTGTGATGGGAGAATATTTTTCAACCGATAGAGCGACCGCATGACGTTCCGGTTATTTACTAATTGATGTAAATCAACACGACTCTGTAGTTGCAGTTTACGTATTTCTAGCTATACCTACATATAACAGTATAATCTAGTTGGAATCAGATGACTGTCAGATGACTTCTAATTGTCAATACTAATGCTCTGCGCACAGCAAGAATCTTCGTTCCGCTAATAATTGTCTTCTACGATGTCCTTCTCACCGCTCTGGTTTTATAAAATCTTCTTTCTTTGTCCAGGCGGTCTTTCTTTGGAATGCGCTCCCTCAGAGTATCAGGACGGTGACCAGTCGGTTCACTTTCAAAGTGAAAGCTTGAGAACATATACGCAAGAAGTTGGCAGATTCGTCTCAGAACTAAGTTTTGGTAGTTTTTCTTGTATAACTCTCTTAACTTTATATATTTTGTTATATGTACGTATATATGTATTTATTCTTATATGTTTTAGTTATAAATATTTTCTAGTCTTTTTTTCTGTTATTGCACCTTCTGTGTATTGTCTCTGCATCACCCTAAGGTAGACTGGTAGAAAATGCCCAAGGCATTAAGTCCGCCTTTGTACAGTTTTTTTTACTTGTGCATAAAGTTTTAATAAATAAATACATAAATACGCATTTCAGAATCTAAGCACCAGTATAAGATTCACGGTCAAGAAGATATGCTTTAATCACTACTGTTAGCAAAATGGCTATTACTGTTACTGGATAATAGTTAGTTTAAGTTGTTTATATTACATCTCAGACATTTTGTAATTTGTTTGACTACCAACGGTGAAAATCAGAACCAATACCAGTATTGAATGTAACCTTCTCGAAGCTAGAAATATTAACTCGAAAGCCTCTAGAAACAGATTAAAATGACCATTTGATCAATCACCAACAATTCGTTAGTCGTACATATCTTTATCTAACAATTTATTGATGAAGTCCAATATGACATGATAAGCCACCCAAGGTCAGCTATGTTTGAAACTTAAAAATATAAAGGCGCAATTTAGATTCTTTTGATGCAGTGAGGCACAACAATCTGTAATTGGGAACTTTCAAATTCCTGCCTTCTATGTATCGTCGGCCTACCATCGATCAAGGTTTCCGGCGTCCGGTAATTGGCTGTCGGTCAGTTAAGCACTTGATATGGCCTCTTAGGAATATTCATGAACGATGTAATACTCGTAATATTCCACTGTAAAGCTGAAAGTAGCAGCAATTACTGCTGAAAAGGCTGCCCCTACATACGAACTGTAGTTCGTGGGTCCGGACCCCGGCAGGCGCATTACTTTGTGTAATTTATTTCATCACCACTGCTCTCAAAAACGGTGAAGAAAAACAACGTGAGGAAACCGGCATGTCATAGAACCAAAAATTCGAAGACATGTGACATCTACCAACTCGCATTGGGCCGGCGGCGTGGTGGATTATAGCCCATTCCCTCTCATAGAGAGGAGGCCGTGTGTCCCAGCAGTGGGAACATTATAGGCTGATTATGCAATTGTTTTTTCGGGTGCTAGTTACAAGAAACGCTTTTTCTAAAACATCCTCACAATATTTTCACTTTTAACTGCTTCAAAAGACTTTAAGGAAACTTGGTATTTTTTGTGCAGAACTACCTGCCACTATTCGGTACAGTCCAAAAAGCCTAGCCACTTATAAAAACAGGTCATGTTTGTGCAATCAGTCTGATAATGTTGGTCTTGTTTAATTACATACCAATGTTTATTTACTCTGGCCTGTTGTTTTACTGCTAGAGGAAAAATTTAACAACATACGTGAACAAACAAATAAAGAGTATTGTTGCGTTCCGAATTTCGGATCAAAGGACCAACAATGTATTTTTAAGTTTTTTTTTGTTTATCGCCAGCCTGTTATTTTTCTACTGCATTTATTTAATGAACAGGTGTTCAAAATTAACACCATGTTTTTGCTAACATATTTTGGTGTGACGTTTCCTTAAAATTTGGTCGTTAATTGTGCAGCTTGCTTCAACATTCCACTAAATAAAATAATTTGAGTTGAAATTAGACTTACACAACAACAAAAAAATCCATTTATTTTCAAGCTAATTTGGCCCATAGATATATACCTTACAGAGTAGCTGACATATGATAAAAAACAAATTGTGTCAGTAAATAGAACCTTAAAACTACGTAAGTTACATTTCACTTATGCACTATATTAATTACTGTGCGACCGTGTGTCACTTAAACTAATATAATTACTCTTTACTTTGTACATTGGTTTTTACAAACACTTTTTCACGTCAAAATAAATTACATAAGCCGTATTTTTACAATACGAGACAAACTTTAGGCCGAGCTAAACCATCGATCCAGTTCTTGCATTTCGCGCTTTATTTCGACAAAAGTAAATACATTAAAAACCTGAAAGCATGTTCTTCACCCTCTGTTTAAACGGGTCCATTCAATATTCGTCATTCTACTAATTGAAATGTTTAATCTAGCACATATCTGCCAATCACATTCAATCGAGTCGACGAATATCGAAGTGGTCACCAGATGTCTAAATTATCAGCACCAACCTCATCGAGGAACCACGTAAACCGATTTGGTTGTCGATTTATGTAACATTTTGCAGAATATGGGAACATTTTGCACATCCATCGTTTGTAGAAGCACTTAGAAGTAGTTTCCTTTTGAAAGTGCTCGTTCGGGTAAGTACGTTCTTACTAGGAGGGTGCTATTTAAATATTTGAATTTAAAATTATCTGTCAATAAGAGAGTTATGCTTGGCAAAGAGTTGTTGATGTCAGGCACATGTGAATTCTATTCATAGATAAGAAGCCTCTATCCTAGCAGTAAAAAGGTTACAAGCTGATTATACTGACGCAACTGTGAAATATTTAAAAAATAACATTTCATATTAAAAATCCACTTAAATCCGCAGATTGTGAAACTTTTCACAGTTTTTAGAGCCTTCAAAATTTGAAAAACTGTCTTCTCGAGTGTTGGTTAACAAATATGCAGGTAGTTCAGCCGAGAACAAATTAAAACACAAACGTTTCTTTAAACGATTTACATGGAAATGACAAAACAAAAAAATAAACAACAGAAATGTCGTATTTTCATAAAAAAACATTATGTACAGAATGACTTTAAATAAATAAGAATGCGAGTGCCTACTGAAGGAAGTATTTTGTGAACATAGCTGAAATAAGCGGGAAGCGAGTACTGCAGGTACAGTCGGCTACATATTGTTTTTTCTCTGTATTATTTTTTAATATAATGTGCTAAAGAAAAATGATCTCAGAAAGTTCTTTGAAAAAATCAGAGGCTTTGGAAGAAACAACTTATGGTTTATCTATACCTGAATATTGGAAAAATGAATGATGTATGAGCTTTTTATCCTGCCGTAGTTTAACTAGATTAATCACAATGGGAATCAATTAAAAAATCGTATCTTTTTACGTAACTCTTTATAAAATTCAGAAAAATCTACAAGTATAGTGAACATTTTATATTTAGACAAACCGAACATAACATTGCACCTGTAATCCCCGAAGGGTTAGGCAGAGCTGTACCCAATAATAATACACCCACATTTTGCCAGTTTTAAATCCAATGTAATAGGGGGCGAGCCGATTACCATAAAATGGGCACACATGCAGACGCCGTGAGAAAACTCCTGATGGAAAAAAACCCGTTATGCGGTTTTTCGGTCCGAGTGTCGTCTTAGGGGCACTATGAAAAAAACACATAAAAAAAAAAAAAAAAAAAGTTGAAAAGTAAGGAGAAATTTTTTTAAGTCCCAAAAATTTTTTTTACCAAATTTTTTTTTTTGTTTTCTGCGCGGCTCATGGTGCCTATAAGCGTATGGTACCAATTCGAAAAAAAAAAAAAAAACGAAAAAATTTCTAAGTCCCGCGCCCCTAAGGCTACACTCAAACCGGTTTTTCGCCCCGGGAATCGAACCCAGGACCTCATACTCAATAGTCGCGCTTGCGATCACTCGACCAACGAGGCAGTACATATTTAGAGTTTGAAGCAATAGGGCTTCACCTCTAAATACAGGGTGTAATAGGACCCTTCACGAAACCGTCAACCAAGCATTATGAATAAAACGAGGGTCATGGAGGTGTTTAAAGTAAAAATCTTACATTAAAAACATGAATTTAAAAAAAACTTGTAAAAAAGTTGGAACTTTGACCCCCAATATCTCCGTAACTAGAAGGTTCCCAGATATGGTCTAGAACAAAAAAATGATCGCAATGACGGGCAGATCAAGTGCCTTTCGGCTTCGTGAAGGGTCTTGTTACACCATTTATACAAACGAAATGCACAGAAATTTTTACAACAATCTTGAAATTATATCACCAACAACTTTGTATTTTCAGAAAACAACACATTTTGCACGCGAAAGCATCGTAACAACACATCGCATCGTATTAGAAGAATTTCTCTGCCTAATTTAAAAATGTTCAGACAAAATTGCTCCCAAGTGTACAACAGTATGTTTCTCATAAGAAATTCTTTTTGATTTATTCCACTGGCTCGCTGGAAACAAGGAAGCGGGAAGTACACTGTCTGTCAAAATAATAGGCCTGGTTTCTTTTACAGATAATATTATTGTTGTTGTCTTTAGGATAAGTTGCTTGAGATGAATATAAAAGTTTACTTTTTAGCTTTAGAGGTTTCTTGGGAAAGGTTCTTGACCTTTGAGAGGTTTATGATCTACGCAGACGTGATTTTTCTTTTGTATCAAAACTTAGCTTTTTATTTTTCACCATTGTTGTATTGTAAATACAGTAGTTTTATTTACGTCGTATCTTCTAAAAATATTATTTCACTTTAACATAGTTATAGCCCATAGAATGGAATAGCGTTTACTTTATTGTACACCAAATTTGATACACAACTGTTTTACAATATTGTTAATTCAATAGTTACAAAACCAACGACCAGTGCCCCGTATTACCCCTGGATCGAAATAAGCTGAAGTCATGGGGTGAAGCCTTTGCCCAGCAATGGGATGTCGCAGGCTAACAGTATCAGTATCAGCAATGGTTGCAATATGCTTAAGGTAAACCTTAAACCAAACACTTTTACATAAAATATTTATTTATCACAGCCGTTTTCAATTGTTATAATATTGTTTAAACTTAAACGTAACATTACGCCTGTAATCCTCGACGGGTTAGGCAGAGGTGTACCTAATAGTACACCCAAACTTCGCTATATTTGTTATATTGAAGTACAGTTAGTAGGCACCCCGTTGCGTGGACTCGTGATTCTATTGTAGTAGGGGGCGAGCCTATTACCATCAACCGGGCACAGATTCAGACTCCGTGGCGTTATCTATACTCTTAATATTATAGGGAGGTAAAATTTGTTTGTAAGTTTGTATGTATGGGGTAATCTCTGGATCTACAGAACCGATTTTGAAAATTCTTTCACTAATAGGAAGCTACATTATCCCCGAGTGCCATAAGCTATATTTACAACGTGCTCGTAGGATAATCTCCGGCAAAAACGCGATCGAAGCCGCGGGCACCAGCTAGTCATGTCCAAAGTGTGATGTTAAACCAGTTTTCAAATAATGAAAGAATGGGTTAAGGAAATATTCATAGCCCACACAACATAATGACTATGTGAAAGACTTTGAGATTAAATAGACCTTTGTAAACAATAAACTAACAGCTTTAAAGCACTACTTACTCAAACTATCTCCATAAGGTCGCCAAACCAAAACATCCTTTACAATAAACTTGGAACTCTGCTTATCCCTCTTTTAGACTGAAACAATAGGGCTTCAGAAGGACTGTAGAGCCCTTACGCCGGAGCAAGAGTGAATACTGCATTGTTACTTCCCTCCCGCTCTCGTCAAGGGTCTTCGTATATCTCCATCCTGCTCTCACACGCTTATTACGTAGACTTTTGTATTCGGGACACGTAGTTTTATTATTTAATTATGTGTTATGAACTTTTCTGCTGGTTCTGTGAGGAAAGTAGCGTGAAGATATGATATGACTGAGATTAGGCAGTATTGATATTTTACTAAGGAACTTGTTTTTAACTAGCTGTGCCCCGCGACCTATGTCCGCGTGAATTTTTTTATAAAAATATTATTTCTCTATTTCAATCAAATTTGTTAACAATTTCAAGTTTTTTTTGTAAGCATCCCTAATCCTTTTTACATATTTATTTATTCATAAAGGTCTAACAACAGCTTCTGTGTACAATATTATCCTAAGTAAAGGTTCCACAGTCTTGGACTTGCACAGTCGCCAATTACTGGTCAACCAGCATTCACAAAAATAAGTGATAACATGAAATAATATAAAATTAAAACGAGTGGCTCTTGAAATGAAATACAACGAAACTAAAAACAACTTAACAATTTAACAAAGACTTTACTTAAATAATAGTAGCCTAAGTTACGACTTATATTACCATCAGCTATCTGCAAAAGTAAAACTCCCGGCAAATTAGGTCCAGCCGTTTCGGAGATTAGCCGGAACAAACAGACGGAGGCAGACCAAATTTTTGTTATAAGCACTGAAATTATAAAATTTCGTATGCATTCAGTAAAAAGCTGTTATTACTTCAATCGTATTTATTTGTATAGATTAACAATTAATATAACTAACCGCACCTAACTTTAGTTCTAAAAACAAATCGACCCGCATTCAAATTTCTCTTATTACAAAATTTGGAACATTAAGACTAGGTGGACGCAATTAACTGCAGCAACGAGAAATTGTGAGTTGGCTCATTTTGGCAGAAGTAAGTCCTGTCTCCTGCATTTCTTTTGCATTTCGTTAAAAGATTTTACCTTCAAACAAACCTAGGAGATTACTTATTTTAAACATTTTTTATTTTATTTTAAAGTCTACTAAAAGATTAAAAATACTCGTTCCACATTATATTTTATAACATGATTTTAAGAATGTATTCATAGCTATGCATGATACAAATTTTGCTAGTTGCAAACAATTTAATTAAAATGCTATATTTTCGATCCGAAAATCGACGTATTTACCGCAAGCTCGTGCTAGGTCGTGCTGGTTCACATGAAGCGACCTTTTACGTCAGTCAAGCTTAGATCAATGGTAACTTAATCTTATCCAGGAAATACAAGTAACTGTAGACTTCCCTGAAAACAGTTTTTTTGTTTGACTTGCCAAGTTGAAAATTAAACGTTGCCAGCTAATGAGTACGACGGAGTTTCTATTAGTAGAGCGAAATCTGGCGGTAGGCCAACGCGATAGCTTTGTCAAGGGACGGAGAAAAGATTGGAAAGTGTTTGCCGAAGAAACTAAGTTTTGAAAGCAAACAATGAAATTATAGGCAAACAATAACTTGAATTAATCAATGAATTCGTAAGAACTATTAAATATTTCAACCCCTTTAGGGGATGCATTTAAAAAACCTTTGTTTATAAGTGAATTTATGTAAATCTGATGTTAGGCGTGTGATTATGATGATCTTCGAAATGATCTGATTTTATGAGTAGAAAATTTAAAAAGTAACAAAGGTACACTTACTTTTTAGTAAACCATAAGCGGTGATAATAATAAAACCAGGCTGTAAGTAAGCGAAAATAAAGAAGTGTTCGTAAGAAGGTCTGTAATTACTGTTAATTGTTTTAAATGCTACTACCAATACTAACAGCTGATAGGTTAAAGGCGCGCGCGCGAATTTCATACGGCTGTTGTGTTATTGTGACAAAAGTGAATGAGTATAAAAACAAATGTTTCTTTAGGAAAGTTGTTTGTTATCATGAGTACAACCACGTGAATAAATATCGGTCACTAATAACCAGTCACCCTATATAATATCTAAGTTGACAGGAATATACATAAGTTTGAATGTGATATGAACGCTGGTAACTATATCCCTCAAATTAATATCATGCTCAAATCTCAAGCCAAAACTGTAAACAGAACTCACAACAAGTTGACAACCTACCACTCCCATCATACGTCACTCAAAGTTAGATTCGCTGCCTCCCGTCCAACTCAAAGTACATCTTATTGGCCAGTGAATAAAGCTTGAAATACATAAATTCAAATTCAATTAAAACTGGCACTTTATACAAGATCCGTTTCCGAGGGATGAGACGCAAAAGTTTTATATTGGCTTAGCCGACTAGCGGTTGTGACGGATGTAGAGGTACATTTACTGGAAGTGAATGGATTTAATGTTTTTACAGATAATATTGGAATTTGTTATAATTTTAACAACAATGATTAGTGAATTTGAATGAATTTTTATGTAATTGTTTTTTAACAACAGATGAATTTGAATTTAAATTTTAGTTATGAATTTCTTTTTTAATGAATAATTATTGAATATTGATGCTTATTTGTTATTATATGATCTGACGGTCAAAAGGTTAATCTGACTGCTTGGTGTTCGCAAGTTTGTAACCTGATAGTAAGCTCTTGTGAATGGTATCTCGCAGGTCAACCTAGGAGGTTGCCGTCTGCTTAACCGGACTATCCTGTGAGTGTCTCTAGTGTAAAGTCTCCAGCCAAGGGCTAAAAAACTTAGCGTCTACATGCTAAAGGCACCCTGTGGGGTACGAGCTTCGGCTTAGGGAACTGGATTGGTACAAGATCCTTATTCAGGGACCAATTTAAATCTACAGGCTCAGCAACGGGGGCTGGCTCGAACAAGGATCGGGGGCAAGCAGCTGGCAGAGACTATTTATGTATTTGTGCCCGACATGGCACTATTATAGTCAGTCTATAGCGTTCTTACTGCTGAAACACAGGCCCCATTTGATAACTCTACCTACACCTTCAGCGTATACAAGCGTGATGACACGTTACTTTTAAAAGTCTTATCTAATAAGGGTTTTTGTATTTATATCGAAGGAATATTCGAGATCTTTTCTTCGTATTATTAGAAGAAAATATCTTATTATCAGTAACTGAAGATTGCACTTGTAAATGATATTGAAGAGGATTGATTATTTTGCTCATTACTAGTTTTAGTTCTAGATATTAATTATTTGTGTGGCTTTATTCGCTAATTCATGTTGATGTATTTTTTTCTGCTAGACTATGTTTTTGTTTTTTGGTTTGAATAGGTATTTACAATATTAATGCTGGTTATTCAATTTTATTTAATACTAGCGACTCGCCCCGGCTTCGCACGGGTGCAGTGCTATACATATAAACCTTCCTTTTGAATCACTCTATCTATTAAAACAAAAACCGCATCAAAATCCGTTGCGTAGTTTTAATGATGCATACATAGGGACAGACAGCCGGAAGCGACTTTGTTTTATACTATGTAGTAACTAACTTTTGCCCGCGGCTTTGCTCGCGTTAATTTAGAATTTGTCTATTAAACTCTTAATATACTACTAAAGTTTCTATAATAATATAATTAAATCATGATTCGAAAGACACGTGGCACCATCTATTATCTCAAGAACGTTATTGTTGTTTCCTCGGGAACAGTACTTTTTTTCGGGATGAAAGGTAACCTATGTCCGTTTCTGTACACCTGACAACGTATATGCTGAATTTCAGGATGATCGGTTGAATTGTATAGTGCCAGCAATTTATTATTTTAGGTTCAAATAAAATCACTATAATCAGTGTTTTTTTGCTTAGATATCTCAGGTTAGACGTACTGAACGCTGTGTGAAAATTTGACCAACTAATTTAATGGGACCATAGATACAGACTATAAATAGAACTTAAATAATTCTAAAAAGAAGACTAAAAGTAAGTACCTACATAATAAATAAAATAAAAAATAATAATAAAATATAAGTTAGGAAGGATAGGATTCCACAATAAACATAGAGTAAATGACAGCGCAGCGTGACGGTTGACAGAGGAGAATATAAGAAAAAAAAACGTGTTGCGCCGACCCCAAGTACGATGGGACAAGAGCTAATGAGATAAGATAATGATAATTCTACAATATTTAAAGCATTTTTATCGTAATCTTTAATATTGCTAAAACTAGAAACACAAGTAGTAATTTATTCTGCAAGAAAATAGATCGAAAGAGACCGTGATATTATTCATATTTATTTTATGAAAAAATAAATATTCCAGTCACTTCCTGCAACTCTATACTGGCAACTGAAAAAAAGATGCCCGTGAATAAAAGCAGAGATTTCAGTAATGCCAAGTGGAATACTGGGGACGTACTTTTCAGAACCGCTGAATTGTTTTCTTTTTTTTTTGTGAAATTTAATGTTGCGGCGTATTTCAGTTTCAGGATTTTAAAAGACTACGCTTTTTGTGTACTTAATTTGAATACACTGTGTATTTAAGGGTTTTTACTGGGGAAATAGGTAGATAGGGAAAACTAGTTATTCAGTGAAATATAGGTAAGGTATTAAATAGAAATACTAGATACCTTTGTGCAGAAAGGTTCATTCTATCACAAGGGACTTTAGTTCTGTGTTTTCCCACCGGCACAGATAAGTTGGTTGATTTGTACGCTTTGATGGTGATTACGACTGGTCTATGCCTTTTGGTAGGTGTTTTCAAAAGTAACAACAATTAATTCTTATTTCAATTTATTTAATTAATTAAAAAGATAAACATTGAGAGAGGAATAACCTAATTAACAGAAGGTAAATTAAATTCGTCGAAACTTTTTGGCCCAGTTCTAAAAATTGCGAATTGCGAATTGCTTCATTCTTTATTCTCAAAGTTAAATCAAAATCTTTATAATTATTTACATTTTCGTATAAATAACTCCAAGTTATTTAAAGCTGAACAAACAAAGTGAAATCAAAAAGGCTATGGAATTTTCATGAACACACATTTTCAGCATAAAATATTCCGTTCAGATCAAATAAAGGCATTCTCAATGTTTTAAATATTATTCACGTATACATGATATCACGTCTGTGTTCCCGGGATACGTAAACAAAGGTATATATACAGCGTATTACAAAAAGGGTATAGTCATACTTCAAGGTGTGCTACAGACCATCAAACTGACCCACTTTTTCCATGGGACCAACATGGTGATCGCAAAAAAATAATCAGCTGCCCCATACATTTTGGGTCAAATAGATTAGAATAATTTGTGTATGGGGGAGCCGATATGATATACCCCTTCTGTTCCATGCCGTTTATTGTATTATGATAGACGCTAACCTATTTCTAGTAACTGGGGACAAAACTAGACTCCACGCTGCTAAAAATTGAACTATACTAGGGTCGGCTTTTAGTCTTACAGTCTTACTGAACCCAGCTGAATACCAGTATTTTTCAGGGAGCGACTGCCTATCCAACCTTTACAACCCATTTAATTGAAGATACTTTGGTCTTACAAGGTATACCTCGTAAGACCGAGTGTCAGAATTTCTGGCTTCGAATTACTAAAGCAAAAAAAGGGTTCAAACCGATGCCCTCACGCTCAACAGACGCTGTTACGGCTATTTGACCTACAAGACTAAAATCAACACCACAAGAATCTGTGGACTTCATAAATAATTTTTTCGTTAATCTGGGCACTAAATTGTCAAATAATATTCTACAAAGGTTACAACTTACGGAAAGTGATCTTGTGCACAAAAATAAGTCTACAGATAGTCCTATGAACTCATTTATGTTATGGGAGACATATGAAGCTGAGGTACATAAAACAATTTTGTCACTAAAAAATACGAAGTCTACTGGATGGGATGGAATATCCGCTGAGTTTATAAAAAAAACTTCCAAATTTGTCATTACACCCTTAACACATATATTTAATTTGTGTTTTTCGTTAGGGAAGTTTCCAAACGTACTGAAGGACTCGTTAGTTATACCTGTATTTAAATCGGGGGAAAGAGATAGTATCACAAATTATCGTCCGATATCACTTTTGCCCACCTTGGCTAAAATTCTTGAAAAAATTATAAATAACCGGCTAATTAGTTATCTAGATAAAAATGATATTCTTTCTAAAAATCAGTTTGGATTTAGGAAGAAAAAATCGACCATAGATGCAGTTGAAAACTTTGTTACAACTGTAGCTGACAACCTTGACTGTAAGAAAAAATGCCTTGGTGTCTTTCTAGATTTAGCCAAGGCATTTGATACGGTCTCAATTCCCCTACTCATGTGCAAATTGGAGGCCATAGGTATTCGAGGTATGCCACTTAATCTATTCCAGGACTACCTTACAAACAGGTCACAGACTGTTAAAATAGATAAATTTTATAGCTCTAAAAAACCTATTAATTTCGGTGTTCCGCAGGGGTCAGTGCTTGGACCCACTTTGTTTCTGATTTATGTAAATAGTCTTTGTAATATTGAAATAGCTGACGCTAAGGTGACTACTTTCGCTGATGATACAGTAATTTTATTCCAACAGTCTACATGGGACGGCGTCAAATTGTCAGCTGAGCATGGACTTCAAAAGATAATTAAATGGCTTGATTACAACCTACTTACCTTGAATCTTTTAAAAACAAAATATATAACTTTTAGTATAAAAAATAATTCACAACCTCCTTCAGATTTCACCTTGAAAGCTCATTGTTCTAATTGTGTGAATATTAATAATTGCGATTGTTCATTGTTATCTTCAACCAATAGTACTAAATATCTTGGCATCGAAATCGACAAAAACTTAAATTGGAAACAGCATTTTAGTAATTTAAAATCTCGAATACGCAAACTTATACCAATTTTCAAAAAAGTAAGAAATTTAAAAGATAAAACCACTAATAGAACTGTTTATTTCACGCTGTGTAGATCAATACTTTCTTACGGCATCTCTGCTTGGGGTGGTGCTAAGAAAAGTAATATCATAAAAATAGAAAGGGTACACCGATGTATTCTGAAAGTTATTAATTTCAAAGGATTTAGGTATCCAACGACTGCACTATACAAAGAATTCGAAGTCCTAAACGTTCGTCAACTTTTTATACAAAATATAGTTTTAAAACAGCATATCCGTGAAAAACCGTCTAATAAATCTATCAGAAGAGCACATGATGTTTACGTTGTCCCGGCATGTAAAACAACATTTGCCCAAAGTTTCTCTTTTTTCCTGGCTCCGTTATTGTACAATCGTGTCAGCAGAATAAAACCCCTGAAAGATATGAATAGTTATGTTTGTAGAAAGGCACTGGATGAGTTTCTGCGTAAATTGGACTACGAACAGACTGAAAAATTCGTAAAGGTATGTATATAAGATTATACTATTATTTATTTTGTACCCAGTATAAGTATATATATATATGTTCAAACGTGGAAATGTATAATCTAAATTATATCCACGTTATAAGGAATAATATAAATATGTATACATTCGTTTAATATATATGTATATATAAGTAACACAAACACAACACACATATCCAAAATATACGTTTTATTACTAAATTATATCTACATTTCCTACATTTAAATCTAAAATACGTTTTTATTTTTTACGCATCATGCTTGTCTAATTATTTTGCATATACTACTTGTTTACGTTAAACTTGTTACTCGTCATCGACGTCTATTTCTCATTGTATGAAAAAACTATTAGCGAAAATGTGTTTTATGTTCATTACGATACGATTGAAACTTTATCATCGAACGAGAATCTTACCTTGCCGTAACACAGTTTTAACTAGCGCGGAAGGTAAAGAACTTTTTTGATGTATACCGTCAATGGACATTATCAATCGTTTTATGCTATTAGTAATGTACGTTTATTTACATAGTTATAATGGCATTTTGTTTTACTTAATAATCGTTATTTAGACAGCGATTTTTGATCCTACTGTGTAAGTACTTATTTTGTGAAAGTGTACTTTATAAACTTAGTGAGTGTACATTAAGAACTTAGAACTTAGACTGTATCTAAATGCACAAATAAATTCTAAGACTGAAAAATGATATGTCTTTAACAATACAAAGGCAGGTTTAAAAAGCTAACCGGATGAAGGCAGCCGCTTTCGAGCCTTTGAGCTGTCTGTGATCCCCTTGAGTGCAGTTCCAGAGCTATGCGACTTCGTAGTATAGTAATGCAGTAATATTAATTTCGATAAAAGCGTTCTTCTGGTTTTAAACTGAAAATGTATATGCTAGTTGTTTAAATGCAGCTTTACGAATTGAACACAATATTTTTTGTGTATTCCTAAAAGGTTTTGGGAATCTATTCTTTTCAGAATCATCCATTATCCATTTAACTTTTTTTTTCAGTTACTTTTCTATTGTTAACGTAATTAGTTACTTGAGTATACAGGCTGTCGCTTTGTATCCTGGTCAAATTCAAGGAGATATCTATACTAGTGATTCTAGAGCCGAATAAATTTCTTTAAAAACGTTCTTCTGGTTTTAAAGTGAAAATGTGTAAAACAGTTTGTTTAAATGCAGCTTTACGAATTGAACACAATGTTTTTTGTGTATTTCTAAAAAGTTTTGTGAATCTATTCTTTTGGTAGTAGTAACTTTTCTATTGGTAATGAAATTAGTTACTTGAGTATAGAATAGTATACAACAATCTTTGTTTATTGTTGTATAAAGTTTTACACATTCTGTTTCTAAGGCTTTGAACAGTCTTGCTAGCAATTTCACACTGTAACGAGTACTACCTGCATAGCCCTACATGTACCTGCTTGCAGCTGGTAATTTTGCATCCGGATCAACATTAACGTGTTGCTTATCAAACCGCAGTTTGCTAGAAATTCCAATAGTAGTATTTCAGTAAACCACTCTGTTTACTTCAATACGGTAGCATAGTGTTGATTAAAATTATGTAAACAATATAACAAAGTAGATAAACCTCCGCTAATATTTGTGTAAACCACCCGTCTATTGTCTGCGACGAGCAAACAATTCATTTGTCAAACAGTTTGATCTTCCTTAAAGGTAGACAATACTAAGGCTGTTCGTTCACCAGACTTAACAAAAATAACCAGTCTTCAACTCAAAATATGAATATCACCACCAGTGTGAACCAGAATGTCACATGAATAGTATTTCAATGGCGGTGCATACCCGACGAATCCAAAACTAGCGTTATGCAACATAACATAACATATAGAGAGGGATTGGGTGTACCTAATTGTACCCCCTCATTTCGCCATTTATGTTCTAGCCGCCCTATGTAACAGGGGGCGAGCCTATTGCCATCAACCGGGCACAAATCCAGATTCCGTGACTGCTACTGAGACATTCCTGATGGAAAAACTCAATTACAGTTTGCCCGATCCGGGAATCGAACCGAAGAATCGGCCACTAGACCCACGAGGCAGTAACGCGTTAAGGTTCCATCAAATGGACAATTCGACGCGCAATTAGTCAATGATATATTAATTACTGTTACATTCTAGTCACTCATTGCTGGTTTGGGCTTTTTACTGGTTACTTTTAAGTACCGTCGTGAACGATAAGCTTTAGATTCAACTATTAACTAAATACATTAATTTAGACAAGCAATAAATTAAGCTGCGTTAATATCTTCCAATTTAGACCGTTTGTTGGATTTAAAGGCGATTAATCTTGTTAGGGAAGTCTGTAATTGGTTCTGACAAGGGAACCCCCTATTCTAATTGGATTACGATCGAATTTTACTGTCGATTTTCCGTTTTTTCGTTTCAAACATTCTATCGGAGATAGAAGAGATTGAATAAAACATTGTAAGCATAATTATAGTACCTACACGTCTACAGTGAGTCGGATAAAGCAAAAACTGTTTGCTATGTTGTATTTTCGTCGAAACCCAAATACGAGTACACTTATAATGTCGCTAACTTTCCTTCACTACTGGATATGACAGTATGACCTAATGCATAATTCTGTTTGTTGAGATGATGTTTTCCTAAAGGTAATTCGTCGACTAAGCCTGGGTTCGTTATAGCAATCTAAATTCGAGCTTTTCTTTGTTTTGATTCTGTCAAGGTTGTCATTAAAGTTAGTGTTGGTAGTATTATGTATTAAATCTATACTAATATTTAAAGACGTAAAATTTGTTTGTAAGTTTGTATGTAGGGGGTAATCTCTGGATCTACTGAACCGATTTTGTTTTTTTTTTCACTAATAGTAAACCCCATTATCCCCGAGTGATACATTATACCATACGCTATATTTACAACGTGCCTGTGGGATAATTTCTGGCCAAAACGTGAGCGAAGTCGCGGGCAACTGCTAGTTATGGATATAACTGTACGTTAGGATGCTTTTGATACAATTATGTAAAATCGATTTGTTGAAAGTTTTAAGAAGTCAATAAATCAATTATGCTGAGAGGGAGCACTAAAAAGTGCTCCAAGCGTCAAAATTTCGTGAGGCGTCTCCTAGAACACCTCCTTCATCAGTTCCTACTGTTTTAGCTAGGGAGATCAAGTAGCCAAAATATTATTAGATTTACAATTCCTTTTTCGGAATAATTCCAGTCTACGTCAAAACAAAATACAGTGAGAATAAGCGAGTATCATTTCTGTTTTTTGTCCTCCATAATTTTTGTTTGTGACATCTTAAAATTCTTTGCGAATACAAATTACCTTTTCTTTTGTTCAAGTGTTTTATTCGTACTTTTTAAAACGGCATAATTTTAGGGATTGGTGTGCTGTTTACTTTTAATTTTTCGGCTCATCTTATGATGGACGGCGACGGGTAAGTAGCTGGCCATGTTATTCATCTGAGTAAAGAATAAGATATTGTTTTTATTTTTTTGAAGAAATTTTATGTATTAATTTGATACCGGCCCGCCTGAAATTGTCCCACTCTACAAACGTAATAACTCCTGTCATTCAAACAAAGAACAACTTGGTCTAAGAATCTACTAGGAGTACCTATCGAGGTTAAAAAAGTAATTAATATCTTCCTGTCCAAAGATTGACCGTGGTTATTGTAACGTCGCACTCCATAAGTGTCAAGTCAGCTGTTGATTAGTCAAGACTTCTTTATACTCTTCTCTCCTGGTATTTCTATAAGATTTTTCCGGACTTTTAATCACACATTGAAAGAAAGAAAATATGTGTATTTGGCATAGGTCACAAAAAAAAAAAAACAATATGAAAAAAAAAAACTTTAACTAAAAGATAATGTTTTGTGTCACACAGCTGCGCCAAATCGCCCCAGTTGCTGCAATAATAGTCCATTACTATTTTCTATGTCAAATGGGTCAGTTATTGTGGTCATTTAGAAATACGACATTAATGATATTGTGATTATACGAATTCATCAATCAATTCTGTTTTTCACTAAATAATATAGAAATACGTGCTAAATACAGCAAAAGACTTGGCAAATATTCTGTAACTTCAAGTTGCAAATGATAGCGGAATATTAAAACATCTTTACCCATTATTTTAACGTAAAAATGAGGTCTTGGTAATAAAACATTAATATTTTTGATCGTTTTCTTGGAACCAAAACTTGACGATGGTTTAAATCTGTGAAAATCTTTATCGTTTCTAATGTAAAGTCTTAAAAAATGATTTAATCATGGTCAACGAGTTTTTCATGCAAATAACCTTATATGGACTGTACCGTGTTTTGAATTGAGAAGATAGAAATGGGTTTAAAAACCATAGCGTGGATGTTGCTGGCTTTAAAAACATTTTACGTAGTGATAGCAATTACCTGACCCACCTTTGCATAAATTATTGAGATTTTTAGAATACGAATTGATATTTATAATTATATTTTTTTATATTTTATTTATTTGAGCAAAGTAAATCACTACATAATATAAAACAAAGTCATTTTCCACTTTCTGTCTCTATGTATGCTTAGATCTTTTAAAGTACGGAACGGATTTTGATGCGGTTTTTTTTTTTATAGAGTGATTCAAGAGGAAGGTTTATATACAACATTGCACTCGTGCGAAGCGGGGGCGCTAGTGAAATATAAAAGGATTATAAAATTCTAAAAAAGTCAGCTAATTAATTATCACTCACTGTACAATGTTGTTCATAATTCCACACTCTTAACAATCCAACAAACAATTTATATACTCGACAATGCTGTTTAGTGTTAACAACTATAACGTATCGTAAAAAGTTATAACTATACAAAACACTAAACTATAAAAATAAAACGAGCTCGTTATTCTGCTCAATCTACATTGATGGCTTCCTTTACGTGCGCACCTCTTGAGTTTGTACAGTCAAGTTTATGTATGCAACGTCTTGCGCGATTCCCATTACTTTCGAAGCTCTGTTTATGTGGTTAGGAAAGAGTGAGTTTTTTTGTAGAATCAGTTTTCAACCGAGAATTATGATAATAGCAAGATTCCCTCATAGTTCTCAATAGAAATAGTTAATTTAATGGCTTAAGAAAAGTTATGGTTTAGAGATTTAGATCCAGTTTATTGATAGGCTTCTTTGGTATAGAGGCCGCACGCTCAACTGCTGAGCGTGAGGTCTTGGTTCGATTCCCAAGTCGGGTAAAGTGTTATTAGGTTTTTCCATCAGGAATTTCTCAGTAGCAGCCAGCAGCAGCAGGCAATAGGCTCACCCCATATTTTAAGGGACTTAGACATATCTGGCAAGTGTGGTTTAGCTTTTCGATACACCCTTTCGTGGATCCAGGCGCGATGTTATGTATTTATTTATTTAAAGTTCTACATAAAGACAAAAACTTTTTTGCAGAAAATTAAACCGACTACAAGAACACAAAAAAGTAAAAAATAACTTTAGCTTCAGAATTTGATTTTGTTTTTTTGTCACTGACTTGTAAAGCTAAAGTTATTTTTTACTTTTTTGTGTTTTAGAAGTCGGTTTAATTTTCTGCAAAAAAGTTTTGAAGTCTTTAAGTAGAACTTTTTTTTTATCTAAACAGGGTGTAAAATGACCCTTCACAAAGCCAACTTCACCAAGCATTATGTACATCAATCTAAATTTAAGCAAAAAATGTTGTTGGGAAACGACTTTTTTTTTTGGGGTGAAAAATCACGTTTTACGGTAGGACTCAATGTCTCTGTAACTAGAAGGTTGCCAGGTAGGGTCTAGAACAAAAAAATGATCGCAATAACGGGAAAAACAAGTGTCTTTTGGCTTCGTTAAGGGTCTTGTTACACCCTTTATAGATTGAGGCACCAAGATGTTGTATTGTACATCAAAGCGCCTTCACGCGACGTCGCGTGATGTGACAAGTAACGCGAGGAAAACAACCAAATTTCCAAACCGATTTTGATGAAATTTCTATGGGACCAATCAGGAACCATATCCTTTCCTTTTCCTTTAAGATTTTTTCAAATCGGTTTACAAATGACGGAGTTATGAGGTAAGAAATATAAAAAGTACACCTGAATTGAGAACCTCCTCCTTTTTGAAGAAAGTCGGTTAAAAATAAGAAGAGAAAGAGATGATCACTGAAATAAGCTGCAAGAATATTTTTATGACAAGAATTGCTGAGGGCGTGCGACAACTTGAATTCGCGCGCGGAAACGTCAAAGCTCGTGAAAGTTTAAACGTTTTTAGAAACTGTATTATTATTTGAAAACGTCAAAAAAGATATAAGATTATCAAATATAAAACCGCTATCCACTTCAAAAGGTTTCCAATCAGCTTAATTCCTATTTGAGATCCAATTTATTATCAAAACACGGAAATCCAAAATGGCGCGCTTAAACTAACACCAATAAAAATAAAATCGCACGAAACGTAACAAACAAAACACTAAACAGAAAGATATAACAGTAATACATTACTCAAAGTTGATAAACAGTTTTTGTGAAGATAGGCTGTTAAGTAAATATTATTGTCGTTTTGCGGGTAGATGTGATTTATCATCTTCGCTGTAAAGGGGACGCCAAATAAGTGGACCAGTTCAGTGATGAATGTCTTTTAGTAAATATTGGCTGACAAAAATATGAAAATCTTATTTTAGTTTTTGGGTACGATATTTTTTACGAAAGTATATAAGTAAGTAATATAAGGTAATATAAGGAAGTAATCAAGACTAGAGACAGAAGAGATTTCCAGACTTACAAAATTTTTTGTAAAAATATTATTCATCATCATCGTATCAGCTCGGAATCACCAATTGCTGGGTATATGCCTCCCGTTTTTTCTGCCACACCTCCCGGTTCTGTGCGTCCCATATCCTGGTGTTTCCCGCGATTATTACGATATCGTCGACCCAACGAGGTTTAGGACGGCCCTGCTTTCTTTGGCCTACTTTAACAAAAAGTTTAACAACGTTTTTAAGAACAAGTACAGAGCATCAAGCTACCCGAAACTGTCAAATTTTCTCAATCAACCGTGAAACCTAATGCGTTAGTGATAAAGTTGAAAATCTATTAAAGAAATTTGACTTTAACATAATTGGTAATGTGGATGTACTATAGAAACCCATACCTAATCCTTTGGGATTGCACACGTGATGACGTTAAAGTTATTTATCAATGCAATGGAAAAAGACAAAATGACTAAGTCTAATTGAATAAAAATTTAGCAAATAAATTGATTCGAATACACAGTATCTACAGTTTCGCTTCTGTATGAAGTAGTAGTATTTCATAACCTATAAAATATTACGTAGATATAGCACACAAATTAATCACTTGTTGAATGGACAGCATTTCAGCTTTAATGCCAAGCTATAAGCACCACTTTATAGAGCTTTAAAACTGACATAATATCATTGTTCCTATTGACATTGTTTGTGACCATAACTTTAAGACCTGTCATTAACTTACACATTTTGTTACACGCCCTGTTAGAAGGTATGGCGATAAACTTTTCCTCTAAGAATGGAGTAGAATTTGGTCGTTGAAAGATAACGGTTTTGTGTACTATTTTTTATTAATACTCGTATGTAAATAATAACCTTATTGAAAAGCATGACAGATAAGAGTCCCCCAGCCGCATTTAAATGAAAATATCACAAACGTTGCTATAACAAAAAAAAAAAAGTTGCTATAGTCAAAAAAAAATGTTTCTGGATTTGACTTTAACATTTGTAGCGTAAAAACAAGCCTCTCTTTGGTTGTCCTAGCATTTGTGAAATACTTAAAAAAAAAAAAAAAATCCTCACGCTTTATTGTCACTATATATTTTAGAATTATTTTATAGTTGGGAACTCGGAAGAAGCATGGAATTTGGAACCTCCTTTCATGTTTGGCGATGCAACCACACTATGCTGTTTTTGCGTTGCATTTTATAACACATTTGAAGAAGCACTGACTAAAGTCATAATGTCCCAAACACCATAGATCATTATCATTAACACAAGAAACTAGATATTTAACATGTTTACTGTTTGTTTGTCTGTCCGCGATCATGGTACTTGCAACAGCGCCAAAATATCAGGAACTCTAAACCAACCGAAATAATGAACAGGTTAATATCCCGTTTCTAGTGTTAATGATGACGACCCGAAGGGCGCAGCGGTAGTGGGACTGCCTTACGTTCTTAGGGTCTCGGGTTCGAATCCCGGTAGGAGCAAATGTTTGTGTGATGAGCATGGACATTTGTTTCCGAGTCATGGATGAATATATGTATAATAAGTATGTATTTACAAACAAAAAGTATCTATGTAGTATTCTCAACTATCTGGTGTCCACGACACAAGCCTAGTTGCTTAGTGTGGCACCTAGATGGCGCTGTGTGTAATGTCAAGCGAAAAAAAAAAAAATGATTATGTTGGTGACCATGACAGTTTAAAAATTTATACCATAGATCATGCCGCGTACTATCATTTGACTTGAAAGAAAGAAACAATTAATTATTCGTTGGTTTCTTTGTTAATTGTAATACAGTATTATCAACAAAGCAAAATAAGGGTTTAATGCAGCAAAAGAAATATCCCCTCAGAATCTACCAAAGCAACCACCCTTCCTGCCTACCAATCTATCGCAAAACAACTTCTATCTCGGATAACATCATCCAATAAGACTCCGTCATAAATAGTTCATCAAATATTTGTGCGTGCGAAAGTATATATAACCGATTTTGTTATGTACCTTTATTGTACATATGATCTATGTATAGATTTTGTTATTTTTATTTTCTCTCTAGGGTGTCTTAAGCAGAATAAGAAATTGGGGTTGGTCTATGTTGGTGGTTGGGGTATATACCAATATTCAACAGTATTGTGGTCATACAAAAGCTGAAAACTTTTGCATTCAAAAACAAAGTTTTATTTTTTTAAGTCGATTTAAAAACTTAATAAAATAATTGTTTGTCTGAAAGCAAGACACGAGTCTCCACTATATAACCTAGCTTATTTTATAAGCATAACTTATCTTCACAATAAGTCACCCAAACCACTAGTATGAAGTTATAATATTCCCCAAAAGCCAGCTTAGCACACGTCCATCATATTACCAAGCCAACATGCTGCTCCAAATATTCTTCCCACCTCATATTTCATAACTAAAAATTGCTTCTCATTTCTCCACATTTCAAAATTACAATTTGAACAGCATATTCAACATTTGTAGCTTGAAATGTCAAGTGTTCTACAAGCTACGAAAAATTCGTAGCCTCGTAGCACCGTAGCGCCGTAGCAGCGTAGTCGCGTAGCGTTTATTTACTACGGCGTAGTAATAAAATATTCGAAGCGGTCTCGTATTTCTTCGCCGGTATCTTCGTTGCCTTGTATAGATAAGTCAGAGTAATTATTATTAAATGTTTCTTTTATGGGGCAAAGTGTTTTATTAGATTTTGTGTTGGTATATTTCAATAGTAATTATGCGCTTCCCGTAAAATAGAATGCTGCTTACAATTAAATTACTTTGTTATGAAGAAATGCAAACCGTTATAATCTGATTTACTATAAAAAATGCATACTTTAAGTTAAATAATATACTATGAAGAATTTATTTACACAGAAATTCAGTATCTTACAATATTAAAACCGAAGTACGCTAGAAATAGAAAAATAAAGTGGTAATATTCCCAGCAAAAGATTATTACAAAGTTCACAGAAGCGTAGCAAACTTATAAAGCCGTACCACATTCGTAGCCATCCTCGTAGCACGTATCATTTTCGTAGCCGCGTAGCTTCGTAGACGTCTCATAGCCAGTACCTATTTGAGTTATTACATGGAAAGGTGCAAACTTGGTGATGACGTCATAATATTAACTTTATGTCTCATATTGCAAAGTTGAGACATCGCGACCGACGAGCAAAGAATTTGCGTACATTAAAAGTTTGTGAGAGAATGACATGTTAAAAGTTCTGTTATTGGGCGTTTTCTATGAAAAAACGCTTTGGAGGAAAAACGAATTTCTTTGGTAAATAAAAGAGCGTTTTTGATGTGGAAACGCATATTTTCTTCATTTTTTAGGGTACCGTACCCAAGGGCTAAAACAGGGCCCTATTACTAAGACTCCACTGTCCGTCTGTCTGCCTGTTTGGCTATCTGTCACCAGGATGTATCTCCTGAACAGTGATAGGTAGATAGTTGAAATTTTCACAGATGATGTATTTCTGTTGCCGCTATAACAAAAAATACAAAAAATAGAATAAAATAAATATTTAAGGGGGGCTCCCATCGCGGGCTTGTGGACGGTGAGCTATGGGCTAGCTCGCCGTCCGTCCGTCTTTTGACGACAGGCCGTGTCGACGGCGCGTTCGTGTTCCACGCGCGCCTCAAAGAGATGTCAGCAAACGGGAAGGGGTCCGAAAGGGCCGATGCCTACCAGGGTTGCGGGACTGTTCAAAAAAGATGCCGCGGCCCTGGAACACAAAGGGCAAAAGAAGGGACATGGATGGGTTTTATTCAGTACAAGTCTGACACTCCCTGCTGCTCGACCCAGAGTGGAAGGGGGTCATTTGATGATTTCCCGCCCGTAAAAAAAAGGGGGGCTCCCATACAACAAATGTGTCTTTTTTTTTAGATAATTGTACGGAACCCTTCCATTACTCCTGCTTTAAGACGTCATGGTAGGCCGCCTATACTGAATACTTGATAGTGCTATTAGCAAGTCAAGCTGTAACCTGGCTAATAGGTTGGAACAATTTTCGCGTTTGTATTTTCATTGTCTAAGGGGATCCAAGTTTCATTCGAATGCAGTATTTATTCGGTACATATGAAACACATGATAAAATGTGGATATTTTATTCGTGGCGATGATTGTATGATAATAGTTCGGCAGGTGACCACACGTAACATTATATAACATTACGCCTGTAAACTCCGAAGGGTCCAGCAGAAGTTTACCAATAGTACCTCCACAGTCGACTTCTTTCGGTTGATATTAGGTATTTAGAAATATTGCGGCTACCTCAGTCTTCACTATGTTTTTTGTATAATAAAATACGTTTCTAGTCATAATTAGTAACGCATTTTAACAGATTTTATGTCACCTATAAAATTCACCAAATAATAATGCAATGGTATCACCATTGTATTATTATTTGGCCTATAAACACAAAAAATATATGTATTTTTTTTGTATTTATAAATATTATTATTTATAGACACCAAAAACAAACTACAGCTGCTAACTCAATAATCTATCTGAAAATGACCTTTCCTAGTCTATAACAGTATCCAGGTCAAAGCTCAGACCAAACCTTATTTCTAGCCAAATACATCGACAATGCATTAAACAAGACTTCGCGTTGAAACAGAGGATTTCAAAAAAGTTCTCCAATTTACTCGTATGTATGTAGAAACTTTCAACAGCCTAGAATGCTCCCAGCAATATTGGGGCTTCCAGTCTAAACATTTCGACGGTAGCATCTGGCTTTTGTAAATGAAGTTGGTTGTACTGGCTAAAACCAATATTTTTAGGAGGACCTTTTGAATATTGGTATTGGTTTTTAGACTTTAAGGATACTCTTCCATTCTGTAACGATTGCCAATGTGTATTCTGTACCCCGGGCAGGCCCGCAGCTGACTGGCTAACAGTTGTTTATAAAGTTTGCGTTAATACGAGAACAAAATTTTTTATTCTGATGACAAGTATTGGTACTGAAGATTTAGAGCAAATTGCGCTGAACGCGATTAGCATATGAGTATCTCAGCCACGTTCAAGAACTGTTAGTACCACAATCGGGTAGTTGCGCCATTAATCAATAATTCCAAGACACAATTCCTCTAAAAAATATTTTTTTAGAACTGAAAACACGGTTAATCTGTAAAATTGGATTTTTATTTGCTTGGTAATAAATAAAAAGTAAAGTCATTGAATTGGTAAATTAGTGACGTCAAAGGTTGCTATTGCGATATAAAATTACAAATCGAGTAAAACCGTAAGAGAGAGTGAGAATTTTGTGATGTCTGCGAAGGGTACATAACCGGCAATTTAAAAAATTGTGTCACCTTTTGTAAGGTACATATTTAGGATGGACATCGAGTTTTACGATTGAATAATGATAAATGGCCCATGACGTCTTAAAGCAGTATTATTTTAATCTTAAACTAGTGTGGAAAACAGTGAAATGTATACCCTCCTTTAGATTAACAACCGTATGTATTCTCCTTTATAGACATCCTGGACAGCTCTGTCTCCTTTCCCACGCCGAAAGCCGTGTGTGATGTGTCGCTATATGTGTCGTCGTAGATGTGTCGCTGTCAGTTTCAATAATTTACTCCGGTCTTAAAATCTCCTAAAGAATAATCAACCATCCATAAACTGATCTCACCAACAGCAATTCAACATGACACCTAAATCTTGACGACCCCTGCATTCAACCACAATCAAAAATGTAAATAGCCAAATCGCGACCTTGCACTTAGGGACAAAATTACCTGAACAGAATTATTTAGTTAGTTTGCGCTTTGGGAGGAGTGGTAAAACGTGTTAGTTGTTTATTACGGCCGGTGTGAAATATTTAGGGAGCAGTTTTATTACCACTAGGTGTATCAAAGGCTCATGTTGTGTTGTGGACATTATTCGTTTTATGCGGGTTACAATAATGATTACATTTGCTTTTTGGTGTTGTTTTATAACCACGTCGGTGTCAGTTTTTAGGGTTTCGTACCCAAGAGGTAAAAGCGATTATTACTAAGACTCCACTGTCAGCAGTCTCACTGTCTATCTGTCTGGCTGTCTTTCACCAGGCTGTATCTCATAAACCGTGCTAACTAGACAGTTAAAATTTTCACAGATGATGTATTTATGTTGCCTTACAATTTGATTATGATTTTTTGTTAGCTATCACAATCAAATCATAAGAAATAAAAATCATAAATAAAATAAATATTTATTTGCTCCCATACAACGCACGTGTTTTTTTTTAGTTAATGGTACGGAACCCTTCGTGCACGAGTCCGACTCGCACTTGGCCGGTTTTTGTTGTTTATGTTTTAAATGTGATTTATTGCGATTTTTAATTTTGGGAAACCAGAATCTGTAGCCACATTTACAGCCCTAAAAACCTTTTTTGAAGACTGTATTTTTTTTTTGACCACGCTCATAATCTGTCAGTGATATTAATTCTAGTTACTGTAAGATTGCTGTAGGGTTGCTGCTGTGAGAGGTAAAATAAGTGAAAAAGGACTATATCGATGCCTTAGTTCACAATTGCACTAACTACAAAATTTTCAGTTTTTTGTGCCCCAAACACACTAAATTTCATGCTCCGGGGTTCTGTCTCTTTCTAAAAAAAACAGAGGTCACAGTTGTATTAAATAAGTTCCATTAATGTTCCATGAATGGTGTACTAAACTAATAACCTTTATTTTTGGAAATCTAATCAAGATACACTTTAACTGATTTTAAGTTCCTCAACTGCGAACATTTCAAAACACAAACGTATTATATACATTTACAATATCTGCTCACGCATCGCGGTTTTCGATCGATCGGTATTGGATTTCCTGTAACAAGTATATTAAGTACGTTTATTTGAACTTGAACGGGTTTGACAATTTTTGAAGTGCACAAATGTATTAAATGAGGGGTTGGGGATGTTTATTTAGACATTTTGAAAAGGTTACGTATATACTAAAATTACAATATTGAGATAACATGATGGAGTTAAAGGACTAGTCTTATGAATAGATGCATATTTGTTTTGTTATTTTGCTTTGTTTTTCTACTGTTCTTGTCTAAACTTTAAAGCACTTCAAAGCTCTGTCCTGAAAATTGTCAATTTTGGAGTTAGTGCAATTGTGAACTAAGGCATCGATAATATATTTTCTAGTAAAGTTTAGTTTGATTTGATACTCTTTTGGTCATCGTCTTCCTGCCCTTGTCCCAAGTTACTCGCGGTCGGCGCAACACGTTTTTTCTTCCATTCTCCCCTGTCAACCGTCACGCTATCATTTACTCCTTTTTATTTCATATCATTCCTTAAATAATCCATCCATCGTTTCCTTGGTCTACCTCTCCCTCTATTCATCAACATTTATATTCATCACTCTTTTAGTCACATGCGATTCGCCCCTCTTCATCACATGCCCGTACCAAGATTGTCGATTCCCTTTCAACTGTTTTGCAACTAGAGCAACTTTAACACTTCCTCGTATTTAAATTTAATTTGATAATCTTTTTTTAACAGTTTTTTTTACAGTAAACCTGTTTTTTACAAGGGTAAAACTTCCTTCTTATATAACTTGTTTTGCTTTAATCATCAATCGTCTTGGTTTCACAATAACTTATATACCAAATAACCTGACTATCAATATACTAGAAATATTTGGTTATTTTAGACTTCACTAGTTTAAAAACGACTACAAAATCTATACCTTAAATACCAATTTTTCCGATGTTACCATACAAAAATAACCTTGAGCCAAGGATGAGGGTGTTCACTGGACCGGGATCTCTGCTCACGCTACATTTACTAGCAGAACGATATTAAACCTTACCTGACGGGTTACACCAAATTCTTAATATCATGATGATCGGCGGATTTTCGTAAATGTATTTTTGTAAAGGAAAAATTGCTGAATAATACTTCGATTTTCTCGTTGACTGATACCAAAAGCTCGAAAGTATTGGTAAAAGCAATGTAAGTTTCAAGCGAAGACATTACAATTCAAATGGACTTAAAATTCAAATACATCATTGCAATAAACCACAACCTACTATCTTAGTCGACTTTGCAAGGAATCCGAGCGAATAAAATTGAAAATGAACTGGAGAGGTGTTTGTTCAATTTACTCAATTTAAATTCGTACTGGCTGTTAACTACATGAACTGACTTTGAAGTTAGAATGGATGATGCAGTCAATTGCACAATGTTAATCATTCATGGCGCCTTTATTTTGTAGCCGTAAGAGTGATTTCCGTAACCACTAATAAATAAAAAGCTTCTCATACATAGTCCACTAACAGACAAAAGAAAAAATATTATTGGATCTTATTTACCAGAATCCATACACTGCTTCTGTAAACCGTATTGATTTCCTCTAATTTCCGTTTGACCTTTACATCACAGGGCAGTTAATTTGGTCCTTTGTCGCCTCTACGATATTTGCGGGAAGAATCGGTGTGGGCGAGCCATTATTAGCTAACCACTGTCCTACGTCAACAATCAATGGAAGGACCTTCCTTTGATTAACATTCAGAACGTTAATCAATAAAGTTACCTTTGTCACAAGTAGGTGACTGGTATTTAAACAGTACTTTAGGTCTAATATTATTGTTGGAAGGTTGTCTTTTCTGTCCCTCTTAACTATTAGGGTTGTAATTTTAAAACATTTCACCGATTATTTAAAAAAAAATGAAGTTTCTTACCCGTTCCTCTCCATAGGCCACGCTCAATCGAAGCAGTTTTCCTAGCTTCAAACGTACCACAATTGCCCATGCAATATGTGAAATAAAATAAAATTGTGGATTTGAATCTGAATCAAGGATAATCGGCAGCTTATACTCTTACAATTTATTTTACGTGTTTATTTAGTATTCTTATATTAGGAGTTTTTATAAAATGCACTAAAAAGACGAAAGTGAACGAACATATTTTATTCATTACTATGTACATTATACACAAACAAGGTACAAAAAATCTAAAATAATAATAAAAATTTAGGAGAAGTTATTTCTGACACAAAAAAACTGCGATGTACAAACATAGCCTTCGTATAAAACAAACTTAGCAAAAACATTGAAATCTGTTCATAAGCCAAAATAGCAAAGAGACAACAATATCGTAAACAAAATGTGAGTTTCAAAAAGTACTTAGCAAGTTTAATTAAAGTACAATTCTTTGCGTCTTTTCCCCTAAAGTAGATATTTTTTGGATAAAACGGTATTTGCTTATACTTAAGGTATGTATATTACAAGTCGCGTAAGTATAAATTAAGACAGGATCATTCATTTTTATGTTGAACTCGGTAACTATGTGGAATTGAAAGAATATACGTTTATTTGAAGCTGATGTACAATCGACCCAAAATGAATCTGATCACCTTACGGACTATTTTTGCTTGCGGCATCCGGCCGCTATAGAAGCGCTTAGTTAAAAACATTCTCTTCATTGGTCCTTTTTTGTGTTATTCCTATTAGTCAAAATAGTCAAAAAAGGGTGGTCAAATATCTGTGATCATTAACAGAGCCTGAGATTTTTTGTAAAACAAAAGATAATGTAAAAAGGTCGCATATTTTTTATTTTTTTTCTACTTTTGGTCCGCACTCTCCTTGTGCGGACCAATAGTAGTAAGGGTGGTGAACAGATGTGGATATCGTGTGCACGGGATTTTGTTTTAAAAGTGAACAGATTCATTTTGGTGCGATGGTACAGGCCCAAAATCTTTTTCTGAGTTTTGGCAGTGTTAAAGGGGATTTCGGATCTGAATTATTTAAAATAGCAGCCCAGAGTCTGCATTTGTGTCCGGTTGATATATTGTTATCAACAATATAAATATATATATAAATAAGGGGCAAGCCCAATATTTATAATATATTTTGCTTGCCCCATAGTGTTTATAATTATATTATTTAATATTATTATCTTTCCTTGTAAATATGATTATTTTAATTTGTGTTTTGTCTGTGCAATAGCTTGGATTTGTCTGTTATATTGTACATGTTTTCTAAAATAAATAAAAACTTAAGAAAAGTAAGTGTTACAATAGGTACACCTCTGCCCAACCCGTGGTTTTATGTTCAAGTTCCTGTCATTTCTATAGAATACAAATAACAGCAAACAAAATATAAATTAAAACGAGACGAAACTAAGAAAAATATTCAAGAAAAGTAAAAACCCAAAATTCTCTGAATAGTGCTTGGAATTCAAATTCACCACCTTTATTTTTATTCAAGTCTACATCACACCTGTCGAGACCGATTCAGCTGTACTACAAACTACTTACTTGTTATTTTTCATGCAACTTTCCCTACAACTTCAGTTGCTGAAACTTTGTACGACTAAGTTCTCTCTTCCGCTACCTTGAACTTACAATTTTTCTTTATTACCGCTAATCGTTTTAGTAATTTTTCTATGGGGATTTTAACCAAGTCGTTTTTTTGTTTATTTTACGTATAATTCACAAATAATATGGTGACAAGGTCAAATTCAATTAACTAGCGTGACGTCTACGGAAGGCGTGACGAATACCTTCGTATCGATATCTATTCAAAAAATTCGAATCCAAATAAAAAGATTAAGATATATGTATTATAAGAAAAAAAAGTTGTTTAGGTCATCGTCCGCAGATAGGTCACGGTTATCGGTCGTGTTCAGATATCAACACCCATCATTAGCTTTGTCGCAATCCGGCTCGAAGGACCAAATAATAGACACACGCAGAGTAATTGTGATATGATGATGATTGTGAACTTCAAGAATATTATACTGTTTTACTCAAGTTACTCGGTGTGCCTTTGTGTGAGTCTTTATTTCATCCACCATGCACCTGCATTTCCTATAAGCGTATTTAATATGACCCTGTTTAGATTCCACAGCCCTCCCCTACAGTAGGGCTTAAGAAGCTTTCTTACATCATTCACAATTGTTCTACAATACATAGCGATAACTTTCCAACGATTTGTTGTACTTAGATGCAGATGTTGCTGATGTTTCCTTTAAAGTTAAATGAGTTTCGGGAACGTCACAAAAAACACTTATTCAATACAACACAAATAAACTTCAAATTAATGCAAAATTAAATAATTGTCATCTCATTTACTGCTCCCTATCAGATATTCAATATCCGATATGACGTCATTGCTGATCAAATCTCGTGAAACGTGACGTGGTCAATATTGGCCAGTATTAGGAGGATGCCTCCATAGGCACCCATTTCATATTACGGAAATTAAGTACGATAGCGATCAATGCCGTAATTATCTCTCTAGACAATAACGCACACGTGCGTATTGTTCGGAATTAATACAAAACGCTTTTCTATAATTTTCTGCTTGTTCAAAAGTAAATCTGCAGCCAAATCTGATGTTACTTGTTGTGTTTAGTTAATCAAACTACCAGCACCATAACATAATGCTTACGTAAGATTTCATAGTAGGTTTTAAATTGATAAGCCTGAAAAAAACTGGAGCTAGAAAACCGACTCAAAATAAAATACTTTTGATGACATAATACGCCAAACACTTTTCAAATATGGTTAATAATAGTAACTAGGTATGCACGACGACCAACCAAGCTATGATAAACCAAATTAAGCTGATCTCTCCTTGTACGGGAAGCTCATACAAAGCGATGTCAGGTTACACAGGAAATATGTAGCTTTATGTGTCACCGTGTTTACCTAAAATTCTTAAAAAAAAAACCGCTGATGTCTAAGTTCTAAACTCACCTGCGTATGTGAATAAAACATAGAGAAGTTGGAGACGATGACAGGAACGGGTAACGCAATCGTCAGCACACCCGCCAACGCGCATAGAGCACCCACGAACATACCTAGGTATGTCTTAGGGGCCATGTCTCCGTACCCCACCGTGGTCATCGTCACGATGGCCCACCACAGCCCTAGGGGGATGGACTTGAATTGATTGTCGGGGTTATCCTGCGGACAAAATAAGATGGTTAGAAATGTACATTAGTACCATTGTTAATAAGTGACGTTATACATGTTATATCTACTGCTGTCACATTGACTTTATAAATACTAAATATTAAAATAATCATTAATAATATTATGATAATAATTTTCTTTCATAATGTTAGAGGCGAATCGTATGGTACGATTTCGTGAAAAGTGATATTTTCGTACCAACATTTTTTATCTTTGTGATTATTTATGATGCGATTGCAAACTATAGTTACAGAGAAAAAAGCTGCGCTACAGTGCTTATTTAAAATTCTCAAAACACAGTCTATGACAAAAATAATACCTACTTGAAGTAGTGAAACGACGCGACGGTACATTGAAACAAATGTTTTGACACACTGCCCTATGAGGTAAATGCAACTACTAGTACAGTTTTTAAACTCTAAAAGGTAAGTAATTTAACAATTAATCTTATAAAAATTAAATTAGAAAAAAAATATAACTGTACGTTAAAGTTACAAACAGAACAAAATGTGAGTAAAAAACGGCAATTTCATAGTTATTATTAAATATATTGCTGGTTAAATTATTGGCTGGTGGGTTGGTGGTTCATAGTCTTAAAGCAAGAAAGAAAATCGTGCAAGAGTGAAACAAGGGATTTGATTTTCCGTGGGTCTCTTAAAATCAATTGTTTATTTTCAAGTTCATAAAATAAGACGAACAAAACCCTAAAACAGTTTATAAGTAGGTTTTCGTCCGCCTTATTTAATTTCGTACATAATTAACGTTAAAATCGAAGCTAATTTTAGCACAATTTTAGCAGTTAGCAGTTTCATAATATCGCTTCATAACTCTTGTGACAATTACGGACTCGGACCTTTTTGTAACCTCACTAATTGGTGCCAATAAATTAATATCGAAATATCAGAAATCGGAATCGGTATTTATTATGCGCAGTATTTACAAAAAGACTGAGTAGCATGAGGTCCTGGGTTAGATTCCCGGGTCGAGCAAAGTGTTATTGGGTTTTTCCATCAGGATTATCTCAGTATCCACGGAATCTGAATTTGTGCCCGTTTGATGGCAATAGGCTCGCCCCCTATAACATGGGACTTAAAACATAACTAGCAAAATGTGGGAGTACTATCAGATACACCCTCCGGGGATTAGATACAGGCAATTAATATTATTACGGCTAGGTTCATAACTGTTAATTTTCTACCATATTAACTCAGGCTCTGAAGACCGAATTAAAAACAAGTACGACCACAGATAATTAATTGTATTACAAGAATCACTTAACCAAATTTAAATTAATTAAACCTAGTAATTAAAAAGTGTTTCAATATCGGAACAATACTCTCGGTTGTATCGTAAAATAATTAATTTTATTCTTGCACACTGACCTATTTAATAGGGTCAATATACATAAAGATTCTCTTTTGTTATTTTATGCTTACACTGTGACTTTTTATATTCAATAAAAACCTATAGGCGCCATTTTTTTTTACCAATAACTAAGAATAGGTACGAAGAAAAATAAACAATGCAATACAATTATGAAACATTCTGTTAATAATGTTTACGTGTCAAACGGTACAACATACTTACCCAGCGCACGAGTCGAGTGTTTCAATGACGTTTTTATCTTTAAATGATTAAAATCTCATTATTACTTATTTTAGTAAAAATAGCTTCCTAAATGTCCAAATAATGATGTTATGGACTAAGAAAGTCATCTCTCATATTTTAAAATCACTAAGAAAAAGAGAAGAAAGACCTGCCTAACCTTTTCCCAACTATGTAGTATGTACATTACATGGAACGACTGTCTATCTGACCTCCACAACCCAGTTAGTACTGGGTGATAAGATATCCCTTGGTAAGACTGGTTGTCCGACTTTCGGGTCACTGACTACCTGTAACGACTATCTATTATTGACCGCTGAGACCCACGGCTTAACGTGCCTTCCCAGGCAAATAAGAAACTCTTTATGTAAAGGGTGGTCACCCATCCACGGGCCAACCTAGGCAAGCGCGGCTTGGCCTGAAGATAAACCCGGGTAACTGTTATTATTTAGCCACAAGCTCTTTAAAAGTATCTCAAAAGTCTAATCTTACAAAATAGGCGAATAAATTATTCTTGTTAAATAAACATACGAGCCCAAGAAAGCCCGCAATAAGATAATTCGGTGACACACCTGGGGTGTGCCAGCAATATCGCCCTTTCGGTTACACGCGTCCCATCCCATTTTCGTTTATATGTCAATTTCCTCCTGATCTCTTTGGATTCGTAACAAGCCCCCGATGTGCCCGCTCGAATACAAAGAAGCTAGCAGAATTGAATATAAAGGTGATTGGATGTTGTTGGTCTTAAAAAATAACCAAAAATTATATTATGAAATCTGCCCCGGGGGGCTAGGCAGGGGCGAACCTAATAATACATCGACATTTAGCTAAATATATTTAAGTCCCATGTAATATGGGACGAGCCTATTGCCATCAACCGGGCACAAATTCAGGTTCTATGACTGCTACTGAGAAATTTCTGATGGAAATTCCACCATCACTTTGCCAGACCTGGGAATCGATCCTAGTACAACGAGGCAGCAAAATAATTATGCATATTCATAAACAAAACAAAAATGAAGACTTCCACGAACCACGGCTCTGGATCCGCCCGGTGCATAATGGGCTGCAACCTTGCGCAAAGAGTAGGCCTATTTCTTGAATGAGTCCAATTATCAAAATGATTTTTCATTTTGACATAGGAAAGAATATTGGCAAATACACTTTCACTAGATTGTTCTTTAAAATCAATCAACCACGAATCCATTATTACAGTCGAAAAATTGCTGCATCTAGTGAATTAACATGACCTTTATAATATTCTGATTTTCAACCCAACCACAAAACCCAATAAAATTAAAAGTTGATGAAAAGTATTACAAACTTAATTACAATATCGTTTAAAATAGTTAATTAATTCTTGTTTGGTGAGCCAGTTGAGCATGAACAAAATAAATGTTATTTGATTGCAGTTTCAATTTGTTGGTTGTATGCACTAGCTGTTATTTGTGGCTCGCGTTGTTTGTGTTTTCAAACTAAATTGACATAGCATTTAGAGGTTTTAAGGTAAACTATTTTAATAGCAAAAGGTTTATAAAATGTTCAGTTAATTTTGGGTTAAACTTATTCGAAAAGTTTTAAAAATCTTTCTATTTTTTCAGTTTTTTGTGTATCATCACTACATAGGATAAAACAAAGTTGCTTCTCGCTGTCTGTCTGTCCCTATGCATGCTTAGATCTTTAAAACTTCGCAACGGATTTTGATGCGGTTTCTTTGAATAGATAGAGTGATTCAAGAGGAAGGGTTATATGTATAACATTGCACTCGTGCGAAGCCGGGGCGGGTCGCTAGTCATTAATAACCTGGCTATCTTTTTGGCTATATTTTCAAATATGTTAAAATATGATTTTGGACAGGAGTCGAAAAAAGTTTTTGTAGGTTTTTCCAGCAGGAATTTCTCCAGAATGTACGGTCGAACAAGCTATTTGGTATACACGCGGAAATACATAATCCAATGCTGAAGCGTATACCTTTCCAAATTTTTAACCGACTTTCTTCAAAAAGGAAGGTTCTTAATTCGGCTGTATTTTTTTTTAATATTTGTTACCTCATAAATCCGTCATTTGTAAACCGATTTGAAAAAATCTTTTCATCTGAAAGGATATGCTTCCCGATTGCTCCCATAGAAATTTCATCAAAATCGCTTTAGGAATTTGGTTGTTTTCCTCACGATAATTGTCACATCACGCGATGTCGCGTGATACTTGCTAGTTAAATTTGACACACTTCCCGATTTCTGATTGAGCTGAAATTTTGCACGCATGTGTATATTGCAAGGCAATGCAATATTATGATGACATAGAGCTGATCTGATCATGGAGCTGGAAGGTGGCCATAGGAACTCTGTAATAAAACGACGTAACGCCGTCGAATTTGGACTCGTTTGATTCGTCTTGACGAGTACTTTAACTAACTTGTAGTTTCAAAATAAAAAATAATTCATGACATGAATTTGTGTGATATACTATAACTAAAAAGGGTAAAATAAAAAACTTTCTGCTAAAACAAAACCGACTTCCAAAAAAACACTAAAAACGTCTAAAATAACTTGACTTTCGGAAGTCGGTGGCAAAAAAAGTCAATGATACAAACAAAGGCACCGACTTCCGAAAGTCAAGTTATTTTAGACGTTTTTAGTGTTATTTTGGAAGTCGGTTTTGTTTTTATTTAATAAAGCATTTTTCAATAAGAGACTGACTCTTAATGACATAAGCTTTATAAAATAAAATTGCAAACAATATAATTATCGGTGTACTAGGATTGTGAATATTTCTGCGTGTATACCAAATAGCTTGTTCGACCGTACCTACCCAGTTGATAGTAATAGGCTAGTGTTGTATTCCCCCGATAAACGTAACTGGTGAAATTTGAGTGTACTATAACTCAAAGGTACACCTCTGCCTAACCTTTTCTGAGATTAGAAGCGTGATGTTATGTTATGATATTCCTACACCTACCTACCACCTGTATTTTAGCAGTCTTATTTATTTTCTCGCAGAAACTTTTGTGTTCGGTTTTAACCAATTTACTGAAGCCTACACAAAGAAATTGTTACCAATATTCTGCGACACTATAAATTATATATATTAATAGACACGTAACACGTTCAATATTGCCAAGCTCCAATATTAAATAGATGCTCATACTTTTTCTCCATTTTGTTTTTCTATACAGTACCCACAGCCAACGAAATACAATTTATTCTAGTTCGTTTTTTCTTCATGTTGCTAAGCGATGTAGTAGATCGATTTTAATTCCATTTGAAAATACGTTACTTGTTTTAGGAAACTAGATTGGATTTTCGCCTTTGCCCAGGAGTGGGACAGTACAAGCTAACAAAAAATAAAAATAAATTATGTTAGTTTGATTGATAAGTTTTATTCGATACGACGATTATACTGTTTGTCAAAGTAATGTTTCTTTTTAATTCAAATAACGCTACCATATTTTTAATTACATTAAGTTTTTATCTTTCAACTTAAAAGTTTGATCGCTATTAGTATGATTTCCACCAAACGGCGCGCATCGCATCGGATTGGAACGGAACAGATCTTATAATCTTTAAACGATATTAAATCGCGTGTAAGTATAGACTTAAGTACGCATAGGCGTACTTACGTATTAGTCGCGCACAGCAGCTTGACCGCAGGCGTCTTCCCCGACACGCGATCGTAGCCAAAAGTATGCTGAGACGCGCGATCGGTTCCGTTCGCCTGTCGTGGTATCCGATTGGATCTTCACGGCTGGAACACGGTAGGAATGAAGCTATTTGACTAGGCGCAGAAACGGATACGTTCGCAAGCGACGGTACAGAGCCGATCGTATGCGTCGACATCCTGCTGGACGCGATTGGCTGTCGCCGCATCCGTTCGTATCCTTTCTGATCCGATGCGAAGCGAGCCGTTTGGTGGAAATCATCCATTAGAGTTTCAGAAGTCATGCCATCACAATCATAACTCACTACACCATTTTTTCCCTGAATTATCAGGCAGGTATGTGTTTACCTAAGTACAACCCATTGTTATGTTTAGTTTAACTTAAGTCCCACGTAATAGGGGCGAGCCTATTGCTGTAAACCGAGCTTAAAATCATACTCCTGAGTGAGGCCCTATACCATACTCTATGGCTACTATTGAGAAATCTGGTATAGAAAAACCCAGACCTATTTTACTCGACTTAGGAATCGACCTGACCCCTCAACAGTTAATAAAATTGATGTTCCGCTATATTTTTCAAATCATACAAAAACTTATACCACCTTTTGTGCAAATTTTATTTTATTTATTTATTTTATTATATTCAGAAAACTTAAAGCTAATTTAAATAATGTTCATAATTACAAATGTCCATAAATAAATAAAGAAAAAGAAAACATGTTCTTAAACAATACAAAGAAGGCCATTTACAAGTTTCCACAGATAAGCAAAAAGGAAAAAAAAAATAGAATAGACAAATAATAGGAATAAGTATTAACATTCCTTTCCCGCCACTCTTGGGTGCCGTAAGGGAATTATTAATACTCATTAGCTAGATGCCAGCAGAGTGTTCCTGTCTGCTAATAGAAACAAATTACAATCTGTCTGCAAAGTGTGATGATCTCTTTCACTTATTTATTTTCATGATATAAGTTAATTTTCAGCAGTAATAATAATACCTTGCGGGATCATAGTTAGGCTTTGTTGGTCTGGTGGTCACAAAACACTGCTGTTGAGCATGAGGTGCTAGGTTCGATTTTCATGTCGGGCAAAGTGATATTAGGTTTTTTGATAAGGAATTTAGTAGCAGCCCAGAGTTCGGATTTGTGCTCGATTGGTGGCAATAGGCTCATCCCGTATCTTATGGGATTTAAACATAATTGGCAAATTGTGAGTGTACTCTAGTACACTTCTGCCTAACACTTCGGATCTTATAGGCGTGATTTTATGTTATGTTTTGAACTATAGCCTAGTCACCTGCTATATCACCGAGGGATCCAGAAGCTGAATTGTGGAGATAAGATAAGCAGTCGCTCCTTGTAAAATATTGGTATTCAGCTGCATCCGGTTAGACTGGAAACCGGTTCCAAAATAGGAAACAGATAGGCAAATGATGTACTGAAACCCAAAGTTTCTAATTCACCGTCAAACTCCAAAACGAATTATCTAGTTTTATATTTATTTGACTCATAGATGATCCCATAGGAACGCATCGAAGAAGAAGAGATCGATCTCTCATATATATGTATGGATTACTTATGTAATACATGTACCTCGAGGCTGATAATAAAACGGAGCGCATTGAAAAAAATACTTTGCCAAGGAAAATTTCAATACCGGTGGCATATTGGTAAAGTTTCCGAACGCATTCTTTGGCGGGAATATAACCGCTGCGGAGTCGATTTGCGTACTGTTGGGGAAGTATCGATGGGAAGTTATCGATATTTTTTTAAAGCTCTCTGTTACTAGCTGGTTAGCGTTACAACTATGACCCTCTGTCTTTTGTTTGGGTTACTAATCGCAATGCTAAGCATTTTTGTCCCCTTTTTGTTATGTTATACACAGACAGTTAAAGCCAAAAACGCCTTAACTTTTTTGCGCCAACCATAGGAGAAGCTCTCAGGTCGTTGCAGCATGTTTGCAAGTATTTTTGCATGCATTACCTACTGATACCTATTTTTTTTTAATATAACGCAAGCAAAATACACTTACTCTCTTACAAGCGTGGTACCATTAGAGCATACGCGCACGCTTTCTTTTCTCCAAAACCGTGCTTATAACATTTAAATCCATCTATCGATACTTTTTCACGTCCCTATATTTTTATAATAATGTCACCGAGTGTATTGTGAACAGTGTGAAAGTAAACACCGCCACGCTACACAGTGTAACCAAGTTTTTGTTTGTCTTCCCAATTTTTATGTTTATGGTGGACAGAAGTTTTGCCATAAACATGGGGTGTAGGGATGAAACAAACACAAAAAGTCGTGACATATATGGCATGGTCGGCTGGCTTAATTATCTCGTGATATAGTCTGTTTGCGTGGGTGTTATGGACAGAGTTGGAGGTTTATTGCAGGATTGATGGACAAAACAATATGTGGTCAACTTTTGTCGGGCAATTACATGATCAACTCATGTTCCTACAGCATGACCAATTACAAGGGAATATTTTACCTAGTTGTGGACCTTTTTCAGGTTTTTGACCGTCTGTAAAGGTTTCATCGTGTTTATACTTAGGTAGATGATAAAATAAACAGAATGAATTTAGTCATTATATTATAATAGGGCCCATTTTCATCTTCTATTTTAACTTTAAAACATGAAAATATTTTCAGCTAATTGCCTAACAAAGTTCAGGTCCACTGTTTCCCAAAATATTCCTGAAATAGAAATTCTTTTGTGCCTAACATTGTTAGCTAAAATTCAATTAATCACTTTTCCAGTGACGGAAGCACTAGCTGTAACTAAAATTGTACAGTCACCATTATTGTATTCCTATCGACGATTTTTATAAAAGATTGTTTGTAGCCAGTCAAGAATGATTTTTGTGATAATGGATAGTAATCATAATTTCTATTATTATAGCTTTTTCTGTATGAGAAGAGGCGTTTGCCCTGCAGTGAGACAGTAATAAGCTGATATAATTAAATCAAGCAGACGAACCACTTATGGTAACTGACACGAACAAAACAAAAATAAAAATGTGATATGAATACGAATTTAAGTATATCGAAGAGATACGAGAACGATGATAGAAGAGACAATCATTTTTGGCACAGACACAAAGTACCGAAAAGCGGTGAAAAAGGAATGCTGATACAAGTCGTAATAAAGACACGAAATGCATTGAAAGCGGCATTTGTCTCAGCCCTTTAGTGTTGCCTACATCCCGTTTCGTAACTCCCGATTTACCAGAGACAAGAGAAAAATCCCTTTCGTAACTATTTTGATCTTCATAAATTCAGTCCCGTTTCGCCAACTTTTAATTTCAACTGTTTTTTGTACGGTACTGTCAACTTCCAAAGTTACAAGGAAACTTATTCTTGATGTTTCTATATTTTGTCTCTCTCTGGCACACTAAGGCTTGTTACGAGAGAACAATTCAGAATTGGAACAGAAAGTACTAGGAGAACAGAATCACGAAAAATAGACAACATTGATGATAATGCACTGGTGCAGAGCCAAAGTTGAAATTCGAATTTGAATTCACGAAATTGGAAGCGCGAACATTTGACGATCAGTTTCAAATCGATTCACCGTATAGTGATGGTAACGTTTAATTTGGGGAATGAACGGGTATGCCGACCACGCAAATATTAGTTTCAATATCAATAACTATAATCAAGAACTACACACAAACATGTTCGTTGTATTTGCGCACAAACTTTCGTGTGGGGTCTCGAACCATGACACTAAACAGCTTTCTTTCTATGACATCATGAAATTCGCAAAAAAATGAACTTTCTTTGACGCGATCACCTGATCAACGGTTGTACGCTGTTTTACAGACAGAAGTTTAAAAGAATTTCGTTTCTTATATTTTTTTTCGCATATTATCATTTCTCAGAATAATCAATACGCAGAAAGCTTGCTTCGAAAAATCTTAAATCATAGATTTTTGTTACAAATAAAATTTAATGTTTCGATAATTCATAACATAGAGTAACAAATCAAATATTATTTATACTCATATTGTTTAGTTAATATAGGTAATATAACTTATTTCCAAGAAAAACATATTATCGAGTGACAGTTTCTAAAATGTATCAATTCATCTCTTTGACAAAATGCATACCCTCCTTTTTTTTTTTTTTTTTTTTTTTTTTATCGATGGGAAATCATCAAATGACCCCTCCCGCTCTGGGCTGAGCAGGAGGGAGTGTCAGACTTGTACTGACTAAAACCCATCCATGTTCCTTCCTTTGCCCTTTGTGTTCCAGGGCCGCGGTATCTCTTTCGAACAGTCCCGCAACCCTGGCAGGCGTCGGCCCTTACGGACCCCTTCCTGTTTGCTGACTCTCTTTGAGGCGCGCGTGGAACACGAACGCGCCGTCGACACGGCCTGTCGTCATAAGACGGACGGACGGCGAGCTAGCCCATAGCTCACCGTCCACAGGCCCGCGTCTACGGTGGCCGGGGGCCACCACGTGGCCCCCGACGCCCGGTGCGTCTCCCGCGGCGGCTGGGACGTGAGGTTCTCTCCCTCTCACGTCCCGCCACCTCCTTCGCTAGCATGACTGCTTCGCAGAAGGAGGTGACGGCGTCCCATTCCGTCTCGCTCCGGACCATGGATTGAACCAGGGCCGGACGCGAGAGGTCGCCGCCGCCGATCGCCGCTACGAGGACACGGCGTTGCTCCGCCCAAGCGGAGCAGACCTGCACAGTGTGCTCCACCGTGTCCTCCGGTCGATCCTCGCAGTGGTGACACCCGGGCGTTTCCTCCCGCCCGATTAGGTGCAGGAACCTCCCGAAACAACCATGTCCGGTGAGGACCTGCGTCAGGCGGAAGGTGAGGGCGCCGTGGCGCCTCTCCAGCCACTCCTCAAAGAGGGGACTTACCGCCATTATAGTGGCGTGCCCTGCACGGGGTTGCGACAGTCGCTCTCTCCATGTCGCCATGAGATCACGCCGGAAGTCTGTCCGCTGAGCGACAATTTGCCGCGGCAGCGGAGTTTCCCCCCGGCGTAGTGCCTCCACGCGCCACTCGTGCAGGCGCGATGCATACCCTCCTCTAAAATTAAAACACCATGAAATTTACTAGGACTATGTTATAATTGATAACACTATTATACGATAGTATAATTATATGAAAGCGTTTCATAATTGTCCGAGTGCCCTAATTTTGTTACTGCGACCAATTTCGACGTAGCGCTCGCCAGCCGCTACCGCGGCACCGCTCGCTTCGCTCGCTCGGCTCGCGCGTAGTTGGTCATCGCTCTAATCTAACCTAACCTATTTGGTCGTAGTGAGCGGAACGTTTCATTTCAACGTCAATCTTCTTCGAAACTAACCTGTCCGGAGTCCTGAGCTCACTTCGCTCGCTCATGCATCCTAAGTTTTCCTTGCTACAATGCATTGTTTATGTTGATGTGGTGTGTGTACAATACAACAAAAAATTATGGATAGCATAAAGTCTACTTTTACATTTTCGTTGAAATCAAATACCATGGAAAAAACACCGAACAAACAATACTTAAAAATTAATTCTACTGTTTGATATGTATGTTAAATAAAAAAAAGGGGTTATAAAATTCATTGAATTGTATTTCTGTGAAATATATTTCATTCAAGTAAATAGTCGTTACAACAATATTATTCGAAATAAAAATACAAGAACCAAATATTATAAGACACATTTTCGGCGAAACTAAATTCTAAGAAATTTCTGTCTGCGAAATAAGAGGACACCCCTGATCAACATGTATAGTAAATAAAAAAAAAGAATTTCCAAAAGTCATAGAACAAAAGTTGTTCAGTATGTCTGAGTCAGAGTCACCACACGAGAGGTTGTGCGTTTATTATGTTATATCTTGTTTAATATAAGGATAATTTTGTTATACAAGGTGTAACATAAGGTCTTGTGCAAAAAGTTCATGAATTTAATTCGTGATTATCACATAGAATTTTTCAATTAGCATTCAATAGTGGCGTACATAAAAGGTTTGTTATTTTGAGCTGAAAATATTGCCTTTATAATCTTCATTCAACCAAATTTTAATAGCTGGCTGAAAAAACATGCATAATAAAACGGTTGGCTTGTTTTCAAAATAATTTACCGCCATTCATTCGCTATGAGACTTAATTGATATGTTTTCGATCATAAACTGAATTGCCCGGGATGCATAGTCATGAGTATATCCAAACTTGGATCGCAGAAATAAGGTAGAGGAGGTAATCAGGCATTACCTGAGTATGATAAAAATGGACAGAATTCTTACAGAAAAAAAGACTTTTGTATTCTTTACACCACTTAACTTATATAATTGTTTTTTTTTTTATAACATGTCTAAAAAATAGCCTAGATAAGCACATAGATGTTTATTGGGTATGGCTGTTACCCGCTGCTTCGCTCGCGTTTTGGTCGGAAATTATCCCACAATGTATAGCCTATGAATAATGTAGCTTCCTATTAAAGAAAGAATTTTCAAAATCGGTTCAGTAGATCCAGAGATTACCCCCTACATACAAACAAATACCTCTTTATAATATTATTAGTATTAGTATATTAATATAGATAAGAAGTTGCTTCTGTTATGGCTGACAGTGAATTACAAAACATAAAAAAAAAAAATTTGAAGTGAAACCAAATTTTTTAAGAGACAAGTATTCACGATAGTTTTTCATCACCTGTAAAAAAGGCAACTAGAGAAAAAAAACCGGCCAAGAGCGAGTCGTACTCACAGGCACATAGGGTTCCGTAGCAGCAAACAATATAATGAAAATATTTTGAAGGCTCATTCCTATGTTGTAGGTATTGTATTACATTCAACAGCAAAACGAAATTTGTTTTTCATATTATGTTAATGAAAAGCAAAGTTACTGCTGCCGTTTGATGAAAAAGTCCCTTATCTCTAAAACTAATCATCAAATTTTATGCAAACAAATTTAGGTTGAATTTTTTTTTTACGTTCTATTGTCCTAATTTTATACAGAATTTTCCTCCTCTTACTTTAGAAATTAGAGGGGGGGGACACACATTTTACCACTTTGGAAGTGACTATTTGTCAAATGATTGACTTTGAGAATTTTTTTTAAGAACCTCAATGTCATTTTAAAATACCTATTTATAGACACCCCGCACGTATAGGTTTGATGAAAAAAAAATACTTAGTTTCATTTCCATGTATGGGGGGGCTCGCCCATACATGGAAATGAAACTATTTCTTTTTAACTTTTATTTTTGTACAAAAAACGTAAAGTGCTTTACAGAATAAACCTACCTACCAAGTTTCAACTGTGTAATCCTAATAGTTTCGGAATAAAATGGCTGTGACATACACGGACAGACAGACAGACATGACGAATCTGTAAAGGTTCCGTTTTTTGCCATTCGGCTACGGAACCCTAAAAAACGGCAGACTTGGACGTCTATTCTTCACTAGCATTACTCCAGTACTCTGGCAACATTGACAGACAATAATCTCACATAGGCTGGCAACACTGTCTGATGCCCAAGTCTAAAGCCACTTGGGTATGCCTGACCTACTGTTGACTCCAAAAGCTCCAATTTTGCGTATCTCCCCTTTCAATCATCTGTGTTTTCAAATTTTTTCAGCAGAACGAATTGACAGTCAATTAACTTTCAGTGGGGCTCTCGGTTCCGCTTGATAGCTGAAATTCAGTCGTTTTTCGCGCACTTATATACAGTGCAAAGGTGATATTCAGAGGCGCGTTTTTTCAGTTTTATCAGCGATTACACTTTGCAATGGATCGTTTGTTTTCATGATATTTCAATTACGGTAATGGAGATCTGAAAGGTTTAGTAATGGAGGGAATATGGAATTTTAATGGAGTTAATTTCATGGGTCATTTCATGATTGCCATGAAACGCTGTTAGGGGCTTAGGATAAGTAACCTTTTGCTTCTTCTCATTACGAAAGTGCTGCTCATAATCAACGGTCCTATTCACAAACATGGTTGCTTTGGCACAATTCGAGCTGGAGCCATTTCAGAGCCCTTGATAACCAACCTTGAAGAAAACGTACTTCTGCTGTTTATGGTATTATTGCAAAACTCATGTCCAAAGCAGACATTGTCGTGATATTATAGTGATGCTAGCTTATGCCCGCGACTTCGCCCGCGTCTTGTTCGGTAATCGTCCCACGGGATTGTACTACCGAGATAAAATGTATCTTATGTGTTAATACGGGTTATAAACTATCTGTGTGCCAAATTTCATATAAATCCGGTCAGTAGTTTTTGCGTGAAAGAGTCACAAACATCCATCCATACATCCATACATACTCACAAACTTTCGCATTAATATTGGTAGGATTATTTAAAACAGTAAAAAACCTCATTTAAAAGTCACATCGACCAAATAATCTCATCATAATATTTCCTGACATTATATTCAAGAGCTTTACGAAAATGAAAATTATGTATGCAATAAAATTTTCAGCAATTTATACAGTACAGTAGAGTTCCAGCGAAGTGGCCATTTTGTGGGCATAATCACTTTGTTTTCGTGAGAACGTTGATATTATGCAATTTTCGTGAAATAATAATGGTGTAATTAAATGTGGATGAAATGCGAAAAGTAATTGAGTTTGGTTTGTACTTATTCCAGGCTACTTTTTTAATTTGACATGCACGCGATAAAGTGCGTACTCTATGTGACGTACTAATACTAATATAATCCTGTTAAGGTTATTTAAGGACCTCCATTTTAAATCAAAATTATCGCACTTTCTGTATGTGCATAATTTTCTGCATGAATTTGAATTAAATGAATAAATAATATAAATTGCGTTTTATTTCAGGCAAAGTACTGATATACAACAATCAATTTTAAAGTTCTTTAAGACTGTTTTTGGTTAAGGCAAAGTTCCTTAAGACTGTTTTCAGCGGCTTTGATCGTTTGAGATTGAAAATAGTTTTTTTTCCAATTTGGATATACATATAGGACTCGTTCCGATTTCGATTACAAACAAAAAACTCGACAAATGATCGATGCGTTGGGTACCGGAACGAACTAACTTTTTCATTAGCAATGGTTGATTAAGCGCGAAGGGTTATGCCTGAATGATTTAACGTAGTGCTGCAAAGTCGACATTTTTGTTTTAAAGCAACTTTCATTGTAGTTGTGTAACAAACACACAGCGCCATCTAGTATGACTTATCCAAACTACTATGATGAGCGGATCAATAACACAGAAGACAGCAAGCCTTATAGTCAAGTGACGCCATCTACCATCATCGTGTGTAACAAACTGAACCAGCGCCACTCCGGATGTTATCTGCACTACATCTAAAGAGGACCACACGATGATGTTAAACACACATGCAAACCGAACCGCTTTATAAGCAGAGCTGTCTTCGAACAAATCATCATTCACTAGCTAGAGGTTCAGAGCGCGGCAGCCACGCAGCCAGTTCTGATCCTGAGTAAAGCCTAGTTCCTGCTTCGATAGCCTAGCAGTCTTCAGGAACTAGACAGCTAGGGGAGGTCTGATTGGAGATAGCCACGCAGTCCCTTTCATCCCTCCACTTAGGGTTGCCATCTGATATAAATATTGTAACTATTGTAAATTATACTAAGCAAGTTACCAATAAACTATCAATAAGTCAATGGGGCTTTAATTTCACAAACAGCAACCCTACATTGGCGCCCAACGAAATAATATAAGGATACCCACATAATTGGACGGCCAACCCTACATTGGCGCCCAACGAAATAATATAAGGATACCCACATAATTGGACGGCCAACCCTACATTGGCGCCCAACGAAATAATATAAGGATACCCACATAATTAGACGGCCAACCATACATTGGCGTCCTCCGATCAATTGGCGTTCAACGAAATAATCTTCGGATACCCACATAACTGGACGGCCTACCCTACATTAGCCGCATACTTTGCTCGGCCTACCATCAAAATCGGAAAATAACCAAATACGTATTAACGCTACCCCCAATTAAAAATGTCAATCACAATGACACAAGAGCAGTTTACTGAATTGGTAAATACAATTACAACCAGTCGAAGCACCATGTCGGGGAAAAGTTTTGCGAATTGTACCAGAAGATATGAAGGCGAAAGAGATTATAACAAGGTCGAAGAGTTTATAAACAGCATCACGGTGTACAAAAAAGTGGAACACATCTCTGATGAAGATGCATTAGAAGGATTGCCGTTATTGTTAGGCGGCATGGCAGCAACATGGTGGCACGGCGTGAAAGCTGACGTTAAGAAGTGGAACCAGGCGTTAGATGCAATACGTTCAGCGTTTGCCCCAAAGAAGCAGGCTCATGACATATATTTAGAGTTGTTCGGTAAGAAACAGACTACTGAATCAATAGATGAGTTTGTTTGTAACAAACGTGCGCTACTATCGCAATTACCGCCGAAACGCAACCGAGAGGAGGAACTCTTAGACTTTGTTTACGCACTGCTGAAAATAAATATCAAAAAGGCAATCGCCAGAAGCGAGTTAAAATCATTCGCAGACTTGCTGGAGAAAGTACGACATTTAGAAAACATTGAGAGGGAAGCACAGGCAAGTACTTCATCGTCTACAGAACAAGTAGAAAAGAAAATACTAAAACGTTGCGCATTCTGTGCAAGGAAAGGTCACACTACTGAAGACTGTCGGAAGCGCTTGGCTGAGGCTAAAAAGCAACCTGCAGCAGCAACCACAGACCCGGAACCTCAAAAGGTATCTTGTTATGGGTGTGGTGAACCAGGAGTCTTCAGAAGCAACTGCAAGAAGTGCCAAAATAAAGAAACCCCACCAAAACCAGTAGCTTTCTATACAGTGGACACAACAGAATTAATACAGGACCATGTAAAAATTCCTACTATTGAGGTCACCTGGGAAAATCAGCAAGGATATGCCTACATTGACACTGCTGCAAGAACAAGTGTGGCAAGTATACAATTGTATAAATTACTCATTAGAAAAGGTGCCATGTTCAATGAGAAAACAGCAGACACAATACTAGCCGATGGAACTGTGAAAACCCGGAGACTACTCACTACAAGCATACATATCACTGTTGGTAAACGTACTCTACCAATAACGTTCACAGTGATACCTGACGCCACTGATAACCGCACACTGCTTGGCATTGACTTCCTGGAAGCAGCGGGAATAATACTCGACTTGGCACAACGAGTATGGTACTTCGCAGATGAACCTCAGGACCCACACGCTTTTCTACAGTTGAAGAATAAAAAGATTCCTTTAAAGGCAGCTGAATGTTTGACATTTAACTCAGGCCAGTCATCACCAGAATCCCTATCAAGCTTTATGCAGTGGGCCAGAGAACTGCAAATGATATCCCCACTACCAGAATCACCACAAGCGTTGATCAACAATGGAGATAGTCCACCGTCAGCAAAAATCACAAAATGGTCACTTCAAAAGTTGGACACACCGCCACGTCCTGTCCGCCCTCGTGAACCAGCTGATGAGGCATCTCAAAAAGATCCACGTATTGATTATGTTACAATAAATCAAATGTCATTCTATTCATTTGATATTTTATTACACCCAGGTGAAGGAAAAATATTATCAGAAGTAGAAAGGTCACACTTCAACCAATTGCTAACTACCTATAGTGATGTATTTGATAAAAACACAAAACCAACACCATATATCTTGCATAGAATAGACACAGGTAATCACCTACCCATAGCTCAAAAGCCATACCGATTATCGCCACACAGACAACAACAACTGAGACAAAAAGTAGATGAAATGCTAAGTAATGATATAATAGAGGAATGCGATTCACCCTGGGCAGCTCCTGTTATCATGGTCCCTAAAGGCACAGACGATATTAGAGTTTGTATCGACTACCGACGACTCAACGAAATAACAAAACCAGATAGGTATCCATTACCAAGGATTGACGATCTACTACATCAGGCTAAAGCAATGCCATACATGTCTACCATTGATCTTCAATCAGGCTATTGGCAAATATTGGTACATCTCGAAGACCAAGACAAAACTAGCTTTGTCTCACCGTTTGGAACGTTCCGTTTTAAACGCATGCCGTTTGGGTTACGGAACGCGCCCGCCACGTTCCAGAGATTAATAGATAAATTCATTCAAAGTTTGGGAACGAAAACAAAGTGGGTGTTGTCATATTTAGACGATTTAATCGTAAGATCTGTCACTTTGACACAACACATTGATGATTTGAAGGAAATATTTGAAAAACTCAGAGAGTTTAACCTAAAAGCTAACAGGAAGAAGTGTAAATTCATTTGTTCAGAGATAAAGTATTTGGGACATCTAATAGTCCCAGAAGGAATCAAAACAGACCCGGAAAAGATTTCGGCTATATCAAACTTATCAAAACCAAGAAATTTAAAACATTTCTACAAACCGCTTCGTGGTACCGAAGATTTATAAACAACTTTGCAGACATAGCCCGACCGCTAACAAACTTAACTAAGAAGACAACAAGTTGGCAGTGGAGTAATGAACAGCAAGAAGCGTTCGAAAAACTTAAAATAGCGTTAACTACAGCCCCAGTACTTAAACAAGCAGAATGTGATACTCGATTCACAATCAAAACCGATGCAAGTCAATATGCAATTGGAGCGGCTTTAGTACAGGGGGAGGGCGAACACGAACACCCAGTAGAATATGCAAGCAGACTTCTTACACCAGCAGAATGCAATTATACTGTAACTGAAAAAGAAGCCTTAGCAATTGTTTGGGCTGTCTCAAGATTTCGTGGCTACTGGCCCGTTGGGCACTGCAACTACAGCCCTATAACTTCAATATCCAATATACTCCAGGGCGTACTAATGTGGTAGCAGATACTTTGTCAAGACCGCCATGCACACATGACAGTGAAGCATGTAATTTATGCTATGTAGAGATAGAATTACCAAAATTTAATGAAAAACAGATACGTGAAGAACAACTAAAAGATGATGAGCTCAAGATAATAATAAATGCACTTGAAGAGGAAAATCAAACAGAAAATTATATAGAATGGTCTAAAAAAGGTTACATACTTCATCAAAATGTTTTATATCGGTTTACACCAGAACAAGAAGATGATAATGCCAAATTATTAATACCTACACAAGAAAAACCAAATATATTGAAGGCATACCATGATGATCCTACAGCTGGTCATTTAGGAGTAGAGCGTACAGTCCAACGTATCACTGATAAATTTTACTGGATAGGATTAAGAAAGGATGTAATTAAGTATGTGAAGACTTGTGTAGAATGTCAGAAATATAAACCAACAAATAAAAAACCAGCAGGTTTATATCAGTCAACGGCAAATAATTACAGGTTCGAAGTACTATCAATTGATTTGTTTGGTCCCTTGCCAAAAGCAACCACGGGAGAAAAATGGATCTTTATCGTCGAAGACACAGCTTCTCGATGGGTTGAACTTTTTGCTATAACAGAAGCCACAGCTGAAATCTGTGCACTCACTCTTCTACATGAAATATTTCTGCGTTATGGTCTACCAAGGAAAATTATAAGTGATAATGGAGTACAATTTATATCAGCAATAATGCAAAAACTAACTTACTGTTTAGAAATACAACACATTCTAACTCCTGTATATCATCCGGAACCTAATATTGTGGAAAGGAAAAATAGAGACATGAAAACTCAAATTGCAATTGTGGTGAAAAATCAACACCAGAAATGGCCAAATACACTGCCGGCTATCAGATTTGCAATGAACTCAGCTGTATGTCAAACAACAGGATATTCACCGTCCTACTTAACTTTTGGACGTGAATTAAGAACTCCCTATGATCTTACACATGACTTCAGCACAGTTTTAACACAAGAAAAATTTATATCACAAATTACACCAACTTTGAAGCAGTTAGCTGAAGATTTATTAATAGCAAAGGAAAACATAGAAACTATGCAATACAATAATAGGCAACGTGCAAATCAAGGCAGAAGACCAGATCCATGCTATAAAATAGGAGATTTAGTATTGGTTGAGACACATCCAATAAGTAATAGTGACAAACAGTTCACAGCAAAATTTGCTCCACGCAGAGATGGACCGTATGTTGTTATAAAGAAACATGGAGCATCAACATATGAGGTAGCAAACCCAAAGTTACCAGAACAATCTATGGGAAAATATCATACTTCAGCAATATGTAAATTTGAACAAAGAGATGAAAAAGTACCCAAACCTTTAAATCCCATAAGAAAAAGAGGGAGACCAAGGAAGACGGACACTGATCCTGGTACTCTGTCGGGACGACTATAGAGTACCAGAGGGGGAGAATGTAACAAACACACAGCGCCATCTAGTATGACTTATCCAAACTACTATGATGAGCGGATCAATAACACAGAAGACAGCAAGCCTTATAGTCAAGTGACGCCATCTACCATCATCGTGTGTAACAAACTGAACCAGCGCCACTCCGGGTGTTATCTGCACTACATCTAAAGAGGACCACACGATGATGTTAAACACACATGCAAACCGAACCGCTTTATAAGCAGAGCTGTCTTCGAACAAATCATCAGCCACGCAGCCAGTTCTGATCCTGAGTAAAGCCTAGTTCCTGCTTCGATAGCCTAGCAGTCTTCAGGAACTAGACAGCTAGGGGAGGTCTGATTGGAGATAGCCACGCAGTCCCTTTCATCCCTCCACTTAGGGTTGCCATCTGATATAAATATTGTAACTATTGTAAATTATACTAAGCAAGTTACCAATAAACTATCAATAAGTCAATGGGGCTTTAATTTCACAAACAGCAACCCTACAGTTGTGATTATTTGTGTTCATAATCAAAGCAAGACCGATGAAATTTTCATCGAAAAAAAACGAATGTCCATTCAAAACTTAACTCTTAATCAACTCGTTTGGTGATTTATATTTTTTAAACTTTCTTATTGCTCACTTGGTTGTTTTGAAGAAGTCTTTTGAATAATTTCGTGGTTTTTAATGCAGTTTATAAAATTATATAATATATCCTCGCGTGCCTAGCCTTTTCTCGTCTTCTTCCAGTCTAACCGGATGCAGCTGAATGCCAGTATTTTACATGGAGCGACTGCAATACCCCTTGGTAAGACTAGTTGTCAGACTTCCGGCTTATTGACTACGACTTACTTTTTTGACTTTTGGCCTTTGACGACTCTCAAAGATCTAAAAATGACTGCCGGGACCAACGGCTTAAAGCGCGTGCTTTTTGCGGCACGCAGGAAACTCGGTATGTAATGGGCGGTCACCCATCCTCGGACCAACCTAGGCAAGCGCGGCTTAACCTGAAGATCGACCCGAGCGGCTGATAGTATTTAGTCACTAGCTCCTCTCTTTTACAGTTACCTTAAATAAACAACCAAATATAGCCTTCCACGCGTGTCTCAGTCATCTTGTTTTCAATAACACCATCACATTATCTCTATGACATCCACAGTAGTACATAAATAAACCTCCCCCATAAGAGGACTTATTTTAGAAACTCAATATTTCTATGTATAATGTAAAGCAGTCTTACACGTGTGTAGCAGAAGTTTAAAATTAAATCTATAAAAGCTGGTTTCACAGCAGACTATACTTTAAATAGCACGTCAGAATAGCGTATAAAATGCCATATAAGAGATGATTAAAATAACGTTGCATATATATAAAAAGTCATAGGTACATGTTTTGTATCATAGTAAAAATGAAGTGTTCATTTCCATAAGCACTATCCTTAAAACTGGCTTGTGACGAGCTCAACTACTATTGTTCTTAAAAACATCATTGAACCCAATACTCATACGGAAATCAGTACATGAACATACATAACTACAATACTAATACTCAATACGTACACCCTCACACATCTTTGTGCGACGGAACACCGAATCCATGCCCCGGAATTATTTGGCAAACCAACAAAAGAAACTTGCGTTTGGTATTTTGACACCCAATAATTGAACCGTATTTCACGTGAACTTTGAATATGATGAAGGCATTTCATATCTTTGTGTTTTATCCTATTCAGCGTTTTACGGTGACATGTTATAACGGTGTTTTGACAAATTTTATTAGTGAATCAGTGTCAAGGTTTGTCTAATGATTTTCAACAAGGCCTTTACTCTGTGAGTGAGTCTCCTTTAAGACTTTTTTCAATAAAATTTCGTTAAAAGTACGAAACACAGTTTACTAAAAATAGTTTTCAGAATCTCAACTCGATGACAGTGGCGCTGATGGCATCACCTTGACTCAAATTGTAAAGATAGAACTACAAGACTTTTGAGTTACAATTTAATTTGAAAAAAAAGTTTCTTTTATAGAAATCGTGCAGCTTTCTATCAATTTAGGACTTTTAATAATCGTATCTGTACTAACTGAAATTACCTATAACAAACAAACAATCTGACCATTTTAGTTTAGATTATGTAGTCGTAAATTTTTTGTTATACCAATAATCTTCGACCCTATTTCGATTACTCCTAAACAAACTGGAACATGCAATTTTCCTCAAATCTCAGAACACCTCACTATGGTTCTGAATCAGTTGCGGTTGCATGTAAATGCATGGTTGGATTTCCATTTAGTACAAATCATCATCATCATCATCATTTCAGCCGAAAGACGTCCACTCCTGGACATAGGCCTCCCCCAAGTGTCGCCACACTGACCGGTCCCGTGCGACTCGCATCCAGCGGATCCCCGCAACCTTCACCAGGTCAAATATCGGTCCACCTAGTGGGAGGCCTTCCAACGCAACGTGTTCCGGTTCGTGGTCGCCACTCCAGAACTTTTCGGCCCCATCGGCCATCCGTTTTGCGAGCAATGTGCCCTGCCCACTGCCACTTCAGTTTGGCAATTTTTCGGGCTACGTCGGTAACCTTGGTTCTCTTGCGGATGTCTTCATTTCTGATTCCATCACGCAAGGAAACTTCGAGCATAGCCCTCTCCATTGCTCTTTGGGTGACTTTAAGCCTTCGAATGAGGCCCATTGTGAGCGACCACGTTTCGGTCCCGTAAGTAATCACTGGCAACACACACACTGGTCATAGACTTTCGTCTTGAGACACTGCGGTAAGTTGGACGAGAAGATCGGTATCTTCTTCCCGAACGCTGCCCAGCCGAGTCGGATTCGACGGTTGACCTCTTTCTCGAAGTTAGACCTACCACGTTAGTTAGTACAAATACATACTGACTACACAAAGCGGCGGCCGAGAAATCGGCCCAGTCATGACGGTGGCTACCATTCAATGTTACACAAACTAGAGGTCCACCACACCCACCACCCATTGGACCCATTGTATTTAAAGTAGCTACCTACTCCAAAAATAAACGTGACATCACGCCTGTAATCCCCGTAGGGTTAATCAGAGGTGTGCCTAATCGTACACCCGCATTTCACCAGTTACGCTTAAGTCCCATGTGATAGGGAGCGAGCTTATTGCCATCAACCAGGCACAAATTTAGACTCCGTGGCTGCTACAAATAAATTCCTGACGGTAAAACCCATTAACACTTTGCCTGACCTGGGAATTGAACCCAAAACGTCATGCTCGCTTATCACTCGCACTTGCGACCTCTAGAAAACCAAGGCAGTCAGTTATTGGCCTTAAAAATTTAAGCTTTAACTGAACGCTCTATTTATTGCACAGAAAAATCCTTACTAATAACTGTTTTCTGTTAAACAGACTTTAGGTGAAACATTTCAAAGTTAATCACCTTCAGTGGTACTTTTGAGTAGAGTTTTATAAGCCTTTAATAGGTACAGGATGTAACAAGATCCTTAACGAAGCCGTCAACCAAGCATTATGTAGATCAAACTTTACGCAAAAATTATTGCTGGGAAACAACTTTTTTTTTAGGGAGAAAAACACGTTTTATGGCAAAACTCAACGTAACACACTCAAAACATTGAGCGTACTATTCAATCCATGTACAATGGATTGAATACGTAGTACGGGGGCCGTGGAGGTGTTAACAGTAAAAATCTTACGTTAAAAACATGTATTTAAAAACAAACTTGTGAAAAAGTTGGAACTTTGACCCCTTATATCTCCGTAACTAGAAGGTTCCCAGGTATAGACTATAACAAAAAAATATCGCAATAACGGGGAGAACAAGGACCTTTCGGCTTCGTTAAGGGTCTTGTCCCTTTATAGTAGTAATAGTGCAGAATTACATCGTATTTATTTCTGTATGCTGGTTTTAAAATACACTTTTACAAGTGACATTAAGTTAAGTTTTAAAACTAAATGAAGCCGGTGTTTCGTATCCGATTACTTTGAGAAGAAACAAAATCAAACTGTCCTGTCTCTTTTAAAGTTTAGATATAATCTTTGTTAAGTCATATTGTTAGTTGTAATTATAAAATTTAAGTTAATTTGTTGAATTACAGTTGTTTTGTCCCTACAACTATTTAGTAATTTATTTCTCTCAAATAGGTATAATTTTGGAACATAGTAGGTCGTAGGTTACAGGCAGATTCAAACCTTTGTGAGAGCTGGAGTCTATACTGTGTTCGAGACCTGTATGTTAGATCTCCAGGCTCACACCCTTAAAATTACGATCTTAAATTGCACTACGTACTACAACTTTGTAAAAGCTCCAATTGATGAGAGGTAGAGAATAAAATTCAAAACAAAGAGTGATGTGCTATGAGTGTCTTTGGAGAGTGTTGTGTGTCCGTGAGTGCAACATAAGTCCCCACGCCCAGGATGAAATATTTACCTACATTCCATTATTTATTCTATAATCAAAAATCCATCAACGTTACGTCGCTAACTATCGTTCATCGGTATTATTGACAGAGGTAACAAAAGGAAAGTTCGCTTCCATTCGACATTGACAGGGGTGATGCATTGTGATCGAACTGTTCGTTATTTGCGCAATGTGAGCGAATAGATCAGCAGATAGATCGCATGCGTGTGCGGTATTGCTTATTTGTATTGGTTTATTTTAGTGTTGGTATTGTGTCGCGGTTTCGCTTTTGAAGGAAAAATATGGTAAGGTGTGGAGGCTACTATATAGACTTCGGTACAGTCGTCAAAATCGAATAGAATTGTGTAGATATAATGTTTGGGAAAAAAACATTAGAAAGCACCTATAAAGACCGAAAGTTGAATTGGGATCGACCTATCGTTTCTGACAGGACTATTTTTGCCAATAAACCTGACATTGACAAGTATCAAGATCTGGCTCGCGATGTTGTCGACATGTGGGATATGACTACAGTAGTCATTGCAGCGATAGGCGTGTTGGCCAAGGGCTAAATAGCCAAGTAAAGCAGTACTTTAGGACTCGGCACATGTTAGAATATTCCACTCTCAAGAGCCCTGACTAGCGGTAGCTCGGACCCTGTTCCAGATACCGGTGGGCTACTAAAACCGAAAGAAGAAGAAAAAGCTCAAGATGTGTCGAGCCAACCCAGATATGGTTCAGCGACGGTAGATTCCGAGCGTAGTATTCTTGTTGGCATGAGCCGAATGAACGCCAGAGGGTGTAGCGATCGCTTCGGAACGGTTTTTTTGTCCAACAAATATTACGAATTCGTACATATGTATCATCCCTAAAGGTTTTGTAGTCATTGTGATTATTTTGCTGCACTATAAATATACTGTGGGAAACTGAAACTACATTGTAATTAGAATGTACTGTTTGATGTCTCGCATGTTGTTCTGCTAATTGGTGCTCGAAGGCCCCTACAATTGCCCCACAATTGGGCATTGTTACCCTTCGAGCAGCGTTCGTTTCACTTCAAGCGAGAGTTTCATCAACATGTTGATGAAGCTCTTATTACTAGTATCGGGTAAATTATTCGCTCTATTTGCGTAACAATCCTCGGCGATAGTTGTACCTATAATAAATACCTTTGGATAATAAAACATCCAAGTTACCAACGCGATGTATATCGTGTAAATATGAGCTACTGAAAAGAATATTGCCTTCTGAATCACACTGGCACGTCCTGTGATCACCACAGTCACAAATTAATTAAATATGAGCATATTCATACGCCATCGCGCATGTTGATAGCGAAGGTTTAGCTCTAATAGTTCTACAATATACGTTTCTTTAAAACACTTTAAATTTAAAAGTAAAGTAAAACTCACCTGAGACTTCTCCGCATAGTAAACAAGGCTCGCAAATATCACGATGCCGAGCACCAAGAAAAAGACCAGCAAGGTCAGCTCCTTCGCCGAAGCCTTGAAGGTATGCACCAGAATCTTCAGTCCTGGACTGTGCCTCGTCAGCTTGAACAGCCTGAGGATCTTGATGATGGAGATGAACTCCAAGATGTCAGCTTTGTCCACATACTGTCGGACCACTGTCAGTGTCACCACGACATCCATGTAAAAACTTAAGGTAGCTATAAAATCTATGATGTTCACTGGTGATTTCACGAATTCTATTAGGTTTGGGGCTACCTGTAACAAAAGAAAAGGGGTTTTAGTCAAAAATATATATAAGTAAATAACTTTACAAAAGGATTTTTCGGTACCTGAATGACATTGACAGAGGGGCGTAGTTGGATAAGATATTTTGAGAATTGTTGCCATGCAATCGATTCGAAAAGAAAAAGATGGTTACGTGGTTCCGATTTTGCTCACGTGCCAAGAGATTGCTGAACAACTGTGTTCTCGTTAAACAGTGTTGTCAACATTATGAAATATTTACGATGACAACACTCTTGAACGCGGTTTAGATGTATTCAGTGCTATTAGTGAAAATTGGCCCACAGACATTGTTCCGTTTCTTTCAATCATGTGTCCACTTTAAACGGCTTTAACTTTCAGCCTCGACTGTATTTTATATCCGTTGTACCTTGACAGTCGTTGCGGAGGAGTTTATATAATAGAGAATATTCGTTTCTTCTACGTATGACCTAACTTTTGCTCAGCATTTAGATAACTAATAAATAAATAAATAAATAAATATCGCTGGACATTACATACAGCGCCATCTAGATGCCACACTAAGCAACGAGGCTTGTGTCGTGGACACCAGTTAGTTGATACTACTACATAGATACTTTTTGTTTGTAAATACATACTTATTATACATATGCTATAATGCTATTCTATTCCCAAATCCTTGTTATCAATTCATAATATTTTCCCTTAAACATATTTCAACTTTGTATTAGTGTATATTAAGTTTTCTTAGTAACTTGGTTTATTGAAAAAGTCAAAACCAATTTGAAGCTGATCTTTGAATATATAATGTCTAGATAAATCATCAAATGTGCGCAAACGTGTCAAAAATTGCAGCCAACTATTGGCTTATAAGTGCGCACGCTGCCGTACGCACACATGTTTCAAATTGTTGCCTTGTTTTCTTTGTTTTGATTGTAGGGTGACAAATGCATTGTAGCCTTTGATTATATAATGTCTAGATCATGATATAATCAAAGGTTACAATGCATTTTACTAAGTTGTTATTTCAACAATACTATTTTCTTCTAAATCGCGAACGCAATATGTGTTTCTTCTTTGCACAATATACAATAACTTAATAATTTATGTATTCTCATAGCGTAGCTTGCAGTTTAAACAAGTAACCTCACAGTCTTCAGCGCATGCATTATGAAAGTACATTATATGCTATTAAACCACTCGCAGCTTCATAACGGCACTAGCCGGGTTCTAAATTGAGAACTCAGCGAGTTATTAATATGCTAAACTTCGTACTAGTTCGTAAACTAAGCTATTTGATGTGTACTGTGTATTCATCATCATCATCATCATATCAGCCCGGAATCACCCATTGCTGGGTATAGGCCTCCCCTTTTTTCTGCAACACATCCCGGTTCCGTGCGTCCCTTACCCAGGTGTTTCCCGCGACTTTGACGATGTCGTCAACCCAACGAGCTTTAGGACGGCCCTGGTTTCCTGGTTGGTGGTGAATTATGTGTTGGTAATACAATTATTTTGTTTAATATAGCGGAAATTATGGTAAAGATTGTGGACCTATTTAATTAAACAATCTAAAGGAAATTTTGAAAATCCAATGATGAAGTAATTTCGTGGGTGTTTAGCAACATTTTTTTGCTCTTATCCCAATTTATTTGGAGTAGGCGCAGCATGCCTTCTTATTCCACATTTCATATTTCTCTATTAGTCGTCATCTATACAAACAAATAAAATTGAATTGTCTGTTTCTAATATCAAAATAACAGCTTTTTACTTTTACTGAATGCATCTGAAAATATGTACGGCACATATAAACAAAAACATATTTTTTTCAATTTTTGTCTGTCTGTCTTTCTGATCGTTGTTCCGGCTAATCTCCAAAACGGCTGCACCGATTTTGACGAGTATTTTATTGACAGATAGCTGATGTTATAAGGTCTTACATAAGCTACTTTTTATTAGAAAAATAATTAGGATTCCGAGGAAAAAAATTAAAACCCTAACCATTGTTAACAAAATCCGTTTCAAAAGGAGAAGTCTTTTTTTTTAATAATAATTTCATGCGAACGATGGTCGAAGGCAACAGCTAGTAATTCATATTTCTCTGTTACTCGTCATCTCAGCAGTCACATCTTAAAGGTGCAGTAAGGTATTGTAATACCCCAACATTTTGCTATTTTTAAGTGTTTAGTTTCAATATTCTCATGTAAGTGAATAGTGTAATTCTTTTGAGAATAATTATGATCTTAAACCCGATACAGGGTGAAACGAACACCGATGCTAAAATGGTTACTTACCATGGATTCAGTACATATTCTGAACCCCACATAGAAATTTTTCGTCGGTTTAAAAAATCAGCTGCTAAAAAAAGTGCAAAATGAATGGAACTGCAGATTACCCCCCCCCCCCCCCCCCCGACCCTTGCATGAGCCAGCCCGCGATGCTGAGCCAGTAGCAATAAAACAGCCCCTAAACCAGATCCAGCCTGACCCCTTGCTGCCCTCCCCAGTAACGCCCTAAGCCGAGGCTCGTACCCTGCAGGGGTGCCCTTAGCGAGTGGTCGCTTAGTCTGCAAGCTCATTTTGCCCCTGGCTGGAGGCCTTAAATTCAAGGCATCCACAGGATTAGACCGGTTAAGCAGTAGCCAGCCTCATAGGCTGAACTGCAAGATGCCATCATCAAAACAGTAAAAAAAGAACTGCAGATTTTTGAAAAAAAAACTGTGGGGTTTCAGAATGATGTACGTATGTGGAAACCATTTTTCCATCGTGTATAGAAGTGATTTACCACCACATTCGCTGACACTAGTTAATGATAATAATAACTGGGTAGGTTTTTATTAACCAAGGAACACTAAGTGCTAGTATTTTAGCAGTAAATGTCCAGTTTAAGACTTCTACAGATGAGATAGAATCTCACGACCGTCCCAAGTAAACTTTACTTTGATTATCTAGGCTTTACCTAAATTGATCCTCAAAAAGGCGTAGTCTAAATCCATAATCCTTTTGTGTAATGCGTAGGTAGACTGTTTGTTAGCATAGCATAATCAGCCTTTAATGTTCCCACTGCCGGGACACACGGCCTCCTTTCTATGAGAGGGAATGAGCTATAATCCACCACGACCACCACCACCACCACCACCAGTGCGGGTTAGTAATGTCACATGTCATTTTGGTTCTAGGATGCCGGTTTCCTCACGATGTTTTCCTTCACCGTTTTCAGAACAGCGGTGATGTAATAAACAGACAAATACACAAAGTAATGCGCCTGCTTGCTTTCGAACCCAAGACTTAATGTTCGTAAGTCGAGGCCGCCACCACTGGGCCACTGCTGCTGTCAAATTGATTGTTTGTTATAAATATTGTTTTGTTTTTTTTTTGTCTTGTCTCATACTCGGTTTTGAATTGAGAACTTCAACTTCATTCAAACTCTACTTAGGCATTACTTAAGGTGATTGACATGTACTCAAATTCTAATTGAAGTCAGAAACCGGGTGTAAGTATTTTACCTCGTTGGTCGAGTGTTCGCAAGCGCAACCGCTGAGTATGTGGTCCTGGGTACGATTCTCCGGGTCGGTCAAAGTTTTATTGAATTTTTCATCCAGAATTTCTCAGTAACAGCTACGGAGTCGGGTTTTGTGAACGGGTGATGACAAAAGGCTCGCTCCTTATTGAAAGAGACTTAAACATAACTGCCGAAATGTAGGCGTACTATTAGGGTACACCTCTGCCTAACCCTAGTAATACGGTGCTAATTTGGCATGCCCAAGCCATGACTTCAACGTTCAAATACAGTAATAATCACCACCACACAACAATCACCAATCCACTTACAAAGTCAAGCTAATCACACAAATATATCAACACCCATTGTTCTCACGACTGAAGATCCTCGATAAACCTATTCAGAGGCGACCGTAACATGGCTAGAGAGGCGCCACAGTGCCCTCACCTTCCGCCTGACGCAGGTCCTCACTGGACACGGTTGTTTCGGGAGGTTCCTGCACCGAATCGGGCGGGAAGAAACGCCCAGGTGCTACCATTGTGAGGATAGACCGGAGGACACGGTGGAGCACACGGTGGAGATCTGCCCCGCGTGGGCGGAGCACCGCCGTGTCCTCGTAGCGGCGATCGGCGGCGGCGACCTCTCGCGTCCGGCCTTGGTTCAATCCATGGTCCGGAGCGAGACGGAATGGGACGCCGTCACCTCCTTCTGCGAAGCAGTCATGCTAGCGAAGGAGGTGGCGGAACGTGGGAGGGAGAGAACCTCACGTCCCATCCGCCGCGGGAGACGCACCGGGTATCGGGGGCCACGTGGTGGCCCCCGGCCACCTTAGGCAAGGGCCTGTGGACGGTAAGCTATGCTAGCTCGCCGTCGATGGCGCGTTCGTGTTCCACGAGTGCCTCAAAGAGAGTCAGCAAACAGGGAGGAGTCCGAAAAAACCGATGCCTGCCAGGGTTGCGGGACTATTCGAAAGAGATACCGCGGCCCTGGAACACAAAGGGCAAAGGAAGGAACATGGATGGGTTTTAGTCAGTAAAAGTCTGACACTCCCTCCTGCTCAGCCCAGAGCGGGAGGGGTTATTTGATGACTTACCATCCGAAAAAAAAAGGCAGCCGTAACAAAAATGAGGTGAAAACAAACTCTGATGCCAATAGGAACACAATAGAAATGGCCGGAAGGATTTCAAAGTAAGTGTTTTCTGGAAGATTTCTAAGGATTCTGAATTTTAGCGATTTTGTGGTAAGTATGATTGCTGGTATAATAAAAAGTGATTATAAGGATCATAATTTCGAACATCAGACAAATCAGTACAATATGTCAGTGTCTGGTGGTGGGTAGAACCCACTGGTTAGACCAAACGATATCTAAATATGTACCTAGTACCTACACAATCGTTCCATTATTTTTGTGTTCAACAAACCCACCCGTTATAATTCAGTAACGGCCGTTTTCAATAACTTACTAACAGTTAACGGAACGCTGCTATCTCAGATAAACAGTTAAAGAAACATCAACCGTCAACCCTCCGAGAGACAGATAAGTGACGTGGATAGGATATTCCTGTCAATTAATTGCTAACTTTGTTTATAGAATCACCGATAGCTACTAGAACTAGGCTAAGGCATATTAACTAACCGTTATACGCAAGTAAGTTATAGAAAACGGCCGTTAGAGGGCGCGTACGGGTTGCGCCAAACAAAAGAGCGACAAATGATCGGACAATCACGTTTTCACACAGCTTCGCAAGATCGCATTCTACAAGGTTACGGGGTATAGCAATGGAATGCTGAATCATGCTACATCGTCGTGAATAGCTTCAATTTTAATCGGATTAACAAACAAAGCACAATACCGTTTAGGATCTTTCAATGCTATATCCACACATAGACAAAGGCCAATGACCGGTCCAACTATGGCCAATGTCACTCAAGTGAAAACTTAGCAACAATTTAACGGCTGACGAGAAATGCATAAGCATTGTGACCATAACTTATGACTATGGACATAAATTTATTTTTAAATATTGCCACCGCTCGATGTCTGGATTTGTGCCTGGTTGATGGCAATAAGGTTGCCCCTTGTAACATGGGACTTAGACATAACTGGCAAAATTTGGGTACCACAAACGATTTTTTTTTCTGATGGGAAATCATCAAACCCTTCCACGCTGGGTAGAGTGGAAGGGAGTGTCAGACTTGTACTGACTAAAACCCATCCATGTTCCTTCTTTTGCCTTTTGTGTTCCAGGGCCTGAACAGTCCCGCAACCCTGACAGGCATCGGCCCTCTCGGACCCCTTCCCGTTTGCTGACATCGGTTTGAGGCGCGCGTGGAACTCGAACGCGCCGTCGACACGGCCTGTCGTCATAAGACGGACGGACTGCGAGCTACCCCATTACTCACCGTCCACAGGCACGCGACCTCTATTTACCCTTAGGCGTGTTGTTTTGTTACCGAAGTTTCATACACATCCTAGATTTGCCCAGTACAAGTAAACATTATATGCCTACCTAAAAATAAATTACAACCGATAAAAATAATAAATCAGCAGAAAAAAAGGCTCACAATACAAAACCGCCTACGGCTACACTCAACAATATCAATAAAAAAGGTCCAGACTGTGTACTGAGCTCATAACGAACACATTCAAAGGAAACTGAAATGCTTGCTAAAGGCTAAGTGGCCCAAACAAACAGGGGCCCCAATTAACGGGGCCCTTTTCACGCGGCCCGCAGTACTGGAGATAATGAGACGATTTCGAATAAAAAATATGTGCACTAAGCATTGCGTAATTGAAAGGGTTTAGGAAGTAAAGGTGTGATTTTGCTAACGTGATTTTAATAGGATTCTGTAAAACCAGCTGACAGCTCTACTGATGGTAAGTGATCACCCCTTATATAAGGTGTACTCATCATTATGGACAACTTTCACTATGGGACCAACCCCGAAATCGCTTAAAAAAATCAGCTGTTCAGTACATTTTGACGAGTTAATGCGATCATATTGCAGGGAACAGCTGATTTGTTTTTCGCGATTTCAAGGTTGGTCCCATAGTAAAACTTGTTCATAATGATGAGTACAATGACCCCTTAAGAGATTTCGTGTATGAATAGATAGAACCTAAATATCAGATATATAGTCCTCCTTACCGATTTCGGTAACGGCGACCCCTTAAAGCTATTATTTCCTTGCGTGTGCCCTTATATGACTGGCCAAACCGAATTTGCTTTTGAATACCCGGTCACAACTAAAACAGTAGAGTTCGCCGGCAGCGTTGTAAGTGTATGTATAGGAGGGCTTAGGTCTCTCTTTACGAATTTGACGCTTTTCGTTTAACGTATCGAGTCGCTTTTCCTCGAATGTTTTTACATTTTTGTGGATGGTAGAGCGCCAGGACGACCTATGCAAAGCGAGCGTCTCCCAACCTAATGGATCAATAGCGCAAGCGTTAAGGTGCCTCTTGAGCACATCCTTATAGCGGAGATGAACAAAATCAAAATGACCAAAATGGTGAATTTACAAATACAGCGGGAAACATATTGTAAATAGGCTTTACCATCTTACGAAAAGGGTGTGGGAAAGCGAAGAAGTTCCACAGGACTGGAGAGATGCGGTGATCTGCAAGCTGTACAAAGGGAAGGGAGATGTCTCCGATTGCAGCTCTTACCGAGGCATTTCGTTGCTTTCTACTGCCGGTAAAATTCTTGCTCACATAATTAACACCCGCTTGAGCGATCTTGCTGAAAAATATCTGCCTGAGAGCCAATGTGGCTTCCGCCCTTGCAGAGGCACTGTCGATGCCATATCCGTCGTGAGGCAACTCCAGGAGAAAAGCTTGGAACATCAAAGGCCTCTCTATATGTGTTTTGTCGATTTAGAGAAAGCATTTGATAGAGTTCCGCGTGAGGCCCTATGGCTTATTCTCCAAAAGTACGGTTTTCCAAAGAAGTTCGTCAACCTCGTACGCCAATTTCATGTTGGTATGAAAGCGCAGGTTCGACACGAAACCGAACTTTCTGAGGAGATCCGTGTTACAAGTGGAGTAAAGCAGGGTTGCGTCATGGCGCCCACCCTCTTTGCCATTTACTTTGCAGTTGTTATGAAAGATGCCCTGCAGTACTGTAGTGACCAAATCCAATTAAACATCCGGACTGATAAAGGCGTGTTTGATGTCACTAGGTTTAGAGCTAAATCAAAATTGCAGAAGATCTCCATTCTGGAGATACTTTACGCGGACGATGTGTGCCTCATGTCCGACAGCATGGCGCATCTCCAAAGCTACGTTGACGCACTACACCAATCTTGTCAACGATTCGGCCTAGTGATAAGCGCTTCCAAGACGCAAGTTCTCAAACAACCACCGAGAGGCTGCGAAGCTGATGGTACCACTCTGAATCTAGATGGGAATCCACTAGAAGAAGTCACTCAGTTTAAATACCTTGGAAGCAATATCAGGCACGACAACACCTTGGCTTCGGAGATACCATCGCGCATTGCAAATGCTGCTGCGAACTTTGGGCGGCTTAATGAACGTGTCTGGAGATCCCATGATCTAAAGCTAGAGACAAAGATAAGTGTCTACAAGGCATTAATCCTACCTGTTCTTCTCTATGGCGCAGAGACATGGTGTCTCTATAAACAAGATATTAGGAAACTTGACGCATTTCATCTAAGGTGTCTGAGGTCCATTTTAAAAATTAAATGGCAGGATCACGTTCCTAATACTGAGGTTCTGCGCCGTTCCAACGTGTATGGCATGGAAGCTCTTCTCATGCAGCGTCAACTCAGGTGGTGTGGGCACGTCCTTCGCATGAAGCATAACCGTTTGCCCAAGGTGGTCTTCTACTCTGAGATGGCTGAGGGCAAACGTAAGCATGGCGGTCAAATATCAGATAGAGAGTAGATATCATCATCACTGGATATGTTAGTGCCTTGCCATTACAGGTACTTCTTTTGGTTTTCGTTTTAATCTTCGTTTCATAGGCGGACTCTTTGACTCCGAACTGTGTTTTACAGGTTGTACATAAGCCTAATTGACCGGGGAAATATGAAAAGGAAAATTGTCAATCTCGCAACTGCTTTGCCACACTGTCAATAATAATTCAGAGTAAATTGAAACTTCTGTAAGATCGGAGCTATCAAATACAAACAGTAAATTTACTTTACTGTTATTAGTTTTATGACGTGCAAGAAATATACAAAGTTGGGTGGTAAAGGTGGTAGTTTGAGGTCTAAAATTATGTTCCTGTTCCTAAACGTCAAACATGGACTTCCTACTCATCTGCCTAGACTTAGTTGGGAACAACTAAGTTGGGGTCGGCTTCCAGTCAATTCAATTCAATTCTTTATTGTATAACACATGTGTTTTACAAGATCTTTATTTATTTATAAAGTTCACATGGACCCCTGTCACGATCTTTTTTACAATATTTAGTAGAGTAGCATTTAAATTTAAATTTTAGTAGCAGTCTACCCGGATACAGTTGATTACCAGTATTTTACATGGAGCGACTGCCTATCTGACCTCCACAGCCCAGTTAGTACTGGTTAATACGATACGTCTTGGTAAGACTGGTTGTCAGACTTTTGGGCCATTGACTACCTGTAACGATTGGCAAAGCTCTTCAAATGACAGCCGAGACCAACAGCTTAACGCGCTTTCCGAGGCATGAAGGAAACTCGGTACCTATGTAATGGGTGGTCACCCATCCACAGATCAACCTAGGCAACCGCAGCTTAACCTGAAGATGGATCCGAGTGGTTGTTATTATTTAGCTACAAACTCCTCCTCCTACTGCCCACTTCAAATCACAGTCTAATCAGACATAGCCTTAATTAATCAGAAACCCACTATTTGTCGCAAACCTAGTCAGCGTTCTGCCTCACAAGGACAAAACATGACGTTTGACAATTACGTTTGAAACCGGTCCACACTCAAATACTGACTAAAATGCTCGAACGCTGACTAAAATGCTTTGATTTGATGGCAAATATGGCCACCCGTTGCCGATTAATCAAGCTAATTGAACGCGAACGTTGAATTTCCTTTAGCAATGTTTCCTAGTTGTATGTTAAGTTTTTAAGGGTGCTTTAAACCAAGCCAGCAAGATGAAACTACACGAATGTTCAACTAATATTTTTTATTTCATTGGCAATGTTGTATTTTAGTTAATTTATTAAGACAGTTTAATATTACTGTTTTTTTTAAATTAATTATGAGGCTTGACAAGCTATTGGTATAGTCTAAGAAAAACACTTTGCTTGTAGATGCATTTATTGAAAGGTAGTAAGTGTTTCGGACATCTTTAAAAAAATACTCTTGTAACAGATATGTAAAACAAACGAACCAACAACTCGATAACACGTCAGAAAATTACTTTTGATTCCCCTAATCCAGTTTTACAGCAACACCCTACACATAATTTTAAATCGCACATACGCACGAACGGAATCCCACCTTAAATTTTATTAAATGAAACCCTTTTTTCGATTATTCGGTGATCCTGCGTTAAAACACTGCCAATATAACCCCTGAATTTCGAAAAATTTGTCGGTACGTACATTTTTCGTAGAAAATTCTGTTTTCAGGTTTGGGTGAAAACTCATTACTTTGCTTTTATTGCTTTTAACACTTATTTAGATTGTTTTTGCTTTTACGAGAACAGTTTTATTTTAATGTATTCTGGGGTTTACCTGCTCTAGGTGAGGTTTATTTTTAAGATATTCTAAGCATAAAAACAACGCTGCTAAAAAAACATTGCAACATTGAAGATTAATTTAAAATCTCGGTTTAAAATTCAGTAATTTCTTATAACAACAAATGTCAATGAAATAAATAAACAAGTCTGGATATTCAACTTGCTTATTTGAATTTATAAACAGTTATATTTAGTTATAAATAAAATCAGACATGGCAGGAACAAAGATAGCTGTGTCGAAATCCATAAGGTTTTTTTTTCATTTCCGACTCAGCTGATATCTAAGATACGAGCACATTCGCTTGCCAAGGCAACGAAAAAAAAACCAAATTAAATGTTCTATTCTCTAGTTGCCATAATTATAAATACTGCAGTTTCGTAAGATTTCTTTAAAGTAAAACAGAAAAGTTTTGCCTGGAAGCAACACTAAAATAAACTTACCCGCAGCTGTTTGGGGTGAATTTCTCATTTATTTCGCCAGAAAAACGCTCGAAAATTAACCGGTGCGGTAAAACGTGAATACCGCTTATCAAAAAAATATGCAAAAATCCTAAAAAGGTACGTTTTACATGTAGATAATGTGAAAATGGAAGGACTACCCGCTTCACTAGCAAGAAGGGTGAAACCCATTTGGGTTTGATTTGAATTATTCATGTATTGTTAATTGTGGGACCTTGCAACCGTAGCGATATTATATTATCGTATGAATAATCTGAAGCAAGAACTTGGAGTACCTATTATAGAATTAGTGGGAATAATAGTTGCCTGAGGCGAGAGAGGTTGAAACTTAAAATTTGGCCTCTTGGTAATATGTTTATGAGCCCGGAATTGATAACCGTTACTCAGCACGCAGTTCGGCTTAGCATTATATTCCTGCTATGACGAACTTCGGCGAACTTTGACGAACCTAATTTGTTACACAATGAAAAGAAATCAAAGTAATGTTTACTGCGTAGACCAGATTTAAAACAGTTTTGTCTATTATGCTGACATATAATTAAATAACATTTTCGCGCTTTTTGATAAATATAAAATGTTCTTTATGCCTATTGCTGTAATGTTCACTTTGTATCAATGATATAAGGGAAATATATACTCAGATCTGCCTTGATCTACTTGTCTATTATCTTCGATGTCAAAGAGAGACTCGAGGTGTATGCGTACCTTATTTTCAATACAGTGATTACCAGCTTATTTATATTGAAAAGATTGAACACAGAGACACTGAAAAACAAATACTCGGTCCATAACCTATTTGTGACTTGTCTTTTGTAACTTAGTAAACATTAGCTTTAGTAATAATTTTGTGTTTATAAAGTGATGTACTTCCTTTTAACGGAAATAAACTAGAAAAACATAAATCTTCAAGAAACAACAGCCCTTTGTCTCATTTATTCAACAATTAACAACTGAAACAAAACACTGTTTTATGCAAAATCAACATAAAAATATTCAACAGTACTCGGGAACTTTCTTGCAATATGAATATGGATTACCATTTTCATGCCAGAAACGAAACAGATTGAAGTTCATTTGCAATACAAAATAGTATTTTATTTTAGTTTAAAATAACTGTAGGAAATCTGAAGTTGTGCTTGGAAAATAGTAGGAATGTCAGTAGTTAGAAGTTTTGCTATGAGTGGTAATTGAGGGTTACCTATGAGGTTGGGGAAACGCTCTGTGAGCGAGTGGGTATTTGAATGTACGTAATCTATGTTACTTATTTAGAAGGTAATGTCAGCAACACAATTTGTTGTATAACTGAGAATTAGCTCTCCCTATACCTAGTTTAGTATTCAGAGTATCTAAATTATTGTGACCTATTAATTTGCCTTATATTATGTTTTTTGTTTTATGGATTGAAATAAAGAATTTATTACTAGTTTACGTCCGCGGCTTCGCCTGCATGGAGTTCAATTATTGTCCCACGGGATCCATGGGATAAAAAGTATCCTTTGTGTTACCCAGGTTATAAACTATCTGAGTGCTAAGTTTCATTTCAATCCATTCAGTAGTTTTTGCGTGAAGAGTAAGAAACATCCATAAAAACAAACATACAAATTTTCGCATTTATTTATATTATACTTAGTAATTTATTAGTAGAATTTTATTACCATACCTCAGTTATTAGTACAAAGTCATTATCTTTACACAGTTCACCGTTAAAAATGAGGTTCGAAGAAATAATCTACTTGAATTTTCGTGTGCCGTTACATATACAAAGCAATACATAATTAAATCAAGCAGAAATAACTTACTTCATTGATTCACAGCAAGCATGTAGTATGCTTGAGACAAATTTTCTATTTTGAACGCGTTGATCGGATGAGGAAACTTTAGGAAATAGCTAGGTAACTTTTTCCAAAATCTGCCCAAAACTTTTTGCAAATACCTAAAAATATTCCCAAAACATAACATAAATTCCCAGCGAACCATACTATTATTAGTTCTGCCCGCTGTACAAGCAAAGGCGAGCTTCATTGCCCCGGGTCAATATGTGGCAGACACTGGCACACGTCTGCCTCACAAGAAATGAAATGTTATATGGATAAATACATTTGTGTAGGATGAGTAATATGTTTGGGGCTCCAGGCTAAATAGTAACAGCCACAAGGGTCGTTCTTCTAGGTAAGCAAAGCTTGCCAAGGTGGATGGGTGGGAATCAAGTTAAGCCATTGATGCTGCTGATTATTTGTAGATCTTTGACGGTCGTTCCGGGCCGTCCCAAGCCCGAAAAACAATCGGCCATTTATTTATTTATCACTTCGAGCACAAATCACAGAGGCGGACTTAATGCCATAGGCCTTAGTCACTCCATATATCAGCTTTCACTTCATATATAGTGCGAAAAAGCTAGGCTATTATCCATCTGGCCATAAGACATTAGTATTTTCGACTCATGAATCGCTCGAATTTACGTTATGCTCACTTTGCGCGTTTATGCTAGGCCCCAGATTCCGCAACAATGAAGAGACCCCTCGTTTTGGGTGTCAAAAGGGATAAATCAAATCATTATCTTATTTATACGAATTAAGCTGAACCTAATAAGCACCAAGAGGTTAATAAGGTTAGGTAAGTAATTAGGTTCTGTCATTATCACACATTTGGATTGCTAATCAGATTGTAACACGTAGGTACTGCTGGGATAGTCTTGAATATGAAAGCTGTTTTAGAAATTAAAATCGAAATACCTACCCCGTAAACCCCCATTTGCCAACTATATTGTAGTCGACTTCCAGTCGAACCGGATGCAGCTGAATACCAGTATTTTACAGGGAGCGACTGCCTATCTGACCTCCACGACCCAGTTAGTACTGGGTATTACGAACCCCTGGATAAGACCGGTTGACTTTTGACTGACTACTTCTAACAACTTTCAAAGATCTACAATTGACAGCCGGGACTAACGGCTTAATGTGCTTTCCGAGGCACGGAGGAAACTCGGTATGTTATGGGTGGTCACCCATCCACGGACAAACCTAGGTAAATGCGGCTTAACTTAAAGATCGACCCGAGTGTCTGTTTCTATTTAGCCACAACTTCTCAGAGAACCCTAACAAATATATCTAGAAAATTAGTTTTCTATCTCTAGACATCCACTGTCGCTATGCTTGGCTACCACATCTATTCTACAAAAATAATAACCATCAAGGTTAAAACCTACCTACCACTACCTAAGTTGCGCCACTTGCACTAGAAACTGACTTAGCACTGATACGACACAACTTTCCACTCAGCTAGCTTTCTGAAGCTAGAAATAGACCTCTTTTATATTAAAACCTTTTGTATTTCAAGGCGTTTGTGGTGCGCATACCAACGTGTTTGCTCCATTTGGTGTTGGAAGAACGTTTTTGGCCGCAGGATGTGGTGTTCCGTTGCTTCCGCGGACAAATTCCACAAGAACGCAGAAGCATCGTGCAAGTGATGTGTTACTAACATAGATTTAAGTTGCATAAACTAACAAGAATGTTATTAGTATGTATATTTAGGTTAAGGTATACAATACCTAACCCTAGTTACTTATGGCGGTACCCTGACCAAATAACCTTGAGCATTCGTCCCTTTTCAGCGCACGCCACCCAGCATAAGATCGTGAGATAGAAAATAGCAATATACGTAGCGATTACGCTCAGATTTTGGAATAAAATCTTTATAAAATCAAATTTAGGTCTTTTGAAAAAAATAAAATTAGCATAATGTTTATTATTAAATTACCTACCATCTAGTGTAAAAAGGAAATCAAAATGATGGTTACTTTACGAGGAGATGCAAGCCATCAATAATCCTGCGTCATTTCTGTGGTTTCGTTGTGAGGAGATTAATTTTACATTTTACTACTAAAAAAAATCCAAAACTACCATTTTGGAGTCAAGAATATGCAGAAATTTCATGTTTATTTTATAAGTTGGTATTTATTTTGGGTAAAGAGTAGATAGCTCCAAAAAACTGCACAAAACACGGCTACCGCTGCGTTTTGCTCGGGGAGGCGCCTTATCTCCAACATCCACAGAAAGCGATGACCTATCAATTAGCGAGAACTCCAACACATATTGTTCACAGTTTACCGTTAAACCGTTCGTTACCGGTCTTTGTACCTGAATGGATTATTATTATTATACATACAAACTAGCTGTTTCCCGTGACCTTTGTTTGCGCGAAATTAATATTAAATATAACTATATTTGAATCGGTTTTTTTTTTAAATTTCAAGGGTTTTAATTTTTTGCACGGAATCCTACTTAATTATTTTTCTAAAATAAAATTAGCTTAAATTACTCCTTAGAACATCGGATATCTGGCAGTAAAAGTCTCATCAAAATCGAGCCAGCCGTTTCGAAGATTAATAAAACATGTAATTATTTATGCATACTTTGTAAGTCCCTCATGTACTACAAAACTTTTATGTACCTTAATTAATTATTATTTTATTATAAAAAAAAACGTTTTTTTTTTTTTAAATCGGTACCATTAATATACTTTCATATGCGTTCAGTAAAAGGCTGTTCTTCGATATTAAAAACTGCGCTAGCTGCTTTCATTTTTCACGGCGGCCAATCAAAGCGGTGATTAGCCATCTGCGCGGGAGATATTATAGTGCACAAGTGTGTGCGCAGGCACAGGGGCACTCTCTGTTCCTTCACTCGCATAGTCCGATGGGACGGCAATCCGGCACGACCGGAGAGATATCAGGCGCAGGACCAATGGCTTAACGTGCTTTCCGAGGGTATCATACCGCCAACTTCCAAACTCAGGGCTACTACTGAGAAATTTCTAATGGAAAAACCCAATAGCACTTTTTGGCCCGACCCGGGAATCGAACCCAGGACCCCAAGCTCAGTAGTCACGCTTGCGAACACTAGACCAACGAGGCAATCCCGTTTTTCACTACTGCAAATAACAATGCATTAACAGTGATTGTTTGCTCATAACTATGTCAAAGTATTAAAGAAAAGAAAATATTAAAGTCCCTTAAATTCCCATTACTATGTCACCGCAGCATACTGGCCTAATAACATAATTAAATTACAACCCTCTAGAGGTTTGCGCCCAGCTGCTTTAGTGTACAGCTCAAGTGATAAACGGAAAGAGAGATTTATGAAAAACCGACCATATGCGATTCTGACCGGCACACGAAGCGTTCCGTATCTATAAAAATAAAACACGTTTGTTGTATGGGAGCCCTTAAATATTTATCTTATTCTGTTTTTATTTGTAGTTATAGCGGCAACAGAAATACATCACCTTTGAAAATTTCATCTGTTTAGCTATGACGGTTCATGAGATACACCCAGACAGACAGACGGACGGACAGTGGAGTCTTAGTAATAGAGTCCCGGTTTTACCCCTTTTTTTCCGATGGGAAATCATCAAATAACCCCTCCCGCTCTGGGCTGAGCAGGAGGGAGTGTCAGACTTTTACTGACTAAAACCCATCCATGTTCCTTCCTTTGCCCTTTGTGTTCCAGGGCCGCGGTATCTCTTTCTAACAGTCCCGCAACCCTTGGGTCCCGCAACCCTGGCCGGTTTTAGCCCTTGGGTACGGAACCCTGAAAAAGACATAAACATACGGAACCGGTACGGACAGATTGTGGACCTGGCTTTGGACTGTGGATTTTGCAAGGTAATGCTCTGAAGTAAGTATCTGTCAAAGTCTGATGTCCGCAGCCAGTTGGAAACATAATTACGAATCTCAGGAGAATAAGTGCTGCGTCACTGCTTCTTCGTCGTGCCGCTGGCATGGGAACATAGTGAACATGACGTATTTATATTTTGTTCTACACCAAGCAAGTAGAAGTTGCTTTGAACAAAACTTGCCGAACGATCTCAGCCTTCCTCAAACTGACCGCACTCAGTGAACTACACCACTGTACGCTTTTGAAGATAAAACATAATAAATGAATAGGCCTACCCTTTTTAATGTTACAAAGAAAAGATAACAAACATATAGATGGCGATCAGGTACGTTTCAGTCTAATTTCAATGTATTTAAATTTAGAAACAGCAAATGATTTTTTAAAACCAAACCTATAATGTTACATGAAACTGCACATCATATATCCTAATCATAAAGAATATAATATTCCACTGAAACTAACATACAGACTTCATCCCTACATAAACTTAGCGTACAATCACATTAAGCTCCTAACTTACACCGCATCGCGTAAGAAACTCCACTACAGGCGGAAAACTTCAGTTTTCATAAGTTATTTAGTAAAACATGGATGTCGGCATTTCAAATATGCACCGGCACAAGAAACTTCTCGTTAAGAAGTACTTATAATTTAGTAGATTGTATGTTGGGTAAATGGTGTTTAGATACTTAATTATTTTGGCTGAAGAAGGAAGCTTTCATATTTAACTAGATCAAGGTTTCGGACGAGATCCACTGTCCAGTAGTTATAGTAGGGAGGAGGTCGTGTCCAAATAAAAATAGCCACTGGGGTCGAATTTCAGGTTAAGCAACGCTTACCTAGGTTGGTCCGTGGATGGATGACCGCCCATTGCATAACAAGTTTCCTGCCGGCTTCGGAAAGCACGTTAAGCCTTTGGTCTCAGCTGTCATTTATAGATCGTTGTTAGTCGTTACCGGTAGTCAGCGGCGCGAGTGTCTGACAACCAGTCATACCCAGTACTACAGACAGGCAGTCGCTCCATGTAAAATACTGATATTCAACTTCATCCACTTAGACTGGACGCCGACACTAACATAGTTGAGATAAGGCTAGGCAAATGATGAAAATGTGCAGTATTACAAACTTGCTGCCAACATTGTTTAAAGTTACTAAAACAGAGAGCTTGGAGGACCAACAAGTAGTGAGTGAGTGTCGTATAGTGACCTCACTATACGATACACACGGGAGGGGATGAGCGAAGTTACTCTAATTGAAATCTCTGTAGTCGTACTTCATTTTTTAGTATTGACTGTACTTCGATGTCTGGGTGAAACAAAAGACGAAGTATGACGCGCAACGGCAAACGAGAATTGACGAACGAATGGGACTTTGTGCGGATGGGACATTCTGCGTCAATTTTTTTGCGAATGGGACATTCTGCGTCAGATCCCTTTAATGTACTCGTAGACTATGGCCCTGTTATTTGAAAGAAAGGGGTCGATCACACTTTCTTTCCCGTTCTGTCGTGCAGACCATCGTGTATTCAAATTTTATCACGATATTTTTCGCCGTACTATCTGTGAAATCCGATATCAACTCGAAATGTGCACATATAAGTTAAGTGGACTTTTAAAAATGTGCCAAAGTATTTCCGATGGTTCTCGTTTCGACCTTTTTCCCCTATTGTATGTATAAACGAAATATTCAACGTTGAGGAAAAAAAACTTTTATTTTATTTTTCAGTTCCTGGAATTTCAACAAGTCAGTGAAAATGTCAGATATAAAATGAAAGCACAGAAAATCTATTTTGGTTGTGTAAGGTAAAAAATATATTTTGTGACGCAAAATGTTGTTTTTAAAACGAGATTCACGATTCATCACCTATTTTCCCAATTGGGTATATGCAAGAAATACAAAAACTTTTTTAATTCTTAAAAATGCCTTGTATTGGCCCATAAAAACATTGTGGTACTCTTGTTTAATTCTCTAATACAACACTTTTTTTACAATTTAATATTTTATGCAGCGTGTTTTTGGTGAATCGGAACGCAAACACAAAACGCATCGATTCCGGTAGTGATGTCAAAAGCTATGTGTCAAAGAAACACTTTTAATTGAAAAGTACTTAAAGTTTCACCAAGATTTTACCATAGTATTGTTATTGCAATTTTTGCTTTAATAAAGCACTTTCAATATAGTAAAATTATTCTATTTAGGAAAAAAAATAGATTTAAACAAGGCAGATAGAGGTAAGTGACACCAAAAGCTATGACATGAATGGCCACGATAGTCATGGACGTTTGAACTGTCGTAGAAAATTGTAGGAGTTTAATATTTTTTTTGTGCGAGTTGAAATTAACATTTAATTATTTTCTTGGGTTGATAGTACTGCAGTTTATTGATATAAGTGAAAAAAAAAAAAAAATTACATGCATATTCCCTATTAAGTTGGAGTCAGCATCCACAATGAGATACATCTGGAAACCAGTTTTTACAAGGAGTGAATCTGACATCTACAACCTAGAGTAATACGATAGCCCTTGGAAAGAATGGTTGTCAAACTTTCGATGTTCTGACTACTGTCACGACTGTCAAAGATCTATGAATTAGCCAGGACAAGCGGCTTAACGTGCTTTCCGAGCCACGGATAGGTAGTCCATCCACAAACAAACCATGGCAAACGTTGTTTAACCTTGAAAACTGATCCGTGAGGCTGAGACTTTGCCACGTGTCCCTGAAATAAAAAGCCAATAAATAAAGTCAAAAATTGTAAAGCATCAAATACTCGACGTCATTTACGTATCACTCAATCGAAGAAATCTTATTGTAGGTAAAATCTGTACAAATTTCCTTTTGACTGATAAAGAAATCTTCAAAGTAAATTGATTTGTCGGTTACGGCTTTATAAGATTTGATTTTGTATAATAACGTAACGACTGAGGAGGTTTGATTTGATATCTGAGCCAGAATTTATTCTGTTATTTAAATTTGTTTTTACAAGGTCTTTGGTAAAACCGTTGTATATTTTTAGGGTTCCAACCAACCAAAAGAGTAACCAGCGGGAGCCTATTACTAAGCCTCCGCTGTCCATCCGGCCGTTCGTCCGTCCGTCCATCTGTCAGCGGGCTGTATCTCATGATCCGTAATAGGTAGACAGTTAAAATTTTCTGTTGCCGCTAAAACAACAAATAATAAATTTAAAATTAAAAAGGACTACCATGGTACGCAGCCCTTCATGCATTTGTCTGACTCGCACTTCGCCGGTTTTTTTTTAAATCTAAATGCCGGGGTTGTTTTGTTCAAGTTATAAGCAACTTCGTCCAGTGGCAGACTAGTTCGAGTGCGGTGTTTCCGATAAAATCATGTAGCACTTGCTGAAGGGTCTTAAGTGACCGTGACCGTTTGATGACGCGATGATGCGGCCTATGGGCATGCTTACCTAGAAGAAATGTTATGGTTAAGTGATATGAGTATGACAAAATTATTTGACCATGAACTAATAATTTTAAGGTTCAAAATAAAAAGTATTATTGTACTTATCCCAATCAAACAAGTAAAAGGTTGGACGGTTAACCGTTAATTAATTTTGTCTATAATTTAGATATTCTATTGACGTATCAAATTAATTCTTGCCCTTGTACCACCCGATGTAATCCTGAAGTAATAACATTACGGGAACAGCGAGTTTAATCAAATATGTAGATACTTCAATATCGAACAAGCTGATTGATGATAGAAATTTTACCTTAATCACGAACAGATGAATTAATATTGGAGCTATTATTACCCCTGTTTAAAATGTCAATTACTCGGTTGCAAACAAGCGATAAGTACAGTAAACCGAACACCCTGTTTTCAAAAAATAAACATTATAAACATTTAAACGTGCGGTTGAAGGTACATAAATAAAAAAGTACAAAGCTTCTTTTCTGCGTCTAGTCGAGTGCAATTAGACAATAACGACGTTCTTCGCGTACAGTATAATAACGCTTTTAGGGTGCTGTTGGGGCTCCCGCGGTTCTGCAGCGCATCGGGCATGTTCGCTGAAGCTAATACAGATAGTTTTCAAGCAATTATGCGGAAAAGAACAGCATCCCTTATGCAAAGGATTCGGGGGAGCTCCAACAGCGTTTTAAAGTTGATAGTGGATAAGCCTGATTGTCCGTTCCTGGGGCACTGGACCCGTATGCACAGCTGCAGGTCTGGTGCAGCGGGAAGTGGACTTAGTTATAGGTATAGGTTTTTAAATTAGTTTTACTTTATTTTATTTTAATGAGAAATTTATTTTAATTTAATTTAATTATTTTAATTTATATGGCAAATGTTACTAACATATTTGATAAGTGGTACTAACAACAATATGAATCATTTGTGTTCGATTTAAATAAATAAAATAAGGTGGAACGAAGTTTATAGTGGTCGTATTTTCATGTGACTTTTTTATTGAATTTCTAGAAGAGTGGAGAAGAAAATTAAAGAAAAAAATTCGCCACTCGTGACTTTTTTGTTTTTTGATTTCCTTTGGAATATTTTTTTCGTTTATGAATAACTTCAAATTCGGCAATAGTGTGACTTGTTTGCATCCATTAAATGCTAATTTGGTCTGTTTCTTTGCTCATTATTGTCGATGTAATGCATATTTCAAGTTTTTTTTTTTTCATATTTTCTTCAATAATTTCTTTTTTTTAACTAACTTTCTTATCCACTCCTCTAGGAATTCAATAAAAAAAAAAATCCATGAAAATCCGACCACTATAAACTTCGTTCCACGCCACCTTTTGAGTATTTTTTGTCTACCTAATTGCACTCAGCTAATCTTGTTTTTTTAATTAAGATTTTACAAGTTATTGTTTGCTTTGAAAACGCTAAAATAAAGACATTAAGATAATACATAATCTGCCTCATGTCGAGTGATCGCAAGAGCGTCTGCCCTAAGCATGAGGTTCCGGGTTCGATTCCCAGGTCGACCAAAGAGTTATTGGGTTTCTCCATCGGGAATTTTTCAATAGCAGCTACGGAGCCTGAATTTGTGCCCGATTGATGGAAATAAGCAAAAACATAACTGGCGAAATGTGGCTGTACTATTAAATTTACTGATCAGCAACTTGCATGAGCAGGCTATTAGCAAACAGGGTTATATAGTATCCTCCTGAACACCTGCCAACCAAGTTACTACGTCACAAAATTCCACGAAAACATTTTTAAAGAACTGGAACTCATTTAAAACAACAGAACGGCAGAAACATTTCGGGCAAATCAACAAGACGAATGAAAGTCGGAGGCAATTTGTGCGATCATTAATTGCTTCCCGTTCTGTCTGCGACTGTACCGTGTCCTGACTTTGAGGCTCCAAAGGTAGCGTTAAATTGTTCCTTTTAGGAAGCAACTTACTTGTACAGATTTATTCACTCTTTGATTTCTGCTGCTATTGAAATATTGTAGTTTTAAACTAGTTTTAATTTAATATTGATGCAGTTGAATCACTGTAATTTCACTCTATTGATTTTAAAACCGACTCAAACATAATATCTTGAATTATTTTATGTGTGATACGATTTAGAGCCAATTTGTGCCATCATTTTATTACTTCCCGTTCTGTCCACGACTGTACCTTTCAGACCGTATCCTCTTTGAGGGTCTTAAGGTAGTGCTTAATAGTTCCATTTAGGAAGCAACTTTGTACAAAGCGATACTGCTTTTATCTTTTATAATATTGTTTGTTTCTTTTAAAAATCTTGAGCATTGAAATAGTGAGAGGTCACTCACAGGTCTCCACTATGTCAGAGATGAGGCAATAAGCTGATTATTCTATGCTTGTGCATTTAAGCGGGTTTTATTATATGATCAAAATGAATTAAATACTTTTTGATAGGCTTTGCTTACTTTTGAAGTGGTCTAAGATTAGGAAAAAAAAAGGTTTTTGATAGGGATATTCTTTGTAATGGCTCATGAATATTATACCGTTAAAGTAAATACGTATGGCGTCAAAGAGGAAGCAAGTCACCTGCCTTCTTAAAAAAACTCGACCTTCCCTTTTCCAGTCTCTCTCACCGAACGAAACCCTTAAAACCTCTTTTCATCAAAACACTGTTAACTAACAAAAAAAAGCATTCATTTTGTCTTCCCTAAACACCCACTTCTTAACAACCATCAAAGTGCCATAAATTATTCAAAAAAAAAACAAAAAAAAAACTTGAAACAAAATGAACAAGCCGAAGCAACTTCGAGTTAATTTGTTCGTATTAATTGCTGCCCTTTCCTTTGGCGGGATATTTGCCCTTTGAGAGCCTTTGAGAGCTCTTGGAGCTCTCATCCCGTTCTTAAGTTGGTCTTAAACTAAGTGCGTTATACTGTAGATGCTGTAGTAGGTATCTATGTGATTCTGTAGTGCGATGTTCTGTGGCAATTTCAAGATTGTAATGACATCTTAGTGAGGTGATAAAGCCGAATGTAGATAATCATACATGGAGGCGTTACTTCTGTATTTTACTACAGGAGATTTTTGATCAGCATAATTATAATGTTTCCTTTGCTGGGACAGAGGCCACATACTATGAGACTATGAGAGGGTGAGGGTGTCATATGTGTAGCGGCGATCGGCGGCGGTGACCTCTCGCGTCTGGCCTTGGTTCAATCCATGGTCCGGAGCGAGACGGAATGGGACGCCGTCACCTCCTTCTGCGAAGCAGTCATGCTAGCGAAGGCCGTGTCGACGGCGCGTTCGTGTTCCACGCCCGCCTCAAAGAGAGTCAGCAAACAGGAAGGGGTCCGAAAGGACCGATGCCTGCCAGGGTTGCGGGACTGTTCGAAAGAGATACCGCGGCCCTGGAACACAAAGGGCAAAGGAAGGAACATGGATGGGTTTTAGTCAGTAAAAGTCTGACACTCCCTCCTGCTCAGCCCAGAGTGGGAGGGGTTATTTGATGATGATTTATGATTGATGATGATTGATGATTTTATTTTATGACTTCCATTCCGAAAAAAACAAAAATGGTGTCACATGTGTCCTTACGAAGTCTTTTTTCATCGTTGTATAAGTAGTAGTGATGAAATAAATGTACACAAGGTTTAGTTCCTGCTTGGATTCGAACCTACGAAGAAGTCGCAGCTGTTTCCACTGAGCCACCTCTGCTCTGTTTCTCTATCCCAAATACACATAGTCAATTGATAGAATTCTTAAACTTCCATGAGACTATAATATCAAAGACTTATTTAGTTAGTGACTATTTGACAGTCAAAATTAGCATCACACGTGTGTGGAACTGCCCAAATAGAACAAGTACCACTTATCATATTACATAACAGTCCTTTTAACTTTCAATACGACTTCTCAACAATGAAACATTCATACACAACTCACACACACAACAATCCCTCGTTATTTCCGCATATATGCCGTCTTCGAGAAAAGATCTGACAAATCATATTTGTTACAAAGCTCCTTAGTCAAAGAACCTAGTTCTTTTGAAGTAACTTCTACTGGAAGTAATGATGGTAAGTTGGGGAAAAAGAAACGGATATACATATTTTGGGATACGGTTGGAAGGTAAATTGTGAATCGTGATGCTTTTTTTGTTTTTGTGAGGTGTCAAAGACTTTTCTATTTGGTTGTTCAAGCACGCATAAAAAACGTTTTCGTCTTTTGAGAAAAAGTTTAAGAACGTAATTTTACCAGTATCTCTTCGAATTGGGATAGACCGACGGAAATTGGTGAAACTGTATGTTTATTCCCATTTGCCCGGTTCAAGCTTGCCACCGAGGTGGTGGCTGGTACTAACTAGTGGCGTTTACCATCCCGGTGGTAAATACCACTTATTTAGTGTTATCTGCCCCCCTTCATATTTACAGGGGAGGTCGATTCTCATTACGGATAACTTTGATATACTAAATAGGCTTGCGTTTGGCAGCAACTTCTTTTTATTTAATTTTTTGTTGTGTGCACTTGTGGCATGTGCCAAATAAATATGTTTTCTTTCTTATCAGGGAACAGAGAAACCGGCAAGTTCCCCCGGACCGCCGAGAGTCCCGCCGCGGATTTGTTTTCCAAACCAAGTCCTTTTACAATAAGCTAGATAAAATGTACCTCACAGGTGTAAGGAAAGAGAGAGAAGATAACACGGAGATAAATAGACGCTTTGACTCGTAAGCTCGGAAAATTCTCCGCTCGAATTCTAAGATTTATCTACGTGGAACTTAGTGGATAATATCTGTGCTATTTAATCTAGGATATTAGCCAAAGTAAGGTCGTTGTTTCATAAAGGTAATAAATCTGTTTTTATTAACTTTTGATTACAATTCCCTGTAGGTAAGTTAAAATCTTCACTAAGGTCGAAGTTACCTTACACACAACACATTATCTTGTTGTTTTAGGACGAGATACTAACACCCAATATGTTTTTTGTAGTAAAGAAAAATAAAAACGATTGTACCTTTAAATGTAGACCTTATAATATCGTTTTGAAACTTTAGTCTTTCACAACAATTCTTAAATTGTGTAAGAGAATAATGGTAAACAAAAACCAGAAAATCTTTCCTAAAAAGCAGAACCATCTCTTCTATTTTTCGGGACAGGTGGTATAATAAAACCTCATTACATTCTAGTCACGAACACCCATGATTACGGTGTGAGGAAATAATAGGACATTGTGGACTGAACGCGGATGTATACCTATTGCAATAGGGCGGGTTTTCCTGTGCAGGTATTTTATAAGAATTTGGAATCTTCGTCTTTATTGAATTAATTACTGACGTTAATGTCAAGTGGCACCCAGAGCTTGGAAATTGTCATGTTACTTCCTATAGCTTAAGTGAGCCGGTGGGGGAAAATGGGAGGGGGTGGACGTCTGTCCGTATCGCAAGAGTTCCATTGACAGGGGTCTTACACCCCAAACGCAGACCCAAAACTACCTAAAGCCCCATCTCAGTAAAACAGTTGACCGGTAATTATTCACAACAACTAAATAGCTATAAATTCAATTATTTTTAATATAATATCACGCATGTTATTCTCGAAGGATTAGTCAGAGGTCTACACAATAACTACACTTACATTTAAGTCCCATGTAATACGAGGAGAGCCTATTGCCATCAACCGGGCACAAATCCAGACTCCGCAGCTACTACTGAGAAATTCCTGATGGAAAAACCCAATAACGCTATACCCGACCCGGAACCGAAAAAAAAAAACTAGTTATTTTATTCTATTTTTTTTTTGTTTATTTTATTTTCTTATTCCATGTAATCAAACATTTATGCTGTCTTGACTTCCGTTTGTTTTTTCACGGGTGACCACTGAAAACCAGCGCTGTGCTGTCTGCCCCCCATAGCACAGCATCATGCTGAGTGGTAACCTGCTTGTCACAGTCACGACGTGCAAGCTGTTAACTGCTGTTTTTTGTTTTGTTACTATCCTGCTGTATTTATAATATTTGTTAAGCGTTGTATGATTATTGTATATTTATTTTTTTGTATGCAAGTCATGTCCCTGCGACATTATTTATTTTGTTTCCTTCATTTTTTTTTTTTCAATTTCTTTGTATTTTTGACGTTTAAAAGTGCCTATAAATAGCCTAATTGAAATAAATGGTTTGACTTCGACTTATCATAAAAGTTGGCTGCTGTTGAAACCCCAATAAACAAATGTTTTCATAAGCTCAACAGTCTCGGCCTCAACATTTTACACTAATGTATGCCTAAAATGATGATTTACATCATCATTCTTTTGCCCATATCCCATTTTATTTGCGATCGGCGTAGCTTGTCTTCTTCTTCCATACGTCTCTATTACTCGTCATCTGTTTAGACACTTCTTGCTATATTATCCTTTACACAGTCCATCCATTTTTTGGTCTTCCTCTACTCTTATACCCATCCACAGTTACGCTCAAAACTTTCCTTACGACATTTCCCTCATTCCTCCGCATCAAATCAATAGGAATTTTTACTTATAATTCCAACAATGCAATCATAATAGACATCCATTTAGGTGTAAACTAAGTATTCGCGAAAACTTGCATTAATGCCACGAATAATATCTTTCATCTAGCTTGAAAGTAAACTACTGTGATGAAGACTCAGAACTAAGTGAATCCTAACGTAACCAATGTTTGACTTGTTAGAACTAAGTTATGAGCAGTTCAAGAGACATGGTAAGTTCCCAAGTAAGTTACTTGAAGTTAGGCAGCTTCTGTTGAAACTTACATTGTTCGACAAAATTATATTTGATAGGTTAATGTAGCTTAAATGAAACGTTACGTTTTATATTCAAGTACCTATTGCAAAAAGGACAACTTTAGGAAGTCCTGCTGGAAAATATTGTCACCGTAGCCAAAAGACAACTCATTTTGGAGTCAAAGTAATTTTTCAGTTATTTTCCGTGTAAATCAAAATAGAATACAGTAATCCACTTGATTACAAGAATGATAGTACATAGTTGCTAGTACTTTTCCAGACAATTACATTTAAATGCAGAGGTTAAAATGTTTGATCTGTTCGATCATAAAATCTTGCATGATCTGAGTTATTACTTATTACACAAGAACTAATAATAAATTAAGTTGTTCGACGGTATTACTGTCAAAAATAGACTCTAAGAACCTGAGTGAACATTAATGAAAACCGTTGATTTGCATAATTTCTTTAGTCTACTATTAATGTATATTCCTAGCTGTTGCCTGCGGCTTCGCTCGCGTTTTGGTCAGAAATTATGCCACGAGCACTTTGTAAATATGGGTTATAGCACTCGGGGATAATGTAGCCCTCTCCGATCACAATGTTCGGCAAGCCGATCCCTTGGGAGAAGCGAGCCAAGTACTTAGGAGTCATTCTCGACGACCACCTGTCCTTTGCAGCGCATATAAGAGTAGCCCGCGACCGGGCTGCCTTTTCCATGACTAGGCTCCACTTTATGATCACGGCAAAGAGCTAATTGTCACTCAAGTGCAAGTTGCGACTCTATACCGCCGTCATCCGTCCCATAATGACATAAGCTTGTGTCACTTTTGCCCATGCCCACCCGCGTCACCTGCATCGGATGCAGACCCTTCAGAACCGTTATCTCCGTAAGATCACCGGTGCCCCCTATTATGTCCGTAACGAGAGTCTTCACGTCGACCTTAGCTCAGTTTATGAAACGTCTTTCCAATCGTTTCTTCGATTCCGCTATCAAGCATAGGAACCCTCTGATTGCATCGGTCGGCCGGTACGAACCCTCGCGTATCAGCATGATTCACCCTCCTCCAGGAGAGCAGTATAAAAACCAGCACACTTCGTAAACCATACAGACACAGACTGCCGAGTTTCCGTCCTCGCCGTCGAGGCCCGTCGCGACGCCCCCGTTCAACGAACCCCCCCCGACCCTTGAGATTACCAGAACCTTGATTACCTTGAGAATCCAGTGATTACCCCCCTACAACCTCACAAACTCACAAACTTTAGCTCTATAAAATGTTAGTATAGCTTATTAATATTAGGATATAGTCAAACGTTGCGATCTTCACTAATATTGAAAAATTCAAATGAAATCATAAATAACCGGACTTCGCGGAATCTATGCTATTGCTATATTTCATAAATATAAACACAATGATAAAAGGGAGAGGAAATGTCCCCCTAAAAATAAATTCAAACAAAATAGTGAACTTCTTGAACCATAAAGACGCGATAAAACGACAAAACTTAAACAAACAAAAGTACATCAAACCCATTATGAGGGCCATGACTATAGTTGTAAATAAACCGTTTTAAACCAAAATCAGTGGTTTAAAACCCGTTTTAAATTTGTTTAAAACGGTTTAAAACCACGACCACGTGGGCCGTACATTGATTACGAATTACTTAAAAAAATAGTTTAAAAGGCTAATTGAAATCATTTACCATTTTTATTAATATATGTGAAGTCATATATCATATTTATACTACTATTTAGGATTCGACACTGAAAACAATCATGTTTTGGGTATTTATTAAAATAAAACGGCAATGCCGCATTTTTATTTTTCACTTTGCTACCAAAATCGCAACGGGGAGAGATGGGGCAGGTAGGGATCGATTTTATGTTTGTCTGTCATGTTAATGAAGGTTATTTTAAAACATTTTTATTTTATTTTCCTTTTATATATTCTAAATCAGGAAGGAGGTGTGGTCTAGATAACTTCGTGTAAAGCCTCAGTGCATTACAAAAAAAAAACATTCTAAACCATATTAAACCGCTAAGTGTGGTTTTAAATCGTTTTAAACCAAAAAGACCGTTTAAAACCAAATGGTTTAAAACGTTTAAAACTCGTTTTGCATCTCTAGCCATGACACATAAACATCGCGATTATCACGAAAATTGGGACATCTTCGGGCGACAGACAATAATTTATGAATGAGGAAACACAACGGTTTCCTCAATGTTAAGAGACCTAATTTATCGAGATTGGCGTAATTATGTAGTGAAAAAAAAAATACTGGTAACCCTAATTGTTCGTGCCAAAAAATATTTTAGCCAATTAATGAATTTATATAAGAAATAAAGACAGAAAAAATCTATTCGGCCCATATGGGGGTAGTAGTGATTAGTTCCTAAAAATCGGTTTCGTCTAATATTTTTCTGATTCGAATCGGCATCACCTAACCTTATTGTTACTAGCTGATCCAGATCTAAGGTGGTAGCCGTTACAGTGCTTTTTAGTGTGGGTGCAGTTTAGCGTTTCGGAAAAATAATGGTGAACGACTGGAGTTCAGGCGATGTCGACACGGGCCGGTGCTAACGTGCGGCGTGAGCGTAGAGTTTAAGTTCTGAACCGTAATAATTAAACAAACCGTAATAAAAAGTAACTCCACTGATCTATCTATCAGATCCTGAACCAACTCATCCCTTTCTCATTCTTTACCTCCCAAACAATGCTCACTCACTCCGAATCTAACCAAACAAACAATCGTACAGTTTCCTCTACAAGTAGATAGGCCTCTTCACCTCTTCACTCAATTATAGGCGAGCTCATCCCTAGAGAGGCTGCCGCGATCTCGGCAAACATTCGCGAGGTTCAGGCAACTGTCAGATAGAAAGCGGATTTAGGATAATACGAGTATTAATAATAATAGTCCTCCTGAGCGTTTTCGGTCACGGCGGCCAATCCAAGCGAAGATTAGCCATCGGCGCGGGAGATATTATAATGCACAAGTGTTTGCGCAGACACAGGTGCACTCTCTGTTCCTTTACTCTCAAAGTCCGATGGGACGGTTGTCCGACACGATCGGAGAGAGATCAGTGCTTTCCGAGGCACGGGGGTATTATGACGCCAACTTCCAAACTCCGGGCTACTACTGAGAAATTTCTAATGGAAAAACCCAATAGCACTTTTTGGCCGGCCCGGGAATCGAACCCAGAACACCATGCTCAGCAGTCGCGCCTGCGACCACTAGACCAACGGGGCAGTCACGGTCGGGGGGTCGGGGTTGCAGGATAAGTTGCAATCAGAAAGAGATTTGAAGACCTTATTTTGAGAGATTCTTGCTATTTTTATACCAGGCTTAAAAATGCAAACTCAAAGATACTACTAGATAGGTCCGGACATAGTAATGGCACTTGTTAAATGTTGGCAACGTCTCAAATAGCTGCCAGATATCACGCTGTTTTGAATAATTAATCAATATTACTAAATGGAATATCGCTCTGTATCCTATTAAAATGTTGATTATGAAATGCGATTCACAATAGCAAATACAGTTAAAAGTCAATTGGCAGCAATTTTTCATATTAGTATGCAGTTTTGAAAAATTAATCAAAACAGGTATAATAATTTGAGACTTATTTAAAAAAAAGCTCTTCAAATTTACTTCTAAAATAAAATATCTACTCTATTAACTGCAAAGTTTCAAAAACTTTCTGCGAAAACAAAACCGACTTCTAAAAAAACACTAGAAAAGTCTAAAATAACTTTACTTTCGGAAGTTGGTGTCTTTGTTTGTATCTTTTTTGCCACTGACTTCCGAAAGTAAAGTTATTTTAGACTTTTTTAGTGTTTTTTTAGAAGTCGGTTTTGTTTTCGCAGAAAGTTTTATATTTTACCCTTTTTAGTTGTAGTATACCACACAAATTCTTGTCATGAATTAGTTTTTACATTGTAACTAGAAGTTAGTTCAAGTACTGGTGAAGACGAATCATACGAGCCCAAACTCGATGAGGTTTTGTCGTTTTATAACGGTGTTCCTATGGCCACCGTCCAGCTCCATCATCAGACATTGGATACCATTTAGGACCAAAGTACTCGACAAGACGAATCATACGAGCCCAAACTCGATGGGATTGTGTCATTTTATTACGGACTACCTGTGACCACCTTCCAGCTCCATCACCAGACCCTGGGTACCATCTAGAGACAAAGTACTCGACAAGATGAATTATGCGAACCCAAACTCGATGGGGTTATAATGGAGTTCCTATGGCCACATTCCAGCTCCATCATCAGACCCTGGTTACCATTTAGTACTACTTACGTACCATTACTTACTTTAGTACCATTTAGTACTTGTCAAGACAAATCAAACGAGTCCAAACTAAACGGCGTTGCGTCGTTTTATTACAGAGTTCGTATGGCCACCTTCCAGCTCCATCATCAGATCAGCTCCATGTTATCATAATATTGCATTGTCTCGCGATATACACATGCGTGCAAAAGTTCAGCTCAATCAGAAATCGGGAAGTGTGTCAAATTTAACTAGCAAGTATCACGCGACGTCGCGTGATGTACATCAGAGCGCCAGCACGCGACATCACGTGATGTGACAATTAACGTGAGGAAAACAACCAAATTCCTAAACCGATTTTGATGAAATTTATATGGGACCAATCGGGAAGCATATCCTTTCAGATGAAAAAAGATTTTTTCAAATCGGTTTACAAATGACGGAGTTCTGAGGTAACAAATATTTAAAAAAAACTCGTACAACCGAATTGAGAACCTCCTCCTTTTTGAAGAAAGTCGGTTAACAAGAACGGCAGATTTAGCATGATCGCATTCGATGCGACGCGGCGTCTATGAATTGTTTGTTACCCCAGAGAATTCTGAGATCTGGGCAAAATTCAGTAGGGTTAATATTGTAGAAAAAATATTGAATAATTTATATCATCAAATATCTGGAACTGGACAATGAAAAAGGGGATTTCTGTTAATAGACGAATATCATGTAGGAATTTTCAATAGGAGCTTCTGCTGGAAGTTCATTACATGTACACATTATGGAATGCAATAAAGCGTATCTCCCAACCGTAGAGTATGCGACAGTCGCGTTCATAGGGTAAGTCATTTACTTCTTCGATAAACCTGAACCCTTGGTCGAACTGTATATGTCGATGCAACAACGTGTTCGGAATAACCTAACAGAATTAACGAGATGGTATACAAAAACATTTTTAAAAAATATTCTCATGTTTCCCACGCCACTAAAACTATTTAAACACACCATTTTTCCACAGCCACCTTGTACCGATAAGAACATTCGAGACTTGTAGAAGTTTCAGTTCTGAAACAGTTGTCAAGATACCCGCGGAAGTTGTACAAAGTTTAACTTACGAACTATCCTCAACTTAGATAGGTACGAGTATTACTATTACGATCTGCCGACAAATCGTTGATGCGTTCCTGAAAGGGTTCTTATGTAAATAAGTTAGTTAAGGACGGAAGCGTGAAATATGGTGCTTAGATTATCGACTATGGAAGAGAAAATTCATTTTCTTACACTTGCTTTGTTTGACTAGCTTTTGTCCTCGGCTCCGCCTGGGTGGAGGATGGAATTTAGTCTACGGGGACGTACTACCGAGATAAAAGTATCCAAACCCAAATCATAGTTTACATGTATGCCAAATTCCATTGAAATCCATTGTAAAAAATATAATAAATCAGCCTTCGTAGTGTGAAAAGGTTAAATATAGTACATTAAATGCAAATGTACTCTACATTTGCATTTAATGTATTATTGCAGATATTTTTGCTGTCATAATATTCTCGGCCAAGAGCATTCTGCTAATGATTCTAGAACCACTTTTTTATGTGAAACGTATGGCCACAACTCAAAACGGTAACTACTGAAATGGGTACAATGGACAGTTCTGTTATCGAAAGCCTCTTTGGGGCGTTACCATTTTGGATATCAATAGCAAAAACATCCAGCAAACAACAGCTGGTCTTCATTGTCTTAAGCCAAACTCTGCGGAACACTGGAATTGTAAACTTAGCCATAATTAATTATTCTAATTTGTGTCACGATGACTACAATAGGCTTCAAAATTCCTTGAACTGTCGAACTGTAAAAGAAGATAATTAATCTGTTAAAATCATCAATTGAAAGACTTGTCGGCTCCTAAGGCTAGAAAGACAAACTTATCCATCATTCAAGTTTTCCGACTTATTAAACTGTTCTGGTATTATTTAGGTCTTTCATCATTATTCTCCTGTCTTTATTCAAAATTAATTGGGGTAGATGCAACATGTCCTTTGTGCTCTTTAATCTTAATGTAATGTCCTATTAAGTATTTTGGGTGTACATAAATAAATAAATGTCTTCTTCTTCACCTCCTTGCTAGACATATCATCTTTCATGTAGTCTAACCATTGTTTCTTTTCTGTACTCTGTAAGTCTAAAGAAACATAAACCATGATACTCGTATTCTATTCTTCAGTAATAATATAAAACTTCAAAATTAGAACAACTTTTGAATCACGATGTACAAATCTTTCGAACGAAATCCTTCTTAAAGGCCTGGTCAGACCAGATGCGTGGCGTGACGTACACGCGTACACGCGCGTGGTGACGCGCGTGAACCCCTGACAGACCGGGTTACGCATATGCGTACGCTTACGCTTACGCATACGTGGTACGCACGCAACGCACCGGTCCTTTGCGTACCCAGCAATTCTTGTGCACGATGTCTGAAGAAGATCGGGTAAATGGACCAAGTAGTTCATCTGATGAAGAAGAAGCAATATTACTGTTATTGTGACAGAATATTCCTGGGTGTGCCAAAAAACAATGGGTTCAAGTTTTATATGACATATTTTTTACTCTTTGTTTTTTGTGTCGTACAAACAATTAGTTTTTCTTTAATTTCATTATTCATCATTAAAACCGAAACAAAACATCACTTACTATCGGTAAAACTTAAAAACAAATACAACTGAATGCGTAAGTCACGCGCGTAGTCACGCGCAGCAAAGATACGTGCGTGTTCAAACTTGTTCCGTGTGACGTCCAATACGGAATGCCATTGACTACAACGTCATCACTGCACGCATCAATGTGACGTTGCTGTTCCGCTCTGCGTAGGTACGCAGCAAGTTTGACACATGGCAGCTGCAATGCGTTGCGTTACGCATGTAGTCTACGCGCACGTGTACGTCACGCAAGCGGTGTGCCATGTCTCTATAAAGTTCCATATATTACAACGTCATGGTACGTGCACGTGCACGTGCATGTCTACGTGTACGGATCCGGTGTGTTTCGGCCTTAAAAGGACTGGCCAGTATTTTTTCTCGAATTCCTCGTAAGTTCCATTCATTTGTTTATTTGGACCTCGAGGTCCATAACATTCGGAATAGAGTTCACTAACGAGACTCCCTCCACAAACAATGTTATTATTTTGTTAAAAACTTACATCGGTTGTTAATATAAAAGTTAGAAGGTTGGCTTTGGTATTTCCGTTTTTATTCTTGATTTGTTAATGAACGTTGAGTTTTTCTTGTGATTTGTATCACAAAGAAAGTAGGAAGAAAGTAGTAGTATCTGAAAGTCCGATTTATAAAATACGGCTTTTTGAAAATATTTTAGCCACACAATCTCTGGTCACAATGCAAGTAATTTAAAGAGATGAGATGGTAAAGAAGATGCACAAAGGTATCTTTTCAAACAGAAAAAGTAGTATACTGAAAAGGAACAACAACCTCCCGTTTTCCTCACGATGTTTTCCTTCACCGAGAGATGAGATTTACTTAGTGAATTCTTAATGAAATTGGAAAGTTACAAAGAAGATCTTTCTTCGACGTATGTCAATGGCGTTCATTCCAGACAAACGTATTTTCTCTATTAACCGCGTTTTCTCTTTACATGTAGACACGGTATTCCCATTTGAATCCACATGCTTAGTAGGTAACATAACATTACGGCTTGTAATGACCGAAGAGTTAGGCAGAGGTGTAACCACAGTTAGCCAGTTATGTTTAAGTCCCCTGTAGTAGGGGTTGAGCATAATTGCCATCAACCGGGCACAAATACAGACTCCATGGCAGCTACTGAGAAATTCCTGATGAAAAGACCCAATACCACTTTGCCCGACTCCGAATCGAACGTCAGGACCTCATGCTCAACAGTCACGCTTGCGACCACTATACCAAAGTTTTTTTTTTTTTTGGAAATGGCATCTCGCAGTTCAGCCTCTGAGGCTGGCTACTGCTTAACCGGGCAAATCCCTGTGGATAACGAGACAGCCATTAGTACTTATACTATGTCTCTGTGTGCAAACTTATAAGCCAACAGTTGGCTGATATTTTCTGAAACGTTTGCGCACATTTGATGCTCTATGCAGGGTTATTTGTAAAACGCCAACATTCTCGCAGGAGTAATTGTATAGCGGGCTGGTGTCCGCAACTCCACGTCTAAGCGCGTATTTTGCGTGCGGCTCTCTATACATAACAGTTGATCGAGTTAGTATGAAAAGTTGATCTTTTTTTGCCTGTTTTCGAAAAAGTCGTAGAACTAATGTTGTTGTTTATGATGTTAGTAGTATGATGTCTACTCCTGCGAGGTTGTTGGTGTTTTACAAATAACCCTATAAATACATTATTATAATAATATAATCAAAACATAAAACGTGAAGATGATAATTTCCAAACTTTCGCTACATCAGTACACCACATTACTCAAAGTCAAGTTTGACACACATTTCCAACCGATAACACCATATAAAGTAGAAACTTTTGGACCTGAATCATTAATTTCTAGCAGAAAGCTCTTAACAAATTGTGGGTAGGAACAAAAAGGCTTGCTCCTGCCTTTGTGGCGCCAACCGGCTACAATTACAACCCACTTTGGATATAATTAATTTTTAATTGCACTTTGTGTTCAATTCTGAAGGCATTGTTAGTCTTGCTGAATTGACGATGTTTTTTCATGTTTATGATTTGTTTCATAGCATTTGGTGCAAAATTGGTGTATACAACATATGTGTGTACAACATATGTGGCCCGGAGGTAACGAGCGCGATTTACGAAGCGTGAGTCGTCTATTCGAACCCAGACAAGCACTACACGTGGTTTAAATTATTTATAACCACTGCTTCTAAAACGGGAAAGGACATCAGCATGTCTTAGAATGTCTGACCAGATGTATGAACGAGAACGAGGCAAAAGGAGTATGTTAGCATCATAGCAAATCGATGGTGCGTTCGTGTTCCACGCGCACCTCAAAAAGTTGTCAGCAAACGAGTAGGTCGAAGGACCGATGCCTGCCAGGGCTGCGGGACTGTTCGAAAGAGATACCGCGGCCCTGGAACGCAAAGGGCAAAAGAAGGAACATGGATGGGTTTTAGTCAGTACAAGTCTGACACTCCCTTCCACTCTTCCCAGAAGGGGAGGGCTCATTTGTTGACTTCCCATCCGAAAAAAAAAAGCATAATAGCAGGTGGCGTTCTGTGGTTTCTGCCTACCCCTAGCCATGAAAAAAAGGCGTGAATTTATGTATGACGTCCATCATCTCACACTGCGTCCACGTGGTGATTACTGTCCACTCCCCCCCTCTCAGAGAGGACACCTGTGTGCCAGGATTCGGATCGTTAAAAGCTGATTACATTTCTGTTATGATATGACCTTTCGTAACATTTGACTTCTTTAGGGTCAGCAATTAGAGGTACGGAAATGTCGGTTTGGTTCAAGCATCCTTCAGAGTACTCTAAATCGTCTGCCTGACGTCTTTATGTTAAGGTCAAGGCCAAAATACAGGATTGACCTTTGAGTATCTACGGCAGGTCGAATAAATTTTGGGTGTATTGTTCCAGATATAGACGTCCGAGTCATACAATCAGAGGAAAATCGCTTCAGATGTTGGGGGTTCGTGGACGACTCAAATCTCAAGTGTTTAAGCGGCATGTCTCCACAGACAATGGCCAGCCTTCCATCTTGCGCTGCATGCCTTGACACCTGCGCACTTGACGATCTTATGACTGCATCAGCGAGTGCAAATCGAACAGCTGAATTATTTTGGGCCAATATATTTAATGAAAATTTGCCATCGACACGCTAAGAGGAAGATCGCAGAACCGAGACTAGAACACTGGCAATCATGGCGTTTCATATTTATACGAAGAGTTTCAACTACATTATTTATTATTATTTTTTATTTTTTAGACCTTGCCCCTGGGCTAGGATTTTCTCGGATAGTACGTTTCTGACTTTTCTAGCAATAATCTCGGAATGTCTAGGTCCTCAGGACGGTTATTGATACACTTACAATTTCTCTTGTGTATTCTGATTTATTTATTTTACTTTTTCATTGTATTTAATGTATTCTTTATCTTTCTGTAAGAGAGCAAACCTTTAGGCTATTGTTGTCCCCTTATGGAAAGTTGTTACTGTTAACCATAAACCCCAGCTGGTTACTAAAATCTTGCCAACGATAAAATTTTCAAATATATCTTCTCCACAAACGGAACACAGCAAGGACGTCTTTCTTTTCTCAAAGAAGTATAACTCTTGTACTTCCTATTCATTTGTACAAAACTTTTCAACATGGCCACTTGAAATGCACAATAAATTCATTCTAACTGCGTACAGTCAGCGGCAAAAGTTGCAGCATTAACAGATTGGGCACACTGCCAGATAAATTAAAAACTTTAAAGGGGGACTGTAATTAAAACTGGGTTTAAAGGGATTTCTTTGTCAGAATTAAGATTTATGTCACAAAAGGTAAGAGGACTTTGTGTGGTTCAATTTGGGCGCAAGCTCCGGCCCACCTCCAATACCAACCTGAGCGTATTTGCGAAGAGGTTTGATTGTCATTAACCATTGTTTTATGATTAATGTAATGACAAACAAACAAATGACTCAGAGGCAGGCGTATTATTAGTCATTGACATTGTAACATTGTTTTTTTTTTTTTTTTGTGAATGTGTTTGAATGTTATTGTGGTTGGGATTTTAATTTTAATTTTAGAAAGGTTTTCAACTATTTTGTACTGAACTAACTTCCGTAACGAATATTTTGAAAGTATTGAACACCAAAACTGTCTTTCTATTGAACTTTCCAAGGCAGTACACGTTACAAGAAACGTACATTTCAATTACTTAATCTTATATCCAATAACTGTTTACAAGAAAGTTACTGACAGATAAAACGTGATATCGTTAGGGCGAATTATTTGTTGGCTTCAATCCAAAACGGTTCAGCGTGTAAGTTTCTATCACAATATTTTTTCTTAATGGCTGATTAAAGACAAAAGAAATGAGAATGAAGATAATGCTGTAATGAATGAATGAATGTTACCTTCTAGTCTACTTCCAACTGATTGTTGTCGGTAAAAGTTTAATGTCGCCATGATCGCGGGTTGACTGGAGAATGCGGGTGGATGGAAAATAAATTATTAAGAGCAGAAAAATCTGTCTACCCTCTTTCTTTGTCTTTTGCTACGCGCACTAGCATGCTAGCGCATAGCTAGCGCGATCATGGCGCTAGCAACAGCGTCGAAATATCGGGAGCTGAAAACAATAGACAATCACGGAAGATATCCTGTAAGTTACAGTTAGTTGTAAATCGTGAAAGCATAAAACAGTATTTGTATTATACTTGGCAATGAAACCTCATTGTAACATAATTTGTCATTTTGCTCTAATACCTCATTAAAAAATTGGATCACAGTTTTTTATGACATTTCTTCTCTTCTGACTGCTTTGTTGGTGCAGTGGTCACAAGCATGAGGTCCTGGGATAGATTCCTAAGTCGGGCAAAGTGTTATTAGATTTTCCATCAGGAATATCTCAGAAGCAGTCACAGATTCTGGATTTGTACGCGATTGATTGAGAATAGGCTCAACCCCATTTACATGAGACTTAAACACACCAGGTGTACTATTAGGTACACCTCTGTCTACCCCTTCGGGGATTATAGGCGAGACGTTATGTTTATTTTATGTTCTTTTCCTCTATAGAGTATCTTAAAACACTTTCCAGTTATGATACCTTAAAAATACATCAAATCATACGATATTCGATTTTTCGACTCATATTTCGATCTACGAATTCATGTGAAATATACGTATGATGTACTAAAACCTGACGCACTTTGCGAATACAAAATTTAATAGAGTTACGCGTCCAACGTTGCAAAGTTAGAGTGCTTGTAAACATACAAGCGAATTTTGTGAAATTATCTGTCGCGTTATTCGTGCAGCACGGAGGGAGCGTTACTCTGCGAGTGAATAAGAACGCACAATGGAAGGTTAGGACTACAGAAAGAAGGAGAAGAAATTATGTATGGTGTTTTTCATCACACAACATCATCCCTCCATTCAATTCACACTCACACACGGAATACATCCACAGCTGGGTGGGTTTTTTGCTTTTCAGTCGAGTGTTTCAGTTTCTAGAATTACTTCTTTTTTAGAAATCGGTTCGGGTCGGTCTGGGTCGGTCGGACCGAGCAAAAAAATAGCGCGTTTGCAAGCAGGCGGAACCCCTTGAAATATAAAATTACATGGTTTGTTTTTCACTTTTCATAGGAGTTGTCATTTCGAATAACCAACTTTAAATCGTCATAGATCCTAAATGGTCATTCAAAATGATATGATTATGAAATATGAGAAACCTATTCTACTCTTGGTCGACAGTTTGAAGCCTTCTCGGTTCACATGCATTTCCAAATGTATATATATAATGAATGGACTAATAATAATGTTGCAAGTTCGCCTATGTTGGACTGTTGGTTTTGTTAAAATTTTAGGTATATTCGGTATTGTAATTTATTGTAGTATGAGGGTTAATTTCACCAATAACATAACATGAACAACACCTTTCAGTGTCAATATTTCATAGTAATTATCTGAAAACCGCTCTTACCTATTCACTATTAAACTACAAAATAAGAAACTTAAATACAACTACTTACCAAGAATCTCACGACCAGTTCAATAGTGAACCACACATTGCACACCAGTTCAATATAAAAGAAGGCTGCATGAGGCTTCCCATTGTCATTCCACATCATCTCTAAGGACTGCGATTGGTTGTCCCTCACCACGCTGCCGTGGCTGAAGACCCGAAGGTCGGGATGCGTCTTCAGGCAGAAGGATAGCACTGATATGCAGATGAAGAAGACGGATAATGCTGATATCACCTGTGGAAGAGAGAGATAGAGGTTTAGTTATGTTGATTTAAATCAATGAAAATAGTGGAGTTACTGGGAATAGTAAACGCAGTGGCGAAGGTTCCATACTACTCGGTGGTGTAAAAATGGCGCAGTCAGTATTTTATAGACAAATAATAGAATCACATTAAAGATACGTACTACGGCTTACCTCTTACAAAAATAGACCCTTCGCTACTGTTAAATTTTAATTTTAAATTATTATTTTAATTAACGATTGTTAATTTTTACTTGCATACATAAACTCATGTTTTTTTCCCACTGGTAGGCAGAAACCACAGAACGCTACTGCTACCGTATACTCCTTTTGCCTCGTCCCGGCGGTAACCGGCGTGCGTGTATGACCAGATGTATAAACGGTTATACATCTGGTCATACACGCACGCCGGTTGCGTGTTAATATTTGTGTTTTTTTAATAAAAACTTTCTTGGTAGCAAACCTTACGTTAAGCATAGCATTGGTCGAATCAACTTTCGAATTTAAGGGACGGATATATTTCTAGCTGTCGACTTCTATAAGTTGTTATGATGATGAAAACATGTTTAAATTGTAAAAATCAGTGTTCGGCATGATATTCTGCACATCAATTTTATTTTCTGTCACAATAGATTTTTACGAAACTACCGACAAAATATTATATAAAACATGATTAAACAATCTCTTTTCATGTCACAAATTAAAAAAGATATTGCACCGGATACAAAAACAATCCCATAAACATTACCGCTCGTTAACATAATCACAAAGGATATTAGACCTTGTGGCGCGTTTTTAAATCCACATTTACCACATAAAGCCGTGTTACATCGTCAATCATGGTGTTATTCTGTGGTCGACATCGCGCAATGATGGTGTGAATCATAAGAATTCTGTTAGTATCGAAGTGTTATATTTTGATCATGAAAATTCTTCATGGAAAACAACGTAATATTCGCTCCTTTTGTCCTACCTAATATTTTGGAAAAACCACCTAAAAATACCTTCGTTTTTACGCAAGGAATATGAGGCATTGATTATACTATCACACAAGACATGGTTGTGTTCGTTTCAAAACACGTAAACATATTACTGCTGGGACACTCGGCCTCCTCTCTATGAGAGGGAATGGGCTATAATCCAACACGCGGCCGCGCGCGGGCCCAACGCGAGTTGGTAGATCTCACATGTCTTCGAATTTTTGGTCCGTGGACATGCCGGTTTATAACTTACATAATTAAAAATTATTTATTTATTTATTTTCTCCCACAAATATTAATATGTACACAGTTTATGATACAAAAAGTTTGAGGATGGGAGGCAGGAGCCCATACCAAGTAAAAACCTGTGCTAAGGGCCTCCTAGTCTCCTTATCTCGAATACATTATTGAGAGCTAATCTAAGGACATAAATAACAGCAGCAGGGTGCGTTTACGGCTAATGAACAATAAAATGAAATGAATTAAGAAATAAAGAATAGGAAGTGGTGTTTTGATAAGTTTGTGATTTTGTTCGTGTGTCCGCCCCATTGGTGGGGCCAACGGGAACAATTTTTAATTATTTTAACAATTCCCGCTGACCCCACCAGTGGGGCACCAACGGTGGGGTCAACGGGAATACACCTGTGGGTGTAGTGATTTTGTGGATGTGATATAAGTACGAGTTGTGCTTGTGCTGCTTTGGGTGTGTGTGTGTTATACATGTAAGCGTATTTTGTTATTATTCTTGACTTAAATATACCGGTATTTCCGCTATCACCTATGACTTAGGTAGGTACCTAACAATTTTATATAATTTGTCACGGTATGATGACGCACATTTAGTGAGAATCGCATCACTGTCATGGATGTTTATACATGACTTATTTAGTTGCAGATTTATTACTCGAAACAGAATAATATTCATTTAAATCGTAAAAATGGAACATAATGATTACTCCCGTTTTATGAAAGCAGGTGTAAGACTTCTTGTGTAGTAAATAGATGGCAATTGTAGCTAAAGTTTAAGAAAAAGCTAGTTAACTGGTGACTAAGGCAGTACATAAATGTATTCGAGGAATGTTTTAATTGATTAATTGTTGGTGACTTCATAATCATATTACATGATTTTTACTGGATGATCAAATTAGTGTTGTCTTCTGACTTCTATTAATCCATGATTACTTCTTGATTGTTTCTGATGTTATCTAAGATTGTCTTATACTGCACGACGATTGACCTATATTGCACAATTTCCTGATTGATGATTCTTTTACTAAAGGGCTTGGAAGATTTTTGTATGAAGCCTGGCAAGCCTAACCTCGGCCATTATTTTTTTCAAAGTAGCGGCACCTATATTAATCGATAGCTGGTACTACCTATGCGTGGCCGCTAATTTGAATAAAATATGGCGAAGTTAGGCCAGCCAGTAATGTGCGGCCAATGTACGTTGTCGATTGCCCGTCGAAATCTACCTACACTACTTTTATCTTCAGATTGCAATAACTACCGACAGAATTTCTACGATAAATCCGAGATTTTCTGAGAAGCGTCTCTAGCTGGATTAAAATAAACACACGAGTACACGAGCAGTTCAAACAGGAACACTGATAGATCTAGGATCTGTGCAAACTAAGCAAGCAGATATATTTGCACAGAAACCGTACCTAGAACCAAGTCATGTTTATTTTTATATCTGCAGGAAATATGGAAGAAGTGGCTGGACCTGGAGTAGTGTAGGCCGTTGTTTATTTTTTACGAAGGAAGTAACTGCCGCTACCAGAGTAATGGGAGTCGAGTTAAGTTCGTTTTGTACGATTTGGCTTGGGAGTACAGTCACCAGCGCATCAAGTTACTGCAAACTGTCAAATCTCATTCGGTTTTGAACTTAACCGTCAACAATTTAGGGGTTAAAATCATTTGGAGAAATTCGACAGTTTGGAAACTTGATGTGCTAGCGACTGTCCTTTGGACGTAATGATTTATGAAGAGAGAAGAACGTCAAAGTTAGATCATGTTACAGCAAGCCCCTAAGTAATAATCGTAAGAACTTATATTTCACCTGTGACAAACAATAAATTAATTTGAATTTGAGATTTAAAACGTGATGACCTTAAAGCTAGACCACCAACAGCTCTACAATGTCATCAATGGTATTCTGACATAACCGTTTTGTGCTCGGCGTTTTTGGTCAAAGTTGGATATGCTAGCCACTTGAGAGCAAAATGAAAGAGCAACACACGAATACTCTCGACAACCTCTCTAGAAATCCATTGCATGCAGACGCTGTGGCTGAAATCATCTAGATGTCATCATCATCACATTTCTTTGACACTTTTTCTTATTCAACGTGCCACCGAGAAGTACGGAAGACGACATGCTGCGCCGACCCCAAATTAATGAGGGCTATCGTTTTTGAGCTCACCAGATGGCGCTACTGTCGATTAAGGTCCTGTCAATAATTTTATTTTATACTTTATAGTACCAATAACTTCATAAAAGTTTATTTTATTACGTATAACAACAACTTATTGTAAACTTCAGGTTCATATATTTACAATATTCTCCCAAAAATTAAGCAAGCATGAAACATTTAAAAATCATTTTACCTCCAAGTACTGAAAATTAAGATTCAAGTTGCTACTTAAAATCTTCAAGTCTTATTTAATCAAGAATGGCCCAATCTAGACCACAATCGTGAATGTTTGTAAAAATACGTGTTAAAACAGCACGCAACGCGCGAACAATCTATGACTTCTGACATTTCGGTGCCCCCGCGCTACACTAGCGCCTCTAGCGGCGAATACATACGCGATAGCCTCCATTGGGTTGACGGCAGGAGGAGGCTGATATCACCTACTCAACCCCTAACATCCTTCCTTGTACAACCACGTACGCATATCCATCACCTCGTTTCAAATTAAACCTCTTAAAGACCTCTTACTTATGAACAAGCGTTATGACACGGTTTTTTAATGAAAAAGGTCTGTAATGAGCCGTCCTTTGCAGCGGGGTTTATTCTGAGGCTGATGTATTACGGCTCTGCTCTGCGACGAGGGTGGTAAGGCTTACGGGATCTCCGGGGATTAAATAATTGGATGTTATTTTTGTATGTAACATAACATAATATCAAGCATGTAATCTCTGAAGGGTTTGGCAGAGATGTACAAAATAGTACACCCATATTTCACCAGTTATGTTTAAGTCCTATATAATAGGGGGCGAGCCTATTGCCATCAATCGGGAATAAATCTAGATTCCATGGCTGCTACTGAGAAATTCCTGATTGGAAATCCGATATCACTTTGCCCGACCTGGGAGTCGAACCTAGGACCTCATGCTCAGAAGTCGCGCCTGCTACCTCTAGACCAACGAGGCAGTATCACTATTACTACATACTATAAAACAAAGTCAGTTCCCGCTGTCTGTCCCTATGTATGCTTAGATCTTTAATCTTTTTTTTAAAACGGGTTTTGATGCGTTTTTTTTTTATTGATAGAGTGATTCAAGAGGAAGGTTTAAATGTATAACATTGCACCCGTGCGAAGCCGGGGTGGGTCGCTAGTTTTGTTTAAATTAAGGTATAACTAAAGATAAGCTTTATTTTATTGCTGTTAAACCTATTGGGCCTAAAGAAATGAATGATACATAATCATCTACGATTAAAACTCTTCATAATTTACTGATATAATATCAGGTTAGCTTTTTGACTATGAAGGTGATGGCAATACGGTATTATATATCATGGCACTTAAACAAAACAAGCGAAATGGGTGTATTATGCCCTATATATTTTCACAGTGTAGGTAGGTCGCACTTTTGTATGAAAAAGCAGTTTTTTTTAATAACCGGTTCAGAATGATTTACTGAATACGTGGTCATCTTTGAGCGACGATGTACAGACAGCTGCAGAGACACCTCACCCACTAATGGCGCTTTTATAATTTTTTATGGGTGAGGTTTCTCTGCAGCTATCTGTACCTTCTACCCGGTATACCTAGATTAACTCAACCTAACCCTTCTTAAAGGACAGTCATAATGTATGATGTAAACATTGTCAGAAAAATTAACAAACCTTCATGGACAAAAATCGAAAAGGTTTCTTAGTATTTTGGTCAAAATGCGGCATCTCACACAGTTATTTCATTAGCTGCCCCTGAAACCTTTATTTACACACTAACTATTACATAGCTCGTATAAATAAATAAACAAAGAGACCGCCAATAAGCAGCTTGATTAATCTAAGGCTCCCCGACAACACAAATACATACAATACTACAGACATATTACTTTCTTCTCATTCGTTGCTGCTGTTGGTTTTTATTGTAAGACCCAAAAAAAAAACAACAGTATTATTGCTCCAAACTGAACTTGATAATCCTACATTATATAATACTAGCGACCCGCCCCGGCTTCGTACGGGTGCAATGTTATTCATATGTATAAACCTTACTCTTGAATCACTTTATCTATATAAAAAAACCGCATCAAAATCCGTTACGTAATTTTAAAGATATAAGCATACATATGGACAGACAGCGGGAAGCGACTTTGTTTTATACTATGCAGTGATCACGCCTGTAATCCCTGAAGGGTTAGGCAGAGGTGTACCTAATAGTACACCCACATTTCGCCAATTATGTCTAAGTCCCATGTCCTTAAGGCGAGCCTATTGCCATCAACCGGGCGCAAATCCACACTCCGTGGCTGCTACTGAAAATTTCCTGATGGAAAAACCAAATAACACTTTGACCGAACTGGGAATGAACTCAGGACCGCAAGCTCAGCAGCCGCGCTTACGATAACTTGACCAACGAGGCAGTCTGTTTTTCATTAAATAAAAATTAAGGTAGATTGTAAAAAAAATCCCTTGGACCAGAAACTTTGTGAAAAGTTAATGATGTTAGTCATGTTATTGAATTTGTTAGGAGAAGTCGATCAATCAAGTGGCTCGTTAGCTAAAAACGTACAAAATAATTAACTTATGTAACTAACAATACAAACATTGATTAACTTTACGAAAGGCAAACGCTAGTTTCTGAAAGTCTGCAATCAAGGTCCTAATCTAAATTCACACAATACATAACATGGTAACACCACAAAAAATAACATACGGTATATATATCACGACTGTAATTCCCAATGGGTAAGATAGAGACCCTTTAACGTATCGGTAGCCGTTCTCCAGACACGTTGTTTAAGATTCATTCTCAAATTATTACAGGACTAATTTATACAACATACTATTGCGGAAAATCGCCAAGCAGTTGGTACAATCTTCACGTGACAAGAGGGCGAGCCTATTTTTGGCTAAAGAATCAGCATTGCCATACAACGTGGCAATTGCTGCCAGCCTACTGGGCGGTTTTTCTGTTGACAGCAATGTGGACGAATTTTTTGACGCGCCCTTTAGTCCTTTTGATACTTGTACATAATATGTTTTTTTTTTTGACCATTCGCTTGACCTGAGGGCTGGCTCTTTCTTTCGTCAAAGAATTAGCATTGCCATTCAACGTGGCAATGCTACCAGTTTTCTGGGCACGTTTCCGGATGACATCGATGGGGAGGAGTACTTTGACGCCTAAGTGTCCTATTGTCGTCGTTGTATATTTGTAGGAACTTAGTTTTAGCCTTCTTTTTAGCATTATTTTAGTTATATTTGTAGTCTGTATATAATGTACATAGTAGATATATTATCCTACAACCTGATCCTGATCTTAAACAAAAAACACCAAATACATAGTATTGTGCATATAAACCTAACACGCCATTAATTTAGTTGGTTGCTGACTACGCTAATTACGTAGCCATTGAGCTGAGTAATTGAGCTCTGCACCACTGCTTGTGGGTTAAATTCCCTTGATAATTATTATAGTTGTTTCTATTCTGAATATTTGTGCATATAAGGTCAGGGAGCTTGATTGATAAGCAAATTGAGTACTTGCGACAACATAACACGCATACAGCGGGGGACCCATCACAAGGACGCAGGACATAGCATTTTGTACTTACATCAAATGAAGTCACACGAAGGAAGAGTAAGGTACGGTCTAGTACAAAAAAATCGCAAGGTCAGTGAGGATACTTTTCTCTCGGCTTCATTAAGCGTGTATATACAGTCTTTACGTAAAGTCAAGTGTTTTCCAAAATCTGAAACTATAGGAATCCTTCAGCTGAAGATTCCTACCTTCCTTTCGTTTCAGTCATAATTGATTATGAACTTGAATTGCCTGTAAATTCAAACCCCAACAGCTGTCAGTCTTTGTCTGTCGTATGAAATTCAAATGAGTAAATGTACCCATGGGCCAAGATAGTCACACAGTGTGTGCCTGAAGACAACCGTCGCCGACCGAGGCAGGCCCAAGAAACGCTGGCGTGACGATCTGGCCTCATTCTTAACGAATTGGTCGCAGGAGGCAAATTGTAAACAAAACAGCAGTGTGACAAAGCAGGCTGACATAAACAAAAGTGTAACCATAATCTTGTTCAAATTAAAATGACGTGAGCTTCAAAAGTGGCCAGTTAAGCAAGATACAGTCCCAAGATCGATCTCAGAAATTAGAGCATTTTCCTTATACGTAATCTTCTTCTTTCATTAAAGGCGTATGGCAGTGGGGATAGCGGGAATAAAATTGCAGACTTCCCGTTGACCCTACTAGTTGGGCGGAGCAGTGGGGCCAGCGGGAACAAAATTGCAGACTTCCCGTTGACCCCACCAATAGGGAAGGGTAGTGGGGCCAACGAAACGACGGTTTTGCTTTTTCCCGTTGACCCCACCAGTGCGGCAATGCCAGTGAGGTAAACGGGAATACACCTTATAAACTATAAATAAACCTTAGAGCTTGCAGCTCTGTTCGTCTCGACAGAAACAAGAGCTCATGATTAATGGTGGGTGCTCTAGTCGACATCTACATTGCTTGCGATGCTGCGATGCGACGTCATTTGTTTCAGCAGGTTTTTGCTTTGAGCCAGAATTTTTGGGCGCTCTTTCTTTTATTTTTGTACTAGTAGGGTTTAATTGGATTAAGAAAGAAATAAGTAATAAAAGTCTTTTGATCTCAAATAATACATAATACATCCCATTAAGTATAAGTAGGTACTAATTATTAATGACCAGTCGGTATTTGTCTTGTTTTTGTCTTTTTCACAGAAGAGAAGAATTAATGAGAATTGATTATAATTACTTTGGGAGCTTCAACTCAAGTAACTAGGTTACTTCGAGATGATGAATATATTTTATTTTATAAATGTTTGTTTATGACGAATCAACTGCAAACTGCATTGTTAATGGTGGCAATTACAATACCAGACCACAGCGACTAGTTTCTTTGTTAAGCTCGCCATTTACGGAAGCCTTTCTATGACGTACTTTTAAGAATGAGTTCAGATCCATTATCTTCCAGAATAAGGTTATACATAACATATGTACCTCTTAGTTTCTATGATAATTAAACTTCTGCATCAGGAACAACATAAACATGGAGAAACTTCTACATGAAAACTTTTTTTCATATTAAAATCGTAAAGATCTCTTTTTATCAAATTAGTAAAAACTTCGCCCTGACTTTTTAAACACTCAAAAACAGACTATTAAAATAAACGATTACAAGTTGTTTTGCGAAGTTTGTAATATTATAACGACTTTTTAAAAATACTAGTAAAAACTATTAAAACTTATTAAATTAAATGTCACATAAACAAGAGAAATCTCTTTGCGAATGAAGGTTTGAAATAACGAATGGAGTGAATAAATGAAGTTAATTTATTGTGAACGACCTTTGATAATATTCTCAGAGAGTTTTTAGTTCACTCACTACAAAATGGAGTCTAATTAATTGCACTTTACAGTGAATGGAAATCCAAATAGAGTTGGGGACTACTTCAAAATAATTTCGGTACTTCAAATAAGTTTTATAATATTATTTGGTACATAATAATGTTTTTAAAGAGAAATAATGAATAATCAACAACAGTATTTAATATGAATGAAGGCGTTTTTTTTTTTTATATTGGACATTATTGGCTGCCGCGTCATGCCATAACAAAAAAACGGACAAGTACGAGTCGGACTCGCATACATACCATAATTTTAACACTACATATTTGTAGATATACTACTAAACGTTTTGTTTGTATTGCGATTATAAACATCGAGCAAAAACGCGGAAAAATACTCGTCTCTTGTATTTTTTGTTGTTATAGTGGCCATAGCCAAGATAATCATTAAGCTGTAGTAAAAAGAAACAATACGAAACTCTAAAAATTTAAATTATGGTTCAAAAGAAACAGCGCTGTGATAGACGGACGGACATACACCCCGTTGGCACACCTTGGGTCCGCAAAACCTAAAAACATCGCAGGTGTGTATACTCTATTTAATAATGTTCTAAAAGCTCATATACATAATTATTATGACTGTTTGCGGGTTATTTGGCTAACCAATCATCAACTAAAGTGCAATTCAATAGCACTATATTCTGACCACAGATTTTAAGCTTACCGAAACCGAGGGTAAAAGCCAAAACGCATTCATTGCCCAATAAAGGTTCGGGTGGAAAATAAACTTTTCAATTTTCAAATTATTTTCACGAACAATGTCACTATGAATTTATTAAAACCGATAAATTATTTAAAAGCAATTTTGTAAAATACAGCAAAGTTGAAGTAGGGTTGTCACTCCACCTTTTATTTAATTTATTTTTGCAAGAAAATCTTTAAGAAACACCCTCTAATTGGAATATTTATCTACAATGTGATTGCTATTTCTAATTTCTACTAAAATAAAAAACTACAGTGTGTTTTCGTTACAAGACGACTTTGTAAACAAACTCGTTGCAAAAATCACGAGTTCAAGCAAGACAAGCAAAGGAAAATACGCGTTAAATCTTCTAAGCGGACTACGTAATAAAAATAGTAAGCACCTTGTATTTCTTGGTCAGCTATTAATCCACAGCGCAGCGTGAAAAAAGCAAAGATGTTTCTAATTAAAGAAGAAATTACTTTAGAAATAAGTAAATATGTAAGTACTAGTTTTTGTGTAGGTTTAAATTTATCATTTCCATGCTGTTTTTTGAAGACATGCTTTTTTCATCAGTTATATTATAGTAATACAGTATAATATTAAAAGTAATCGGACAGGTCATTCTAAATCTCTGCATTTATCACCCTGTGATGTGGTAAATAAAAGAAAAATAAAGTGATGAGAACCTCTTCATAATTAGCTAGCGAGACATTTATTTATCATGAGCCTATGTTGCACACTCAAAATCGTATTTCTTGCTTTGTAACATACTATGTGATAGAAAAACAAAAAAAAATATGCCTAAAGCAACAAAACTTCACAGGCTACAAGTTTTTACATCAAAATTGAACCTGCTAATACTTCTCGGTTGACAACCCTAATACTAACAAAGAGGTTGCTCTGAATAGAAATAAATTGAGTAAACTTTGATAGGGTTTGAGAATAACAGCAATTAAATATACATGGGATCAGTTTCAGATCAAAAGCTAGTTAGTCTACAATCTAGAATATCTCTCTTGTCCTGAAATAGAAACTGTAATTGGTTTATAGATATTTTACACGAAGTTTATTACTTATGTCTTCATTCATCTTGCTTGGTAAGCTGATACAAGTCTATCGAAAAGACAATAATTGGAATAAACCACCAAAATTGGTTTGTTTGTAATGCCAAACCATTGGCCACAAGCTAAAATCAATTAAGGTTATTACATTTTCTTTTTCTGTTTCTGCCTTATAAAACTAGAAAGAAATGCACATTAATAAAAAGCCAACCATTTAATTTGAACTAACATACAACTCCCATACAAATACAGTGACACATCAAAACGATCCAAAAAATGACGAAGTTCGACGTTTACGTAAACTAATTTGATCTCTTATTTAAATCTTGTCGGTCTGTCTGTCTTCACGGTAGGTCACAAGGATATAAATTCAAAGGATCGCCGTTAGGACTATATATATTCACTCATTAGCGCTTGCCATCAACACGCCAATTTAAGAAAAACGAATTAAATTTTCATGTTGCGTTCAGACGTTTTACTTCAAGTGTAAGATACTGAATTAAAAGGAATTGAATTGAATACTCCCAATGACCTGTGGGCCAAAAGAACCACTATGTGGCCTAGGCTAGGTGCCCTGACACAGCTAGAATTCTAAGAGGCAGACCTCGTAGAAGATGGCAGTCATGAGGAGAGGCGTTTGCCCAGCTATGGGATGATCTAGGCTATTGGTAGTAGCTGTGGTTGTTTGTCAACAAGGTTATCCGCGCCAATGTATAATTAATGTTTTCTATCAAAAGCCAATGAACGCTTTAGTAGAAATGAAAATACTAAATGAAAATTTGGAATATTAATTAGCCCTTTTGTTGTAAGCTTCCAAAGTCCTTGTTGGGCAATATTCCCAACTTATATTTATTGGCTCTCGATTGTTTTAATTATAGACGCTTATTTATGATCTCGTTTGTTTCTTCCCAATTTATATTTACTTGGAATTTTTATTTAATATTCCGTGAAAATAAAAGTATAATTTGGTGGCAACTTGGCCGTTAGGTTATTAAACTACGTCGCCAGGATTTTTAAAGCATACCTTAGTGGCACCTAGAATTTTGTTTTGTTTTTTTTTTTTTGATTTTTTTGCAAATCAATAAAATAGTGTCAACAAACAGACAGACAACGAAGGTTGCGAATAAGGAAAACAAATTATTTTGGCGTAACTGTTTACGAAACTTAATGATCAGAATGATTAGTTGCGATTAAGGAAAAAGTTTTCTTTATTCGCAACTGGTTGCGAACAAAGAATAAAAATTCTTAATTCGCAACTGGTTGCGAATCACAGTTGCGAAAACGGCCAGAGGGATTATTACAACGTAGAAGTTGGTGGCATACAGCTGGCTAACAAGCTATTGAGTGGATCCTACACTCTTTATTAATAAACACAGAGTAAAGTAATACCAAACTAACCTCCATTAATGTATGGTTAATCTCATACTTAGACCTACTGGTATTACGCATAAGTTAAATTGATCCATCTAATAAACTAAACGAAATCAGCACATTTAAACCACGTTTAAACGCTGTCAGTGTCATAATTGTTTTGGAATATTGACCCTGATTGCTCTTAAACGCCGTTTTATCGGTGAAATTCGCTCTAAATGGGATGTTACATGAGTTGACACACTAAAAGGCTTTACGGGTACCTTTTAAGTACCTAAAAGGCTGCTTTTACCACATCACACAGGTACATTAACACAGGGTCTATGTGGTATCAGCCACTACGTTGAATTAACGCTCAGTGTGAAAACAAAACAGTCAAAATGATATTACGAAAAATGATCAAACTCAACATTCCCAAAACTCCTGTCTGTCAATTTAAAACTCCGCACCTTCCCTTATCAAAGTCAAAGTTTTGAAACTCCTTGAATTTATTGGAACGGTGTTTGACACTTACGTGCTCAGTTTACTTTTGAAAGTGAAGGTCTATTGTAATGGAATTTTTAGGAAAAGTAGTTGAAAGTAAAAAATATATTTTGGTACTTATTTTATTTAAAGTTGTAAGCGCCTTCCTCAGTGTTTTTTACTACAGATCTTGGAAGTCCACTTTCCATATGGTACGGACAATTTGGTCTGTTTTATTGCTGATTGAAGAATAAAATATTTAGGAGAAAATCCCATCAGGGAAATACGGGTGTGGTGTTATAATTATAAAAGAACTAGCTGTTGCCCGCGACTTCGTTCGCGTGGACATTTTGATGTATTTTTCCGGGATAAAAATATTGCCTGTGTTATTCCAGCCTATAATCTGTCCCTGTGCCAAAAATTCATCAAGATCCGTTCCGATGTTCTGGTCTGATTGAGTAACATATATTCATCCATCCATCCATACTTTCGCATTTTTTATAATATTACAAGCTTATGCACGCGGCTTCACGTCGATGACTTCCGTTACTGTCCCACGGGATCATCCTAGCGGGATAAAAAGTATCCTATGTTAATCCAGGTTATACACTATCTGTGTGCCAGATTTCAGTCGGTAGTTTTTGCGTGAAAGAGTAACATCCATCCATACATCCATACTCACAAAATTTCGCATTTTTAATATTAGTAGGTTTTTTTTTTTTTTTTACCGATGGGAAATCATCAAATAACCCCTCCCGCTCTGGGCTGAGCAGGAGGGAGTGTCAGACTTGTACTGACTAAAACCCATCCATGTTCCTTTCTTTGCCCTTTGTGTTCCAGGGCCGCGGTATCTCTTTCGAACAGTCCCGCAACCCTGGCAGGCGTTGGCCCTTACGGACCCCTTCCTGTTTGCTGACTCTCTTTGAGGCGCGCGTGGAACACGAACGCGCCGTCGACACGGCCTGTCGTCATAAGACGGACGGACGGCGAGCTAGCCCATAGCTCACCGTCCACAGGCCCGCGTCTACGGTGGCCGGGGGCCACCACGTGGCCCCCGACGCCCGGTGCGTCTCCCGCGGCGGCTGGGACGTGAGGTTCTCTCCCTCTCACGTCCCGCCACCTCCTTCGCTAGCATAACTGCTTCGCAGAAGGAGGTGACGGCGTCCCATTCCGTCTCGCTCCGGACCATGGATTGAACCAGGGCCGGATGCGAGAGGTCGCCGCCGCCGATCGCCGCTACGAGGACACGGCGTTGCTCCGCCCAAGCGGAGCAGACCTGCACAGTGTGCTCCACCGTGTCCTCCGGTCGATCCTCGCAGTGGTGACACCCGGGCGTTTCCTCCCGCCCGATTAGGTGCAGGAACCTCCCGAAACAACCATGTCCGGTGAGGACCTGCGTCAGGCGGAAGGTGAGGGCGCCGTGGCGCCTCTCCAGCCACTCCTCAAAGAGGGGACTTACCGCCATTATAGTGGCGTGCCCTGCACGGGGTTGCGACAGTCGCTCTCTCCATGTCGCCATGAGATCACGCCGGAAGTCTGTCCGCTGAGCGACAATTTGCCGCGGCAGCGGAGTTTCCCCCCGGCGTAGTGCCTCCACGCGCCACTCGTGCAGGCGCGCGAGGACTATCGCCTCCAGATCCCATGGCGGCAATCCGGCAAGGAGGCTCGCCGCCTCGCCGGAGATCGTGCGGTACCCCCGGATTAGCCTTACGGCTACCAACCTTTGGGGCGCGTTCAGATAATGGGCGGCTCGCCGCCTCAAAGAACGCGCCCACACCGGGGCCCCGTAAAGGGCCATGGACCGCACGACCCCCGCGTAGAGCCTCCGGCAGGAGGCGTTTGGACCCCCCAGGTTGGGCAAGAGCCGCTTGAAGGCAGCCCCGGTCCCGTTCCAGTTTGGGGGCCAAACGTCGGAAATGCTCCACGAAGTTCCACCGGCTGTCGAGGACGAGACCTAGGTACTTCAACGTCGGCTCGACGCCGATGGGAACCCCTCCCACCGTGAGCATGGATCCCGACGGTGGCGCATTCCGAGGCCCATGAAAGCACATGGCCTCGGACTTGTGCAATGCCACCTCGAGACCCAATTGCCGGATCCTCTCCGCGACTATCGCAACCCCGCGAGTCATCAGCTCGGCCGCCGACCCGTGCGACCTCCCTTGCGCCAGCACCAGCGTGTCGTCAGCGTAGCAAACTACGCTGACGCCGTCAGGGAGGTCGGCGCGCAGCACCCAGTCGTAACCGATGTTCCACAAGGGCGGCCCCAGAACCGAGCCCTGTGGAACACCGCACGACATCTCTCGCCGGTTCCACTCTCCGCTGCAACCAGGGTAGATGACGTACCTGTCCGTCAGGTAGTCCCCGACCACACGACGAAGGTAAGTCGGCACCCGGTGATACCGGAGTGCCTCCCTAATGCAGCTCCAGGGCATGGAGTTGAAGGCGTTGGCGATGTCGAGAGACACCGCCAAGACCACCCCACCCCGGGACACCGTATCCCCCGTCGTGAGGGCTCTCACGCGCATGATGGCGTCCACCGTCGAGCGCCCCCTGCGGAAACCGAACTGGTGTTCCGCAAGATCCAGCCCAATCCCCGCCAGGTGCCCGGCGAGGCGGTTGGCAATAACTCTTTCGAAGAGTTTGCCCACCTCGTCGAGCAACACAATGGGCCGGTATTCGTCCTCAGTGTGGTCCGCTTCCGGCACCGCAAGTGGCGGAGCCATGGGCGGGGGAGGATGTTCCCCTCGCGAAGGGAACAGAGCGCTCACCACGTCCTCCACGAGCTCAGGCCGGAGACTCTGCGTCAGCGGAGGGGCCCTGGTGCGGAGTTTATCCCGCACCATCTTATAAGGGCGCCCCCACGGATCTCTGTCGAGAGTCTCCAGCATTAGAAAGAATGCATAACGCTGAAAATGCTGCATCTTCTTCCATTGACCAGATTTTTTATTTGACAACAACGGAGACAGATTCAAGCACTTCCTGTAAGTACAGTATATAATACATAAAACACATGCTGCTATCACATTCGATTTGCTTTAACAATTCCAAGTGAATACGAGGGAGGAGTCGATGCTCCGAGATTAATGTTTATCGGGAACAGACTCAAGAGTACCTCGCTTCAGACTGTTTACCCAGGGTAATGATAACAGGCCATAGATAAAATGTTTATAAAAAGGCGATTGTCAGACGAACCTATTCTTTTTGTGGCTATAAAGGGCAAAAGAAATCTCTTCTAGATGGCACACGAATAGGTTACCTGGAAACCTATAAGAGAATCCGGTGCTCAGCAATGGAATCTAATATTTAATAATAATTCCACATGGTATGAATACCAATATTTCAAACGGTGCGAGCTAACACATATTGGCTCTTGAAAGTTTTCTGTCAGCAAAACATATTTAGGACCCACCTCGAGTTGTTTTGTATTTGTGGTAATGGGCGAGATTTAGTTGGGATGGCCTGTGCTCTACAAACACATAAATATTAAGCTGACTAAAGACGTGTTCATTTGCTGATACTACCATTTTCGAATGTTCGTTGCATACTTGATAGCGAAAGCGACCTTTTCAACTTTGAAAACAGTTTATTTGCAGGTCCAATAAAGCGAAAACTTTCATTATTTCGCTTTAATTATCTTCATTATCTTTTCATGGTTTAAAAACCAAGGCTTTCAGTCCTGCAATGGTTTTAAAATAATACCTTCTATTACAAGAACTGACTCAGGCATGCAGAAAACGATGATAGTAATCAAAGAAATGAATTGTTTCGCTCTTTGTATTATTATGTTTTTTTATACTAGACGAGCAGTGCTCGGTTAAGAATTTAATACAAAGCAAAATAATTTCGCAGTAGTGTAATATGAAACTGAGAATAAAGTTTGACGATTTCTCATAAAAATAATGACACATACGAGTATCTGTTACATTTTTCGGTTAATTGCCTACCGTCAGAGCTGATAAATGGCAGTCTATGTGTTTAGATACAGAAATACATAAAATTTACTCATCGAAGGTGCAAGCAATTACCTACTCATACATACCCACATTTTACCAGTTCTATTTAAGTCCCATATAATGTGGGGCGAGCCTATCGACACTGAGAAATTCCTCGTCGAAAAACCCAATAAGACTGACCAATCAGTGAATCGAACCCGGGACCTCATTCCCAGCAGTAGCGCTTATCTTTTTGTTTTTTTTTTTCATTTTGTATGATGCACGTCATGTCCCTGCGATAAATAAATATTTTTTATTTCTTTCTTTCTTTCCATGTTACCTCCAAGTACTTACAAATAAGATCTTAAGTTGCTACTTAAAATATTCAAGTCATAATTAATCAGGGATGGCTCAATTCTAAACCACAATCGTGAATATTAGTAAAAATACGTGATGAAAAAGCACGCAAACACTCGCGAACACTCTCTGACATCTGACATTTCGGTGACCTCGCGCTACACTAGTGCCACTAGCGGCGAATTCATACAGATAGCCCCCATTCGATGTCTTTTGCTTTCACTCCCGCTAACCACGTACCTTCATATTCTTCACAAAGTTTCATTGTTTTATGTCTATCATCCAAACGCACTAAAATCCACATAGCCCTTTCAAATGGCAGCACAACAATCTTTTTTAATAGTCGGATCGGGCATGCTATCTCAGACAAAATCTCATTCACGAATTGACGTCAAACTGCCTAACTAAAAAGTTAAGAACTTACCATCCGCGGTAACTAACTATATTTGTATTTTTTTGAGAATCTTTTTAAAACTTCATACTGCAATCTACACTTATATTCAGCATCGTTACGGCATCGCCTGAGACAGGGAAAGCACAGCTCGTAAGGTACTCGCCACCTTCATCCAGCCGTATGCAGTTTGTAAGGCACCAACACACAGCATCCACTAGGCAATCTCAAGGGCACAAACCCGTAGTTTCGGACGAAGTTACGGACGTATCCTACTCCGTATCACTTAGGGACATAAGATTAGTTGGAGGGCTGAATTAAAAATTAATGACAACACACGAACACGATTGGATAGTTGTCTCTACTCCCGATGTGTTTTTAAAAACTCATGAATCCGAAAATACTAGAGAGTACATTCGGAGGCGCCTGTATCTTCGTTGACGAACTTAGGCAGTGACAGAAAGACCCCCTGATACGTGCAATTACGTGCTTACGTTGGATGGATGCCTGCCTGATGAGAAAGCGATGAGCTAAGGGGATGCTGATCTCGTTCTTAAAAGTGTGCATTGAACTTTAATTTTACAGTTTTAGCCTAATCGCGACTTTCGTTCTACCTTTGTTTAGGTTATTACTACTGCCTTTATTAATTTAGTTATCGTAATTAATCGGTAGATGTTGCTGTTACATTTAGATGTTAGTTTACTGAAAATAGGCGGTGGGGATTATAGTTTTGTAATTAAGGCTTTTAAATGCTAGTATTAGGAGCCTAGTAATTTAGATTCTCTAGAATTACTTAGCTCTAGACTTCCCGCGAGTGTTCATTAACGTTAATGAAACATTAACTTACGATTACATAGGTAAGTACTATTGTAGTTTGGGGCTTGTGTATAAACTATTCCCACTAGACAATTGACAGCCGAAGACAATTAGATATTTGGTATGGGCACCTGTGTGTCCTGAAGTATACGTCTTACCCTGTGTAAAGAACACCGTGACACAGCCTTTTAGCCTGGATTCCGCACATTATTCTAGACGCAGCTTTAAAAATTTCGGCAGTCAAAAAAAATACCAGCAAACAACCACAAACGCCGGGTTCGAGATTTCTATTCTGAAACACGATCTGAACTAAACTGAAACAGTACTGAAATCATTATATCTCCTACACCTTGCACACCGTGCGAGTGGAACCATAGTTAATATCTAGTACTAACTTCCAACAGCTTACCTTGGCAGCCGGTGAACTGGATGGCTCGTCGAACAACGCCCAGACCTTGGGTTTGATTCTCTGCCAGATGCCCACATCCCCCGATAGGTATGCCTCTTCATAGCCGAAGAGCCTCGCGACTTCCTCTTCAGAGGGCTTTTCACTGTCAATGTCCAGTTTGTCGAGGATTGCCAGGGTATTCTGGTGACAAAAAAAGAGAAAAATTAAAAACACATAAATGAATTCACGCCTTTTTCCTAAAGGCAGAAACTACAATACGCCACGGACTACGGCGTTCTGTAGTTTTTGACCTTACGAACACTTCTCACACTCCTCCTCCTCACTCCTTACATAGTCTTCTCGCGTCATCCACGTTCATATATCTGTTGTATGACCACGCCAGTTGCGATTACACCTGACCTTTGTAATGGTCCTTACCAGTAAGGTCAGAATAATTACGTCAGTATGTGGATGGGTGACCATTCACTACATTTTTCGCTCTTTGACTGTCTTTTCTGGTGGTCAGAAGCCTTTCAAAAAAGAAGGCGGTCTGTAAATGCCACATGAGTAGTCAGTCCATGTAAAAAAACTGGTATCCAGCTGCACTGAACCGAATTGGCAAAAGGCTAGATCTATAGCAGATGATAAGCATTACTCGAAATATTATATCCCTGAAGTAGTTTTATTTTCATGGGACATCGCAATTTCTGACGAAAAATAAAATTTCCGTCGAGAAATATTTGATCAAATTATGACTAAAGTTACCTAGCTATTTCATACTTCAGTCCACTGTCAACGGAGCCACAAATTGGACTCTCAAATTTCACTTCGTTAAAAAGGCTTCGTTTTTCCAATCACAAGGTACGAACCCAATTTTTCCTCGTCCTAATATTTGTAATGAGAAAAGGTCCCAAGCTACAGTGAGAGGGGGCAAAAATAGGCTCTTCGCTTTAAGTGGATTGATACTCCAAACGAACACTTTCGGACAAGTCGAAGAGGAAAGTGGTAACTGTTTATTTAATAAGTTTTGTTTTACGTAAGGTACTGACTAAAGGAATTATATATTTTTTTTTTCTAATTAAGCAGTAGTTAAGGTAAATCCGAAGGTAAAAGATCGCGCGGTCGTTCACCAACAAGATGGACCGACCAAATCAAAGACTCTGCATTCAAATTTTACACGATTGTAAGAGACGCGCTGGAGACAAACCGGTGGAGGCAGATCACCCGCTCCAGATGCAACTCTAATGCTGTCCACGATCCTCAGACATGAGGGACCGACCCCAGAGAGAGAGGTGATAAATATGGCCACTGAATAAAATCCTGTGTTTAGAAAAAGAACGTCAAAGACGTCCATAGTATGTGCCTATCTTACTGTGCTAGTTAGATCCCGTCTCAAAAGAAGTAAAATGAGCAAATATTCAAAGTTTATTCGATAAATATTTTGTAAATTCTGAGCGTTTAAAATGGCATAAAAGGGCAAAAGAAACAACTGAAGAAACAGAAGTGACTGGCATTAAAACTTTAATTTCGGTTTTCTTCTGTAACAAGAGTGCACTCAGCGGTGCAATTTTCACTTTGCAAATGCTAATTGCTGCGCTAAGTGAACGCAGGCGAAGATATAATACGTCTCAGCTTCCATCTTACTTTTCATTGTACCAATTAGTTTTAACTTGAGGTTCTTTAAGTCAGTTTTAATAAAATAAATTTTATAATGGTTAGTAGCTAGATTTAACTTTGCTTTGTGCATTAATAAACAGGTGGACTAAATGGGGTTGGAAAGTGAAAGCCGATCTCAGATGTTGCCACCACTGTACAGACCCAATCTGACCAATGAGGTCAAGCTCTTTGACATACAAAACGATATTTCAAGATTTCCAACCAATGACGACGCTAGGAACCAGCGATGCTAGCGCCATTAGTTCGACAAGTTGTCATCCTCATTAATGACAAAAGGCATTCCTACCAGTTAAGGAAAGATGTATTGTCATTTTTAAACAGTTGATTTGTACTTTTCTCTTCGTACTGTACTGTAATATAATTGAATTCCACTGACATGTTTATGTAACACTACTGTGTTAATTTTGACTTCATGATCATCCGCCCAACCTTTTCGGTCAACTTCCAGTCTAACCGGACATGATGACATTACATGTAGGTATTTATTATGAATTTTTTATATTATTTTATTTGTGATATTTAAGATGTATTTGTATGACACCACTTGGATATTTTTTTAATTCTGCTTTCTGAATTATTGTAATTGTAAGATGCTATTTGACATTGTATTAAGATTATTGTTAGCTTTTAAGCGTTTTGGTAAAAAAAACTGTTAGCTTAAAATGTTATTCTGATTATGTATAAATAAACCATAATGTAAAATCTATACAAATACATAAAATTGAAGTGTCTTTTTGTAATTTTCAAATAATAGCTTTTTACTGAATGCAAATAAAAGTATAATGTCGGTACTTATGAAAAAACTCTGTCTCTCTGTTCGTTTGTCTGTTTGTCTGTCTTTCTGTATGTTTCGGCTAATCTCCGAAACGGCTGGACGGCCGGAAAATTTATTTTATACAAAAATTTTAAACAGTTGTATTATGCAAAAAACCGGCCAAATGCTAGTCGGGCTCGTGCACGAAAGGTTCCGTACAATGATCTAAAAAAAAACACGTTTGTTGTATGGGAGCCCCCTTAAATATTTATTTTTCAATACACTTTCTCGAAAACTGGTTCTAATCGCACTACGATTAGGTTCAACATGCAATGTATTTCACACGCGTGCGATTTTTAATATTTTTCCGCACACGTGCGGAAATAAAAATTTGCACAGATAAGTCTAAAGGGTTCAATGACTATATCTATAGTCGGCGGTGATTGTTTTTTTTTAAATACTGGCAAAGAGTTATGCGTCTTTACGGATTAAGTATTTTTCGAGTATTTAAATTGTGTTTATAAATAGAATATCATAGATAAAAATGATTATTTAAAACAAATATTTATTTTTATGAACAAATTAACATCTTAATGTGTTCTAAATAAAAAAAAAAATGAATTTTCTTTTTTTCATAGTAGGCTGTATACAGCATCATACCTTTGCATCTTCTTCAACCTGGCGAAAGCAAAGCGCGGAAAAAAAAGCAAATTAAATCATAGTTTCCTAATAATTCCTGACAAAAATACTTTCCGTTCTAATATTTTATTTCTTCGAAAGTGTATTGAAAAACGTCGCTCCATAACACCCTCGCTTGCAGCTCGGGTGTTAATTCCACGCTCGAATGCAATAACAAAGTTACCCCACTTATATCAAAATGTACTATTATTCTGTTTTTAGTGTTTGTTGTTGTAGTGGCAACAGAAATACAACATCTGTGAAAGTTTCAACTGTCTAGCTATCACTGTTCATGAGATACAGCCTGGTGACAGACAGACGCACAGTGGGGTAACAGAGTCCTGTTTTTACCTCTTGGGTACGGAACTCTAAAAAAAAGCGATTTTCTTGGATTAAATTTAACAATATCAGACAAATATGAATCTGAAAATGTCAACTGTATGTAAATGGAGGTGTCTGCTGAGATGACGAGTAACGGAGAAGTATGGAAGAAGAAGACATGCTGAGCCGACCCCAAATGAATTGGAAGAATGATGATGATGTAACTGTAAAATCATTTGACTAGCTTTTTCCCGACTTTGTTGAAGTCGGCTTCCAGTCTAACGTGAAGCAGCTGAGTACCAGTATTTTACATGGGTCGACTGCCTATCTGACTTCCACAAGCCAGTTCGTACTGGGTAAGTAAAGCCACTGTCTACCTGTAACGACTGCCAAAGACCTACAAAATAAATGACAGCCGCAACCAACGCGCACGGCTTGCTTTCCGAGGCACGAAGGGAACTCATTACGTTATTGATAGTCACCCATCCACAGACCGTTCTTGTCAAGTGTTGTTTAACCTTGAACATCGACCAGTGCGGCTGTTATAATATAGCCAAGAGCTCCTAAATGAGTATTATAGTGTAAATTAGTAATTATAAAAGTGCTAACAAAAATGTTTTTTCAAAGACACTTTTTATTTAAACTAAAAACTAAATCGCGAACCAGAGTTAGGTAGTACTTTTGCTGCTCTGGTATTAAGTTATTTACGAGTTAACCTACTAGAGAAAAATAATAACGCAAATCACCCTCTCTCTAACTTATCTTATAAAACATACTACAATTTATTACAAAGTTAAATGAACGGGTCTCTAATTAGTCATAAATTAAACCAACATTGTTCAACTAGAACTAATAAAGGTTATTAAAGCTCGTTTTAAAAGATATATGGCTTGATTATAATTTGATAAAAGATGTAAGTGTGATGATAAAGTATCTACAAAACTTTCTAAGTGGAATTTTGAAAGTGTTGCTAGAAGTTTGTAAAGTTTTTGGTTATAAGGTATAGTGAATATTTATTCTAATAGCTTAAAAATAGGGTGTATTATAAAAAAAAACGACTAAGTGCGAGTTGAACTCGCGCACCGAGGGTTCCGTATAAACTTAGCTTAACTTAGGTATTTTGTTAATAAACTAAGTACATATTTACGGTTTTTTTTTTTATTTTTTCCTTTACATGTGCTGTTAGAAGTTGATTCTTGCCAAATTTCATAATTTTAGGTCAATAGGAAGTACCCATTAAGTTCTGATTCCCTTGTGAAATCACAAAATACGCGACATAAACGGTCAAATCTTTTGATCGCGTTGACTTACAAGTTTGATTTTGTCACTTGATACCTTTACGCGTTCCTGAGAAAAAGGATCTTGACAGACGGACAACAAAGTGATCCTGTAAGGGTTTCGTTTTTGCTCGACTGAGGTACGAAACCCCGGTAGTCAGTGGCACGAAAATCCGACAACCAGTCATACCAAGGGGTATCGCATTACCCAGTACTAACTGGTTATGGAGGTCAGATAGGCAGTCGCTCCATGTAAAATACTGGTATTCAGCTGCATACGGTTAGACTGGAAGCCGACCCCAACATAGTTGGATAATGGGTTGCATGGCTTTTGATGATAGTGGCAATGAAAAAAAAAACTAGTAAGACGTTCGGCGCACCTGGATTAAACCTCGTAAACAGCTTTCTAATTATCTTAAACTAGCTGTTGCCCGCGCATCTTTGCTCGCGTTTTGGTCGGAAGTTATCGCACGGGCACGTTGTAAATATAGCCTATGGCACTCGGGAATAATGTAGCTTCCTATTAGTGAAAGAATTTTCAAAATCGGTTCAGTAGATCCAGAGATTAACCCTCTACAATCACAAACTTTACCTCTTTATATGCGATAATATTCTGTAAAGACTTGTTTTCAAATGTTCGAAGATAGCCTTAATATCAAAGAAACTTGATAAGACAGCCCACTATCGTTAGCGCTTTGCTATCGCTGACGCTTCGCTATCACTAACGCTCTGCTATCGGTAATGGTGAGCTAATCTATCGTTATGTGACGGGTTGTAGTGAGCTAAGCATTTGATTTAGTAAGAAAACGTTTCAAAAAGACTGGTAGACACAACACACTTGCACTGTGTATGGGGTTAAAGCCCAATGGATGAAAAGTTTTATTTTACCTTTTCTTAAATGCTATTAAAAAACTTTCACAACAAATTACCTATGATAGGTTCATGATCTAACAAAATACAGATAGGTTGAATACAAAAACTATGGAAATAAAATAAATTTGAGGTAATTCTTACATTATTATAATCATTTTTCTTTCTTACTTTAATCGCTAAGGCCAAACCTTGAAAAAAAAAATATTATCTAACCCTAATCTCATTCCTTCCATAGAAGTATAAAATCCACTGAACAAACCTGAATTATTAAAGAGAACATAACTTAAATTAGGTCACAAAACCGAAATTAACTTCCAAAGATCTAAAACGTAACAAACTCGTATTTTAACCAAAGTTTTAACAACAAGTTTGAAGTCAAATTTTAGTTTTAATTAATAGCAATTAAAGTTGAATAACTGTTTTCAGGGTTCCAGCTACAGGTACAAGTGAGACGTCATCGTCAAGAGTCCCCTTAAGAGATTTACACATTTGTACAGGAAAAAGCCAGTATCTGTGTTGTGGCAAGGAAGAATAAATAGGTACAATTCAGTCTTAAAGTTTTACAAGAAAAAAGGAGTTACTAACATCAAGCTGCAACATATATATCACCATCATCATCTCCTGCCCTTAGCCTAATTTATTTCAAGCCTGCGCAGCATGTCTTCGTCTTTCATTCTTCTCTAACACTCGTCATCTTAGCAGTCACCTGCTTTCTAGTCACAGCATCCTTCACACAGACCATCTATCGATTCTGCATCCCTGCTATCACCAACTTTGATCATACTGGCAATTTTCATGGACACCGTTCTTTGTGCCACTGCAAAAAACGGTCTCCAAATAGCCAATTTTAAAAATCGAATTTTACTTCGAAAAACGCAAGACAATGCTTTGAAAATGCACTCTGACTGTGAATGGACATTAAAGCCACCGAAGCCGATACGCTTCGCGGGAGACGCACCGGGCGTCGGAGGCCACGTGGTGGCCCCCGGCTACCGTAGACGCGGGCCTGTGGACGGTGAGCTATGGGCTAGCTCGCCGTCCGTCCGTCTTATGACGACAGGCCGTGTCGACGGCGCGTTCGTGTTCCACGCGCGCCTCAAAGAGAGTCAGCAAACAGGAAGGGGTCCGTAAGGGCCGACGCCTGCCAGGGTTGCGGGACTGTTCGAATGAGATACCGCGGCCCTGGAACACAAAGGGCAAAGGAAGGAACATGGATGGGTTTTAGTCAGTAAAAGTCTGACACTCCCTCCTGCTCAGCCCAGAGCGGGAGGGGTTATTTGATGATTTCCCATCGGTAAAAAAAAAAAAAGCCGATACGCTTCTGGCCACTCCACTTCAAGCTACACCTAGTACAATAATATCCAGTCACTCATTCATTCAGGCCATGTTTTCCTATTTCATTATGTAAATATAGTCTATGTTTTGTCTGGCAAAACTTGCACAATGTTGTGATTTTACGCCAAGTTAGTCACATTATACTCGTATCGAGAATATGAATACCTAAAACAGATTGCCCCGGCAGTCTAGTGGTAGCAAGCGCTACCTCTGATTTAGAAAGCCTGGGGTCGATTCCAATTGTGATTAGGTTTTCCCATTAGGAATTTCTCAGTGAGTCTGAATTTGTACCTGGTTGTTGGCAACAGACTTACCCACATGGGACTTATAAAACATTACTGACGAAATGTGTGTGTACTATCAGGCACACCTCTGCCTACCTCTTAGAGGATAAGAGGCGTGATGTTATGTTACGATATTATTATGTAAATGTAGTCTACGTTTTGCCTGGCCAAACTAGCACAATGTTGTAATCTTACGCCAAGTTTGTCACACTTATATCGTGAATACGAATGTTAACAACAGTCTCCCGCATGTTTCGGACTATGAATCGTCGCTGGTATGACCTCTTATGACACCCACAGGAATAGAGTAGCTTTATTTTTCTTTTGGATTCAACATTTAAATAAAAACTTTAACGTTTGTGTGGCTACATTTGAACTTTGTCTATCTCTGTATCATTGGAAGTGGTACATTTGGTATGACGAAATAATATATTTTTTCAGTGTTTTAGGTGTTGAACAATAACACATTAGTCTCTTAGTCTAAGGCTTTATTCATTTTTATAATGAAACCACAAATATTTCAGTAGTATTCATTTGGAGTTGTGTATCAGTTTGACTTTGATATGATTAAACGATCACTGCGATACATAATTATATGTATGTGCCTAGATCCAACCAACGGCACAGTTGGCGCAGAGGCTGAGCGATTGGCTTTGCGCTTCGTGTCGCGCGGGTTTGATTCCAGCACGGAACCAATCTTGTATGGCCTACGATAGTTGGTATGGGTCTGGCTGTTTGTGTATGTGAATATAAATGTTTGTAAACGCACCCACGTTAGAGGAGAAATTTCTAGTGTCAGGCAAGGTTAAAAACAAAAAGAGATCGTTACGATAACCACCACAACTAAACCTAACACCTAAATCTGTAGTCAAACCCACATTAGGTGCAAAAGATAATACTAAAAGTGTCGCATTGCTGAAGACTTGTTACACCATTACCCTTAATCGATTCTCGAGACACGAATAGAATTCTAAAACAGCTGGTATCCGCCATATTTCTCTTTTTAATCCGAGATCGGCAATCAGTAAGGTAATTAAAATAAATAACGAGAAAGCAATTTCGCTGATTGGCTGAAATGGGATTAAAAGAGATTGAGAGTCTTTTTCTTAGTCTTGGATTCTTTGGATTACAGTCGTAATAGATTTTGGGAAGTGTTTTGGGAGATTAACTTTTGTTTTAATAATATTATGGAAATCTATTGAAATTGGTCATTATTTGCAAAAATCTAGAGCAACGGTGGCTCAGTGGTGGCGGCCCCGACTTACGAACAGTAAGTCGTGGGTTCGAACCCAGGCAGGCGCATTACTTTGTGTAATTTATTTCATCACCACTGCTCTCAAAAACGGTGAAGGAAAACATCGTGAGGAAACCGGCATGTCCTAGAACCAAAAATTCGAAGACATGTGACATCTACCAACCCGCACTGGACCCGCGTGGTGGATTATAGCCCATTCCCTCTCATGGAGAGGAGGCCGAGTGTCCCAGCAGTGGGAACATTAAAGGCTGATTATGCTTATGCTTGCAAAAATCTAAATCCTCAACTGTTGACACGCAAAATGTCATAATATGACGTCAATGTTCCTGGCGACATCTAGCTAGCCTTTTCTCAACTAAGTTGGGGTCGGCTTCCAGTCTAACCATATGCAGCTGAATACCAGTATTTTACACGGAGCGACTGCCTATCTGATCCCCACAACCAGTTAGTACAGTAATACGTTCACTGACCACTTGTAACGATCGCAAAGATCTACGAATGACAGCCGGGACCAACGGCTTAACGTGCTTTCTGAGGCACGGAGGAAACTCGGTATGTAATGGGAGGTCACCCATCCACGGACTAACCTAGGTAAGCACGGCTTAACCTAAACTACGACCCGAGTGGCTGCTATTATTTAGCTACGAGGTATTTGCCTATTTTCCTGGATTAGAATAATAAAAAAAAAAGTCAATTGTCAAAAAATTGGCTGTACTTGCACTTCTTGTACGTCAACGGTAATACAGGCTGTTGCTTTGCATCCTGGTCAAATTCAAGGAGATATCTATTCTAATGATTGTCCACCCGAATCTATAATAAAAAGGATAGGTTTTTTTATTTTTTACGGAAATGGCGCGCCGCCCGGTTGCTCTGCCTACCCACTGTTGCACGGTACGATAGTAATGAGACAGATCGGCGTCGCGCAGCAAGCAGCTGAACGGCGCGCGCGCGCGAATTTCATACGGCTGTTGTGTTATTGTGATAGTGAATGAGTATAAAAAAAATGTTTCTTTGGGAAAGTTGTTTGTTATCATGTGTACAATCACGTGTTTAAGTATAGGTCACTACTTTTTTTTTTTTTTTTACCGATGGTAAATCATCAGATAACCCCTCCCGCTCTGGGCTGAGCCCAGCCTTACAGAGGGACTACTTAACTTATCTTTTCTAAAAAAGGCCACATAAAAAAAAAAAAATGTTCTAGGTGACGGGAGCAATATAAAACTCAAACGTTGTATTACAGAACTGCCTGTTCCTAGTCCTAGCAGAGAAACCAATGGCGCTGTATTTTATAAAGCTAGCGTTGTAAACAAAATCGAAATCGGATGTGAAACAGTGCAATATTTCCGAGCAACCGATGCAGCTTTCGTTTCCAGATCAACCGAAAGAAATCTTCGCTTGATCTGGCTCAGTTTATATTTCATAAGAATTCTTACAGTTTATTTTGAAAAGAAACTTTGAACTGTATTTTTTTAAACTACGTTGCTAAAATACTTTTAGTGATTTGTTACTCTTAAGGCGTGGACTGACTACGATTTTAATCGCTACTAGACGTAAACTATTGTCACCACTAAGAAGCGTGAATAAGGTTGAAAATAATATGTTTTTGTGTTGACATGTGACTAAGCTGCGAATGGCATTTATTTTACAGGTTTTCTTTAGATTATTCAAAATATAGACATTAAATTAAATTACAATTGTCTGGTTAAAGTTTAAAACAAAATGCTAATACTATTAAATTCTTTAAAAAAAATTGTTGTTATCGCTGGAAATACAGAGATCTTTGACGCCAAAGTTTATTTTTGTGGCGTAACTTCCGATTTTTTTATTGGGAATATCAAAATTATTATTTATTATTCTGTTCAGATAAAAATTTTCTTTGAACCCTTCTCTGTTCACTTTGTTTTTTGCTTTAGATATTTTCATTGCATTACGTTATACTCGACTATTTAAGAAACCGATTTTAACATTCTTCCCAGCAATTAATAGTTTTATTTACCACTGCTCTTCTGTAACTGGGCGCTGGTCAAGACTAAAGCACGGTTGCACCACACACCGATCATACATCGTTCTGTATCTACCAACTACCAACAGGTAGAATTATGTTTCATCACATATAAAGTGATTTTCCAGCCATGTCAAGTTATAACCATCATTAATGCAAAAACATGCACCAATTGGTAAGAAGTTACTCCAAAGGTATTTTAGACTCCGTCGTTAATCCTTACTTCCTTACTTTAGTAATATTATAAATGCAAAAGTAAGTTTGTTCGTTTGTTACCTTTTCACGCCAGTAAACCGATCATCCTGAAATTTTGCATATACATACCTACGTGGTCAGATAAACAGAAACGGACATAGGGTTCCTTTCATCCCGAAAAAAAGTACCATTCTCGAGGAAAACAACAATAACGTTCTTATGATAATAGATGGCGCCACGTGTCCTTCGAATCATGATTTAATTATATTATTAAAAGCAGCGTACAACACGAATTGATTGTCAAATTCTAAGCCGCGAACGAAACCTAGTTCATTGATAAGGCCCATATAGTAGACTATTAATACCAAATGATCGCTAAGCTTCACAAACTGACACAATCTTCTTTATCGTGTGGTTAGTGCCTAACCTGGTGTCAAAGTTTTCAAGCCGCCCATGGGCCTCTATGACTTGGCTTTACATGCCGTCAAGAAATATCTCTCAGGCATGCTGATTTCCTCACGATGTTTCCCTTCACCGGAGCAAATGATAATTTTATTATACAATACGCACGTGACTCCGAAAAGTCAGAGGTGCGTGCCTTGGGTTCGAACTCGAGACCTATGACTAGGCAGTCCGACGGTCACACCACTAGGCTATCACTGCTACACAATAATCTTTTGTAAAAAGATCAATAACCTTTAACAAAACCTGTGTCTACCTCAATGTTTTTTCTGGAACTTTTATATCATAAAAGAAGGAGAAATATTTGACCTCGCTTTTAGCAACATAATGAAGATTGATGAAGGTGTAGAAAATATGATTTTCATTATTCCGAGTAAGCCAGGTGTTCTTTTTTCGTCGTTTTTTAATGTCCGCTTTAATTTTATGTCTGTGTCCGCTAATCGAATACGTCGAATACGTAACGAAGTTTGGAGAATAGCTTTTCTATTTAACTAGCTTTTGCACACGGCTTCGCTCTCGTTAATTTATAAATTGATTATCAATTTGAGTTGTATTAATTAATGTACTACATAATTTCAAACACAATGTGAATTGTTATATGAATGAATAAATAAATAAATGTACTCTGCTTGTAATAATTTGATTCGAAAGACACGTGGCGCCATCTATTTATTATCTTAAGAACGTTATTGTTGTTTTCCTCGGGAACAGTACTTTTTTTAGGGATAAAAGGTAACCTATGTCCGTAAATTTCAGGATCGGTTCAGTGGTTTAGGCATGAAAAAGTTATAAACAAACGAACTTACTTTGGCATTTATAATATTTTAATTATATATAGTTGGGTTGATAAAAAAAAAACAATTGTATACATTAATTTATATCCTAATAGATATAAATAAATGTATAAAATTGTTTTCTTTTTCAATCAAATGAATAAATACATAATTTTTTTATTATTTTTTAACTACCAATTAAGATTTACGGCTTTTTAAAATTACCCAAATAAAATCCAAAATTCAAAAGTTGTTACTGTATAGGCCTTATCAAGACGTTATATGGTAACCAAACGTAATAGTTAATGTTAATAATTCGCGCCTAAAAATAAGGGTCTTAAGCGCGAATATACAGAATAGGCGTAAGGTGACGGCGCCGCGCAGGCATGATGCCCCTTCAAAACGTTTTCATTCAAAATGTATTTAAGCGACGCGGCGACGTGTCGTGAATTACACTCAACACTCACTTCTTTTTTTTCGTTATACTTTCCACGCTTGCGCTGCGCCTGCACCGCACCGTCACCTTACGCCGTTTGTGTATAATTCGCGCCTATGAATGCTATGTTGTGTAGCTACAGCTCAGATTAGACAAGTCGTTACAAGACTAGAAGTACAATGTGCTAGCCTGCTAGCCTGGAATAGATTAATCGGTTTTTTTTGCGGTTTATTGTTCTGAAACCGGGTGCCTTTAATCCATTTGAAACACAAAGCTACCAAAAAAAAACTACAGTTGAACCAGTACAACTGAAGTGCTCAAAAAAAAATAACCCAATTTTTACGCGAACACGCCATTCCACAATTGAAACAAACACCCGGGCACCGTTCCGGGTACACCGAGTAAAACCGGGTATATAAACAAAGGATCACCATTCCATTATCGGGGATTACGGGTGGTTTTCAGCCGGTCAGGCTACCGACCGCGATTCGGAGATATGATTGAACATTGTGCTTTGTTCTGACGGTGAAAACATTACCCCCTCGGTAATGTTTTGGTGTTTATTTTTTATTGCATATGGTTTTTGATAAAAATAGGACACACAGCTTTGGACAAACAAAGGTCTAGTGCTAGGTACATTCTTATTCGTATCTGACCGTGGCATCACTTTGGGGGGCTATCAGAATACCAGCGCTGTGACGTTTTTTCTTTAATGTACACCATGCAGAGATAGGGGCCTTTTAGCTTTATACAGGACTAATTTCGTTGTTTTTTTTTTATATTAGTTTTATTATTACTTTTATAATTTTGTTGTACCTACTGTAAATATAACCTTTTTTATGTTTTTTTCCTGTGCGTGCTAATAAATACTGTTTCTTTCTTTCTGTCTAGGTACTCACTTTGCTGTTAGAATATGATAAATCTTGTTTCTAAACCCAACCTTTCACTGTCAACGTTCATTGAAAGATGTCAATTTGATTTTATATCTGATATCTTGGTACGCTGTTTTGTACATTCAAATCTATATTCATCTCGAATTCTCGATGTTTTTCAATTTCTACGAAATATCCAACTACAACAGTTGCATGCGTTTATTGGCAAAGAAGTGAATGAAACAAACAAAAGTTATCATCTCCTGCCTAGCATTTTCCCAACTATGTGTTGGGGTCGGCTTCCTGTCTAAGTGGATGCAGCTGAATACCAGTATTTTACACGGCGCGACTGCCTATCTGACCTCCACAACCCAGTAAGTAATGGGTAATATACCTCTCTATCTCTTTGATATCCCTTGGTAAAACTGGTTGTCAGACTTTCGGCCTACTGACTACCTGTAACGACGGTCAAAGATCTATAAATGACAACCGGGAACAACGGCTTAACGTGCTTTTCGAGGCACGGAGGTATGTAATGGGTGGTCACCCATGACCGAACGAGCCAAAGCAAGTGCGGGTTAACCTAAAGATCGACCTGTTGTATAGGGTGTGAGCCTGGAGATCTGTCATACAGGTCTCGAACCCAGTATAGACTCCAGCTCTCACAATGGTTTGAGTCTGCCTGTAACCTAGATACTTTCAAAATTGTACCTTTTTGAGAGAAATAAATTACTATTGTATTGTTATTATTTAGCTACGAGCTTCTCCAATTGTTTCAGTTATCTATGCGTATGCAGTTAGATTTAACACAAAACTTTATCACAAACCAATCTAACAGGAACCTAGCTAAACTAAAATAGGATTAGGTAGATATATAAGCCACAGTGGTCGTGTGTCTGATTAGCTTTGGGGGGACATAGCCACACAGTGGTCTGCTTTGGTCTGTAGTGGCCGGTTACTATGCGGTGGACACACAGGTGCACCTCAAAGGACATTAATATTGCAACTTAATAGACATATATCGGGGTTTGTGTTTGACTATATTGGCTCAGTGACTTCGTTTTTAATGTCAAAGATTTTGTTGGTACAGTTCTGTTCAAACTTTATGGTAGCTCGGGAGTTAGCTGCGGGTGATAATCTGCATATTGTACAGTCAAGATGATGCGTCTTCTAAGCTCGGCTGCTGGTACCTTAAATTGAGTTCTGCGCAGCTTTACGTTAGATGTTGCGAGCCGCAATAAAGTTTGAATCGTTATTCCTGCTCTGTCTAGTATAATTATAAATTTTATATTTGACATTTTATTTTACAATTATAAGACACATTATTACGAAATTTTTATAACAATTTGTTTTTAACTTCTTTTTATTTATATTTGATATTCTTTTTAAATTATTGATTATTCACAGAAAATTAGATGATATATTATTAATCTTTTTATACCAAATTTGTTTTTTTTTTATTGCATTTTTCTTAGAAAATTAGATGTCATAAATCATTGATCTTGATATTGTTGTGCTAATTTGATTTTCGTTTTTCCTTTTTACTGTATTATTCATTATTTTAAATTGAATGTGGATTATTATCGTTTTGAAATTGTTATTTTTATTATCTTTGACATGTTATTTTTGTGTTAGAATGGTACTGTTATGTATTTTTTAAATTCTACATAATGTATATTGTTCCGAATAAATTACTTATGACTTATGGCTGACCGTCACTCGCAGCTAACTTCCGAGCCACCCTAGTTTGAACAGAACCTAGGAATAATCGCAATATAACACTGTAATAGCCGAACGGCTAATGTTTGTGAACGATTGTTGTACAGGCATTGCATATTTGAGCTACAGGCTAATGTTTGGACTGGTGAAGGAGTTCACATCTCTGCTAACACAAATATTTTGACTAATTGGTTTCACATATCGTCACGCCTGTGCATAACGCCACATAGTAAACACCACATTTCCCCAGTTATGTTTTACGTCTCATGTAATAGGGGCGAGCCTATTGCCATTAACCGGGCCCCAGATCTATACTCCGTGGCTGCTACTGAGAAATTCCTGATGGAAAACCCACTAACACTTTGCCCGACCCGGGAATCGAACCCAGGATCTCATGCTCAATATTCGCGCTTGCGACCACTAGACCAACGATGAAGTCCAAGAATAGGGAATATGCATGTAATTTTTTTTTCACTTAAGTCATTAATATGTAGTACTATCAACCCAAGAAAATAATTAAAATTAATTTCAACTACTGCTTGTCGCACAAAAAAAAATTAATTTCCTGCAATTTTCTACGACAGTTCAAACGTCCATGACTATCGCGGCCATTCATGTCTTTGATGTCACTTACCTCTATCTGCCATGTTTAAATCTAATTTTTGCCCTTAGCAGATTAGTTTTACTAAAATGTAAGTGCTTTATTTAAGCAAACAATAACAGTATTATAGTAAAATCTTAGTGAAATTTTAAGTACTTTTCAATTAAAAGTGTTTCTTTGACACATGGATTTTCACGTCACTACCGGAATCAATGCGTTTTGTGTTTGCGTTCCGTTTCACCAAAAACACGCTAAATAAATTATTAAATTGTAAAATAAGTGTTGTATTAGAGAATTAAACAAGTGTACCACAATGTTTTTATGGTCCAATACAAGGCATTTTAAAGAAATAAAAAATGTTTTGTATTTCTTGCATATACCCTATTGTTTTCAGTCACATATAATATAGTACTTTTCAGTGTTTAGTTATGGTATGTAAAATACATGTAATTAACGTTTTACAATGAAGGATTGAGTGAATGAAGTGAGAGAATCAGCGTGATTGAGCACTGAAATGTCTACTTCATATTTCAGTCTTATCTTTAGCAGTGAATATAAGATAAACACATGTTTTTAATATTCCAAACGAGTATCAAATCAACGAGCCCTAAGCTATAGTTGTGTTTATCAACAGAAATTGATAAAAATAAACATTATGCGCTGTGTAATAAATACATCATTAATTGTAATTTGACAGTCGATTGGCGTAATATTTATATTCGATGACTTACCAAGCGTATGGCCCGAATCTAGAAGTTTATTTGTTTATAAAAGTAACGAAAGATGCGAATAATGTTCCAAATATTTCTTTAGATACAATAATATTATTACAGATATCTCTCCAGCTGTCTTTTAAAATTTATGTTTAGATATAAGCAGTTGGATTATTTTCATATTTTTGCTGTTTTCCTCACTTCTTCGCGTAATTTTAACTTCCACGTAACCGGCAGCAGTGACATCATATTCAATGTAAATAGTATAAGCAATCGGTTTCTTAGAACACGTGAAATAAAATCTAGTTATGTGTGGTATGATCAAATAAAAGGAAACCGTATGTCTCGGATGGAAGTCTAAAACAAATTAAAGTCGTTTATTTATAGTGTGACCGCCTTTTTCTACTAAACTCCGCCACGGAGATGCGGTTTTCACTTTAAATAATGAGAAAAAATATTATGTAAGGCTTACGATAAAATATTGATACTAAACTTGCATTTTACAATAACGAAAATACATGCAGAAGATTTTTTTAATGTGCCTCGAAAAAGATACAATTCATTAATAAATCCAGCAACTACAATGCCGTACTTACCTGATTTTCAGATTCATAATCCACAATAATTCGTCTATAATGTCTCCTATTTTAGGTGTACTAAAATCTAAATTAGAATAGTAACACAAAACACGATTGTCAGCTTCCAATTAACAACTGGCGATCCTGTTTTGTTTCCATACCAAAATAATGCCTCGTTTACACAAAGATAGTTACTTGACCGTCTTCCGTCGTGTGGATAGGTGAGTATGTTCCACCAAAATTCATAGGTGACTATCACCAGGCGGATCATCGCACCCATGGTCAAGACGAACACAGAATGCTCATTACTGGCAAAGCTTGCTATTGAAAAGAATTTTTTTTTTTGCCTTTCTTGCTATTAGTATGTTTGTTGTTGGCAAGTAATAAGATTTCTAAGATGCTTATTTCTTATGTTTATTTTTACCAGGAAATAGTTTGGTACCTAATTTTGTCAGTGTAGCTTAAAGCGCTTCGCGATTATCCCTCAAAATGGTTGAGTTGAATGGTGCTGATCCATGCGCCATGTTCGTGAACGGGCGCTGTCAGTTGTGATTAGTCATCTCTTAGTTGCCACAGCTTATTTTAATTAATTATTTTTATTTTTTTGAATTGTGTTTGTTGATTTTACTATGGACACTTTTAACGTGCACATCTTGCTACATCGTTCTCACATAGTGTACCATCTCAACATGAATGATTAACCAAGGTTTTGGACCAATGTGCTGATTGAAAAGAGTATCCATGGAGTTTCTTGCCCGTTATTTTCCATAGAGGTCTACGCTAGGGAATGGACAACTACAGTACTTTCACAGTTTTTATGCCTTGTGACTGGGTCTGTAGCTACATTTCATTTTTATCTTTGTTGCGACAGTTCAAAAGTGCCTGTAACTGGCCTACTTGAAATAAATGCTTAGATTTTGATTTTATCGCTTGCTTCTCTCGCTTCGACAATTTCTCCTCTGAGCAGCGAAATTACTCGACTACGCAACTTTCATCATGTAAACGAGACTTTACGGATACAATTGTTTGTATTTCGGGTGTCGTTTCAAATCAGTCGGCGGGTAGACAAACATAAACAATATACGTGTATAAATCACATGCGATTCATGTTTTATGTACTATTTTGATCAGACATGGCCAGTTCGTGATGTTTTAATAAAAACAGGAAAAGATCTGTCTTTGAATTGATTGAAATGTTTTAAAAACGAACTATTTTATATTTTGACAAGGCCTCTACTGAGACAGGAAAGACTACAAAGCCATGCTGATCTACCCTGATATTTCACAACTGTGCAAGAGTACAACTAACCGAAATTAAATCAATTGGAGTTGTTCACCTGACATAAAAAATAATAATCCGTACGAATATTTTTAATGCGAAAATTAATTTGTCTAAATCTATTACATGGGACGTAAACATACGTATAGATGTCTTAGTTGAAAATAAAGATCTTATGTTCCAGCATAATATGTGTCACTCATCGTCATTGGCAACCAAAAATAACTCTAGAAAATATCAATAATATTTCATTACCAACAAAATATGAAATCAACCCTCCACTGCGTATAACCCCCACATGCAATCAATGGGTCAACAAGACCGGATATATTATTACCCGCGGACGTGACACGCTATTGTAATGCTGACATTTGCAAGACCTGACGGGACCGGCTCGCCGGGCAAAGTGACCGATGTCATACCGCTATCATAACGGATGACTTGTAGAATTGTGGACAGTGAGTGTTGCTTTGTTGACGTTCCTTGGAAAGTCGTGTTGAAGTTGTACTTAAGATTTGAAAAGAAAAATTCCTTTTCTATACAAATAAATAAAAAAGAAGTGTCTGTTCATAGTTTTAAAATAGCAGCTTTTTACTCAATCATGAAAGTATTATACGTCACTAATTAGAACAAAAATTATTTTTTCATTTTTGCCTGTCTGATGTTTCGGCTAATCTCCGAAACGGCTGGACTGATTTTGACGGGATATTTTCCGGCGGATAGTTGATGTTCTAAGGAGTAACTTAGCCGTTTATTTTCGAAAAGGGATTAGGGTTCCGTGCAAAAAAAGCCTTGAATTTGTTAACAAAACCCTATTCAAACAGGGAAGTAATGTTTTTTTTCCTAAATTTACGTGGATGAAGGTCACGGGCAATAGCTACGAGTATTATAAACAAAATTTGGGTTCGCTTGTGTTGTGTCTGTTTAGTTGGTTTTGACATGTAAACGGTTTTTAATTGCTGACATAGTAATATTTTTTATTTATTTTAGATGTTTGTTATATTTGATTATTCTGTTATGATCTGAAATGTAATTATTTTGTACAATTCGAAAACAATGTAATTTTTTTGATGAATATGATGTATAAAATATGATGATGATGAGTTGGTTTAGAGTTTTCGTAAGTGCGGTTGTTGACCATGATTTTATGGGCTTACCACCAAGTTGGGCAAGGTACATGTGTTTCATTGGAGATTTAGTATCAACCCGTAAACTAGATTTTTGCCCAGTTGATGGCAAATAATGAATTCCCCTTCTAATCTAATATTATGAGACTTAAACCTTACTATTGGAAATCGCCTTATGGCACTCAAAATAAAGTTGGGCAGGACACCTAGCAACGCGCGGTGATGGCAGGTGGAGTAAAACTGTGACTGAGGGGCGTCCAAGGACTGGAAAGAGAAGTGTTGGTCGTCCGGCGGCGAGATGGGCAGACGACAATTGTTGCCATCGCAGGAATGCGGAAATGTCCTGGATGAGGCTAGCACAAGAACGTGGAGCTTGGCATAAACAAAGAGAGGCCTACACTTCGCAGTGGTTGAAGTCGAGCTGTGATGGTGGTGAACCATTACTGGAAATGGGCGAGTTTCCTATAAAACCTCTGCCTCTTCTGATATGTAAGGCACAGAGCTGATACTGAACGCTTTCACGAATTAAACTGAACGCACTTCTCCTTAGCGTGTCGATGGCAATCTAATTTGTACCGGCCCGCCAGAATTGAGCTACTAGTTTGGCGCTTTCGGTGGCGTCCATCATTTCCTGTAGTGAACAAACAACAGGACACGCAGGACACGATATTGTGTACCCCAGTAAGTACCCCATCGTTTGTGGAACAGCACCACATTTACACTCCAGAGCGGAGTCATTAATGAATCTCTTCCTGAGCAGGTTTTCCTTGCGGCGATCAACCTGGGCCGGAGTCTATTTAAATTACTTCCAGGTCAGTCATGGCAACTCATGTCCAGGTGGGAGATTTTCGCGGGCCTGTGGACGGTGAGCTATGGGCTAGCTCGCCGTCCGTCCGTCTTATGACGACAGGCCGTGTCGACGGCGCGTTCGTGTTCCACGCGCGCCTCAAAGAGAGTCAGTAAACAGGAAGGGGTCCCAAAGGACCGATGCCTGCCAGGGTTGCGGGACTGTTCGAAAGAGATACCGCGGCCCTGGAACACAAAGGGCAAAAGGGGCAAAGGAAGGAACATGGATGGGTTTTAGTCAGTAAAAGTCTGACACTCCCTCCTGCTCAGCCCAGAGCGGGAGGGGTTATTTGATGATATCCCATCGATAAAAAAAAAAAAAAAAGGTGGGAGATTTTCAGCTGGTGGATTGAATAGGTTAGGTAAGGATGCACTACCTCGCCACAGCTTTATTCTTTCCGGAGATCGCGCGCATCACTGAACGCACTGAGAGCTGTTCAACGCTCGGAAAATAAATGTTACATTACACAAAACATTTCCTACAAATAAATAAACGAATTTAGTGTTATGGCTTCTTTCCTACAAATTTATTTTACAAAGCTTGAACAATTAACATTTAATGCAAAGATATTAAGTTAAAGCCGGACCGTCACCGGCAACGGTTTGACGGACGGGCTCGCTGTGAACCGTCGTAAATCGTTCAATTAACATGGATCACTTTCATTGGTAGGGTTCAATTATTTTATTGCTACAAGGTATAGGTAGAGAGCGGACAGTAGTATTCGCAGAACTTGTGAGCATGCGAGAAAATGCTCATAAATATTTAGTTATTCTTGGGACCACGTTTTTTTTAATTAATATAATATTCTGCTGACTGGGTTTTAGTAGTAGGGGGTAAGGGTAGAGGGTCGGCTTCCAGTCTAACCAGATGCAGCTACACTCGGCTACTCATAAAGCTATACATTTCTAGCATAAGCTGACCTCGCATTGTACGGATATCCTATACAATGCGAGATCAGCATAAACTGGAAGCGTATAGCTTGATGTGTAGCCGTTTGTACCTGTATTTTAGATGAAGCGGACGTCTATCTGATCTTCACAACCCAGTTAGTACTGGATAATACAATACCCCTTAGTAAGACTGGCTGTCAGACTTTTGAGCCACTGACTACCTGTAACGACTGTCAATGTCAAAGATCTACAAATGACAGTCGGGACCAACGACTTAACGCGCTTTCCAAGGCACAGAGGAGTCTTGATATGCAATGAATGGTCACCCATCCACGGACCGACTTTAGCAAACGCTGCTTTACCTTGAAGATCGATCCGTGTGACTGTTATAATAATTAATTATAACCGGTGCACATGATATAAATGGTTTATTTAATTATATACGTGCGCCTCGTTCTTTTTTGAACGCGAAACGTTTATATAGGTATGTAAGAATAATTAACCTCAACATCATTCGCCTAGCCTTTTCCCAAATATGTTGGGGTCGGCTTCCAGTCTAACTGGATGCAGCCGAATACCAGTATTTTACATGGAGCGACTGCCTATCTGACCTCCACAACCCAGTTATAACTGGGTAATACGATACCCCTTGGTAAGACTGGTTGTCAGACTTTCGGGCTACTGACCACCTGTAACGACAGTCAAAGATGTAAAAATGACAGCCGGGACTAACGTTCTTTCCGAGGCACGGAGGAAACTCGGTATGTATTGGGTGGTCACCCATCCACAGACCAACCTAGGCAAGTGCGGCTTAACCTGAAGATTGATCTGAGCGGCTGTTATTATTTAGGAACGAGAGAAGGATAATTAACCTAATTAGTAAAAACGTTTTGGTGTCTATTTATCTAGGTATACGAATATTAGAAAGAGGTAAAATTTGTTTGTAAGTTTGTATGTAGGAATTCATCGGAACTGCTTATACAATTCCGAATATTCTTTCAGTAACGGGAAGCTACATTATAAAACAATACATGTAAAAAAATCCCATGAGTACATTCCGTACCCAACGAGAGCGAAGCCACGAACAAATAGATCTGTGTACCGTTAAAAGCATTCGGTGTGATGTCAAACATGAATGGGACAATATTTTTTGTTGTTTGAATATCGTTCCTTTTTCAAATCTTCAAACAAGGCAGAAAGACAACAAACAAATAAAGAAAACCATTCCAACATATATGTTTATTTATCACTTGCACCACACTCAAAGCGCTCAGAGCTACAGATGGTTCGACAACTAAAAGAATATTTTTTTTTTTACCTTTTTATATGTTTTCACAGAAAATGTCGAAAGTTTTTAGTGAGCACTTATCATAATCAGCCTATAATGTTCCCACTGCTGGGATATACAGCCTCCTCTCTATGAGAGGGAATGGGCGATAATCCACCACGTGGGCCCAGTGCGGGTTTGGTAGATGTCATATGTCTTCGAATTTTTGGTTCTAGGACATGCCGGTTTTGACACGATGTTTTCCTTCATCGTTTTGAGAGCAGTGGTGATGAAATAAATTACAAAAAGTAACAACAGTAGTATACAACATCATGACGTAACATCACGCCTGTGTGCTCTGAGGGGGTACGCAGATGTGTACAATACACCCAGATTTCCATTTATTGGAGATAAGCCCATTACCATGACATGTATTGTTCATCATCTGCATCATTTTCCCAACTATTTTGTGGTCGGCTTCCAGTCTTACCGGATGCAGCTGAATACCAGTATTTTATACACCACACAATAGCCACGAAAAAATAATTTCTAAAGCTATTGAGACATTTGCGTATGGTCATCATTATCTCATGACGCTGAGCTGATGAAGGAAGGTACAACTCCTTAACGGTTAGGAGTTGGGTGATTTCTTGTTCTAGAATAATGTATAGATAATGCGACTTGTCGATATCGATAGTTGATTTCTCTAGAGACAACAGAGTGAGTGCTAGAAACTATAAGTATTAATCATTTTAACCGACTTTAAGAGAAAAATTGTTGTTGTCACTTAGACGCGTATTTAATAATGTAAAATAAATTCATGACGACATGGGAACAACTAAAAATGGAAAAATAAAAACTTTTTTGCAAAAAATAAAACCGACTTCAAAAAAATAACCAACGCACAAAATAGTGAAAAATAACTTTAGCTTCAGAAACCGGCGGCAAAAACAACAAATCAATCAAACAAAAGTCAAGCTTTGAAGTCGGTGACCTTTGTTTGATATGATGTTTTTGTCGCTGGCTTCTGAAGCTAAAGTTATTTTTCACTTTTTTGTGTTTTGTTTTTTTTTTTTAATTGTGTTTTTACGAACCATTCAATTTGCTTACAATGTAGGTTTACACTGTACAAATAAGATGGAATTTCTATAAATAGTCCCGATAGCATTTATTTTTCAAAATATCAGAACTAAACTCACTCGACTATAATAACCATTCAAGCAATTATTAATTGATTGAAGAAATCTCTCATTCATCGGGCCTTTCTATTCAGCATCAAAATACCAACTACTTTAAGTCCATTCTATTTTTAGACCCCCGCCAGCCTTCCTTTAGACCCTTTTCCAAAGCATTGCCTAAAAAATCTCGACCGTAAACTAGAACCTTCTTCAATAGAGACATAGAATCTTTCTGATCTCCCAATAGAATAGAATAGATAAATAAGGCATGTAACTACTATCGTATGTTTGTGATTTTAATGGAAATCTGTTCATTGAACGAAGACGACCCTCGTCCAGACCCAAATTATTGAGGCCTTTTCTGCCTTCAATGAAACGGGAGGTGAAAATGTGCAATTTACTTTTAGGTGTAAGGTAGGAAGGTTTGGTGCTACCTGTGTTTATTTACACGAGGTCGATAAACAGGATGGACATCATTGTTCTCTTGCTCTCATCCTTATTAATTTGAGGTCGGCGCAGCAGGTTTTCTTCGTCCATACTTCTCTATTACTCGTCATCTCCTCAGACAACTCCTATAATGTCATATCATCCATAAAATAGATGGACAAACAAGACAAAATATATACTAGGTATTGTGCCCGCCAGTCCTCAGTCACAGCGAAAATCACGGACATACTCGTACTCATAGTTTGCCTTTTCGAGTCGATGATACTTTTTTATTATTAGATTAGTGTTATCTAACATTTTTTGTTAATATTATAAATTTTTGTTAATATTTTTTGTTATCTAACATTTCTGTGCGGGCTAATAAATCCTTTTTTTTTTCTTTTATCTAAAAATAGTACATTTTGATATAAGTGGGGAAACTTTGTAATTGCATTCGAGCGCGGAATTAACACCCGAGCTGTAGGCGAGGGTGTTATGGAGCCGAGAACTGCAGTAACAAATCCCCACGCGTATCAAACGACGTTTTTCATTACACTTTCGAAGAAATAAAATATTAGAACGGAAAGCATTTTTGTCAGGAATTAATAAGAAACTATGATTTAATTTGCTATTTTACCGCGCTTTGCTTTCGCCAGGTTGTATAAGAAGCAAAGGTATGATAAGCTATTCAGCCTAATATGAAAAAAAGAAAATTCAAATATTTTTTAATTTAGAACACAAATAAATGTTAATTTCTTCTTACGTGTAAATATTTGTTTTGAATATCATGTTCATCTATGATATCTATGATATTCTATTTATAAACACAATTTCAAACTCAAAAAATATTTATGCCGTAAAGACGCATATCTCTTTGCCGAGATTTAAAAAAAAACAATCACCGCCGACTATAGCTATAGTCATTGAACCCATTATTTCCACACGTGTGAAATATTAAAAAATCCACGCGTGTGAAATACATTGCATGTTAAACCTAATCGTAGTGCGATAAGAACCAGTTTTCGAGAAAATGTATTGAAAATACTTTATACTCCAAAAGATCAAGAAAATGCCGATTTTTATTTATAGCAATGTTCTAAATTATTTTAACAATTGTGTGACCTTTGTACAGGAAATAATCATCTATTTTCACTACCTACGTTATTATACAGGTAATTAAAATCGGTTTTAATTATAATGTGAAACGAGAACAACTGCCGACAAACTGTTTTGCAGTTCGGCAGACTTTTTACATGTCATTGTTAAACAGGTTTTGAATAAATAAAAACTTTGTTTTCCCAAATGGCTTCAGTTGGGAAAACAAACCTCCTTCTTCACCTGTCTTTATTTAAGGTGAAAGCGCAAGGGTAGCCCGCGAAATTCAAATTTTGTTAGGTTTTTTGCAATTTGCAGGTTAGTGTCAGATTGTATGTTGGTGAAAAATGAGTCGCGCAAGTAACACTTAGGTAGTTATAGAATTATAATAATTAAAATCATCAATACAACCCTCTTAAGTTCATTTAATCCCATTGAATTACTTTTTCATGACATAGTTACAGAAAAGGGTTAAATTAAAGTAGAAGGTTCTCATTATTTTAATGATTTTAATTCTGTAACTACATACGTGTTACTGGTACGACTTATTTTTCATCAACATACAACCTGACGACCTATAAATTGCAAAAAACGTAAGAAAATTTGAATTTGACGGGGTACCCTTACGCATCCACTTTACAGGGTGTTAAGCTTTATAGAGTGGCCAGCTGTAAATCATGTTCCGAAACGAAACAAGACAATGACGTTCACGTTTTATTACATGTTCATTGAGCTTGAAAACATAAGCTAGAAAAAGAGCTAGAGCTAGTTATGCTATACCGTGTGAGCACGTAGTAAAATAATAATAATATTGTAACGAGCAAACTATTCAGCTTGCTATATCAAACGTACTCGAAATAGTAGCTCATGTCATCATCGTCTGCCTAGCCTCTTCCCAACTATTTTACGGTCGGCTTCCAGTCTAACCGAATACCAGTATTTTACATGGAGCGACTGCCTATCTGACCTCCACAACCCAGTTAGTACTGGGTAATACGATACCCCTTAGTAAGACTGGTTGTCAGATTTTCGGACTACCTGTAACGACTGTCAAAGATGTACAAATGACACTTGGACCAACGGTGTAACGTGCTTTCCGAGGCATGGAGAAAACTCAGTATGTAATGGGTGGTGTGGTGACCCATCCACGGACAGACATTTAGCCACGTGCACGTGCGTGAATAGTAGTTCACGTGCTAATGAACAAAACTGTATTCATTTCTATACATGATATTGTTATACCTTTAATATCTACGGACGACATGCATTACTATGATCGGGTTCTGCTGGTGACATCAATAAGTGTTATTCATGTGCTTCATAAATCCGATCCCCATTTGATAGTTCATTATTGTTTAGTAGCTGTTTATGAGCCCTTATTCTATTGTGCATCAAACTATGTTATATATATTTTAGATGGAACTGTACTATTTAATGAATCCATCAGCACAATGTTTTGAGTGCATTACATTGAGTCCTCCTGCCGTGTGTACTCTAACTGTGATTTTTGGTTTTCACCCCAAAAAATGTCGCGTATCGAGGATAGAATGCTTGGTTGACGGCTTCTGTGCCATTTAATATCATGCTAAACCACACGCACACGCTGTTCACTACTCGCGACTCGCGTAACTTGGATACATAAAACACCGGATCGGAGCATTGGCTCTTGACGTGATGTCAGTAATCAAACTTAAAAAAACTTTCTGCGAAAACCAAACCGACTTCCAAAAGTCGGTGTCTTTGTTTGTATCTTTTTTGCCACCGACTTCCGAAAGTCAAGTTATTTAGACTTTTTTAGTGTTTTTTTTGGAAGTCGGTTTTGTTTTCGCAGAACGTTTTTTTATTTTACCCTTTTTACTTGTAGTATACCACACAAATTCTTGTCATGAATTAATTATTATTACATTGTAACTAGAAATTAGTTAAAGTACTCGACAAGATGAATTATACGAGCCCAAACTCGATGAGGTTTTGACGTTTTATAACGGAGTTCCTATGGCCACCATCCAGCTCCATCATCAGACCCTTACCGGTTACCATTTAGGACTAAAGTACTTGTCAAGACGAATCAAACAAATCCAAATTCGACGGCGTTGCGTCGTTTTATTACAAAGTTCCTATGGCCACCTTCCGGCTCCATCATCAGATCAACTCCATGTCATCATAATATTGCATTGTCTCGCAACATACACATGCGTGCAAAATTTCAGCTCAATCAGAAATCGGGAAGTGTGTCAAATTTAATTAGCAATTATCACGCGACGTCGCGTGATGTAAGTACATCAAAGCACCTTCCCGCGACGTCGCGTGATGTGATAATTAACGTGAGGAAAACAACCAAATTCCGTATCCGATTTTGATGAAATTTCTATGGGACCAATCGGGAAGCATATCCTTCCAGATGAAAAAAAAATAATTTCAAATCGGTTTACAAATGACTGAGTTATGAGGTAACAAACATAAAATATATATATATATATATATATACAAGCGAATTGAGAACCTCCTCGTTTTTGGAGAAAGTCGGTTAAAAAAGCAGCAAACATTCGTCATACATTAAAGGTGATCGCAGGAAAATCTTAACATCGAGATTCAAAGTTGTGACGTAAAAGAACAACGCCATCTAGTTACAAAAAAAAAACAAAAAAGTGAAAAATAACTTTAGCTTAGCTTAGCCAAATCAATCAAACAAAGATCAAGCTTCGAAGCCGGTGCTTTGTTTGATTGATTTTGTGTTTTTGTCACCGACTTCTGAAGCTTGACTTTTGCTTGATTGATTTGGTGTTTTTGTCACCGCCTTCTGAAGCTAAAGTTATTTTTCACTTTTTTGTTTTGGGTTTGTTTTTTTTTTTCTTTTTGTTTTTTTTCTATTGTTTTTTTTTTTGAAGTCGGTTTTACTTTATGCAAAAAAGTTTTTTTTTTTCCATTTTTAGTTGATCCCATGTCGCCATGAATTTATGTTACATGATTAAATACGCGTCTAAATGACAACAACAGTTCTTTTCCTAAAGTCGGTTAAAATGATTAATACTTCTAGTTTCTAGCACTCTCTCTGTTGTCTCTAGAGGAATCAACTATCGATATCGACAAGTCTCATTATCTATACAATAATCTAGAACAGGAAATCACCTAACTCCTAACCGTTAAAGAGTTGTACCTTCCTTCATCAGCTCAGCGTCATGAGATGATGATGACCATACGCAAAAGTCTCAATAACTTTAGAAATTATTCTTTACTAACATTTATGTCGTGGCTATTGTATTGTGTATAAAATACTGGGATTCAGCTGCATCAGGTAAGACTGGAAGCCGACCACAAAATACTTGGGAAAATGATGCAGATGATGAACAATACATGTCATGGTAATGGGCTTATCTCCAATAAATGGAAATCTGGGTGTATTGTACACATCTGCGTACCCCCCCAGAGCATACAGGCGTGATGTTACGTCAGCATGATGTTGTATAAACAATAAACACCCAAGCGATTGCAATCACGACAGATTTGCCGCCTATTTTTGAAGAATTCCATAGTATATCTGCGAAGATAAGCATCAGATCTTCACTAAATTTAAATGATCGGTACACAAATGGGGGAGAAATCAGGTAACATACATAAAAAAAATACATACACACGAACATATAACCTCCTCCTTTTTTGAAGTCGGTTAAAAATAGAACTAATTTTCATCAAACATTATTTCGTTGCACAAAATTGAATGCGAATGTACGCATTAATTAAATCTTTATCGAGTCAGTCTACTGCGAGTTTATAATACGAGTACCTAGCAAGCGTCAAGATGTAACAATTTCACTCCAAATCTAGTTTCGTTTATTTCAGGGGCAGTGACAATTTTTATGTGCGTACATTTCGGTCCAGTGAAAAGGATGGCATTGGTCCGTCTAAGGATAGTCCCTATGGAATAGTTACGTGTTGAGCCATCTGTTGCTAAAAGGGACTTGGTTCTGTTGTTATTCTGAAATGTTTTTGTTATAGAGCGTCCAAATCTACTTTAAAATTAATCCTATATTTCTTATCTCACTGCCAGACAATATATAGCTTAGACCGTTGGATTTTAAAGAAAAAAAAACATGTGAAGAGTTTCTTTTGTAACGAAAGCAATTTTTTTTTTCGAAAATTTGTCCTGCCAGGTCATGCATACCAGCCCGCACTGGGCCCTCATTGTAGATTACAGTCCATTCCGTCTCTAATAGAGGAGCCCTCTTCCCCAACAGTGGGAACATTAAAAGGCTGATTGTGCTTAGGCGAATAATTAATGCGTGTAGCTCCTAAACAGTAAACACCCTGAACAATTGGGTAATTTTTTTTGCAGCCCTCTAAATTGAACCAATTTTTTATTCACAATCCCCGCATTCATACTTTCCTCACCTTTGACGTGTATAATTAATAAACCAAGTCACAAGTAAATGGCGCTAGCGTAAACATGACATAAATTCTAAGGATGCTTAGTACTGAGTTAGCGGTACGTTAGCTTTGAATTACCGCTACGAAGATAAAAGTATTAACCGTTCATTATGCCCACTGACCTAGATCTTTGGTAACACTGGCGAAGACTAGGATTTCATAAGAGTTTGTGATACCGAGGTTTACGTTTTTTGTGATAAAAAAGGGCAAGCCTATTGCCATCATCCAGGCACAAATGCATTTTTAGGGCTGCTACTGAGCCATAAAAGGGTGTAACAAGACCCTTAACGAAGCCGAAAGGCAGTTGTTCTCCCCGCCATTGCGATCATTTTTTTGTTCTAGACCATCCCTTGGAACCTTCTAGTTAGGGAGATATTGGGGGTCAAAGATCCAACTTTCTTACAAGTTTTTTATTTAAATACACGTTTTTAAAGTAAGATTGAAAGACAGTGAGACAGACAGACAGAAGAGTGGAGAGACCTCCACGATCCCCGTCTTATTCAATCCATACATCAGTACAATGTTTTGAGTGAGTTACAATTAGTACTAGCGTAAAACGTGATTTTCAACCCAAAAATAAAAGTCATTTCCCAGCAGTAATTTTTGCGTAAAGTTACCTAATTTGATGTACCTAATGCTTGATTGACGGCTTCGTGAAGAGTCCTGTTACACTCTGTATTTTCAGTTCCAGAAGAGTTATGAGTTGACGACTGCGGGCCTAAAATGGCCACTTTGGCAGAATCATAATAGAATCATAATATGAATTAAGTTAAAAATCTTAAAATAGTCACAGACGCAGTTAATATTATGAATTGTCACTTTGTGGCCATTTTACGCTCTACGTTTTTTATTAATTTCCGACTTACCCAGTGTCTCCCCAATGAAATCAGAACTGATATAAAACGTTTTACAAAAACTGAAAAACAATTTTTAGCGAGTTGGATCTCTCAACTAGTAACTTATCATTCACATTCAGTACAGTGCGTAAACACCCATATTTTCATAGACTTCTTGTCGCAGATTTTACGACTAGTGGCTTATCTAAGTTGACGTTTAAGTGACAGTAATTTTATCACCCTATCCCGATCCCAGCATCCTGTTTCACGACACATGATTACAGGATCCTGTGTACCATAAAAACGTATGTGAGTTATACTGATTTTGATAAATTGAATTATAAGACTAAGTTGGAATGCTGCCAGGACAGGCCGGGTTCAGTAATTTTGGCTAAGGTTTCTTTCTGATTGGGTTCTGTATTATTAGGTATCAAGCTAATTTATAAAACAGGTTTTTTTTTCCTCAATTTAAGCTGGCTAGCAGATTTAAAGCAACATTGAAGATGGAAAAAACATAATGTTCAGTAAATAATACACTTTTGCACAGAAAAACGTATTCTTACTCGGAATTTACTACAGTAGTGTTTCACTGTTTTCCAGTCCTTAAATCAAACATAATTTTCTCATTATCCTGCTTTTTTCAGGGGCAAATTACGTGGATCTTAATTACCGTCAATCTTAATTACCGTTAAGCTTAATTACCGTTAATCTTAATTTTCGCTATGGCCAGGTCAAAGTCTGCCGTTTAAAATAAATCTAACTGATACTGATGATTTTTGTTTATGTTTATTTATACCCAATGAGGATAAGTCCTTAGTTTTGTACAAAAATATTTTCCCCTCCTCATACAGGTTTTTTGTATGATAAATGTATTTTTTCTCGTCATATTCCTGCGTTTATATAAACTATCGCAAAGAATAAGTTTCTTTATTGTGCTCATGTGATTTATGTATGCAAAGCAATATGCTGGAAACGGCTGCTTGAATTTTTTTATCATATCATGTGCTGGGAGAAAAATATGTAAGATAAAATACGTGTGCTAGATTCATGGGACATTATTGACGTAGTTAGGGTATGAAATAGGTCATAATAATAACGCTTTAGCCTCTAAATCTTCTTTCAAATATTCGCATATTTGTGGTGGTTTAAATGGATATTGGATAAGAAGAAGAGTCTTGTGGCTAAAGAGTAACAACCGTGCGAGTCGATCTTAAGCAACGTTTGCCAAATACAGTCGGCAGATGGGTGATCATCCAAAAAATACTGATACTACCGTCTACCGTTGGTACATGCCACAAGTGAACACAATGATGGGTGTAACAAGATCCTTAACGAAGCCGAAAGGCACTTGTTTTCCCCGTCATTGCGATCATTATTTTGTTATATGGGAACTTTCTAGTTACGGAGATATTGGGTGTCAAAGTTCCATCATTTTTCTAAATACTTGTTTTTCACGTAAGATTTTTACTGTAAATACCTCCATGATCCCCGTACTATTCAATCCATCTATCAGCACAAATGTTTTGAGTGCGTTACATTGAGTCCAACCATAAAACAAGATTTTTCACCCTAAAATTAAATTCGTTTCCCAGCAATAATTTTTGCGTAAAGTTACTTAGTTTGATGTACATACTCGTAATGCTTGATTGACGGCTTCGTAAAGGGTCTTGGTACAACCTGTATAAAAAAAAGGAAAAAAAAAACTTTAATCTAAACAAACAATGTAACATTGTGTGCCTCAGGGCTGCGCCAAATAGGCGGGCAGTTCAGCAAAAAAATCTCTCAACTGCCTAACGCTGCCAAACCAGGGTCGGGCAACTAGTACCCGGCGCCTGGACCTGGGTTAGTAATTACACAATGACCTGGAAATCGAGCTGAGACGCTAGAGTCGCGCTTAATTGTGACTAGACCTACGACAGTTGGCGGGTTCAGTTTCAAACTAATTACTGCGCAAACATGTGAAAATAATTGCTTCAAAATGCTTTCAAATCTTCAAAAGGATAACTCACAAACAAAAGGGAATTTAATTACTGCACTGTTTGTATCTAAAAGATACAAAACCCGACTAATTCACCTTTGGCACACGGTGAAATAGAGAACTAACATTAAATGTATCGAATCGGACATACTGTGAGCTCTTTTCTTTACCTACAGCGCCACGCTTATGTATCAAGTTATATTGGTGGTCCTTCCCCCAGTTAAAATTATTATATGATGAATACATGCAATTAGCTTGTTTTCTAAGGTGTATAGCTTGCGTGGTTACGGTATTTTTAGACATACAATTATGCCCGGTAAAAAGAACGATGTCTCATCATCTATTTGCCTAGCCTTTTCGGAACTATATTAGGGTCGGCTTCCAGTCTAACCTGATGCAGCTGAATACCAGTATTTTACCTGGAGCGACTGCCTCTCTGACCTCCAAAAGGCATTTAAAAAAAGAATGTTTTATTTCATTAATACACGTTGTACATAATACAGTTGGTGGCGTCTCCTTTTAAGCATATAATGCCTGTATCAGGAGGAGCCGCTCTTTTATATTTTACAATTACTTACTGCAACATGCTACTAAACAAAAGTTTACGAACTAATTTTTTTTTGTACTACATTTAGTACTGGGTAATACGATACCCCTTAGTAAGACTATTATTGTCAGACTTTCGGGCCACTGACTACCTGTAACGACTGTCAAAGATCTTCAAATGATAGCTGGAACCAGCTGATCCCAGCTGGGCTTAACCCAGCCTTTATTGTTGTGCTTTCCGAGGCACAAAGAAACTTGGCATGTAATGAGTGTCCACCCATGCACAGACCAAGCTAGGCAAGCGCGGCTTAACCTGAAGATTGATCCGAGCTGCTGTCATTATTTAGCTACGAGCTCCTCAAAAAGAACGATTTGTATCATTATGGTATTTTGGTAGAAGAGCTGAAAATTCTTCTGCAGAGAGAGCAAAGCTCATCAGTTTTGGAAGAAATTATGCATTTGCCTGTAAGTGTAATTGAGAGATCTGAAAACCTGATTATTTGTTATTAAGTTCATGATTAAGAACCACTTAATGTCTATGAGATATCGACCCTGCCCAAATCTGCTGTTCACTACATTTTGTAGAGATAAACGAGGTATTGTATTATATAACCTAATATAATGGTTTTAGATAATTGATTTAATTATTTTTTATTGTTTAGTTTTGACATAATTGTGATTATTTTATTGTGTTTTCTCAATTATATTTTTTTATTACATAATGGGGCTGCTCTTGACCTCGATCACACCTGTTCACTCTTGCTTTGAAGGCAGGCGGGTCAAGAACACAGTCAATTAATTATTATTGTACGATAATTTGTGTTTTAAGCTCCTTTTTACCCGAATGTGGCGAAGCCCAAAAGGAGTGCTAAGTATTTAAATGTATATATTTTGTCTTTTTATAATTCCTAATTTTGATAATTATAAATAAACAAACTAAACTATTGAACATTTCTTTTTCGTAGGACATTATAAATCACCACATTCAAGAAGTTGTCTGGTGATAACAGCATATAAGAAGTACTACTATATCAGTATTGTTTGGTTGGACCTGGAAAGAACACTAACGACTAGAATCTAGAAAACGCAACTAAAAGAATAATACATATAGACACGAAGTTAGGTAATGTTAGACAGCTACAACAAAGGGCGATCGATAGTTGCAATGAAAAGAAATCCAGCTAAAACGTAGTATCACGCGATCGTCTCTCTATTATGTTAAACTAACCACCCGCCCAGGGGCCTTAGTCTGCTATTTCAATAGTGTCAGAATGGTCTTTAATTGATTTAATAAGGCCCCTAGCCCACGGCGTATTGAAGCGCGTTCGAAACTCGTTTGACGTGCGTGCGGGTAATTCGTCTGCGCGGGGCCTTATTAAATCAATGATAGACCATTCTGACACTATTGCAATAGCAGACTAAGGCCCCAGGTTTCTCGCGGGTGCATCATTAGGGTTCCGTGTTCCGACCCTACTATCAAGCCTCCGCTGTCCGTCCATCTGTCTGTCAGCGGGCTGTATCTCATGATTCGTAATAGGTAATAGTCAATTGAAATTTTCACAGAATGTGTATTTCTGTTGTCTCTCTAACAACAAATTAAAATATAAGTAAATTAAAAATTAAAGAGATCTCCTCTACTACGATGGTACAGAACCTTTCATGCGCGAGTACGACTTGGAAGTCGGACTCGGTTGGCCGATTTTTTTTTATTGCCTAACCCTGCCTCACTGTTCAGAGACAATAGAGATAACAAGCGAGATATTATGTTATTTAATATTTCCTCATCATTAAGTAACATTACGATTCATCAAACCCACACACAGTATATTTACCCAACACCAACAGCCTTCTCCCCAAAATAAACAATTTATCCCGCAGATAGGCAATAAAAACAATTTTCTCAAACAAAAATTTAGCTTTCCCATATCGCCGAATATTATATCCAAAATAAACGAAATAAAAAGATAAGAGACGCCTCCTAATGTTGTAATAAATGTTTTAGAAAAATAAAAGATAAAACATCCTTTGAGGGTTAGGGAATTGAATACCGTTATTGGATTTTTTTGTTGAAAGAATAAAATTATGTGTTAGAAATATCATTGATGAAATGAGTTTAGGATCAAAGGGGTTTGAATTTAATGGTTCTAACTTCCACCATTAAATTATTTTTCAAAGTTGCGGCCTCGTTTAATAACTATATTAATCGATAGCTGGTATTAATACAAACAAATTATGTATGAGACAAAATGTACTAAAGTGTAACGGTTCCGAGATACAAGTTATCAAAGTTAAAGTCCATTCACTGAGGCAACACATCTTCAGAACAACTTTGATTTGATTAACCACGGATAAAACCTATATCAAATGATAGCTAGCATCAATATAAATAAGTTTTGTATGAGACAAAATGTTCTAAAGTGTCACGTTTCAGAGATATAAGCTATCAAGACTTTCTACTATTTCGTCTTTCTGGCCAATCACTACTTAATAACTGTCAAAGATCCTCAATTGACCACCGGGACCCGGTCCCGGCTTAACGCGCTTTCCGAGACCCGTAAGAAAACTCGGTATGTAATGGGTCTCCCTCCTGGTCTAGGCAAGCGCGGCCTAAATATTTTATTTGGGACACGTATACTTACAAGAAATATATACAACTAGCTATTGCCCGCGGCTTTGCTCGCGTTTGGTCGGAAATTATTCCACTGGCACGTTGTAAATATAGCTTAGCACTCTGGGATAATGTAGCTTCCTATTAGTGAAATAATTTTCAAAATCGGTTCAGTAGATCCAGAAGTTACCTCCTACATACAAACTTACAAACAAATTTTACCTCTTTATAATATTATTATAGTATAGATAGTATAGACTAGTGACCCACCCGGCTTCGCACATGTACAATTCGCTAACAACAGCGCCACCTATCGGCCCCAAAAGTTCCTATCTTTTAAGCTGGAACCAACCATACACGTTCACAAAATTTCATTGACATCGGTTGTGTGGTTTCGGAGATTAGCGTGTACGAACATGGTGGCCTGCGATTTTTTTAATACGTCAAAAGAAGACAATTTAAAAAGCGGGCCAAGTGCGAGTCGGACCCGCGCATGAAGGCAATTTATTTTTATTATTTGTTGACATTCTGTGAAATTTTCAATTGTCTACCTATACAGCGTGAATTTTTCAAGTAGGCGTGGATGGCCAAATCCGAAACAATGAGGAATAACGAAAAATGCTCAAAGGAGCCTCGAGCCAGATTTTGATGAAAACTAAAACTGCATCATTGGATTTTTGACAAATCAACATTCCTGGCCAGGAATTTGAAAACGTTGCTTTTGAAAAAAAAAACACAGTTTTTTTTATGTTTTTCATATTTTAAATCAAGTTCCTTGATTGAAGACACCCGCAGCGCAGTCTATTTTCACAACAATAGGTTCTAATATCAATTTTGTTGATTCTTCGTGGTCAAAGGCCACAGTAAAAGAATAAAATCGTAAGTAATTGAAATTAGAACTTACATGTGAGTTGGCGCCAATAGTGATTTTGTTCGACGTTTCGTTGATTACTATTAACTGTTATTTATATTTTATCAAAATTGAAATTTTGCCTTTAGTTTGCCGTCTGTCATTATTTCCCAGAAGTTGATCCTTACTAGCGACACTATCGAATGGTGTAATAATACAGTGTGTTTTTTTTTCCAAATCCGACTGTTTCGATTCTCGAATATTGATTTTTGAAAAATCTAATGATGCAGTTTTAGTTTTTATCAAAATCGGGCTAGAGACTCCTTTGAGCGTTTCTCGCTATTCCTCATAGTTTCGGATTTGTCCATCCACGCCCACTTGGAAAATTCACCCTGTATACGGATCACTAGAGACAGCCCGCTGACAGACAGATGGATAGCGGAGGCTTCGGGTCCCGTTGGTTACCCTTCGGGTACGAAACCCTACAAAGTATGAAGTAGAATAAAAGACCAAGCCCAAAAACGCTCTTTATAAAACAAGGAATGTATTTTCTCAAATCCCAAATAACTCGAATTTCTATTTCTTAAATATAGGCACGAAGATTATTAAAAGAAAATCTTACCTACATAATTAAAAGTACAAAAAATGTTTTGAGGTTCATTTATTAAAAAGCGGACATCATTAGAAGGTTCTCAAATTTCTAGGGGATAGATTTTATTCTTTAAAAAAAACCGCTCTCTGATATTCTGAAATGGCCCGATGTGAGAAGCGAGGCTTCTACCAGGCCCCTATTACGTATAAGTAGGTCGAACAACAGAGGTACTTACCTAATAAAACAGTATAAGCTGACCTCTCATTCTACTAAAACTCCGTACTACCCTCGGCCAGCTAGAGGTCAAAGAAAATGTATTCCTTTTTTCAGTTAGACCATACAGGTTTTTTTTTAACGTCAAAAGGGATGTTAAAATCTGTTTTCAATCGATTTTATTTCCTTTTAAATAAATATCAACTTTATACTAATGTGAATAGGGTTGATTTCAGGATGACTAGTGTCATTGAGAATGTCATATCATCATAAAGATGACTAAAATTTCAGCGCAAACTGAGCTTTATGGTGTGGTGTTAAGGATGTTTTTTCAGCGTGTTATTGAAAACACATCTTTGTGTGCATGAAACTAAATTGCGAATGCAGTTTCGTTCCTTCGCAAAGATGTGGCATGTTTTACAATATTTTCTTAAAAAAAATACTAAACAACAAAGGCAAAAAGTATTATACAATGACGAATATATTTATTATATTAACAGATACAATATAAACAGTCAAATACACATATATTTACAATTTTTTATAACACAGACAATTTCTCCTACCAAAGTACCAACCGACGTGCGATCGACATTACCTACATCAGTTTTCGCGCAGCAAAATAACCGACTGCGCAACCCTTGACGTCACACTGCTGAGCCTCGCAGGGCCACGATGGTGATGAGTGGCCGTGCCAGCATGCAGATGAAGATGATGATTGCATGTCAACCATATAGGAGAGAGATAAAGACTGACTAGTACATGATAAAAGCCAAGTCGATCGCTCCCCCCAACACAGCTGACACATCCGGACGAACGGAGACATTTCCATGAAAATCGCGCGTGTAATCCCGATTATAACTGTTATTGACGCCTATTTTTGGTGATAAACGTGGATTTTATTCCTGAATTCAAGATGGATGCCCGTGGCGCGATACTAGAGATATGTCGACGTCCACACGGACTGGTTGTCCGGGTCGAAAGGGGCGACGCCTGGCGCGCCGGCGTAGCGCGCAGCGAGTGCAGTGCGGCCACCCTCCGGTTTTAGATTTCCCCTAGTTTCTTTGGAAAATATTCTTTTATTTGAAACTTGTTTGAAAAGCTTTTGTTTCTGAGTGTTCATATTGGAAATGAAACACAAGTTAGGGTTAGTTATTGTAACGAAACAATGTTTGGAAACAAACTGGAAATTACATTGTAAACGGAACCCTAATAGTGCCGTAATAATACTAGTAATAGTGTTCTATGCGTAAAATTATACGTCTTACTCTAATTTCAATAAATAAAAATTATGCAAATGCAATTTCCTTAAAATTTTGTTCCCATAGACATCCCCTAAACATGATAAAAACCCCCTGAATCTAGGGGAAACTCTACTAGGTTGGGACACCGTACGTGGCCGACTTTCCCTCACCTCCCGCGTTTCGCGCATGCGCTGAAGGTCCCGTAAATTTACGCTAACAGCCTGGTTTACCCCGTGTCTTAAGTACGATTTACACCCTCCGGCGCGCATCGAGCCGCATTCGAAAATGTTTTAGAGGAAATTGAATTGTTTAACGAAGGAGTTAGGTGTGATATTTGCTTGGGGTTTTTTTAAATTGGAACCCGGTACGTGTAAATCGTATTTTGAACAAGTGACACGCGATCGACTCGACTGTCTTTGTGAATTATGTCGTACAGACTTGATTGATCGCGCTAGTACAGATGCCAGACGCCAGCACATCAAGGTACCCGAAACTGTCAATTTTTTCCAATCAACCTTGAGCTTAATATAGTGAAAAATCTATTTAAAAAAATTGACAGATTCTAGTAGCTTGATGTGCTGGGCTCCCGGCGTCTGTACAGTCTCGAGCCGTAATAAGTATACACGTTGTAACTTTTAAAAGTAATTTTCTCCTACCGCATTGATTATATTTTGTGCTGTCTTCACTTAGTACAATTTAAAAGGAAGTGTGTACGCAAGGCAACCAATCAAGCTATAAAAACCAGTTTATACGGATCTCTCATTGTACGGGACATCTATACAAAGAGTGGCCGATTATACTGGATATGTATAGATAGATGTGTCGCCGTGTGTACCTACTTTGCATTTGTATTTATAAACAACGATATCTTTCGTTATGCGACATCTTTCGTTAAAGACACGACCAATCAATCAATCAAAATATTTTTATTTCACATAGGCCTAGATGGGCACTTACAAAACTTCGACAAAAAGGTGCTCGGTTCGGGTTGGTCGTTTCCTATGGAGAAGAACCGGCAAGAAACTCCATGGTTATGACCTTACATCAGTAGTCGAATAAATGTAAGACACGTACACGTCACATCATCTTACGAAAGACAGGCTTCAAAAGTCGACCTCAAACTAATCAACTATAGCCTTTAATTGCTGGGCAAATACCCCCGTCTCCGTGTCATTTATCCACACAACTTTCTCTTATGCTAGAACCAGATACTCAAAAAGTTTTCAAAAGTAATACGATTCGAAGGCACCAACTTCCAGAACAATCTTAGAAATTATAATTTTATTATTTTAAGTTGGTTTCATAAAACTTAAGTTGTCTAGACTCTTGAACAGAGCCAAGTGAAACCTTGAAATGATTTATTTAATGGATGTCTGAACTGAAGAATTTTTTACAACTTTTGTTGGAAGTCAAAGTTATTGTAAGTAAATTCCGGTTAAGTTGTTCTTACAGCGACTTAGTGTAAGGTTAAATAAAAGGTAGTTATTAAGTTATATCAAATGAACATAATGTAACATCACGCTTATAATCCCTGAAGGTTTAGGCAGAGGTGTCCTAATAGTTCACCCACATTTTGCCAATTATGTTTAAGTTTCAAGTAATAGGTTGCGAGCCTATTACCATCAACCGAGCACATATCCAGACACCGTGGCTGCTACTGATACTAATATCAAATTATTATGGTGAAGTAAAAAAAAGTTTGATTCGATTGAAAATCTCGCTGAAGAAAATAACAAAATACTAAATATTTTGTTATTTTCTTCAGCGAGATTTTCGAACTTGTATTTCTACGGTCTCTTACGCCACGATTATAAAAAGCGGCTTATTTATAAACACGGAGTAAATTATGGAAAACTTTATATTCGGTTTATTTTTTTATATATCTTAGTGCAGCAAAATGTGATGGTAACGTGATACATAGTAATCACGCCTGTAGTCCCCTATGGCATATTGCAAAGGCGACTTATTATTTGGTTCACTCACATTTGCTAATTATGTTTTAATCTCATGTAGATAGGGGCCGAGCCTAATTCCAAAACCGAGCACAAATCCAGACGCAGTGGCTGCTACTGAGAAATTATTGATTGATAAACCCAGTAATTGGTTTTAGCTACTACTAGACCTACGTACGACGCACTTATCATAATAAGTTAAATACTATTCAGAAAAATAATTTTGTGGGGGTGTAAATACACACATAACGAAGCCAAAGCAAAATATGTTCTCCCCGTCATTGCGATATTTTCTTTTTGTTCTGGACTATGGTAAAACATAACTCGAATAAAAGTAAATAGAAAAATAGACCATCACTATCACAAATTAAATTAATAAAAATCACAATAATAAACCAATGTCAGCATAATAGGAAAAATATCCATTAACTAATTAATTTTAATAGCTCCAAGACCCGTTTACTATTAAATGCATCCACTAGCACACTAAGCATTTTATAGCTAATGCGTTTCATTGACTTTTACCGTAAAATGTGGGTGAGACTTAGTGTTGGTGAAAACGGGTTTTAGGCATTGAGTTAGGTGACACTTAGTGATTGTGAAAACGGGCTTAAGGCATCGAGTTAGGTGACTCTTAGTGTTGGTGAGTAAGTAAGTAAGTAAGTAAAATTTATTTGTTTAAACATGGTGTACATGATAAATTGCATGCAAGTTAATAATGAAATAGGGAATAGTTCTAACATGTTCAGCCGCGTATCGTGGCGTACAAATTGGTAGGAAGAGATGGTGCATAAACCGTGACAATATTCATCAAAATTACAATAGAAATTATGTATGTACTTATTAATTCGTCATTATTCATTATAGATTAGGTATCACTACAATTCAGCAAGCACAGTCAGTAGATAAAATTAAATGTCAAGTAGTCATTAAATAAATTAGTCAATAAAAATATGAATTACTATCATTAAAATTTAAATTCTAAATTACAATTATTTCAAAAAAATACAATAGATTACAATAACATGTCCAAAATACAACATTGTCATCTCAAAAACTCTTCTACACTGTAATATGCTCTTTCAGTTAGTAATCTCTTCAATTTACTTTTAAGAGCAGATATATTTAATGATCTCCATGATTTGGGCAATTTATTAAAAATGGTCGGAGCCATGCAAAAGATGCTCTTACGAAGAGTTGTTTGTTGTTGTTGTTGGTGAAAACGGAAATCAGTTAGGTGACACTTAGTGTTGATGAAAACGGGTTTTAGGCATTCAGTTAGGTGACACTTTGCGTTGGTGAAAACGGGCTTAAGGCGTCGAGTTAGGTGACTCTTAGTGTTGGTGAAAACGGGAAACAGTTAGGTGACACTTAGTGTTGGTGAAAACGGGAATCAGTTAGGTGACACTTAGTGTTGGTGAAAACGGGTTTTAGGCATTCAGTTAGGTGACACTTTGCGTTGGTGAAAACGGGCTTAAGGCGTCGAGTTAGGTGACTCTTAGTGTTGGTGAAAACGGGAAACAGTTAGGTGACACTTAGTGTTGGTGAAAACGGGAAACAGTTACGTGACACTTAGTGTTGGTGAAAACGGGTTTTAGGCATTGAGTTAGGTGACAATTAGTGTTGGTGAAAACGGGTTTTAGGCATTCAGTTAGGTGACACTTTGTGTTGGTGAAATCGGGCTTAAGGCTTCGAGTTAGGTGACTCTTAGCGTTGGTGAAAACGGGCTTAAGGCGTCGAGTTAGGTGACTCTTAGTGTTCGTGAAAACGGGAATCAGTTAGGTGACTCTTAGTGTTGGTGAAAACAGGAATCAGTTAGGTGACACTTAGTGTTGGTGAAAACGGGTTTTAGGCATGAGTTAGGCGACACTTAGTGTTGGTGAAAACGGGCTTAAAGGCGTCGAGTTAGGTGACTCTTAGTATTGGTGAAAACGGGAATCAGTTAGATGACACTTAGTGTTGGTGAAAACGGGTTGCAGGCATTGAGTTAGGTGACACTTTGTGTTGGTGAAAACGGGTTATAGGCATTCAGTTAGGTGACACTTTGCGTCGGTGAAAACGGGCTTAAGGCGTCGAGTTAGGTGACTCTTAGTGTTGGTGAAAACGGGAATCAGTTAGGTGACACTTAGTGTTGGTGAAAACGGGAATCAGTTAGGTTACACTTAGTGTTGGTGAAAACGGGCTTAAGCCGTCGAGTTAGGTGACTCTTAGTGTTGGTGAAAACGGAAATCAGTCAGGTGACACTTAGTGTTGGTGAAAACGGGAATCAGTTAGATGACACTTAGTGTTGGTGAAAACGGGCTTAAGGCATTTTTCACCCCAAAAAAAGTCGTTTCCCGGCAATAATTGTTGCTTAGAGTTAGTTAGATTAAAATTTGAGGTACAAAATGCTCGGTTGACGGGTTCGTGAAGAGTTCGTTTAAACCTTGTATTCTGAACACCTTTTTGTTCATAATTAAGAAAAAGTGTCTTTTCGCTCTTTCACATAGGTCTATCTCCCAAAATCTTTCAGGTAATAAAATCTATTTGTAATTTCGTCCTACCATACACAAAATGCTTCTTATTAGATCATTACGAAAAAGGAAACCATTTTATTAGGGTCCCGTATCGGCGAAGTGAAAACGATACGGCCCCGTATAAAAGAAATGTTTATGAGCCTATTGTGAGCGAGATGTTTATACCTATGGAACTTTTATGGTAAAGGAAGAAATTTATTTTACCTTTCAGTGTTTGAATGTTTTTTGGTACGTTTCACCAATCCTGCAGTCATTTTTGATCTACAAGTTACTACCAACTAACTAAGTAGTTTGATTCCATATACAGTTGTAGCATCTGCTACAGCCGTTTGCCAATATTTATATATTTTTTTTATTTGTATTGGCAACTGGTCTTACTAAGTGAAGCGCATTACCCTGTAAGTGGGTTCTAGAGATCGGGGTGCGGTGCCAGAAGACCTCCTCGTGGTGCATCCAGGGTACAATTCAGGGTAAAATTAATTCGTATTCAGCTGCATCTATTTAGACTGGAAACTGACCCCATCATAGTTAGGAATAGGTTAGGCAAATGATCATGATTTTTGGTCAGTCCTCGTATCGATCAACAATCATTTATTAACATCGTCAAATTGTTAGCTCATATAAGTCTGACGAAATATACGTGCCTGACTACTAAAAACAATTAATCCTCATTATTTTCTTAATCCTCTTATCTTTACTCATCTATACGAATAGCTGTCCCTGAAATCGGGAGAAAAATCAGTTGCCCCATATATTTTGTCATTTGTGTTCACTTAAATCGTTAAAATATTTTAACGATTTTTTTTTAATTTCACGTTTCATCCCAGCCTAAAAGTCCATGTTCATGATGATGCGTAAGTACATCACAGTGACCGGTTATGTGTTTTTTTTTTACAAAAACTAAGGTTACTTTTGTTATTTTAATAGAAACATTGAACTGAACCAACAGAAACTCTGAAATTCGCAGAGGCAGAAAAACGTGGGATCTTCACAAAGGGCTTTGACAAACTCCCTAAGATAACGCAATTTTATCCCCAAGATAATCTTTACTATACTTGGAAAACATCCAATAGTTTGATATTTACAAGTCAATATGATGACAACACTGAATTATTTACCATCTTACGAGTATGTCACCTTTGGATAAAACTGAATTATTCAGGAGACTATCATAACGCATATAATGCTACTATATTATTTTACACCTTTATTTACTCGGTTGTAACTTATAACAACTATGTTGGGACAATAAAATACAATGCTTTGGAGCACTTTATGTGTTTGTGTTGATATGTTTCGAGAGTTGTTTATTTGATCGTGAAACTGTGTTGTGTGAGTTTAGCTGAAGGGTTGTAAATAGCTTTCATAGTGGATCGTTGTATATCCTAGAAATGGGCTTGAATACGACTTTTCAATTATGTCTACAATAACAGTACCACGCACCCTTGGCAGAACATATTATTATTTGGCAAGCATGCTAGTCTTCGTAACCTCTGGTGAAATAGTACATTTTGATATAAGTGGAGAAACTTTGTTATTGCATTCGAGCGTGGTATTAACACCCGAGCTGCAAGCGAGGGTGTTATGGAGCCGAGAACTGCAATAACAAATCCCCACGCGTATCAAACGACGTTTTTTAATACACTTTCGAAGAAATAAAATATTAGAACGGAAAGTATTTTTGTCAGGAATTATTAGGAAACTATGATTTAATTTGCTTTTTTTTTCCGCGCTTTGCTTTCGCCAGGTTGAAGAAGATGCAAAGGTATGATGCTGTATACAGCCTACTATGAAAAAAAGAAAATTCATTTTTTTTTAAATTTAGAACCCGTTAAGATGTTAATTTGTTCATAAAAATAAATATTTGTTTTAAATAATCATTTTTATCTATGATATTCTATTTATAAACACAATTTCAATACTCGAAAAATACTTAATCCGTAAAGACGCATAACTCTTTGCCGGGATTTAAAAAAAAACAATCACCGCCGACTATAGATATAGTCATTGAACCCTTTAGACTTATCTGTGCAAATTTTTATTTCCGCACGTGTGCGGAAAAATATTAAAAATCGCACGCTTGTGAAATACATTGCATGTTGAACCTAATCGTAGTGCGATTAGAACCAGTTTTCGAGAAAGTGTATTGAAAAATTACTTGAGTACCCTGATTAATTCAAGTAGCAATTTATGTGTCTAAAATTTAGTCCAAAATTCTTCTTCATAGCGTGTCGATGACAATCTAAATTTAATCGGTCCAAAATTTGGTGACGATTTTTGATTAATCTTAGGTATTGATTTGTTTATTTATTCACAGAATCACTAGCAATAACAGAAGACTTACGATTGGATTAGTTACACGTTTTCACGATTAAAAATTGGGGGCCACTTGTGAGTAAAACTAGAAAATAAGTTATTTGTTTATTTGGCACATGTCACAAGTGCACTCAACATTAAACCAAATAGCTTAAAGATGTAAAAAAATTATAAAATGTTTTTTAATACAGTTGCTCAAAAAGTGGTGTATTGCAGGGACGTATAGCGTTCAGGATGTGGGCTATTACATACTAGTGCTTTTTTTTTACCTTTCCCGAACTCGTGCGTTCTCTTTCCCAACTGTCGAAATAATGTCTATTAAAAAGAAAAACCCACCATGAAGTTTTTACTAAAGAGTTTTTGTGATTCATACAAATACGTATATTTCTAAAAATAACCTACTAATTTATTTCAATATCAGATTTAATGATTTAATTGAATGAGTTAGGTTAGGTTTCATAAATTTCATTTTCATTTCATATCAATAAAAAAATCTACTGAAGACTAAGCTGTATGGATAGTTCCCTTTGCCTACCAAAATGGGTGAAGAAAAAAAAAACTCACTAAAAAACGCTTATATTCTACGACGACATTTTCCAGAAATTTTCTTTGCGAGTTTAGTTGTTTGTTGCACAAAATGAGTAATTTCAACCATATTTTTTTTAATTAACACCGCCGGAACTCAGTATAATTGCACAAAATGCTTCGGAGAATATTTTACCGGAAAAGTCAAAAAGTCGTTACAAAAACTGTACCAATTTCAATGTACATGTGTACTATAACTTTTATAAGAAATAAATGATTAGTTAGTTGAGTTTATTGTGTTTTTATTATTTTATTAAATTGCTTAATTTTTTCGCAACTGTATTAAAAATAGTCGACAAATTTAGATGAAATTTGGCACACAGGTAGTTTATAACCTAGATAGACTCTGTGGGATAATTACCGTACTCAACGCAGGTGAAGCCGCGGGTTTCAGATAGTCGTTAATATAACTTAAATACAACAATAATACCTACTTACGAATCTACCAAACCATACTTATTCGTAAACAGTTGGTGGATAGATTATCTAATGAGAAACTTATTAAAGAATATGAAGGTATAGAGGGTTATATTGTATGTTTCGTGGCTTATTTGGGATGGTAACGCTTGAGGGTATGGTGCGTTAGAGGGATGTGCATAAGTTCAAGGGTTCATCGTACACGATCATACAGCATAAATATATATACAGCGTGTAACAGAAAGGGTATAATCATATGGAATACTGTGGTATGGAACATTAAACTGAACAACTTTCTCTATGGGACCACCATCGAAATCGTAAAAAAATAATCAGCTGTCCTATACAAAATTTCAATACCTACTCGACCCAAATGTATGGGACAGCTGATTATTTTTTTACGATTTCGATGGTGGTCCCATTGAGAAAGTTGTTCAGTTTGATGGTCCGTACCACAGTATTCCATATGATTATACCCGTTCTGTTACAGGCTGTATATATCTGTCGGGCCGTAACAGAAATTATTTATATTTTTAGTCAACGAAAACTCTGTACGAACAAGTAAACGAACAGCTGTACTCTAGTCACCATCCGTCTAGCCTTTTTCTTATCTGACCTCCCACAACCCAGTTAGTACTACGTAATACGATATCCTTTAGTAAGACTGGTAGTCAGACTTTCGGGCCACTGACTACCAGTAACGAGTGTCAAAGATTTACAAATGACAGCCGGGACCAACGACTGAAGGTCTATCCACACATATATCAGGGACGTGGACGAACCGTGCCCTCAAAAAATATCGACGAGTATACAGTTAAAACAGTATACAGTTTAAATAAACTTGTTAACACACGTCCGTGCCCGGGCCGGTGTTGACGAAGCTTCAGTCCCTACATACATTCGGCCACGGCCCTGTCACGTCCCGGGCACGGCCCTGATATGTGTGGTGGGTGGGTGAAGCACGGAGTAAACTCTGTATGTATTGGGTTCCTCTATAATCCTACCAAGTTCTTACCCATTAACTTTCTACTACATATCGCACAGAGCAAGAGCACAAGGGCTAGCCTAGTTGCAACGACTCACGTGTCGTTGGTCGAGACTCGAATCTATTCGCCATATTACTTTGTGTTCTTTGTTTCATCATCACAGTTCTCAAAACTGAGAACTAATACATCGTGAGGAATGCGTGTTCTAGAACGAAAAATCGAAGACATTGTGTGTAACAGCCACCATGCAACCCGCACTGGGACTGGACTAAGTCCATTCCAAGTGGCCAAGTCTTCTCATAGAGAGAAAGCTTGTGGCCAAGCTGTGAGAACGGTATAAAACTAATTATAAAATCCCTCTTCAATTTTAAATCCGAAATCTGACAGCAAGATAAACAAATGATCATAATCTTCCAACCAATATCGATAACCTTCATATTCCGATCTAATTATAACATTAATACGAATTGAAACACATTAAAATGAAACTGTTTCCCGGGCTGCATCGCATTGGGTGCTTATTTACATAATATATTTATGCTGATATGTACGGTATCGGCACGATATTGGTTTGTTTGTATGATATGCCGCTTGGCTGTTGGATTATTTGCCTGGCAGCAGTTTGAGCCCAGTTGATGGTAATAGACTCGCACCCTATTCATCACCATCATCCACAGCCCGACTTTACCCACCGCTGGGTATAGCCCTCTATATGCTTGCACCAAGGTCCACGTTCCTGTGGCAGCCTCATCCAGGATATTCCCGCACCCTATTACAGGAGACTAAAACATAACTGGCCAATTACTGGTGGGGTACTGTTATCATGTTAGGCACAACTATACCTGCCTAACCCTACGGGCATGACAATACTGTTGATGTCACCAGTTGACGTAAAACTGTCACACCAAGAATGATAAATTCTGGTGTGCCCATTGGGAATTTTTATAGACATCCACTTGCATGTAAACTTTCTTCAGCCCATTTAGGGGATGAATTTTAAAAGATCCTTTCTTAGTAGCCGCTTTTGGGACTAAAGAAACTATGTTTCACATTTCACGGTTTCATACCCAGAGGTTTAAGTTGTGCGTCACTCAGTAGATTGTATAAAGGAGACCAATCGGCCTCAAAAGTCCAAGAAGAGAAAATACCGAAGTTTGCATTCTGAGATTGATTGCAAATGATGTCGGTTTGCTTTTAATTTTCGAAAAATTGCATAAATGATTTGAAAAATAAGTCTATTATACGGCTAACTATGGCTAATGGCTTCCTGTTTCTTCTTTGGTTTTGTTACCTCACATTTTAATGTTTTTTTTATATGCCCATTGAAAATAAATGATTCTTGCTTGCTAAATAACCCCAGAGCAAACTCATTACCTACCAGACCCTTCTAATAAAACTTTATAAATCCTTAACCAACCGTTGCTAGTATAATATTCTGCATTCAATATTACCTGGTGCAATATGCACGTCATCTTGTTAATAACTTATTCTTGTACGTGAATAACCAAGTTAGTATAGTAGTTTATTTATTTTGTTAATTTTAGATGGCGTTGCCGCGTCTTGGCGGGAGATATATTGATGTAAGATAAGATGCAGCTTTGATTATGTAATTATAGGTTTTAATATTATGTCACAAGAATATTTTGATTTACGAGAGCTTTGCACGTAGTGTAATTATTTTAAATAGACTAGCATTGCTTAGCATAGCATTTAGAGCATTGTTTGGAGGTCAAAAGTAAAAAAGATGTATTTCGAAACATAAATAAGAAAGTACAAACACACGTTTTGTTATTTTATTGGTGGAAAGAGAAAGATAGATCCCAAAGAGTGACTTTTTCATGAAATAGCTATTGAATGGGGTTATATGAACTTGGAGGGCTGTATTGATGATTTGAATGATTATAATTCTGCAACTCCATACGTGTTACTGGCGCGTTTCATACTTTCATCAACATACAACCTGACACCGACCTACAAATTGCAATAAACTTAAGAAAATTTAAATTTCGCGGGCTACCCTTGCGCTTCCACCTTAACTGGTGAAATTTGGGTGTATTACAGGTACACCTCTGCCTATCCTTTCCGGGTTGATTTTACACGTGAAAACCAGGGGTTGTACCTGTTTGTTGTCATTTATTCAGGGTTGTTTTTTTGTATTGAAAGAAAGAAAAATGTTTATTCGACGTTAGTACATTAAGCACACACACAATAATACTAAAAAAGTTACAAAAAAGAGAAAATACATAGTATGACTGTACTGTGTGCCTCACGGCTGCGCTAAAAAGGTCCATGTATGTTTAAACACTATCCTATAGATAATAAACAAAATATGCTTAGTAACGTTAAATAATTTATCTCTGCTCTTGCTATACGGACACTTGCTACATGGACAGCGACAGCGCATAGAAAATCAGACCCCGTCTGACGTCACCAATGACATCATGCCGGTAAATTTTACACTACCGCATAAATCTCAGTAACAGAAAACATGCAATAAACAACGGTAGAACATTTACTAACGAAAATAAAAGAAAACCCACGGGTTTGGATCGTTTTCAATCTGCTTGGCCACAATCTACGCGCTTACGTGACACGCGTGTTGCGACAAGAGAGAGAAACAGGGCTCTACAAAATGTACTACAGCAACATAGTACGAAAAGTACTACAGCGCCTTCTATAACAAAAATAATGAGAACGTCGAAATTCTGAATCGCTCTATTAAAGTTATCCACGACTTAAGACTACATAGAAAATCCCGACAACAACTGTCGGAGACATAACAACCGACTGGGCGGAAGATCCTCCCTTTTCAGTAGAATATTGAGTAACTTGTTCTAGTCGTGGAAAGGTCCTGGTGACCTACAACACAGGTTTTTCCCAAAAACCTACATCAGACACCAGTCTGAAGAGATAATAAATTATAAATATTTACACCCTGTTCTGCATACTCCTAAATCACCACGATGCGAATGGATTCGCCGCTAGAGGCGCTAGTGTAGCGAAGGCACCGAAATGATAGATGTCATAAAATGTTCGCGCGTTCCGTGCTTTTTATCACGTATTTTTAAGACGGTACCCTGACCAAATAACCTTGAGCATTCGTCCCTTTTCACCGCACGCCACCCAGCATAAGATCGTGAGATAGAAAATAGCAATATACGTAGCGAGTACGCTCAGATTTTGGAATAAAATCTTTATAAAATCAAATTTAGGTCTTTTGAAAAAAATAAAACTAGCATAATGTTTATTATTAAATTGCCTACCATTTAGTGTAAACAGAAAATCAAAATGATGGTTACTTTACGAGGAGATGCAAGCCATCAATAATCCTGCCTCATTTCTGTGGTTTCGTTGTGAGGAGATTAATTTTACATTTTACTACTAAAAAAAAATCCAAAACTACCATTTTGGAGTCAAGAATATGTAGAAATTTCATGTCTATTTTATAAGTTGGTATTTATTTTGGGTAAAGAGTAGATAGCTTCCAAAAACTGCACAAAACACGGCTACCGCTGCGTTTTGCTCGGGGAGGCGCCTTAATAATATTCACGATTGTGGTCTAGATTGAGCCATTCCTGATTAATAATGACTTGAAGATTTTAAGTAGCAACTTAGGGTCTTGTTAGTACTCGGAGGTAAAATGATTTTTAAATGTTTCCATGCTTGCTAATTTTACGGGCAATATTGTAAATATGTATTTGAAGTTTACACTGTTGTTATACGTAATAAAATAACCTTTTTATGAAGTTATTGGTACTTTAAAGTAAAAAATAGAATCATTGACAAGACCTTAATCGACAGTCGCGCCATCTGGTGAGCTGAAAAACGATAGCCCTCATTACCGATACTCAAACAATGAAAGTAAGTGAGGTACGCGCTTGTCACTTGACACTTGTCAAGTCGCAAAGGCTGACGTCGAGCACGGGGTGTTAAGATTTACTTCTGTACCGTCGCGTTGGTTCGTTTTTAAGATTTGTTTCAGTACGGGTACACAGTTTTATAGCTTGCACCGATTTTATTATCTATACAGGTTTAAATCATATTATTTATTGTTTGTTCTTACAGTACATTTCCGTTCGTGATTGTAAAATACTGCATGACCAAGGTTTGACAGTAAAAATCATGGATTCGGTGAGGTTTACCAGATAATTAAACGTGTAACATGAATTCACATATTGAAAATGGCCTAAAATGGATAACAGTGGGTGGCGGTAAGTAGTTTCTACTTAACGCCACACGAAAAAGGTGTGAAGTTTACCTATGTATCTAACTAAAAGGCATGCTGTCTGAAAGGAAGGGATTTTTGTACAAATTTTCGAAAACAAGAAGTTATTTTTTTAGATATTTATTAAGTACCCTGTAGCACAATGTTTTCTTATTTAACCCAATGGTTGACTGGTAGGGAATGCCTTATTGGCACGGAATGACATTAAGTCCGCATATGTAACACTTTTGTACAGAAGACTTTTGCACAGCAAGCTACCCGAAACTGACAAATTTACCCAATCAACCTAGAACCTAAGGCTTAAGCTATAAAGTTGAAAATCTATTAAAGAAATTTGACAGATTGTATAGTAGCTTGATGTGCGGGCGTCTCTAAATGAAGTTTAAATAAATATTTTTTTCGTTTTCCTACAAGATCGTTTCTTGCAAACATTTAAAAATGTATGAAACATGAATGAGCTAACCATTATCTTCCCGACTTCACCACTTGGGATTAGCGCAAGACGTTTTTTGTCTCCCATTCTCCCACTGTCACGCTATCATTTACTTATTTTTCTGCCATATCATTCCTCACACAATCCATCTATTTTTTGGCCTTCCTTTCCCTCTCTTTCCATCAATACAAAATAGGATATTATGAACACCTCAAAATATGCCACCGAAAACTAAAAACACACAAGTTGGAAAGCTCTAACTATTTATCGTAGGTACTCGGTTTACGCAGTTGGTGACTAACAGCTCAGTAGAATGTGTTTTTCAATGACAAACTTCATTCTTTATCGTGTGGTTAGTGCCTAACCTGGTGTCAGAGTTTTTAGGGCAGCCATGGGCCTCTGTCTTGCCTTTACATGCCGTCAAGAAACATGTCTCAGGCATGCTGGTTTCTTCACGATGTTTCAGTGACAAACTGAAACATCGTAAATATGTTTTTCCAGTTCTAGCAAAATATGAAACTTAAATTACTTATACTTATTTCCGGAAATAGACTTAAGCAGGAGTAACCTACTTCTAAGCTGACCCTACTCGCAAAAAGTTTAAAAATGTTACTTATATTTTCCCCTCTAGCCAAACAAATTAGATTCATCCTACTTTTCCAGAGCATCAAATAAATCTAGAAATAGCATGTTGAAAATGTGTTCGTTATTTATTTAAATACCGAGTACTGGTTGGCTGGTTGTGATGTTCTTTATTTAAAACAATCAATACGACTGGCTGTTGGATTTATTATGCAACGGCGTTTTAGGTCTATTGTAAATGGAGAATCAGGTTAGGGTTCGTTTTCACTAAGACTAAGCAATACGTTAATAAATGCCTAAATAAAACCACCAAATTGAATTTCCTATCGCCTCGCTAATCTAGTGGCAGCAAGCGCGACTACTGAGCTTGAGGTCCTGGATTCGTTTCCCACGTCAGGCTAATAAATTGTTATTGAGTTGTTCATCAGGAATTTCTCAGTAGCAGCCATTGCCCTTCTGAATTTATGCCCAGTTGACGGCAATAGACTCGCACCCTATGATATGGGACTTAGACATAACCGAATAACCGAAATATGGATATTCTAATAGGTACAGTGTGCACCTCTGCGTAACCTGTCGGGTATTACAAGGGTGATGTTATGATAGTCAAATAATAAAAGTAAGGATCTCGAATATTTTGAAATCAAAGGTTTTATGTCTTGATTTATTTGGGTCGTGGTCCAAATTATTATGATGTTTTTGAAATGGGATAGAAAATGGATAGGTCCATAAATATTTTAGTAGTCTAGGCAGAGAATAGTGTTTATTTTGGCTGGGTAACATAGTATTAGGCCTGATTAAACTCCGGTATCTGAACGCTAAATTTAGTTTCAGATACTTGTCTCACCGCCGATGAGCAAGCAACACCTATTAACTACATATTTCCTCGCTCAAGAACAACATAATAAAATATGTAGGCCTTGTGTTGGTAAAAGAGACACATATAATTTGTCGGATCCGGTCATTAGCACGAACATAAAATGATTCGCAAGCGCGCTAGTGGTCACATCACTCGGCCTACTTACCACACACCTACACCGTGCTTCTAGAGTCGTGATGTTTTAAGCTCTTATCGAAGAAGACATACAGTTTCTGATCGCATCGAAGTTTAGACGTCTCGAAACTGACATTCGTTTGATTCATTGTGTCCAGTGTTATGTTAAATTGTAATTTCAAGTTATTTGTTAGTTTAATAAAAGTACTGTATCGCACCCAGTGTGGGGTCGTTGCTCGAAACCCATCTTCTGCAGTTCTACCCACATGAAGTCCGAGTGTCACGGAATAATCCTTTAATCCGACATAATATAATATTTGATCGCTGTCTGCCCACACCGCCCGCCAGCGAGAACTTCAGTATCCTCTTCCCCTTATCCCAATTTAAATTTAATTTAAATGGGGTCGGAACAGCATGTATTTTTCTTCAATGCTTTTATTATAACTCAGTCAAACAAACAACTCGTTTTTAGTTGTTAACTCCACTCGCTTCTCGCTAATCGCCGGCTGTAGAACAATGGCTGGATCTGTTGCTACTATCAATCCATGAGGCACATTTCGATCAGTCAATTACCACGGAGTCTTAACAGTAGATTTTCTTTTTGATCGATAGATTTTCTCGTCTGATAGGCATATGATGAATATGGTGTACATTTCTTAATTTCCCATAAAAAAGCGAGCATCCTCCAACCAGACGGGTGTTGTGTCTGGTGGGCTACTGCCCGACAGCTGTTGTCGAGTTTTCCTGTATACTCTTAAATCGCGGATCATACTTTGATAGCGCGATTTACAATTTTGATGTTAGTTCTTCCTTGTTGGTATAGATGGAGCTGTGGTACTTGAACATTCAAGTACCACAGCGCCATCTATGGGCTAAAATAATCGACCACGACGGGCCCAGCGCTGGTTGGTAGAAGTCACATGTCTTCGAAGTTCTAGTCCTAGGACAGTTTCCTCTCGATGTTTTCCTTCACCATTTGTGAGCACTCAGCGCATTTTTGGCGCCACGAATCTGTCGTCTCTAGACAATTCCGTACTCTCTGCACACTACTTTATCTTAGAGCTACCGTAGACGGCTTTTTATTCTCGGACATACCACTTTCTAGACCTCATAAAAAAGAAATCATATCATGCCATAAAAGCGTTAAAACCGATATTTTTTGCCGACTTATGATTGTTTGAAACGAAGAGATATAGTGCTCGTAAATTGTAGGTCTATAAATCTTCTAATAACCCTAATCTAGACTAGAAGAAAAATGCTGTCTAGAAAGATATTATTTTCATTTATGGCTAAATGGATATCTGAAGAAAAATTCAGGTTTCTCACAGACTGCCTTGAAGCTTTTTGTCTTAGTTAATGGGTCATAAACTGACCAAATATTGTGGTAACTAGAGACATGGAAAGGCTATTAAAATGATTTAGATACTGTATTCAATATTTGCTTAGGTAACTATGTTTATTTTGGTCATAATAACCACCCTTAAATTACAAGTAGGTTATGATTCATTAACATAATAAAACTATCGTTAGTGCGCGGAGCCATTCTACAAGGCGTATCTAATTGAAATATCTGAAGAATACCTAAAGCATTAATCTCATCATTATGAACAATTTTTCTTACATTGAAATCTTGAAAAAAATGAGCTGGCTACAACTTTACAAGATAAAATTGTGGGTCCACTTTGCTTTTTGAAGCTGTGAAATTTTATATACTGACGTTGAAACTGATTCGTAAATTATCTATACTAATATTATAAAGCTGAAGAGTTTGTTTGTTTGTTTGTTTGTTTGTTTGAACGCGGTAATCTGAGGAACTACTGGTTCGAATTGAAAAAATCTGTTAGTATTAGATAGCTTATATATCGAGGAAGGCTATAGGCTATATATCATCACGCTACAATCAATAGGAGCTGAGCATCAACGAAAAATGTTGCAAAAACGGGGAAAATGTATTATCTTTGAGTGCTTCCGTTGCGTGCGCTGGTTAACCGGTTAAAGTTGCACAAAAATAATGTATGAGGGAATTATTCCTCTTAAAATGTCTAAAAAAAAGTCCGCGAGAGCACATGCCTATCTTTTAAGGTTGACTAAAGATAACCATTTTTATGATTTTAAAATTTGGTCAAAAATAGTGTTTTATTTGCATAGGTTTTTTACCGACATAGTATTAATCCTTATCAAAATAAATATGTTAGTCATCTTTAGCATTCAATTGTGACCAAAATTGCCCTTTACACCATTCAATTTAGATGAATATCTTAGGAGATATCACAGTTTTAAAATAACTCCGCATCAAAATAATAAACTGCGCGCGCTGCGAGGCGGGCTTCATGTTGTTGGGAAAACCAATGTGATTAGATTCAATGGACAAATATTGTGGAGAACTTAGAGAAGTTTTTAGTTTTTGTTTCATTGTAATCAGTGCTCTCTATCGAAAGATTTATGAATTTAAAGTGTTCAACAAGAACTTACCATCATTGTGTAAGATACATGCAACGACATATTTATATTGCACCAAAATGGTACTAATTAATAAAAATGTGCTCACAAGATAACTTTTAAATCGGCTGACCAGCTTTACAAAAAAGTTCTGGTAGCAAAAAGTACTCTAGATTAGTCTACATGACGCTATAACCCTGTAGAGTGTGTGTTCGATCGCTTTACATGCATTATATTTTAACGGTTTAATTTCGTGCTCGATAGACGGCGCTATTAATTTCACTCCATTTTCTGAGTCGCGGTGTTAAGTTTTCCGTGAAAGAATGACCCTCGCCCGTGTCAAATGTCTGAAGCTTGGTTTATTAACCAACGAAACAAAAAGAGGAGGTTCTCAATTCGACGCGTCTATATTTTTTATTTTATGTATGACCTGACCACGCGTAACTTTTTACAGAGAAGTCCGATATGCATGATCTTTTGTTTTTAAATTGAAAAATCGTGTTTGGGCTCATTTCCTTATTTTTCTTGATGAGAACTTTAGATCTAGCTGGAGTATGACGTCATCGAAGGTCTGACTATGGAGACGGAAGGCACTTGCAAGAAGTCCTCAAGAGTTTGCAGCAACAATAACGTGTTTGGGTTCATTTCATGCACCTTGATGAGAACTTTAGGCCTTGCTGAAGTATGACTGTCATCGACGATCAAACGATAGAGACAAATGGCAGTTGCAAGCGGTCCTAAACAGTTTCCAGCAGGTATAATGTTATTGGGCTCATTGCATTCGCTTTGATGAAAACTTTAAACCTAACTCAGTATGACTTTCATCGAATGTCTGACGATGGAGAAGGAAAACAGTTGCAAGAGGTCCTCAAGAGTTTACAGCATCTGTATCGTATCTGGGCTCATTTCATGCACCTTGATGAGAACTTTAGACCTGCCTGGAGTATGTCTATCATCAAAGGTCTGACGATGGAGACGGAAGGCAGTTGCAACAGGTCCGCAACAGTTTACAGCAGTTTTATCGTGTCTCGGCTCATTTCAAGAACTTTGATGAGAACTTTCGTTCTAGCTGGTGTATGATTGTCATCGAGTGTCTACGTAAGGCTGTCGAGGGTCGCGGGCCTGTGGACGGTGAGTAATGGGCTAGCTCGCCATCTGTCCGTCTTATGACGACAGGCCGTGGTGACGGCGTGTTCGTGTTCCACACGCGTCTCAAAGAGATGTCAGCAAACGGGAACGGATCCGAGAGGAGCGAGGCCTGCCAGGGTTGCGGGACTGTTCGAAAGAGATACCGCGGCCCTGGAACGCAAAGTGAAATAGAAGAAACGTGGATGGATTTTAGTCAGTACAAGTCTGACACTCCCTTCCGATCCGTCCAGAGTGGGAGGGGTCATTTGATGATTATCCATTTATTTGTTCGGCAATAGTATATAATAGGGATTTACTCCTTTTGAGAGCTTCCGTTGTGCGTGAACGGTTAAAGTTACGCAATTATCATGTATGTCGGAATTGTCCCTCTTAAAAAGCTCTAAAAAAATATCCGCAATGGCCATATGTCTAACTTTTAAGGATGACGCACACTGTCTCTAACCTCTCTTTCTTTTATGTGCACACGCACGCAGACGAAGTTGCGCGGGTCAGCTAGTTTTATATAAAACTTGGTTCAGTTACGACACCTTGTTTTTTCTGATGTGCAATCTTCAAATGGCCCCCTCCCTCTCTAGGCGGAGTGAAAGGGAGTGTCAGACTTCTACTGACTAAAACCCATCCATGTTCCTTCTTTTGCCTTTTGTGTTCCAGGGCCGCGGTATCGCTTTCGAACAGTCCCGCAACCCTGGCAGGAAGACACCTCCTCCGCTATGTCCTTAAAACATGTTAATTAATTTAAGAGTACAATTAGATAATTCCTAACGCTAATACAATTAGCGTGCCTATTCGGAGACCAATGATCTCTTCTAGAATATTCTTTAGAGCTATGGTATTCCAATGGAAATGGCTGCAACTTAAAAGTTGTAGGTCGTAAGTTAGAACCGAGACAAGCACTTTAGTTTGTGTGAATTATTTCAATACCACTGGCTTTTAAAACGGTGAAGGAAATTATCGTGAGGGAACCGGCATTTCCTTGAACCAATCATTCTTAAAATCCCGCACTAGGCCCACATGGTAGATTTTGGATCATGCACTTCTCCCAATGACCAATGGGAATATTATAGGCTGATTATCACCTTCAAAGGTTGTCATTTGTATATCTTTGACAGCCGATACAGGTAGTCAGTGGACCGAAAGTCTGACAACCAGTCTTACCAAAGGGTGTCGTATTACCCAGTACTTACTGGGTTGTGGAGGTCAGATAGGCAGTCGCTCCATGTAAAACATTGGTATTCAAAAACAGTGAGTAACCATTTCTTCTCCGCTGAGTAAGTTTAAAATACCTCAGGAATCAATTAATCAATAATTATTTAAGCAATCTTCGATAAAAAATTGGATGAAAATACCACAAAATTCTCATGGACAAGTTACAACGTCAAAAAAGTGTGTTTTCAACATACCTTTCTTCTTTAAAATATCCAAGACCCATAGCTCAAAACCCACAATATATAACTTAGGACCAATATCGCCCCCGGGTATTATAGGCTGTCCTTCACAAAACAAAACTTCTCGGACCAATGCCCAAACATTGGTAACATATCCCCGGCCGTATTTACTGGGATACAGACCGCAAAATTTACATATTTTCTCTCGTTTACAATCATTTGTAAACAAAATATGAGAACATTACTTCGGGCGGATAGATTTCGTTTACGAGTATTCTATGAAAACGTGTTGGAGCATGTTTTTTGGCAATGGTTATAAATGTGAATCAGTTATGTATTTGGTTAGACAGCTGCTAAAATTTACCCCATGCTAGCGTTAAAAAATACGCCAGGAGACCGTTTTTTAAATAATCCGTTAGAAGCATTCAAGGTTCAATAAAACAGGTTGCAACAAATTGCGTATTTGGCTCTGGGCACTGGACTCCGTCAGAAAAAGTACTGCACTAACTGACTTTAAAAAAAAGTGTCGGGTGTCTGGAGTGGCTTCCCGACACCGGTCCACCATTTGTCTGTATCTGTTTGACCAAACCTTCAAAAGTATATTGCACGATCTAGTAATTTGAGAAAAGATAATCATGCATCATCTCAAATATTTAACAATTTTTTTACAGTTAGAGACCAAACCACTTCTAATTAGACATCGTAATTTCAACAGAAGACTATCGGTATCTATAAATAATGAAATACCAGTAACCTTAAAATTGCATTTAAAATTATTTATCTAACAAATGCAACACATCTCACACAGATAATCCATTGCCACTTTTTTCCATCACAAAAATTAAACGAATCAATCTAAAACTCAATTTTATTATAGAAGAACCACTTTGATCTAAAATTGCTAATATTTCGGACACCATAAACATGCGCGGCCGAGTCGTTTGATCTGAGACGATAGCATTTTACTAATACTGTGAAAACGAATTCCTTGATACACTATGAATGATTGGTTTAATTTTGATTTTCAATCGTTAGATGTTTGATTTGGCAAAAGTTGTGTTTCATGCTCATAAATAAATATTGGCTGGTGGGATTAGATGGTGGAAAGTACCTACGCTTTGATTCGTATTAAAATTGGTTTAATGATTCCTGTGGTCTATTTCTGTAGCCGTTTTGATGTTTCGACAATGTTTGTTTCTCAACCAGATCCGTGTGGATCTGGTCATCACCATCATCTGCCTAAACTGGTACAGACAGCGTCAGTAAATTCTAACCCCTCAAGCATTAAAATGTTAAAGATTGAAGGGTTAGTACGTACTGACGCTGTGCCCCTTTCAATATCAGTTTTTTTGTTTAATGGAACGCATGACTATCTGTCGTCCACAACCACTACCACTGCGCAACACGATAGATTACCCCTGGTAAGACTGGTTTTCAGACTTTCAGGATCCTAACCCCTAACTCATAACTTAATTGCTTGCTTCCTCGACTTGTCGAAGGCATTTGACCTGGTTTGCTAAGATCTGCTGTGGCAAAAGCTGCAGCAAGCGTCAGTGCCAGATGAACTGATGTGTCTTCCAATACTGGTACAACAATCAGGTCAATTTTGTTCGATGGTCGGGGTGTTACCCATACCGGTTGGAGTGCGGCGTGAGGCAGCGGGGGGCAAACCTCACAGAAGCTCTTTAACCTGTATCTTAATGCGCTGATAGAGAGGCTCAGCAGCACGCATGTCGGTTGCCATATATTGGTGATGTGTGCCTAAATAATATCAGTTACGCTGACGACATGGTGCTGCTGAGCGCCTCTGTCTGCGGTGTTTCAAGGTTGATTGGTATCTGTGAAAAGTATGCTGAAGAACATGGTTTGTTGTATAACACGAAAAAGAGCGAGTGCATGGTCTTTCGGGCCAAGAGGCAGTGTCCAGATTACTTACCGGCAATTAAGCTCAACGGATGTCCACTTACTAGAGTAAATACTTTTAAATATCTTGGACATTTATTAACCTCTGACCTGAAAGACGATGCAGACATTGAAAGGGAACGTAGGGCGCTGTCTGTTCGGGCGAATATGATAGCCCGCAGATTTGCTCGGTGTTCAAGGGGCGTCAAAATAGCCCTATTTAGGGCATTCTTCACGTACTTTTATACTGGCAGTCTGTGGCTGGATTACACGCAGAAACAGTACAGCGCTCTACGTATCCAATACAATAACGCGTTCAGGGTGCTCTTGGGGCTGCCTCGCTTCTGTAGCGCGGCGGGGATGTTTGCCAAGGCGCGTGTGGATTGTTTCCACGCAGTCATGCGCAAGCGGTGCACACCCCTGGTGCGTAGGGTGCGGGCCAGCCGCAACAGTATCCTGAGAGGTTTTGCTGAGCGGTTCGACTGTCGTACGTGAACCGCTGCTGCATGGTTCACGTGCTGACTAATGTTAAGATACTGTTTTAATTTGATTTTAATTTTGGTTTTAGTTTTGATTTTAATTTTAATATTATTTTTTTTTTTCAATTTAATTTACTTTTTAATTTTGGTGTTAAGTATTGGAATCGAAATCTTGGTTTTAATTTTAATTGTGGGTTATTTTTATGTTTATCTAATTTAATTTAATGTTTAACTATTTGTTTTTGTGTTTAACTTAGTGTATGTTTATTTTAAATGTAATTTTTAAATTTTGAATTTCCATTGGTGATACGATCCAAAGTTGATTGAAATAAATAATAACGACTGTCAATGATCCAATTTCATATACAGGGTGTAACGGACAGTCCTCTGTAAACTGATGGGGTGAGTTCAGTGTATCACACTAAGATGACCAGTACAAGAAATTATTACACGAACGTTATGGGAATCCAATAAATTGAATTTGTTTTATTACCTTGTACGCAACGTATCGTTACCATGTCAAAACGCATGAAGCGAATGGCAAGCGCGACGACGATTTCGGTGAACTCTGTAGCTAGGCAGGAAGTGAACAGCTGATTTCACGCGTCGTTCGTTAGAGTATTTCAACATCCATTGTGGGTTTTTTTATTTTAGCCGTATTTTATTTACATAAATGAAGTGCTGCGTACAGATAATGTAATCATACACTGAAATAAAGGCATAGTAACAGAAAAAAACATAAAAAAAGTAAAAAACCGGAGAAAAATTTCGGTGGAATATGATTCAAAATAAGGAGCTGAATGAATGCACCCTGTCAGTTTGCGGAGGGCTGTCCCTTGCATCCTGTATGTACAAAAGCAGATTTTATGCCGCTATTTGTATTAAACGTCATCATCATTCCTCTTAATAAGGCACAACTTATTAGCCTGGGACATTCTACAGGGGTATGAAGAACAAGGTGTAAAGTTCTTCATTTCCCATAAAAGATTTACCTGCGACCAGACGAGTGTTGTCTGCCCTTCAATTGTTATCGGGTTTTCCTGTATAGTCTTAAGTCGCGGATAACTGTAATAGTGCGATTCAGAATTTTGGTATTAGTTCTTCCTTTGTGGCATTGTTACAATGGCACTTCTATACCTTATTGATTTTATGTAACCAATTCATATATTACCTTTTAAAGGCCCCTTAATTATTTTGCGGTATCATCTTATAGAAATATTTTTCTCAATTATTAACCAAAATTTTGGATTTTTCTTTCAAACAAGTATCTATTGGACCTTTCATTTTTGACCCCAAGCGATATTGCGAAAAAGCAAATAATGAAAATATCGACATGAAACACCACACCAAAGGCATCGAAGGCCAAACTTAAGTCAATATTCCTTTATTTGAAGTGGTTAAGCATTTATTGGTATTTTATTATGTTGGGGGTAAATCATAAATGTATTACAAATTGGATTTGGGATATGGCAACGACGGTTAGTAATATTTTGAACCCAATTTTGTTGTGGAACACGATATATATATTCAAGAAAAGACGTTTAATATTTGCGGATTCTATTTATATCTAGTTAATTCTTCAACGTTAACTTAATCTTTTAGTAGCTAAATGTAAAGCTTTTCTATACCACAATTAACATTAATTAATTACTAATATTATAAAGAGGTATTTGTTTGTAAGTTTATATGTTTGTATGTAGGGGGTAATCTCTGGATCTGGTGAACCGATTTTGAAAATTCTTTCAACGTGCCCGTGGGATATTTTCCGACAAAAACGCGAGTGAAGCCGCGGGCAACAGCTAGTATTTTATAACTAGCTGTTGCCTGCGGCTTCGCTCGCTTATAGCCTATGGCACTAGGGGATAATGTAGCTTCCTATTAGTGAAAGAATTTTCAGAATCGGTTCAGTAGATCCAGAGATTACCCCTTACCTCACAAACTCATTATAATATTAGTATAGATAATTTAAGTCACAGTTGTACCTTGATGCTTGTTATCTTTGACGCAATATTTTCCTTTCTTGTGCTAATCTCCTCCCGATTATTCAAATTCAAAAATTTAAGCGGAAAACTGGCAAATAGCCATGTCTAACATTTTAGCAGGGGAGCAGAAATAGCAGACCAAACTCCCCAGAAAGACATGTGTCTGTTAACATTATCAACTGCATTTTTTGATTGATGTACCTATGTCTCAAGATATTCTTTACCTGAAAAAAAACACAGTAAGCACTTACACAACTACCAACTATAACTTTATGACCATTACATACTTAACTCTTTGCCTGCCATACGTCAAAAGTTAGCGGAATTTAGCCCTAAACGCCCCAAAACTATTCGACCTCGACCTTGAGGGCCGACTTCAATAGTTGAGAGACTATAAGACTTTTAAACTGCTTAACTCTAACCTTGTTGCGTAAAGTTTTGTGTAGGGCCATTATGTACCGTGACGTATAGGCGTTTATTTGAAGGTTTTACGAACACAGTGACAAATCAAATAGCTAATTTGTCATACTAAACAAAATAAAAAAGTGAATACATAGTTTTGTCAGGACATTGATGTTAGCTGGTAGTCTCTCATTGTTTGATGAGATGACAAGTAATAGAGAAGTGTGGAAGAAAAAGACATTCCGCCGACCCCAGATGAACTGGGATAAGGGCTGGAGATTGATGATGATTGATATCAGCTGGTTCTAGCAAACCTGGGATGCAACGGCGGTGCAATTAGATAAGAAATTATTGCTTCTGACCCAGATAACACTGAAAAAAAAAAGTAGTTGCCACAATCAAGATTTTGTTTAAATTGACTAAGTAACTTGTTTGCATCTGAGCCTATCAAGCACAGTGATCACATCTACTACTTTTATTTGGCTGAGATTTGAAACGGGATCTTTATTGGACTTATCACAAAACCTATTTGCAGCAATCAAGTCAAATAGTAATAAACACAACCAAATAGTGATAAACACAACCAAGAAACTTATTAAGCGCAAACATTTACCGCAAGATTTGATCAAGTTGTAGGATTAATACAATTAATTGCAATGATAGATGCTTTCAAGTCAAATGATCTTTATTGAAGTAATCAAAATGCTTGATTGACACAACTAACTTATTTTGTTACAATTAACATTTTTTTAACTTGTCTCTTTTTTAACTCTTCTACAATGATGTCATGTTAAGGGTAATCAAGAAACTTGTTTGAGCGCTCAATCATTTGAACTAGTATTGCTGCGATCATGTCGTGATGATCAACTCAACTAAGATTTTGATTAATCTAAACAAGATATCGTCAATCAAGCTAAAAAGTCACTTGATTGGCGTGCATTTTTTTCATTAAAGGCTTAGCAGCAGTCCAAACACGAATATGGTTGAGGTCAAGAGTCATCATCTCCCTGCCCTTGTCCCATTGTATTCGGAGATCAGCGCAACATGTTTTGTTTTTCCATTCTCCCCTGTCAGATGTCACGGCATCATTTACTCCTTTCTCTTTCATATCGGTCTTCACACAATCTATCCATGTTTTCTTTGGCCTTCCTCTCCCTCTTCATCCATCAACATTCATGTCCATCACTCTTTTATTCACATGCATTTCATCAGGTTAAGCCCATTTAATATTAAAAAAACATAATGTACACTCCTATGAAGCATTTTTGTAGCATTATTATTGAAATAGTAATTGGATTTAAGGAATAATTTTTTTCGCAATTTCGGTGTTGATCCCATACTATAAAATAAATAAATATCGCTGGACAATACACACAGCGCCATCTAGGTGCCACACTGAGCAACGAGGCTTGTGTCGTGGACACCAGTTGATAATACTACATACATACTTTTTGTTTGTAAATACATACTAATTATACATATAAACATACTTGGAAACAAATGTCAATGCTCATCACACAAAAATTTGCTCCTACCGGGATTCGAACCCGGGACCCTAAGAACGTAAGGCAGCCTCACTACCGCTGCGCCATTCGGGTCGTCGATAGGATAGGTTTATACGTAAAAGTTGTTCATAATGATGAGTACAATGACCCCTTAAGAGATTTCGTGTATGAACAGATTGACCTTATATACATGGTCCCATGAAAATAGGTGGACAAATTTTAACACAGCGTTCAGTACGTCTAACTAAAGATATCGAAGAAAAAAAAAACTAATTAAAGTAATTTTATTTTGACCTATGTTTATTCTAGAGTGCCGCCGGCAATTTATTATTTTAGTTCAAAATAAAATCACTATAATCAGTGTTTTTTTTTTTTGCTTGGTGTGTTAAAATTTGTCCACCTATTTTAATGGGACTTTATAATTATGTACGTGTGTCACAAGCCAGACGCACTATTCCCATACCACTGCAACTCCTGAAAGCCAGGTTCAACAGTGGCGACCACCAGAAATGCGTCGAGACAATGAAGCTCGGAGAAACAAATTTAAGTATCTTGGATCCCGCAAAGAAATTAATTAGAAAAGAATAGCGGAGGAGTAGAATGTGTGTCCAATCAATGATAGTCTAAATATTTCAACAGAATAGCGCCATCTAAAAATACAACGCGGCTTGCAAATGCCTTTCTATTTTTCATAGACCACAAAAATAAAAATCGCGGACTGCCGCTCTTCCTATAAATTTTCCCTTTCCATACGTGAGTAGAAATTTCAATTGTCTGTGTATTTATCAGAGGCTGTCATGCGGCCTAGCAGGAGGCCGTTTAGACTAATCGCTGGGGTACCGAGCGACCCCATTCCCGCGGCTTTGTTCCGGATTTGAGACCCCTAATGCCTGTTATTTGCCATTCGGTGGCCGTTTTACTACACTTGTATAGTTCGCGGTCAATTCGCTCGTGATGAGATAATGTTATGTCATTCGTGAAGTACATTAAGACGGGGGAGTTTGTTTGTAGTTTAGGCCAGATAAGCAGTACCCAGATAGGCTGTAAAATGTGGCAATACCAAATAGAAAATTATTAAATAAAATTAGACATCAGTAGTATGTTTAAAGTGTAAAGGACACACGGAACATATGTCATTAACATGCACCACGACTGAGAACGAAAACTCAAAAATGTATTTACACAACATCCTAACACATATCGAGTAAAACCTCACCTTTTAAATAAAAGAGAAATCCCTAAAAAAAACGTTTTTTTCAGCAAATTTTCATACCAATACGAAACAGCTGATGCCTCATCAACATGAAATACTCGTCTCATAAAGAAGAACGATCCCCCTAACCCTGCAAACGCGATCAGGTGTCAACTCGACCCGAAATATTTTCGACGGCGAGCCTACATCTTTGTCGATTTACATAAAAATGGCACCCTTTCTAACCGGTCGTTGAAAAGGCGGGAGCGAATGCAGAGGCAGGCGCGACCTGTCAGCTACAAACATGTATGTGTATGTAGGAGTACAGCTTGTAAAACTCCATTAAAAGTTGGTAAGTATGTCATTCAGAGCACGTCATCATGACAATCTTATAATGATCGTGCAGTGAAAAGAATAAAAAACTTAAATGAATTAAGGAAAGCAGAACTCTAGACCTGAATAGTTAATTTTTTTTTAATTTCCATGATGTTCTTTTTTTTTCAATGACCTTTCCTATCATAGCATAACATCACGCCTGTAATCCTCGACGGGTTAGGCAGAGGTGTACCTAATAGTACACCCACATTTCGCCCGTTACGTTTAAGTATGTAATAGCGGGCGAGCCTATTGCCATCAACCGGCGTAAATCCAGGCTCCGTGGCTGCTACTGAGAAATTCCCAATGGAAAAACCCAATAACAATTTGCCTGACCCGGGAATCGAACCCAGGACCTCATGCGCAGCAGTCGCGATTGCGACCACTAGCCTAACGAGGCAGTCTTTCATAACCTTAAATATAAAAGAAAAAGTGACTTCTGCGGTGTCACCGATGACGCGGTTGAAGTGGCGAAGTTCTGAGCTAACAAAATATAAAAATTGTCGTGCCAGCGATACGAAGAAGAAGAATATAAAAGAATTAAAAGTCTTGTACCTACTCTGTTTCTGGTCGTGCCTGTTAAAGGTATTCAGCTGCATCCCGTAAGCCGACCTCAAGATGACAAGGCAGCCTAGATGACTCTTGGATACCAAAGAAAGTGGCCACAATTAATTTCTTTAACGTATAAAAAATCGTTCCCGCTGTCTCTCATGTCATGGCCGCAGTCTAACAAAGTTACCTAGGCACGCACTTACGCGTCGTTTGGAACTCATCCGACGTTTTCCCTGATACCCATTCGGTGCGGAATAAAATGTGATTTGTTTAGGCAAATTAGGGCGAGCTACTTCACATGTTTGTAAAGGTCTGTCGAGTTTGCAGCCTTAGGGTTACGTGTTGGAAGATTTATGATGAAAAACTTTGTATCGTGTACAATACATCATTGGGAAGGAATAACAATTGTTCATGCATACGATAACGTGTAGCTACCAAGTTTTTCTTTGGATAACTTTTGCATGAGTTTCAAAGAATGAGAATCAGAAATGGAGAATGCCATGTACAGTAATAAATCCTATTACAATACAAGGTGGCAGTATACAGGATGGAAACTTTCACGAAAATGGTCTTAGAAGACTATCAATAATTTTTCGTGAAATATTTATCCCCAATTTAAGATTTTACAAAAAATTAACAGTTAGCAAGAAAATGACCATTTTACACAAAACATTATATTGATGCCAATTGAACCTAATACTGAGCAAAGACTTCTATGGGACCAACCCAGGTTGGAGTACTAAAAAACTCGGAAATTGCAAAAAAAAAAAAAACATTTCCATTTAACATTTGGTTTAGAATGATGTACTGATAAGGTGTAACCATTTTACCGTCGCCGGTGTCCCCTCTACCCTGTATGGAGATATTTTATCTTAGAGGTATCTTTGTGATACCTTCAGCTGCCTACGCCCGAATCCATACTGATCGAAACCGCATGCAAACGCTAGCATTATATGATTTACAAATGTGGTTTAACTTATCCCGTCTATGAACTTGTCTAACCTTTCGTAGGTACAGCTGAATAAACTTTATTCCCCAAAGTTATTAATAAATGACAATAGCTGTCATTTGTTTATGTCAAAACATTGCCAACGCAAAATCAGGTTTTACTCTTAGGATTTTGAGCTTTTGTATAATTTGATTAGAATGGTACATATGTCTGTACTTAAGAGAAAGTTGCTATAGTGGATTTTTGTTGGGATTTTTGTCTATTTTTATGAAGGCACCCCTGAATACTTAAAAAATATTAATAACACATTATTTGGATTTTTTTCTAGAATTGTTTCTTACGCTCGTTTGAGAGTTTAAATTCCAACAGTACATTAACATTTAGGCATCTATTTAGATATCACTTAATGTTACTGAAAACTGGGTTTAGTGTTCCTATTTTAGTATTTCTTGCTCTGTATCTTAGAAGGCACTAAATACGGACACATTACTGCAATTTAAAGTCATTTACAGCAATTAAGCGATACACTAAGTACCTACATAGACAATAAATAGATACTTAATTACCTTTATACTGATTAATGCTTGGTATTCCACGAATCCGTATTCTATTGATTGAGATTCTAGTTATGTACTGGTAATTAATTGTTAATTAGATGATTCTATTATGTGAATGTGGAGAGGTATGAGAGTATAGTGAGTTGTTCGACTGGAAACCTGTAAGCAACAATATTGGTTTCAGATAAGTAGATTGTCTTCACCTTTGGTTTAATTTTTATAGATTTTGTTTGTCTTTGATTTTTCTTATTTAATTGACTGTGAAATTTTCCTGCCTATGTAGAACTTAGTGCTCGTCAATAATAAATGAGTTACTAGCAAAGTTGTAAGAAATCTAGTTAGTAAATAAAGTATATGAAGTAATGAAGATGCTTAACATTATTATTCCTTTCTTATAATTATTTCCTTTCAAAGGTTTAATCAGATTTTTAATTTTCACCAAGTACTTTTTTATACAAGGCGGCGACGGCAATAAGACAATAAATAAAAACACTGATAATACTAGTTTCTAGAAATATTTTTAAACTATTAAATAACCCTAACAATAATATTAAAACATTTTTTTTTTAAACAAAACTAAATGACAGTATACGGGAACACCATTTTTTAAATAAAAATATTGGTTTGATTTGCCTTAGGAATAATTTGCACTAATTCGCATCTGGGAATAAAAAAGGCACAAATTTGGCAAAGGTTTTTGAAGTAGCGAGATGGCAACATGTCTTTAGTGTTTAAACCAATTCGGAGGTCCTTATTATTATTATTTATTTACCTCAGAGAGTCTCCATATCGTAAAATTAAAAAAAACATAAAATGTTAGTGTGTTAGTAACACAAAAATGTACCTTAAATATGTCAGTATTTTTAGTACCTATATCTAACTGATGCCGATAGCTGTCCTTATCCACTTATTCTAGAAAGGACAGTCAAAACGGGCAGCAATCGCATTTAGAATGCTGTCGATGCTGCTTGGCAGACGGTGCAGCTGGGCGTTTGCTTTCTTGCGAAAACATACCTAGGGGCCAAAAATTGCTGCTTTATCAGAATCATAAAACGAATCACGTTAAAATATTAAAACTCTTAAAATGGACTTTATGGTCATGGTAACCATAAAGACCATTGTAAGAATTTCAAATTTTTAATGTGATTCATATTATGATTCTGATAAAGCTTCCATTTTAGGCCCTCAGGTGCCTTAACCTGTCGTTGCTAGCTTCTTAATCTACATCTATACAAATAAATAAAATTGACGTGTCTGTTTGTAATATCAAAATAACAGCTTTTTACTGAATGCAAATGCAAGTATAGCAAAAACATTTTTTTTTTTCAATTTTTTCTGTCTTTATTTCTGTCTGTTTGTTCCAGCTAATCTCCGAAACGGCTGAGCGAATTTTGACGAGACTTACAGATACTGATAGATAGCTGGTGTTATAAGGTCTAACATAGGCTACTTTTATTTTAGAAAAATACTTAGGGTTCCGTGCAAAAACAATAAAACCCTTGAAATTGTTGACAAAATCAGATTCAAAATGGAAAGTAATAATTTCACGCAAACGAAGGTCGCGTGCAACAGCTAGTATGTATAAAATGCTGAATATGAAAAATTATTTCCTGTGATTAAACTACCGAATATATTATTTTGAACTTTTGTACGTAGGGAACGTAATGAGGTATACGCAGTTGAATGTATTGTCCTATTGTCGTCGGCACCTCGTATAAGATATCTACTTATCTAAATTCTTCGCACTCATAAGGCTTTAAACACAAGGCTCCATCAAATGACGTGCTAATATCATATACATAGCATTTGCATGTCATCAGGCGCTAACCGCCTTCTCCAATCTACCCGTCAGCCTAATCATGTATTCATTAAACCATATAGCGTAAATAACCCTTTTTCTATGTAAATAGACTATCAAAGAAAATTAATATTCTTCGTCTGAACTTTATGACCCCAGTATATGATTGAATATTGCGTGGCAATTGAGTTTTATATTGTTTTAAGAAGGGAAAGATTGCCTCATTTCTAGCGTAGACTATTATTATGATGAAGACTTACGGTCTTTTTTATTTACATTGCCCGAAATTAGGATTTGGGCCCCGAATATGGCAAAATATTGTTACAGATGCTGGGTTTTCCAAGAGGCATAAGAGTTATTTTGGAGATTTCACTAAATATTTAAAAACAGCGTCTAGTCGTCAACAGTTCACTTATTTTCTAACCATGGCCATGTAGGTAGGTACCTACAATACATTTTGTTATTGAATTTAAAGCTATACAATGATTTAATCAATCCTTTTAGTATAAAATCTGTCTTTACCGTCTGTCATGAAAAGCCAAAAATATTTGATAGTCAAACATTATGGTGAATCAACAAACGCCGGCCACAAAGCTATGCATAATATTCTCCAAGATTTGCATAAAACTCAAAACAATACACCTTCCTAATGAGATTTGAAACATTTAAGATGCAGGGGCATGGAATATTCAGAAGCCTCATTTTTTTCAAAGTGATCAAGGTTCAGTGAACTCACTCAAGTCAATTTATTTCAGACGCCTGGTTTAATACTATTTGTGTTTTATTCGAATCTATGAATAATGTGTCTGTGATATTAGTCAATCAGACTTGACTGAAAGCAAGGACTGAAAATTCTCTGGACACTTCTATAATATATTATCTTAGTTCATACTTAGAGTTCCATACCTCAATTGACAAAACGGAACCCTTATAGGATTACTTTGTTGTCCGTCTGTCTGTCTGTCAAGACCCTTTTTCTCAAGAATGCGTAGCGGTATCAAGCTGAAATTAATATCAAATACTCAAACCTGCTACCCCATAGAGCAATGAAAAAATCAAACATGTAAGTCAACGCGATCAAAAGATATGACTGTTTATGTCGCATATTACGCAATTTCACAAGGGAATAAAAACATATAGGATACTTCCCTTTGACCTAGAATCATGAAATTTGGCAAAAAGCAAGAAAAAAAATAAAGCACAAATAAAGGAAAAATTGCAAAAAATGAAAATTAAAGGGCGTCCCCATACATACATCGTTGACACCAATTAAGACATTTTTTTTTTAGATAATTGTATGGAACCCTTCGTGCGCGACTCCGACTCGCAGTTAGCCGGTTTTTATGAGTACTAAAGTCTAGATACCGTTGCACTTTTAGAATGACCATCTCAATAAGTCTTTCTTGAAATGACCATGAATTTCTCCAAGAAACCAAGGGCCAAAGTCAGCCAGTATGGCTAATCGTTGACGCTATACTATAAAGCGATAATTTTACTGAGCAGCATCTTTCTTCACAGGGTGCTGCTGGAAAACATTTGTAAAATTGTATTCAATTCACAAGATTGCGGCGATAGTCCCGACTAGGGCTTTGCGCTAAAGAACCATACTCGCGCAACATAGCACTAAAGGAATTTAGGAGACTGTGAATTTTTGACAAAATTAATAAAATATAATAAAAATAAAAGCAATAAATTGTGTTTTAGTTTAGGCAAAATACCCATATACAACCAAAGAAATAAAATGGAGACAAATAAAATAGTAAAAACCGTAAAGAAATCATTAGAAAATCATAAAGTATCATTAAATAACAATGTCGCTGTATTTGTATAATAGCATTGTAAACATTGTTTTAAGCTTTCACGGTTTTTATCTAAACTTATACTATCACTTACGGGATATCTTCCGTAATTGAAACAGTGACAGTATAAGTTTAATACCATTGTAGCGACATAGCCAGATTGACAACTAGATGTAGCGTCATCTATGACGCAATTCAAGAACTAAAATCCTGCATCATTCAATCGAAGTTATCGTACGGCAGCAACCAGCGGGCAGTTTGCCCATAAGACACATCACCCGTCTGGTCAGAGAATCCGCCCTTTTCAATGGGGGAAGAGGAACTTTACACCCTATTCTTCATACCTCTTAAGTTCAAAACCACAATGACCAATCATTCAAAATGACTTCGCCCGAAAGACTGTCCGTAGTGAGTCTTCTGAAAATAATTGTCGTGTGAATACAACCTTTGTTTACAATTAATTTCTGTCTATTTAATAATGTAAAGAGGATTGGCACAGCTTTCTGAGGCAAATAGGCTTTTAACGTACCTAACCATGTTTTGATTCAAGACGCGTTACAAGGCTCGTGCAGTCAAGATTGTTTACTTAGGTCACCCAGTTAGTTAATGTTGATACTTGACAGTGTTAACACTGTTCAAAACAATACATTATAGAGAAACAATCATGTTACTTAAATTATTTATTTTATAAATTACAAGTTCCTTTCACTTAAACAGCACACAATTAGACCTCTGGGGTCTGTCTTAATATGCCAGCCATGGCCTAAGATTTGATCAACGCGCAATTAAGTCACTCGCAGGAATGGTGGGCATCAACACGTTAGAACTTAGACGTAAGTATGCGCTGTTGATGCACTACTATTTACTATTAAATAATAAAATTGACGGCGAGACTACTTTAGCTCGGTGTTCATTGTTTGCACCGGACCGACTGCAGCGGCCGCGGGCCTGTGCCTCGCGAGGCCTGTCCGCGGCTCCCTCTGTGCGTACCCAAACTGGTCGATATGCGCCCACAACCCAGGCAATGAATCTGCGTAAACGCCCTGATTGCTCAGGAGCCGGATTTAGATATGTTTAGGAGTAGTTGTAAAGCTATGCTTAATTATTGCATTAAGTTTAGTAGTTAGTTATAAGTTATTATGTTGTGCTGTTGGCTTGCTGCAAGCTTTGGTTTAAACTGTAAGTGCAGCAAGTAATTATTTAAAGAAATAAATAAATTAACAGTTAAGTTATTATCGAGTTGATGTAATGTTCTTTCAGCTTACGCTTTATCTTAGATAGATGTAGTCGAGCTCATAATTGTCTTACAACTTTTGACAGCAAGCTTTCTGTCTTATCTACTTGTCGTTTTATGATCTGTTAACCTTTGAGTGACAAACGAAAGTAAAGAAGAAATCGATTATCGAACAGACAAGTAACGTCAAAATCGCGTTATGCCGAAAAAGCAAAATTTTTTTTCTACCTTATGCTGACATTTCTAATGGCAAATACCAGGTAGTCCACACGGAGGATGGGGTTATATAACATCACGCCTGTAATTTCCGAAGTGTTAAGCAGTGGTGTACCCTGATAGTATTTCATCCACATTTCACCACTTATGTTTAAGCCTCATATAACCGGGCACACATCCAGGCGCGACTAATCCCAAACCAAATAGTGTTATTGGGTTTTCCTGATGAAACCCAATAACACTTTGCCCGACCTGGGAATTGGGCCCAGGACCTAGTGATCAGCAGCTGCGCTAGTGACCACTGGACCAACGAGGCAGTATACTACGTCTAAATAATTGTTTGCAAGGTAAATATTGATAATCTTCTTAACAGGAAAAAATGTCTTGACATGTATTTTATACATACTAAAAGGGAAAATATTTAGTTGTTAAGAATAGCCTAATCTCGTCAGGACCAATTACATAAAAAACCTCTCTAACTAAAGCATACCCAAATACTTTCAGTCCCCGACAATACCTCAACAGTACAATACATAATATAATACACGAACTCTCGCCTCTCAATCGCTATTCACAACGTAAGTCGGACCGGAAGACTCGAGCTCACGAGGCGACTTCCGGTTCCTAATGCCGACATAATAGAAATGAGACGACGTAGGGAACATAATAGTATTACCTAGTCTTTTGAAAATAATGGTATTTGTGAGCAAATAACTAGGAAGTTTGGGATAAAAAGAATCCATACTAATATTATAATTCCGAAAGTAAATCTGCATGTCGGTCTGTCTGTTTGTTCCATTATCACACGTTAACGGATGAACGGATTTAGATGAAATTCATACCACAAGTAGAACATGACCTGGGTTGGGACTTAAGATACTTTTTAGCCTAACCTCGTGCCCTCCACGCCAAGGAACAATTTCACCTACCATTTTGTCACATACTTGTGTGTTTGGCGTACAGGGTACGCGCTTGCTTGTCATGTAAATGTGACCATGGCGTTCAAAAGGTTAAACCGGTAGATTACATTTCTGTTGACATAATTTACAACCTAAATGCGGGCGAAGTCACAGGCAAAATCTAGTACAATATGCCAATACCTACGGATTTATGACAGGCACCAAAACAGTCCCGACTCCCGAGTCGTAAGTTAATAAAATTTTGGACACGTACAAATCGTATTAAAATACTTTTTATATCTGGCAATCAGATGATTCCCCTGTGTCTGATAAATCCGTCTTTTTCAAAAGACGGATAACTTTTTCGTAACCTTCATTATTAATTGCAAATTTTATACAAAAGAACTAAAACATTGAAAAGTGTGTTTTTATAAAGAGCTTTCCCCCAAGAGAGTATCGGTTAAAACTGCTGTCAGAAATCACGTTCACAGAGCCCTTCACTTGATTATGATGTTAACGAATGCGAATTTTGAATAAAAACAATCCTTCTACATGAGTTCTTTCTTAAATTTTCTCTACGTGCGCGCTTAGTATAAAGAACTGAATTGGCATGGTCATCGCCATTTAAATATTTCTTCAAAGTTGAATAAGAATGTTTCCATTAAAAAAAAGCCCCACCAAAGGTATCATCATCATTATTTCAGCCGAAAGGCCTATGTCCACTGCTGGACATAGGCCTCCCCCAAGTATCGCCAGATTGACCGTATATAATCATATAATGAGCAATGCTGTAAAAGTACTACATAATAATATTTGTACAATACAGTAAAGGTAATCTGTTCATCTATATATTTTTTTTTCGGATGCGAATTCATCAAATAACTCCTTCCGCTCTGGGCTGAGCAGGAGGGAGTGTCAGACTTTTACTGACTAAAACCCATCCATGTTCCTTCTTTTGCCCTTTGTGTTCTAGGACCGCGGTATCTCTTTCAAACAGTCCCGCAACCCTGGCAGGCATCGGTCCTTTCGGACCCCTTCCTGTTTGCTGGCATCTCTTTGACGACGAAGAACATGAAGACGGACGGACGGCGAGCTAGCCCTAGCTCGCCGTCCACAGGCCCGCGCCTATGTGGCCGGGGGCCACCACGTGGCCCCCGACGCCCGGTGCGTCTCCCACGGCGGCTGGGACTTCATCTATATCTTACGTTAACAATATGATTCTTTATCAAACATGCTAACACTACTAGGTATCACACGAAAATCCAAAACAAAATAATTTAAATTCAAGAAAAGACTAGTATCCAAAGAACAAGTGATTACATTACCAGTGAAAAGCATCAAGACAAATGAACATTAAATTGGATACAACAAAGTATAAATATTTTACTGCTGCAAAATATCAGTATAAAATATACTCAAATTATTATCTACCTAACCGACCATAAATATCTGAAAAGTAACGCTCCCCCTGTATTGAATTTCTCCCCGTTTCCACGTAATAAAATTTCATGTCAATTTATTTGTAAATCAACGGAAAAGGTTTCGGATACAGTGTGTGTTTGTTCGTGTCACGGATGAAGTACTTACTGAAAGTGGAGTACTAATTACACGTAGTTTTAATTATACTTCAGTGCGAACGCATAATGATTTGTGACTAAGACTGGATTTTCAACCCTATACGCAATTGGTGATGGTCATAGATATGTGAGGATCCACCCTCTCCAGTATGCCATTCATGTCCAGCTTGATTGGAGCACACAATATGCGTTCCAGTAAGTGGCTAAGAAGCCCGCATTCTTGGCAAAACTATTCACTATATCGTGTATCAATTACAAGTATGAAAGAATAGAACAGTTCGTTTAAAAAACTGTTTTTGCTAGGAGAACTCTTGCATCGAACTATAATTTACTACAGAACGATCACTCAGTGACTAGGTATACTTTTCAGAACCCATATGATACCATTCATACAAAATCTCCTACTAGCCTAAGATTGATGTGACCACATCAGGGTTATAAGATCTGCTAAATTTGATATACCTGCTCTTATTTTCAGCAAAATGCGTGACTTTCGATTAATGTTAAACCAGATGCGAATTTGCTCTGACCAGCGTGTCACATTATAATAATTATGTCATGTACGAAAACAGGAGTAACAAATGGAATGCTGTAGTATTCCATTTCTTCTTACTCCTCGTCTTGCTTTCGAGACAATATGTGAACTGGATAAAATCCAAATGGATGCAGTTTTATACTCTAGCTCATGTTAAACTATAACTGTTGATTTACCGAAACTTTTATTATTCTGATTTAAGATATTTCTATCATCGTAAAGTTGCCTCTTTTGTTATTTGTTCGATGTTTATTTGTTTACTATAAAATAAAATTATGTAGAGTGAGAATTCTGTTTTATGGTTTTATGTAAGTTATTTGGTAAAACATCATCTTAAGTTTAGGTATACGAGTAAAGTAATAAATTCACAAAAAAGTAATTGAGTGGCGAGTATTATGATGAAATCTCAGTTTTCACTCGTCGTCAGCACAAAGTCTACGCTCGTGACGGTAAAAAGATTAGAATTCTCCAAAAACTTTCATCAAGATTAACATTATCTTTTCGGTAGCTTTTATCAATCTACTGCTGCTACAGTTGAAACCTTTACGCCATCGTTATCGCCGATTGTTACTTTGTTTAAGCTCTTTGGTAAGCAAGACATCTAGCATAACTCGTGAATGCTCGTGTAATACCTTTTTCATGAGCTTACTTAACTACCATAGAAAGCCATTAAATGTAATCGCTGTGGCCGAAAAACGAACCCTGACAAGACGAAGCAATATTACTTTCAATCGCTATACACAAAAAACAGACTAAAAATACAAGCTACAACGCTTACAGAAGCTAGTGCTTACACAAGCGCTGCACAAGCGAACGTAACAAAGAGATACGACAGCTCATTCGCTAGCGATATGAGCGGTGTTAGCGCTCAAGCAATTGTCTGCCGTTTTACGTCGACTTCACAGCTGGATTGTGCGGAGCCAGTAAACGAGCTCTCTTCATGAAATTTTGTTTAAGTTATTAAGTTCACCTTTCTGTGACTTCTGGAGGAAGGAAGACTGAAAACTATAGACGGCGTAAGTCAACGTTGAACATTTTCGTTGGTTTGTTTTGACCCTGGTGAGTCTGGAATTATGTACTTAATAGTGAATACATAGTAACTGTTTGCACGTCGATTTCCCTAACACCTTGCATTCATTTACAATAATACGTGGGTAACGATAAAGATCAAACTATTGGGAAATGTGACCGCAAAAGAACCAAAATAAAATGAGGAAAGCTAGAAACTGTCAATTTCCTTCTAGGAAACAGTTACGTTATTATAAAGTAAAACAACTCCAAGCTGTTTGCATTATAAAGGGTGTAACAAGACCCTTAACGAAGCCGAAAGGCGCTTGTCCTCTCCGTCATTGCGATCATTTTTTTTGTTCTAGACTATACCTGGGAACCTTCTAGTTACGGAGATCTGGGGGGTCAAAGTTTTTTAAATACTTGTTTATAACATAAGATTTTAAACTCCTCCACGACCCCCGTAATATTCAATCCATCCATCACCACAATGTTTTGAGTGATTACATTGAGTCCGATCGCAAAACGTAATTTGTCACCCAAAAAAAAAGTCGTTTCCCAGCAATAATTTTTACGTAAAGTTACTTAGTTTGATGTACATAATGCTTGGTCTTGTTACACCCTGTATTATGGATTAAAAAAAAGGAGCTCTCAATGTGTAGTCGTGATGATGGAATTTTATTCTTGTTCGTGATTTTGTTTGATGTTTTCTTTATGAAAATAGAAGGAAAACACGCTAATATCAGCAATTAACACTCATGCTATCTAATCCAGCACAACGAATCGTTCTAAATTTAACTGAAGCGTACAAATCCGCTCCACTCATAGCCCCACAGCAAACGGCATGACGAAGCGAACCCATGAAATACAACTTCCGAGCCAAAGGTTTACGTTTAATAAATTACGCACAAAACAAATAATATCAGTCATGTTACAGTGAACATTCGTTAGAAAACAGAATATGACAGTAACTGTTGCTGTTTCTGATTATAGGAAGATGTATGGCGGAGTAAAAGACGTTAATCATGTCACTTAAATAAATCTTATTGGTTTTTAGGGATCCGTAGTATTTTGCTGCCTAGCATATATATGCCAAAGACTAGCTGTGCCCTGCGATTTTCATCCGCATGAAATTATTATAAAAAGATTGCTTCTCTATTTGAATCCGATTTTGTTACCAATTTCAACGGTTTTGATGATCTGTCTGACTGTTTATTCTGGCTAATCTCCGAAACGGCTGGACCGATTTGGACGGGACTTTTGCTGTCAAATAGGTGATGTTATAAAGACTGTTGACAAAGGTTTTTTTTTCGAAAAAGGATTAGCGTTCCGTGCAAAAAAAAAAAAAACAACCAAAAAAAAGTAAACACAATCCGATACAAATAGGGAAGTAAGATATAGAATTGAGTATTTGCAATTCTATTTTTTTTTTATGTCATTCCAGTTTACGTTACTGTTAGCCTGTTAAGAGCGGCCAACCCGTCATACTTTTCACACAAACGCTCGTACGTGATTATGCAGTTGTTATACATCTATCTTTGATTTTTTTGAACTAATAGGTATTTTGTGCACTATATCTAGGTTTCTATGGGAGCAAAAAATAAAAAATTGTAGAAACAAATTCAGTATAAGCCTCCAAAAATGGCTGTTTTGCACAAATTTTACCTGAACTTTGGCCGTTCATAATGTACTCATAAACTCTAAAAGTAAAGAAATCATCACGACAGAAACCTTGCACATGTAATGGAGATTCTTAATGACAAATATTTATTTCACACACTTGTAAGACTTATTCAAAAACACGTATTTCCTGGAACAAGTCTAAGAAATTTTCGAACACTATTTTTCGTTCAATGTCATCGCGTTAGGCGGTATGAGGTGCGTGGGAGACGAGATGTGCGGGGTCGGGGCGGGGTAAGACAGGGCAGTTGAAAGAAAATCGCCGCTGTGACTCTGGATGAAACAACAAGCTTTTCGACCATGCTCGCATTGACGATAGACGCGCCGGGAAGGGCCCTCTTAAGTGTTTGTAACAACAGATTATCGTTACATAATGAGTTAAGATTTAAGAGTACTTGAATACAGCTCCGAATACGATCCACGTGTAACCTAATTATAGGGGTTAAGCTATCAACGCCTACATTGGTGATTGTTTCCCTGTTACTTACCGGAATTGATTCAATTACTTTACTACTGAAAACATATTGGGATCTATTGTTTTATTTGCATGACCTATCGCAAACGTTGTGTTGAAATGTGTTGAAATTAAAAATTTGAAACTCACGTGTAATATTTATAATACTTTGTTAAGTATTATATTTTAGGCACATTTTCTATCTACATAAAAATAATTATCAAAGTGTTGTGACAAATCTATCTGCGTGCCAAAATGTCATATATCAAAATTAACTTGATCCATCCAATCCATTGATGTAATCGTAATGACCAATCTTCTTGTAACTATTGTAATCCCAATCACATTTGCACAAAACGAACATTTCAAAACTTGGCCAAATTAATTACGAATCAAACATTCATACAACGAGTGTAAAAATACCCTTAACCAAGCCGAAAGACACTTATTCTTAACGTAATTGCGATCATTTTTGTTTTATCTCCACTGGGAACCTTCTAGTTACAGAGTTAATAATAATTATAGAAGTCCAGCGCGCGGAGAGCGCGTCCTAGAACCAAAAATGCGAAGACATGTGACATCTACCAACCCGCACTGGGCCCATGTGGCGGATTATAGCCCACTCCCTCTCATAGAGAGAAGGCCGTGTGTCCCAGCAGTGGGAACATTATAGACTGATTATGCTATAGAAGTCCAAAGTTCCAGCATGCACGATTTTTTAAATACAAGTTTTAATTGTCATTACTTTAATTTAAATACCTCCATGAACTCTGGACTATTCGATGTTTCCATGAGCACAATATTTTGTGTGCGTGACATTGAGTGCTACTCTAAACCGTGATTTTTCACACCAAAAATAAAAGTAATTTGCCAGCGATTATTTTTGCGCAGTGTAACTTAGTTTGATGTACAGAATGCTTAGTTGACGACATTGTGATGAGTCCATTTACACCCTTTATTAAACAAAATGACTTCCTCTAAAGTCATGTCCCAAAAAATAGACCCCAATCCAGCAAAAAGGGGTACCTACATACCCTTTTTTCTAAGATAAGCCAGTTCACTTGCCACATGAGGCACTAGGCGGTTCATCCATCAACATGACTGACAGTTTGGATCTTCAGTCCACATTGCGATGAATGACAGAGACCGTTTAGAAAGCCCTTTGAACGTAAATATCAAAATTATTATGAGGAGCCCGGTAGAGACCTATTTCCACACGTTTTGTGTTTTGCAGCTGAACCTTCTTTGAATGCTTAATAAACAAATCATCGAAAAAATCAAAAATATATACAAATATCACCTACCTAATAGTAGACTGTAGTACTGCAAAGCTACACCACCACACCACCACCATACCATTACACCATACCATTACACCACCATTACACTATACCACCACGTACCATTTACATTTATTTATCTTTCAGTCTTTAGTCAATGGCTGAGAGAATGTCCTGCTCACTCAAATGTCTCGCTGATGGTGGCGGGTGTGTCGGGTCGTTTAGTTCCCTTCAATAAATGGTTGAGCTGACTGGGGCTGATCCTTGCGTCATGTTCGTGAACGGGCGATGTCAGTTGTGACTGGTCATCTCTTAGCTGCCACGGTTTATTTTAACTGTTTTATATTTTTTAATTTGTTATTAAATTGTTGATATAATCTTTTACTCTGGACGCTCTTAATGTGCAAGTATTTCTACATCGTTCTCACATAATATGTATAATCTCAACATGAATGATGTAACTTAGATCTTGTAACAATATTTGAATTGAAAAGAGTGTCCATGGAGTTTCTTGCCCATTCTTCTCCATAGAGATCTACGTTTTGGAATGGGCAACTACAGTACTTTCACACGTTATTATGCATTGTGTCTGTGACTGTAGCTTCGCCTTCTTTGTTTTTGAATGTCAGTTCAAAAGTTCCTGATAAAGTCTAATTGAAACAAATGCTTTGAATTTGACTTAGGTACACCAATTATGTTTAAGTCCAATGTAACAGAGTACGAGCCTATTGCCATCAATCGGGCACAAATCCAGACTCCGTGGTTCCTACTGAGAAATTCCTGATGGAAAAAACTCAATAAAACTTTGCTCGACCTGTGAATCGAACCCAGGACCTCATGCTCAGCAGTCGCGCTTGCGACCACTGACCATCAAGGCAGTTCATTCTCCGACTGAATGAAAATATCCATGAAATAGCTGCCAATTATAAACATTTCTGCATATGATGCTCACGAGGGAATAGCTGAATATTTAATCACAGTCTGATAAAAGGCTGCTTCAAATTTATCACCTCGGGCCTCGGTCAAAGATTTTTGCTGCAATAGTCAAATTTTTGATAAGAAAAAACACTTTTATTTTATTTATTCGAATATATTTTTGCCCTAAGCATATTCAAAATCTTCTTTCCACATAAACTGTCTAGAAAATAAAAGGGTCTTGACTGAGATGCTTATCTGAAGCCCTAAGGCCTTAAAGCCCCAAGGAAAGCGTCCCTATCTATTAAAGATGGCGGAAGATCGCTTATCTTGAGAAAATGTGACATTTCAGGCTTTCTATTGGTTGATTTTAGATGGCCTCACTTCATTCAACCCGTCTTTATTCGTCCAGACAGATACTGGAGGAGATTTGAAAGGGTTTACGATTTGTGGAGATACAACAGATGATCTCGTTTTGAAGGCCAGATTTTTTTCTAAAAGTTTTTCTTGCAGTGTTATTTCAGTTGACGTAGTAAACCCTTTTGAGATATTCAAATTGTTATCCTAAAGATAAACTGACTGGTCCAAAACGTCTAGACGAATGGCAATAACTTTAACAGTGTTTTCGTACCTCGATTCGACTTTAGCTTACATTTAGAATTAGTAAATGTAGTGGGTGCCTGAAGACTGTCGTCGTCACCGAGGCAGGCCCAAGCAACGCTGGCGCTGTCCTGCTCAGCCCAGAGCAGGAGGGGTTATTTGATGATTTCCCATCGGTAAAAAAAAAAAAGCAACGCTGGCGTGACGATTTGGACTCGTACCTGACTGATTGCCCAGAGAAGTCAAAACACCGAGAGTGTTGGAAAAAAATGGAAGGGCTTTTGCCCAGCTGTGGGACATAAAGGCTGAGCAAAAACAAATGTATTGGATTGACATAAAGCTTATCGGTAGTCACTTACCATTCTCCATCATTATGGCTGATAGAATGTTAGTTTTTCCAGGGCCCCTAATCTTGTGCAATACCCACAAGTAATAAGGACATTGCTTAAAGGAATTTTGATGGATTCTGAATTTTGAAGCCTGCTGAGAAGCCTTGAAGTTACGTAGGCAGAAGTAAATATCCAAGGACTAACAAGAACTATATACAAGGTGTAAACAGACCCTTCATGAAGTCGTCAACCCAGCATTCATTAAACTAAGTTAATCTACGCAAAAATTATTGCTGCGAAACGACAATTTTTTTGATGTGAAATATTACGTTTCACAGTACGACATAAACATGTAACGCACGCCGTATAATATTAGGCTTCGTTAAGGGTATTTTGACACCCATTCGTTTTGAAGTTGAATTAAGTTGCAAAAAGATGAGTCAAGAGTGTGGGTTGTTGAGTGTCACCATGTCTTCTAATGTTAGTTCAAGAACATGACAGTTTTCAAGTCTCGCTCTTGATGTTGATCGTTATTAAGCATAGCATAAGCATAATCAGCCTATAATGTTCCCACTGCTGGGACACTCGGCCTCCTCTCTATGAGAGGGAATGGGCTACAATCCACCACGCGGACCAAATGCGGGTTGGTAGATGTGACATGTGTTCGAATTTTTCGGTTCTAGGACATGTCGGTTTCGTCACGATGTTTTCCTTCAACGTTTTGAGAGCAGTGGTGATGAAATAAATTACACAAAGTAATGCGCCTGCCTGGGTTCGAACCCACGACTTACTGTTCGTAAGTCGGGGCCGCCAACACTGGGCCACCGCTGCTCCCCGCTGATCGTTATTAAAAGGGTATAATTAACTAGATCCTTCAACTTCAACACTCCTGTTTTCGTCAGTAACTCAAGTTTATATTTCGTTTCATTTTAACATTAATTTAGTTAGATGTCCGTGACAGCAACAGTGGTTATTGTTCAAAATTAATACTAAAGGGCTTTCATCTTAATTTATTTGAGAACCGTTAATTAAAATTGTTGAAGGAAGAACTACTGTCTGTATACAATGTATTAAGAAAACCCTGTCCGATCCGAAAGGGACATATAGGTATACCAATGACATTGCCAAATAGAATAAGAAACATGAAATGTTCATGAAAGTAAAAATATAAATGCATGATTTTTATCCCATATTATCACCATTCCCTAAATTCAAACGAACTTTTACTTTAAATGTGACAACACCATTTTATACATAATTCCAACCAGTATGTTTGATCGTCAATTGTTTTTTTATGACTTCACTACACTAGAAGCGACCGCTCGCGCCCGTGTGTTGCCATATAACCTTCCTCATTTTAGTACATTTTATTTAATTTGCATCGGGGTATTTTTTTTTTACTTATTGTCCAAAAGTATTACATAAATAGAATCACATCTCGATATCTAAATAATACCCTCACTAATTGGACAGGATTTTTTAAACATATTGTAAATGTTTTGAACAAGCGCTTGTGGAAGTTCTCGTAGTAAAATAATGATTTTTAAATGCCTGTAGTATAAACTCTTATCTCATTATTTCCTTTAGTCATCTTGGTACTACAGTAAACGCATCGGTTATTTAGTGCAGACTGACTTTATTTTTAACCGACTTCAAAAAAGGAGGAGGTTATTGTTGGTATATATTTTTTTTTTAATGTATGTTACCTGATTTCTCCCCCATTTGTGGACCGATTCGCAAAATTCTTTTTTGTTTGAAATATTATACTTTTGAGGTGGTCCCATTTAAATTTGGTGAAGATCTGGTGTTGATCCTCGGAGATATACTATGGAACTCTTCAAAAATAGACGCCAAATCCGTCGTGATTGCTGCAATCGCTTGGATGTTTATTGTTTATACAATATCATGACGTAACATCACGCCTGTATGCTCTGACGGGGTACGCAGATGTGTACAATACACCCAGATTTCCATTTATTGGGGATAAGCCCATTACCATGACATGATAACTATATTGTTCAACATTTGCATCATTTTCCCAAATATTTTGCGGTCGGCTTCCAGTCTTATCGGATGCAGCTGAATACCAGTATTTTATACACAACACAATAGCCACGACATAAATGTTAGTAAAAAATAATTTCTAAAGCTGTTGAGACATTTGCGTATGGTCATCATCATCTCATGACGTTGAGCTGATGAAGGAAGGTACAACTCTTTAACGGTTAGGAGTTAGAATTTCTTGTTCTAGAATAATGTATAGATGTTGCGACTTGTCGTTATCGATAGTGGAGAGAGAGACAACAGAGTCAGTGCTAGATTTTAGAAGTATTAATAATTTAAACCGACTTTAAGAAAATAACTGTTGTTGTCATTTAGACGCGTATTTAATAAAGTAAAATAAATTCATGGCGACATGGGAACAAATAAAAATGGAAAAATAAATAAAAACTTTTTTGCAAAAAATAAAACCGACTTAAAAAAACAATAAAAAAATAAAAAATAAAATAACAAACCAAAACACAAAAAAGTGACTTTAGTTTGATTGATTTTGTGTTTTTGTCACCGACTTCTGAAGCTTGACCTTTGTTTGATTGATTTGGTGTTTTTGTCACCGGCTTATTTTAATTTTTTTGTGTATTCATTTGTTATTTTTTTTATTGTGTTTATTTTTAAGTCGGTTTTTTCAAAAAGACCTTTATTAATGTTAAACTATTTCTTAAAAAAAAAACTACAAACAAATCTGTGTACTAATTGCACCTCACCACCTAATTGGACTTGAATGAGGCAAATGACAGATCTGTCCAGATCGATGCGTACCTACTGATCGGGCAAAACCTGAGTCTTCGATTCCAGAAGAAGATTGTAATTATTAAAATAGTCAGTATTGCTGTGGAAAGTTTAATGAATGCTTTGAAACCGTTTTCATCTTTCAAATATTTAATGAAAATTGATTCTTTTATCTTTAATCTTTAGCCTCTACTTTAGCAGAAGCTTTAATTTACTTAACCCTTTTGCTTCCTTAAGTCTTAATTTATTTAAATGAGGAAGAAAATACATATTTTATAATTAATTGGCTGAGTCCATTCTTCTTTCTTTATCGTGTGGTTAGTGCCTAACCTGGGGTCAGAGTTTTTATGTCGCCCATGGGCCTCTGACTTGGCTTTACATGCCGTCAAGAAATATCTCTCAGGCATGCTGGTTTACCATTGTGAGGATCGACCGGAGGACACGGTGGAGCACACGGTGGAGGTCTTCCCCGCGTGGGCGGAGCACCACCGTGTCCTCGTAGCGGCGATCGGTGGCAGTGACCTCTCGCGTCCGGCCTTGGTTCAATCCATGGTACGGAGCGAGACGGAGACGCCGTCGACTCCCTCTGCGAAGCAGTCATGCTAGCGAAGGAGGCGGCGGCACGTAAGAGGGAGAGAACCTTACGTCCCAGCCACCGCGGGAGACGCACCGAGCGTCGGGGGCCACATGGTGGCCCCCGGCCACCCTAGGCGCGGGCCTGTGGACGGTGAGCTATGGGCTAACTCGCCGTCCGTCCGTCTCATGACGACAGGCCGTGACGGTTCGACGGCGCTTTCGTGTTCCACGCAGGCCTCTAAGAGATGTCAGCAATAGGAAAGGGTCCGCAAAGGCCGATGCCTGCCGGGGCTACGGGACTGTTCGAAAGAGATACCGTAGCCCCGAAACACAAAGGGCGATGAAGGAACATGAATGGGTTTTAGTTAGGAAAATTCTGACACTCCTTCCTGCTCCTCCCAGAGCGGGAGGAGTTATTGGATGATTTGCCATCGGAAGCAAAAAAAAAAAAAAAACGCATGCTGGTTTTCTCATGTTTCTTTTGCTCCGGGCAAGTGATAATTATACAATACGCATATGAAACCGAAAAATCAGAGGGCCTTGTTTTGGAACTCGAGACCTATGACTTAGCAGTCCGATGGTCACACCACTAGGCTGTCACTGCTGAGTCCATTGATATACATATATGTATAGTGAAATCAAGCACAAATTTTAGATATATATGTATTTATTCGGTGGTTTCAGATTTTCGAATAGCAAGTGACTTTCATGATTTTCAGTTTATGGTGAAAACAGGATTTAATATTCTGTTTTCTGAAGTAGGTTGAAAATAGATTTTGATAGGCTAATGAAAGCTCTAGTTAATAATTAAATTCTCGGAAAACGTTAATTAGTGAGGAGCGTTGTTCCCAAATATATTTTGGGATATCCAAATTAATGGAGGGTAGTGTAACGCAATTTTATTTAAGATCAAAATAATAATTATAATAATTAAGTAGGAAACTAGGAGAATCGATGGAGACAATTTATGACTATTTTATTGTTCACCATACTTAAACAATTTCATTGCACTAAAAGTTAGACAAAGTGTTAAAAAATTATCGCCCTAAACCGTTGGGGTATTAGAACCTAAACACCTTATAGGTCGTAGGGTGTTTAAATACCCTAAATAAATATTTTATTCACTAAAAACGATCTCCGGTCTCCATGAGTCTTTAATTTGGAAAAAAAAAGTAAAACTTTAATCTTTCGTTGGCCTAGCGTAGTACGAAGCTTTTCTAAATTCAGACACTAGCTTAAAAATACCTTTTCTTATGTGCTACAAAATGTAAGTACTACTACAAAATTCAAGTGTCTTTTTCAAACACCAGTTTGTCTATACTAATTATTCTTAGTGAAAATTCGTGTAGACCAAAGGCTTTTTGGCAGCTCGCCCAGTTGGGCCAGAACTTATTGCTTTTTCGTTTTTTTTTTTCAAGTGATTCAATAGTTTCATCAATACCGCTCTCTATCATTGCCAATCTCGCAAACTAAGCCACGTCAATTCTGGAATAGTGATAAAAAGTCTATGAAAATCTGAACCAATTTGTTGGGTATCGAGCAAGTGCTTTGTCGAAAACAATATTCTCACACTAAAAATTTCCATAGACATTATGGAAATATTATTTAGTGTGAGAATGGTTGGGGTTACCAGTATTTCAATTACTTTTCTCTGAAAAAATCTGAATCAATGAGGAATTTTTATTTGGATTTTGTAGTATTTTTATTGTCTTTATGTTTTACTATTTGTTTGATTGTTGTAGGTGGAAAATACACAGACAAGCGGCCTGACAGCTTATATTGTAAAATCAAATCCCTATGGTTATCCCAATCCACCATTCGGAAGATCAGGCACACTCTTTTGCAAAATCTTCAGTTATTTACGGACATTGCGGCGTTTCGGCACAGCATCACATGAAGCCTTTATAGTGATCCATACAACATAATCACCGTAGATTATCACGGCAAAAAGACGCGTGAGTCAACGAATATGGATACAAGGATATAAATAATTGTAGAGATGTTTCAGTTTATGGGCAGGCATGGTTAGTAATGTTAACCGGAACATATCAAATGGCGGACGTAAAACAGACCAATAAATTTGTCTCGTACTTAGAAAACAGTTTTTTCATTTCTGATTACTCGAAAGACCTGATGTCTTTACGAAGACCTCAACTTTCAGCAATCACCACTTTCATCTTGACAGTCCTTTGTATACTGTAGATAAACCATCAGCTAGATTCGATCTGGTTGCCCCGAACAGCCCCCAGACGTTAAAATTAATGTGACTACTGGTATTGTGAGGACTTTAAGAAGACCTCAACTTCTCAACCCTCATCTTAATATAAACTAACCTGTGTGTCCCTGTGTATACTGTAGGTGGACCAGCAGCAAGGTTCCACCTGGTTGGAGTCCAGCCCCCAGAACTCCAGCTCCTCCTCGAACAGTGGTCCGCACACATTTGTGGGATAGTGCAGTTTGCCAGTTCTGGAACAAAGAAAGGTAGCCATGTCAAATTAAGAAACAAATATTTACGATATTGGTATTTAACTTCCGCTGAAAAGGCACGCAGCTTAACAACGCCTGTCGAGTTAGGTCCGTGGAGGGGTAACCGTCCATTACATACCGAGGCTCTTCCGTGCTTCAGAAACTACGAGTACGTTAAGCCGTTGGTCCCGTATATCATTTTGTAGGTATTTAGCAGTCGTTACAGGTAGTCAGAGGCCTCAAATTCTGACAAACAGTCTTATCGAGGGGTGTCTTAACTTGGTTGTAGAAGTCGCTACTAGTGAAATATTGTTTTTTTAGTAGCATTTGATCACAGCACACCCTACACACATCCTACTTGTATATTCTTTGTAGTGATAATTGTAATTATTTCAAATAGGTGGTTGTTTGATATTATAATTAAAATACTGTTTGTTTTATATTTATTGTAATAATATTTATTATGTTGTGGCTTGTTTCTGTATTTATTTATTGTAACCAGTATTACTTTCGAACACGTTATAATACTCACATTTTTATCCTAACTCGTACCTACATACACATTTCATAAATTAACTCGATATTTATTTATTGTACTTAATCATTTACTCATATACTATCTTTGAAACTGTTTTCTGTATGTCACTTACCCCCTCAAGGTTCATTAGAAGACCAGCGTCAAACAGCCTCACCTGTCTGGCATGAATGCTGAAATGGACCTTTTTGGCGCAGCCGTGAGGCACACAGTACAGTCATACTATGTATTTTCTCTTTTTTATAACTTTTTTAATATTATTGTATGTGTGCCTAATGTACTGACGTCGAATAAACATTTTTCTTTCTTTCTTTATTTGACAGGAATTCAACCTCAACATGGAACACTTTAGGAAAAGGCTATGCTAGATGATAAATTCGAGATGTGTGCTTATATTCTTCAATGCCATGCTTCGACCCATACAAAAACTTAATTCCTTGCTTAACGCCTTGCCAAGTCCACTACGGGAACGGAGTGATCCGAACTCAAGTACCAATCAAGTATTTACCTACATCGGGAGTTCCCGCTCTCCAAACGGAATCCCCTATAAAGATAAGTGGAATCCCCCATCGCTTCCGTACAATATCCGTTCAATAAAATAAAAGTAAACTCTCTTCCATCTTAAAGGTCAGCGCACATTAATAAGCATCGTAACGGCATCGCTTCGGTCCGTGATCAGTAAGTAAACTGCAGTCACCAATCTTACAGCGGGACGTGACGTGGCCCCGCTTGCGGCCAGGCATCGCTTTGCGACACTGCACTACTGCTTTTGGTGAACTGGCGCAGCCATGAGGCATACAGTTTAAAATTTTTGGTTTAGATTTAAGTTTTTTTTTGTTTTGTTTGTACACTTGTGTAGATAAATTTTCTTTATTTTCTGCTTAAGAGGCCGGCGACCGATGCGTTTTTCATACAAACGTAATACCAAAATAACTTGTAAATCAAAAACATTCTTAAGGTACTGTCTCTTTATTCCGATTGGAATACAAAATATCTAGGTTCCCAATGAAATATTTTGAAAGGACAATGATATAAAGACGAGATATGAGGAATTTAAAATTTCTATAGAAAACTTATTTTTCTCATAACTCTTGTTTAAATCAGTGTCCATTCAAAATATTTCATTGGGAACCTAGATATTTTGTATTTCGATCGGAATAAAGAGACAGTACCTTAAGAATGTTTTTGATTTACAAGTTATTTTGGTATTACGTTTGTATGAAAAACGCATCGGTCGCCGGCCTCTTAAGGTGAGCCGTTGGCTCAGTTACGTAAATCTATTTCATCTTCACCCAACTGTATGCGGGTCAACCAGCCGTAAATATGTCGTCATTTTTCTTTTTCGGTGGGAATCCTTCAAATACGGCGTTTGTGTGACCCCAAAGTGTGACATTTTCACGTCACTAATACCACCCCGATGGTTACAGTCTGAACATAGCAGGACACAAGCGGGGTGTACGAGTACGTACGATTGTCGAGTGGGAATATTGTAGCGGGGTTGTCCTAAACACACAAAAGGGTGTACCGTACGCCTAGTTGACTATGTCGATGAGCCGCGACTGATCGCATGCAGTACTTAGAAGTGTGCGTTGACCTTATAACGAGACGCACTGTTATTTATTCACGATAACGCTCTCGATCAAGACGGGGATAAACGAAATTCATTTTCCATTATTATTGACGTTGTTTGGAACGAGTATTATGTTTTTGGATTATGTGAAATTGTGTTTAGTACGAGTATGTATCCTATGTACGTAATGACACAGACGTATTTTCGTAAAGGGAAAGCAGAGGTGTATCTTATCAAAATTAGGAAAATACTAGGCAGATGATGAATTATAAACACTTTGATGAACAAATAATTTTTAATTTAATTCTTTGTATCAGGTACCTCTGTCACTGCCTATTATTTATACAGACTGACGATTTGCGTCCTTATCAAATTCAAGAAGGTATTAAAAATAAATAGTGTAATTTTTTTTTTAAAGTAAGCGTGAACCACCCCCTAGTTTCTATACTGTCCATAATTATACTGTGGAGTAAACGTTTGCGTTTGTGTGTGTGACGGCGCGTTTATAGGACTAGGAACAGACGGGCTGCATTTTAATACGAGTGGTTTACACTTACAGATTTAGGTAAAAAAAACCTACCCTTTTTATTATTGATTCGGGTCGAGAATCATTAGCATAGATACCTCTTTGAATTTGACCAGGATGCAAAGCGACAGCCTGTATATTTAATCAACAAGTAACAGGACTCAAATTAAGTTGGTAACAATATTTCTTAACAACTATGTTAGTAAACTTAACCTACACACATAACCTAACACTGCCTTATAGACATGAGAAATTGAGAATCCCGGCTACAAGCTCAACACCGATGTAGAAAGCTTGCAGCAACGATTCACACACAAACAGTCCAACCTGCTCGCAACACACTGCAGATAATGTTGTTGTTGCCTATGCAGTATTAGAAAAAAAATACTCCAACACAAAGGAGGGTACGAAATAAACTCACCATACTAAGGGCCCTCCGTCTCACACCATGGCTGTTAGTCATTTAATTAAAATCGCTTTTAACAAAAAGACATTTTCAACTATAAGGAGGGAATATAGCCGGCTTTCTGTCATCATCATCATTCATCATTTCAGCTGAAAGACGTCCACTGCTGGACATAGAACTCCCCCAAGTGTCACCACATTGACCGGTCCTGTGCGTCTCGCATCCAGCGGATCCCCAGGTCACCAGGTCATCGGTCCACCTAGTGGGATGCCTTACAACGCAACGTCTTCTGGTTCGCGGTCGCCACTCCAGAACTTTCAGCCCCATCAGCTATCCGTTCTGCAAGCAATGCGCCCTACCCACTGCCACTTATATTTGGCAATTCTTCGGTCAACGTTGGTAACCTTGGTTCTCCTGCTGATGTCTTCATTTCTGCTTTTTAAAACCAAGTACTATTCTCTCGGTCACTATCGAACGGTATAAAAATACGAGCCGCTCTAGATTCTCATTTTAGGTGAAGAGCTGTGGGACAAAGAACACCATACGGCTCTCGTAATTATGCAGGAAAACGGTAATTTATTTATTTATTTATTATTCATAAAATCCACAGCTCTTTACAATTTTGTCTTAATCTATATAAACTAATCCTACAGCCAATTACGGATTTACAATTTAATCGCTATACAAAACATTGCTAAGAGTACAGCGTGAATGAGTGTGTAGGAGTGTGCATGAAGAGTTGCAAGTGTGTGTGTGAGTATGTCGTAGTGGTGTGTGGTGATTGTCTATATTTATTTAGTTATTTTTATTTGTCAATTCGTCACATACTGACATTATTAATAAGTCAGTAGTAAACTAGCATTTATTTTGATAAACTAGCTGTTTCCCGTGACTCGTGTGTGTGTATTTTATATTGGAATATCCATGATGAGGTATGACATAATTCAAAAATTCAAAATTCAAAATTCAAAATTGTTTATTTTCTTCAACAAGATTACAAAAAATATAGTTTGTGATTGGAGTCTTCTTTAAGCAAACAATGCCTGTATTAGAAGACTCCGCTCTTCCATAACAAAGGAAAGAAAAATATTAATAACATATTTACCATAGCTAATTGTACAAGATTGGCATAAGTATAGTTAGTGTGTGTCAGTGACTGTGCGTGAGTGTGTGTGTATGTGTGTGTTTGTGTGCCTGTGTGAGAGTATGGGTTATGTCGTGGGTTTCAAGAGATCTTCCGTTTCTTTATAAGTAAGTGGTTTGATCCATTTCAGTATATTTTTTTTGCATTCATAATATTGGTTTTTATATATACATATTTCTTTATTAATTCTATTATACAACCGGGCAGACCGTGTATTAAATTGCATGGAGGCAATCAAAGTTTTTGTGTGGGGGACTTCTGCGACAGCATGCTTTCTTCGCTTTGCTAGTTTAGATGCATCATAAGGTAGGGTCTTGTGTTTCTTTAATATAGTTTGAACTATGTATAGTTTTCTTACTGAGAGTAAATCGCTTAAATTATAAAGACTATCTGTGGGGTATCTAATTTTCTTAAAATACATAGTTTTTATCAGGGCACGTTGTGCACGCTCTACTTCTAGGAATTTCGTTTTTGCTGACCCTCCCCAGTTAGGAATACAATACATTAAGACAGACTGAGCCAAAGCGACGTATATCTCATTAAGGAGATTTCTAGAAGTGTTATTACGACTCATTATATTTTTTGGCAAAATATGTCTCAGTGTACTAAATAACCAACATAATTTTCTAACCCTGTCAGCAACTTGCTCGATATGGGGATACCAAGATAATCTCTGGTCTATTACTACCCCTAAGTATTTGGTTTGTTTTACTTTATTTATTTTTGGGCAATTACAATTTATACTATTGACGTCCTCACAATTTTGTATTTTAATTTTAAAATCATCCTTCGGTTCAGTTCGTGCACTAATACTGAAACACATGAAATTAGTTTTACATGTATTTAAGGTAAGTAAATTATTTTTTAACCATTTAGCTATCCTAGCCATACCTATTTCAGCTGTGTACTCAACATTTTTCCAAGAAGTACCAGAAAAGACGATAGCCGTATCATCGGCATAGGAGAAGATTTTGGCGTTTTTGATGTTTAAATTGCAGAGATCATTAATGTACATTAAAAATAATGTTGGGCCCAATACGCTTCCTTGCGGTACGCCGTAAGTCACATCCGCGCAGTCACTGGTATACTTTCCAATCCTAACGCTCTGACTCCTGTTACACAGATAGTAAGAGAAAGCGGAGTTCCTCTTATACCGTACTTTTCTAATTTATTCACCAGGGTTGGAACAGAGACGGTGTCAAACGCTTTTTTTAGGTCTAAGAAGACAGTAACACATTTGTTGCCACTATCCATAGTATCAGCTACTAGCGTTGTTAGGGCGGTTACTGCATCCTCGGTTGATACACTTTGTCTGAACCCAAATTGTGTCGGCGACAGTAAGTCGTATTTACTGAGATAGTTAGTGAGCCTATTATTTATTAGCTTTTCAACAATTTTAGAGATTACTGGTAAGACTGATATTGGTCTATAGTTGTTGACATCGTCTCTGCTCCCTCCCTTGTGTTCCGGTGTAATAATAGATCTTTTTAGTTCTTCCGGAAAGACGCCTTGATTAAAGCACAGGTTAGTCAGATGAGTTATGATCGGAACAGCTACCATTTTTATAAACTTAAGAAATTTTGCAGTTACTTTATCCCAGCCGGGGGCACTATCAGTTTTTAAGCTCATTAGAATTCTGTCTACTTCATCACAATCGGTGTCGTGAAGCACAAACGAATGAGATACGGAAGATTGATCCCTCATTAGGTGTTGGGGGTCAGAGTCTAAGTCGGGTTGAATTTGCTGGGCCAGTTGCTTACCAATGTTAACGAAAAAATTATTGACATGGTTAACTGCCTCGGTAGGGGAAGGCATTAAGTTTAATAATTCGGTATTTTGGGACTTAATTTTATAAGAATAGGTAACATTTTTTATATTTTTCCAAAGTAATTTATTGTTTGTTACAGAGTTGGCTAATAGTTCCTTTTGATATTTCCTTTTCAATTTTTTTATGAGGTTATTGCAATAATTTCTGTACCTAATAAATGTAATTTTTAGAATTTCATCGCTAGGGTCCCTTTTAAGCGATTTTTGCATTTTATTACGATTGTTAATACATTTTAATATACCTTGAGTTATCCACGGCTTAATTATTCGTTTTTTGTTAGGCATTATTACAGTGGTAGTATTATTATTTATAGAGTTAGTTAGTTTCTGTATGAAAATATTAATAAGTTCAGTCGGATCATTGCAAAATAGTAGTTCCGCTATTTTATTTTCCTGTAAATATTTCAGCGCCTCTTCAAAATTCAGACTAGTCTTGGTTTTTGGGGCAACTTGTTTAATTTTTATTTTAGAAAGAGACAAAAATGTTGTATAGTGGTCAGTTATTGTTGTGTGTAGAACACCAACAAAAGCCGATTTCTTGTTGTTATTAATCTTGAGCATAAAATGATCCAAGCAGTTTGTTCCTCGCGTAGGAAGTATATGGCCAGGTAGAATGCCATAAGTTGATAGCATAGTAAGATAATTGACTCTATTTTTACGCTCATAGGATTGTTCTGTATCTTTGGGTTTAATATTAATATTTATGTCACCCGCTATAATAATACTCTTCTGTGTACTTAGAGCATTGAGTTCTGTACTGAGTGATTCTATGAAACTGTCACTATTTGTATGCGATGGGGAACGGTAAATACACAGAATAATATTATTAAGAATGTCTAATTGTAGGCAGGATGCCTGGACTAAATTTATTTCCTTAACTTTGGCCATAAGAGAGTTTTTTTATGTAGACAACTACTCCGTCATTTTGATTTAAGTGTCGTGTTGTTTTATGGGAAGTGTAGTTTATGAGTTGCGGGATAGATTTGTCATCACTTAATCTACACTCAGTGAATATTATGATGTCAGTTTCAAATGAAAAAGTGGATATATTTGCTATGAAATTGTCAAAATTACAATAAATGCTTCTTATATTTTGGGAAAATATTGTCAAATCGTTAGCGTTTATCTTTATGTGGTTGGTAAGATTAGACGGGTCACATTCAAGACATTGTGCAATTTTGATGTTGTCTATATCAGAGAGTGTTTTTAATCTATCACTCATAATAATATATTATTAGGTTGAATTAATGTCATTTCTAGATAAGGGGAAAAATAATTTTGTATTAAATTGAGATAAATCTTAGTAGCATAAAGAAATATGAAGCTTATAGAATAATAATGTCCAAAAAATAAGCCCCATACGGTGCTGTTGCCAGTACTGGATATATATTCTAGGTTAGTTATATTGTATTTCATGTCTAATTTGTGATTGGAGAGTGTGTGGAAGTGCTTTGGAGTATAAATTTGTATATATGTTCGTGTATGTAATTGTGTGAGTAGGTTTACAATACAGTAGCATGCAAAATAATTTAAAGTTTTAGGACAATTATGAAATAAGTTAAATGTTCTAAAATAATCAGTAAATACTAATACTAAATAATATATTCGCGGTTGACGTATCACTAGTCATTTTCCTTGAATAAGTTGATGTATCTGGGCCTCAGATTTAATAATTATAGTCGGTGACTGTTCATCTCTTTTAAGATAAACTTTGCCATATGCAGTCCAGCAGAACTTGTATGCACCAGATTTGGATAGATCACGAGCAAGAAAATGTAGACGGGACGCTTTTGGGGTCAAATGCTCAGCTATAAAGATGGGAGTATCCTCTTGAACTTTGAAACCTAGATGTTTAGCGCATAGCTTCGTTTTATGCTTTATATTAAAAGCCTTCCCCATTTTAAGTATTTCTGTTTTCAAAAGAGTAGAACTGCTCTCCACAACTATTGGCATATTCTGGCTCTCATTATTCTTGCCTCGTACTCGATAGATATCCTTGACATCGTACTTTCCGATTTTACAGTCTATGCTATTAGAGAGACACATAACCATTTCAATGAGATCTTCTTTGGATTCGTTGGCTTTTTTTGGTACATTTTTTATTACAAAATTTGTTTTACGACAGCCCATCTGCATGTCCTCGATTTTATCGTCTAGAATGGTGATATATTGCTTATTTTCCTTCTCTTGGTTCTCTAACAGATTTACTTTCTTTTTAAGCTCTTCAAATTGCCCAGTCAGGAATGAGATGGTGCTATCAATATTATTGTTAGACTGTTGAATTTCGTTTAAGGTAATTTTAATCTCGTGTAATTCTTTTTCTCGTTTTTCGGTAAAAAGTGACATCATTTTCCTCATCTCTTCCTTAAATTCATCTAATTGCAGGCCTACCGATACTTCTTCCCTGTTGCGCTTAGTCCGTCGATACACAAAGTTAGGCGGTGTTTTATCAGTTCCCAGTACATTGATATCTGTTTCCGAAGTGGATTTATTCATTGGTGAGCCCATCACTACCAGGTTACCAGAAGTGTACCGAAGTAAGCCGGGCGAGGGCGTACTTGCTAAAGCAGCCAATGCGCCTGTGACGTAGGAGGAGCTGGAGGTCTTCCAAAATACTGGTGGGTGGAGTCTCCGCTGGCCAAATTCTCCAATTAAGTCGCTGAGGGCGTGGTCGCTGGTAGGGGTGGTGCGCCCACGCAGTTTTAAGTAATGTAATTGGGTTCTTACGGTCTGTAGGGGCAAGTCCTGCGTAGACAGCGGTCAGGTACCAGGCGAGCACGAACGAAGGAGATATTACCGCCGCCGCGCCGCCGTGACTCTAATTGCTGTTTTTCTAGCTCCTCGGTATTTATGCACTCCTATTTTTGTTGATGAATTAAATTATTTATAAATTGTTTTAATATTTTTGGTAAACAGTTATAACAGTTCTGATACGTCTGCACCTTTCGGCGGTCCGGGGGGAAGAGGCATATATATAATATTATGTTCTTCTTCAGGTCCCTGGATTCTTATGTACGAAAATCAAACGGCTTTAAATGGTAACAAATACATTTGCAATATTCATTATGGATTTTGATTTATTGAAGTTCGCACTACAAGACCAAACTTTGTTTTGGTGCGAGTGTTCCTGTTTAATACAAGGAGGCCCTAGGATCATCATCATCATCTGCCTAGCCTTTTCCCAACTATGTTAGCCAGTATTTTACATAGAGCGACTGTCTATCTCCTCGACTATCTAGACCTCCACACCCCAGTTAGTACTGGGTAATACGATACCCTTTGGTAAGACTGGTTGCCAGACTTTGCCAGGGCCAGTGACTGTGTAACGACTGTCAAAGAACTACAAATGGCAGCCGGGACCAACGGCTTAACGTGCTTTACGAGGCACGAAGGAAACCCGGTATGTAATGGGTAGTCACCCATCCAGGGACCAACCTAGGCAAGCGTGGCTTAACCTGAAGATCGACCCGAGCAGCTGTTATTATTTAACCACGAGCTCAGGAGGTCCTTCGATAATGTGACCAATTAGATTTTACAGCTGAATTAATACGGATAACTGGGCTCGCGTGTTGAATGTTGGCCTACTCCCCTCTCACAGCAACGAGGCATGTCCCAGCAGTGGGAACATTATGGACGTATTGTGCTTGTATGATACTGCTTAACATTAACACTTATTTATACCTTTATTTATTATTACGTCCGTTTTGCAATCATACGTGCATACACTGCATTTTATATTCTCCCGCTTAACTTAAGAGACAGCAACGTGCACATCCATTTATTTATTGCTTGGTTTGGCAATAACCAGAACCAATCATGATTAAAAACATATTTTTTTTTATTTACTGAAGAAGATACACAGTGTAGAATAAAATTATCATCATGGAAGTTTTTAAAAGTAACGCATTTTGAGTGGAATGCACTCACTTTGATATTGCATTGATTACTTTTGGTCGCGGTTTCACTCCCGTAATAAATACGGAAATGAACCGTACAAGAACGTTTAAAATGTACCGTTACTCAAAGTATATTTTCCTTTTAGGATAGAAATTCATCAAATGACCCCTCCCGCTCTAGCCGGAGCTAAATGGAGTGTCAAACTTGTACTGACTAAAACCCATCCATATTCCTTCTTTGCCCTTTGTGTTCCAGGGCTGCGGTATCTTTTTCGAACAATCCCGCAGCCCTGGCAGACATCGGCCCTTGCAGACCCCTTCGTGGTTATTGACATCTCTTTGAGGCGCGCGTGGAACACGAACACGCCATCGACATGGCCTGTCGTCATCTTAATTTTTTAATTCAATATAATTTAAATCCATTTTCAGTACAAGAGTGAGAGCTTTCATTCAAGAAAATTAATTATTGACATTCTATCATTTAATTTCTGATAGATGACGTCTTTCTAAATGATAAGTGGCCAGACATACTATGTAATAGTTACGTAGAAGTATAAATAAAACCTTCATGGAAACCAGTTACATAATAGTATAAAAAAGCCTTCATGGAAACCAGTTACGTAGACGTATAAAAAAAACCTTCATGGAAACCAGTTACGAAACCCCGGTTTCCTTGACAGCCGAAGCGGTCATAAGACGGCCGGACGGTGAGCTAGCCCATTACTCACCGTCCACAGCCCCCCATACAAATAATATTCTTCTTTATAATATTAGTATAGATACAAAAAAAGAGAAAGAGAGACAGACTATGCTTACCAGCGAAGTGAATGGAGCCGAAAGATTAAGAAAGCCGACCCAGTGTAACGGCAAAAGGCGAAGGCAAAGAAGAAAAGACTATTCATTTTGATTGTTTTCATGTGTGAAAGGTGCTATGGCTAGAAAAAGGGTGACTCATGAGACGACGACTAATAATAATAGTCCTCCTGACTGTTTTCGGTCACGGCGGTCAATCTAAGCGGTGATTAACCATCGGCGCGGGACATAATTATAGTGCACAAGTGTGTGCGCAGGCTGTACAGGTGCTCTCTCTGATCCTTTACTCTCATAGTCCGAAGGGACGGCAATCCGACACGACCGGAGAGAGATCAGGCGCAGGACCAACAGCTTAACGTGCTTCCCAAGGCACGGGGGTATCATACCGCCAACTTCCAAACTCCGGGCTACTACTGAGAAATATCTAATGGAAAAACCCACTCTTTTTGCCAGCACTTTTTGCCCGACCCGGGAATAGAACCCAAGACCCCACGCTCAGCTGTCGCACCTGGGACCACTAGACTAACGGGGCAGTCAAACGACGACTACTAACAGAGAAGAAGAGTATGTAAGAAGAGAACAGTCATGCTGAAATATTTCCTGGCCTCCTACTTGACCAAATTGAAATCCAAAAAATCTCATCCACCTGAAACCTGCTAAGATTCTCGGTCCACCAAGCTTGAGAGCATCCTTCCTAACGTTTGCTATATCCACGAAAGACCATAACAATATACTTTCAACTTGGGACTTGATATTCTCAAGAACGTAAAAACGTGTTGATTGTCAAATATAATAAACGCCGTGATGAGGGTGACAACTGGCACTAACACAGGCTGTAAAATATAAGGAACGGAGGCCCTATAAAAGTGTTATGGTGTATGGCAGTTGTATTGTAAAGAACTACCTATAAGCATGTCACATTTTCATCTTCTATGAGCCATGAAGTTTTGAGCTCGTAAGAGTTTGCATGATCGGTTTATTTTTGCGTGTGGAAATCCTCATGGATGTCCTCCGACTAAGATTCTTGAATTAAACCATATCGTGTTCTTGCTTTGGCCGGGGTGCTGGATAACTTGCTCAGTTCGTGTCGCTGCCCTGTATGATTGGCCTGTGAAATACGTCTTATGGAATCCGTTGCTGATTTACAATAGATTTCATCGTCCTTAGCTGGTACCGCTGTCTAACTCTGTGAAGTAAGACGTACTTCTACAAGTTACTGAAAGCCTCCAATTTGATCTAGGAAAGAGCATGGTGTAAAGTTCTTCATCCCCCATGGAAAAGAAGGGGACCTCCGTCCAGACGGGCGTTGTGTCTGGTGGGCTGCTAGTCCGGAGAACTTTAATATCGCCATTTACAATTTAATATGAGTTTTACATTTGTACCATAGATGGCGCTGTAGTACTTTTTGTACTATGTTGATGTAGTGCTTTTTTGTGCCGCTACAATCTGTAGCCTATATATTTTAAGCCAGTATGATCTATAGGCCTACTACCACCTTTAATAGGTATTATTTTGGCATTTACTTTTTTTAAATTCAGTGTGCGAAAGAGATTAAGCTAGACGTCTTGTAGAATTCCATCTACCCCCCACTGAAGCAGGATTGTTATAAGAGGTGACGGTATACAGTCTCTGTTACTGTTATTTCCGACGGCTAATCAAAGTCATCAAACCTATAACATGAGACTTAAAGATTTCTGAGGAGATTTAAATTATCATTAAGAAGATAATTAAGAACACGTTCCAGCTGCTAATAATCTTGAAATCTCTTGATAGTTCCCATAAGATCAGAAACATCAGGTCTACCTAATTGTGTACCCACATTTCGCCATTATGTTTAAGTACCATGTAATAAGGGTTGAGCCTTTTGCCTTCAACCGGGCACGAATAAAGACAGACTCCGTAGTGGCTTCTACTAAGAAATTCTTGATGGAAAATTTCACAAGACCACTGCAGAAAATAAAAGCCTAGTCCAGTCTCTAAGTGGTAAAACATTAACACTAAAATCACAGTGATGTAAAATATAAAGCTGTAAAAAAGCCTTGACCCTATAAAAGTATAATGGATGCTCGTAACACAAGAAACGACGCTAGCCCAAAATTTATTTTGTACTGAGAAATGACTTGAATCTAGATAGACCGGGTACAGAGAAAACAGTCGCAGTATATGCTGGAAAAGTTAGAACGGAAGATTTTCTAGAGAGACGAAATTCCCAAATATACTGAATTACAATATTGGATAGTCAAATCTGCCATGTCTGATAACCAGTCTTGATAAGAAGTTTAGTGTTATGCTGATATTAGGTTGTGTCTTCTTCCCCTTCATTAATCCTTTTAATTTCAAGAAGAATTGTAGAAAATGGAGCAGCAACAGGATGAACTGTATACTGATATATAACTGTACACATACATGGATTTGTTAAAGTTAAAATAGTTAATTAAAATAATAAATCCAAATAATTCCATAAAAGTGAAAAATGGATGAAAAGGAATTTTACCTAAATTTCTATTTATTCCGGTCAGATAGATAGGCAGTCGCACTATGGGACCAAACGGTATTTTGTCATTATGTTAATTCAATTTTTGTATGAAAATTATCAACATTTTCATACAAAAATTGTTTTTTTTTGTATTATTTTTACTAAATAAAAGTAGGTTATAAAGTGGCAGTGTTTTAATTATGCAATAGCATAAGTATGCAGAAATACGTATAAAATATTTCAATTCAGAAAGTCACGAAACAAAAAGTTAATTAAAGATCTTTGAGATGGAACGCACCGTTTGGTCCCATAGTGAGTCGCTTCATTCGAAATACTGATCCCTAATAGCTGCCTCTCCAGCAAAAATGGCAAAAGGTTATGCAGACGATGAAAATACATGAAAATAGCCAATTATTTATAAAAGGGAAAAGTTTTCTAATCCTCGTTGGAAACTCCGCCAACTTTTAATGATTGAATGTGTGTAATCTGTTCTTTCAAATCACAAAATTGATCTTGAAATTAACGATATCTATTCAATTGAAAACGAACTGTCAGTACCACCTTTCTTCGGTCAAGCCAAATGAACATGACAATGTGTAAATTAACCTTTTTTTTTCGGATGGATATTCATCACATAACTCCTCCCGCTCTGGGCTGAGCAGGAGGGAGTGTCAGACTTTTACTGACTAAAACCCATCCATGTTCCTTCCTTTGCCCTTTGTGTTCCAAGGCCACGGTATCTCTTTCGAACAGTCCCGCAACCCTGGCAGGCATCGGTCCTTTCGGGAATTAACCTTGAATACTGAAACGTAGTAATAAATAGCTAGCGGTTTCTCCAGTAGTTTTCAAACTCCATTAGAATGATGTGGATCTGGTTAGTTTATGCGTTTCATTATTATTTAATCACAAATTCCAGACCTAAATCTTGTATCAAACTACTGCCCCAGATAACTACTAACTTTTCACGTAATATCCCAAGAAACTTTCTGCATTTGACTCAACTACGCAATTCTAATCAATTTGCGATCTTAGTATACAGTAATAAAGTTCATTATTGATTAAAACAAAACTTCATCTTATTAATTAATAGATTTTGAACGAATTTCAATTTAGATGAAACGGAATAGAGTTTGAAATTGCTTGGTAAGTCAATTTCAAATAACGTTTTATGTTACGGAGTTTAGTGTTTATATCATTTGTCTGTCTATTCAAATAAAATAGATTTACTGAAATCACGTGTAAAGTGTTTTCAGGAAATAGTGGATTTTCTAGTATTTACACATAAATATAGGAAGTTAACGATTTCGTGTGGAAAAGTTAAAATAAGTTCTATTTGGACGTTGAAGGAAAATAAACATGATTGTGTGGGGATTAAAAATAGTTGTTTTAATGTTGTAACATTGTTCAAATCGAAACGTTGACTCAGAGTACAATCTTACGATTCGAAAAAAATAAATTCGAAATTCTAAATTCAAAAAGACGAAAGAAATAAAGAGCATTCCTAAGGTCTATCGCCGCAATGCGACCTATCACAATCAAGTGAATATCATCAACATGACATTACATAATCACGCATGTAATCCCCGAAGGGTTAGGGTAGGCACAGGCAGAGGTGTACCTAATAGTACACTCACATTTCTCCAGTTATATTTAAGTCTCATGTAATAAGGGGCGAGCCTATTGCCATCAACCGGTTACAGATCCAGACTCCTTGAATGCTACTGAGAAATTCTTGATAGAAAAACCTAATAACACTTTGCCCGACCCGGGAATCGAATCCAGGACCTCTTTCTCAGCAGTCGCACTTGTGACCACTAGACCAACGAGTCAAGTGAATAACGAAAGAATAGATAAAAATTCAGTGGGTGCCAGAAGACCGGCGTCGTCGCCGGAGACTTAGAAAACGGTGGCGTGACGACTTACGGCCGTTTTCTATAACTTACTTACGTATAACGGTTAGTTAATATGTCTTACTCTAGTAGCTATCGGTGTTTCTATAAACAAAGTTAGCAATGAATTAACAGGAATATCCTATTCACGTCACTTATCTGTCTCTTGGAGGGTTGACAGTTGATGCTTCTATAACTGTTTATCCGACATAGTAACGTACCGTTAACTGTTAGTAACTTATTGAAAACGGCCGATAGAGGCGCTTGTGGGAGATTGACCGGAGAAAATCGCACGGAGAGAAGATTGGCAGGCTATGTTCTATGGGGAGGCCTTTGCTCAGCAGAGGGACAATACAGGCTAAGGAATAAAATCACGAGAAAATTTAGCTAGCTATATTTGCCTAATCACATAAACTAAGCACTGAAAGTTTCAGCCCAGAGAGAACAGAAACTTTTACAACAAATCTATTTGTTTTTGGATCTCTGAACGGAAACGTTCCTGAATTTCATGAATTTATCAAAGTTCTGTTATCCATCCGATAGTGTGTCAACGGAGATTATCCTCCGGTTAGTTTTTAGTTATTGAAATGGAAACTTTGTTAGTCGGTACCAGTTTAGTTTTATACTTGACTAGATGTTGCCCGCGGCTTCGCTCGCATTTTACATTGTAAATATAACCTATGGCAGTCGGGGATAATGTAGCTTTCTATTAGTGAAAGAATTTTCAAAATCGGTTCAGTAGATCCAGAGAACTACAACCTCAAAAACTCACAAACTTTTACCTTTTAATAAATTAAAGATTAATAAAATTGTTAAAAAATGTAGCGATGGAAAACTCGATAGTGTCACATTTGTATCTAATTCAAAAATATTGTAATTTCTTGTTGTAGTATTGGGCGCAAGCGCTTCTGCTAGGCATGAGGTCCTGGGTTTGATTCCCAGGTCTGGCAAATGGTTTTCCATGATTAATCATGCAGTATCAGCTACGGAGTCGGATTTGTGTCCGGTTGATAACAAAAGACAAAATTCAGGCAAAATGTGAGTGTACAATTAGGTACCTCTCTGCCAAACCCTTCTGGAATTACAGGCTTGATGAAATAAATAAATTCTAATAGGTTTTCGTGTTTGTCTGTGTGACGACGTAGTTATTCTAAACTACTCAACAGATTATGATGGTTTTCACCATCTCATAGTGACGTTACCTCATCCACAGCCACTTCCATACAAATACTTCTGAAGTTTTGATCAGTGTCCGTGTCCGGAACCGCGTCCGCAATTAGTTCATACCCGTTTGACAGGTCCTTCGCATGAGACAAAAGCAGAAAGATGATGTTGATGAATATTATAAGATCAGTTTTATCCATATTTTTTCAAAAGAAACTGAAATGATATTCCGCCTTTTATTTGCAGTATCATTCAAGCAAAATAAATATCGAGAGGTACAGAAATAGCTGAAATACAACCACGGATAGATCGTTTCGTCTTTCAACTTTTATTTTAGTCATAAATTATTATTTTCGGTAGACAGCTAATGGAAACTTGACACGCTGAATTCTAGACAAGACAAATTACATAAATCCATTTGATATAGAATTCTGGTAACACAATAAAATACGCTTACTTATTCTGAATCAATCACTACAGAGAGTGTGTTTTGTTTTTATTTATGTAGGTTTTAATAATGCTAGGTTTCAAATAAGACTGGCCTTTTTGTTTTTCTGTTCTTTTTTTTTCTGATGGGAAATCATCAAATGACCCCTCCAGTGTGTGTGTGTGTCAGACTTGTACTGACTAAAACCCATTCATGTTCCTTCTTAGCCCTTTGTATTTCAGGGCTGCAGTATCTCTTTCGAACAGTCCCGCAGTCCCGGCATTCATCGGCCCTTGCCGACCCCTTTCGGTTTGCTGACATCTCTCTGAGGCGCGCGTGGAACACGAACAAGCCGTCGACACGGCCTGTCGTCATAAGACGGACGGACGGCATTACTCACTGTCCACAGGCCCGCAACTTGATTGGCCTTCCACTCCCTCCCCGTCCATCCACGTTTATATTCATTACTCAGACTGTCTCATTGGTCTAGTGATCGGAAGCGTGACAGCTGAGCATGAGGTCCAGGCTGGGCGAAGTGTTTTTGGGTTTTTCCACAAGAAATGTCTCAGTAACAGCCACAGAGTCTAATTTGTGCCCGGTTGATGGCAATGGGCTCGCCCCCTATAACATAGGACTTAAACATAACTGGCGAAATATGGGTGTCGAAACGTACAGCTCTGCCTAACCATTCGGGAATTACAAGCGTGATGATAAGTTCCTCTCTCAGTTTCTGACGGCTTTAAGCCTGTAGAGACACTTCAGGTTCGAAAGTGTCCGAGTGTATTCTATAGAGGTGACTTCACCTGGAGGTGCCTTAAGACGGGAGGGGAGCTGCGATCTCTCCATACAAATTTTGACGGAAACGACGTTTCGTATTCCCTCTTCTTCCTGAATAATGCCTCTAGAGCTATCTTTTTTTTTCATAAAATCAAGGACTAGTGTAGACACGTAGGGACGTGTCAGTCGATTCTTTTTTTTTTTCAGCAACTAATAAGTAAAGAAAACATTACCCCCCAAAATTTATAAGAAATGTCCCATATTTACGGCCGTGATTACAGAACTACCAAACAAATTCTAAAAGTTTATAACACAAGAAATTGATAGAAACCTAGACATAATTTTTCTTAAAATTGTAATGCCAAAAATAATTGAATCGACTCAGTTTTCTAGGAGAAAAAGTGGAATACAAAACGCCGATTTCGTCAAAATTTGTATGCAGAAATCGCAGCAGCACTCCCCTCTTAAATCAAGTAAGTACAAAACCCTGGCGCAGCAGAAATGGCCAGCCCCATCTAACTTTTGTACTGGTTAAGCGTTTTATCACTCCAGCCTATTAGCCATTAGGCTAACTAAAGTATCGTTTATGAAGAGGCTGAACACAAAAGAAACCCAGAAGGCTAACGTTAATCTCGGGACACCTCTAGCTATTTTAACGCCATTAACCGCAAATAACAATAAAGATTTGGGTTTTAAAGATCACTAAAGTTTAAACGAATTTCCCCGGAGACTATAAATTGTGATTTATGCTCCGTTATATGGTTTATTTACAGATTACGGAGGTACGGGAACATTTCTGGACATGTTTGAAAATAGAAAAATAGACGTTACGTTTATGTTGTTTAGTAGAAAACGTTGTTTGTTCGTAAAATTGGGATCAATAGAATCTGAACTGTAATGGTGGCTGTATACTCTCGCGAATTCACTTCGAGGCAGTGCGACCATTTATAAAGGGTGTAACAAGACCCTTAACGAAGCCGAAAGGTACTTGGTCTCTCCATCTTTGCGATATTTTTTTTGTTCTAGACATGGGAATCGTCTAGTTGGGGGCCAAAGTTTTTTTTTTGAAATATATATTTTGAACGTCAGATTTTTACTGTAAACACCTCTACGACCCCCGTACTATTCAATCCATCCATCAGCACTATGTTTTGAGTACATAACATTTAGTCCATAAAACGTGATTTTTCACCCCAAAAAAAAGTTGTTGCCCAGCAATAATTTTTGCTTAAAGTCACTTAGCATGATGTACATAATGCTTCGTTAAGGGTCTTGTTACAACCTGTATGTAGTAGCGCTCGTTTAGCTTCGGCGTTCTTGGCTTACTCTCCATCCCGTGTCGGTTTGCGACATTTTCGAGACGTCTCGGGAGAGACAAAGAGATTGTACAGTCACCATAATAGATGTAGTAAAAATAGACAGTTGAAAACTTTAGTTGGAAACTGAAAAAGGTGAGTTTAGGATTAGAATGCTTCGTAGACGACCAATCTCTTTTATTTGTTCTTCTTAGTAAGATCTACATGAACTTTGATCTACAGCGATTTCTTTTCTTAGAACCTAGACAGACAATTTTATTCTTATCTTTGCACGTACCCACAGTCCTTTTAACCCAGACAAAATGACGTAAGCATGAAATAGGCAGACTACCCGCCTAAAACATTTCAAGATGTATGACAGTGACGAGCACTAAAATGTACACATTAAGCAACTTATTAAAGTGTTTTTTTCCTACTGTATAGATTATAGTGTTGTTAAACTATTATGAAGCAAGCCATACTTAAGAGAGGTAATCGTTATTTCACGAGAAAATCGCTTTTGATATTTGCTAAGTGTCAACATATTAGGGCTCGTAACTGTACCGTCAACTCGTACTTTCCCGGAAGATGTACTTATTTCAAAAGGGATAAAAGCGATCTAAGGGTTGGACGATAAACCATCGAGCGGTTCTCACTGGGGATCGGAAGGTCGTGGGTTCAGATCCGGCTGCGTCAATTTATTATGGTGTACCCACTTTCAGCGAAGGGAGGATTAAGAGGAACATTAATAGCTGCTTAACTTCTGACGCCTTTTGTGATATTCTTGTCAATAAAGGTAAGGAGTAAAAACGAAAGAGTGATAGTTTGTAAACAACGCGACTGTTTTCTCCACTGCGCAGAGGTAAGTAGGGATATTGAGGTCCACCATTTCACCAGCTATTTCAGGATTCTTGGTGGACTCATATACTACCCGACCTGGATATGCCACCTGAACAGCTCTGTCGTTGGCTTCATATAAATGGAAGGTGTAGGTAGCTGTGCAGGATGGGCAAGAAAGGAGGTGGGGCATATCTTGCAGAGGGTCTCCACACTGACATTGTATTTGGAAAGGGTCGTTGATACCCCATTTGGTCAGATTCTACAGCGGCCAACCTAGGCCCACATATTTCAGGATGTACGATACAGATGGTGATCGTCTACCTACCACATCGGAGTTTGCAAGCGTGATGTAGTGGTAAGTGCTTATAGTTTTTAAAGAGACAGACCCGTCTTGAGGGTTTGTTCGTGAAAGCCTCAAAACACTGCACAGTCTATGCGCTCGCACATAAAGCAACGTGTGCATAAAAACAGCAAATCCCGACAACTGGAGACTTGAAAACCGGTATGCAAGCACTCAAAGGCAAGTCCAAAGTTAAGGCTATGAAACCCCCTTTATGTCGTAACAGTTGCCGGTATTCGTGGCCCAAAATATATAACTACAGATGAGACTTCGCCTACCTACAAACTTACGTCGAATTAGGTCGTATGTTTGTTCCGGCTTTGTATTAGTCGTAAAATGCTAAGCGGATTGGGACCCGGCTTCTGCTCTTTGAGCTTTAATGGTTAATGCTAGATTTTAGAGCCAGTATGTTAACTGAAGTCTGAGATAAAAGCGTTAAATCGTTAAGTAAAGGGTGGCCTAAAGATTTATAGACACCTTATCAATAAACGTTTTATACCTAGCCTAGTGGTGTGACCGTCGGACTACCAAGTCATACGTCTCAAAGTCGAACCTAAGACGCACCTCTGATTTTTCGGATTCATGTGCGTATTGTATAACTATCACTTGTTTCGGTAAAGAAAAACATCGTGAGGAAACCGCCATGACTGAGAGATATTTCTCGACGGCATTTAAAGCCTAGTCAAAGGCCCATGGGCAGCATAGAAACTCTGACACCAGTTTAGGAACTAACCACACGAGAAGAAGAAGAAAGAACGTTTTATTTTCCGATTAATGAGAAAGAAAACTTATCTTAAACAAAAAAAGATCGGTTCTGTAAACTCGTATGGACGGAGACGCTATGATTATGTTTGTTTTAAACAAAATCAGTCAGAATACTTCGGAAGAAATCCAAGGATATCTTCACTTCAGAACTTTGCTGAAATAGTCGTACAATGGGCTAGCGTGGCAATCAATGATTTTTCCCCTTTCTACAAAAAGTTCACTCTGCCTAGCTATGAAATAAGATCTTCTTCTTCTTCAACTTCTTCAACCTTTGGCACCCAATGCTGTGTGTAGGTCTCTTCCATATCTCTCCACTTAGAACGGTTTTGTTTAATGGCTATCCAGTTTCTTCCAGCCACTTTAATGAGATCGTCAGTCCAGCTGGTCGGTTGTTTTCCCACATTCCTCCATTCCTTCCGAAATAAGATCATGTTTATATTAATTGTATAGATGACACATGAAATGCTGAAAGGATAAACACATGAAATATCCCGCTGTTAAAAGATTCACACTATGAACATATTTTCAACACTATACATTAAACCGCGAGATTTAAATAAATTAACATCAAAAGTATTAAAATAAATACTACCAATGAAACCTAAACAAAAATTTATATTTCAAATATTTACTTGATCTCTGGCTGGTACACGGTCATCAGTAAGGTATTATTGTTTATGAATCTTTTGTCTGACCACAAAAGTATCAAGGTCAATGACGACTGCAAACATTTGTATATTGGGTGTAAATAGATAACTTGCACTTCTCCACATCATTGAACCATACCTGGGAACCTTTTAATTACGGAGGTAATGGAAGTCAAACTCATTCACAAACTAAGCTATTTCACAAGATCTTTTTTAAATAATAATTTTTAAAGTTACACCTTAACTGTAAATATCTTCATGGCCCGTTGACTACTCATTTCATCCATCAGCGCGTTTTGAGTGCGTTACATTGAGTCCTACCATAAAACGTGATTTTTCACCCCAAAAAAGAAAGTCTTTTCCCAGGAATATTTTTTGCGTAGGGTTACTTAGTTTGATGTACAGAATGCTTGGTTGACGGCTTCGGGAAGGGTCTGTTTACACCTTGTTTGTATTAGGGTGTTATGCTCACAAAAGTTGCACAATTAGAATTGTGCAACTCTTGGGCTATGTGCCAACCAGCCTAGCGATTTGACAGTCAGAGAAAAGGAGTAGACTTCCTAATAGGGTCCCATTTAAATCAATAATCTTTATTACACAAGAAAGTGGTTTCAAAATTGTGTGAAGTCCCTGACTCCTGTGCCAGGTGATAGACCTGAGTTATAGAGCTAGAGCCCGGAGCCAGTGTCCACTCCCAAGAGGAGCAATCACAGAATCGTATGCGCTTAAAGAAGCCAGTTTTGAGTTTGACAGTGTTTGCGTGTATGTGTGTGAGTGTTCACTATTTGGGTATGGAATGTTAAAATATGAAATGTGTATATCTGGCTGTCTACATCATGTTGATTTCACTTAGGCCTGTTTCCGGTACTGACTAGTCAAACATATTACACGGTTGGCGCAGTGGCTGAGTGATTCGCTTCTTCGCTGCATGTCGCGAGTTCGAGTCCCGCCTATATAGTGAGTATTTCGTAGCATAACAACTTCCTACATGCTTGCGACACGTGGCAGTCTCTAATGGATGCCATTATTATTGTATCGAGATAAAACTTCCCTCCGCAAAGTTTTAGGAAGGGAGTACAGTGTGTGTTAGGCCGTTGGCAGAAGATAATGGTATTTACGGGTGTCTCATTTGTAAGTGGAAGTCGGAACGCGGCTTCAATAACTACTTAGTGTTAAATCAGTGGTTCTTATCCGGTGATCCGCGGACCACGCGGTGGTCTCTGGAAACGTCCCAAATGGCCCGCGGAGCCATCCTTATGGATAAGATTAGTGACAAGACAGCGAGCCAACACAATGCGAACCACGTGGGGCGCGAGCAATTTGCAATCTCAAAAATCTCATTAAAATCTGTAATTGTATAATGTGAATTTATCGTAAAAAAATTAAAACGTGGGCTTGGAATAGTTTTATGCGTGTTTTATTTCTTTATACTTACAACAACCCTTTATTTATTTTCATTTAGGTACTATATGTTACTTCTAAACCAATAAACCAAGTGGGTGGTCCATGGCCAGACAGAAATTTTGTCAAAACAGGCTGTCAGGCTAAAAGGTTAAGAACCACTGCGTTATATATTTCATCAATACACGCAGTAAACACGAAATTGTAATAACTAAATTCAGATTAACTAAAACTAGCAAGTCTTTTCTTATAAACAGTATACGCTTTTATAACAAGTTGCCAAAGTCAGTTATAGAACTGACCGATGGAAAGTTCAAAAATTACATCAAACGTGTCCTTATTAAAAAAGCATATTACAAAATCAAGGAATACGTCGAAGACAAAGAAGTTTGGCTTTAGTTCCTTCTGCGCATGCGGCTTCCCTGGAAACTCATAAACGGCACAAATATGTGGATGTCTCTAATTATTTTCAATCTCATTTTTTCTCATCTTTCTAACCAGATTCTTTACGATAGTTTTCAAATCATTTATACATCTTTTGCTCTTGTGTAGTAAGCAACGACCTATTGTCGGGCCTATGCTGTCTCCCCATACTGACGTACTAATGCTGTAACATGGTAATATTGTAACAACAAATGATTTGAATAGAGTAACCATGGAGTTTCTTGCCGGTTCTTCTCCATAGGGAGCGACCAACCCGAACCGTGCACCTTTTTGTCGACGTTTTATAAGTGCACATCATTCTAAGCCTATGTGAAATAAAAATATTTTGATTCTGATTGATTGATTGATCACCATTCCTCTTAAAATGCTGAACGAGAACATTGTGAGGAATCAGTCATGTCCTATAACAAAAATATTGAAGACATGACGTGGCATCCACCATCTGCACTGAGCCCGCGTAGTTGATAATCGCCCAGCCCCTCTAATAGAGACGAGACGTGTGTCCCAGCAGTGGGAACGTTATAGGCTGATTATGATTATACTATTACATAACTGGCAAAATGTGGATTGTAAGGTACACCTCTGCATAACTCTTGTGGAATTAAAGCGTTGTTATGTGTTATGTTATGCTTTTCCAGCTCATTGTAGTCGTGGACAAAATAATCAAAGTAGAAGCTTAGAGATTGCTAAAAAATACATTAGAAGTATTTTAAATACCTAATACATTTAGTAGCTTTCTTATCCTGATTCTGAATACGACTGTGTCCTATTTCTGTATCCAGCTGAGAACGCAATGTTCCGGCTTACAGAGTGTTGTCGCCAGCGCAATTACACGCAGCTGAGACCTTCACTAGATAACAGGCTCCATGCTACATGCTTCAAAGGAATTTATGTAAGTTCTACAGTTTGAAATAGTAGGAGTTACAGCTTTAAAATGAGCAATCAAAATTTCTTGCAGAAGAGGTATCAAGCATTCCTCTTTCAATCTCAAATGTTCATTCTATTGAATAGGTAATAGAAAAGATCGGGATAATGACGGAGCTCGTGGTTAAATAATAAGATCCGACTTTCGATTTTTGAAATCATCTGTCACTGTATTTATTATAGTTTTATTTACTTTTATAATTTTGTTGTACTTCATGTAAATGTAACCATATTTTTGTTTTATTTCGTTCTGTGCGGGCTAATAAATACATTTTCTTTCTTTCTTTTCTTTTATTTAAAATTGATGTACCTGAAATTGTATTTCAAGTTATAGCAGAGATGGTAGGCAGATCACTACAAATAAAACCAAAAGAATACGACAAATTGTACGACAGTACGGAAAGTGTTTAATAAAACAGAAGACAATTGGCAAAGGAAGTGAGCGCAGGATATAAAATAAATGGGGCGTCGAGTGAGCCACTTGTCGTGTACATCCTCAGGGAATTTACACACGGGACGACAGAGTTTGTGTGAAAACTCGCCGAGTTTTCGCTTCCATCAAGTGCAATTCGTGTAACATCGTAATCGATGAATTGTTATCGTACATTCAAAATAAAGTGTCGGTTATTGACGAAGTGACGTTGGTGCAAATCTGTAAGTCGGCATTCACCAGTGCCGAGATTAAGCTGTCGAAATCTCTTCTGTTCGATGCGATTCGAAGTGACTTGCGTAAAATTATTCGCAAGAACAAAGGCAAGGAAGAACGTGACCTAGCAGACATCATGAAACTGTTCAAAACACATCCAGATGAACTTCCAGTGTTTGTGGCACGGCAACTGGAAAGGTTACCACCCGTGACCTTTGACCACCTAGACTGCACAAAGCTACTTAAAGATCTCATGCGAATGCAAACCTCAATTGAAGAAATCAAGTCGACGTATGCTACGCTGAATCATCTGAATGATTTAAAGGATGAAGTTTTACACCTTAAGAACGATTCGCTACCCCCTGCATCTGTGTCTAAAGTGAATACCAAGCGTGGTGCATGGTTATTAGATAGTGGTCCTGTGGGATTATCCTATTTACATGATGCACAAAATAATACGGATTACGCCTCTAGAGAAAATTTACCACAATATCGAGAAATTGAGCGGGTGGAAGGTAAACAAACTGAGCGTGAGTCATGTACAGCGATGTCGAGCGAAAACGAAACCGGTGTGACAAGTTACGTATCGGTGGCGCGTACAGCGGCGCGGGCGGTGACGTCATCGCGCTCGAGCCCCGCACCTGCGCAAGTAGCAGCACCTGTGAGTCAGCTGTGTCCCACTGATAAAGAAAACGATAATAATGGTAATCGTTTAATGAAGCAACCGGGTATGGATATGATGTGTGGGAACGAAACTGATTTGATTGTAAATCCTGATCCTGATAATGAAGGATGGAGGAGTGTGACATATCGTAAAAAACAATCCAAATATCGTTATCTGGGTAAATCTGGCATAGCGAGTGATATGAATTGTAATTTTAAAGCAGCTGACAAGAAAGTTCCTGTCTTTATAACGAATATACATAGTGAAACCACTGAGAATGACATAATTGTATATATACGCGGTAAGACTCAGGAAACGGTATCCCTAGAGAAAGTAACTATGGAAAAGGAAAAAGGATACAAGGCATTCAAATTCTTCATTTCTGAATCGAAATTACCTATTTACCTAGACGAAAATATATGGCCTAAAGGTATTATATTCAGACGTTTTATGTTTTTCAAACGCCGTCATACGAGCAGATTATCGTCTGCGCCCGGCCATAGTGAAATGAATAATGGATAATAATTCTACCTATCGGTTCGCCAGCTTTAACTGTAAAAATGTGAAACGCTCCATTGATAGCATAAGGGAGTTATGTGACACCTGTGATCTGATTGCCTTGCAAGAGACATGGTTGCTACCAGATGATATACCATATTTAAACACGATCAACAGTGGCTTCGGGTGCACGGGAACGTCTGCGATCGACACGTCCGCTGGCATACTGCGCGGCAGACCGTATGGCGGTGTCGCTCTGTTGTGGAGAAACAGTGTCTTCCAGCAAGTAACAGTGTTGCAATGTGACAGTGCGCGTATATGTGCTATTAAAATAACTAGTGTTCGACCAGCGATTGTGGTAATTAGTATATACATGCCCACGAATTCAGTGGAAAACTTGCCTGAGTTTACTGACTGTCTAAGTATAGTGTCTGCAATTATAGATGAGTACGGTGTTGAGTCTGTGTTTGTATAAGGCGACTTCAATGCTGATATACACGAATTATTTTTTAATGAACTTGGACATTTCTGTGGTGAGCAGTGCTGGTCGTGTGTTGATGTTGATTTTCTGGGTACTGATTCAGGGGCTTACACATTTATTAGTGAGGCGCACGGGTCATGTAGCTGGCTAGATCACTGTATTGTGACTCGGGGGGCAAAGCGAGCTGTTGTGAATGTTTTTATTGTTTATGACACTAGTTGGTCCGACCATTTCCCCCTAGTTCTTGAATGCGACTTAAATTTATTGACACCAAACTTACCCAATACTACAAGTACTTATAATAACTTTGTGTGGGGTGTTAGAAATGATAAACAGATTGTTACATATACCGATGAGTGTCATAAGCGTCTGAAGTTAATTGATTTTCCTGTTGAGTGTATGAATTGTGCTGATAAATATTGTAATGAGTTTGTTCATACTCGTGCCCTGGACAGTTTGTACTCTGACATTGTGTCTGCCCTTCGTGGTGCGTCTTTGGTGGGTCGAGGTGACACCGGGGCCGGTGGGAGTGGTCCGCGTGTAGTGGGATGGAACGAGCTTGTCAGAGAGGCTCACAGAAGGGCTCGGTTGAAGTTTTCTGAGTGGGTAGCTTGTGGTAGGCCCAGGTCTGGCATCATGTACACAGAAATGTGTGAGACCAGAAGGGTGTTTAAATCACGATTGAAGGCATGTCAAGATCGTGAAGTACAGGTGAGGATGGACACTCTTGCGGAGAAGCATGCCAGTGGTGACTTCCGTGGGTTTTGGAAACACACAAGCAAAGCAAACGGTAGGCCGAGTCTTCCTGTGAGCGTCGATGGAGTTAGTGACCATAAGGGCATTGCGAATGTTTTTAGGGAGCATTTTTCTGTACAGTCCCCCCTGGGGTCGGCAAGTGGAGTGTTCAATGCTGGGTTGCCTAATGAGGTTGTTGGGACTCGATACTTGGCCAAAGATGTGGACTCAATTATCAAGAATATGACGAGAGGCAAATCCCCTGGGCATGACGGTCTCAGCATTGAACACCTGCAACATGCTGGACCTCATATCAATAGAGTCCTTGCGATGTTTTTCTCACTGTGCGTGAGCCACTCTTACCTGCCTTCGGATCTTATGAGGTCTGTGGTGGTGCCTGTTGTGAAAAATAAAACCGGTGACCTTGCTGATAAAGCGAACTATAGGCCTATTTCGCTGGCCACCATCATAGCCAAAGTGTTTGACGGTTTGCTTAATACACAGCTGGGTAAGTACGTAAACCTGCATGATAACCAATTTGGTTTCAGACCACACCTGTCTACAGAGAGTGCCATACTGTGTCTTAAGCACACCGTCAGATACTATACGGACCGTAGGACCCCCGTATACGCGTGTTTCCTCGACTTATCCAAAGCTTTCGACCTGGTCGCGTATGATATCCTGTGGGATAAGCTCGCGAGCATTAATATGCCGCGTGAACTTGTGGCTATCTTCAGGTATTGGTATACGCATCAGATCAACAGTGTCAGATGGGCGGAGCCAGTGTCGGAGCCGTATCGGTTGGAGTGTGGGGTGAGGCAGGGCGGCCTGACCTCGCCAACCCTTTTTAACCTCTACATGGATGCACTCATCGTCGCGCTCAGCAGTGAGCATGTCGGTTGTCATGTTGACGGTGTATGCGTCAACAATTTAAGCTATGCTGACGACATGGTCCTGTTGAGCGCATCGGTCTGTGGTCTGAGGAGGTTACTACGAATATGTGAGGATTACGCAGGTGAGCATGGTCTAAAATATAATGTCTCGAAAAGCCAATGCATGGTCTTTGCGGCAGGTGGTGCTAAGTGCCCTGAAACGGTACCTCCGCTCTATCTGAATGGTTTACCTCTGGACAGAGTGGATCAATTTAAGTACCTTGGGCATCTGGTCACGTCTGATCTCCGGGACCATGCAGACATCGAACGGGAGCGGAGGGCGTTGTCGAGAAGAGCAAACATGCTCGCCCGCAGGTTTGCACGTTGCTCTAATCAAGTTAAAATCACCCTATTTAAGGCCTACTGCACCTCTTTATACACGTGCAGCCTGTGGGCTCGCTACACACAAGCTAGCTACGGCGCCCTCCGCGTCCAGTATAACAATGCGTTCAGGGCAGTGTTGGGGCTGCCTCGATTCTGCAGTGCATCGGGCATGTTTGCGGAAGCGCGCACCGACTGTTTCCACGCCACCATGCGCAAGCGGTGCGCGTCCTTGGTGCGCAGGGTGCGAGCCAGCTCCAACGCTGTCCTGGCGATGATTGCGGGGAGACTTGATTGTCCCTATATGAGGCACTGCTGTAACCGGCATGTTCTAAACACACAATATTTCAGTTGAGTTGACAATTTCCTTCTTGTAAATTAAAAATTTTTAAGTAATCTTTTATTAATATTATGATAAATTATTTTGACATTTATTTATTTATTATGAAACAATTGTGTTTAACCTGTTATTTAATCCCGTATAATTCAATAATTTTAATGTAATTCTGACTTTTCAATTATTTATGTGTTGTGTTTGTGTCTATTTTTTGTTTTATATGGGTCTCGGACCTGAATTAAATGATTTTATTTTATTTTATTTATTTTTTATTTATTGGTACTTGACGGAAGTATCAGTTTCTGGTTGACTAAATGGCTGAACGAAGTATCGTGAATTGAGATTTGTAAATGAGGGAATATTTGGTAATTCTGATAATTTTAGAATAAATTGAGAGATGGCGAGTAATAGAGAAGTATGGAAGAAGAAGACATGCTGCGCTGACACCAAATGAATTGGGATACGGGCAGGAGAATGATGATGATGACTCTACATAGTACAAAACAAAGTCGCTTCCCGCTGTCTGTCTGTCCCTATGTATTCTTAAATCTTTATAACTACGCAACGGATTTTGATGCAGTTTTTTTTTTTAATAGATATAGTGATTGAAGAGGAAGGTTTATATGTATGACATTGCACTCGTGCGAAGCCGGGGTGGGTCGCTAGTTTTAGAATAAAAAGGTATTCAAACAAGTAGCTTATTGTAATGCCATCGCATAGGCAATCGCTCCATGCAATATACTGATATACAGTTACGTCTATTTAGACTGGAAGCCGTCCAAAACATTTGTGAGAAAAAGCTATCCTTTGTACAAAAATGGTGCGTAGCCCATGCTAAAAAACGATTTTTAGGGTTACGTACCCAAGGGGTAAAAACGCGACCCTATCACTAAGACTTCACTGTCCGTCTGTCTGTCACCAGGCTGTATCTCATGAACCGTGATAGCTAGACAGTTGACATTTTCACAGATGATGTATTTCTGTTGCCGCTATACCAACAAATATAAAAACAGAATAAAATAAATATTTAAGGGGGCTTATACAACAAACGTTTTTTTTAAGGTTGGGACGGAACCCTTCCGTACCATTATTTAAAGTGCGAGTCCAACTACCACTTGGCTGGTTTTTTGTAAACAATAATGGTGGCCGTACACTCTTGCAGAGACACATCGAAGCAGGGGCCTTAGTCTGCTATTGCAATAGTGTCAGAATGGTCTATCATTGATTTAATAAGGCCCCGCGCAGACGAATTACCCTTTGTACGCACGTCAAACGAGTTTCGAACGCGCTTCAATACACCGTGGGCAAGGGGCCTTATTAAATCAATGATAGACCATTCTGACGCTATTGCAATAGCAGACTAAGGCCCCAGGGTGAATGCAAGTGTGTATGTGGTAGGGCTCGTGTATTAGCCTCGGTGTCCCTCGCTTGGCTGAACACTCCTTCACTTATCTGCCTCGGAGTGTCAACTTATAAAATAAGTCTGACAATGCTAGCAAGACTATCGTCGTCAGTCGCCGACAGTCCACAATAGCACCAGTAGTGATTTCGTACCTATTTCGATGCTTGTAAGCTGGATTTAGTTTCAACTTGTAACTGCAAACGTTTCTATGCTGCACAATGCAATTTCGAGAGACACATTCGCGGAGTAATCCCTGAATGTATGGGCTTTAGTTACATTTTCAGGAACACAACTTTGTCTCGGGGTGACAGACGTACAACAATATAATGTAGGATAGAATCTACTCGTTTCACACATACTATATTTACTTAGTTATAGTACTTGATTTATAATTATCTCTGGGTGATATTAATAATGCTTGTAGAAAAAGATTAAACAAAAATGGATAATTGTATTCTTAATTAAAAAATCGCCGGCATTAACGTTACGTTGTGCTTTGCTTTTGAGGAGTGACACGTTATTATTACGCGAGAATTAGCGTGTAAAATAACTAAAAGATTCAGGGATCCAATAGAATAGAATATGTTGTTTTACTTGCAAATAATGTTGGTATTATAAAAAAATACAAAACCATGAACAAATTCACTACACAAAGCTACGAAAAAACATTGAATGTTTTTAAGATATTTGTATTGATTGATTCGGTCTGCCTCATCGTGCATCGGTCGAGTGCTCGGAAGCGCGACAACTGAGCATACGGTCCTGGTTTCGATTCGTGAAGTGTTACTAGGTTTTTCCATCAGGATTTTCTCAGTAGAACCCACGGAGTTTGGGTTTGGTCAGTTGATGGCAATATGCTCGCCACCTGTTACATGGGACTTATACATTACTGGCGAAATGTGGGTGTAGGTACTATTAAGTACACCTCTGCCTTACCCTTGGTGGGTTACAGGCCGTGATGTTATTTTATATATCCACAAAATAGTCGTGGTGCCCGTCTAACACCAACGTAGACTTTTTTTTGCTATAGCAATACTCAAAAGATATCTATAAAATAAAATAATAATTTATGAAGATTAAAGCGACAGAATTTACTGAACCTTATAAAGGAATTTTCTTCTAAGAGGTGAACGCTTGTTGCTTTGTAACGCACGAGGTTGGGAAACTACCACGTTTAATGCTCACGTTTTCCAAAGACAATTTGCTATGAAAATCTTTTGATATTATGATAGAGAAAGATTACAATTAAATACAAGCCTTATCAGTCATAGCCATCATCATCTGTCTAGAATTTTTGCAACTATATTAGGGTTGCCTTCCAGTCTAACCGGATGCAGCTGAATACCAGTATTTTAAATGGAGCGACTACCTGTATCTGACCTCCACAACCTAGTTAGAACTGGTTAATACGATAACTCTTGGTAAGACTGGTTGTCAGACTTTTGGGCCACTGACTACCTGTAATGACTGTTAAAGATCTACAAATGACAGCCGGGTCCAACGGCTTAACGTGCTTCCCGAGGCACGGAGGAAACTCAGTATGTAATGGGCGGTCACCCATCCATAGACCAACTTAGGCAAGCACGGCTTAACCTAAAGATCGACCAGAGCGGTGTTTATATCCGTGTGTATAGCCGTGATTTTTGGATATGTTTCTTTAGATGACTCATTACAACTAGGAAAAATGATGAAAAAAAACCAACTTTTCTGGAAAAGCCAGAAAAAGGTGGCCTTTTAAAAGGCCCGTCGTAGTATGGGGGTCGTATACATGTATGGCGGTCTAGTAATGAAACAAAGTATTATAGAATCAGTATTTAATCAATTTAGATTGTAAAAAACACAAAATTACGGTTATAATAAAACAATAGAAATACACACACATGCAAATGCCATCGTTACTGAGTTTGACTGTGATATGTCATAAAACAGTAATTCTTAGGGTGTAAACACATTTTACACTTTTGTAAAAATGCTTTTTAGTTGTCTTTGTAATCTTAGTTCAGGCGCATTATATTGAACCAAGTAATCCACCTCATCATATCGAGATGATTCTCGATGAGCCCTAGGTATAGGATAGGGTCCTCTCTTATCGCTCTTTTTGTGTTTCGAGCAAACCCTTTTGTCAATGATCTGCGAAAAGTAAGATGATCATATTCTCCGCCGTCAAAACCTCTTGACTTTATGCTAAGGCTCCACAGTCTCAGTATGTGAGCCAACAGTAATCACACTATTGCCATTCCATTTGCAAACGAGAACGTGCTCAGGTAAACTAGATTTGTACTCAAATAAACCTCTATTCCTCTTTTTGAAGTCTTTGTTGATTGTAAGAGGACACTTAGACGGTCAATTTCCCCGAATCGCGCCAGTCGCTCTCAGGACCTTGTTACCGAGCTCATGAAACAAGGGAATAGAAGAAAAATAGTTGTCAAAGAACAAACGATATGGCAATGTTGGATAAGGAGCTTATAGAAAATCTGCAAATTGCAAAAGCTTCCCCCTAGACCAACTGTTTGTAAGCTTCAGCAATAGTGGATCATTTTCCCTGGTATAGATCAAACCATAACAAGTAGTCTAATCTTGTTGTACCAGCCTATATTTTATACCCCCACCCAACAATTAATACCACGAATAAACTGCTTGCAACTGTGACCACCATAGCATCCTCTATCTTCGTCTCAAGTCATCATCAGTAATATCCGCGTTGGCATTCTCAGATGGAAAATGATTATTTGGCTCGGCAACAAAGTGTATTCGCCAGCTCGCTCTAACTCATCAACAAATTCGACGAGATTGAGCGCTTTTACTAATCGCGTGCTATAATAGAAATTATCATATAATAAACCCCTATATTACGACGGGACTTTTAAAAGGCCATCGATTTGAAATGTAAAAAAAACATTTACTTGGCGTTTCGAACCAAACAAATGATATTATATTTTGATGAAATAACCAACATATAAATATCAAAGCGAATTTCTATCAGATTCTGCATAAAAATAACATAAAAGCTTACCTTTGTGCAACCATTGTAAAAAAAATCGCTAAGATCTTCAAAAACACTCAATATAAATGAAAATGTGTGTCCAATTGTACAAGAAACTGCATCAAATAAAATGTTGATAAGTGCTAAGTAAGTTGCCAATATGAATATGTTTGTCAATTGATTGAAAATTTATGAAAAATGCGGGTAGATTTAGTTATTTTTTTGGGCCTTTTAAAAGTCCCGTCGCAGTATCTGGGTTAACCAAGATAATCCGAGATATGTACCATGTCTAGGATAAACTGAAGTTCTTGCGGGTGGGGGTTTATGAGCAGACAAATCGATCTTCACTTTTCCTTGTGCGTTTTGAAGTCAAAACAAATAAATGGTAAATATCCCGTTTTTAGTGTTAATGCTAGTGTTAGTAACCATGTCAGTTCAAAAACTTATAATACAAGCCTCGTTCAAAAGAATACCTTGTAAAGTCTTATATTTTCGATAATAGTTTTCATCGGTCAAATACAGATTTCAAATATTGTAATTTTATTAAGTGCTTTTCATTAAGCTTATTGATTTTCAGAACAGTTTTGTTACGTGCTATGAATTGTTTGAGTCTATCCTTTTACGCAAAATGAAATTGAATATGTATTACCATTTCGTTTACTGATTGCAATTTATTGGCAAACACAATTTGATAAACAAAAATATTGAAATAATTCACTAATCTAAAAGCTTTTTCAAAATGAAACCATTGTGTAAATTAGTACTAGTGTACAATACAGCCCACAAGTGGATACAATTCATTTCCATTAATGATATATATTTATTATTTTTAAATCTCAGGACTGAATTTTGGTCTCGAAAGGATTTGATATGTATTTCCATAAATGTATGAAGATCCGGAACCACTCCGTGGGTATACAAGCTTGTGATTCTTTTAAATATCAAAACCGCCGCCTTTTCCCCGCTTAGTGCGTTCGTATGTTGATACAAGACAAGTAACGAAGCGGAAAATCGTCTCGAGCCAGCGATCCGGTCATTACTACGTCACGGCCGGTAGACTGTTTGAAAACTGTGTGTATTTTAAAAATTATAATCTACTTACTAAGGTAAAGTTTACCAATTTACATGATACAGTCAGATGATTGCAAGACGTTACAATCTAGGTATCAGCCTCTAGGTGTCAGAACTGTCCCGTTGGTTTAGTGGTTGCAAGTGTGACTACTGCGCGTGGGGTCCTGGGTTCAATTCCTGGTTCGGGAAAAAATTTATTGGGTTTTTCATTAGGAATTTCACAGCTCTGTGTTTGGAGGTTGATCTGACACCCCCGTGCCACGAAAGGACGTAAGGCTGTTGGTCCTGCGCCTGGATCTCTCCAGTCGTCTTGGATTGCCGTTCCATCGGACTATGAGAGGTAAGGAGCAGAGAGTAACAGGAGAGTGAGAGCCTACGTTAGCGCACCCATTTGTGCAAAGTACACTATAATATCTTCTGCGTACTTTGCCTATTTTTTTTTATGTTCCTTCATTGCCCTTTGTGTTCCGGGGCCACGGTATTTCTTTCGAACAGTCCCGCAGCCCTGCGTACGTCGCGTTACGCTGAAATTAGATCGGGAGTATATTACATTGGATATAATGGAAAGAGCAAGGAACTGAAAACTGATCACTGAATAACTGGACAAAAGCTAGGACTTACTAACCTACTAAATACAAAGATTCTAAAATTAAACCAAATGGCCAGAGGTGAGTCGATCGATCCCTGCGTTTTTTTTTTAGATAGGAGCTACTGTTTTATGAAATATAGGTCACCATCGATCGAGGATACTTGGCTGACAAAACCTGATTGAAGATCGGGTAGATGTCATTATCTGCCTAGCCTGTTTTCAACTATGTGATTATGGATTCCAGTGTAACCAGGTGCAGCTGAATACCAGTACTTAACATAGAGCGACTGCCTATCTGACCTCCATAACCCAGTTAGTTCTGGGAATACGATACCCCTTGATAAGAATGGTAGTCAGACTTTCGGGCCACTGACTACCTGTAGCGACTGCCAAATATCTACAAATGACAGCCGGGACCAAATGCTTAGTATGCTTTCCGAGGCATAGAGGAGGCTCGGATGGTTACCCATCCACAGAACGACCTAGGCAAGCGTAGCTAAATCTTGTAGGTTGACCATATTTAACCAGAAACTCCACAAGAACAGGTCGATGTATCAATAACAAATATGCAGTGATGGCGGCCATCAGAAATTGTTGAGAAGGGTAAGATCACGAGGCATTTAGAACATACCAACTTCTACCATACTTGTAATATTAAATAATTATTTTTTAACACAAAAAAGTAACACTAGAAAGTAACACTTATGACACCACTCATAGATTTACCGTGCAGTTTATTGAACGCGCTTGCTCTTTACTTAGAAATCTGGCCTCGTCTCCAACGAAAATATGCTATAAAGAATCTGAAGTCTATCCAAAAAGCTGATCGCTTTTCCTGTTTCAGAGAGTGAAATGTCGTACTCCTCAAGAGCGACTCAGCTCAAAAAGTAATTTCAAGATTGGCGTATCTACATCTACAAGAGACATGTTAATACCATATTCTATTTCCACCATCTTACTAATCTATATTACTCCTCAATAGCGATTTAGCTCCAAGAGTGTTAGATTTCACCAAGAACGAAATAACCGAAGCCAGAATAATTCGATTTCCAATATAACGTATCTTGATATTAATCAGATCAATTAAACTAAAGTCAACAGACTGCAATTTCGATGAAAGCTTTGTAAACTAAATTGGATTCAGTGTAATTATCACCAAACCTAACTTTGGATATGAGTGCCAGCTGTTGGAAATTAACACCAATGCTTTTAGAGCTGCAAGTATAAGTTTCGTCGTACTATCGCAAGTTATCATTAATTTGTTTATTGATACTAGCGACCCGCCCCTCCGGCTTCAAACGGGTGCAAGGTTCCCATAAAAACTATTCTCTTGAATCACTCTATCTATTACTGAAAACTGCATTAAAATCCGTTTAAAAGGTCTAAGCGTAAAAATAGTGGGAGCCACTTTGTTTTAAACTATGTAAAGAAGAATAGTTAGCCTGATACATGACGCTCTATACAATACGAAACAAAAAAAAAATGTGAATTTGTGCTGTCAGTTTGGAATAATTGGTATCTGCCAAAACAGAATCATTTACTTGAACAATAGTCCACCGCATCATTGACACCTTGTAGAAGTTTTAAACTATGTAGAGATAAAATCTTTTATCATCCCATATTTTTTGAAAGTCCAAAAAACATTCAACCGTTTCCAAGCCAGCACGATATTAACAACCTTTTTACACCAAAATTAAAATCAACAATACTACCGAGACCCGTGCAAATTTCAAACTTTATAAACTTTATTTAAGGGTCAAGGAACCCAATTATAAAAAAAAAATCCTAGTCCGCTCAAAGCTTATACAAAATCTAGGTAGGTTGTCGAAATTATTTTATGATGTAGTTGGTACAAAGGCTATGTTTCATATAGCCTCAGGCTATGTGAAATATCGTGGGCCACAACAATGTCGGCCTAATCCTTGCTTTTGGGGCCTCCAACCCTTACTATGGATACTAGACGTCTTGTTCTCACTTCTTAGTATTTATTTGTAAGAGGTACAAAGATAAGATAAATAAGGTTATTATTACTCAAAATATACTAAAACGAAAAGATTTTAATGCAGAAAGTTATTCATACTCAAGTTGACACATAAGAAAAATAAATGAAGGCGAAGCGACGTAGGATACGTAGAAACATTTACAACTTTTCATTTTAAAGGTGTGCTTGTGGAGGTGTATCATCAAATATATTCCACCTTCATCATATCCTGCTTTCTGTGGCCCAAAACAACATGCAGTCAAAAAGTGCTGCCATGGATAACACCGTGGCAGTGCCCAGAAAGAAGTAGAAAAATCCGCAAACGATAAGTCTTCAACGCTAAGCATTGATAATATAATTAACACAGAACGGGACATTTACCATGTTTATTAATATAACACAGGAAAGAGGATAGACCGATTTTTCTGCTCATAAACACCCACCCAATAACTTCAGTTTATCCGTGATCATGGTGTTTGCCAGCGCCGAAATATCGGAAACTCAAAACAAATATTAAACATGGTAAATTTTCCGTTTTCAGAGTTAATGAAAATGTTAGTTACCATGTCAGTTAAAAAAAAAGTATGGATAAGCCTTAGTGTCAGTAAGCATTTATTTTGTGTGACTATACATTATTATATTACATAAAATAGAAGAAGAATCATCAAGTATTAAACATCTCCGTTGCTGAAGGTACTCGGTACAGGTAAAGTCGAAAACATCACGACTTCTGAACCAATAGTAGACCAAGAGAATAAAAATAAATAAAAGCAAGACAGGTCCATCCCGGCGGTTACAAAGGGACCTCGAGGTAGTAAAGAATAACGGAGCAAGAAATACAGGGTGTTCTGATCGAGCGGAAAAGTACTGAAGACAGATAAAAAGGTTTCCTGCTGATTAGGGAATGGAAAAAAGCAAAAATTATCTGATGCTGTTACTGAAATGGATTTTGTGATGAAATTTGGAATGTAAATTGCTTCGTATATCTTAATTTATAGGTAGAAATGCATTTGTAGGTACCTAATACTACTATTGAATAGATAGAAGAAAATACAATTAGTGGTTTTTTCAGGAACACTGTTAAAAGGTAGAGAAGATTAACGTCAAAAAAAAATAGACATTACATACCTTTAAGCAGTGTGTTTATATTAACGTCTAAAATGTACACAAGCTATTTATAGAATGTAAGTTATCGAAGCCTACATTCAATAAACATCTCAGACAGGAATTTCGAACGAAAAGCCGCACCAAGGCGCCGTGTCGTGGTGCCGGTCCTGGGATTCTCGTGTCCAGCGAATTTTTGCTTCCTTCGCGGGTTTGTCGATCAACCATAATTATTGTGGGAGAGGCCTTTCGCGCGGCGCTAGTGTAGCGCTAGGTCACCGAAATGTCAGATGTCATAAGTGTTCGCGCTTTGCGTGCTTTTTTATCACGAATTTTAACTAATATACACGATTGTGGTCTAGATTGAGCCATTCCTGATTAATTATGACTTGAAGATTTTAAGTAGCAACTTCGGATCTTATTTGTTAGTACTTGGATGTAAAATGACATTTAAATATTTCATGCTTGATCATTTTAGGGAGAATATTGTAAGTAAATGTATCTGAAGTTTACACTATGTTCTTACACGTAATACAATAAACTTTATAGGAAGTTATTGGTACTTTAAAATATAACTCAAGCTCAAAAACGATAGCCCTCATTCTGTGCCTTCTGGCAATTTAAAACCCTTTAAAATATTCCTAGTTTCCTTAGACCAACCTTGGCAGTAGTTACGAGTATCAGAAACTCCAGAAGCAACCAGTGTTACCAAGGGATACCTAAATGTATTACATCGGCAGTTGCTCTATGTAAAATACGAGCATTCAGAAGCTTCCCGTTGGACTGGAAGTGGCCCGAACATACATAGTTGGAAAAAAGCAAGACAGAGGATTAATTATACGTGTGCAAGTATGTGTTAAAACGATCCGTTTTTTTCAGTAATGGTAGATTTAGATTTAGCGATCACCGTTATTTCAAACTGCTCGCTATAATTAAGTCCGCAGATGTTGCTAATGGATTAGTGTTTAATCTTCTCAGTAATACTGCAAGGAGTACGGTTCATTATTAGTTAAGATTATTTAGGTAGAACCATACTTGTTCTTGTTTTGCATCAGCACAAATATGCAAAACATCCTGCTTTGGTAAACATTGCCAATAATAATATAATTAGCACAGTCATATATGCGTTTATTAATACGGACGTGTGATGTGGAGGAATGGGCAAAATGTTGATTATGAACGTAGGTGGCTTGACAAGTAGAGGAAGACCAATTAAACGATGGATGGACTGTGTGAACGACGATATGGCTAGAAAGGAGGTGACTGCTGAGATGACGAGTAATAGAGAAGTATGGAAGAAGAAGACAAGCTGCGCCGACCCCAAATAAATTAGGATAAGGACAGGAGAATGATGAGTCAGCAGTAACGTTCCCACTGCTGGGCCAGGGGCGTCCTTCCTGTTAGAGGGAGCGGGCCTTGTGCGCATACAGGGTCCGCTTGGTGGATGTAACATGTCTTCGAATTTTAGTTCTAGGACAGTCTGGACCATATTTTCCTTCACGGTTTTTGAAGGCAATGGTGATGAAATACTTAAATTACACCAAATAAAGTAACTGTCTGGGTAAGAAACCAACTACGCGTAAGTCGCAGCCACCTTTGCTCCGAATACATCATGTTTTACCGAAAATATAAGAGGTGTTATCGGTCTATTGCAGATTTTTCTTGTTTCTCCGAAATGTTATTTGTATGCTACCTCATGAACTTCCAAGAGGACATTGCCTTATGATTAATGAACTTGCTAGACAGATTAGTGATCGCAATGACGTTATTGGGTCACGTTTTATTAATGTTGTTTTACGTGTGTGTACATTTCTACGCACTCTCATCGAGATATTAGCTATGCTTTTATGTTGTAGTAGTCGACCTCGTAATTGCTTTATCACCTTTTTTTTTTCGGATTGGAAATCATCAAATAGGGGTCCCGCTCTGGGCTGAGCAGGAGGGAGTGTCAGACTTTTACTGACTAAAACCCATCCATGTTCCTTCCTTTGCCCTTTGTGTTCCAGGGCCGCGGTATCTCTTTCGAACAGTCCCGCAACCCTGGCAGGCATCGGTCCTTTCGGACCCCTTCCTGTTTGCTGACTCTCTTTGAGGCGCGCGTGCAACACGAACGCGCCGTCGACACGGCCTGTAGTCATAAGACGGATGGACGGCGAGCTAGCCCATAGCTCACCGTCCACAGGCCCGCGCCTACGGTGGCCGGGGGCCACCACGTGGCCCCCGACGCCTGGTGCGTCTCCCGCGGCGGATGGGACGTGAGGTTCTCTCCCTCTCACGTTCCGCCACCTCCTTCGCTAGCATGACTGCTTCGCAGAAGGAGGTGACGGCGTCCCATTCCGTCTCGCTCTGGACCATGGATTGAACCAAGGCCGGACGCGAGAGATCGCCGCCGCTGCTTTATCACCCTAAGGTTGGACTTGTATGTCATAAAATGGCAAGAGAGCGTAAAGAAAGTATAATTTTATCAGCGAGTAATTTCTGCCGCGATTTGTAGCTTTCCATCTGTGAAATAATTGTTGAAATCGGATGAGTACTTTCAGGGATTACCCCATTACATCCAAGCTTACAAACTTAACTTCTTTATACAATAATTTAAAAAGACCCTGTGCGATCCCTGAGGGTATTATTAGGCATCGATATTAAATTATATTTATTTAATCCTTTTTGGAGAACAAACGAAAAAAAATTAACCGATGAAAATAAAATAAAATAAAATAAATACCACAAACCTAAACTTATAAACTTATATGGCAACACACGGGCGCGAGATGTGGCTTGTAGGGTAGTGGCGTGACGTCATAAAAAAACAACTGACGATCGAACTTAATATGCCGGCCGAAGGTGGAGTTGTCACGTTTTCAAAGTTAGGGACACGGTGGTAATTTGGGACAAAAATCATGGATTTTAAAATTCAATAATATTTTTACTTTCATGAATATTAAATGTTTCATAATTGGCAATATTATTGGTATATCTATATGCCGCTTTCGGATCGGACGGGGTTTTTTTAACATAATGTATATTAATAAAGACAACGATGATGCAAAATTCAAAAACGTATTGAATTGACATAAACTATCGAAAAGCTTATTTACACTTCATCCAACTTAACTGCGTGAGCGGGAAAATAAAGAACTAAAATAAATGTACCAAGTTTGACATTTCGACAAGCAACACCACCTTCAACTGCACACATAAAGTGGTCATACTATAAATCCTGTTGAAAGCCATTCTATAAAGACAATTCACTTAGAAAGTGACGGCCATTTCTCTAGTCTAAGGTTTGTTCTCTATGTCAGATAGGTAGCTTCATAGAGACAACTGATGTCCAATGTGGCAAAGCAATTATGAGGCCGACTTACGTCCCCAAGCGCTGTTCTATTTGTTAAACGCAACTAGCAATATTGTCTTCCATTACAAGTACCTATTATTAACGATGAAAGGGTAATGTATACGATAAAAAAAAAAAAAAAAAAAAAAAAAAAAGGGTTATGTGCATATGATAGAGATGGATTCGAGTTTATAATACAAGGGGCGGATTTTGAACTATTGACCTTTAGCTCGCCAGTCGGAGTTACGGTGTATTAAGAAAGCTACTATTTTGAAATCCCACACAGTCACGTTTGGAAAGGTCATACCAAGTCCCGAAAAGTATACTATTTATAATACTTGTGCGAGTACTATGTACTAAAAAGCTATCGTTCACTGGAAACCTACGTCCTTTCTCGACTTGAATGTGCCCTGGCGGTTGAGAGTATGTTATGCTCACTCAAATGTCGCGATGATGGTGGCGCGCGTGTCGCATCATTTAGTCCCCTTCAAAATGGTTGAGTTGAATGGTGCTGATCCATGCGTCATGTTCGTGAACGGGCGCGGTCAGTTGTGACTGGTCATCTCTTAGTTGCCACGGCTTATTTGTTTTTTTTTTTTTATTGTCTTTTTTGTTTTTACTATGGACACTTTTAACGTGCACATCTTGCTACATCAAACATGTTCTCACATAATGTACCATCTCAATATGAAAGATGTAACCAAGGTTTTGTAAAAATATGCTGATTTAAAAGAGTGTCCATGGAGTTTCTTGCCCGTTCTTCTCCATAGAGATCTACGCTAGGGAATGGGCAACTACAGTACTTTCACAGTTTTTATGCCTTGTGACTGTAGCTACATTTCATTGTTATCTTTGTTTCGACAGTTCAAAAGTGCCTGTAACTGGCCTACTTGAAATAAATGCTTTGATTTTGATTTTGAACTTTTACTTCTTAGTAATACGTGTGTATTTACTAAAGAGTTAAGTTGAGGTAAATTGTATACCTACTACGCCCGTTTTTCTTGAAGGGTTAGGCAGAGGTGTACCTTATAGACACTCACATTTCACCAGTTATGTTTAAGTTCCATGTAATAGGGGCGATCCTATTGCCATCAACCGGGCGCAAATCGAAATTCCGTCGCTGTACAGAGCAATCCTTGTTGGAAAAACTCATTAACACTTTGCCCAACCCGGGAATCGAACCAAGTACGTCATGCTCAGCAGTCGCGCTTGCGAGCACTTAGTCTAGACCAAACTATAACTGCAACATTTAGTAAGAAACAATCTAAAAATTAAATTCCTTATATGTGAGAAATAAGCCGGTAGTCGGCAGGCTGACATCTTTGAACGTTACCTAACGTACTTTGGCTAAGCTATTTTTGTCACTACAGCACAACTGTCAGGTTACAAGAGCGAGCTATACACTAGAACAAGTCTAAGTTTATAAACGTGCTAAATAAAGTTTCAGCCTTACCGGACAGCTATTAAAAAAAAACTTATTGGAAAAACCTAATAAAACTACCCACCCTGTAAATCAAACCTAAGACCCCGTAATCAGCCATCACTCTTGTAACCACGACTCCCACGCCAGAGAACAATCTTCAAATCCAGCCTTTAGAATCCTTATAGACTCTTTAAGAACACTTGGTATGTGATCCACATTCAAAGGCATTCATTTCTTGAAATGTTCAGCACTTCCAACGTTTTCACGTCGATCCTGTAAATCATACAACGTGACGGGGTCGCTACCTGCCATTTTCTGAACATAACTCATGAAAGAATTTTTATGACCACCGCTTAAAGATTTAAATCGATAGATAGCGCGTCATAAAATAATGATCACGTTCCTGTCTCGTTGACAATGGCACTTGAATAGTACTGTCTCGCTCACTCATTCTGAAAATTGTATCTAGGTACAGTTCCATACGGAGTGAGCGGGCTCACTCTTACAAACCTTATGCATAGGCTCATGCTTTTTTCCCAAGGAGCTAGGCATGAACTACAAAATGCGATATTACAAACTTCTTTTAGTTCGTCCATGTTAAGTCGTCTGGTCAAACACGCTCGCCGATTGCAAGTAATACGCACCTGACCTTTCTGAAGAACATTACCTATACGTCATATCTTTAGCTAGGGTGTACATTCCCAGCGTTTACGCTCACACCTACCTTGTACAAATACCTCTTATCAATCGCCTTTCACTCAACGTCGCAACATGACCAAACTATACAAGCACTCTCTTATCATATTTTGCTCAATCTTCTCAGATACATTTACATTTGCACGTGACGTACGGTGAGGGCATATCTAACGGTATAAATCTTTCCCACCGCCATGATGTTTTCAATTCTAGTTTCGTGGTAGTTAAAATCTTAACCTGTACGCGCAAAAACACATTAGCGAGGCTAAAAGCTTTTGCAGATAAAGCGGTGAACTGAAATTGTTGCATCTGCATTGCACTATGAACGTGCAAGTATTTAGAGAGGAATTTGGATTCTGTGTGAATCTGAATGGAGGCAGATAGCTAGGTGACTCAATGGTTACAAATATTATCATAATGCTGAAAGTGGGAGCATTTCTATGTAATATAAAACAAACAAAGTGCTTATTTATTTATTATAAATAAATAAACATGTTAAATATACAACAGCCTCCATCTTTATTTTTGTCTTTCAAGGACTTAAAAAGAAAAATTTTTGAATTCGATATTTTCACCCCTACAGCCAAACACTAACTCAGTTATTCCTGTCTATTAAGTAAATTCAAATATATCCAGTACACTGAAAATACTTTGATCAGAACGCCCCAGGCAATCCTGATTTTGAACTCCTAGTCATGTATATAAAATAACTCAAAAGTCACCCTCCAGTCGTTTACGTTATATCTAGAAAAAAACTACTTAAACTGGATTATAAGATATATCTTTATAAAATCCAGTGTAAGTTGGTCTGCAGGACTTTAGAGCTTAACAATCTTTTTATACTAAAAGATAATTTGGCACGTGACGATAAAAGATCTGTCTGTTCCTGTGCTTTGGAGTGAAATTAATGATGCACTGCTTCTTATTAACTTTTACGAGCACTGTTTTAAGGCAATAGTTTCAGTTTGGATGATAACAAATTAATTTCATATTAATACTTCACAAATAATATACAAACGATAGCTACATCTTTTAGTTAATACTAAAATTATTATACACGCTCGTCGAGGTGGAGAAGTAAATATATTGGCGGTGCGCCGCGCGGAGAGGCGGTGAGCATCGCTCGACCGCGCGATCGTGCAGTAAGGCTGTAACGGATTTCATACAAGCCAATACGACGTGAGATTCGCTTCACCGCCCGACCGCGTCCACTGAGAGAATCGCCTTATCCTGTCCAGCTATCTGTTATCGATTCACGCCTAAACACGAACAGATTTGGGTTGACACATAATGGTAGGTATACCATGATCTGAGTCAAGACGTAGGATACTTTTTTCCCGGTAGTATGTCCCTATGGAATAGTTTCGAGCCTCCACGCGGGTGACGCCGCGGGCAACATCTAACTCTAGTCAATTGATGACTTTATCAATGTTGATTACAGTTTATAATTATAAACTATGCCCAATGTTACTAAAGCTATCAATTTCATTATCAACATCTTCATCAGCTTCCAAACTAAAACAAAAAACCTTAATTCTCCCTTCAAAGTTATCAACAATATTATCAGCGACAGAATCTTTGGGCGTCTGTCGTCCAACTTATTGAAAGGGGGACCGGAGTATTCAAAGTTTGGTCGCTCGTTAGAACCTTAAACACTGAACGGTAATCAATATCTGGTAACACTTGCTCAAACATGTCGTGGTGGACGTTTGAGAGATTTGGGTGCATGTGATAATATCAATAGGTATTGTTTTACTTTGTCAGTATCTCTGTTGTAAGTTGAAAGCATTTTGTCGAGATTTAGCTTTGTTTTGGGGTGATCATTAAATTAATTTTTCACATGCACAAATAAAAGCAAGGCAAATATTACTACCAAGGTAACATGAATAATAGAGACAAATAAACACTATTAATATTACAAATAATAGTTTCCTTGCGTTATTGAACTTGCAACACTGAAAGGCTATTACGACTATACGAATCTTGATTGAATCAAGCTTGCGCGTTAATGAAGCTTACGTATTCGTACTATACTCTTTAGGGCCATATAGGGATAAAGTTTTTGCAACAAAAGTAGTAAAAAAAACTGTAATTTAATAACAAATTCAAAGCCTTCCTCTAGTTAGAAAGGCTTACAAAGACACCAAGAAAGAAATACAATTCGTCATCTCGCAATGTGCCACCGCACGTTCGTTCAATGTTCTGTAAATTCAATTATCTGTAATGTTCTAAATTGCTTTCAATCTATGTATATGTTAATGTTCCACGTTTGCTCGGCTTCAATCTAGGTAATTGTTCTGCCTCCTTTTTTACATTTTCTTTCTTTGCCTTCCTTGTGATCGGCTTTGTCAAACTTTGATCAATCAACTCGTGTTTTATTTAGTTCCTGATCCTGTGATGGACCGACGTTTGTTTTGTCTTTGAATTTATTTTCGTCTATTCCCATAACTTTTGGTTTCGACCTACAATCAATTTCAATTGACACGTTTCCAACGACGACGACTACGGTAGAAACAGATGAATAGAGTAGAATAGAATATAATAAAATTTATTTGCCTAAAAAACATGGCTGATGGTAAGACTGGACTATCGTATATGAGGGGGCTGAACACTATAACTCTTTACCAAGGAATCAAGGAATCGAAACCACTTTCAACTTTTAAAAGACTACTAAAACACCACATAAATAATTTATAAATTGTAAGTTTTTGCTGTTTTTTTTTTTATATCTTAATTTTTGTTTATTACTACTAAGCGAAACCGTCGTTTATTGTAACTTAATTATTATGTGTTTCCTCATAGAAGTGAATAATTGTATTCTTTTTGAGCGAAATAAATTTCTTAAACCGTAAATCGTAAAATACAAAATGATGGTAAAATACAAAAAAAGAATTTAAACATGAAACGAGTCAACACGATGCGCCTTGCTCCGGTACGAAAAAAACAATAGACGTCTTGTGTCTTGTGTCTTGTCGCAAATCGCGTCGTCAGGCGTTGATCTTAAAAAAAGCAAATTTATCATTTTTTTCTTTCTATCATCTACCGAATCTTTATACCTCAGTATCTTTTCATCCACATCGAAAATATTCTCTAACAACCAAGATGGTATTTCTATTTCCATTTCAGCTATTTCTGCGCCAATCTATCTATAATTTTCTCCAGCCCGCATAACGTGATCATCTCGCCTCTCTAACACCCTTTTAGATCTAATTGAATGAAGCCGATCAATTTTTATTTTTAGCCCAGAAGGTTCTAATGTGGAAAGTATTTGACGCAGCTAAAAAGGGCCGTGTGAAGGAGAGTCTATTTTAGTTTGCGTTATTTGAACTAGGTAAGACAAGTTAATTTGTTAGAAAAAGTGTAAAACCGTGTGCAAATTATAGCGATCGCCGAACACGCGATTGTCAATTACACTACTGCCTCCTAAACTAAGTAATCCTATAATAAGGTTAATATTTAGTATTACAATCAACATTTAGCGCTGAAACTCAGCAAGTTTTAAAAGCCATAAAACAGTTCAAACCGCTTCTAAAAAACGTTCTCAACGAATTTAAACACTGATTCATCCCTAGAGGATCATTATCTAAAACCAAAATCACTTGATTTTAGATTCTCAACTCCTACATCACCCTCAGGGCCGATCAGCATAATTAATGAGTCTCTAAGACCATCTATTGCGGCATCAAACAACGTCACAGGATTGAGCTTGTCTGCGTCCGTGTCCATTTGTCCTATCTCTTCGTCAGACTCGTCAGGCTGCCAGACATGTCCGTTGGGACACAGAACTGGCATTTGGAATGGCTTAGTAGGGAAGTCTTTGATTTTTTTAAGGTCTCTGGAGAAGTGTTGAAAGTAAAATGAATTGCTGCGTAGCTTCGAGTTGGAATTTATGTTTGCAGTATTTTTTTTTTGTTGGGATTGTAAAAAATCTAAATTCAGTGATAACTGTAATAGAAAGCAAAATTGCTTGCTCTAAGCTTTTGAATCTTCCTACTACAGATATTTGTTTGGTATGTGGAATGAATTATTGGGATCCAACACATACTATCACGCCTGCTTTCCACGAAGGATTAGGCAGAGGTTTATAGTTCACCCACATTTCACCAGTCATGTCTTATACCCATCCATGGATCCAAAAAAGATCTTTTTCTCTCATTACTTCAGATCTTTCAATTATATCATAAGGAAGTAAGTCTACTCTTTGTTCACAGTGCTCGCACACCATTTCCTCCTAATTCACTTCGAAAAATACCCGTGAAAAATATTTGCATGTACTTCCTTTACAAATTCCACTCACGTTCTCCCCACGTGTTAAGCAGGTCCCAAATTAATCCACCCAATTTACCAAGAACATTTTAAACCATTGTTTTTTCACCTACAACATAACAATTGAGAATTACCTACGCAAAAATCTTACCTCTATATTTTTCGCTAAATTAAATGCTACAGAGGCAAGATCTTCTCAAACTGAAATAGTTTTAAACTTTACGGGATTAGAATACAATTTTGCTTGATGCCATTAGAGGGTTAACCTCCCAGTCTTTTAGAAAAAAATTGCCTGAAAAATCCAATTGCTGTCTGCTGTAGCTGTTTGTAGGAAATTACAGTTTTTCGAGGACATTCTGTGAACAAAATGGGTATATATCTATATTTGTTTCATGTCCTTTGAATGTTTCTCGCCGTGTGTTTGTTGTTGTGTGCGAAAGTTTTGTGCTAATGTTGTCGAGGTTTCTGTACAATTTTGATGGGACATTTTATGGCCGTTTAGGACATACTTACTGGACTAACTTTACTCGAGTCGGCTTTATTTCGAGGCTAGGAACAACTTCAGCTCTATACTTGTATACTTTTGTTCTAGTTTACTTTTTATTTATTTATTTATTACATTTTTAGGAAAACTTACAGCTAAACAGATAGTGAGTAATAATTTAAACAAAATATGGCCAATTATAAGTTTCCACATGTAGTAGAATAAGTAGTTATGTCATATATAAATAATATGACGTAAAAGAAAAATAAAATAAGAGCAAAAAAGAAACATTTAGGTAACACCAAACAGAAAGATTACTAAATACGCTCGAAAAAGCTATTGGATAAAGTTTTTTTTAATTTAGCAATACTGGTATTGAAAATGTCGATCTCAGCTTCCTGGCAGGTTGCGTTGTACATACGACTGGCTCTCACCATGTACGAGTTCCGTCTGTACGTTGTGGCTACCACTGGGGTGTGCAATAAATGAGGTCTACGTAATAACACAGACGGGACTCGCAGCCCGATTTTGTGCAGCAACTCGGTAACACCAGTTGTTCCATTGGCGATCTTAAAAAGTAACACAAGATCTGATATTTTTCGCCTTTCGTAGAGTGGTAGGATATGAAATTTTTTACAACGGTAGGTATAGTTCATTGAAAACGTTTTAGATCGATATTGAATATGCCTTAAAAACCTTCTCTGTATGCTCTCAATACGATTTATGTAAACATTATAATTGGGGTTCCAGACCTGAGAGGCATACTCCAAATGACTACGGACAAAGGAACAGTATAATATTTTAATGGTCTTTATATTTTTGAACTCCGAGGACACCCGCAGAATGAAACCAAGTGCTTTTGATGCTTTCTTGACTACATTGTCTATGTGTGCATCAAAGAGAAGCTTTGCGTCAAAGGTAACTCCCAAATCCCTGATGGTGTTGACCCTATTTAGTGCAGTGTCGAAAAGCGTGTAGTTATGAACGATCTGGATAGGTTTCCGTGTAAAGGAGCAAACATAACACTTGGAGACATTCAAGTCCAACTTATTATTAAAACAATAGCCTTGAAAACTATTAAGGTCCGCCTGTAGTAGATGAGCATCCGCCAGTGTATTTATTTGTCTCATTATCTTCATGTCATCAGCGTACAGTAATAATTTTGAATACCGGAATGAAGAAGAGATGTCGTTGATAAATATATTAAACAACAGCGGCCCCAACGGCCAACGGCGGCGGCGGGCTTCGGGGGTTCCTTGGGGAACCCCCGAAGGGACGTTCATAGGCTTAGAGCAGTATCCATTCAGAACTACAGTCTGACATCTGTTTTCCACATAGGACTTGAACCACCGGTAAAGATCGCCCCTGATGCCCACCGATAAAAGTTTACGCAACAGGATTACATGATCTATCCGATCGAAACATTTACTGTAGTCGGTATATATAACATCGACTTGGGACCTTTGTGACATACACTCGGAGAGGTAGTCACTACAGACAATGAGATTAGTCGAGGTCGACCGGCCCCTCACGAAGCCGTGCTGGCTTTCACTTAAAATGTGCTTGAGTGCCGAAGAAACCTGTGCGTGCACAATTTTCTCCAGGACTTTAGCAAATACACACAGCTTCGAAATAGGTCGGTCATTCTCGACCAATGTCCTTGACCCTTTTTTATGTATCGGTGTTATATATGCCGACTTCCATATTTTAGGTACCACGCCAGTAGCCAGAGATTTTTCGAACAGGATGGAAAGAGGCACAGAAAGATCTTTGGCGCAGTTGACGATGAATATGGGCGAGATGTCATCTGGGCCCGCAGACTTGTTTAAGTCAACTTGTTTTAGCAGCCTACAAACCTCACTTAGCCTTATTTCCACCTGACTTATATCTTGCGTGTTGTCAATCGGCCCTTCGACCGTAATACAAGCCGAAGATTGACTGCTGGTATCACTAGTATTATCCAGGAAGTTAGCATAAAAACAGTCACCGAACATATTACAAATTACGTCACCATCAGTGGACGTTACCTGGCCAAATTGCATCACTGAGGGGTAAGAACAGGATTTTTGTTTGGACTTGACGTACCTCCAAAAGGCCCGTGGATTGTCGCGGATGTTAGATTCTATTCTAGCTATATAATTGTCAAACAATTCCCCCTCCAGGTCTTTAGCCCGTTGCCGGAGTATAATGAATGATTGATGGTCAGAAAAGTTCCCGTACTTCTTAAATTTAGTGTGAAATTTACCTTTTTCCTTTAATATTTTAATCAACGGACTTTTGTACCAGAGAGGGTATTTTGATTTAGGGACGACAGTTTTTGTCGGTATATACGTGTCATGTAGCCTCCTTAATATACTATAAAAGTAAGTAACCGCTTCTACCATCGACCTCCTACTAAACTCCGACTGCCAGTCTATACGATTTAATTCGGCTTTTATATTTTCGTAATCGGCAGACTTATATAAAAATTGTATATAGGACCGACCTGGCAGTGTATGCAGTTCAACGAACTCCGCCGTAATACATAAGGCTCTGTGATGAGGATCTTCAGGCACTAGTGGATCGTCACAGCAGCTGACGATAACATCATCGTTCGAAAAAACCAAATCGAGGATTCTACCATTGATGTTCGAGTGACTATTGTACTGCATTAAATTACTCGTATTAAGATTATCAATTAAACCAGTCTGAACATTGCCATGAACGTTTATAGGGTATAATGATTGTCCGACTCCGGCCCGCTGCCACATAATATTGGGTTGGTTGAAATCTCCTAAGACAACAAACTTATCGGACGGACGATTGAGGGTAATTTCAAGTACGTTGTCCGAGGAGTTGCTCAGTTGCGCCGCTAAAGAATTTCCTTGATTCTGACAGCAAACATATACAACACAAAAGTGCATTTTGTAAACTACTCTGGGTTTCTTATGATGCAACGTCAACGTAACCCACAAATCCTCGGCAGACGAGCACCATTCACTGCAGGTGTCAGCGGCAAGTTCACGTTTAACTGCAATTAAAACTCCTCCGCCCCTCATTTGGCCAGTATTAGTGTAGTCCCGGTTTTGTTTTTCTTACTTACTTTTGTTACAAACATTAGTGTTCATGCTATCGGTAACTAGATCATTGTCGTAAAAAATCACCTTGTTGTGACAGAATTATCGACTAATTTGCCACATTTTATAACCCGACTACAGCGCAAGGACATATTATAAGATTTCTAAAAAATGGTAAGTCTTCAATTTAACAGAATCTGTTTCGTCCTGCATGTTCAATGATAATTGTTTACCACATTAATACATAAAGGGTATAACAAGACCCATAACGAAGCCGAAAGGCACTTGTTGAAATTTTTATTTTGTACTAGTCCATACCTGGGAACCTTCTAGTTACGGAGATATTGGGAGTCAAAGTTTAAAATTTTAAAAAACTTGTTTCAAATGTAAGATTTTTACTGTAAACACCTCCACGACCCCCATACTATTCAATCCATTCATCAGCACATCGTTATGAGTCCGTTACATTGAGTCCTACCAAAAAACCTGATTTTTCACCAAAAAAAAGTCGTTTCCCAGCAATAATTTTTGCGTATAGATACTTAATTTGATGGCTTCGTTAAGGGTCTTGTTACACGCTGATTATTCTAGGGTGTGGTAAAATTCTGATGAGTAATTTTTTAATTAGCTTCAATAATACAGAAGCAAGCTTAATACAGAAGCTTGTTTATAATGATACAGAAGCAGCATTGATAGAAAGAAACTTTTCATTTACTGAATAATGTAGTGCGAAACATTCCCAATGGCCAAGTCGTCAACGGTTTATGGCAAAATTCCCATAAACACCTCTAGTAATGTCAGTTTATTGTTTAAAGAGACAGGAAAATCCGTAATGAATAGTAATGTCATCCTCAGAGTATGCTCCGTAAGACCCAATTTTACGACACCCGTGGATAGGAAAGAGTCCACTCCACCCAGAGGTGTAGTAAAATATGTGCTTCGCTTACGGTCGAAGCATCACAGCTGGGAGCTACTCTTGGTTATACGTTGGCTTAACTGAAAGATTTGTTGCTGAGGAGTTCGCTGCCCTTCATCCCTTACCTGGGGAGATGAAGTAGCCTTCATCTCTCCATAAAAGGGATGAAGGGTGGCAGTTTTGGCAGACTGTGTTATGTATTTTTTGATTTTCAAAAACTGCTGATCCATAGCCGAATTTGAATAAACGATTTTTGATTTTGAACTTGGTCTGGCTTGAAAATGCCAGTTTTCAATGAATCTTGGGCTAGCTTGGAGCTAAATTATAATGCCTTACAAAAACGGCAACTATACGGCGTTGCGACGAAAGTTGAAAATCCATCTGCCAAAAATATTAAGGCAATACATTTGGGTTTAGTGTGATAATTATGGGTAACGCTCCATAACTAATAATGATCCTGAACGTTTTCGGTCACGGCTGCCAATGCCGCGGAGATTAGCCAGCTGCGCGGGAGATGTTACAGTGCAAGAGTGTGTACGCAGGCGCAGGTGCACTCTCTCTTCTCTCACTCTCATAGTCCGATGGGACAGTCTGACAGGACCGGGGAGAGATCAGGCGTAGGACCGACGGCATAGCGTGCTTCCCAAGGCACGGTATCAGAGCGCCAACTTCCAAACTCAGGCCTACTATTGAGAAATCCTTAATGGAAAATTCCCAATAACAGTTTTTGCCCGATCCGGTAATCGAACCCAAGACCTTGTGCTCAGCAGTCACGAGACCAACGCAGCAGTTAACGGAGCTCCATAACTGTAAATATTTTAAATAATCTTGCCAAACTCATCGTTCGATAATTTCACAACAATAATATTAATGTTTACGTTGTTGTCACGTTGTTTGTTTACTGAACGATATAGATTACAATTTACAATGTTGTTTTTACTAACTGAGATGTTTACACTATTATGTTTGTAAACTACTGTTGTTTTGAGTTCTTAGAGAGATTTATGCAGATTATACTAATTCGAATCTTTGGCATAGAATGTTTACTTAGTATAATTTAAGGAAGTTTTGTCTGTTTTCATTTAATCAAACACGACTTAAAAACATATAAGACACCCCTATCTAACCAAAAAAATAAAGTTGAAGCGTCTATTTGAAATTTCAAAATAACAGCTTTTCAAATAATAACTGCATAAGTAAGTATATTAAACGAATAGTTAGAACAAATAACATTGTTGTAATTTTTTGTTTGTCTGACTGTCTGTTTGATCCGGCTAGACCGATTTTGACGGGACTGGCAGATAACTGATGTTATAAGGAGTTACTTAGGCTACTTTTGTTTTAGAAACGGGTTAGGGATCCGTGCAAAAAAAAAAACGATTCAAATAGGGAACTAATATTTTAAGATCACGGACAACAGCTAGTTTTATAGAATTCTGCACTACCCACGTACATTGAATCTGCCTGAAGCTACGGTGAAGTTTTCCTTGTACAATATTAACTAGTTAATAAAATTAAATACTAACCAGTAATTAAAATGAGAGTATAATCTCTTGAGAATTAACTTTCTAATAACTTAGCCAGTATGTATGGATATTAATATATTCTAAAGGAGTCTATTAGAAAATATTAATATCGATCCATACTGGCACACAATTTGTCCTATAATGAGGGTTGGTTGCGACCGTGCAATAGCTTGGCTATTGCACAGTATATTTTTTAATTTCCCCTTTTACCGCAGCTAGTAGGTACCTATTAAAATCATGTAAAGAAGAGAAATTTAACATTATAAGGCTAACACCTATCACTAGGAAGTATCCCATATTCATTGAAAAAACAAATGGCAAAAGAATTTATCTTTATAATGTTCGACTATTGTGCCAGACTATTCCATAGAATAGACAAGAGTGACATTCGGCGGTAACGATGCTGAAAACGTCAAAAAAAACATTCAGTTGACATAATTATATTCCATCGAAAACGTTTCAAAACTGATAGTCATTTGTTTGTCTTTTATTATAACCCTAGATCGATATCGACCAGTAACAAAGACAACCCATCCATATTTTTGGAAAATACAGATTATAAATCAAAGTGATTGTATTTGGGCCCGTAGTGACTCTTTTGTGTGAAGTAATAGAATATCGAAACCCAAAATTTAGGCCAACTGTGTTTGACAGCCGGCGTCTCTTTAGGGTTAGTGGGCATTGAAGCATAATATTTTTGCGAGTTCCATATGACAGTAAGGCCTAAAAAAAGTTGAAAGAAATCATTGTCAACTTAGTGACTTGGCGACAAAACTGGTGACTTCATTGAGGTTTTTTTTAGTAGGTACACTAAAAATATTCTCAACATACTATTTTAGCCTTATAAGCTGAAAATAAAGAAATATTTTCAGTTCAAATGGCGCAGTGGCGCATGTGTCAGTATTGACTGTTGAGTCTACACTGGAAACATAGATTTTATCTTTTTACGGCGATTGTTTTATCTTTGTCCGAGCATCCGAACCATGCAAGGTAAATCCTACAGTTCAAAATACTTATACCTAAGTTGTATCTTTAATCATGCCGTAAACAGTTACACAATAATGCGAGTTATAATTTCAATTTAAAGTTTATCTTCTCTATTTAATCATATTTAAGCGCATGCAAAATAGCTAGTTTCCTTTACCCCAGCGTATAATAAATATGATCAAACCTCACCAACATTGAATATTCTCAGCATTGAAAATTTCAATATCACATACCGATGCAGTACGTTTTTCATTTTATTGAACGTACTGGAATGCTTTGATGTAAAATGAGATTCTAACGAGTTTAGAAAGTTACTGTTAGTTTTATTTATAAATATGAAAGAATTTTTTGAAATACTTGTTTAAAAATGTAATAAGCAGACCTAAATTTTATGCCGGCATAGTCTTTCGCTTATTAGTAGGAAACTGATAAACGATAGCACGGGTCTTCAATTTTTTTTCTAAGTACATGGTTTGAGCGGTCACAAACACCATTTTTTTGGTCCCACCCAAACTTCAAAACTTCATTACTGAAGTAAAACTTATGACCATGTTTTGAGGTAAAAGGCTAATTAAAACATAAGACAAGTGACCGCATTCCGTGATCGAGGCAAAAGGAGTTTGTATGGATCATAGCAGGTCATGTAATTTCTGCTTATCTCCATGGGAAAGGCAAAGGAAACGAGTTTTTTTCCATTTTAACGTGTCATTAGAATTGTTTACAATAAAAATGTCACTGTAATTTTAGAAAGCCGTTCTCACTTGCTCACAGTGCGAACATCTAACTAACCACAGCGCACCGCAGTGTCTACCAACCTTATGAATCATTCGAAGTTGACTGAATTTGAAATATCGAGCTGAATTAATAACTCTGCGGACTGACAGCCAGTATTGTTCATTTGTCACTATTGTTTTTAGTTATTGAGAAAATAATAGCGCTGAGGACAGTGCGGTGGGTAGAGATTGTGAGTTTTTTTTTGCGAAAATGAATGGGGGGTTTTTAAATTACTATGTTTATGTAGGAAGGATTTTTCTCGGTACCAAATTATTAGATAGATAGATGATAGAAGATTGCTTATTACACAATAACACTATTGATAAGTAATCATCTATACATACTAATAAATAAAATTAAATCGTCTGTTTGTAATTTCAAAATAACAGTTTTACTGAATGCCTATGAAAGTATATACTGTACCTATAACAAATTAGCTGTTTCCCGCGGCTTCACTCGCGTTTTTGTCGGAAATTATCCCATAGGCACGTTGTAAATACCTATAGCCTATGGCACTCGGGGATAAGGTAGCTTCCTATTGGTGAAAGAATTTTCAAAATCGGTTCTGTAGATCCCGAGATTACCCCTACATACAAACTTAAACTTAAACAAATTTTACGTCTTTAAAATATTAGTAGAGATTAGTATTAGTATATTAGTATAGATGTTTTTTTTTTAAATTATTGTCTTTCTGTTTCTTCTGGCTAATCTCCGAAACAGTTGGACCGATTCCATCGGGACTTACTGGCAGTTAGCTGGTGTTATGGGATAACTTAAGCTTTTATTTTAACAAAATCGGATTCAAATAGGGAAGTTATATTTTTAAACTAATTTAACGCGGACGAAGGTCGCGAATAACAGCTAATAACAAACAAGTAAGTTAAACACAAGCCTTTAAGTCAACACACAGTTATAAAAGCAGTACACGGGACTAGTATCGCCTCAACTCAATTGGAATTATTCATTTGTCACTATTGTTTTTAGTTATTTAGTCAATCATAGCGTTTAGGACAGTGTGGTGGGAGGAGATTGTGGGATTAGTGCATAAATGGAAGTGGTCTTTTTGGGACTGGTTTTTAGTAGGAAATGTTCTTTTTTCTGTATCGAATTAAATTCACATTCATGTTAATTGTACGTGGTACACCATGTGGGTGTTTTATTGGTACATTATGGTGCATATTTGGATGCTTATTTTGACGATTTTATATGTTGTATACATATAATCCAGTATCTACTCATAACAAACAATACCCTAAATCGTCCCAAAAAAATAGGCATTTCCTCAGCGCTGAGTTAAGAAAAATCTCCTTATTTCGTAACAGTCGGAAGGTCGCGATTCCGCACATCTTGCCATTTTTTTATGGAAAACAACCAAGTCATTCCGCCACACAAACTTAGTATTAATAATTCGGGCAGTACGTGCAATGAATGCCGTACGAATACTGGATTTCGTCAAGATTCTGGTACAATATTATCTTGCTTCTTTTTCATAAATGTACAGGTATAAAACATGTTTACATTTATTGAAATTTTGATTAAATTCAAAGACTTTATTTTGATTAAGTCAATCAACTTGCAAAAAGTCGGCCAATTACTGAATAACTTGAAGTTACGAGTAATGGCCTGTTTGAAAGCGAAGATCCTTGTAGAGAATAACGGGCAAAAAAACTACAAATCGACACTCATGTACAGAGTGTAACATAATAATGTAATAAACACAAGACCTCTCTTGTGGTGTCTCAGACCATTAAACTGGAAATTCATTACTTTTTTTTTGTTTTACCATAGGTACATGTTGATCAGCTGAGGGCATAATTGTTTTTTAAAAGTCTAGTTTTTCATTGCGAATTTCTATGACTTATAGAACAAATGTTGTTCAGTTTCATGGTCCGAGAGACCACTCGGGAGGTCTTGTGTTTATTATGTTACATCTATCTAGTATATGGTGTCATCAGCTTGATCTAAGCGAAGGTTAGGCAATTTCCGCAAGGGCCTTTATAGGCGTGTAGTGGCGATTGAAATCCAAATCGAGTCAGCCCATTATTCAAGCAGAAACTTACTTATTGTCTTCAGTAGCAAGCATTGGTTTCTGTAACATAAATTCAACTAGACAAGCAGGGCGCGATGTTAAGTGTACTATCGTTTGTGGACAAAACCACATATGCTGCTTCTATCTTGTTTTATTTATTCAAGTTGATATAATGTTCATTATGGTTGTTGATTGCAAGGCAGAGATTACCCGCGTAGCAATATTATGCCTGGAGGATGTTATAGGTGCCCTACCGAATAACAAATGATTATCTGATGACCCAAATGCGAAGCAGTGTAGTATCCGCTTTCTGCGCTCAAGGTCGCAGATTCAATTTCCGCGTTGAGACGAAATCTTGCCGAAAAATACGTAGGAATTGTAATAATAGTAAGGTTTTATTTCAAATCTGGCTGTCTTTTAGGTGTCGGCTTTGAAGGATTTTAGTTTTGATCATATTTTTTATACTATTATAGTGTCTTCAATTCGACGAGAGCAGCAGTGGCCTAGTGGTGGCGGCCCCGACTTACGAACAGTAAGTCATGGTTTCGAACCCAGGCAGGCGCATTACTTTGTGTTATTTATTTCATCACCACTGCTCTCAAAAACGGTGAAGGAAAAAATTGTGAGGAAACCGGCATGTCCTAGAACCAAAAATTCGAAGACATGAAACATCTACCAACCCGCACTGGGCCCGCGTGGTGGATTATAGCCCATTCCCTCTCATAGAGAGGAGGCCGTGTGTACCACTATAGGCTGATTATGCAATTCGACGCAATATAATCTTGTCTTGATTATACACAAAATTGAGCTTTAATTATAATAAATTAGTATAGACTGGCTATTATTGTCGACTACTTTAATCGTAATATTTTTTTTTGGGGGGTATAGGATGCCCGCGGTTTCGCCAGAAGTGAAATAAAGAGGAGAGAGGCCTTCGCTCAGGAGTGGGACAGAGCAGGCTAGAAAAAAAATTGGATGCCCTGAATTGAGGACACCTGAGTAAATGTCTAAATAAAAACTCTGTTGTATCAACGGTCGACTTAGCGCCGACAGCTGAAATCCAACCTTGCAATAATATTGAGGTACTTATCTAAGTTCTGCTTAGCGAAAGCAAACGTTTATGTTTATCACCACTCTTATTGTCCCAACTTTCAAGGTGTTATAATTAAGGGTTTTATAGTTACAACCAATCTTTATTTACAGTAACGTAAAAGGGACCCATATAGTACGCATTTATGGTAAACTTCCATTAATTTCTAATAGTACCTACGTCTATAAATCCCTGCACTGCGTGCAAAGAATAAAAACCTATACATTTTGTAAAGACTTCCATGTTTTGCCTGAATAAAGTATGTAAGGTTTCCACGGAGGGTTCCGTTCCCTCATAAATTATACATTTTTACTTTCATTCACCTCGTTAGGCCGTTTAGAGTGAAGCGATTTGGGTGTCTTGTTACTAAATCAGCGTAAAATACATTAGGTCGGAGGAAAATTCTGCTTATTTAGGATTGGTTCTGGTGAAGGACTTTGTGGTGATTTTATGAGGCCGAAATTCAGCGGATGGTATGGGAAGATATGATCCTCCAGGATGTTGTAAAAACAGAAAGTAAGTTTTGGTATAGTCACACAATCTTCTTTTCAAATGTATTATTTGTACTTTATTTTTTTTTTTTTGTAAGGGACAGCCCTCCACAAACTGATAGGGTGCATTCAGCTCCTTATTTTGAATATATCGCAGCATTCCATTAATGTTAACGACGCGTGAAATCAGCTGTTAACTTCCTGCCTATCTACAGAGTTCATCGAACTCGCCGTCGCGCTTGCCGTTCGCTACGTGCGTTTTGCCACGGTACCGATACATTGCGTATGAGGAAATAAAACAAATCAAATTTATTGAATTCCCATAACGTTCCTGTAATAATATACTGAATTCACCCCAGCAGTTTGTACAGGGCTGTCCCTTGCACCCTGTATCTGTAACCAAGCACTGTTGGGTTCAGGTTTTAAAATTCTTTGGTTGTTAAAATGACAAACGAATGGGAATTTCAACTTTGTCTCAAGTAACTAACGTTCTGTTCATCCTGTAAGATTATGATGACTATTCATGTATTGAATACATAAAGTAAGGAAGTTCATCATTCTCCTGCGCTCATCCCAATTTATTTGGGGTCGGGGCAGCATGTCTCCCTTGTCCATACGGCCACTTTTACACTTATGATGACAAAAATCTGAAACATTCCAAGGAAATCCTTTGTTTATTTAAAATCAAGTATACGTGGAAACAACAGATTCCTTCATAAATAATACATTCTCTCTTACAGTCCTCTGAGGCAGACTGCTTGAATGTAAGGACACTTGGTTCACTTACTTTTCTTTTTGACTTTAAATTGTGACATTGTTGATATTCCAAACTAAACTTAGCAGAAACAGATTTTAGTACAATTAGGGCCTAGTTCATGATCTCCGAATAGCCAAAAATCGCCGAACAAATTCAGAAACAGAATTTGTTTCAAATTAACTGACATGTAAATTAGTGAGCACTTAATCGTAGGTGATGAAACAGGCCCTTAGCGTCTGGTAAGGAGTTCCATTATTTGAGAATCAACCATCATCAATTTACCAGCCAAAGACATCGTAGAAGTGTGTTGTGTTTGCGTCATAATCAATTCAGCTTTGGTTAAATGTGACTTCCCCGTCATAAATCGATCTTTTTGACAGATAAATAATTTCCACTTTCATAGTTGCTCTATAAGGTTTTGGCAAACCACTGCGGACAAATTGTGGACGCAGTTACGGACCTATCCTAATAATACATAGATTTAGAAAAACCAATTCCTTTAAAAAATGAAACATTTCTCTACAATTGAAAACTACATACAAGACCTCTGGCGCGCATTGTCAGTTTAAATTGTTTAAAATGAAGTATGTAGTGGAATTGCTCCCAGTCCATAACTTATCTAGTAGCTACAGCAATTAATTTTCTTTGGAAGACTTTTACTACATTGCAGATGATAAATTGTATCACTAAACTGGTCTTGGGCCGACGATACACCAACACTTTGTAAGAATACTTGATGAATGTATTGGTGAAAGCAGAAATTGAAATAGATGATTACGATTCCAGAAACGGCATTAAAATCGTCGATCGTAGTAATTTCCAAAGTAGCCAACGAAACAAAAACGTGACAAAGTTTTGAAGCGTACAGCGGATCTAAGGATTTAAATTTATGGTTGTAGCAGTGGTGGTAAGTGATCACTAGTGATCGGAATAGGTAGAGCTAATGTGCCTAAAGTTCAAGCAAAAGAAACGAAAGTGGAGACTTCCTTACAACTTCATTTTGTTTCTCGGAATATTTGTTCCGAATGTTGGAACATTACATAAATACAACTAAAATTAATAAAGTAAAACAACTATCGAATTCATTTACAAAACTGTTAAAAAAAGTGCACGATTTTTATTGTTTAAAAAATAAAGGTAATCTCCTTATCTTCGTTTGAACGCCGTAAGTAAGTGCGGAAGCTAATTTAATTTTCATACCAGCTTTAATAGTTAGAACTAACAAGGTAAAAAAACAATTTATAGGTTTTCATACGGTTAAAAAAGAAAAATAATGAATTCAATTAGTTTACTGTACTGATTAATAAATAACATTATTATTAAATGTACTTAACTGATTCCGAGACATTTCTGAGTTTTAGAAAAAAATATTCGGAACAAAAAATTGTCGTAAGGAACACTTTTCGTTTCTGTTCCTTGCTTGAACTTTAGGTACATTAGCTCTACCTAATCCGATCACTGTCGATGATGACCAGAACTCTGCCACCTCGAAGGCGTTGGTGGTGGCCTCGGACAAGTCCCTTAAAATATACGTGGAACCGCACACAGTGCAGGACAGGAGGCACCGCAGTTACACACGGCTTCATTGGAATACCTCCTCCGGACCAACTTGTATCTGCACCTGGCTTCGCAATCGGTTTAGGATCTTCCAGAGGAGCCATGGCAGCAGGTGTCCCACTGGGAGCTTTCCTGCAACCTCGACATAATGTGGAGTGGGATGTCTGAGGAACCACAACTTTTTTTTTGGAGACCATGCTGAAAATATCACATGTGTGCTTGAATCAAAACTGCCAGCAATAAGAGCATTTTAAGCTGAATATGCTGTCTGTAATAAGCTCATTATAATAATCTTCATACTACTTCCAACCAAAAACCAAGTATCTTTTACCTATTTCTCGTTTAAAACTATAAACCCATTTTACCTAGGAACTGAAAATAAATCCGCACTAAACTCGAATGAAAAAGAGCAGTCAGTGAATTTAAACTTTAAGCCGCTTTAGCGCTCAATAAGAAAATTGAAGCATTTATAGAATCAGCTCAGAGCTTTACTGTCGCAGCGCTTTTTATCCCTTCAACTAGAATTTTAAAGTATTTGGGTCCCATTTTAATATTGTTTGCTATCCTAAAGGTATATAAAAAGTGAGGTGGACTGTATGGTTTAACAGCACCTAGACTGAATATTTCCGTAGTGGACTGTATATTAAAACATTTACTTGATAAATCACTTGTTTTATTTCACTATTAAGTTACATTGTAGAGAGCTTGTAATCGACTGTGCTCTGGCATCGCCTGGTTCGGTCTTTTATACACGGGCGCGAAAGCGCACGGGGCGGCGGTGCCCAACATTATTCCCGACAAATGTACAATAACAAGGCGTAGAGCAACGGAGGGGCATCGGACAGGTTTCGACCTGTCGCGACTTGAACAGAACATGAATGCCGCTCCGTTGGTTCCGATCACTATGTTCGGCAAGCCGATCCCTTGGGAGAAGCAAGCCAAATACTTAGGAGTCATTCTCGACAACCACCTGTCCTTTGCTGCGCATATAAGAGCAGCCCGCGACCGGGCTGCCTTTGCCATGAGTAGGCTCCATTTTATGATCACGGCAAAGAGCAAATTGTCACTTAAGTGCAAGTTGCGACTCTATACCGCCGTCATCCGTCCCATTATGACATACGCTTGTGTCACTTTTGCCCATGCCCACCCGCGTCATCTGCACCGGATGCAGACCCTTCAGAACCGTTTTCTCCGTAAGATTACCGGTGCCCCCTATTATGTCCGTAATGACAGTCTCCACTTAGACCTTAGGATCCCCACCTTAGCTCAGTTTATGAAACGTCTTTCCAAGCGTTTCTTCGATTCCGCTATCAAGCATAGGAACCCCCTGATCGCATCGGCCGCCCGATACGAGCCCTCGCGTATTAGCATGGTTCGCCGTCCGCGACATGCTCTCACCACCCCCGATGACCCCATCACCCTCCTCCAGGAGAGCAGTAGGGAAACCAGCACATTACGAAAGTACAAATACAGACCGCCATGTTTCCGTCCTCGCCGCCGAGGCCCGACGCGACGCCCACGTTCAACGAACCCCCCCCGACCCTTGCCAGAGCCAGCCCGCGATGCTGAGCCGGTAGTTTTAAACCAGCCCCTAATTAATATCACTCAGATCCAGCCTGTCCCTTTGCTGCCCCCCCCCAGCGACGCCCTAAGCCGAGGCCCGTACCCCACAGGGGGTGCCCTTAGCGAGTGGTCGCTTAGTTTTTAAGTATAGTTTTAAGCCCCTGGCTGGAGGCCTTAGATTCATTTTTAAGGCATCCACAGGGAATAGTCCGGTTAAGCAGTAGCCAGCCTCAGAGGCTGAACTGCGAGATGCCATCTCCAAAAAAAAAAAAAAAAAAACCGCTCCGTTGGTCGACCAATCAGAGTGTTTGTTACATTTTAACCTGTTCTTTCAAGGGTTTCTGGCTTCTATGTGCCTTACCATTATCATTTATTGATCTTATACATAAGTCTTAACCTACTTGGGACCCGGAGATCGGTGTCTTTATTACTATCATTTATTATACATAAGTCTTATCCTACTTGGGACCCGGAGATCGGTGTCGTTATTACTATCTATACATAAGTTTTATGTTGGTTGTGATCCTGAGATCGGCGTCCGCAACAAAAAGGCAAGGACGCAAATGCACCTAATATTAGTTCCGTAGATATACCAAGTTAACGTATGAATTTATAATATTTTGCTTACGAACAACATAACATAACATCACGCCTGTAAACTCGAAGGGCTAGGCAGAGGTTTATCTAAACTGACAGTACGCCCACATTATGCCAGTTATGTTTAAGTCCTATGTAATAGAAGGCCGCATTAGTCTCAGGGTGATGATGATGGTGAATAAAAGGTGAGCCTATTCCCATCAACCAGGCACAACTCCAGTCAGTGGCTGCTACTGAGAAGTTCCTGATGGAAAACCCAATATCGCTTGCCCGACCCGGGTATCGAACCCAGGATCTCATGGTCAGCATTCGCGGTTTCGACCACTAGACCAACGATGAAGTCCTAAGCCGGAGGCAAACCATCGTAACACAGTCCTTTTTTCAATGCAGTCAGTAATTCGCTCCAGCAATTTTCCGTTCCACCTGAACTGATCCTTAAAAGATGAGATTTTAATGTGATTTGGCACACAGGCAGACTATAACCTAGGTTAAACACATAAACGATACTTTTATTCTGGTAAAACATTCACGTTGCCCAATTTAAGCCCTACAATCGGGGACTATGTACGAGCGAGATGTGGGAAGATTTCCAAATCTGCGTCAACCTTAAAACGTAAAGATAAAACGGGGTCAAAAGAAGCCGTTTTATGGTAGTCACAAAACACTGATTGAGGTCGAAACCCGTAAAACTTATAAATCAAAGCTCAACAATACCTTGGGGCCTGCCGACCCCCTTAAACTTAAGATTTACGATCCGTAAGCCGTTGATGTTGAATTAGAAATCCATGCTGATCTCAGAGGCTGTAATTTGTCAGGTTTGTGAATTGGGGATGCTGTAAATCATGTTTCAGTCGTACCAATTTAGGTATTGATGAATATTCTGAACAATAATCGGTCGGTTTAGTGAGTAATGGTCTGTGATACTTAAAGATAAGGCCTCGTGAATATCATTACTTTTTCAGAACGTACAAAACCCAGGAGTGTTGTTAGGGGGTTTCAACACCCTAGGTATCACTGACAGCCCCCTGTGCAGAGCGTGCATGGAGGAGAAGGAAACGGTAGCGCATGTACTCCTCGGGTATACATATCCGCGAGGAGACTCTTGGAAGACCGAGATCCTTTGCGGTTATCCTGAGAAGACCGGGAAGTTTGATCTGCTTCTGGAGGGAGGTGGGATGGTTGCAGTAACGGCCAGCGTGGTTCACACACAATGGTCCAGTTTAGGTACTAAGTGAGGAAACCAAACCCTTAACATAGAACAACCCACCTTGTAAATCTAGACGCTAACAATAATAATTATAAACTTTATAACTTGTGAAGTTATTTCAAGAAAAATAAACTTTGCAATCAAAAGTTTCAAACACTGAAGACACAAAACTTCTATTCATTTATTTATCGTGGGTGTCCTTACAGTTTGAATATTAAAAGATACGGATTTTTAGCACCAATTGAGAGTAAAGGCATAGTTATTAAAGATTATTTCAAGCAGAAACTGATTGGGCGGAGCACCGCCGTGTCCTCGTAGCGGCAATCGGCGGCGGCGACCTCTCGCGTCCGGCCCTGGTTCAATCCATGGTCCGGAGCGAGAGGGAATGGGACGCCGTCACCTCCTTCTGCGAAGCAGTCATGCTAGCGAAGGAGGTGGCGGGACGTGAGAGGGAGAGAGCCTCACGTCTCAGCCGCCGCGGGAGACGCACCGGGCGTCGGGGGCCACGTGGTGGCTCCCGGCCACCGTAGGCGCGGGCTTGTGGCCGGTGAGCTATGGGCTAGCTCGCCGTGCGTCCGTCTTATGACGACAGGCCGTGTCGACGGCGCGTTCGTGTTCCACGCGCGCCACAAAGAGAGTCAGCAAACAGGGAGGGGTCCGTAAGGACCGACGCCTGCCAGGGTTGCGGGACTGTTCGAAAGAGATACCGCGGCCCTGGAACACAAAGGGCAAAGGAAGGAACATGGATGGGTTTTAGTCAGTAAAAGTCTGACACTCCCTCCTGCTCAGCCCAGAGCGGGAGGGGTTATTTGATGATTTCCGATCGGTAAAAAAAAAAAAAAAGCAGAAACTGATATAACATAACATTACGCCTGTAATCCCTGAAGGGTTGAGCAGAGGTATAAGTACCTAGTAGTAGGTAAACTTACATTTCGCCAGTAATGTTTAAGTTCCATGTGTAATAGGGGGCGAGCCTATTGTCATCAACTGAGTTCAAATCTAGACTCTTTGGCTGTTTCTCTAAAATTCCTGATAGAAAAACCCAATAATACCTTGCCCGACCCGGGAATTGAACCTAGAACCTCATGCTCAGCAGTCGCGCTTGCGACAACTAACACAACGACAACGAGGCAGTCAAGCTGATCGAAACAGACATTTATTCCTGAATATAACACCATACACTCCATTAATTAATCACTGCAGATCCTAGATAATTTATTAAACACACACATCATTACCGCCACTTCAAACTCTGCTTACCCACAAACAGAAAGCGTGTAGATAAACAAGTGCGAACAAGTGAAATTAAAGCTCTCACATAACAGCCGAGGCACCGATTTATTAGGTAATCAATCATTTACAATGGTATGTTAACGTAAGCGTATTGTACGGTGGCCATGTATACGGAGAAAGTAGGACAGTATTGTTCTGGAACATTCGGGAAAGAACTGAAATTACTAACATAGTTTGGTGTATAATAAAGTATATTCTATGTGCATCTATCTATTGATTGCAGAGAGTCAACTGCCAATCTTCTTAGATTTAGGCGGAAGAGGCAGTGGGCAAGCCATGGTTTGTCGAAGGACCGATGACCAATGGAGCCAAAAAAACCTGGAGACGAGACCGCGTATTGGCAAGCGAAGCGTAGAATGCCCTACATGCCCTAGATGGAGGTACCTTAAAATGGTGGCTGAGCCAAAGTGGACCTAGAAGATGGAGGAAAGGTGAAGTGGTGCAGATTGGAAGAGGCCTATGTCCAGCAGTGGACTGTAATAGGCTGAGTTTAATAAACCTACAATAAAAAAACTCAGCCTATAGCCATTCTGTGCTCTTTCCAATAATTCATTTGTGGCTGAAGAATATGGCAATAGGCTTGCCCTCAATGAGTGTAACCAAAACATAACTAACGAAAAGTAGGTATATACTTATACCTCTGTTCAACACTTCAGAGGAAACAGTAGTAATTTTATGTTATGTCATTTTGCCAATATGCCGAAAAGCTTTCGGTTAGCCACTTAGCTGTATAAATATTTGTTCTCTAAGATACTTCGCCAATCAATTAATAGATTAGTTATTGGAGTTGTTTGTTCTGATCACACTAAAATACAAATATACCAAAGCTAAGCATGATATTTTATGCTTACATCCAGTGGAGTCAACGGTCAAACTCTCGTCGCATTCTAATGTCAGCAGGGTCGTTCTTCTTTTTTATCGACAATGAATTGGTGTTTCTCAGTTTTTCGAGTTTTTCAAGTGACAATATTTTGATTTCCGTATTAGATTTTTTTTCAGATGCATTTAATTTTCATTTGGATGATTTAATCTTTGTTTTTATGCCTTACTGTTGTTTGTTTTATGGTGGTTTTCTAGAAAACACTGTGACAGAGGGGTCCTTTTTGGGCAGGACATCATTATGAATTACTACTCTGTCGCGGTATTTAATGAAAAATTAATGCACGCAAACAAAATATTGACTACAGAAAGTTAAAGATTACTTAGTATTAAAAGGTATAAAGCGATGAGGATGTAAATTCAAACAATGAAAACATAATAATTCATACTCTAATATGACCCAAAATGAGGTGAGAGACCGACCATTGTCGATAAAAAATAAGAACGACCCAGCAAACAATAATTAAAACTTGTCAAAAATTTTGGTAACTTGAAGTTTATGTTAGCTGACTGTTCGGCAGCAAAGAAAAGGTTATGTTTTAAGATTATAATGCTGTTTTTCTTAAAAATACGGAAAAGGGAGATTTCCCCTCTGATTAAACACTCCGTGTTAAATGATTTTCAACGACAATTTAGCGCCATTATTGCTGTAAGGTTTAGGGATAAGATTTAAATTTTACGAATTTATAAATAATCTTCGTTACATACGTACTCAGATGACAATCATTATTGAGCATTGATAGGTTTTTCATTAACATATCACACTGAACAAATAAAAGAATAAACCTGCAGAAAAAGGCAACTGTATAAAAATGAAGAATAAAATTATCCACGTGTCATCCAAAAGCATGGTTATCGCAGTCCATTCATCACGGACAGTCTACCGAGTGCTCAATATAACGCGTTTAGTGGAATACGCTACGTATTTGCGTACTACGCACTTCTGACAATACGCAACACTTCACAAAAGCTTTCTTATTGATGTCGCTTTCCGCGTAAAAGCTTTCTGACGTTGTCGATAGGGAAATGAAAGGCCTGATTATTGTCAGGCTTTCTCATCCTGCTGCTGAATTTAGGCTTTCTAACAGAAAATCCCACCAAGGTTAAAGGAAAAAATTGAAGACAAATTGTTAAACGTTATTTGTGAATACTAACCTATTGTGGTGTGACACATCCAAAGACATTCAAATATTTACGAGCGATAGACGGTAGTAGACGAAGAAAATCATAATGTACGAGTACTAGTTGTTACTTAATCTATACTTACTAATATTATAAAGCTGAAGAGTTTGTTTGTTTGTTTGTTTGAACGCGCAAATCTGAGGAACTACTGGTTCGAATTGAAAAATTATTTTAGTATTGGATAGCTTATATATCGAGGAAGGCTATAGGCTATATATCATCACGCTACAATCAACAGCATCAATGAAAAATGTTGCAAAAACGGGGAAAATTTATTATCTTTGAGAGCTTCCGTTGCGTGCGCTGGTTAACCGGTTAAAGTTGCACAAAAATAATGTATGAGGGAATTATTCCTCTTAAAAATGTCTCAAGAAAAGTCCGCGACAGCACATGCCTATCTTTTAAGGTTGACTAACAATAACCATTTTTATGATTTTAAAATTTGGTCAAAAATAGTGCTCTATTTGCAAAGGTATTTTTACCGACATAGTATTAATCCTTATCAAAATAAATATGTTAGTCATCTTTCGCATTTAATTGTGACCAAAATTGCCCTTTACACCATTCAATTTAGATGAATATCTTAGGAGATATCACAGTTTTAAAATAACTCCGCATCAAAATAATGACCCGCGCGCGCTGCGAGGCGGGCGTTCATGTTGTTGGGAAAACCAATGTGATTAGATTCAATGCACAAATATTGTGGGGAACTTAGAGAAAGTTTTAGTTTTTGTTTCATTGGAATCAGTGCTCTCTATCAAAAGATTTATGATTTTAAAGTGTTCAAGAAGAACTTACCATCATTGTGTAAGATACATGCAACGACATCTATTGCACCAAAATGGTACTAATTAATAAAAATGTGCTCACAAGATAACTTTTAAATCGGTTGACAAGCTTTACAAAAAAATTCTGATAGCAAAAAGTACTCTAGATTAGTCTACATGACGCTATAACCCTGTAGAGTGTGTGTTCGATCGCTTTACATGCATTATATTTTAACGGTTTAATTTCGTGCTCGATAGATGACGCTATTCATTTCACTCCATTTTCTGAGTCGCGTTGTTAAGTTTTCCGTGAAAGAATGACCCTCGCCCGTGTCAAATGTCTGAAGCTTGGTTTATTAACCAACGAAACAAAAAGAGGAGGTTCTCAATTCGACGCGTCTATATTTTTTTTATTTTATGTATGACCTGTCCACGCATAACTTTTTACAGAGAAGTCCGATAAGAATGATCTTTTGTTTTTTAAATTGAGAAATCATGTTTGGGCTCATTTCCTGCATCTTGATGAGATCTTTAGATCTAGCTGGAGTATGACGTCATCGAAGGACTGACGATGGAGACGGAACGCACTTGCAAGAGGTCCTCAAGAGTTTGCAGCAAATATAACGTGTTTGGGCTCATTTCATGCACCTTGATGAGAACTTTAGGCCTTGCTGAAGTATGACTGTCATCGACGGTCAAACGATAGAGACAAATGGCAGTTGCAAGCGGTCCTAAACAGTTAGCAACAGGTATAATGTTATTGGGCTCATTTCATTCACTTTGATGAAAACTTTAAACCTAACTCAGTATGACTTTCATCGAATGTCTGTCGATGGAGAAGGAAAGCAGTTGCAAGAGGTCCTCAAGAGTTTACAGCATCTATCTCATTTCATGCACCTTGATGAGAACTTTAGACCTAGCTGGAGTATGACTGTCATCGAAGGTCTGACAATGGAGACGGAAGGTAGTTGCAAGAGGTCCTCAAGAGTTTACAGCATCTATATCGTGTTTCGGCTGATTTCATGAACCTTGATGAGAACTTTAGACCTCCTGGAGTATGTCTATCATCAAAGGTCTGACGATGGAGACGGAAGGCAGTTGCAAGAGGTTCGCAACAGTTTACAGCAGTTTTATCGTGTCTCGGCTCATTTCAAGAAATTTGATAAGAACTTTCGTTCTAGCTGGTGTATGATTGTCATCGAGTGTCTAAAGATGAAGACGTAAGGCTGTCGAGGGTCGCGGGCCTGTGGACGGTGAGTAATGGGCTAGCTCGCCATCCGTCCGTCTTATGACGACAGGCCGTGGTGACGGCGTGTTCGTGTTCCACACGCGCCTCAAAGAGATGTCAGAAACGGGAAGGGATCCGAGAGGAGCGAGGCCTGCCAGGGTTGCGGGACTGTTTGAAAGAGATACCGCGGCCCGTGAACGCAAAGGGCAACAGAAGAGACGTGGATGGATTTTAGTCAGTACAAGTCTGACACTCCTTTCCGCTCCGTCCAGAGTGGGAGAGGTCATTTGATTATTTCCCATCGGTAAAAAAAAGGTAGGCCTTATTTGGAAAAACATAAGTAGAATATGTTTGCGATTAATGCAAATATTTCGGAGAAAGTAAATTGTTAACTACTTGAATCTGTACTAATATTATAAAGTTAAAGGGTTTGTTTGTTTCGTTGATTGAACGCGCTAATTTCAGGAAGTACTGGTATAAATTAGTTTAGTTTTGGATAACCCATTTATCGAGGAGCGGAACATCACTGAATAATGTTTCAAAAACAGGGATTTTTTCCTTTTGAGAGCTTCCGTTGTGCGTGAACGGTTAAAAATACGCAATTATCATGTATGTCGGAATTGTCCCTCTTAAAAAGCTCTAAAAAAATATCCGCAATGGCCATAGTGTGTAACTTTTAAGGTTGACGCACACTGTCTCTAACCCTTTCTTTCTTTGATGTACGCACGCACGCAGACGAAGTTGCGCGGGTCAGCTAGTCTTCATTATTACTAAAAATATGTGATAAAAAATCACTCAATGCACGAACACTCTATGACATCTGACATTTCGGTAACTTCGCGCTACACTAGCGCCTCTAGCGGCGAATTCATACGCGATAACCCCCATTGATGTCATGTAAGTACTTCACTACAGATAGCTATCTCTTTCTGTATCATACGTTCAGTATTATCAGTCGTAACAACGCAACGATATTTGAAGGCTACTCAGTATGAACGTAGCATATCTTTCTTTAAAATATCATTGATTGTTGTTACTACTTTGTAACAAGTCAGTCTGTCAATTGTCACTCGCCAGCTTTTCAGGTAGCATACGTGTGACAAAATCGAAAATGTTCGGGATCAAAATGTTTATATGATAATACTCCCAATGGCCGCTCGTGAGTGTTTTAAATCTCTTTGGAAAGATTACTGTTTGCGACAACGCGCAATGTAATGCATGCAAAACCTTTATATGATAATACTCCCAATGGCCGCTCGTGAGTATCTATATCTGTGCGCAAAACCTTGTGCTTACGAGTGTGTGTGTTACAGAAGTTTGTAGAGGTAATTTGAGAAAGTTTTGAGTATGAATGTGGATGGGTATAAGAGTAGAAGAAGACAAAAGAAACGATGGATGGACTTTGTAAAGGAGGATATGGCTAGAAAGGAAGTGACTGCTGAGATGATGAGTAATAGAGAAGTATGGAAGAAGAAGACATGCTGCGCCGACCACAAATAAGTTAGGATAAGAGCAAGAGAATAGAGATTTTATTACATAAAGTTGAAACTTTGACTTTCGATATTTGCGTAACCAGAAGGAAAAAATACAAAATGACGACAAGAACCAGTAACTCAGTTTCGTTGAGATACTTTATACCCACTATAACATAACATCATAACATAACATCACGCGTGTAATCCCCGAAGGGAAAGGCAGAGGTGTATCTAATAGTACACCCACAATTCGCTAGTTAAGTTCAAGTCCCATGTAATAGGGGGCGAGCCTATTGCTATCAACCGGGCGCAAATCCAGACTCCGTAGCTGCTACTGAGTAATTCCTGATGGTAAAACCTAATAACACTTTGCCCGACCCGGGAATTGAGCAGGACCTTATGCTCAGCAGTCGTGCTTGCGACCACTCGACCAGCGAGGCAGTTACCCACTATACCACTATTATTATAACTCAGCATTTTAAAGACGGTATCTATTTTATTGGGACGATTCTCAACCCGCGTTCGAAAGGCGCTCATGCGAATCAGATCTAAAAAATTACATTGTTAGATAATAAAACTTATTCGTACCATATTATGTCAAACCCTTTCATTTTACTCGCTCTTGGAGCGTCTTTGAATATTAATTTTACCTAAATTTTATTTCTTCTTTTTTTTAAATCTTTTTTCTTTTTCCTTCCTTTTTTCTTTTTTATCTTATATTTTCTTTTTCTTAGGTAACAATCATGAAAAAAGGTTTACTCCAAGATGAGTAAACACACACATCCTCCATGGAACGGCAAGGCATTAAAACTTTTAAAATGTAATTTTAATCAACGAAATAGCAAAGCGATCATTGTTTGATGCGGTAGGGTTACGAATTAAATATGGCAAGGCGTCGTCTATGGTTAACATTGCAAACTACACAGACGAGAGAGGGCGTTGCAGGCAGCCATATTGATATCAGCAGTTGTAAAGGATGGTGCCGCGTGATAGGCATGGACGTATCGCCGACGACTGTTTTCTAAATCTAATTAAATCTTCTTCAATTATGTATCAAAGCTACATCTTTATGTTAAATTACGTTATCAGTGCTTAATGGCAGATATCTGTAACAGGATTTTTGTATCTGAATGATTAATAAATTATAACAGATTTCAATCAAACGAAGATTTGTTTAATCCGAACATCAATCGTTATTATGTGACTTAACATGTGTGATTCTGATGGGGGCGGGCAAGAGCTTTCAAATATTTGTCGACTGAGAACTGGAACTCATAGTAACTAGAGACATACATAAACTCACACCTTGTTTTGGAGGTAGGCAGATTCATCACCTCTATCATATTAAGTACCTACACCAAAATCAAAATTCAATCCGCGGTCTAAAATAAGCCCCACATAATCACATACATGTGTATTCTATCAGTTATTTGACAGCTCCGTTGAAACGGGTCCAAAAGCAAACTTCGGGACACCACCGATATTTCCCGAACACGACCGAACCGTAGACCCTAAACTATGTATCAGGATTTTTGACTGAGCAAATATTATTGGGATTTGTGAGAGCCAGATAAAGGCTTCTTGTTTTCAATGTAATTGAATATTTTCGGGGGATTTGTAGCTTAATATATTCTAGGATTTGAAGGATCTTGGTTGGGGAATTGTGTTATTTTTATATCAACATTGGTTGGAAAAAAATAGTATTTGCTTTTCGATACACCTAAAGCTGTACCTACACATGGCTTCCGCAGTCACAACTATCTGCAATTGATATTGCACGACATCGTAGTTTAGGATTATAAGTCAGATCATAATATTACTTTCTAACATACAGCTTAGCTCCGCTTTTAATATTGCCTCTTTCTTTCTTCATCAGCAGCGTCAGGCGAGGCAGTCTCCAGCAGCAGCAGCTTGACTTAGCTGCTCGGCATTTTGTTGAACTAGGACTTATTTGGCGCAGCCGTGAGACGCACAATTATGATTACCTTTTTTATTTGTGTTAAGATTTCAGTTTTCTTGTTATACTTGGTTTAATGTTGTGTGCACTTGTGCCAAATATACCTGTTCTCTTTATTTTTTTCTCCTTTATCTCTTTCTCTATTCAATCAATTAGTCTATCACAGGCCACTGCTAGAAATATGCCTCCAAACTGTGGCAAAACACCCGGTTCTATCCTCCTAATATTTCCCGGGTACTTTGCATCCAGTTTATCACAGCCACCTTTCAGATCTATTGTAATGACCATATTTGCTGAAACATGCTCATTCAACTAACTAACCTTAATTTTTTATCATAATTATAACTCACTCCATGGGCTTGAAATATGTCTACATATCTTAAATTGCTTTTTGTTTATTTACACTGATCAATTTAGTGATAGATAATTAGTGTTACCTGAGTAGATGTCTGACAAGCCTAATCGAAATAAGTGAATTCTGTTCTTTTCTTCATAAAAACCCCTTTACCTACATACCTTTTTAAAGATTTTTATTATTGAAAAAAGAACTTTATTAATTAAACATTTTTACACACTGTAAATAACAAGTAACCATCCTGACACTCAAAGATTGATAATAGGTGGATATTAACATATATATGTTGGAGTTGGTCATTGGTACGGGCTTAAAATGAATCACAAGTGCGCGGTGGTGACATCAAGCGACCTACTTACAAGTCTACCCACACCACAGCGTGATTGTTACAGAGTCTTGATGGTAAACTCTGAGCCAGGACGACAGTCAGTCAGTGTCTGATCGCGGCCGAGTTAAGACCTCTTGGAACTATACCCGATTCATTGTGCCCCGTGTTATTGTGCTAAGTTGTAATCTCAAGTAATTCGTTGGTTTTACTAGAAACAGTGTATTGCTCAGTGTCTTTTCATAGCACGAAACCCATCGTCTGCCCACATGATGTAGAAGCCTAGCGGAGTAAATCCTGTCACCCCGACATATACATGTAGTCTCACATCTCCACCACTAACCCAACATCCTACAGTAACACATCTTTATGGCCATGTCAACAAAATAACAGCCCTCAGCCCTCTAATAGCAAAATAACACTAATTACGCTAATAAACCGCGAGATGGCGGAGTTATAGACATACATAAAAATGTCTAACATAACATAAACTTAAAATGGCGGCCGCGTTTTATGGGACCAAGTTACTGTATCGATAAATATTGCTTATTTTTACACTTGATTGGGTGAGGGTAGCCTGGGTTTTTGATAATAATAAAACCTGTAGCCAAGTATAGGTAAAATCGATAAATGATCGTCGTTCGTCTAGGTCACATGGACTACTGTTTAACTAAGTAGTCTAGGATTTGAATCCCAGGTCGGCCAGTTTTATCAGAGTTTTGCTTCAGGAATTCCTCAGTGTCAAACTCAAACATTCCTAGTGTAATATGTATGCTATATCTAGACCTCTGCCTATACCTTCGGGAATTTTTCATTGGTCCCGATTGGTATATTTACCATTATATACAAAACAGATGCATTATAGGCAAATATGTACAGTTGATATTTTCACAGATGATGTATTTCTGTTGCCGCTGTAACAACCAATATTAAAACGGGAACACCCAAATAGTCCGAAATATTTTATTCCGAATTTCGATGTTCCGATTTTCAAAAAACCGAATTTCATAATACCTAAGAATTATAATGGTTATAATTCAAAATCACGAAATTTCTTTTAACGAAACTCGTAAATGCGATTTGTTAGTTTTCCGATTTTCATACGTTCGAAGAATCAAATGCTCGAAGGGTTCTCGGTCCGAAAAACGACATTCCGATTTTCAATAATTCGAATAAACTACTAAAATTAGGATTCTGAATCACTTTTCTGAATTTTATTTGTTTGAATTTGAGTTTATCGAACACTATTGACCGACGTCTTTTTGCTATATGCATTATTTGACATATATTTTTGAAAAGTCAACTTGGTGTGCTACAAAATTTTGTGACAGAAACGAATCGCTGCAAAACCAACTTCACGTAGTCTTGTCTGCCCCTACCCTAGAGTGTAATTTAAACCCGCGTAGGCGCCGGAGGGGTGGGGTGGCCCACAAGCCGAAGCTGCGGTGGTGAGCGTTAAAACCATCTCCGACGATAAGCTCGCGTGGGCCCACAAAAACCCCGCAGCGCCGGAGCCGTGACAGAAACAATGCTTGCTGCATGTTCCATGCCTGCTTGCTTGCTGCTTGCCTGCTTGCATGCCGCATGCCTGCTTGCATATTGCATGCCTGCTTGCATGTTGCATGCTTCCTTACATGCTGCTTGCATGTTGCAAGGTTTCTTGCATGCTGCAAATCCCCTGTATTATTGATAAATGACTTCAGTAAGGTTAGGTTAGAACTGTGACTATTAAAACGCGACGGCGAGCAAGCTAAGCGTTTTTATTTCGGAATTGTAGTAATCGGTATTTTAATAATCGGAATTCGTATGTTTGATGTTTCGAATTATCATTAAGTCGGACTTTTTGTTATTCGATCTTTTGAAACTCGATATTTTGAGAATAGTAATTCTAGAGGTTAGGAATATTGAAATTTAGGAATTATAAAATAGGAGTAATGATAAGTTGGAGTTGTTATATTCGGAATATTGAACCATTCGGAATTATGAAAATCGGTATTTTGAAATTCATATTTGTGACGAATAAAGTTTTTCGTATTTATGTAGTGTAGCCATTAAAAACAGAATAAAATAAATATTTAAGGGGGCTCCCATACAAAATACGTGTTTTTTTTAGATAATCGTACGAAACCCTTCTTGTGCGACTGCGACTTGCACTTGGCCGGGTTTTTTTATTTGTGACAGGTGGGCAATATGGAGAAAGAGGTTGCCATCCCTTAAACATATTTACAACAACAGCCTGGAGACCAAATAAGAAAACCTCGTGCGTCTGTTAAATTAACGTCGTCCATACCTACCCACTGACTAAAACCCATCCATGTTCCTTCCTTTGCCCTTTGTGTTCCAAGGCCGCGGTATCTCTTTCGAACAGTCCCGCAACCCTGGCAGGCGTCGGTCCTTACGGACCCCTTCCTGTTTGCTGACTCTCTTTGAGGCGCGCGTGAAACACGTACGCGTCGTCGACACGGCCTGTCGTCATAAGACGGACGGACGGCGAGCTAGCCCATAGCTCACCGTCCACAGGCCCGCGCCTACGGTGGACGCCCGGTGCGTCTCCCACGGCGGCTGGGACGTGAGGTTCTCTCCCTCTCACATCCCGCCACCTCCTTCGCTAGCATGACTGCTTCGCAGGAGGTGACGGCGTCCCATTCCGTCTCGCTCCGGACCATGGATTGAACCAGGGCCGGACGCGAGAGGTCGCCGCCGCCGATTGCCGCTACGAGGACACGGCGTTGCTACGCCGCTAACCCCACAGTGGGGTTAACGGGAACAATTTTAATAATTTTAATCAATTCCCGCTGACCCCAGCAGTGGCGCCACGGGCGGTGGGGTCAACGGGAATACACTTGTTTTAGGATAATCGAAAATTACTGAACCCTGTTAAAAAGGTGGTTAAAACTTCATTCCAAGTATGAATGAAATAGCAGACCTATAAACATGATCAATCGTTTTCATTAGATTATTTATATAAGAGTACATACAAAACCAGGCAACGCTTCAGAAAATCTTGGAAAGAAAAATCTTGGTTGCAGTGAACGGGAAGTTTAAAATGTAGAAACAGATGTGCATCACATTAAGAGGCCAGGGGGTATTACAAAAAAAGACGAAGTTGCAAGGTTTCCTTGTTGAAATTGTATGTTTTTCGTTTGTTGCTTGAAATAAGAATTACTTTAAAAGAATAGTTTGTTTTCTCTACTACAATAATAATAAAGCAAATTTTAGATAATTTATTTAGTAGGTTATAAAATCATTCTCCCGAGGCATGTTTAAGCAAAAACTCAAGGTGACCTGATATGGGCCCTCTAATTTCTAGATTCTATTGAATATAAGTACTAAAATCAGTATTTACTGTAAAATACTTCCGCCCAGTCACAACAAAACATACAGAAACTAAAATAACAAATATATTACCCTTTCCTATATCAAATCAAGTATTCAACCTGTCCAGTAAAGGTACACAAGGATAATTGAATATCCGTGATGGATAGCGCATTTCATAGTTCTGCAATATTTCCAATTTCTAACGGTAGTTTATTTGGCATTTTGGTACTCCCTTGGATATTCACAAATTAATAGATGTTAGGGTTGAGTTACACTATTGTTTATGTAAAGGCATGGATACACATAAGGATAACTTCTTTATTGCTTAGTAGCATAAGCGTACTTAGCCCGTAATGTTCCCACTGCTGGGATATGGACCCCTCAGTGCGAGAGAGTAGGCTGTAAACCGCCCACGCGGGTTTGGATTCTGATTCTTACGGAGAGAGTAAGAGTTTGCTCTATTTTGGGAACTGAGACTGTGAGATGAGATGATTAGGATTATTGATTAGGCTAAATATAACAGCCACACGGGTCGATCTTCAAAGTAAAGCCGCTCTTACCACGGTCGGTGGCGGTGATTACCATGGATGAGTGACCATCCATTCCATATCGAGTTTCCTCTGTGCAGTTCTAGCTGGCATTTGTAGATCTTGACAGTCGTTACAGGTAGTTAGTAGCCTGAAAGTCTGACAACCGGTCTTACCAAGGGGTATCGTATTACCCATTACTTACTGGATAATGAAGTTTAAAAAGGCAGTCGCTCCATATAAAACACTGGCATTCAGCTGCAACCGGTAAAACTGGAAGCGACTCCAAGATAGTTGGGAAAAAGTCTAGGCAGATTAGTGAGGTGCCCAACAATGGCATAGCCTAAAAACCAGAGAGTGTAGTTGACTAAAAGGAAACCATGGAATTGCTGAGCATAACATTATTTTACAAAATAATCGCCTTGATTCGAAGCTTTTAATCAAGAGTTTCCATGAGCTAGTTCCGATACCAGAAATAAAAAGCAACGATATTTCTCTTCCCAAGTCAGTAAAATAGAAATGTAACAAAACATATTTCCAATACAAAACTAACAGAATTAAGTGAGATCGCAGTTACGTTTACGATTTGTACGTGATTCTGATCTAGCTATTTTTATTTCGCTATTTTTATGTCTGATTCGAGTATCATACGAAAATGTTCAGTTACGTACGGATCGTCAGCTGTTCTTTTGAAATTCAAGTATTTGAAAACGTATTTGCATAAAAAGATATAAAAAAGTTTAAACGAACCTCGTTTGTATTGTCAAAGAAAAGTAATTTTCGTTAAAAAAACATTTGAAAAAAGAACGACAAAATTGAACACTCAAATAATTCTGTCGTTCTTTTTTCGTCAATGTGTTTATTCTTCATCTATGTTTTATCGTTTACCTAAAGAATTGGCACTGTTTTGGTAAGGAAGACGCTCATAATTTATTATTCAATTATTCATTCTTCAATTGAATGGTTAATAAGGTTTCTTAAGGTTATCATAACTTGAAAGACGAGGTTGGATGGTCGAACTTTGCAAGCACGTGTGCCTTTTTTGATTTCATTGTGTGCTGTCTCCGGAAAATAGATATCTTGGACATCATAGTCGGTTTTGTGGCCAAAGACAATGTGACATTTATGACAAAGACGATGCTGGTACAGTCAAAATATACCAGCATCAAGCAGCAGCAGTCGTTTTTATTTTATTTTAATTCTCGTTGGTCGAGTGGTCGCAAGCGGGACGGATAAGCACCCGTCGAGGTAGGGTTCGATTCTCGAGTCGGACAAAGTGCCATCAGGAATTTTCCCTGTACCAGCCACGGAGACCGGATCTATGCCCAGTTGATGGCAATAGGCTCGCCCCTTACTACATGGGACTTTATAATAAAGGGTGTAAAAGACCCTTAAGGAAGCCGAAAGGCACTTTGTTCTCCCCGTCATTGCGATCATTTTTTTGGTTCCATACCATACCTGAGAACCTTTTAGTTACGGAGATATTGGGGGTCAAAGTTTCAACTTTTTCACAAGCTTTTTTTGAAATACATGTATTTATTGTAAGATTTTTACTTTAAACACCTCCACGACCCCCGTATTATTGCTACTACTATTCAATCCACCCATCAGCACAATGTTTTGAGTGCGTTACATTGAGTCCTACAGTAAAACGTGATTTTTCACCCCCAAAAAAAAAAGTCGTTTCCCAGCAATAATTTTTGCGTAAAGTTACTTAGTTTGATGTACATAATGCTTGGTCGACGACTTTGTTAAGGGTCTTGTAACACCTTATACCACCCACACCGCTGTCTACAGGTAGACATAGAAATTTAATGGAATAGAGTGTCTAATCGCTATGAAGTTTAGTTACGATATTTTAGCGACATCGACAGTAAGTACGGGTAGCGATAGCTGATAGCTATCGCTACCCGATACAATTAATACAATTAATTACATTATAATTGCGAGCTTTTGGTACAAGTTCAAATTCAATTGTTTTGCCAGAAAATGATTCTGCTATAGTAGAAGCTACTAGCTATTTAGTTGGAAGAAAATAAAAGAAATACTGGCAATGTGTAAACAAAACAATAAAAAAAACACTTAAATTCTATTGTCTCCCCACGATATTAATTAAAAAAGTGGCTGTCTAGACTTCTTATCCAGCAAAAAATATAATCCAACCGATGCACTTTTCATTACATCGTTTATTCGTGGCTGTCTATATACAGTAGGGACTAAAGATACCTCGTATCATCAACTATTTAACTAATTGTCACTTTGAAAAGAACCCCTTGGGGTCCCAACGCGATACTCTAACGGTTACAAAATTGATAATAATCGTTTTCCACATCATTCATTTACTTAGTTTTATAGCTTTTTTTTCATACCTATGGGTAAATTATGTTTGCTTCAATATTGTATTTACCATTTTGATAACTTTTGTTCAAACCATATACCGATGTTTATCAAACATAATCAAAACTTGACTTTAAAGTTTAAAAATACACTTGAGTGCCATCATTAGGTTTACCACCTTTTTTTGCAGATAAAGTACATTGGTTAGTATTAGTAAGAAAAAAAAGTATATAGAATCAAAATAAAGTACAATTTATTTTTCTTTAAGAATATCTTTGAAAACATTTTTTTATTGCTGTTCGCAGTTTGTATCAAATTATATATGTATAAATTAGTAGTATCTCTACTAAACAATTGCACAGCATCTTTACAGGCTGTATTTAAATTAAAGTAACTGAGTACCTAATCCATTTTTATCAAATTCAGAGACGCTTTGTTTCTTTCGTCTCGCCATTTGCGATTCGTCACAGAAAAACTCTTTCCGTGATATTGACGTGGCGGGAATAGACAATAAAAACAGAATTACTCTAGACAAGTTTAAAAAAAAATAGTGACACTGGCATGGTTGACATTCGAGGTACATCAATTGAGCACCAATCGATAAATTTCGTTTAACAAAAAAATTCTTACGACGAAACTTTTCAAAATCCCAAAGAAATCAAATCATGCGAAATAAAGTATTTTCGTGTACTTTATTGTTCTCATAAAGTATAAAGTACAATTACCTGAAATAACGTACAATACTTTATTATAAAGTACGGGTGGCAACCCTAGCCATCATATTCAGTAATTTATAAAGGCCTGACAACAATGTCCAAACAATGTTATTGAAAAGTCAGCATCTGTTTAGCCTACCCCAACTACATTGGGGTCGGCTTCCAGTCTAACCGGATGCAGCTGAGTAGTAGTATTTTACATGTGACTGCCTATCTGACCTCCACAAACCAGATAGTACTGGGTAATACGATACCCCTGCCTGGGTAGGACTGGTTGTCAGACTTTCGCGCCACTACATTGGGGCCTACCTGTAATAACTGTCAAAGATCTACAAATGACAGTCGGGACCAGCGGCTTAACGTGCTTTCCAAGGCACGACGAAACTCGATAAGTAATGGGTGGTCATCCATCCAGGGACCAACCTAGGTAAGCACCGCTCGACCTAAAGATAGACCCGAACGTATGTTATTATTTAGCCATGCATCCTTCGATACTATGGTATTGAAAAGTATGAGGAGAGAAACATAGATAATAAAAAGGTCTATAAACTCAATCAAATAAACAAAGAAGTATTGAAACTTAATTATTACAAACTTTTTCGATCAAAACCTAAACGAAATACTTACCAATAATTTCAAGTTAAGAAAACTTCGTTAACATAGTATGGACGTGACCATACATCATTATTAATATTAACCACTGTGGGTGAAGTAAAAGCTCATTTACACAAGGAAATATTATCGCTTGACGAGAGGCGAGAATGTCAATTCGAGTCTCGTAGATGAGACTCGCTAGGCGACGACCGCTTGCAATGAGGGCTATCGTTTTTGAGCTCACCAGATGGCGCCACTGTCGATTAAGGGCCTGTCAATAATTCTATTTCATACTTTAAAGTACCAATAACTTCTTAAAAAGTTTATTTTATTAAGTATAACAACATAGTGTAAACTTCAGGTTCATATATTTCGCGGGCCCGTGGACGGTGAGCTATGGGCTAGCTCGTCGTCCGTCCGTCTTATGACGACAGGCCGTGTCGACGGCGCGTTCGTGTTCCACGCGCGCCTCAAAGAGAGTCAGCAAACAGGAAGGGGTCCGAAAGGACCGATACCTGCCAGGGTTGCAGGACTGTTTGAAAGAGATACCGCGGCCCTGGAACACAAAGGGCAAAGGAAGGAACATGGATGGGTTTTAGTCAGTAAAAGTCTGACACTCCCTCCTGCTGAGCCCAGAGCGGGAGTTATTTGATTATTTTCCCTTCGGTAAAAAAAAGGTTCATATATTTACCACATTCTCCCTAAAATTAGCAAGCATGAAACATTTAAAAATCATTTTCCCTCCAAGTACTAACAAATAAGATCTTAGGTTACTACTTAAAATCTTCAAGTCTTATATAATCAGAAATAGCCCAATTTAGACCACAATCGTGAATATTAGTGAAAATACGTGACAAAAAAGCACGCAAAGCGTGAACTTTCTATGACATCTGACATTTCGGTGCCCTCGCGCTACACTAGCGCCTCTAGCGGCGAATTCACACGCGATAGTCCCCATTCTACAACATTGCCAGGATTGCCAATATTATGAAATTTGATATCATGAAATTGACATAACTTAGGAATAAACAAGAAGCAAAAACTCTTTCATCGTTCATTTTATGCGAGACTAGTCAGGCGACTTAGGGCTCATTTACGGAAACGCGGCGTGTCGAGCGGCGCGGCCCGCTTTAAATTCAGTTCCGCCGCGGGCGACGCGGCGGGCCACGCGGCGGGATTTTTTGTGTTATATTTTCAAAGACGTTTTTGCCATTTTTCATGCGAGTCTCGAACATCCCGTTTACACGAGTCACCTCTTCATCTTTTTTCGATAATCCCCTAGTCAAAGCTAGTAACTTTCTCCGTGTAAATGAAACCAAAACACGTGTCATAAGTTTTCTCAAAGTAATTTACTTCGGTAAACTTGTTAACTTTGTAACTAAATACGTGGTTCGCCCTTATGAGCAAAAATTATGTTATTTGCTCATTTTGTAGCTTTGCCTAAGGCTACGTGATAAATAGTTACTGTATTAATTTCTGTAATATTTGTTTTGCTTGTTTGTTTAATTCATTTAGATTTTTGTTTGTTTTGTTCTCGAATTTGAATTGTATTATTTAGTTTACTTCTCTATCCTCCCCCTGTTTATAATTTTACTAGCGACCGACCTTTGCTTCGGAATGATGTATTCTGAAGTGGAAAATTCAAAACATTGAACCTGTATCTAAGTTAAATAGTACCTAATGTTTTATACTCATAAAGCGCAGGCCACACCGCCAGCCGGCGGGGTGGCGAGCGACGCAGGCGAGCATCGTTTCACCATCCAGTTCCACCAGTTTTCATACTTTGGTTCACACCGCGTACTACCGAGCTAACTTACTTCAGCGATACAAACGATGCGAACGAAATATCCGACGTAACCCGCAACGAGACGGAATGAGACGGCACGCTCACCTCGCTCTCCCGCCCACCCCCTCGCTCGCCCGTCTGTACGTAGTTTTCAATGTGAACCCACATGTAGTTTAGCTCGCCATGATATCGTCATCACCATGCATATCTTCGCGTAGTGTATATAGTTTCCATCGCCTCGCTTCGCCCACCTCGCTAGCTGGCGGTGTGACCTGCGCTTTATGCTTGCGGAATGAATTCTCTAAATTATTGCGGACCGCATCAAAATCCGTTTCGTTTAGAAGATTATAGCGGGCACAGAGTCAGACGCGAAAAGTGACTTAAATTTATTTAATAATGCTAGGGTTATTTAATTAAAATTGTTTCGACTCAAACTCAGCCACATTGATGGCGTTGTTTGTGGCTTCGGACAGGTCCCTTAAAGTGCAGGTGGAGTTGCACAAAGAGCAGGTCAGGAGGTGGGCCGTGGTTTGGGATGAGACTCCGCAGTCGCATTCAGCTTTATCGGAATACCCCACTGGACCAAGTAACCAGATGGAAGCTCGGGTCGATCTTTAATTCAAGCCGTGTTTAGTTTCATTGGTCCGTAGATGCGTGACCATTGACCACCCATTACATACCGAGTTTCCTCCGTGCCTCAAAAAGCATTATTAAGCCGTTGCTTGGTTCCAGCTATCATTTGTAGATCTTTGACAGTCGTTACAGATAGGCAGTGGCCCGAGAGTCTGACAACCAGTCTTAACAAGGGGTATCATATTATCCACAACTAACTGGGTTTTGGAGTTCAGATAGGCAGTCGCACCATGTAAAATACTGGTATTCAGCTGCATCCAATTAGAGTGGAAGCCCACCCCAACTTAGTTGGGAAAAGGCTAGGCAGATGATTATACTTCAGTTAAAATGGCCATTATTTGTAAAATCAACATTAAATTAATGTCTGAATAACCTTTAAACAGACGTTGTGACCACTAACGTCTCCCAACTCCTTCAACCGTCAAATAGTTTCAACTCCTAAACTGCTGTAACTTAAACCATGGGGTGATAAAATTTTACAAGTATGTCTAAGGGATGGGGCTAGGGATGTTTTCATAACTATAAAGTTTAACCCCCATAAACATGAGAAGTTAAACTCTATACTTTATGGGGTAGAAAAGTAGTTATAAAAAGGGACATTAAGTTTGGTGGTTCTTGGTTAGATTTGGGTTGATCGATCTGCAAGACGGTTGCATTAGCAATATCTGACATGACTCAAATGAATCTATCTTTCTTGTCGTATATTGGTTGTTTTCCAACGAGTACAGATATAATATCAGCAGTCTTTGTTCAACTTACTTCTAATTCTTACAGACCTGCGGCTTCGGTTGGAAAATATGTCACGAAAGTTTGGAATACTGCAGCTTCCCGTTAGTGAAACAAAAATCAGAATCGTATCAGAAGTTCTGAAGACTACTCCCTACATCCAAACTACCTCTTTATAAATTAGTGTAGACATCGAAGGACCCCAACAGTGGACAAAACAAACAATAGGTATTTTTCTTCATAATAATAATAATCAGACTATAATGTTCCCACTGCTGGGACACAAGGCCTTCTTTTTATGAGAGGGAATGAATTAATTTTTCTTTAGATCTCCATTTTTTTTTATATTAAGTCATTTTGGAAACCGTAAATCATATTATCAAGCGTTTCGGGTTGCCCCTGTTTATTTGGATAGCTGTAAGGATAAACTTGTCGCGAAAGCTAGGAAACCTGGTATTTTTAAAGCAATATATAACTTTTTTTATTACACTTATAAAACAGCTGTTTACTGTCTATGGGCTATATTGAAGAACTAGCGGAAACTGTAGCAAAAACATTTTTTTTTTAATTCAAATTTTAAAATTAAATTTGTTTCAAATTAATTTTGTTTACCCAAAACTCTTTATCCATTCCGCCTCCGACATAACAACTGTTACCTAATATATGGGCGATATTACAAGCCCGTTGCTATTGTCAGGCGAATTAATAGGCACCCATAAATCACAGGTCCAACATCCCAGGCATGCGAAACATCGATATTTGTTCAAACATTCATCAACGCAATGAAATGGCGAATTTTTTAAATAAAAAACGTTTTTTTATCTAACATCCTGGTGTGTGCAGGCTTGATTTGTGTCTTGTTTTTTTTTTTGCTAGGCATTTTTCATTAGTTTGTTACTGTAAAGTTATATAATTTAATCGTTTGTGTCTCACTGCAGAGCAAAGGCCCCCCTTCCCTCTTTCCCCTTATCCCCATCTAGTGCTGTTACCCGCCAATCTTTGTGAAAAGGGACGAGTTCGTCCCGCCATCTCCTTCTGGGCCTACCGCGTTGCCGTTTCCTGCTGTTTGGGACCCAATATGTGGATACTTTAGCCCATACCTCCTCCGGCATGCGACAGACGTGACCAGCCCAGTTCCATTTCAGCTTGACAGCCATGTGACCTATATCGGTAATTTGAGTTTTGGAACGCAGTATCGAGTTCCTTATATGATCAGTAAGTCTAGCTCCAAGGATACTACGCTCATTGCTCGCTGATAGACCCCGAGTGCGGACTTTTGACTGTAAAGTGGTTAACTATATTTGTAGTTTTTACTTGGAACAAAATTTTGATTCTTGGCAGTGACAAAAATACTAGTTTAACTTTGTCCAAGCAGCGACAGATTTTCCATAAAACTTGACAGGATTGGTCAAACCGGTGCGGACTGATTATAGACGCGGCTCCAGACACTTACACATCCATACAAAATGCTTACTGAAATTTCTGTCAGTGACCGAAGCCTGCACCGTTTGACTGACCCTTAAGCTCCGGTGCGGGAACGCTAGCGTACCATTTTCCACTCATTGTGTGGTCTTCCTTTAGCATGAGAGCCTTAAATTAATTTAAGACTTAACTTGAACTATTCAAACAGTCATTACATGATCCCTCATGTAATAATTGTATCTGTTTGAAAAGCAATCTATCGCCCGATAGATTGACGTTGGACAACAAAACAAATACACGTCTGTTCATGAATTTCAATCTTGCCAAGAAAAACTACAATAAAAAAGAATCGTCGAAATCGGTCGACTCGGTGAAGAATAATACTGAATATACAAGAAGATAGAAACCCTACCTTTCTCAAAAAAATAAAATTTATAGTATATTATTTTATTAGCTACAAAAAATGCCAATTTTGACGTTTTTTCCTGCTCCACTCTGGTTTTTAACAAAATATTTCCATTTAATATTTGAGTTAGAATTTCTACATGTCAATTCAATTCCCAAAACGAAATAAAAAAGCGTATATTTATCAAAAATGGACAGAATATTAACTAAGCCGATTTTTTTTATTGAAACAAAAATAGCATTTCTGTATGATCGACGCGTAAAACACGGAATTTATATTGAACGTAGCGTTTTATTTGCATTCGTGCGATTATTTCCAATACTCATGAAAGCCGGGAAGAATTAAAAATAGTGTTGTTCGACCAAGGTAAACGGAATCTGGATGGAACTTTTAATTCCCGCGGTTTATGAAGTAAACAGGTTTCGCAATGAAGAACTAAATAGGTACACAGAGTTCGATTTAATAATTTAACTGAAAATAAACAAAGTTCCTATACTTGGAGTGTACAACACCAAATTTCTGAAAGTCTCTCAAGGAATAAAAGATGGCCATCCATCATCTACCTAGCTTTTTCCCAATTACATTGTGGTCGACTTCCAGTCTTACCGACAGCAGCTGAATACCAATATTTTACATGGAGCGACTGCCTATCTGACCCCCAACCCAGTTAGTACTGGTTAATACGATACCCTCGGGGGTCTACGGGGTCCTCATTTAACATCTCTTGCAGGACGGCTGAGTTCAGCAGCATATGCTGTTAGAAAAATCCGTCAGTTTACTGATGTAGATACCGCGAGGCTAGACTATTTTAGTTATTTTCATAGTATTATGTCATACGGTATTTTACTATGGGGACGGGCTGCAGACATTGAGTCTATATTTATTCTGCAGAAAAGAGCCATCAGAGCCATATATGATCTACGTAGGCGCGATTCTCTGAGAGAACTGTTTAAAGAAATTAACATCATGACAGTACCTTGTCAATACATCTATGAAAACATCATGTACGTTAGGAAAAATCTGCATTTATTTAGTAAGAGAGGTGACAGACACCACTATAATACTAGAAATAGGGACCAACTAGTTCAGCCAGGTTTCAGGCTAGCTAAAGTAGACTCATCTTTCATGGGGTACTGTTTAAAATGCTACAATAAAATACTTCCTCACATTCTACAACTGAATGAGACGAAATTTAAATCTTGTATAAAACGCACACTATGTAGGCAAGCATATTATAAGTTGGGGGACTATATTGATGATAAAAATGCTTGGCTCAATGCTGGTCCTGCTCCACAACCATAGGAGCAAACTAATTGATTACCATGTTAAGTTATTGTGGAAGCTGCAGAAGATTGTAATAATATCCTTGCTTTGTATAGATTCCATCTCTTAATAATATTATATAATTGCATAGCACATGTGTGAGTACTATGTACTGTAAAGCAACCATTTACATTTATTTATCTTTCATTGACTTGAATGTAGCCTGGTGGCTGAGAGAATGTCATGCTCACTCAAATTTCTCGCTGATGGTGGCGCGTGTGTCGGATCATTTGGTTCCCTTCAATATGGTTGAGTTGAATGGCGCCGAGCCATGCGTCATGTTCGTGAACGGGCGCTGTCAGTTGGGAGTGGTCATCTCTTAGCTGCCACGGTTTATTTTAATTACTTTATTTTGAAAGTGTTGATTATTTGGGCGCTCTTAATGTGCACGTCTTTCTACATCGTTCTCACATATATGTATAATCTCAACGTGAATGATGTAACCAAGATTTTGTAACAATATTTTGATTAAAAAGAGTGTCCATGGAGTTTCTTGCTCATTCTTCTCCATAGAGATCTACGCTTTGGAATGTGCAACTACAGTACTTTCTCAAGTTATTATGCCTTGTGACTGTGACTGTAGCTTATTTTTTTTTTTTGTTTGACTTTCAAAAGTGCCTGTAATGGTCTAATTGAAATAAATGCTTTGAGTTTGAGTTTGAGTTTGACCCCTTGGTAAGACTGGTTGTCAGACTTTTGGGCCACTGACTACCCGTAACGACTGTCAAATATGTACAATTAACAGCTAGGACCAACGGCTTAACATGCTTTCTCTTTTTCACTTTCATGCTTAGGGTGGTCACCCATCCACGGACTAACCTATGCAAGCGCGGCTTAACCTGAAGATCGACCCGAGCGGCCGTTATTATTTAGCCACGAGCTCCTCTTAGTCTACCCAGTTGTTCGATTTAATAATGTGACTGAAAATAAACACGAAATTCCCAAAACTAGAGTGTGAAGCACCCAATTTCTGAGAGTCTCACGTGGCATACATGATAGCTATTATGTTGTGATTAACATAATGAGTGTATAATGTTTTCACTACAGGGACACAGGTCTTCTCTCTAAAAAAAATAAAGGGTATGGGCTACGATCAACCACGTAGGCCCAGTACGGATATGTTGTTATGCTGGGTTGACTAAAGTTACTATTAAGAGGGCCCTTCCCGGCCCGTCTATCGTCAACGCGAGCATGGTCAAAAAGCTTGTTTCATCCAGAGCCACAGCGGCGATTTTATTTCAACTCCCAACCCGTCTTACCCCGCCCCGACCCCGCACAACTCGTCTCCTACAACGATGACATTGAACGAAAAATAGTGTTCGAAAATTCCAGGAAATAGGTGTTTTTGAATAAGTCTTACAAGTGTGTGAAATAAATATTTGTCATTAAGAATCTCCATTACATGTGCAAGTTTTTTTTCGAGATCTTTTCTTTATTTTTACAGTTTATGAGTACATTATGAACGGCCAAAGTTCAGGTAAAATTTGTGCAAAACAGCAATTTCTGGAGGCTTATACTGAATGTCTATCTTCCTTTTTTAATTTTTGCATCCATAGTAACCTAGATATAGTGCACAAAATACCTATTAGTTCAAAAAATTCAAAGATAGATGTGTAACAACGGCATAATCACGTACGAGCGTTTGTATGAAAAGTATGGCGGGTTGGCCACTCTTAGGAGTAACCAGTGTTTGAAATTATTATCAAGATAATAACCATGTTGATTAAACTTGATTTCGACTTTCAAATGATAGTTTCATTACTAAAATAAATACATTATTATTTATTACTTAATTGATTTATTCTTTGAAACTTGCAGCATTAAACATAATTTAAATTTTATTTTATTTTGGGAGATTAAAAATTATGTTTATTGATTAAACACATTGTTGTTGACCTTTTTTTTTAAATGTATGCTGACACAGTGAATGTTTTGTAGCGTGTGTTTTAACTAATCAACGGACATGTTGCAGACCTCTTTGCATGATCCCGAATGAAGCTTACTCATGAACGAATACATTTTGCTACTTTTGAAAGCAATACCCTGGCAAATTTTCGAACTGTTTCATCACACAGATCAGAGATCTATCAAGAAATGGTCCAAAAGTAAAATTGCCACTTCAAACAAACCTGTAGTAATTGAGGATCTGCGCGAAGACTCCAGGATGCCTATCGAAGAAGTACTCGTTGAGGACGGGGTCGTAGTTGGCGAGCGCCTCCGTAAGGCGGGACAGCCTTGTGGCTGGGATCTTCTTCAACGTCGCCTTGTAGGTCTCGTATCTGAGGAAGAACGAGAATTTGGCTTTAAATGAATGAAACTGGATAAAAAGGCGGTACGAACACACCTTTAATTTGAGGTCGTCCCCTGTAGTCAATGTCGCCTGACATTGACTACAGGGGACGACCTCGACGACGGGTAGACTGTAGTCCTACCAACGCATCATTTTTCCAGTCTTTACCAAACGATTGGGTTAGATTCCAAGCTAACTGGGTGCAACTGAATAGCAATATTTTACTTGCACCAATTGTCTATTTGACCTCCAAATTCCAGTCACTGGATACCACTTGGCAAGTAGTCCTATCAACTACCGTACCCATTTTTGCTGTCATGATGTATTACGGTATGATTGACTATGGGATTTTCATAAAATAATAGACACATGAACAGATTTTACACACGGGCACGTTGTAAATTTAGCTTAAGGCTCTCGGAGATAATGTAGCTTCCGATAGTGAAAGAATTAAAAAATCAGTTCAGTAATTCAGAGATTACCCCTTACAACCTCACACACTTTACCTCTATCTGGTATTAGTATAGAATTATAGCGAAGACAATAATTTTCCGTCCGTATCCGTTTTCGTCATGATTTTTTCCAAGTTTTAAAGAAGCTACTTAGAAATATTTAAAACCACAGCCACTTATCTAATAATAAGCTGTAGCCGCCACACTATGAATAATTCAAAGTTGTTCCAATTTGATTAAAAGTTAGACAAACTGACCTAAGCTTGGATATCGGTGTTGCCTCGTACATAATTGGTTTAACAGTCACTTCGTGTAAAATCCTCTCGGAATATCAGTTTTTGGCTAAATTGAAGGCTGACCTCAAAATGGAAACAACATAGGCAGATAAAAGTACAAAATTACAGATTACTATACTAATATTTTATGGAGGTAAAGTTTGTGAGTTTGTAGAGGGTTAATCTCTGGATCTACTGAACCGATTTTGAAAATTCTTTCACTAATAGGAAGCTACCTTATCCCCGAGTGTCATAGGCTATATATACAACGTGCCCGTGGGATAATTTTCGACCAAAACGCGAGCGAATTAGCGGGCAACAGCTAGTTGGTTATAATATAACACCACGTCTGTAATCACTCAAGGATTAGGCAGTTGTTTACCTCTAGTGCACCCACATTTCGCATTTCAATTACATCAAAGTCTCATGTAATAGGGGTGTACTAAGCCAAATCGAATGCCAAATAATCGAATATCAATTGATCGACCACTATAAATCGAACGTCTAAATACTCGAACGTCTAAATACTCGAACGTTCATAATATCGAATGCTTAATAGATCGAACATTCAATATGTCGTACACTCAATACATCGAGAGTTCAAAATATCGAATGTTTGTTTAATAGGGTGAGCTTATTGCCATCAACAGGCCACAAATTCAGATTTGGCAGCTTCCACTGAGAAATTCTTGATGTAAAACCCAAAAATACTTTTCGCCACCCCACCGACAAACTAACCCAGGGCCCATGTTATTAACGCTTGCGAATACTAGACCAACGAAGCATTACAATAGTTTCAGATTTCGGCTAGAATCCTGTTAAAAGTTAACTGTTTCCAGTTTTCTGGTTCTAAGTACGTAAAAACCTTAGTCATGCTCGACGGGCCCTCGTTTAGTAACTAACTGACAGTTTAACTTGCTGAGTTTATCCAATAATCGAAGCCGTCCCGGGTTGAAATATTAACTGAGCCTTTTTGTGAGTAGGTACGTGTACTTTATGATCGAACACATAGTTCAAAACAGATTAAGTTGGCACAGATAATCTACTTCTAGTTTGTGACACGCATCATTGTTATTTGTTGGTTGGTCATAGGCAATGATGTTATATAACCTAATTGGTCATAGTTCGAAAGACATCTTCTGGTTTTTCGGATACATGATATAGTATATGCTATACTTACACTTGTCATACCATGTATCATTTACCATCTTTTTGGTTTGTTTGTTTATACTTAGCGAATCGATCTAAATACGAATTCGTTGTCATAGAAATAAAATATTTATTTTCATAATTTTGAATGCTGTTGTCTCGACGGCATGTTAAGCCAAGCGGCTTTTTTGTTTTTGGCGTTTTATATTATCTTTCAACTGAATTAACAATATTTTATACTTTTCGTTGCCATAATTTTCATTTCATCAGCACCTATGTTATCGCGGGCCTGTGGACGGTGAGCTATGGGCTAGCCCGCCGTCCGTCCGTCTTATGACGACAGGCCGTGTCGACTGCGCGTTCGTGTTCCACGCGTGCCTGAAAGAGAATCAGCAAATAGGAAGGGGTCTGAAAGGACCGATGCCTGCTGTTCGAAAGAGATACCGCGGCCCTGGAACACAAAGGGCAAAGGAAGGAACATGGATGGGTTTTAGTCGGTAAAGTCTGACACTCCCTCCTGCTAAGCCCAAAGCGGGAGGGGTTATTTGATGATTTCCCATCCGAAAAAAATAAAAAAAGCACCTATGCTATTCAAATCAAAATACAGTAACGCTGCTTTGTATTAGGTAGAACTACTATTGGGGCTCCCGTTGTCTCAATGAAACTCTCGTATGCAGTTACAGGATACGACGACTTCTAGTTTCACAACCTACTCAAATTAAGAAACTGGCAAGTTTTCAGACATAGTACCTATTTATCATCAAAATTGCACCCAGCAAAACAATAACAACTTCAACCCCGGTGCAAAGTTCAACAATGGAAACTATCTCCATTAAAGGAGGTGCACTTCCAAAATTCAGTTACAACTCCCCCGAACTACCTATTTGCGTAATTATAGAAGTGCAAAAGTGGAAGATGAAGGTGGTAATAGAATTTGACATTGGATATTCTTCTTTATCTTTGTGATGTTACGTTTGAAATCGATTTTTGAGCAAAAATAAATGTTAGTAGCATACTTCACTGCTTATAATGTCTTTATTGATAAGTGAATGAAATTTTACAAAGTTTTAAGAAATTGATAAGCCCATACTGTACTTAGTAAATATTTGAATAATTTCAAGGCAAGTAATTTTTATCCTTTCTACTTCCTGATTTTGGCACTAACTAATCAAGAAGGGATTTAGTAAACAAAGTTGACGACGACCCAGAGGTACCTTAGTTTTAACATCCGAGGAATTTTCCACCACGGCCCTGCTCAAATCTTTTTTCACTAAAATTATAAATGCAAAAGTTTGTGAGTATGGATGGATGTTTGTTACTCTTTTACCCAAAAACTACTAAATGAATTGGGACGAAAGAACAGTGGCGAACAAATTGCTGATTAAATTATTAAGCGTCTACGTATGTCACTGTGATAGATACCGACGAAATAATTTACAAAGTTTTATCAAATCAAGCTTAAGGCCTGTGAAAGTCTGGAAAAAAGTCATCATAATTGAGAGCTTTATTGACTAGATTATTGATGATAATACTGCCGTCATACAGTGAAAGGAGGTAACTAACATTAATTTCATCAAAAATGAGTTAACATTGATTCGGATTCAGCAAGAAATTCTCTATCTTTCGGTCTAGCTAATAAAGCTCAAATTCGCTCGTAGCCACAGATAAATTATCATATAAAATAAGTCAAGTAAAGACTATCGACAGTGCTTTAAAACTTCACTTCAGACAAAATTGTCATTTACTCAAAATATACTTTATAGTAGTTACGGCCATTCACCGTTTGACGGCAGACTATATAATCATGGCTTAGTTTTTTTTCTTTCTGGCTTGAATTCATGACTTTTGGCTCAGCTATACTTTTAATGTTGCCATGGAATATAAATCTAAGACAAGTTACATAAAATGCTTGGATTTACGTATTGCATTAATTTATACTTAGTAAATACATTTCTGCATCAGAATACAAATGTTATAATAAAAAATATTGTTTGTGCTAAGAATATAGCGGTTATAATTTTTAATTCTGCTCTAAGGCTGCATTTCAGAAACAATGCCTTTGGCTTTTATTTTAGGAGGTTTTAGAGATAGCATTGCTTTGGTGGAAGGATGTGGCCAAAAAACCATTCATACCAGAATCATTGTTATAAGGCGAGCACCAGTTAACTACAGCTGAACCAAATATCTCAGCACCCGCAGGTTTTCTTGTTGACACTGTGATTATAAAAGATGAGAAATAAATATTTAAAAAAATACGTTTCTTTTTTCTATACCTGACCTACCCTTATCATGATAATTAATCATATAAGTAACTAACTGCTCTTAAGATAGTTAACTTAAGATTATTAAATAAATAAGTACCTACTTACGTCTCATGTGGCCATGTGGGCCATGTGCCAGACCTGTCGGTTGGACTAAATATTCTGAATACGCATTGCGTAGTTTATTTTATATAAATGCATTTCTATAATTCTTTTTCGATTAGTCTGTTGTTGACAAGAATAAACATAACCTCTAAGAATTCAAACTGGAATATCTTTAATTCCTGACTTCCTATAAAAGTATAACTGAAGACAAAATTGGGAATTCAAACTCAATATTTTAATATATTTTTCATAGGCAGACGCCAAAAAAAAATGTCAACAAAAATTTGTTTGAGAGTTCGCCACTGGCCAGTGGCGGTTATAAACTATCTAGTTTATAACCTGGATTAACATATAAAATACTTTTAATCCCAGTAGTTTGATCCCGTGGTACAATTATCAAACTCCATGCAGGCGAAGCCGCGGGCATAAGCTAGAGTATTATATAATATTATATGTATAAGCACAAGAAATATTTTTCTTTGCACGCTAAAGTTCACACAAAAAATATCCGGGCCCAAAATGCTGCCCTGAGGAACTCCCACTAAATTCAACATGCTCGCACAAGCTCCCAGAGCAGCAATACACACTTGTGAATTCCCGGGGTGTGGAACCAATCCATTCCAATTGATCTGCTAAGTGGTGAACTTGTTCCGTTGTTGGTCGGAAACTAACTGTGATTTCCCTTGAGTGGTCCGACGTAGTTTTTGCTTGGGAGTTAGCGCTGAATTTTTACTGTAATTTTTTATTGCCATCATATGGTGTAGTAATCTGTATTAATTCCAATGTACTGTTCGGTTTTCGGGGACCAAATCAAAGAACCGTCTTGCTTAAACTTTTTATCACGCTTTTGCGTCTTTCATCACGCTGCTGAAAGAAACCGACCCTGACACGTACCAACGTTCGTGGCGAAGGACTTACACAAGCTCCCTCCCGTCACATTCGACCACGTCGATGTAACAAGCCTGTTGAAGGACATCGTTCTTCTTAAGGCAAGTCTATTGGATGTGCAGAAGAAGTTGGATGCATCCCAAAATGCCGTCGCCGAATTACGCAACGAAGTCAATGAGTGGCGTCAAAACGCAACGGTATCTGGGTCACCGTCGGGTGCATCGAACATTAACATGCGTCGCGGAGCTGGCTTCGATGTGTCGTCATCGTTTCGGGCTGATTATGGTTTCGTGACGGTGTTGAGAAGGAAGCGCCGTCAACGTACCAATAAGAACCGCTGTGGTACTGCTCCGTCGGAGCCCAACGTGCCTATTCGTGCCGCGAAGCCGAACACTCCGCTGTACATCTCTAGCCTACACTACACCACTACGGCGGAGGACATCATGGAGTACGTGCGTCGGAAGACCAAGTACGTGGCGAGAGTGCAGCTGCTTGAGTCGCGCCGCAACGTCAACTTTAAGGCGTTCGTGGTGCGTATACCAACGTGTTATCTTCACCTCGTCTTGGAGGAGGGCTTTTGGCCGCAAGGAGTGGTGTTCCGTCGCTTCCACGGGCAAGTGCCACCTGAACGCACAAAGTCATAGTGCACAAGTGAAGTGTAACTAACCTAGTTTTAAGGTTCTATTTACTAACACAATTTGTATTTTATCATATGTATGTTAGTATGTAAGGTATATATCTATGGGCCAAAGAAGCCTGAAAATAAATGGATGTTGTTGTTGTTGTTGTTTAATGGCGCACTTGCCAAACCAAACACCAAACACACCAAATTATAATAATTTTGTAATGTTCTCATGTTGTTGACGAGATGGCGAATAATCCATTTTTTCGAAAGAACGGCCAACCCGCTCTGAGCTCGCGTGGATTTTGGCCCACTACTCACAGACAAAAAGACTTCTGTCCCAGCCGTGGGAGGATAATAGGTTGATAATGTTAATTTGCCGGCAAATTTTTAATAAACAGCTTCAGATACCATAAATTTAATTAAATGTTCTGACCAGAATGAAGACTACAGACATATATTCAATTTAACTCCGAATCCCAAGACGATTTAAGAAGTTACTTTGATCAATTCACTAGCTGGATAATATTTTATGAAGCTACATCATTCAAAAAGCAAATAAATGTCGATCAGCGAAACCTTTCAGTTTAATATTAGGCCGGAATATGTTGCTCCAATATTTATCTTCAACACCATTCCCAGAAGACCAGTCTAGATTCCTTCCCGCTATATTATTCTAAGTGGCAGAGGTGAGATGTGTATTCACACTTATCGTTCCTCACCTATCCCTGATTTCCCTGGAGAAGAATCCATGTTTCCTTCTCCAATTGTATAAATGGACTCCACAAATGGTTCCATATCTACTGATATAAATTCTGTGTTTAAACACTTTGTTTTGAATGAAAAGTTGAATACAATAGCTTCGTGAATATTTGAAACTTTAAAAAAAAAACTAGGTTCATGTTCAAATAACGTAAAAATAAATACAATTTCATTCCTTTTTACTGTGGCATTTCACATTCGTAAAAGTTTTATGTTTCAATGGATTCGTGTGTTTCAGTATTTTTTTAACTGTCATTTATGGTGCATGTTGTTTCAATTCTAAAAGAGTACATTTTTATTTAGAATGAACATGCAAATAAATGATATTTAACTAAAATTCAGTATCTTTCTGTAATGAAGTATGGTTACTTATGTTGAAGAAATTTACATCAAACAAGTCAAATACCACAAAAGTTAACTTATCAAGCTTGTGAAATGGAATATTGTGAAGAACAAAAACACACGCTTCAATTTCAAAAGCACCGCAAAAGTTACTACCAGCAAAACATTTCATATTTTAGCATAATATCTTGACGAATTAACTGACTTGAAATTGTTAATCTAAGATTTCATTGGTCCACGATTTTAGTCTAATACTTTTAGTACTCTGAGTTAATTTAGCCCCGTGATTTCTAGTTCTTTCGATCCAGACCAGTGTGGATCATTGGTATTTTTTCAGCTCACCACACCATCTTCTAGGAGTCTGCCGTGACGCCTCCTGCCTGTGTCAGAGCTCCTCAATGAGGTAATTGTAGATAAAAAAGGCAGACGTAGCCAGCTCGGACCTTTTTTTCTCGAGGTGGAATACCTCAATGGTTGTCATCCGTCCTGGAGACAGTGGAGGGGTCTGTCGTACTGACTTAACCCACCCCGGTGTTCCTCCACTCATTTAGGTCGGGACACAGCGGGATCTAATCCGACTTCAGTCCTACTTCAGCTTTGCTGCCCTTTGAGCAACATCAGTAATGTCAGGGTTGGGGCGCAGTGTGATTATGCAAATCAGGTCTATTCATTTGCCATCTCCACTACAATATTCACTAACAGACAATCCACCGGCCTAATCCTATATCGGATATACGGCTTGTAGACCTACTAAATACCAACGGTAAGTTTCAAGAGGATTAGACAACTTTACTTTCATACAAAAGCGCACGATTACGTTCAAACACTCAACCCTCACTAAGATTAATACACTAAAAGCTTAAGATAAATCAGTTAGTGTATTTACCAATAAAGTGTTCGTTCACACTTCAAAGCATTCTAGTAATAGCACTCGGTATAAAGTTCACAAGACACAGTTAATGATAGATTGTTGTTGCAGGAAGGATTTAGTATCAATCTGATTTTGTGTAATAATTTCGACTGACGAAGAAATTAAATTTATCTGTATTTTTGTTTGTTTGCTTGATAAAAAACAGCTTGAAGTAATCTTCGGAGTTCTTGGGTTCAGGTTGGGAGCTTAAACTGTGCTTGCTTTTTACATCGAGACTCCCATGCATCTCAAGTTCGTAAAATCATCAGTCGATTGTCATGCAAAAGTAAATGACAGTCGTACACTAATGCTAAATCATGTCTGCAAAGGGACTTGGGAAACCAACGTAGTCCATGCAGACAGACACGTCACGCCTTTCACACAGGGTAACTACAGAACTTCTTCTACCACCATCCGCAAACACCTCTTTTGCTTCGTCCATAATCATACATCAGTTCATACTCGCACACAAATTACGAGTTACTACCAAGGCATTTGGCCTTTCTAAAGTACTTGAATAATAGTGACTTTTATTAAAATAAATAACATAGAGTAGACATTGTAATTATTCTAGAGTTTTTCAGCATTCTATTGTTCTAAGGATATTTTATTAATATTAAAACAGCATTATGAAACTTCAAAGAACGTCGCCTATAAAGCTTTTTTATTCGTTAAAAATACCCAAAAGTTTCTGCCTATTCAGTCGTGACGAATTTTAATTTGGATCAGATTTTCTCGGTTGCGAAACTGGGCTTCCAACAGAATTTTGATTACTGAAGCGTAAGAATTACTGACGTAGTCTTGTTGGGCGACTTGATCAGGGGGTAAGCAGAGTTGTTCTGCTGTTTGCTGATTATCTATCATCATTCGCCTCTTCCCAAATATGTTGTTGACGTCTTCCTGTTAAACGGGATGCAGCTGAATACCAGTATTTGACATGGCGTGACTCTGACCTCCACAACATAGGTATTGGATATAGTATGTGAGCGCTACGCTTCCGAGCATGGTCTCAGGTCCAACACGCAGAAAAGCTAGGTACTGATTTTTAGTGCAGGTAAGCAGAGACCTAGTACAGTGCCTCCGATCATGGTCGATGGAACGGCCTTGAAAATTGTAAAAAACTTTAAATATCTGGGTCATCTGGTCACGGAGGACTTAAAGGATGACCCAGATATAGAAAGGGAACGCAGGACGCAACGAGCCTACAACGTCCTACGAATTCAGTACAACAATGCCTTCAGAATGCTGTTGGGGTTGCCGCGCTACTGTAGTGCGTCAGAAATGTTCGCAAACGCGCGCGTGGATGGTCTCCACGCTATAGTGCGTAAGAAAGTGGCGTCATTATTTCAAAGACTGCGCGGTAGCACCAATAGCATTTTGCAAATGATTGCATCCCGTCACGACTCCCACTCCCATACAGGCTCACTGGGTGGGAATAGTTACGGGAAGATTGTGATTGTGATCATAAGAAAATTGTTACTAACACTTATATGGGTTCTGTCCGAAATAAATGGTTTATATTATTATTGGATGACATGGTATCAAGACTTCAAGAGTCTCGTATACATTTATCAAGAGTGGTGAATAAAACAATGATGAATATACCTTTTATGACTTCTATCAACGACAAAGTCTGACGGTAAGACGAGAGATGAGGACGGAGGTAAGAAATATATCTAAAACGCGAGCAAAGTCACAGAAAAACCCTAGTAACTTCTGTGTAGTGTTGGCTACACGTCAAGACATGGTTATCGTGCAATAAATTCCGAATTAACTAGCGATAAATCAACTGAGAGCATTCAGGGTATCTGGGCAAGTATGGCGGGAAACGAGAATGACTTGTACTATTAGGACTTGTTAATGTAACACATCTTTTTGACATCAAGATGTTGACACCTTGGAGGAAGCTATAATATATGTTGGCTATGCTTGGAATGTTGAGTCTGAATGTAGAGAATTTGATAGGTGTATGTTGAATACGTCCCGTAGATGAACCGATGAATTCTCCGAGTCTTACTTCATAATCAAAACTATCATGAGTAGAAGAAATGGTAAGAGTCTTAACTTAAAAGAAAATTCGGTTTTTAAAAGAACATATAATATTTCGTAAGGTGTAAGTTATTGAAAAAATAAGGCACTATCACACACACATTGTCAATCTTTAGACACAAGCACTTTTTTTTTTAAAGTGACCCCCTTCTTCTCCATAGAGATGTATGTTCTGGAACGGGCGAGCAGCTTCAACTTCCTGATTGACTGAAAACGTCATGCCTTGACAATTCCAAAGAGCCTGTGTAAATAGTTTAATGTAAACAGGCGCTTTAAGTTTCAGTACGTTATGCACAATCTAGGCATATTCATTAGGTATTTTACTTTTATTCACACTGTGATAATATCAAAGCTTCATAAACAACACACAATAATACCTATTACTAAGACTCCACTGTCCGTCTGCTTGTCTGTCTGGCTGTCTGTCACCAGGCTGTATCTCCTGAACCGTGAAAGCAAGACAGTTGAACTTTTCACATATGATGTATTTCTTTTGCCGCTATAACAACAAATAATAAAAACAGAATAAAATAATTATTTAAGGGGGTAAGGGGGTAACAAATGTGTTTTTTTGTTGTAATGATATCTTTCGTGCGCGAGTCGTGGCCGGTTTTTTACAAATGCTCAAGCATCAGTCTTTGAAATCATGTGTATGGCCTTGATTTCCTTTACGATATATTTGTTCCGTTACATAAAGTTCTTCAAACGTACATTATTTGCGACCGGGAATTGAACTTGAAACTGCGCCGACGTGTGTAAAAACTTTATGACTGACCTTTTTCTCATATAAACTGTATTGGCCGTATATTTATTTATATGTTCGTGGTATTTTTAGTTTCGATATCGAATTAGAGGTGGGATGTTATGCGTCTAAATGTGTTTGACATGAGACGGCTGGTTTTACGTTATTATTGGTTCTATCTCCGGTAAGGACAAAGTGTTTTTGGGTTTTTCTTATGGAATTTTGTAGTGTCAGCCAGTAAGTAGTTCTTTATTTGCGAAAAAGCAACACATTTATACTTTCACAGGGCTCTTCAATCGCACGCAACAAAATTAACTCGATTCTCGGCAACTCGCATCCAGTTGCTACCAGCCACCCTGCGAAGATCGTCGCTCCACCGAGCCTGAGGGCATCCCACCTAACGCTTGCCTGTTCGCGGTCTCCACTCAAGAACGTCCACCGCAACGGTCATCGGTCCTATAGCTAATATGGCCGGCCCATTGCCACTTCAGCTTACTTATTCTTTGAGCTATGTCGACAACTGTGAGAGAGTAGGTTAAGACTAGGGTGGAGTCATCTATGAATCTCTACTTGTGCAGGTTTCCATTCATCTTTCTCACCGGAGTTAATTAACAGACTTCAAAGATAGCCAATTCAACTCGTGAACTTAAAAGAACTTAGAAGATTTTTGGTGAAACTAATTTCACCTTCTGAAAATGTACCTAGGTATAGCTACCAACCTATACCATTTGATGTGATGGCATTGTGGCAATATCCACTTCCTGGATCTTATATAGACCTTGACCTCAACTTAATTTCTCATAGTACCTTGTTTTCCCTAAGAATGTTAACATGATTCAAGCATTAGCCCCCTAAGACTAAGCTCATTTAACATTTGATCGACTGCGGAAGTTATGGTGGTCCATTAGAGATATGTTTTCCTTATTGACCAATGGCCCCATTGGTTTAATGGACGGAAGCTTAGTTGCCGATTATGAGGATTGGGAGTTCAAATTCCCGCCGGGAGAAATTATCAACCTATTGTTTCAGTAACTATTCCGAGAAAACAAGAAAAACTTTCATCTACTGCTTTTCATCAAAGCGCATTCAGAAGTTGTCAATTAATTGAAGCTTAGCTGGCAAATCCCACGCCTTGTAATGGTTTGGGAAATCATTTTCATACCCGACCCTCATTTAGTGGATTTCGTCCTACATCCCGCTTCAGTTTGGCCAAAATTTACAAACTATGTTATTGATAAATATAGTTTTTTTTTTAATAAAACTTTCCCCACACTAGGAATTTCTCCTGTAGGTATCGTGGGTGCGTTTACAAACATTTAAACTCACATACACAAACAGCCAGACCCGGAACAACTACCTGAAAGCTATACAAATATTAGTTCCGTGCGGGAATCGAACCCGCGACAAGCAGCGCAGCGACCAATCGCGCCAACCGTGCAGTCAAAACCACGTCATTAAACCGTCCTGTCAGCGCCAATGCCTATTATAGTCTTCCAATCCCAACAGAAATTAAAAGAAGTGAAAGGTTTGTCTAATCTAGGTCACCAGAGTAAAGGTCTTAGCCCACTTACACGACTCAGCTCCAACACCGCTCCCACCCAACAGCTCCCTAAACAAAGGCGACTCCGCGCAGTCCACGCGGCGACAGCTAACAGGCACCCAGATGTCCACGTGACGATTGCTGGACTTATTACTTTTGTATTATTTTCCACCGACCGGCACGGCGACTGCTAGCAGTCAGCGCGCAGACCACTTGCTTGCAACGCGTGGTAAGCGAAGCGTGAACTACCGAGCAGTCTGACGGCGGCAAGCTCGCTGACAGCGAGCTGTCTGCTAATTTATGTTGTCAATGTAAAGTATATCTAAATAGCAATACTTAAAGCCCATATTTGAATTATATTCTTTTTGCCGGGTGTGAGCGGAGTCGTGTAAGCGGGCTAAGACCTTAAGACCGATAAAATTAACTAATTTAACCCGAAAACACCATCACGGAACATTTCATTATCCCAAAAAAAAAGTAAAATTAATCACGTTGCGAGCAAACGGAGCAGGGTCCAACAAATTATCGGCCAAAACGTTAACGAGCCACCGTAAAGCCCAAAGGGTTCTGCACATAAAACCCATTTAGAAAAAGGAAGTTTTTTTTTCTCTTTTTGTAGACATAAGAATGACTTTAATTGGAATCTCTGTGATTGGTTTTTATTATGTTTTTTCTTCGTGCTTTATTTTAATAAGCTTTTCCGAAATGTTCAAGTAAGACCCGATTGTTGGGAATGGCTATAACCCAGTGGAAAGTGATTGCTATTACCTACGTTATATGTTTTTTTTTTGTTGTTTGGTAATTTTGTAGCAAACTGTATACCAACATTTAAATAGTCCTTTTGACCGTTTTCGATCATTGTGACCAACCTTAGAATAGACACGAACTTCCGAGGACGCAGGGAATATTATAGTGCACAAGTGTGTGAGCAAACACAGATGCAATCTCTCTTCTCTTACGATCATTAAGATAGCAGTAAGAGGCTGATGAGGCAACAATCTGACACAACTGTAGATAAAGCACAGGAATAACGCCAAACTCCAAGTTCCGACCTGCTACTGAAAAAATTCTGATGGACTAACTTTTGCCCGAACGCGTTATCGAAACCCGTATCCCACATACATCTAAGTGGTTGTTTAACTTGTTCTTTAATGTACTAACAACTAGCTGTGCCCACGACTTCGTCCGCATGAACTTAGAGCTTTCTCGCGCGCTTAGGTTGGTCTGTGGATGGGTGACCGCCCATTACATACCGAGTTTCCTTCGTGCCTCGGAAAGCACGTTAAGCCGTTGGTCCCGACTGTCAATTGTAAATCATTGACAGTCCTTACAGGTAGTCAGTGGCCTAAAAAGTCTGACAACCAGTCTTACCAAGGGCTATCGTTTTACTCGTTACCCTAACTGGGTTGTGGAGGTCAGACAGGCAGTCTCTTCATGTACAATACTGGTATTCAGGTGCATCCGGTTAGACTGGAAGACCTCAAAATAGTTCGGAAAAGGCTAGGCAGACGATGCGCAAGTTATTTGTATTCTATGATATTTCTAAGATATTCATCTAAATTAAGTGGTGTACAGGGCAAATTTGGTCACAACTGAACGCTAAAGATGACTAACACATTTATTTTGATAAGGATTGATACTATGTCGGTAAAAACACCTTCGCAAATACAACATAATTTTTTACCAAATTATAAAATCGTAAAAATGGTTATTGTGAATCAACCTTAAAATATAGGCATGTGCTGTCGCGGATTTTTTAGGCCTTTTTAAGAGGAATAATTCACTCCTACATTATATTTGTGCAACTTTAACCGTTTACGCAGGGCACGCAACGGAAGCTTTCAAAGAGAATACATTTTCCTCGTTTTTGCAACATTTGTTATTGATGCTCCGCTCGCGCAAATCGCTAACTCTATTAATAAGAATAGGATAATACACCACCACTATCACAAATTAAATTAGTAAAAAATCACAATAATAAAACAACGTGAAAATAATAATAAATATGACCATTAACTAATATAATAATGTTAACTAATTATACAACAATAACATAAAACAATGATCAATGATAATTCATTTGAAAAAGAAAATCATTATGTTGTTTAATTTGTTGAATGTTCAGTGCATTAATGTTGTTTAATTTGTACACCTTTTTGGAAGTTTTCTACAAGTTTTTTTACTAAAACAGTTGTTTGCAGATTTATAACAAGGATAGACACAAGTAATAGACGCAACATGTTTAGGCTATACTTACACTTTATGCTATACTTACACTTGTCATACCATATACCATTTATCATCTTTTTTTATTGATTTGTTTATTTATACTCAGCGAATCGATCTAAATGCGATTCGTTTTCATAACATCATTGGTTTTCATTGTATTTATTTATTTACGAACCGGTCAGACTAGACTGGACGAGAGCAGAGAGCGTTTCTTGAATGTGAGACTGAAGGAATTCTTAAAATTGGAGACAAGACAGATTCTTCAAGGTGATCCATATAAAGGTACACCTGGGACTATTACTCCCAATCTTATTATTAAAAACTGTCTTTTTGCCTTCCCTGGTGTTCATCTTGCGGAGCTGCCCTGGGTCTAAAAGCTGGTGATCCAACTAAAAGATCTACCGGGACCTCTACGCCCGTTCTTCGAAACGCCGCCTTCCTGTGGAGCAGACCTGAAAGAACTGCATGCATCGTCCTACATCTCCACCTCAACGTTTGATCGTGCTTCATTAACAGTGCTACTAATCCTGTGTATATACTCAAAAACTACTTCCAGAGTGCGGGTTTGATAGTTATTTTTTATAAACACTTGTATTTTTTATTTCACTTGTAAAACCATCCATTTACCTCTATAAAATTTTTAAATGTACAAGTCTACTTTTATCCTTTAATTTTTAATAGGATCAAGAAGATTAGCTACACATGCTATGTAAATGTTTCCTGTCGCGTTGGAAGCGCTGGCAAAGAACAACTGAATGCCAATAGGACTACCACTTATAATTAGTAAAATCTTGATAATTCTGTCTAAAATTCTTAATCTAAAATTCCAAATTGGTTTTGCCAGAAAATTATGTAGATAGTTTAGTTTAATTTATTTATTAATAATTATCAAGAACTACAGGTCAGTTTTATAAAAAAAAGTAAAAACACAATTCATTAAACATTCAAAAGAGCATAAAAAAAGAAAAAAACTTTTCACTGTATTCATGTTAGTTTTGTTTAGCCTGCGCACATACTTATTATCTTTTAGTGTTTATTATATTTCCTATAGTTCTTTATATTATAATTCAAGTAGGTACTGTTTGTTTTATCTTATTTAATGTAATTCAATGTTTATGCTGTCTTGGCTTCCGTACGTTTTTTCACGGGTGACCACTGAAAACCAGCGCTGTGCTGTAGGCCCCCCATAGCACAGCATCATGCTGAGTGGTAACCTGCTTGTCGCAGTCACGACGTGCAAGCTGTTAATTTTGTATTTATTTTTCTTTGTACCTATATGTCCTGTGTATTTATAATATTTGTTATGTGTTGAATGTTTATTGTTAATTTATTTCTTGTACGCACGTCATGTACCTGCGACAAATAAACATTATTTCTTTCTTTCTTTCATCAAACACAAAATTAAAATTAGAATAAATAAAAAATTAAAACACGTGAAAAACCAGATTAATAGAAACAATACTTAACAAACACTGTTTTAAACTTGCACGGTTTACAATTACACATAAACCATCACTTACGGGATATCTTCCGTGATTGTCTTTAATTTTGAGCTCCCGATATTGCGCTATGCGATATGGCGCTTGCAACAGCGTCGAAATATCGGGACCTCAAAATTGAAGATACATAACAATCATATCAAATTACCTTAAACCATTATTTTAAGTAATATAACGCCTTGTCGGTTAGCCAGCCTTTGAGTTTCACTTTAAAAGCATTGTCAGACGTCGCGCTTAAAATGTTATCCGGTAGCCGGTTGGATACTGATGGACCCAACATATATCATATGTATGATAGTACTTTCACAAGGAGCTCTGCTTGTAGCTCTTTCAGAATCACCAAGTAAACGTTCATTAACCGCTCAGTCCTTTTCACTAAACCTTCACATCAAATGTGGAACACTTTTCGAAGCACAAAGATAAAACCACAGCATAGAAAGAATTTTTAAATAGCCTCCCTAAAACACGAGCCCACACCTAGACATAGACTGTGGTATTTTAGTCTGTGGTCTGCAGCCTAGGCTTAGTTCTGCGGCTGTTTTGTATTCAATCAGAATCATTCTGAATAATAGATAGCACAGAGTTGTTATAATAGGTAATGTTTATACACGATTTCGGTACTTCAATAGTTCTAAATCAGATGTGAGTGGCAACGCTGGGAGAGGACGCCCTAGAACGATACTATCCACTGACCTTATTGGTGAGGTTCTTTAGAAAGGTCAAATGCGTAGTACTCACAACGGGCCGGGCGTGCTTGTGTGGACCAGATGTATGAACGTGGACGAGGCAAACGGAGTATGTCAGGATCGTAGCTGGTGTCGTTCTGTGGTTTCTGCCTTTTCCCACCATGCTGGGGTCAGCTTAAAGTCTAATCAAATGCAGCTATGTAACAATATTATAGCCTTTTTAGTCAATTTTTTTAATGTCACAATACAATGTTGAGATAGGAGCCTAGCGTCCTCGTAAAGGACCTATTAATTAGTTTGGACACCACAGAGTCCAGTCTTTTCATAGATATCTGACCTAAACCTTATGACAATGAGGATTAAGGTCACTATACGGCAGGAATTTTAATCGGCTTCTTAGGTACCTTCGGGCCTGCTATACTGCAAATTCAGAGATAAAATAACAATGACAGGACAATAGTTGTAATAATAGAATAGTTAAATATTCAGTTTGTGCACAATTTCAGTCCAAATCATGAAATAGCCGGAATATTGTGCGGACATTGTAGCTTAACCCGTCAACCGGATCCCAAAAGTGGATAGAATTGTGTTTGGTAGTGACAGGTTAACTATTGGGGATTTGTTTATTCTGATTGAACGTACTATTATTGTATTAAAGTTTTATTTACCTCTGAATAAACTTACCAGAGGATGCCTCTACTTTAGAGGTATATAGTGTACAGGACCACATTAGGCCCACGTGGGGGATTACGGCTCTCTAGGGCGTTATGGCTGAGAGTCCTATTCTGCGTAAAATGGCTCACAAAGATAACGACTGAGTCTCAGTAATGATACGTCACACATCACTAACAGCCTAGTGGACTGCCAAGTCAGAGGTGTTGAGTTCGAATCCAAGACCTCTGATTTTTCAGATTCATTTGCGTATTGCATAATTATCACTTACTTCGGTGAAGGAAAACATCGTGAGGAAACCAGCATGCCTGAGAGATATTTATTGACGGTATGTAAAGCCAAGTCAGAGGCCCATGGGCGGTATAAAAACTCCGACACCAGGTTAGGCTTGGTTAGACGTCACACATAGCATGTAGGTCGACTATGTTTAATATGACTGTACCTATATATCTTCATTCTCCTGCCCTTATTTGGGGTCTGCACAGTAAGTTGTTTTTTACATTTCCCTCTGACTTAGTTGTCATCTGAGTAGTCACCGTTTTTCTCGTAATATCTCTTCTTTGGTCTTCCACTATTCTTATTATTGCCATCAACATTCACTGGTACCAAAAACTTTCTTCACGACGTTTTCCTCATTTGCTTTTGTATATATGAGGATTTGACTTAACTGTGTACACATAATATTTGTCTACTTAAACCTTCGCATCCCACCAGAATAATACCTCCTCCATCAGACTTCAAAACGCCAGTAAATCCCAATAAAAACACACCTAAAATCAATATTCACCTCCAAACCCCTCCAGCACTTCAACGGCACACTTTTATAAATAAATACGAGCTAAACGGCACATTTGATGGCATGGAAGTCCCGGGAAGTCCCATGACAACGTGTAAATTGACTAAAGTATTGCAGGGTAGCGCCGTATGTCATCCGTGTTTCTGTGATGCTCAAACTTGATATGATGAAGGGTGTTTGGCCATGGGAGGGTCATGGGGTGACGGGAGTATGTGGAGGTATAGAGATGATGTATGTGTGTATTTTAAAAAGGGTCAGCTGAAGAGAAATTACATCGTTTTTCGGATTTTTGAACACTCATATGCTTATAAAAATTGTTACAGAGAGAGTGGAGTGTTACATTCCAATATATCTTACTAACGGGAAAACAATTATCCTATGTGTTAATTTAGGTTATAAACTGTCTGTGTGCCAAATTTCATCCAAATCCGGTCAGTAGTATTTATGTGAAAGCGCAACAAACATCCAGACATCCACTCATCCTCACCAACTTTCGTATTTATAAGATTACTAGCAACCCGCCCCGGCTTCGCACGTGTGCAATGTTACACATACAAACCTTCCTCTTGAATCACTCTATCTATTAAAAAAAACTGCATCAAAATCCGTTGCGTAGTTTTAAAGATCTAAGCATACATAGGGAAAGACAGCGAGAAGCGACTTTGTTTTATACTATGTAGTGATACTGATGATAGGAAGTAGGATATGCCATATTCTGTGCATCCCATTCTAAAGCTTCAGTTTGATAAAATACCACTATGCTTCTCTAATGGGGGAACGCCACCCGCAACCTTGCCTTTAGCTTCGTTCATATTCTTACCTTGGTCTGCAGTCTACTCACACGCCGTTGCGAGGACTACGCTCCTGAACTTGTTGAAGGACAAATCAATAGAAAATCAATATAATAAGCATTTCAAACACAACAAGACTTAACGCATGATTGCGTACAATAGGCGGTCTTATCACTAATAGCAATAAGATAAGAAGATCTTATCAAGAATTAACCTATAAAGTCCATTATGAAATAGTAAAAATCATTATTTTCATGACGCGTTCGGCACTTCAGCATCTCTAGCTCACATCTGCCATTTCCCAACTACATATGTTAAAGTCGAGGTATCTAACCAGAAACAGCTGAATACCACAGGTTGTTTATGGGACGACTGCCTATCTGACCTGAAACAACTTTCTGCATTACGAGGTACACTTTGTTATGACTGGTTGGCAAACTTTCAGGTTTATTATTATTTATTTATTAAAACTTTATGCACAAGTACAAAAAATTCTAATTCATTTATTTTTTCTTTAATTAGTCGATCTTTTTCTGTGTGACAACCATTAACGACTGTTAATATGAAAGCCGAGAGCAACTGTTTAACTTGCTTCCAATTCACGGAGGGGTCTTGTTGGGAACGGTCACCCATCCACAGACTGACCTCGGCAAGCGACGCTTTACCTTGTAGATCGAGCTGAGCGGCTTCTATTGCTTAGCCACAAGCCAGATCTAAATAATCATCATCTGCCTAGCCTTTTCCCAACTAAGTTGGGGTCGGCTTCCAGTCTAACCGAATGTAGCTGAATACCAGTATTTTACAAGAAGCGACTGCCTGTCTGACTACTACAACCCAGTTAGTCCTGGCTTCCTGGTTAATACGATACAACTTGGTAAGAAACCAGTTCTAAATAACCATAGATAAAAAACAGCGTCCATCTCACAAAAAACAAAGCTTTTCTAGTCGTCTATTCGAATTTGAAACTCAAACATAAAAACCTAGTTTCTATCAACAATGAATGGATGTCGCTACGAACCCTCCATTCGGATGCAACCCTTTAGAAAAGAAAATGCACAAGTGTGACACTACGGTATGTAGGCCAAGGTCGAGGCTAGATAAACGTAGATGTCAGTTTATTTTACGTAATTACTGAAGCCAGTAAAATTTTAAACGAGTGGAACTCTTTGAAATGTAGTTGTGTAAAGTTTTCGAGAGACATTTGCACGTTTTGCGTTTTTCTGTGTGAAGAATGTCATGGCACGAAAGGACGTGTCTGATGAGATGACGAGTAATAGAGAAGTATGGAAGAAGAAGACATGCTGCGCCGACCTCAAATTACTTGGGACAAGGGCAAGAGTGATGGTTTTTCACATAAACTGTTTCAAATGCTTTATTTTAAAACTCAACTCCCGGATTTTGCCGAAATATCTTCTACAGTGCTCGTAAGTTATTTCTCTTCAATATGAAAAGTGCCCCAGGAAGGAATTGGTGGAAACTTTTGCCCAGCAGTGGGACAGTGTAGGCCAATCAAAAAAAATTAGATGAAAAGACCTCCTTTTGCACTGTTCGTGAGGTGACCCACACAATAGATAAAGAATAATTTTGAACAAAATGAGGGTCACTAGATTTTAAGAGGGGGTTACCTAAATCGATCATCTCTCACTCTTTCATATAACACAGCCAGGTACTGGACAGTCTAAAAAGCCTTATAGCACCACGCAAGAGCAATACGGATTAGTAATTTGAGACTTACATGTAATAACTGTAAGTCCAGTTTTTCTCACGATTTTGTCCATTATCGATGTGTCAGAGAAGTAAGGCTATTAAATTAGAAAGACCTATTTACACATATAAATAAAATAGAAGCGTCTGATTGTAATTTCAACTTAACGGCATTTTAGTATTCAAATCTATCTATCTAGATATCTTTAATTCAAGCGGAGGCTATCATAGGGTTAGTAACATAAACCTTAAAAACTAAGTATTAGTAAACAACACGATACGGTGACACATGTAACTGACAGCAATGAACCACATAAGGACAGTCCACTCTGCCATATCAAAATATCAATCATATCCAAAACCCTGTTAGGGCTGGCCATGACGCGAGTCACCATCGATGCTGCGCGCTTTCACATAAGTGTGTAAAAACAATCTACATGCGCCGCCGCAAACATCCCTGACGCACTGCAACGCCATGGCAACCCTATCAGTTTCCGGAACACATTATTGAACAGAACAAAGGCTCCATAAGCAAATAATTTTCCCACAAGCTGCAAGTGCAAAAAAAAAGTGTTAATGGATATGAAAGTGTATTCGGTACTTATACTTTTTGTCTCTGTTCGTTTTAATGGAACTTTTACTGACAGATAACTGACAGATAATTTTAGCTACTTTTATTTTAGAAAATGTATTAGAGTTCCAAGCATAAAATCCGATTTAAATATATAAGTAATATTTTTAAATTTCACGCGTACAAAGGTCTTGGGCAACAGCTAGTCCGTCATATTTCTTTAAAATTATCCCGAATTCCTTTCATCACACTTCATTTAAGAATACCATAACTTAACAATTCCCGTTACTTCATTCAACTCGAACTGGAAACCAGATCAATCCTGAATAAGTCCAGTGAACTGGAATCATCGCTTACCGCGCCTGATGCGATTCGGTAAGCCGAATGTAGCTGCCAACTGTTCGTACTTACGTCTGATTGTAGATTAAAACCGTGTGCATGGGCTCCGTAGCAGGATTAATTATTTATGTTGGTTTAAGCCATGTGACATTGTTTTTGTTTGATGTGAAATTATTATTATATTCAATCTCTTATTTACTTGCCGTTACATACCAAAAAGGGACCTATCAACCTAGCCAACTGTATAAATAAGGTTTAGAGAAAGGTGTGTCAAGTACACCCACATTTAGCCAGTTATGCTTTAGTCCCATGTAATAGGGGGCGAGCCTATTGCCATTAACCAGGCACAAATCCAGCCACCGTGGCTGCTTTTGAAAAAATCCTGCAATAGTCGGGCAATAACAATTTGCCCGACTCGGGAATCGAACCCAGGACCTCATACTCAGCAATCGCGCTTACGTTCACTTAACCAACGAGTATATAAAATAGCAGTATATAAAAACCGGCCAAGTACGAGTCGGACTCGCGCACAAAGGGTTCCGTACAATGATCTAGAACAAAAAACACGTTTGTTGTATGGGACCCCACTTAAATATTTATTTTATTCTGTTTTTAGTTTTTGTTGTTATAGCGACAACAGAAATACATCATCTGTGAAAATTTCAACTGTCTAGCGATCACGGTTCATGAGATACAGCCTGGTGACAGAGAGCCAGACAGACAGGCAGACGGACAGTGGAGTCTCGGTAATAGGGTTCCTTTTTTACCCCTTGGGTACGCAACCCTAAAAATCACTTGGAAAGTTACAACAACAAGATTATATTTTGATTTTTCTGTCATAGTTTTCGTTGTAAAAACGTCACTTTGTCTAGGTTAATAGAGAGAAAGAAAGAAAGAAAGAATAAAGTTTATTTGACGACCGTTCCATAAGCACACATAATACAAAAAAGATACAAATTAAAAAAAAAAAAAAAAAACAAATTAAAAACTAGTAAAAAAAAAGCAAAGAGAAAATACATTGTACTTATGTGCTGTGTGCCTCACGGCTGCGCCAATAAGGTCCATTTCAGCATTCATGCCAGACAGGTGAGGCTGTCTGACGCTGGTCTTCCAATGAACCTTTGGGGGAAAAGGAGGTGACGGAACAACAGTTTCAAACATAATAATAAAATAAATACATGGGTACAAAATAATACATAACGAGTAAATTAAATAAATGTGTAATTTACGAGTTCGGTTAAAAAGTAAATAAAAAGTGAAGTAATAAGTATTTTAGTGTGATCAGACATAAAATAAGATTAAGCTAGGTGAGGGAAGAGTGATGAGAGTGAGAGTGGTGGTGAATAGGTCTGTATGGCATTTAGATAACTTGTGACTGGTGGCCAAGCGGTCCCGATTTTTGAGTTGTAGGTCGTGCATTCGAACCCAGGTAAGCAAATTGTCAGAAAACTGGCATGCGTGTGACACATGCGACATCTACCAGCCCAAATAGTCGATTATAGCCACTTATTATTTGTATTTGTAATATCCTAAATAAAGCGGTTTTTGACTTATGAACATAAAGTTAGCCTCTCTTTGACGAAGCCCTCCTCAATGAGACCTAGGTACGACTCAAACTTCTAACTCCAGCTAAAGGAACAAAGCAGTGCTTTAACAATCAAGGACTATAGGTACTGAAGTAGGTTTCAATACTAACTAACTAACAAGTTATAAAGGTTAAAGTTAAATTTAACATTTACATAATTGATAAGTTTGAACTTTGTCCACGGTTTCTTCTTCGATGTTAATCATTGTGTTTTACTTAACATGCTGAGAGAAACATTTAGTGAAGATATGGGCATTTATTTTTATTTTTTTCGTAGTAAATTTGTGTGGTTTTTATTTTTCTTTTTCATCCTACGAGTATAACATTCCCTCTGTGTTACAAGGTGAAGATAGATGTCAAGTTGTCATTGCCGTGGGAGAAACACATAACATCACGCCTGTAGTCCCAGAAGGGCTAGGCTGAGGTATACCAAATTATACACCAACATTTCACTAGTTATGTTTTAGTCCCATGTAGGAGACGAGGCTATTGCCACTAATGGGGCACAAATCCAGACCCCGTGGCTGCTACTGAGAAGTTCCTGATGGAAAAACTCAATAACACTTTGCTCGACCTGGGAATCGAACCCAGGACCTCATGCTTAGTTTTGTGTGCGTAAACGCGTGTGTAAACAAGTTGCACACGCTTGCGACCACTTGACCAACGCGACAATCAAAGACGAGGCAGTGGAAGAAATTGAAGCTAGTTAAAGTAGACTCAGACCTGGTCTAATTTAACTGGCTAACTAGCAACTGGTTGGCAGCTCAACTGAGCAGCCGAGGTTCCAACCAGGGTGCGCGTGCGGCAAACATCCTATGGTATGGTACCCTATCTTGAGAAGGTCATCACGAAAAATGGGTTCCTTAATAAGATTCTGTCAACAATTAACACAATCATAACTAAAAACTAACACAAGATTTTTAGAAGTTTTTTTCAAATGGCCAGAATTTTATAAATAAGCAAAATAACATACTGTATTTATCCCATTTATTTTCTGTCAAAAAATATTATAATAAACAGAATACTAAAGATAAATCTAAAAACTAACAAAGCTTTTAAATCTAATTAATTAACCATGAAAATCTTCCAAGTTACGTGATTAAACGCGAAAACATCAAGAATGCTTTAAACAGGGTTCCAAGTCTGCCTTGACCTAACCACGGACTGAAAGGGTTCCGTTGTTAAGATTTAAAGTTGAGGGTATCAAGATATTTCTGGGAACACGACCTTACTGAAGTTTGTAGTCTAGCTCTTTACAGAAAGATCATCTGGCACTCATCTCGTCCTCTGGTCTTTTTGATACCAATTGATTTGAATTCCTTGTACTTTAGTCTTGTTGCCTGAATACAATGTGACTATTTCAATGATACTTCTAATAGAAAAGATACGAACAAAATTGGTAATTAAGAATTGTTTCGGCACCTATTGTTAATGCGGTGTTGTCATCCATACTATGGCCCACTAGCTGGAATTCAGTCTCCCATACACCACTTTCGAGATAATTAAAACGCTGCTGGTGACGCTAGTCTAGGCTAACGTATCACTGATGTACTAGAGAGCAGCGGTGTCTCAGTGGTGGCGGCCCCGCGACTTACTCAGTAAGTCGTGAGTTCGAATCCAAGCAGGCGTATTACTTTGTGTACCTAACGTGAAACGTGAAGGAAAACATCGTGAGGAAACCGGCATGTCATAGAACCAAAAATTCGAAGACATATTATGATATCTACCAACCCGCACTGGGCTCGCGTGGTGGGCCCATTCCCTGTCATAGAGAGGAGGCCGGTCCCAGCAGTGGGAAAATTATAGTCTGATTATGCTATGTACTATCATGCTACTTATCGTATTTAGATTCTATTTTGCAAAATGTTTGTACAATTTCGTTAAGTTGACAAGAACCCTAATACATGCTCATTATGCAACTCACTGAATTCGTCGCAAAATTCGTTATTCACAAAAAAATAAATAATGAACACACAATCCCACACAAAGTCAAAAGCTTTTTATCGCCGCCTCGCTGAGGCTTCAAATATTTATTCTTTTTCCCTAAAACATCCACATTTTATCGGCACTCGGTAAACAGATTTATTTCAATCAAGGGCTCAAAGAAACATCCTCAAAATATACATCTATACTGAAGTTACAATTTATTTCAATTACTCCGCAATTTATTTAAAAGGACTTCGTTTCAATATAATTAATTGGTATTAATAGACATTTCAGGAAAAGAAATATCATTTGCCTTTTCGGCTTGACGAAAATCGTAAATTAAAAAGAATGACTTTCGCGTCACTAGCAGAATTGACCGGGAAATTGTTTCAAGGAAATGAAGTACTTATTGAATAGTTCATTGGGTTTGAATAATTTCCGTATATACTCGTAGGTACTGTGAATTCAAGTAGAGGTATTTAAAGGACCGATGCCTACCAGGGTTGCGGGACTGTTCGAAAGAGATACCGCGGCGCTGGAACACAAAGGGCAAAAGAGGGAACATAGATGGGTTTTAGTCAGTAAAAGTCTGGCACTCCCTCCTGCTCAGCCCAGAGCGGGAGAAGTTATTTGATGATTTACCATCCGAAAAAAAAAAAACAAAAAAAATGTATTTCCAAACGTACAAAGAGACAAAATGCTAGAATGATCAAAACGATTTATTTTAAATTTCTAAGATGGACTATGATGATGTATGGATTGAGGGCCTCGTTGCTAGAGTGGTCGCACGCTGCTGCTGAGCATGAGGTCCTGGGTTCGATTTCTAGGTCGGAGACAGTTTTATGGGTTTTTTCCGTCAGGCATTTCTCAGTAGCAGCCACGGAGTCTAGATTTGTGTCCGGTTGAAAGCAATAGGCTCGCCCCCTATTACATTGGACTTAAGAACATTACTGGCAAACATGTGGGTACACCTCTACCTAACCCTTCGGGGTTTACAAGCGTGATGTTATGTACTTACGTTAATTCTAAAATGTTTTAATGACCCATTTTTACTTAGATAAACACGGGCGTGGGCTTCTTTTAGATTTACTAGTTTTCTAAGTTCCATTAACAAAGTGTGTGTGTGTGTAGTTTAGGGTCGATTCACACCGGGAAAGCAGCGGCCGGCAGCGGCGCGGTGATCACTTTCGATGTGAGATAATTTTTAACCGACTTCAAAAAAGGAGGAAGTTATAAACTTTATTATAACCTCCTTCTTTTTTATACATTAGATTTTCAAGCGATACTGGTATTTTAATTTATACATACTTTAAAATACCAGTATCGCTTGAAAATCTCGAAAAGCGCGCTTCTTGTCATCGGTACTGCCCGCGGCTGGCTCGGTCGACCTCGTCGCGTCGCCTGCGCTGCCGGTTTCTGCTATTCTGGTGTGAATCGGGCTTTGTGCAGACATTATACTTTATCAGCGAAAAAATTAATCACGGGACTGCTATTTTTATACTCTTTTGTAGTCCAAAATTGGCAATCCAAAATGCCATATTTAAGAATAGCCACTAACATAAATATGATTGGTTATCACATAAGTAAGACGCATTGTTATGTTATCATAAAATATAATATGAAAGTAAATATAAAAAATCTTTAATCAAGCAAAATCTATCTATACCATTGTTTTACGCGACAAAATGCAATAAAGCGTGGATCATATGGAGGAAAACTCGACAATACATACCGTCCGAACAAATATTCTCGTTGCAACCACATTCCGTGATGAAACGAAACGCTATTCGAGGTATGAAGCGAAGTATTTAACACTATAACACTAGCCTTTTAAGAATTTCATTTTTCGGGGTGAAAACTATGCTTTATAAAACTTTAGGTACCAAATATGGCAGTTTCCATCAAAATGGTTGGGTAGTGTATTTATAAACTATAGTATTATTAAATGTTTGTTACGGTCAGCAACCTTAATGATGCATTTAATAACATAAAAAACTTAATAAAATAAATTATTTAAAGATCTTCATTTCTTTCTTCTTCTTTCTTTCATTCTTCTAAGCGAGACGATGGCAAATTTTCATGAAATATATTTGCCCCAAAATTATTCAGTTATGCGAACTCCGCTTGCTGATGCTGTCATTCATATTACGCTTTTGTTTTCGGATGGTTAATCATCAAATGACGGGCTCACTCTGGGCGGAGCTGAAGGGAGTGTCAGACTTCTACTAACTAAAACCCATCCATGTTCCTTCTTTTGCCCTTTATGTTCCAGAGTTATTGATTTTATGCTTAGTTATTTGTGCAACAATAGTTTATTGCTAACTGTGGAGGCTCGTAAATGGCTTGTCGTTGATTGCCTCGCACATACATTTTTGTATTGTTAGCTGTAAGCCACCCAAACACAATAAAATAAAATTAAGATCGTCAAGTGCGCATATAAAGATATAAAAGAGCACAAAGATACATGAAGATAAAATTTCTTCCAGAAGTCCTGCGACAATAGAGTTGAATGAAAGACGTAGACACAGTGTGTAAAAAGACGAGAAGTTCCTAGTCTTTTTTTAAACCTCTCACAAAACGGCAAGGTCTTTTCGTCCATATGACAGTTCGATAATTCCAACTTTAATACAATTTTCTTACTAGGAGTTATTATCAAACGAGTTTATACTACAGCCATTGCACAATTGCACATGTCTTGATTTGAAATTCAACTAATTCTTGATTCCTAATATTATTCCTCCTTCGAAAAACACAAATGTTCTTCATTTTATTTCAGTTTATCGTACCTTACGCCCTCCCACACAAACCTACCTTGATTTGATCGCTCTGTTACTATAAACAACGAATGAAAACAAAATACTGTTGTGTTTGTATAGTGTTCATCGTTGTATTGCTTCGTAACATAAATATAACATCACACTTGTAACCCTTAAAGGGTTCGGTAGTCCCCTCTTTGAGGAGTGGCTAGAGAGGCGCCACGGCGCCCTCACCTTCCGCCTGACGCAGGTCCTCGCCGGACATGGTTGTTTCGGGAGGTTCGTGCACCTAATCGGGCGGGAGGAAACGCCCGGTTGTCACCACGGCGAGGATCGACCGGAGGACACGGTGGAGCACACTGTGCAGGTCTGCTCCGCTTGGGCGGAGCACCGCCGTGTGCTCGTAGCGGCAATCGGCGGCGGCGACCTCTCGCGTCCGGCCCTGGTTCAATCCATGGTCCGGAGCGAGAGGGAATGGGACGCCGTCACCTCCTTCTGCGAAGCAGTCATGCTAGCGAAGGAGGTGGCGGGACGTGAGGGGGAAAGAGGCGGGACGTGAGGGGGAAAGAGCCTCACGTCTCAGCCGTCGCGGGAGACGCACCGGGCGTCGGGGGCCACGTGGTGGCCCCCGGCCACCGTAGGCGCGGGCCTGTGGACGGTGAGCTATGGGCTAGCTCGCCGTCCGTCCATCTTATGACGACAGGCCATGTCAACGGCGCGTTCGTGTTCCACGCGCGCCTCGTAGAGAGTCAGCAAACAGGAAGGGGTCCGTAAGGACCGATGCCTGCCAGGGTTGCGGGACTGTTTGAAAGAGATACCGCGGCCCTGGAACACAAAGGGCAAAGGAAGAAACATGGATGGGTTTTAGTCAGTAAAAGTCTGACACTCCCTCCTGCTCAGCCCAGAGCGGGAGGGGTTATTTGATGATTTCCCATCGGTAAAAAAAGAAAGAAAGGGGTATACCTAATTAATTAAACACCCACATTGCGTCAATTAAAGTCCCATGGCGGTGGGCCTATTGCCATCAGCCAGGCATAAATTCAGACTCCGTTGATGCTACTGAGAAAATCGGGAAATTCCTGATGGAAAAATCCCATAACACTTTGCCTAGACCTGTGAAACGAACCCAGGTCTTCATGCTCAGTAGTAGTGCTTGCGCCCACTGGACCAACGAGGCAATTGATTTGATCGGCCTGTGTCTATAAACACCGAAGGATAACAAAATACTTCTGTTTGGATGCCGTTGATCGTTTTATTACATCGTAAGGTACAGGTCCTACCGTTGACGGGAAAGCGATTAGCTAGCGACCATTTTCTCCCTCAAGAAACGTACAAAAGATTGTAGGTAAAAGTGGTCATCATTTACCTAACCTTTTTCACAAATAAGTTGGGGTCTGTTTCTGCTCTAAACGTATGCCGCTGAATATCGGTATTTTATATGGAGCGAAACCCTATCTGACCGCCACAACCCAGTTATTTAGTAACATGATACCCCTTGGTAAGACTAGTTGTCATACTTTGGACCGTCTGACTGTTAAAGATCTACAAACGATAGCTGGGGCAACGAAAAGGGATAAAAATATATTCTACTTATTAGTTGATCGCTGAACTGTTCACACTGCCTGCGAAAACATAGTCAAACTAACAACTCGTTTTTAGTTGCTAGCGATGAGAGAGCGACTCACTTTCACTACACTATCATACAAGCCGAAAAGCCCGGCTTGCCTTACAATCAAACTCAAACAATAAAAATAAGAACATTCTTTAGGTTTCTTTAGGGGTTTTGGCCGGTGCTAACGCTTTCTCTTTCACACCCACTGACTTGCATCTGGCTTCTGACCTCTCACTTTCTCTTGCAAATTTTAAATACATCTGTAGGTACTTATTTGGAGATATTGTACTGAATTTATTGTGGTAATTGGGGTTTGCCTGGCGTGCCCGCTCCCTTTCAATGTAAGGGAGCGCCACTGCTTTCCGATAATCGCCGGCTGAGAGACTTGTGCCTATAGTGTGTGAAAATCTCGGAAAAATATCGGTTAGAATTAGATTATTTAATTTGAATTCGCCAAACTACCGAGGTTAGAATTACTGTACCTATTAACGGTTTATTTATTTGTAACTGTGGAATCAGCTGCGTCCGGTTAGACTGGAAGCCGATTCTTTCCGAACTGGTTGGGAAAGAATCGGCTTCCAGTGTAACTGGACCAGACGATGATGACAAATGGTACCAAAATTTGTTTGTTTTACTTTTTTACGAGTGCTGTTTTAAATAGACAGAGATAGGAGTGAATCATTGAAGTCGGAAACATAGAGCACAGAACATCAGCAACATTTAGAGACTGATATACCTACTAATAAATTTTGTGGTGCCAAAACTGGATTGCTTGTGCCACAGGCGTCAGTCAAAGCCTTCTTTGTCATTAATAAGCGTTTTAGTGCGGGTCACACCCAGAGTACCCCGATCCCCGAGGCAGCCATCCCGGAGGACCCCGAATACGATAAATATGATTTTGTTTCATTTTTCTTGCTCCACGCTAGGAATTTCTCCCGTATCGTGGACGCGTGGTGCGTTTACAAACATTTAAAACTCACATACCCTAACAGGTCTGGCTGTTAGGGTATGTGTATATGGTAACCTACCCGTAAGCCATACAAATATTTGTTCAGCGACATGCAGCGCAGCAGCAGCCATTGCGCCAACTGTGCCGTCTTTGTATGGTAAATATTGACAAAGCTTCTTCCTGCATATGTCCATCTCATAGAGAGGAGGCCTGCAAGTCCCAGCAATAGGAACATAGTCTGATAATGCTTACTATTAAAGCATGACGATCTAACCCAGAACTCAAAGCTGCTGCGTACCCCAGCCAAAAATAGTGTACATTATAACTAGCCTTTCAAAGACATAAATCTATTTACAAAAAGCTCTCAGTCCACAAAGCCACAGCCACTCATATCATCTTCAAAAAGGCAGACAGTATCCATTAGAGCCCTGAGTGGCACTTCTAGTGTGATCAATCAGCTTGGGACTTCAAAAGCCAGCCTGTCAGGACGAAAGAACTGACTTATTGGAGGCGCTGGAGACCTTTTTATCATTCGAATAGGGAGGATATGTAATGTGGAGGTCTCATGCTTGACAGAGTACATTAGAACGAGTACTGTACGAGTATATGATATAAATTAATTATATTTTCATCTTCTGTAACTTAAAAAGAACGACTCTAAGAACTGAATAAAAAACTCTAATCTCTATGCATATAAAACGACCCCGTTTTCGTGTCCACCAATGGGACTATTCATTTCTTTAAACTACAAGAAGTTTAATGTGGTTTTAACCATCATTTACAGAAGAATGGTTGAGAAGTTTTATGTACGTGAACAAGTAATAAATACAAAAAACTTTTCTTTAATTATGCTTGCGTGCACTTCATAAACAGCGATTTTTCACCAAAAATAAAATCGTTTCGCTCTTAGCAATATCTTCAACTCAATGTTACATAGTTTGATGCCCAAAATTCGTAAAAGATGGCTACGTTACAGGTCCTATCACACCTTATACTTAAGATTCCTAACATATCTACAATTTAACATAACTTGGTATTATTTTTTGGCCTCTGAAACTACATTGTCGCAAAAGGTGTAACGTGTGCAGAAACTCAAGGCGCTGCGGTGCTACCCGTGTACTGAATACTAATGCTCTATTTTTGTGCCTACCTATGTTTTGGCCTAAGTACCATTATTGGTTAAAGTATGGATCATCCGTGGACTGCTGTATCGTGCTGAGATTTTAGTTTGGTGTTGTTTTGTTTCAGGGAAACTTTGAGCTTGTGGCTAAATATTAACAGCCTGTCGAGTCAATCTTCAGGTTAAGCCTCGCTTGCCTAGGTTGGTATATGGATGGGTGACCACCCTGCATTACATACCGAATTTTCTCCGTGCTTCGGAAAGCACGTTGAGCCGTTGGTCCCGGCTGTCATTTGCAGATCTTTGATAGTTGTTACAAGTAGTCAGTGAATCGAAAGTCTGACAAATACACACACTGGTTGCGAGTACTACGCACCCGACCTTGAAGAACATCATCAGGAAGGTCAGTCTAAGTCCTTCTAATGCGTTTCCTTTTTTATACAATCTGGGTAACTTGGTCAGTATTGCCGAAACGTCAACATTAAACGACAATTGGCACTGCGCAATTTCAGAAGAAACTTTCCAAGTATCCATAGTGACCTTATCTTTATACAGGGTGACTAATAATTAGTGAGCGATACTTAAACACGTGATTGTACTTATGATAACAAACAACCTTCCAAAAGGAACATTTTTTATACTCATTCACTTTAATCACAATAACACAACAGTCGTACAAAATTCGCGCGCGCGCGCGCGCGCCTTGGACCTATCAGCTGTAATAGCCGTGTGATGCCGTTATGTCGCCGTTGTGTCTCATTACTATGATACCGTGCAACAGTGTAAACAAATTCATCATTTCAGCCCGTTGTTGTCCACTGCTGAACATAGGCCTCCCCAGTCGATTTCCAACGTGTCCGGTCCAATGCCACCTGCATCCAGCGACTCCCTGCACATTTATCAAGGTCGTCGGTCCATCTGGCAGGTGGCCGTCCCACGCTGCGCTTTCCAATGCGTGGTCTCCACTCCAGTATCCGTTTGCCCCATCGGCCGTCCGATCTTCGCGCTATGTGGCCTGCCCATTGCCACTTCAGCTGGCTTATCCGCTGGGCTATGTCGACGACCTTGGTTCGTCTTCGGATTTCCTCATTTCTGATTCTATCACGTAGAGAAACGCCGAGCATAGCCCTCTCCATAGCCCGCTGAGCGACTTTGAGCTTCTGTATAAGACCTATTGTGAGAGACCACGTTTCAGATCCGTAAGTCATGCCATCATCGTCAGTCAGTCAAAAGTAGGGTTTATAACCAATGTGTGTTACCAGTGGGTAACACACATTGGTTATAAACCCTACTTTTGAGGCACTGAGGTATTTTGGACGAGAAGACATCGCGTAGTTTCCCGAACGCTGCCCAGCCGAGTTGGATTCGACGATTGACCTCTCTCTCGAAGTTGGACCTACCTAACCGGACCGCCTGTCCTAGGTAGATATATTCGTCGACAAATTCAAGAGTAGTGTTCCCGACTGTGAGTACGGTGGGTGCAACATGGACATTAAACATGAGTTTCGTTTTGTCCATGTTCATTTTAAGACCCACTTGCTGGGAGACACTATTGAGGTCACCGAGCATTTGTCCTAGGTCTTCCAGTGACTCAGCCATGACTACAAAATCGTCGGCAAATCGAAGGTGTGTGAGGTATTCGCCGTTGATATTGATGCCAAGTCCTTTCCATTCCAGGAGTTTGAAGGCGTCCTCCAGAGTAGCCGTAAACAGTTTCGGAGATATGACATCTCCCTGTCTTACTCCTCTCTTTATCGAGATCGCCTTCGTGCATTGCTTCTGTACTCGGACTGACATTGTGGCATTGTTATACAAACACTTCAACACTTCCACGTACCGATAGTCAATATGGCACCTCTGGAGAGACCTAAGAACCGCCCAAGTTTCAATCGAATCAAAGGCTTTCTCATAGTCCACAAACGCCAAGCATAAAGGCCGGTTATACTCTTCGGTCTTCTGTACAATCTGCCGCAGCGTATGTATGTGGTCTATGGTACTAAAGCCTCTTCGGAAACCGGCTTGTTCGGGAGGCTGGAAGTCATCAAACCTGCGTTCGAGACGATTCGTGATGACTCTAGAGAACAACTTATAGACATGTAAACAAATTAAATACAAAATAATATCCAGAGACTGCGCGCGCGAATTTCATGAGGCTGTTATGTTGATGTGTGATTAAAGTGAATGAGTATAAAAAAAAAGTTTCTTTGGGCAAGTTGTTTGTTATCATGAGTACATTCACGTGTTTAAGTATCGGTCACTAATTGCCAGTCACCCTTTATAATATCTGGAATTCTGGATCTAATGGAAATGTTCAATTCAATTTGTCACATAAATCCAAAGAGCACAATACAATACCTATAACAAAGCTTCAAAAATTTTATTGTAAAGCACTCACGCAATGAAATGACAATTTTGCTCTATCTAACCACAAATAATAGAAACATCGCATAAATGAAAATAATGACGAGAACAGTACATTTATGCGATCGTTTTATCCTAGTTATGAAATATATTTTACTATCACGACTACATCCCGGATAGACGTAGGCAGAGGTATTAATAGTTATACACATTTTAAGAGTTTTTGTTTTTGGTCAAGTATCCATAACTAATGTTAGAGGGCAAACGTATACTAGACAATGCTAAAAACTACAATTCAAAGAATTCTAAACAGAATAACCCAATAACACTTTAGCCGGACTGAAGATCGAACCCAATCCCCACGACCATTGTCCTTACGAAACAGTTACCTAATAATGAATTTATCGTCCTTAAATTAAAGATAAACCGTACTTTTTTCAGAAAAATAAACTGCCATATCTTCATAAATTCTTAATAACATCAATTTCAGCATTAAAAACTCCATGAATACTAAAGTCTGGATTCAGTACTATAATATTTATTCTAGACCTTCTTCAGGTTTAATTCCCTCGCTGAGTAGTCAGCAATATAAGGCGTTAATTGGTTGGAAGACCTAATTAATTGCTCCTGCCTTTTGTCAAGTTTGCACTAAATTATATCTACGATAAACTTTTTGATAGTGTAGGCAGAAATGCTGGATTGATGCTTTAATATCTGTGGTAAATCGGTAATAGTTTGATTACATTAATTATGAATTTGATTGTGGTAGGAAAACATGGCCAATTATATAACATGGGACGAAAGACGACATTTAATTAAACTGAAAATCAATAAAAAGGCTTGATAGCCTTCACTACATAGTGGCATCACTTTGGGCCCTATCAGAATACCAGCGCTGTGACTTTTTTTTTTAAATTACAGCACCATGCTGAGATAGAGGCCTTTTGGCCTTGCAGAGGACCTATCTCACTTGTTTCTTCTTTTACCAATGTTTACTTTTTAAATAATTTTGTTTTAATGTTATTTCAACCATTTTTTGTTTTTCTTTTTTGTATTATCCTGTGTGAGTCTAATAAATACTTTTTCTTTATTATTATTATTTATAGTATAAAACAAAGTCGTTTCCCGCTGTCTGTCCCTATGTATGATTCGATCTTTAAAACTACGGTTTTTCTTAATAGTTATAGTGATTGAAGAGAAAGGTTTATGGGTATAGCATTGCACCCGTGCGAAGCCGGCGCGGGTCGCTAGTATTATATAAATTGCCAACTTGGAAATTAAGTAATTTTCCTTTAAAGGAGGCTGCCCACTGCAACATACCATACCATGACCGTGCTGGACGTATCAGGCAAAAAATATCCTTTGTATTGATAAGTATGATACTTTGCCCACTTAACCGTTCCGTCACCGACCAACACCACCGCGTGCCAGTCATGGAGCGTATCCGACCGGCAAAATATTGTCGCCGACAATTGTTGACGCTCCGAGCATGGCACGCGACGGTGAGGGACTTATAACTTATCTAAGAGATATAGTATATGCTATACTTACACTTTGTACTATACTTACAATTGTCATACCATATACCATTTATCATCCTTTTTTATTGATTTGTTTATTTATACTCAGCGAATCGATCTAAATACGATTCGTTTTCATTGTATTTGCTGAAATAAAATATAAATTTTCATAATTTTCAATGTTGTGACATGTACGTCAGATTTGCCAAACTGTCAGTTACTTTTTCTTTCTGTCATAGAGTTTCTTACTAGCTTAGTCTATGATGAATACTATTTGGTTTATCTAATCTAAATTATATTTTTCAATGTTTAGCTGAAATATTGTATTTTATAGATAATAATGATTGTTTACTAATAACTTAATTTTAAATTATATTTATAAATTATTTACGTACTCATGGTTTTATGAAGTAAGTCTGTTATGTCCTGGCCGACTACACTTGTCAGATGAGATGATTATATGGCCGCAAGAAGAAAATCTGAGATTCAAAAATGGAAGGAGACTACTGTGGAAACGAGCTGACGAACCGGTCAGACTAGACTAGACTAGACCAGAGGAGAGAGCGTTTCTTGAATGTGATACTGAAGGAATTCTTCAAATTGGAGGCAAGACAAATTCTCTAAGGTGATCCATCTAAAGATACACCTGGGACTACTACTCCCAATCTTATTATTAAAAACTGTCTTTGTGCCTTCCCTGCTGTGAATCTCGCGGAGCTGCCCTGGGTCTAAAAGCTGGTGATCCAACTTTTTAGTTGGATCTACCAGGACCTCAACTCCTGTTCTTGGAAACACCGCCTTCCTGTGGAGCAGACCTGAAAGAACTGCATGCATCGTCCTACATCTCCACCTCTCCGTGCTTCATTAACAGTGCTACTAATCGTGTGTATATACTCTAAAATTACTTCCACAGTGCGGGTTTGATAGTTCTTTTTTATAATCACTTGTATTTTTTTATTTCACTTGTAAAACAATCCATTTACCTCTATTAAATTTTTAAATGTACAAGTCTACTTTTATCCTTTAATTTTTAATAGGTTCTAGTAGATTTGCTACAGAGAATAAACTATCGTTATGTTATACACCTCTGCCTAACTCGTCAGTGAAAACATGCGTAGGCGATGTATTATAGCTACGTAATTCTAAGTAGGTAGTTACGAGCAAAAAATACCAATTGGAATTCTTCATCTTCAAATTAGTTTTCCTCCCACCACCCTAGTAACCAAACCTGACAGTTATAATAACATCAGAGCGTGACATTTACGAATACCTAATGTAATTTGTAGAAACGTCAAGATGTTAGTAAAGATTTGTATTACCTTTTTAGCCCACGTCTCTGGGTACTTCTGACTTGTGTAGGCAGGGTGTAGTATTTTGATATTCCTCGATTGATTGGCTTTTGAAAATGTAGGTTAGGTCTGGCATCTAGTTTTAATTTGAACATAGAGGACGGTCTCGTTGGCCTTGTGGGTTTGTTTTCTAGGTCGGTAAAATGTTATTGAAATTTTCCACGAGTAATTTCATAGTAGTAGACACAGCCTGGAGAAGTATGGGTGTACTATTAGGTACACCTCCGCCTAACCCTTCCCTTGGTCTACAGTCGTGATGTTATGTTAAAATACTGAAACCTAAACTCATTTCCTTGTTTTTTAACCGACTGTCTTCAAAGTTATTCTTTCTTTCTACGAGTACAAATGATGGAGTTACGAGGTAGTCAAAAAAAACAACCGCATTGAGAACCTCCTCCTTGGAGGTTCTCAATTCAGTTGTTTTTTTTTTTCCATTCCTAGAATAGAATTTTTCAAATCAGCCAACAAATGACGGAGTTATAAGAGAGTAAAAAAAAAAAAAAAACAACCGCATTGTTGCTTTTTTTTTTGACTTTCTCATAAGTCCGTCATTTGTTAACCGATTTAAAAATTCTTTTCATCTGAAAGGATATGCTTCCTGATTGCTTCCGTAGAATTCATCAAAATCGGTTTATTCCTAGAATAGAATTTTTCAAATAGGCCAACAAATGACGGAGTTATAAGAGAGTAAAAAAAAAAACAACCGCATTGTTGCTTTTTTTTTTTGACTTTCTCATAAGTCCGTCATTTGTTAACCGATTTAAAAATTCTTTTCATCTGAAAGGATATGCTTCCCGATTGCTTCCATAGAATTCATCAAAATCGGTTTAGGAATTTAGTTGTTTTCCTCGCGTTAATTTTCACATCACGCGACGTCGCGAGAAGGCGCTTTGATGTACACATCACGCGAAATCGCGTGATGGTGCCTCAATTATGTACGAGCCATAAAATATAGGCCGCAGCGTATTGGGTTGGCCATTTAAGTAAGTTAAGCATTTTGGCTTGGCGATGAACGTGTTAATACGTATTTTTTCTTCTTGAGCTATGTTGTTGACATGACGATCTCTTAATAACTTCTAGTTACAATGTAAAAATTAATTCATGACCAGAAGTTGTGTGGTATACTACAACTAAAAAGGGTAAAATAAAAAATATTATTTTTTTGACTATTCAGAAACCTCTAACAATAGGTACGATAATATCGACGAAATACAAAATTACGTTAGGTTTGTAAGAAGACAAGTAATATCATATTTTATTGCGTTTTAGCACAAAATCAGCCTTTAGCATTCCTACTGCTGGGATAAAGGTCCGCTCTCTGTATGTGACAGGAATTGGACTATAATCTTAACGCTGGTCTAGTGCGGGTTGAACGATTTATCATGTCTTCGATTTTTTTGTCCTAGGATTCTCCACAATGTTTTCCTTCCCCGGTTTTCTTTAGCGGAAATATGTCATCAGCCTACAGCAGTCCACTGCTGGACATAAGCGCCTCCTCAATCGCACGCCACTCAACTCAATTCTCAGCAGCTCTCATCCAGTTGCTACCAGCCACCCTGCGAAGATCGTCGCTCCAGCGAGCCTGAGGGCATACCACCTTACGGTTGCCGATTCGCGGTCTCCACTCAAGAACACGTCTACCCCAACGATCATCGATTCTACTGTTAATATGGCAATTCCACTTCAGCAGCAGCTGAAAACTATAATTTAGATAGCAAATATTGGGGATAATTCTGTGCGAAAAAACGAAGGTTGAAAACGTGGGTAGAAACATTGGTTGAAAATGGAAACTCTGTGTTTAAACAGAAACGGTAATACCAATTATTTTATTTTTATACCCTCATTAACCTTTCACGAAACTTAATATTATATTCTAGGAATATACCAACATTTAAGCCTTATGTAACCTGTTGCGGTATATCAATTTTTTTATGGACAGAATTATCATTCATAAAAAGTATTAATTACATTAGGTTTAAGTTCGTAACAACTATCCAATTATAAGGGCGCACCTACCATACGGCAGTTTTATAGTATTTACATAATAAGTAAGAATAGTGAAGGTAATAAAACTTTAAGCTATACAGACACACGGAAATATATCGGAGTTCAGAGCATTTCAGGGGGCCTAGATAAAGGAGCATATCTGTGGGGCACTTAATATTAGCTTGTTCTGCGTGCCCTGTTGTCTGTTAATTACTAGAAGTTCTGGGTCTGACCTACACCTTAACAATGCCATCAACACTCTATTAAAAAGAATCATTAACGATGAATGAAAAAAAAATGGATTGAAACAAGCTACCGAAAAGCTTATGCTATGTTTTGCAAGCTTTTATTTGATTTGCAATGTTTAGCATAATCAGCCTTTGATGTTCCCACAGCTGGGATACTCGGCCTCCTCTCTATGAGAGGGAATGGGCTGTAATCCACCACGCGGGCCCAGTGCGGGTTGGTAGATGTCACGTGTCTTCGAATTTTTGGTTCTAGGACATGCCGGTTTCCTCACGATGTTTTCCTTCACCGTTTTTGAGAGCAGTGGTGATGAAATAAATTACACAAAGTAATGCGCCTGCCTGGGTTCGAACCTACGACTTACTGTTCGTAAGTCGGGGCCGCCACCACTGGGCCACCGCTGCTCTCTGCTCTCTTGCAATGTTTGTTTAAGTCAAATCGTGCAACTGATCTCCAGTGACCCCCAAACGATTGGGGGGAGGAATTTGTGTTTATAGCCTTTGTGAAAAATGGAAAACAAATTCATGACTAATTCCTCAGAAACCACTACAATGGTAAGTACATATAAGAAGTATCTTCGATACGGCTCCCATTGTTATGAAGTTCTTGTCTCTAAAGCCTTAACCACCGGTTGCTTGGACCCTGCTCTCGACATCGGTGGAACACAATTTTGTGTACTTTTAAATGTTTTTTATAGAAATATGAAAAAAAAACAAAACTATTTAAAAATATCAATGAAACGAGAAATTATCATTTCTATCTACTAAGCTTCAATTTTTTAACATATGCAGTTTCCGGAACTCAAATGCGCTCAAAAAGTAAAATTCAACAACAAATTGTGCTAACTCTATTTCCATACTCCATACGAGTAGTATTTCAAACTATGTAACTGGAACCGGCCACACGTAGCACTTTTAGGAACTAAAATAGTCACGTCATGTTCTAAACTAAAAAAACGGTGGAGTATAAAAACCTGGTCTTTTGTAAGCCTGATTGACTGTATGTAACTGTCTATATCCACGTCTATGATATATAAATGTAAGCTGGGACCAAATGCTTATCGTGCGCACAGAGGGGGTCTGCGTTAACCTGGTCTGTGCTGACCTGATGATGATCGTCTCTTAGATGATCATCAACATCATCATCTGCCTAGCAAATATGGAATTTTACAGATTTTATAACACATACGCAATAGATCTTCATATATGTTCCGCCTACTGAATTCGGCATGCAAATTTTGTGACAATATCAATGATTCTAATCAATTCTATTTTTTTTTAAAGGTTTTTGTTAATGTTTAAAAATGTGTAAAACAAGTAAAATTATAAACAAAGGAAATAATAATTCTAATTTAAAACAAAATAATTAAATTCCACTGTCAAAAAAAAAGTACTAAATCAAGAACACCCTGAACCTGAACCTGAACTTTGTTTTGTAACAAGCATCATCTGCTTCCCTATTTGGAATTTCCAATGACTGATGCATTAACAGGCCAAAGTTTACATCACAATATCTTTCTACGTAGTTTGTCGACGTCATCAAATCATTAAGCACCCCATTTGCGTTACACAATTTAAATCACAATCTAAACGATTTTTCATCCGTTCTTTACAAATGCAAAATTCACTCTGTGTCTATGTCTATGTATGCAAGGTGTAACCGGACCCTTTACAGAGCCGTCAAGCAATTCTGTATATCAAATTAGGTAACTGTAAGCAAAAGTTATTGAAAAATTACGTTTTATGGTAGGACTCAATGTAACGCACTCAAAACATTTTGCTGATGGATGCATTGAATAGTACGGGGGTCATGGTTATGGAGGAGTTTTAAAAAAAGTTATTGCACCATTAAAAAGTGATGAATAAGTTGGATTTTTGACCTCCTATATCTCCGCAACTAGAACGTTTCCAGGTATGGTAAGATCAAAAAAAACATATCGGCAAGAACACGTTTAGTGCTTTTTGGCTTACAAGAGTCTTTTTACACCCATTATCCATTTTTACCTTTTCAACCATTAACGGATGTCGTTTATGACCTGGTTTAGGACATGGGATCATTTTTGTCCCGGCAGTACGCTCCCCTGGCACAATATCCGAATTTAATAAAGGTAGCTTTTCATAAATAACCCAGGTTATCTATCCAATAAATAAATACTTAATTAAATCACAGTTCTTTTACTAATAACTTTAGCGAATTAAGACTTGGCAGCATTTCCGCTAGAAATGAAACATGATTAAAAACTTATGAATGTAATTCAGAAAATTAAACGAAAAATACCCTATTTTGTTGAACTATGCTCGCCATGTAACGCAATTAGAAAAATTAAATTTTACACTCACAATTAAAAAAGCACTTAAATTCAACGAGTTTAAGCCTCAATTTCAGTTTTTTCAGTGACGTTTACTTAGTGTTGAAAACATTATTCTCATAAAGATTGATGATATCCTTGTTTTTATCTCTTGAAAAATGCTTAAAAGTCAGCTTTACAAGAAACGGGTTAGATTTTCACAGCGGCAGTTTTACAGGAACTCCTGAAATAAGAGCGCGACGAACACGAATTCATGCAATCGATCGCTTAGTTAGTAGAAGCTGTTGCCCGCGGCTTCGTCGCGTTTTAGTCAGAAATTATCCCACGGGCACGTTGTAAATATAGCCTATGGCACTCGGGGATAATGTACCTTCCTATTAGTGAAAGAATTTTCAAAATCGGTTCAGTAGATCTAGAGATTATCTGCTACAACCTCACAAACTTTACCTCTTTTTAATATTAGTATAGATATGGGGTTAGAAATATTCATATCATAATGTCTTTAAGGGTGGGCAGACCTCGTAGAGTCTGATACATAATAGACAGCCTCACTTCACCATCCGGTACTTATGTCAAACATAATCCTTTAGAAGCCTCTTACGATATGGCATGTCTTGTGCAATCAGCTTATAGGCACTTGTGCTTAGTGCCTAGAGTAAGTACTAGCATAGGACCAATAGATTATTACTAAAATATGGACTGTAAGGGACATCGTAAATAAATGGCAAGAACTTTAACGAAGCAACGTTAAATGTTTTGGTGAGTTACGAATAAAAAAAAGCTGTTCCGTACAAGATTATGTGAGTACATTTGAAGAGACCTAGCTATTTCCAGTATGTATCTATGTCCAGGAGTCTGATGTAGGCCGATGAAGTTTATGGATACAAAAGTGAACATGTACAGCATCAATATCTATCAATGATAGTCAGGTACTGACCATCATCTGCCTAGCCTTTCCCATCTATATTGGGGTCGGCTTCCAGTCTAACCGGATGCAACGAAATACCCGTATTTAACATGGAGTGACTGCCTATCCGACCTCCACAACCCGGTTAGTACTGGGTAATACAAACCCCTTCGTAAGACTGGTTGTTAGACTTTCGGTTGTCAAAAAGTTCTTAAAATGACAGCCGGTACCAACGACTTCAGGAGCTTTCCGAAGCACGGAGTAATCTCTGTGTGTTAGATGGTCACCCATCCACAGACCAACCTTGGCAAGAGCGGCTTAATCTCAAAGATCGACTCGAGCTGCTGTTATTATTTAGCCTCTAACTCTTCACGCTAGTCATGTACTGAATCCATGATAAAGATTATGCCTCAATTTTCCCTGTGACTGAGTAATTGTACTAAATATGTTACGAATAACTCCATACTTGTAAATTATACGTAGAAATAACAAAAATATATAATTAAAAAAAGAATAATAAAAAAAGAATAATAAAATAAAAAATATAATAAATAAAAAAGAATAATAAAAAAATATAGGATATATGTAATAAAATAACAGGGTCATTAAAATGTTGTGTCACATTGTGGAACGCAAATAAAATAAATATGAATTTTAAAACCTACACGAACTCAAGTGGAGAAAAGTCTGCATGTGTTCTAAACACCTCTGTCTGACCTTTTTGTTGTAGGTGGCGTGATGTGCAATTTTATATTTTTACAATTGCGCCCGCGAATGCTATTTGCGAGGGCCATGTCTCTATTCCCGAGTCGCCCAAAGTCTCTATGGTTTTTTTCTATTACGAAATTTTCAGTTGCTACCCGTAGTTTGAATTTGGGGTCAGTTAATAGCGATAGCGTCGCCGTGGGAGTCATAACACATCTCATTATAATATGTTAGCTGTACGGCGCTGTGTACACTTCTGCCTTCTCTTCGAAGGAAACAAGCGTGATATTCTGCTACGTTGATGCGGTACTCATTAGATTACGCAAACTGACGACTCACATAAGATTCTAAGCATAGTCAGGTAATTTATTGTCTATCAAATTGATGCACTATGTCAATTTGGCGAGTTATAGCCAAAGAGTGAAAAATATAATAGTTTAAAAAAAAACAAGCTTTAGTTTGCCATCATTTTATTTCTCGTATTTTTCTATGGGAGTCCGCCATATTGGATTTAGAATAACGTCACTTACCTAACCATGCATTGTTATCCAAACTAAACATGTATGCAAAATTTCAGATTAATCGGCAACCCCACTGAGTCAAATGTAAATTCTAAGAATGTTTTACATAATTAGTCACAGGTGAAGATAATAAAAGTGTGGTAACACAGTGAAAATTGTGATTTAAATACACTGGCAATTAAAATTGGTAGTCAATGAGGTTAATTTCTCCGACTTAACCTAAACAACCAACCCGCACTGGGTCCGCGTGGTGGATTATAGCCCATTCCCTCTCATAGAGAGTAGGCCGTGTGTCCCAGCAGTGGGAACATTATAGGCTGATTATGCTTATGCTAACCTAAACAAAATATCAACAAAATGAAAGAAAAAACACACCGAAACATTATTTTTCCGACCGCCCATTCTGCTAACCTAAACTGAGAGAAATGGGTTCGTTCAGGAGCACGATGGATAAACCGCCTCCCTTATTTAGAAACAAATTGAGGTCTCGGGTCCAAAATGTTTACATATCTTTGAGTTACGCTTCGCCAAATAATATAGAATTGCTTTTAGTTGGGAGATGCCAATTGGCTCTGTTTAAATTTGCTAATCCTTGATTGGTAGGTTGAATACGTGGATGGCTTAAGAGAAACCATTTTCTGGATAAATACAACAGGAGAATCTTTGTGAGAATTATAATTATTTCTTAGTTAATTAGACTAGTTTCATCTAATGTTTAACGGTTATCTTTGCCTGTACAATAAAATTTGCAATATCTGCCATGTTATGGGTGTAGGCAGAACCTATCCTATACTTTTTTAATTGAGCAATATTTATACGTGTAATTGTAATCACGTTCTCGAAAATGGCTCCAACGATTTCGATGAAACTTGCAATATAAAGGTTTACGGGGGCGAAAAATGGATCTAGGTCTCATAACTAGGACAATTTGGTTTTTTCTATTTTCATCCAAACAGAGCTCCGTCGCCCAGGTACTACAAAGTAATACAGGTAATATGTATCGATGAAAATTTGCGTGACCACCATGTCACACTGATACTCCCACAACACACAAACACTGTTGGAACACTTGTGTTCCAAAAACACAGTTATGCTCATTAAATCCAGGACTTAATTATTAATTAATCATATTGGTATGCAATAGGTACTTTCCCAGAAAAACTCTATACTTTCTCTTTAGCAGGGCACAGTATGCGTATTTTATCATAATCTTTCAACTTGTTGACTTTATCTTAACGTAAACTACAATATTTATCAACACACAAATATTACATCACGCCTGTATCCCAAAACGGTTAGCCAGTAGTGTACGAGTATAACAACATTCACACCAGTAACGTTTTAAGGCCCATGTAATAACGGACGAGCCTATTGCCATCAACCGGGCACAAATCCAGAGTCCAGACGGCTACTGAGAAATCCCTGATGGAAAAACCCAAACACACTTTTCCCGAGCCAGGAATCAAACCCAGGACCTCATACTTACCAGTGGCGTTTGCGACCACTACCAAAGAGACCGTCATAATGATTTCCTTGGTAGACGTTTACGAGTTCTAATGAATATAATTAAAACAAAAGTGCGTAAAAAAATGTTTAAAACAAATAGTAAACAAAAGGTAAATATCCCGCTTTCAGAAGAGTTTACAAACATCATTTACCTAAATTACCACATTTTTCTAACAGAGCAAGCAAGCCAAAAAGAACGCCGACATAAATTACGTAAATTAATTTAACTTCTTACAAAAGCAAATGTTTTAACTCCATTCCTCACGGGATTCTGCGTATTTGCCTTGCTAATCATGAAATATGAGCGTATGACCTGAACAAATATATCTTACTATTCCATTTGGATTATCCTCAAGATTTGGGTTTCATTAAACAATGATCTATAACTGAGGATCTTGTTTTGACTTAGGAATCATTATGTCAAACATACAAGGTGTACAGAACTCTTCCCAAAGCCGTCAACCAAGCGTTCTGTACATCAAACTAAGTAACTCTACGCAAAAATTATTGGTGAAATCACGTGTCTCGGTAGGACTCAATGTAATAATTTGAAAACATTGTGCTTATGGATGCATTGAATAGTACGGAGTCGTGGAGGTATCTATACTATATTACTATATATAATATAATTACTCGTATAATAGTATTATAAAGAGGTAACATTTGTTTGTAGGTTTGTATGTAGGGGGTAATCTCTGGATCTACTGAACCGATTTTCAAAATTCTTTCACTAATAGGAAGCTAAATTATCCCCAAGTGCCATAGGCTATATTTACAACGTGCCCGTGGAATAATTTCCGACCAAAACGCGATCGAAGCCGCGGGCAACAGCTAGTAAATAAATAAACTAGCTTCTGACGTTCTTCAGTGCCCATGTAGGTTTTAATCTACACTAATATTCTAAAGAGGAAAGATTTGTATTTTTGTGTGTGTGTTTGTAATGAATAAATTCAAAAACTACTGCGCTGATTTCAAAAATTCTTTCACCATTAGAAAGCTACATTCACTCTGAGTAACATTGGCACCCGTGCGAAACCGGGACGGGCCGCTAGTGTGAAATAAAACATTTTGAACTTGAATTGATATACTTACTATGGTCTAACTCTCCATAAAGATAACATAACATTACCAAGACAATAGTTTCCTACAATAGAAAAAAGAATATTTCTCTACTAATGTACGGAACAATACATTAGTTAATTGTTTCATTCCAACACGAAGATATGAGTAGTGAGGGTAATCTTCCAAATGGTCCAACTGAGCCCCGAATCTTGCTAATAAAGAATAATGGGAAGTGTACGTAGCCTACTTAATAGCACCTGGTCCTAATTGCTGTTTAGTTCAAGTGAAAGAATTATCAAAATCGGTTCAGTAGATCCAGAGATTACCCCCTACATACAAACTTACAAATAAATCTTACCTCTTTATAATATTAGTATGGACTAGAATAGATTTATTTTGGTTTAACACTTCAAGCACAGAGTATAGATTCGGATGTAATGCCATAAGCATTTTTTACCAGTCGACCCTTGGGTGATGCAGAGACAGTTGAGTGGTCTCTGAAGAAAAACTGGCAACCAACTCATAATTTCTTTTGACACGCTTTGATTCTAAAATATGAATCGTTTTAATGACTTTATCGTTAGTTGCTTCAGTGATAAAAACACTTTAAGTTGCATTGAATTTAAACTGGAATCGTAACTCTAAAAGGCGATAAAACCAACGAGAATATAACTTAAAATTCTACAAAAAAATGCGTCTTTCTTTCTTTAATTATCGTGTGGTTAGTGCCTAACCTGGTGTCAAAGTTTTTAGGCCGCCCAAGGGCCTCTGACTTGGCTTTACATGCCATCAAGAAATATCTCTCAGGCATGCTGATTTCCTCACGATGTTTCCCTTCACCGGAGCAAGTGATAATTATACAATACGCACATGAGTCCGAAAAATCAGTGGTGCGTGCCTTGGGTTCGAACTCGAGACCTATGACTTGGCAGTCCAAAGGTCACACCATTAGGCTATAACGATAAAAAATGCGTCAAATTCATTCATAACACTACAGTGGAAAGACCTTTTCGAATACCGAACCACAAAAATTTCATATCGGTATTTAATGAAATTCCTATAAAATTCCTTCTGGTCACCGTTTCAGGGACACTGAAGCTATTGTCTCATCAACATATGCAGTGAATTTTAATACCTTTGTATGTTTTGTAGTTAATGGCTAAGTTTCAAATCTCGAAGCAAAATGCATGAAAACAATCTTATTCATTTGTTTATTAGGTAATATTAGGACCTGAAAAATTAACACATTAAATCTGATACTTTGCTTTCAAACTCTCGACGACCGTTCTTTATTAAGACAGCTAAGTTTCAGTTATAATAACTAAGAAATAAGATGCTTTTTTCATAACTCTACCATTAATAATAGTTAAATCACAACTACCCACCTTATACCGCCAACGTTCAAAATGATGCGATTCTCTCCATCCATTCCTGTTACCTCACTTTAATTAACATTTGTAACTAATTCACAACACTGAACTGATCACAGACAAAACCTTTAAAATTTTAAACCCAACTTTTATTTTATTTTCGAATATTACACTTTGATCGCGAACTCGAGATGTTGATGTCAACTACGCGTGTTTTTTGCGACGGCGCAGCGCACGTACGCGTGCGAACCCGACCGCGGTCCGATCGGCACTGGGATGAAATGAGATGAAGGGGAGCATTTCACCCCCCACCTGTAGCCTGCACGCACTGCAGTCGACCCCTTTGCGCCTTTCAAGTTTATGATGGAGCCAGCGGGCACGCTTTTAGTGGTTTTTCATTCAGCATCACTTACGTAAATGTTGAATTTACAAGCAATGATTTTTTTAGCGGTTCGTTTTTTGTTTGGATAACGCCTCCGGGTTTTTAATGCTGAAGTTTTCTTTGAAGCTCAATAATTTCAGTTACAACATAAAATAACATGAAGCCTACAATCCCCGAAGGGTTAGGTAGAGGTGCACCTAATAGTACACCCACATTTAGCTAGTTACCATTTTTAAGTCTTACAGAATGGGAGTGAGACTATTTCCATCAACCGGGCACAAATCCAAGTTCTATTGCTGGTACTAAGACATTCCTAATGGATGAACCCAATAACACTTGCCCGACCCGGGAATCAACCCAAGGCAATCAATCGATGCTTGCAACCACAGTTCAGTTCAGTTCATATAAGTAACATTATAGCACTTTAACCGACTCATCATTAAGTTCAGGGCAAACCAGCAGGCCTGGACAAAGTGGCTCGTCCCTTCACTAATGACCTTCATCAGCATGGAAGGTAAGTGGTGCTTTTCAATAGCTTAATATATATATTTCAATCCCATACATTTTGTTTTTTTTTTTCCAAAGACAGTGTTTGTTTTTTTCCATAGACGGTGTTAGTAGAGTTTCACTTGGTCGAAGCCCTCATGATCCCAATTTCACCATATCCAACTACCTCTGAAAATAAACAGAGATGTCTTCAAAAGACTTCAAAAGTTTGAATCTTGTTAGGAAAACAGAACCCTATTACTAAGACTCCCCTGTCCGTCCGTCGTCTGTCTGTCACCAGGCTGTGAACCGTGATAGCTAGACAGTTGAAATTTTCACAGATGATGTATTTCTGTTGCCGCTATAACAAAACTAAAAGCAGAATAAAATAAATATATATTATTTATTCTTCGTGTTTATTTTTTATTTTTTTAGGTATTTACGGAACCCTTCGTGCGTGTCCGACTCGCACTTGGCCTTTTTTTGTATTGCTTTTCCTCCCTTGCAGACGTCTGTCAACACTTTCAGTTGAATGAACCGAGCCAAAGAAAAGCTTAGGGAGTGTAGTTTTCAACTATTGTTGTGCATCCTCCCTTCAACAAACACTTTCTAATGAGGGTTCTATTGTTTTCAGTGTTAGCTGTTTCAGGACACACGACATCACCTTTTGATTTTCTATTGTTTTACATAATGACTGTGAAATTAAAAGAAATATTTAGAACCGTCATCTTCTTCTTAATCCTGGTGTCAGAGTTTTTAGGCCGCCCATGGGCTTCTGACTTGGCTTTACATGCCATCAAGAAATATCTCTCAGGCATGCTGGTTTCCTCACGATGTTTCCCTTCACCGGAGCAAGTGATAATTATACAATACGAACATGAATCCGAAAAATCAGAGGTACGTGCTTGCCGTCATTGAAAGTTAGAACTAATTCTTATGTTAAACAAAAATAACTCAGTTAAATACATCAGTGATGGCCTAACTCAAGCCCATTTTTCTTTGGCTAAGCAATTTTAGCAACAGGAGACATATGATGATGATGATCTAGGATGAAGAATAGGCTACCTATTTTTCTTTCATAACGATCGATTCAGTGCTTTAGGCGTGAAAATGTAAGCTTTAAAATTGAATGGATACCTAGTCTCAAGTCTGCCTCGTTCGTCGAGTATTCGCAAGCGTGTCAGCTGAGCATGAGGTCCGGGGTTCGAATCCCGGGTCGACCAAAGTAAAATTGGATTTATCCACCGAAATTTCCTCAGTAGCAACCACGGAATCTGATGCTGTTCCCCGTTGATGAGAATAGACTCGCCCCCGACCCCCCATATCTCATGAGATAAACGGGACTTAAACGTGACTGGTGAATGAAAGAGGTGTAGCTCTGCCTAACCTATTGGGGATCACAGGCGTGATGTTATGTTACCTAGTCTAGTACCATTATGGATGGATAATGCACTTCTTGGTAGCCGTGCCGCATGTAAATGTATTCCAAACTACAGAAATGACGCGGTGTGCGCCATCTGTGCTCGAGGTCGCGGATTCATTCCCCGCATAGGAATAAACATTTGTATGGCTTACAGTTCTCTTTTCCATCTATTTATTAAAATTCTACAATTCACTAACTGACGCAGGTCTAGAAGCAAGGGGAAAAATCACGGTTCAATGTAACGCACCTAAAAAATTGCGCTGATTGATGCAGGGGTCATAGAAGTAAAACGATGAGAGAGCAGCGGTGGCCCAGTGGTGGCGGCCTCGACTTAGAAACAGTAAGTCGTGGGTTCGAATTCAGGCAGGCGCATTAGTTTGTGTAATTTATTTCATCACCACTGCTCTCAAAAACATCGTGACGAAACCGGCATGTCCTAGAACTAAAACTTCGAAGACAAATGTGACATCTACCAACCCGCACTGGGCCTGCGTGGTGGATTATAGCCCATTCCCTCTCATAGAGAGAAGGCCGTGTGTCCCAGCAGTGGGAACATTATAGGCTGAGTATGCTTATGCTATAGAAGTAAAACTTGTATTTTTTTAAAACGTATGACAATTTGTAAGTTGGATCCCCATTATCTCTGTAACTAGAAGGTTCCCAGGTATAGTCTAGAACAAAAAAAAATATCGTAATGACGGGGAGAACTTCGTTAAGGGTTTTTTTACAGCCTATAGATTTTTTTAAAGATACTTCTGTACATAGTCTATCGAAGTCCGTTGTCCGGAATTCCAGAGCAGCAACCCCAATTCTCCGTTAGGTTTGGCCGAACCTTTGAGGGTTGACTGTACAACCCGTTGAAGTTCGATCACACCGTGTTATGGAAGTAAAACTTATCGTATTTACGTAATTTTTGGAACTTGTAAAAAGGTTGAACCCTTGACCTCCAATATTTCCGTAACCAGAAGGTTTGTTCCGTAACAAAAATGCCTCTTCGTCCAGGGTCTACTTAAACCCTTGTTTCTCAGTTATCTGTGGCTTATTAATCATAACAGAAACTTCTCTCAATAAGAAATATTTAATTAAATCATTGTGCAGACTAATTACTTAACTTAATTAAATTTACTCGCTTTGATTTTGTGTTAATTATTTCTCTATCAAATGTTTTCTCTGATATCATAACGTTTGGAATGTAATAATGCAAACAATGGCTATTGTTTTCTTTTATTGTTTGCTCTACATTAAAATGCAAACATTTTTGTTTCCATTATTTATACATAAGATTATAAATTTTCACGTGCAGTTAAAAATATATCAGTAGAGTTATCATTTGCCTAAGATTTTGCCATTGAGTTGATCATGTGAGATGAACATCATATAGGTATAAAAATCAAGTGCAATTTCCATTTTTATGGCAAACATTGATCAATTTGTCTCATTGGTCGAGTGGTCGCAAGCGCGACTGCTGAGCATGAGGTCCTGGGTTCCCCTATGAAATGGGACTTAAATATAACAGGTGAAATGTGGCTGTGCTGCAAGGTACTCCTTTGTCACGTCTCCCGGGAAATGCAGGCGTGTTGATAGGTTATGTTAGTATCAATTTTAAATTCAAGTCACTTCTTCATTCTAAATGCGTTAAAATAAACACTCATGTTCAATTTAGTCCCAAAATTAGTAGACTGTATCGTAAATTTAACGCATATTTGGGCAACAATGCCATTTATAAACATAAACCCTTTGTATCGGTATACAAACAAAGACAATAAATTAAAACAGAGATAAAAAAGCTAAACAGGGGTACAGATTATCGAGATAAATCTACATCGTAAACATAAATATACCCATAACTGCGTCGTGCTACTCACAAGCGCTACTGTTGAGCATGAAGTCCTGGGTTCGATCCCCAGGTCGGGCAAAGTACTATTGGGGTATTATCATCAGGAATGTCTCAGTAACACCTAGAGCCTGTATTTCTAATGGTTCCATTACATTGGACTTAAACGTAACTGATGAAATATTGATGTGATCTACTATAGGTACAGGTTAGTTACAGACACCTCTGCCTAACCTCCGGGAATTGCAGGAGCGATATATGTTTTAGACTAACTATTAATCGCTACTTTGTCCGCTTGGATTTTTTCTGATTTGATTATTATTCTCTAAAAATTTGATGTTAGCAGAAATTATCCAAATAATGCTTGACATAGATAGTCTTTGTCACTTTTGCTAGAAAAACTTGGTAAATTGATACTTTACAGATATTGAAACTACATAAATATTATCTATGAATAACTGTGTGACCCTGCAGTGGCGTGCAGTGCTTCCCGAAGGCGGGCAGGCCAAGCAAAAAAAAAAAAACTCGCAACATCACAGCGTCGCTCTACTTAGGATGACCCTCAAAGTAGTCACATCTATTGATATATTCACTAACCCTCCCAGGCCCCCGCATCTGTCTTCTAGTCTTCTTCATCGTCTTTTTAGTTAGCGTATGAGAAACAACGCCATCTAGCTTAAATATAAGGAATTTCAATGGTATTCTGTCAATACAAGAACGAAGGATGTCGCTTCGTTACAAAAAAACCTAAAAAATAAAACAGAGGGCGCTGTAAACAAAAAAAATAGTTTGGTTTTCGTTCCGTACCCAATTTTGAGCGTCTGACCGGAATATTTGAAAAACAAACATTGAAAATAAGCCTGTAAAAACCAAAGTTATAAATACAAGAACTCACCACATTAATCAAGGTTCAAATCACGATTTTCTGACAATGCAAACAGAAGAAAGATTCATTTGAAATACCGAGTACGAGATGAATTTTGGGTTAATTCTCGTAATTCGGGTATCTACACATTTTCCTTTAGACACAACTTGAATCTTAACATCAAACAATCGTGAATACTTATTGTTTTTAACTTCTGACAAACACATTATCAGCGCAAACTTCACAACAGAACACCATTTTTAAGTAAATAAACAAATACAACAAATAATATTTACACTACTGTACGTTTCAAAACGAATTACAACCGTCAGATATTATAATAATCAAAACATTCAAGATCACGAAATAAATTTTGCTTGTCACATGAAACAAATATGGCTTCTAAGAAAAATACAATTGTTATTTTGTCAATGAAAAAAACACTACCAAATATAATTGATATAATACTTTGTGGGGCAGCCAATCAGTGGCCAGCTAGCCAGCTACACTCGCAGGAGTTTACGCCCCTATTTACTATGTGTGCCGTTCGTATTTCCGTGTATATACACGAAAATACTTATCAGTGTGCTTAAATTTATCAATGGAAATTAGGCCGGCTGTGGCCTTGCCTAGACGGCCGGGAGCGAGCGTCGTAATATTATTACCAGTTACGTCACACGGCCGCGACAAGTTGCTTTAAGTATTATAACAGGCGTTTTATTTTTTTATTTTTGATTAATATAGTTATAATAAATGCATTTGTTGCGTTGTTGGTAGGAATGGTAGGGTAGGCTAGGCCTAATTGCCTCTATGGACGGCACGCCCCTGTTCAGACCCTGTTTGACTTAAAATTTACATGTCTACCTTAAAATTATAGAGCAATTACGAGATCATCGTCATCATCATTTCAGCCGAAAGACGTCCACTGCTGGACATAGACATCCCCCAAGTATCGCCACATTGACCGGTCCCGTGCATCTCGCATCCAGCTAATCCCCGCAACCTTCACCAGGTCATCGGTCCACCTTGTGAAAGGCATTCCAATGCAACGTCCTCCGGTTCGCGGTTGCCACTCCAGAACTTTTCGGCTCCATTGGCCATCCGTTCTGCGAGCAATGTGCCCTGCCTACTGTGTACACGAGGTTGGGTGGGGTACACGGGTTACACGAGATCTACTATTCTATAATTTCTTTACTGGGTAATACGATACCTGTTGGTAAGACTAATTGTCAGACTTTCGGGCCACTGACTACCTGTAACGACTGTTTAAGATCTACGTAAATCTGCATGGTCCTCATATGACTTGACCAATGTCTGGACTTTAAAAGGGGCAGTGACCTCTGAGTTTGTTTCTGATGTTTCTTCTCAGAGTAGTCAGGTACGACACACCGGCCCCATCTAGTTTTAAAATCGACTTGTAAAAGTGTTTTGTAAAACCAATTTACTGTAATAAATATGATTTATGATGATTTATGCTTTACAAATGACAGCCGGGACCAACAGCTTAACATGCTTTCCGAAACACAGAGGAAACTCGGTATGTAATGGCCACGGACGTTTTATGTTTTATCCCCGGCTTTCGATTAGAAGCTTCTCAAACTAACAACAATGTTTATTATTCAGCTGGAGCTAAGGTAAACTGAATAAAATATTGCAACAAAAACACTTTTCACAATTTTCAATTCGAAATTGGTCTGTGAATATTAGATTTCTTGAGACAAAATACTGTCAGATTTAATAGTAGTTTTTACTGCAACTTATACATTAAACATAGACTCAACGTCATACATCTACGTAAAGTTTGCATTATAATATTTCAATATAATGTTACACATTTGTAGGAGAGGGTTGAGCATTGTCTATCCCCTACCGCAGCGGAGGGTTGATATCTGTTTTATGTGTATTGTTTAATCATGATGTGATTTCAGCCGATTGTGTTAATTTAATTCGCATGGGCGGGTTAGGAACCTGCTTGTGGTTGTGTGAGGAAAATCTTTGGTTTGTTTTCATGCAGTACAGGTTGGACACGTATTTTTTTAACTTCAAAAAAGGAGGAGGTTCTATGTTTAACTGTATTTTTTTAATGTATATTCATCGGTATTTCCGTCCATTATGGGTCGATTCTAATTTTTTTTTCAATTGGTAGAGCTTGCGAGGTGGTTCCATTTACTTTACATAACTTTGTTAGGGTAATTTATAAGTTAGCTTCTTTAATACGTAGTTTTTCTTCTTCGTTTATGTTGATGATCTGCTAATATATTCTAGTTAAAATGTTAAATGAACACATGACAAGAGTTTGTGTGGAATGTTTCAACTATAAAGGACAAAATAAAAATATTAAAAAAAAAACTGCCGACTTACAAAAAAAAAACACTCATCAACATCATTTCAGCCGAAAGACGTCCACTGCTCTACATAGGCCTTTCCCAAGTGTCGCCACATTGACCGGTCCCGTGCGTCTCGCATCCAGCGGATCCCTTGAAAACACTAAAAAGCTGAAAATAACTTTACTTTCAGAAATTGGTGTCAAAAAAAGTCAATGAAACCAACAGTCACCGACTTCGGAGATCTATTTTTCGCTTTACAGTGATTTTTTTTTTTGAAGCTGCCATCTTATTTTTTAAAACAACTTCCACAGACAGACATTTAACAAATGTTTTTCAGCATCTGCACCTGTTTTGCAGCCCCTTCCTGTCAATTTAACTCAAGCGCCAAAAGAAGTATAATATTAAATTTGGTGTGGTGTGTGTGTCAATATGCGTATGTACTCTTGACTACCCAACTTATTCATAAATGGCTTTGTACGCTTATTTAGCTATTGACAAAAATACTTTTAGAAAATATTTGGCGTAGTTCTTAGCACCATTCACATTATATAAGGTCCCATTAAAATAGATGGACAAATTTTAACACAGCGTTCAGTACGTCTAACCAAAGATATCCAAGCAAAAGACACACTGATTAAAGTGATTTTATTTTTGGATGTGTTTATTCTAAAGGCAATTTATTATTTTGCTTGGACATCATTGGTTGGACGTACTGAACGCTGTGTTAAAATTTGAACATCCATTTTAATGGGACCTTATACATAAAGGGTGTAACAAGGTGTGACCCTTACCGAAGCCGAAGGGCACTTGTTCTCCCCGTCATTGCGATCATTTTTTGTTCTAGACCATACCTGGGAACCTTCTAGTTACGGATATTGGGGGTCAAAGTTGCAACTTTTTTTTTTTTAATACGAGCTTTTAATGTAAGATTTTTACTGCAAACACCTCCTCAACCCCCGTACTATGCAATTCATCCATCAGCACAATGTTTTGTGTGCGTTACATTGAGTCTACCGTAAAACATGATTTTTTACCCCAAAAAAAAAGTCGTTTCCCAGCACTAATTTTTACGTAAAGTTACTTAGTTTGATTTACATAATGCCAGGTTGACTACTTCGTTAAAGGTCTTGGATCTGTTTCCACTGTACACCCTGTGTTGTACCTTGTATATTGCTCTGGCAATGACGAAAGCACTGTTTATTTATTACCTACGAGTACTTGCATTGTATTTGCTAACAATGCAATGCAGGTAGGCGACACATACATACTTGATTAATTATCACGTATATACCCCCAAATTGCTTGAACTAAAAGCCACCGTAATCAATCTAACCATTAAACGATTAATTCTAGACGTAAGGATTAATTAACCAAATGACATTTTAATATACCACCATTACGGTAAAGCTGGGACCACACTGACACGGGATGAGTGTGGAACGGCTTTAATATGCTTTAGGAGAATAATTAATTGGGTGAAGTAAATAATAATTATATAATGTAATGTGTTTCCTAGTAAAGGGTAAGCTTTGCTGTCTTTAACAGTAGGTTTCGCGGAATTCTGTTTACAACAACATATATCAGCCTATAATTATGCCTTCTATGGTCCCACCGCTGAGATACAGAGTGTGGGCCGTAATCCATCCCGCAGGCCCAATGCGGGTTGGTAGATGGCACACCCCCAGAATTTTTGGGTCTAAATCATCCGGTTTCCTCACGATATTTTTCTTCACCATTTTTTGGATTCTGATATTTTTTCTTGGAATATGTCATTTTATATTTAGCGTCACAGCAAAAGTTTCTATGTCGGAATTCATAATTTGCCAATGATTCTAGGTGTTGAACCCTCTGACGCCTACGCGAAACAAACGCCTACACTGAGCAAATACTCTACAATCCAATTAAACTTACCTAGTGACGAAACAAATCACCCAATATTAAAAAAAAAAAGATAGATATTACAATTCTTTAGTATAAATCCAGTCCAATTTTATCATACATAGGTTATGCCCGTGGTTTCGCCTACGTGGAGTCCATTAATTGTCCCACGGGATCGTAATACCGGGATAAAAATAATCCTATGTATTAATCTGGGTTTTGCAGCAGTGGCCCAGTAAATCGTGGGTTCGAACTCAGGCAGGCGCATTACTTTCTGTAATTAATTTCATCACCACTGCTCTCAAGACAGTGAAGGAAAACTAAAATCGTGAGGAAAAAGTGAAGTGAAGTTTCTTTTCGTGTCTGCCTGTGTGACCACAGGTGTGCCTTGTTCGTCTCAGCTCCGGAATAATGTTTTCCCTACTATGTTCCATACTATGAAGCTGACAGTCATCACTACTTAGAATAAAACAAAATCGCTTCCCGCTGTCTGTCCCTATATGCTTAGATCTTTAAAACTACGCAACGGATTTTGATGCGGTTTTTTAAAATAGATAGAGTGATTCAAGAGGAAGGTTTAAATGTACAACATTGCACCCGTGCGAAGCGGGACAGGTTGCTAGTGATATTATATTTTTGTGTTCATTCCAAAGCGTTTCTATTAGGTACTGCCTCATTGGTCCAATAGTGGTCCTGGGTTCGATTCCCGGGTCGGGCAAAGTATTATTGGATTTTTCCATCAGGAATTTCTCAATAGCAGTTACAGAATCTGGATTTGTGCCCGAGTGATGGCAATAGGCTCGCCCCCTATTAAATGGGACTTGAACTTAACTGGTGAACTGTGGCTCTACTATTAGGTACCTCTAGCTAACCCTTCGGAGATTACAGGGGCTTTAGTCTGCTATTGCAATAGTGTCAGAATGGTCTATCATTGATTTAATAAGGCCCCGCGCAGACGAATTACCCTTTGTACGCACGTCAAACGAGTTTCGAACGCACTTCAATACGCCGTGGGCTAGGGGCCTTATTAAATCAATGATAGACCATTCTGACACTATTGCAATAGCAGACTAAGGCCCCAGGCGTAATGTTATGTTTATATTTGTAATACTAGTAAATTAGTTACACAATAAAAACTCGGTGTTTTATAAACTCGTAAAAACCATACGAAGTACGAGTGGTTTGCTAGTTATGATATAAATCAAAAGGTTATAAACAATACAATAAATAACAGTAGGATTCCCTCTGAAATTAACACAATGTTTGCGTCCATTTTCCTATTCTCATATGGAACACTAGTTTCCCTTATATTTTGACAAGTTTGTTTCTGATGAGGGTCGAGCGGACCCACGTACGGGTTGGTCCAGTAATTTTTCATTCAAATTGAAAACTTTTGGTAGCTAACGCATAATAGATAAACAATGTTGTAATTAAAAAACCGGTAAAATGCGAATCGTATCTTTTATTTTTGCATAAAAGTCGTAAAGCGGTTCACAGAATACTTCTACCTACTAAGTTTCAACTGTCCTAATAGTTTCGGAATAAAGTGGTTGTGACATACACGGACAGACAAACAGACAGACAGACAGACATGACTTATCCATAATGGTTCCGTATTTTGCCATTCGGCTACGGAAACCGAAAAATACTGTGATTTTTTTGTTGGTTGTTGGCATTTTCAGGCTCTAATGTCCGAACAGCAAAGTGTGTGTCGTGAGCAAAGTTTTTAGCATGAATGTAGATGGCTATAAGAGTAGAGAAAGATCAAAGAAACGATGGATGGATTGTGTGAAGGTTGATGTGGCTAGAAAGGAGGTGACTGCTGAGATGACGAGAAGTATGGAAGAAGAAGACATGCTGCACCGACACCAAATTAATTGGGATACGGGCAGGAAAATAGACTGTATAACGTGACGTCGACAAACGGCGGCGCGATTAACGCTTGTGCGACAAACTGAAGGTCGACATCACGCTAGTGCGACAAACAGAAACTCGACGTCACGCTAGTGCGACAAATAAAAATGATGATGATGATGAATGTCAGAACAACAAAAAAAAATCGCAGTGGCGAGAAGAACAAGTTCCTCTCGAATCAGCTTCGTCAACAAGGGTATTTTCACTCCTTTTATAACAAGTACACGTTGTCGTTTTGTGGTTCAACCACAGGGTCACGCAGCAATGGGTATATAAGCTATAGCGTATAGCTAGTTCCAAACATCGTCATTGGTTGAAAATCTGGTAATGTCACTTTTTATTTCAAAATAGCTTGACCGCCATCTACAATGAGCTTAACTGTTAAAATTGTGTGATTACTAATCAGCTTATTTATTTCCAAGTCCCTTTTTAAGAAGTTATTCTTTTAATTCGTTTTAAGATTATCTTGTATTTCTACATTATATTTGAGAAATTAACGTCAAAACCGTAATTCGTTTTTCTTATTTTACCTTTACTTAGTTTTTTTTAGTACGAAATTGAAACGCTATAAATAAATGTGTAACTATAAACACAAATTCAAAGTTATCACTATATTTATTTGGGTTAAAAACTAAGATAAGCTAGGATAAGCTTCTTGCAAAGATAACATTTTATTTTGTGCTATTACGAAACTGGTTTTCAATGTTGCATCTGTACCAATCTTTATCTATAGGTTAGTCATTTCGATAAGTTATTTGTGGTTTTTCATACAAATTCTGAGTAGGCAAAACCGTGTGCTCGATGGAACTTCCCATCAACCACTAGTCAGGCGCCTTCAGAGTCTACCAGAAAGGTGTGCGTCATATTTCAGGATTTGATTCAGATCATCAAACTGCAGAACTTTCTCCATGGGACCAGCGCCGAAATCGCGAAAAGAAATCATCTGGGGTCCTAAAATGGAACCTTTACCAGAATCATAATATGAATTACGTTAAAAATTTAAAATTCTTAAAATGGTCTTTTGGTTATGACCACAAAGTTCATTTTAAGAGTTTAAATTTTTTAACGTGATTCGTATTATGATTCTGATAAAGAAGCCATTTTATGCCCCCTGTTCAGTACACAACTTCAATACCTACTCGACCCAAATGTATGGGACAGCTGATTGATTTTTGATGGTCAATGGTCATGGTGAATTACTCCCTGAAATATGACCACACATTCTGGTACACTCTGTAGTCCTCAACTTCTAATGCTTAATTATATTCAAGTAATAACTTGTACGAAGTTTAAAACCTGGATTAACACATAGGATACTTTTTATCCTGATAGTCAATGATATTATAAGTAAAAAGAAGTAGATATGGCACTAGCACGCGCAAATTGTTGCAGACAAATGAAGCTAATTGTCGTAATTTAAGTACTTCAAGTGCGACAGCTATCTCTTTCTGTATCATACGTTCCGTATTATCTATCGCAGTCGTAACAACACAACTATATTGGAACGTCACTCAGTATGAAAGTAGCGTATCTTTGGTAGGTAGTACGATCTTGTAGGACAGTCTAGTTACCAAACTACACGCGGGTGAAGCCGTGGGCATGAGAGCTAGTATTTCTTAAATATCCACTTTCAACTTTCATGCGCATAATGTTTCTCACACGAAGACGCCGTTAAAAACTTCCTTATATACATATTAAGTACGTATTCAACTTTATCCCTATCCTTAAGCTCATTCCCGTTCTAGTATGGGCAAAAGTCACATTACGTGGTCTTTTATTGTTTTAACTTTTTCTTTTAGGCCCATTGACACTAGCACTTATATTTGTGTGTTATTGTATTTTCAACTTTCAGTGCTAAGACGAGCGTAGAAAATCCCACTGTGCCATTTTTAGGCATTCCTTAAGGTGTTGGCAAGTCTTCGTGAAATTGGGCTTTAGTGTCGTACAGTTCAGATCGCGCCCTTCGTCGACCTATTTTCTTTCGGGTATGAAGTGTTTAAAAGATTTGAAAGTTTGAGGAAAAAATAAAAAACAACAGCTAAAGAAAAGTTCGTGAACAGTGATGCAGGGTAATGACTTTTAGGGGAATGAAATATAGAAGTGTATTACTGTTGATTATTCGAGAAGTTTAGAGTCGTTTCGACTTCCTTATACATCATAAAAGTTAAGGGAAGGCTATGATTTAATTTTACTACGAAAATGTATCATATATTGGGTTGAGCTCGGCATTGTACAAGCTATATTATTGCAATTTGTATTTTTGTATTTTTTATTTCTTGTGAATTATTATACAGGTTGTAACAAGACCCTTCACGAAGCCGTCAACCAAGCATTATGTAAATCAAACTAAGTAACTTTAAGCAAAAATTATTGCTGGGAAACGACTTTTTTTTTGGGTGTAAAATCACGTTTTACGGTAGGACTCAATGTAACGGATTCAAAACATTGTGCTAATGGATGGATGGCATAGTTCGGGGATCGTGGAGGTGGAGGAGAAAACTTGTGAAAAAGTTGGTACTTTGACCCCCAATATCCCCGTAACTAGAAGGTCCCTAGGTATATGGTGTAGAACAAAAAAATGATCGCAATAACGGGCAGAACAAGTGCCTTTCGGCTTCGATAAGGGTCTTGTTACACCCTATAATATGAATCAGTAATGTTTTACCTAATTTTAAAATAATTATTTTAATTTCAGAAACTATTGTTTCACCGGTTCCGTTGTTTCTCTTAATAGAAGCTGTTGAAACCTAACGAGGATCATAAATAAAATACGGTTAAATGAAACCAGAAAAAATCTCGTTCTCCCCCATTCTTTCTACATCTACTGTAAAGAAATATCGGTCTATAGATAGTTTCTGATAATACCAAGCACATTCAAAAAACATGAAGCACTAATACTAGCGGCACTACAACAAGTACTACAGCAACATAGTACAAAATGTAATACAGCGCCATCTAGGGCATAAATAAAGAACTAAATCTAAATCGTAGTAGCCCACCAGACACAACACCCGTCTGGTCGCAGGATCCTCCCTTTCTATGGGTGGTGAAGAATTTTACACCCTGTTCTTTTTTTCCAAATCACCTTGTTTTTGCGATGATGGACGCATTGCATATTAACAGGGGTCATAGAAGTAAAACGGTGAGAGAGCAGCGGTGGCCCAGTTGTGGCGACCCCGACTTAGAAACAGTAAGTCGTGGATTACTTTGTGTAATTTATTTCTTCACCACTGCTCCCAAAAACAATGAAGGAAAACATCCTGAGAAAACCGGCATGTCCTAGAACCAAAAATTCGAAGACATGTGACATCTACCAACCCGCACTGGGCCCGCGTGCTGGATTATAGCCCATTCCCTCTCATAGAGAAGAGGCCGTGTGTCCCAGCAGTGGGAACATTATAGGCTAATTATGCACGTGGTTTTTAACCAAACCAATATTTCGTATGAAAGCGCATGGTTACTCAATATCAGTTTTAAGAAGACGGAATATTTCGCTTATCACTTTTATCATCGATAAGCTGTCACACAGATGAAATGATTCAGTAGTCAACTATTTACCGTCAGTGGTAGCAAGTCAAGATGTTACAAAATTGGATATATTTGTTGTTGGCGACCAGCGCCGTGTTCTGTTACCCTGGTAGCTGGTTTGACACGAAAAAGTTCAAAGTTGGGATTGAATATGATAGTGAGTAGTATTTTTTTATAAAGAATCTCTGTATGTGCCCAGAACCACGTTCAGATGTCGATTCCCGGGTCGTGCAAAGTGTAATATTAGTTTTTCCATTAGGAATTACCTGAGACTGCCTCGTTGGTCTAGTGATTGCAAGCGCGACTGCTGAGTATGAGGTCCTGGATTCGATTCCCTGGTCGGGCAAAGTGTTATTGGATTTTTCCATCAGGAATGTCTCAGTAGCAGCCACGGAGTCTGGATTTGTGCCCTGTTGAAATAAGCTCGCTTACTAAGCCTACTATTACATGGGATTTAAATCATAACAGGTGAAATGTGTGCTAACACTATACATCTCTGCCTAACCCTTGGGATTACAGGCGTGATGATATGACATTTTGGAAGTGATACCACCGTGTCTCGGAAAACACGATTAGCTGTTGGTCTTCTGTCTGATCTGTCCTAAATCGTCGTGGATTGCCGTCCCATCGGACCGTGAGAATCAGAAAGGAGAAAGCGCACCTGAGTAACTGCACGCACTTGTGCACTACAACACTTCCTGTGTTAGTGTCCAGAATCCGCTGAAACTGATCGCCTTAACCGGAAGCGGTGACAAGAACTATGTACGGTTCACGTACAGGCAAGTAATTTGCTGATGCCACGACCTACTCTAAAAGTTTGTTGACTATTAGCTATCTTAGCACCACCACGGATTAGCATCCAACATAACGTTTTGTAACTTTACAATGAACTACTTTAGATCGTGAAGTCTGTGGTTTTCAACTAACCTCACTGCAACTTGACCTCTCTGAGCCGTACAAACTATTAGTTACTGCTCTATTACCCATGTTTTTCTTTATTTCAGAGTCCCTACCAATGAAAGGTGGTTCAGACAGGTACAGACACAGGAACAACTACGACCCATTCTTCGTCACAATCACTGCCAAATCCAAGGTTAGTTTGTACCTTTTATCAACACTTGATATACTTCTGTTGGTGTACTGTGATAAGAAAGTAAAAATCATAACAATTTGTAACTTATCTGTCTCAGATCTAGGCTATCGATGGTCCAAGGACAGTGAGGTTTTTTTAAGAGTTAGTTTCGTCATGCTCATAAACCTAAGGCCCACATTACAGCCATTACAAAAAAAAAACGCGTACATACAGGATTCAAGTTTCAGCTCGATGAGCAACCGGGAAGTGGATTAAATTAAACTATAAGGTCTTTTAGTTAGTTTATAGGTGAAGCTAATAAATGCGTGTCAAAAACACCCAAACATCCTCTTTGTCACTTTTTAAGGAATACAAAATGTCAATTCGCCGTCCGTCCGTCGCAAACAGTGCCCTGTGCGTTCGAAAGAGATACCCCGGGGTATCTCTTTCGAACGCACAGGGCAAAAGAAGGAACATGGATGAGTTTTAGTCAGTAGAAGTCTGACACTCCCTTCCGCTTCGCCTAGAGTGGAGTGGTTATTTGATGATTTCCAATCCGAAAAAAATTGCTAAAAAATGTGCCATAATAAGTTTAGCATAATCAGCCTATAATGTTCACACTGACTGCTGAGACACACGCCACCTACCTCTCTCTATGAGAGGCAGTGGGCCAGTGTCACATATCTTCAAATTTTTGGTTCTTGACCATATCGGTTTCCTTACGATGTTTTCCATCACCGTTTTGAGAATAGTGGTTCTTCTTCTTCGCCGTGTTGATGATTAGTAGACTCAAATCGGCTTCGATTAGAACTCCCCCACCTCGACGGCGTTGGTGGTGGCATCGGACAGGTCCCTCAAAGTGCAGGTGGAATTACACATAGAGCAAGACAGGTGGCGAGCCATATTTTCAGAACAGCGATGATGAAATTAGTTCGACAAAGTCTGTCTCTGGCTGGATTCAACCTCAAGACCAACGAATTGTTTATGCAGTTGTGCTTTAACTAGGCCGTCAATTCGCTCACAACAATAACTATTGATATTTTACTATTCTTCATTCACAGAACAATTTTGTGATAACCTACCTAGAAGTGACAGCCACAGTTGATGCAGGGGGAACAATAGACTTCAGGCTCCTCAGAGGTCAAACAGGGTCTACCACCATGCTCTTCCAACTAGTCTCCAACCATAGCGACTTCTTGTCCTTCTCCTACAAGACGTACGGCATCAGGGAAGAAGAGTATCGAAAGGTGAATTCAGCTTCGTATGGTATTCCTTAGGTTAGTAATTTTAAACGCCTCTGCTCTGAAAATTATAAAGTGCGTAATAAAGATTACTTTTTTCTTGTTATAGGCTTATTTAGATAACTGTGAAATGACGAGGCGATATTTAATAAAAAGTAAATCGACGAATACTTTTTCCACATGTTGGTATAATTAAGAACAGTGCCATCTATTTAAACAAATGTGAATCAATTGGCCCAACCAAGGAACAATTAGTATGTTCAATGAATCACAGATGACGCTGTTATAAACTGTGGAACATCTAAACTTTGTTGGAAACATTTCGCTAAAATTGTGTGTTAAATTTCAGTTTAATTTTAACACACATTACAGATTACATACATAGATTAAACGAGGAATAATTTTCATATTTTGCTGGTGTTGATAAATATTTTCAAATATATTCATCAAAGAAACTACGAGTATTCGATCATAGATGACGCTTATATTAATAACGGAAAGAACAATGGTTACAAAAATTCAAAAACTTCTTTCTTTTTATTTCAGATTGCTAATATTATAGTTTTGCCGGCACCAACGAACAATGAATATAAGCTTCATAACACTAGTTTCACGATTATCACAATATTATCGTTATTGCTTATTTTTAGATTATAAGATATTTTTTTTGTTTTTCACGAAATGTAACGTTACTTGTATTGATAATTACAATTTTATATTTAATAGCAAAAGTATCCCTATTTTATGAAACGTAATAAAAATATATTATTATTGTTTATATAACTACTACTTGAAGTTTCATTTTAGCATCTAATCGATGTTTGTTCCTATTTTTCAAGGTGCAAAATTATTAATTTCACTACGTACTAAAAAAGGCAGCGCAATATTAAGAATAGGTACATAACGCAATCTACCACACTTAATAAACATTAGCGTACCTTTGTTAAAAGTTTTAAGCTTTGAATATGTTTCACTTTTTTTAATTCCTATAGACGTTTTTTTTTGTGTCAACACATGGTTATTTTTTTTCCACTATAAAGAAATAAATAATACTTTAGCTATTATGTAATTTTTCAGGAACTAAAGAACAACAAAACAGTGTCATCTGTTAAATAATATGCGTACTAATTGTCTCGATTTAACTTTTTTTACTCGCATAAAGATGACGCTAAAACAAATATTTTAACACAAAATACTCTCGTTAACTTTTCATATTTTAGAAACTCGGCTATTCCTCAATTAGGAATTTCTTAATTCCAGTCCGACGACGTGTAGATTTGAACCCGATAGAGGTCTCGCGCCATAGTAGATGGGACATAAGGTAGATGACTATAATTGGTCCGTCGGATAGATTTCCAAAAAGTATTGGATTCGTATTTTTTTCTTTTTTTACGTAAACTAAAAATTTAGACACGCGTGACGTCACTTGTATGTACGCTTTTGACGTACAAGTTATGTCACAAGCCCCCACTTAGATTATTTGATGCGTTTTATCTTCGTTATTTTTTATTGATTTGATAAAACAAAAAATACGTAGGTATCCAATATTTTTCGATAATCAAACTGACGGAATAAATAGAACCATAAATATATTTTCTTCTCGGGAATCATCCCTATTGTGTGTAGATACGAGTAGGATACACTTCTGCCTTACCTATCGAGAATTACAGGCGTAATGAATGTTAAATAGTCCTCGTGACAAAAATGTATATGACCACCAATCTGAGCAGAGACTAGCCCAGAGAAAAAAACAAAGTAAATAACTAAAAAAATAACTATTTATTCCCATAAATTTACAACTGAAGTATCTTATTAATTACATTCATATACCGTGACATAGTGCCATCTGTATAGTTGCCGCACTTGTCTTCACTCACACACTCCCCGGCAGCATCTCGGAGGAGTCCCGGTGCGCATATACAACCTCCCTTGCATATGCGAGTGCATATTGGCTCGGGGTCTTCGCATGATGGCTCGCATGATCCATTGCATAGGTCGTAGACTTCGTTTTGGTTTAGACATGGCTCTGTAAGGATGAAAGAGTTTAATGTGATAACTGATAAGGATTTTTGTAAACATTTTGGAAACGCTTCAAAATAATTTTCCTATAGTAAGCTGCTGGTTAGATACAGTAATGCCAAATTTTGTAAACGGCGGCACCTATAAGTGTGTCTTTTATGAATGACAGTCGGGACCGATGGTTTTCCGATGCACGAAGGTATAAAGGGTGTAACAAGACAAGCGTGTTCTCCCAGTCATTGCAATTTTTTGTTGCGATATATTGAAGGTCTACGTTCCCATTTTTTCACAAGGTTTTTCTTTTAAATAAAAGCTTCCAGTATTTTAACCTTACTTTCAGATACCTTCATGACCCCTATAAGCATCATGCATGCATTGAGGAACTGTATCCATCAGCACAATGTTATGTATGCGTTACATTAAGCCTGACCGTAATTTTAAACGTAATTTTCCCAAAAAATAAAAATGTAGATGCTTTACATCAAAGTAACATAGAGTTACTTTGATGTAAAGCACCTACAGAATGCTTGGTTGACGGCTCCTTGAAGCGTCTGTTTACACCTTGTATGTAACGGACGGTCACTCATCTACGGAACAGCCTCTGCCCACGTATACGTGCTTAACCGTCGATACACTCGTGCTTCTATTGTAACTTGCCTGCAAGCCCTTTTATCTATTTAGCCATTAACTCAAGAAGAACATCAACAAGATCATGACATCTGGCTAGCCTTTTTCCAACTAAATACTCAATACTTTATTGCATTCCATAATGTGTACATAAATATAACAGTTGGTATGTTAACCCTTCGTATACCGGGAACGTAGATCTACGCGAGACACAATGAGGTTTATAATTGTGCGGAAGGTTAAAACATCGAATCAATTATGAAACCTGTCGGGCACAGCAAAGTTAGTTTTTAATAGGAGAGAGGATGAAGGCGCTGGAAACTACTAAAATTACATAAAATATAAAACTACTAAAATAGAATGTTGGTATTATGCAAAATTATTCTTTTTGAAATTTATCGCTGAAATATTCGTCAATAGTGTAGTAGCTTTTGGTTATCAGGAATTGTTTTAATTTATTGATAAAGATATTATTTTTACTTATACTTTTGATGCATTCTGGTAGCTTATTGTATATTTTAATGGACATGACAAATGCACTAAAAGAGTGCATTTTTAATCGTGAAGTGGGTATGTTTAATCTACTTTCATGTCTAAGTGCAATTTTTGTTTGGATATCTCCTCTTTTGGTATAGAATTGCGGATATTTTCGTACAAATTTACAAATTTCAAGTATGTAGAGGCAGGGCAGGGTTACTATATATATTTTTTTGACTATGCTGACTAGGCTGACTTCTATTCTAAGCGAGTACAGCAGAGTACCAGGTTATTACATTGATCGACCAGCTACCTGACTTTCACAACACAGTGACACTCACCAACAGGACACTTATCCATGGTCACACACTGATCGTTGACGGTGTCCCTCACGTATCCTGACTTGCAGAAGCAGCCCATGCCGCAAGCGAGCCCGCAGACCAGAGGCTCTGGCTGCTTGCAGGTCAGAGGACAAGCGGTGCCGCAGGAGAGGAACTCTTCGTTGGGACCGCAGATCTCGTCCTTGCCTGAAAAGTAGTTTTTTAATGAAGAGGTCAGACCTTTGCAGAGGCTAGAGCAAGAAGAACGAAGTCTTTGGGTATAGTATAGATGTATCTGATTGTTTGGGTTCAATGGTGAAACAACGTGTGGGAGCTGTATGGGATTTCTTGCAAGTTTTGTACCCAATTCAAATGAGCGGGATCAGTTGACTAAAGAGGCATCTTGCTATGTATTTATTAATGACAGAGTCACATTTTTTGTTTTTTGGTTAATTTTTTTTTAATGTCTTTTATTATTATTTTGTATGCTGTATAATTTTGTAGGTACTTGTGGCATGGGCTAAATAAATGTATTTTCTGTCTTTCTTTCAACGTCGAAGAAAGGTAAGGTACGAGTAGGCTACGAGAGGTCATAATGTTGGTTAAGTTTCTAAATTAAAAAGAATCACTGAAGTCAGTCGACAAAAAACAAAGATTTATTGCTGATACATAACAAAAGATATCGACTTATTGAAAACCTCTTTTTTTTGTATATTATGGATGATACGGGTGTAAAAAAAAATAAGATTCTATTTAGTCCCTCAGTTAGATTATCTAAAAATATTGGATACGTATTTTTTGTTTTATCAAATCAATAAAAATTGACGAATATAAAACGCATCAAAGGTCATGACTTGTTACGTCACTTTCCGGTAAAAAGTTTAACGAAATGTGACGTCACACGAGTTTTCGACGCACTGTATCGTCTTCATTTTTTGTTTACGTAAAAAAAAAAATACGTGTCCAATCAAACTCAAACTCAAACTCAAAGCGTTTATTTCAATTAGACCTTCGCAGGCACTTTTGAAAGTCAGAAAAACAAAGGCGAAGCTACAGTCACAGACACAAGGCATAATAACTTGTGAAAGTACTGTAGTTGCCCATTCCAAAGCGTAGATCTCTATGGAGAAGAATGGGCAAGAAACTCCATGGACACTCTTTTCAATCAAAATATTGTTACAAGATCTTGGTTACATCATTCATGTTGAGATTATACATATATGTGAGAACGATGTAGAAAGACGTGCACATTAAGAGCGTCCAGAGTAAAAGATTATAACTATCAACAATTTAAAAACAAAGTAGTTAAAATAAACCGTGGCAGCTAAGAGATGACCAGTCCCAACTGACAGCGCCCGTTCACGAACATGACGCATGCATCAGCTCCATTCAGCTCAACCATATTGAAGGGAACTAAACGACCCAACACACCCGCCACTATCAGCGAGACATTTGAGTGAGACTGACATTCTCTCAGCCACCAGGGCACATTCGAGTCAATGAAGGATAACTAAATGTAAATGGTAGCTTTACAGTACATAGTACTCACACATGTGCTATGCAGTTATATAATACTAAGAGATTGAATCTATACAATGCAAAGATATTTTTACAATCTTCTGCAGCTTCCACAATAATTTCACATGAGCTTCTGATTAGTTTGCCCCTATGGTTGTGGAGCAGGACCAGCATTGAGCCAAGCATTTTTATCATCGATGTAATCCCCTAACTTATAATATGCTTGCCTACATAGTGTGCGTTTTATACAAGATTTAAATTTTGTCTCATTCAGTTGTTGAATGTGGGGAGGTATTTTATTATAACATTTTAAACAGTACCCCATGAAAGATGAGTCTACTTTAGCTAGCCTGAAACCTGGCTGTACTAGTTGGTCCCTGTTTCTAGTATTATAGTGGTGTCTGTCACCTCTTTTACTAAACAAATGCAGATTTTTCCTAACGTACATGATGTTTTCATAGATGTATTGACAAGGTACTGTCATGATGTTAATTTCTTTAAACAGTTCCCTTAGAGAATCGCGCCTACGTAGATCATATATGGCTCTGATGGCTCTTTTCTGCAGAATAAATATAGACTCAATGTCTGCAGCCCGTCCCCATAGTAAAATACCGTATGACATAATACTATGAAAATAACTAAAATAGACTAGCCTCGCGGTATCTGCATCAGTAAATTGGCGGATTTTTCTAACAGCATATGCTGCTGAACTCAGCCGCCCTGCAAGAGATGTTATATGCGGACCCCATTGTAGCCTTGAGTCGAGCGTGATCCCCAGGAAAACAGTATTTTCGACGAATTGCAGTTTCTCTTGATTCAATACTATGTCACTATCACTACTTTTAACATTCGGTAGAGCAAATCTTATGCACTTCGTTTTTTTCCCATTTAATACTAAATTATTAGCGGTGAACCAATTATTTACGTCGTCGAGATTTGTGGCACGTCTGTTTATCTTAAATATTAAAGAAGTATCGTCAGCGAATAACACCATTTGTGGTTGGTTTTTAAATAAATGGGGTAGATCATTAATATATACCAAAAAGAGGAAAGGACCCAATATCGAACCTTGTGGTACACCCATACTTACTTTTAAACCCATTGAATTGACACCATTTATTTGTACTTGCTGATGTCTATCGTTTAAATACGATTTCACTAAACTGAGCGCAAGTTTCCTTAACCCGTAATGTTCAAGTTTTAAGAGTAGGGTTTCATGGTTTACGCAATCAAATGCTTTTGAGAGGTCACAGAAAATTCCTATGGCATCTTGTGCCTCTTCCCACGCAGTAAATATATGTTTTAATAAGGTGACACCGGCGTCAGTTGTACAACGTCCTTTGGTGAAACCATACTGTTTCTCATGCAAGATTTTATTGGTGTTAAAGTGGTTGAGCATTTGATTAAGCATTACCTTTTCAAACACCTTGCTGAAAACCGGCAATACGGATACGGGTCTATAGTTATTGGTGTCTTTACTGTCCCCGGACTTGAAAAGTGGTATTACCTTACTGTATTTCATAAGGTCCGGGAAGACTCCTTGGTCCACACACAAATTAAATATTATATTAAATACAATATTTTTTGGAAATCTATCTGACGGAGTAATAAGATTTTATTGGTCATCTACCCTATTAGATTATCATAAAATCCCCCCACACACACAATTGCTATAAAATCAATCCATACGTACCAACACATTGATCCTGAGTGACACAGGTGCCGTTGTCGTCTCTCAGGTAACCAGACTTGCAGAAGCAGCCCTCCACGCAGTCTTCAGAACAGATAACGGGACCCTGAGGGTTGGTGCAGTTGAAGGGACACGATGAGCCGCAGAGGAGGTATTCCTCGTTCGGGGGACATTCTTCTGTAAAATGCATAGCATAAGATATGAAAGCTTCACATAAAAACAAATCAGCCCATAATATTGCCACATCTGGAACACAGACCTCCTCTGAGAGGGAGTGGTCCACACATAATGCAACATTGTGGACCATTGCGGGTCGGTGAGGGCAGCGGTGGAGAAATAAATTATACGTAGTGCCTATTAAATTCGAAACCCTACCTGGTAATATTATTTTTTTAAGTAACTTTCAGGATCGGGGTCCCGGACCTTTGTGAATCGCCAAAGCCATAACGCAAAGGCCCTTTGGAAATTGTAATAATATAAAGTTACTTTAAACCAAAAACAAAAGTGGCCCATAAATACGTAGCTCCATAACCTCATTCCAAATGAAAACCCAATTCAACTATTAAAAGTGATAGAATCATTTGCCCACTGATCATTTAAAACAAACTCATTCGAGTGTAACCAGTCTCAAAAAACACTCGGAAATCTATCGGAAAACGATTTCCCATTGCTTCCTATAAAAAAGGCTCAATAAAACTCAACTGCTTTAATTAATTGGTGGATTCATTTCACAGTTGACTTGCTAATTACCTTTCGGTTTCATTTGGAGAATTGTAGGCTGTGTTGATTGGAAATATCGAAATTAAGTCAATAAAATGATTAGGCTGGTCGTCCACGATAGGGTTTCCAATCCCGAAATACCGAGATCTTGATATTGCGGGATCCCGCATAATTTTCCAATCACTTCACGCATCTCATCACGCGGGATTTGCGGGACTGGAAAGAAGCATGCGACGGCTCACGACCACTCGCGAGCGTGGTCTGGTGTGATGGTGTGGCCTAAAGGGCCTTTTCTGCTGCTGGCTATATTGCCTCTGAAAAACGCAGTTGTTTGGCAGACGAAACTTTAGATATGTTATGTTTCCTTCGCAAACAATTTCAATTGAATGCTGACAAAATGTCACAACTAAATAATTAATATCATAATTACTTCAGTCAACATTCAGTTGAAAATGTTTCTGCTTAATATTTTAATTTAGTAGTTACTAGCGACCCGCCCCGGCTTCGCACGGGTCAATGTTATACATATAAACCTTCCTCTTGAAGCACTCTATCTATTAAAAAACAACCGCATCAAAATCCGTTGCGTAGTTTCAAAGATTTAAGCATACAAAGGGACATAGGGACAGAGAAAGCGACTTTGTTTTATACTATGTAGTGATAGTGAAGTAGTTATATTTTGTAGTTGTTAGATTTTTTGTTTTTTCGGTTGCTGTTTCTGGTTTCTGTGTTAAATAAAAACGGTGTAATTCAATTGATCTCATGCTAATAGTAAAACTTAAATAAATGTAAAACTTAAACAAATTGCCATAAATAAATATTAATATTTTCTATAAGCGGATTTGAAAATACCTAGTCCCGCAAATACCGAGATTGAATACAACGTGCGGGATTGGAAGCCACGACGCGACTGAAAAGTAACCAGTTCATAATCTGCCTAGCCTTCTCCCAAATATGTTGGGGTCGGCTTCCAGTCTGACCCGATGCAGCTGAATACCAGTACTTTACATGGAGCGACTACCTACCTGACCTCCATCCAGCTAGTAATGGCTACGATACCCCTTGGTAAGACTGGTTATTAGAGTTTCGGGCCACTGACTACCTGTAACGACTGTCAAATATCTATAAATGACAACCAGGACAACGGCTTAGTGTGCTTTCTGAGGCACGGAGGAAACTCGGTATGAAATGGGTGGTCACCCATCTATGGACCAACTTAGGCAAGCGCGGCGTAACTGCAAGACCGACCTCCACCTCCTCTCCTGCTAGCCATAACTTTATTATTCTTAACCAGTTATGATAACACCAGAATGCCACTGCACTACACTGTTTTAAACTTTCACGGTTTACACTTACACATAAACTGTCACTTACGGGATATCTTCCGTGATTGTCTGTACTTTGTTTGTACCCGCGATCATGGCGCTTGCAACAGCGTCGAAATATCGGGAGCTCAAAAGTACAGACAATCCCGGAAGATGTCCCGTAAGTGACAGTTTATGTACCACTGCACTATTTCAGTGGATGTCCGTGTGTCTGATCTCTCTCCCGTCGTGTCAGACTGCCGTCTCATCGAACTATAGAAATTATGAAGAGAGAGTGTACCTGTGTTTGGGCACCTGCCTCTTGCCTAGATGACTGAGTCTCCGCTGAAATTGACCGCCCTGGCCCGAGAAGTCTGGAGGACAATTTCAATGGCGATCCGTGTACACACGATGCAACCTATCTCAAACAAGTGGCCCGACCACCATTGAAATGGAACTATTTCTAGCTACGAATAGATGATACTATTATTGGATGTTAATACTTAGTAGCGCTGTGGACGATGAGCCTTGCTCCTATTACCGATTCTCGAGTAAGCGCCTTCGTTGGTATTTACGCCCATGAGTCTATGAGCCACTCGGCTGTCACTTAGCATCACTAAACGCAAGCCACACTGTGTACATTACGTCTTAATTTCCAAAAGAACTTTTATTCAATATAACAGAAATAGTGAAGCTTTATCTTTACATCAAGACATGTTATAGGCGTAAATTGTAATGTTAACAAAAGATGTATCCAAAATGGCGATCAAGAATTTACGAAAAGTGATTCATAGTGTTAAAGACTAGCAAGTACTAACAGACAACAAAGTTTAGTGATATATGAAGTGCTATAATTTGAAAACCACAAAACCCAGTGAAATGTCCTCTAAAATAAAGACAATTTTCATTGTGTTATATGTGGTGATGTTCATAACTGAATTAGCAAGAGGTGTAACACTGCGTCAGTATTATTTATTTTTCTCATATCTTCCATTTGAACTTTTAGTTAATGATTTACTAATCTTTACCGTATCTGATCTTGTAAAATGGTTTTTATTTCATATTCGATGCATTTTGCGTTCCATCATTCTAACCCTACGTTTCAACCAAGTAACATTAATGTATTTAACATGTGTCTACTGTTTTCGTTTAGTTATAAACTAGCTGTTGCCCGCGGCTTCGCTCGTGTTTTAGTCGGAAATTATCCCACGGGCACGTTGTAAATAGCCTATGGCACTCGGGGATAATGTAGCTTCCTTTTCGTGAAAGAATTTTCAAAATCGGTTCAGTAGATCCAAAGATTACCCCCTACATAAAAACTTACAAATTTTACCTCTTTATATAATATTAGTATAGAAGTATAGATGGTAAACAAGCGACTCAAGTTATAAAGAGTTCTGGTAAAAAAGATATTGCAGGAAATATGGCAAAGAAACCGCAATGGTTTAGATTACTACGTGGTATTGCACCACGTAGTAATCTAAAACATTAACAATACATGTTTGAAACGCAATAAGCCAAATATTGAGAAGTATTACCTAGATGTAAACGTGGGGTAAGTTTGGAACGAAAACCAAGATATTGGAGTGCTGCAGTGTGAAGTCAGACACTAAACTGCATGGTCCTCATTTAACCTGACTAAGATTTTGTCTGGACTATAAAACGAGAGAGTGACTTCTGACTCCTCTGAGTTTGTTTCGGCTGGTTCTTCTCAGTATAGTCGGTTGTTTTGTTCGTGTGGATTAATGCCTAACCTGGTGTCAGAGTTTTTAGATCGCCCATGGGCCTCAGGGATGCTGGTTTGGTTTCCTCACGATGTTTTCCATGACCGAAACAAGTGATAATTATACAATACGTACATGAATCACAAAAATCAGAGGTTCGTGATGTCTTGGTTTCACACTCGAGACCTGATTTGGCAGTCCGAGGTGACCACCTCACTATCACACCCACTGATACATATGAAAAAAGGACCTTATCTAGTTTTAAAACTTAATTTATTGACCTGAGAACTGTTTATAAAACCATTTTACAGAAATAAATATAATTTATCATTCCTTTCAGCTCTATCAGTCTGTGTTCTATTTTAATTTCTGCAAAACTGAATGTTCATTGAACAATTTCCCATCGTTTCCAGGTAAAGAATGTCCAAATGGCGAGGTGCACAGGTCCTGTGCCTTCTATGACGAGTACACCTGCTGGGTACAAGCCGATAGGATGGAGAGGGTCAAGACTCCTCCAAAGAGGCTGTCGCATTGCAGAGCCGGTTGTTATTGCAAGTAAGACATTAATTCCCGTTTTACTAATACCTAAATGTGATGCCTAAATAGTATACCACGTTGGATTTTTAATATCAGCATGTCATTTTCGCTTTTTTCACCTGCGGGATTTAAAAAAGAGAAGAAACTATGGAAATTATTTATTTTTAACTATGGGAAATGTCATCGTAACACGGCTTGTAGCGCAATAACTTTTTTTTCAGTTTTTTTCATTAAACGCAAAAAATAATTGACTAGATAAACTAGATTGTGAAATAATTGAATTGGCTGGTAACCTGTTACATCCTGTAAATACTGATCATTCCGTAAACAAATTTTGGTATAAGATCTACCGACAAAACATAAGCTAGGTATTCATACATGTACGAGTGTGATCTAACATGTCTGCAAAATGAGGGGAACAGTTTTTGTTTTCACTATTGCAGGGTTGATTTCATTTTAAAAGTCGTTATTAATTATGATTTAAATAACTCCATAAGAGGTGTTCAGTTACTTCAATTTCACCTTGTATTTGTGCGGAAACAGCCTTCGACACGTCGAAATATAGACTCTCATTCAACATCCGAATTTTCTTTTTTTCAGGAAAGGTTTGGTTCGAGAATTTCCTCTCGGCCCGTGCATAGTAGCGGCTGGTTGCCGCAACCGAAAACTACAAGCGGTCCTGAAGAATTTACCTACAGGACACCCGTTTATTCTTAATCACAACTTTTAGTTCTATCTACTAGTTTTTAAGTAACTTCGGTATACGTCTGAACGACTCTTATTTTGATTAATTATGCTATGAGTTTAATATAAAATCAAATATTAAAAACCGGCCAATTGTGTCTTGTACTCACACGCACACAGGGTTCCGTAGCACCAAATAATATAATAAAAATATTTTGAAGGCTCATTCATTTGTTGCATTGTTTGACATTCAACAGCAAAACTACATTCATAGTATGGTGGGTGGTGGTGGTGGGTGTGGTTTTTCATAGTATGTTATTGAAAAACTAAGTTACTGCTGCAGTTTAATGAAAAAGTCCCTTAACTCAAAAACTAATCATCAAATTTTATTCAAACCAATTTTGGTTGAAAGTTTTATTTAAATTCTACATTTTTTCAGAAATTTCCTCCTCTTACTTTAGAAATTAGAGGGGGGGCACATATTTTACCACTTTGGAAGTGTCTATCTTTCAAACGATTGTCTTTGAGAAAAATGGTTTTAGGAAATTTCATTTTTAAAGACCTATCTATAGACACTCCGCACGTAGAGGTTTAATGAAAAGAAAAATTGTTTCAGTTCATTTTTTATTTTTTTATTTTGTATTAAAATCGTACAGAAACATCTACACACTGAGTTTCAACTGTGTAGTCCTAATAGTTTCGTAATAAAGTGGCTGTGACATACACGGATAGACAGACAGACAATGCGAATCTATAAGGATTCCGTTTTTTGCCATTCGGCTACGGAACCCTAAAAATTACTCAAATTATTCAAAGAAAATATTGTTCTCCAAAAATTGGCAGCAATTTTACTGATTTTTTGTTGTTACTAAACAACCATTTTTGGAATACATTTCTTTTTTGTTTGTAAGGAGTTTCAATATTTTGGCAGACCTAACTTTCCGTCATTTTATTTAAATTTCAAAATAGCAGGACTCACGCAGCTAGCATCAAAACAAACTAGAATTGGATGAGTCAAAATCTTCTAACGTGTCGCGTTTCCGAAATATAAGCTACCGAAGTTGTGCTCATGACGAAAATTGTGTGACATAGCATATCTCAGACATATGTAACATGCGAAAGGTACCTAATCTAATAAAAGTATATTCTAATGTTAAATATAAGGAACTCAAAACAAATAGTAAACGTGAGTGATTTTCTAATGTTATGATAATGATCTAAAGTAACTTCTGAAGGATCTTGACAGTATTGTGACTAACAAAGATGTCAAAAGAAAATAAATGATTTAGATAATACAACTGTGAAATTCAAATAAATAAATTAAAAATCCTTACCTTGAGCAGTGAAAATACCGGTACTAACAGAAACAGCCACAAAACAAATAACAAATACAATATTTTTCTCCATTATTGACAGCATTTTTATTGATATTCTTTTAGTTACTATATAACAACCGTCTTTCTCAGCGATTCATAATATTCTGGTTGTTTAAAATGCACAACCAGGGTTCTCATACGACCTTTAAATTGAATAGTTTTTGTTCAATCAATAAAAATGTATCATCCTTGAGTTTAGTGCAATGAAGCGTGTTGCATTGAAAAACAAGCATGCAGTACAGTAGGTCGCATAATCGATTGTAACACTCTGACCATGAGCTGGCTTACTGTAGAACAAAGTTTCTATATAATAAGAGGCCAACTCATACTGGTTTAATTGCCACTGACGTGCGGTCCAATGGTAAATCAATTTGTTACAAATTGTGTAATGCATTGTGCATTGTTGTTGAATAAAGTGTTAAAATAAATACAGTGTTAGGTAATACGTCTAGTATAATAAGTCTAGTTTTGATGTGTTTAAGTACATATATATGGTTTTATTTATGTATTTTCGTGATTCGGTCTTCGTGACTTACGTGTGTAGGTCGTGGATTTGAACCGAGGCAAATTTTATCAAAGCATCCAAAACGGTGAGGAAAAACATCTTGAGGAAATTTATGTAATATCTTTGTATAAAAATCTTAGGTATGTAGGTAACATCAGCCAGTCATAGGCCCGCGTAGTGGATTATAGCCCACTCCCTCCTCTCACATAGAGGAGGCCTGTACCGAAACTAAAGGAATATTATAGGCAGATTATGAACAGCGAGACGTCATTTTTAAGATAGTTAATTTATTATTCGTTGAATTGGAGTTTTGACTGCACTTGATCAATACGAAAGCCAGCCGCCCGGCTTCGATTCGATTCAATGCCATACGGTTGCCTGGCAGTTTTGTAATCATTTATTAGATAACTTTTCACAATTGGATCAACTGAATTTTATTGGTCTTGAACTTGACACGCCTGCCGTTATCTAAATTCTATATCCGCAACAAAAACATTACGTCATCAAAAAATGAGGAAAACATTACGTCTGATTTATTTCCTAAACTATTGACGGTACGATACGTAAACTATATTCAAATCAACGTTGCTTTTACCTGACTGAGGAGGGTAATGTGTTTATATGTATGTTTGTTTTCGTTCGCTTTAGAACCCAAACGCGTGGGCTGATTTTGATGATTCTTACGTCTATAGATTTATCTTAATTTCATGTTTTCATCTATGCCATGTTTTAATAATTTTATATTTCCATATTATATTTATATTTTTTATATGTCCCGTCTGCTTCCAAACGCGCTTGGTTTGTCAGTCGGTTTTTTTCGTTTTTATAATTACTTATTTTTTCGGTATTAACTAGTAGGTATCTACAATTGATAGAGCGTGCCTATTGTTTACAGTTGCAGCGCAAATTGAACTTATTGTGCGGCTATTAGAGTACGTCATATGAATACACACATTATGATACACACAATAGTAATCAAGTGCTTTCGTCGATATACATATATACCCAGATTATTTCAGGACACGAGCTGAAATATATGTGTGCCAAATGCCTTATAGAACTGATTGAGCTATAAATATTGTATTATACTCTTCTGTTGGTAAAGATTATTAGCGATACTTCCGTAAAGCGCCTCTGAAATCATGAGTGATATTGTATATTATAAAGCTGTTTGATCGAAGCGGGCGGGCAGTGTTTGCGGACCGATCGCTTTCCGTTGATTGGATGGCTGGACAAACATACGACGTGCATTATAATATTATGTATTATGGAAAAGCTGGTGGCTAAATAATAGCTTTGGCTTTCGATCCATTTAGCTTCGACACTGTTTTAAGCTTTCACGGTTTATAACTAAACTTATATTCTCACTTACGGGATATCTTCCGTCCATTATTTTGAGCTCCCGATATTCAACCCGCGATCATGGCGCTTGCAACAGCGTCGAAATATCGGGAGCTCAAAATAATGGACTATCACGGAAGTGCAGCACTAGCGTTCTTTTTGTCGATTTGATTGTTTGCTACATTGTAATCTCTGGACTGTACTGATCCGATGACAAAAAATATTTCCACACGAACAAAATCGTGGTCAGAAGGAAATTTTAAAATAATATGTATTAATTTTATAATAATAATGTATACATTGAAGAGCACCAGTGAAGCTGCGGTCAGTCCATGGATGAATAACCAGACTAACCATACTATTCACCTTGTGGCCCAACTCTATGACAGTGAAAAATTACTTTTGTTAGCAAAAGTCTTATAAAAAAGCATAAGATACCGTAAATCTTATGTCAATCTTGTCGAAAGACTTTTTAGAAATACCAAACACTTTGTTAGCGATTGATTGCCATTTATTTATTGTATTGGTTGGTCGTCATCATCCGCCTAGCCTGTTCTCCTGTCCGACCGAAGAACGATTTCTGGCCGAAGCGGATTAATTTCAGGTTATCACCACAACCTTTGGCCTAAAAGCTTAATAACCCTAAGAAATTTAGTACGAGATTGACTAAAAGCGAATAGGATATATATTTTTTTTAATAGGGAATATGCACGTAATTTTTTTTTCACTTAAATCATTAATATGCAGTACTATCAACCCAAGAAAATAATTAAAAGTTATTTTCAACTACTGCTTGTCGCACAAAAAAAATATTAAACTCCTGCAATTTTTTACGACAGTTCAAACGTCCATGACTACACTGAAAAAACTAATAGTTGAATTTCTGAATGTTGATTCCTTAACAGTTGAGTCAACAATAAATTACGTTGTGACAACCGTAGTACTACATTCAATATAACAAATTAAAAAAAGTTAAAATCTAATTGTTGTTACAACCAAAAAAATGGGTTAAGCTAACATATTTTTTCATGTATAATCGCATAGCGGTCAATTTAACTAATAATTCGGTAATGTCAACATAATGTTTAGTGGAATCAGCAAATGAACTTAGTCAAATTTACAAAATTGGTTCTACTATTTGCAAATGTTCCCATCAACTATACGATTAGTTTAATTAACTAGTGTGAATAAAGTTGTCAACACCTTACATTTAATTAAATACTAGAATCAACAGATAAATTTAGTCAAAATAACAAAAATATTTAACCTTTTGCCAGAAATAAAAACAACTAATTAATAATGTTTAATACAACCATATTGCAAAAGTTGTATCAACAAGCGAACGTAGCTAAATTTACAAAATTGATTCAACTATTTGCAAATATTTTAAACGACAAAGCAAATTGGTTAAAATAACTATTGTGAATAGTTGTCAACACCTAACATTTAATTACATAGTAGAATCAACAGATACATTTAGTCAAAATAACAAAAATATTTTAACCTTTTGCTAGAAATTTAAAACAACCAATAAATAATGTTTAATTCAACCATATTGCAAAAGTTGTATCAACAAGCGAACGTAGCTAAATTTACAAAATTGATTCAACTATTTGCAAATATTTTAAACGACAAAGCAAATTGGTTAAAATAACTATTGTGAATAGTTGTCAACACCTAACATTTCATTACATAGTAGAATCAACAGATACATTTAGTGAAAATAACAAAAATATTTTAACCTTTTGCTAGAAATTTAAAACAACCAACAAATAATGTTTAAATCAACAATATTGCAAAAGTTGAATCAACAAGCGAACGTAGCTAAATTTACAAAATTGTTCCAACTATTTGCAAATATTTTAAACAACAAAGCAAATTGGGTAAAGTAACTATTGTGAATAGTTGTCAACACATAACATTTAATTTCATGGTAGAATCAACAGATAAATTTAGTAAAGATAACAGAAATATTTTAACCTTTTGCCAGAAACCTAAAACAACTAATTAGTAATGTTTAAATCAACAATATTGCAAAAGTTGAATCAACAAGCGAACGTAGTTAAATTTACAAAATTGATTCAACTATTTGCAAATATTTTAAACAACAAAGCAAATTGGTTCAAATAACTATTGTGAATAGTTGTCAACACCTCACATTTAATTACATGGTAGAATCAACAGATAAATTTAGTAAAGATAACATAAATATTTTAACCTTTTGCCAGAAGTTTAAAACAACTAATTAGTAATGTTTAATTCAACCATATTGCAAAAGTTGTATCAACAAGCGAACGTAGCTAAATTTACAAAATTGATTCAACTATTTGCAAATATTTTAAACAACAAAGCAAAGTGGTTAAAATAACTATTGTGAATAGTTGTCAACACCTAACATTTCATTACATAGTAGAATCAACAGATACATTTAGTCAAAAAAACAATAGTTATTTGTGCAACAGAAGAGCAAAGTCGTTTTTTGCTGCGAGTGCTGATTTTTAATCCTGAGTGTGGCGAGGGATTCAAAGGCACGAGATGCAAAAAACTTTGCTCTCGTGTAACACACATAACTTTTCACATCAGCAGCGGGAACACTTTAGGAGATAAAAACCGACTTAAAAAAAAAAACACAATAAAAAAAAGAAAAACAAAAATAACAAACCAAAACACAAAAAAGTGAAAAATAACTTTAGCTTCAGAAGCCGGTGACAAAAACACCAAATCAATCGAACAAAGGTCAAGCTTCGAAGTCGGCGACCTTTGACTGATTTTGTGTTTTTGTCAAAGAAAAGAACTGTTGTCGTTTAGACGCGGATTGCGTCTAAATGACAACAGTTCTTTTCTTAAAGTCGGCTAAAATGATTAATACTTCTAGTTTCCAGCACTCACTCTGTTGTCTCTAGAGAAATCAAGTATCGATATTTACAAATCGCATTATCTATACATTATTCTAGAACAAGAAATCACCTAACTCCTAACCGTTTAAGAGTTGTACCTTCCTTCATCAGCTCAGCGTCATAAGATGATGATGACCATACGCAAATGTCTCAATAGCTTTAGAAAATATTTTTTAGTAACATGTATGTCGTGGCTATTGTGTTGTGTATAAAATACTGGTATTCAGCTGCATCCGGTAAGACTGGAAGCCGACCACAAAATAGTTGGGAAAATGATGCAGATGATGAACAATACATGTTATGGTAATGGGCTTATCCCCAATAAATGGAAATCTGGGTGAATTGTACACATCTGCGTACCCCCTCAGAGCATACAGGAGTGATTTTACGTCATGATGTTGTATAAACAATAAACATCCAAACGTTTGCAGCAATCACGACAGATTTGCCGTCTATTTTTGAAGAGTTCCATAGTATATCTCCGAAGATCAACATCAGATCTTCACCATATTTAAATGGGACCACCTCAGAAGTATAATCTTTCCAATAAAAAAAGAATTTTGAGAATCGGTCCCCAAATGGGGGAGAAATCAGGTAACATAAAAAAATAAATAAAAAAAAAACATACACACGAACATATAACCTCCTCCTTTTATGAAGTCGATTAAAAATAATAAACAGGAATAGATTGAAATAACCATTTATTGTGAATCAAAATAATTAACATTGTAAGTAGATGATCGCCTCGTTAAAAAATACTGGTCTCGTCGCTAGTTTCACTCATATTTGACGATTATTTTAATACTTTTCAACTTATTCAACTCTTCACGCCAGCCACGAAATTTTATTCCCGCTCTTTTATTTAAATTAAGGCGTGTTCGGAAATAGCACCCATGATATTTTATTATTCAAAATATAATACTTAACATTATTGAAACTAGAAATAAATATTTACAGGTTAAATATCATTTTCATTTGCAGTAAATACTTATTTTCGATATATCGATACTTTTTTCGTGTCCCTAATCCAAGCGCGCGCGCGTTTGTTTAGTCTGCCCATGTACGGTACTCGACGTAAGACGTGTGTTAGACTGTAATTTGTGAGTTTAGTGATAGGTACCGTTGATTCAGTGATACCTTAAGTAAATATGGAAGATTTTGAGAAACCACTGGTGCCAGTATATCTCCGAGACTGGGGTTTACCTGAAGAAACAATTAAAAAAATTTGGGGTAAGTACCTACCTTACATAGAATGTATGAAACGCCACAGTCTGATCATGATGAAATTACTAATTGTAGCTAAATTAGCAATTTATCTACAAGTAGGTAAGTAACATAACATAGATTTTATTTATCTCAGTTTATGTACTCAGTACATGAAACAGCACTGAGTAGGTAGGTACCTAATACGAAATAAGTTAAATTAACCTAGATTTTGGGTAGATTGCACCTAGACTAAGTGGTAGAAGTAACGTAGGTAGGTATACCTATACATAATAGTACAGTATAGATACCTAGTAGTAGCCACTAGCCAGTAGGTAAGGTACCTAGTTATTTTTTATAGTAAACTACCGAGATCGCGTACCGAAACTACGATAGGTGGTAGGTAGGTACTTATGGAACTTACGTATCTAAGTAATATTATTTGTTTTGTTTTTCAGATAATGAAATCACTATAGATTTACTCACAGAAATACAGGATAACGATCTAAAAGAATTAGTGCCGCTTTTAAAAGAAAGAATATTATTCAGAGTCGGTGTGAGGAACCTGGAAAAAATAACCCATGTAAGTAAACCTATCTCTATTATTTTTATTAGGTATTTTAATCTCACTGGTGAGATTAAATTACGTAGTAATTAATAATAGGTAATTTAATTTCTAATTATAGGTAATTACTATTATTAGTGATCTAATCACCTATTTATTTAGGTAGGTACTTACCATAGGTTATGGAAGCACTAACAAAATGTAGTAGTTATATCAAACACGTCACAAAATGTTATTTTAACACAAAAGTAATGTTAACTTGTTACTTATTTGAATACCTACCTAACTTGTATCTACCTAAGTTGTTTGGTTGTGAGGCCTAACGTTAGACCTAACAACCAATCACAATGGCCATTCGTAGCGACTTACTCCAACGCTTACGCTGGTTAAACATTGGGACTCAGGCGTCTAGTCAGTAAAAACTACATAACTACTCGTAGTAAGGTACGTACGTATATTAAAGCCTAGGTACCTATTTGCAGTAGGTTAGTTAAATTAAGTTACCTACTTATCACCTAGGTATAACCCGTGCGACTTACACATGTTCCTTACTTTTTTTGTACTGTTCTATTTTAGAGTATAGATATACCCGCCATTCTTAATGAGGACAGTTATGGAAAACTGGTTCTGGCCCGTCTGAATTCAAGCGATAAGCTTGATGCGACTCATATCATATGGTCATATCTAACAAAAAGCATTGTGAAGTGGTATATTAACAAATATGAGTGCATGAAAAAAGAAGACTTCAGTGTGTTAACAGAGGCTATCACTAGCTTTGTTCCAACAGAACATAAGGTTTATATACCTACCAGCCTATTTATGATACCTATAGTACATTCTTTATCAAGTACCTACCTACTTAGTATAAATAAATAATAGTAGTGCGACGTACCTAGTTAGTGACAATAGTGAGCGTTATGTACCTACATAACGCTCACTATTGTCACTAACTAGGTATAACGGAGATACACATCATAGATACCTATCTATGATGTGTATCTCAGTTATATTACTTATATATGTACCTACCTATTATATATTTTTCATCTTTAAAGTCATACAGTAGTCGTAGAAAGCGTAGTTATCGTAGTGCGACGTAGTTAGTGACAATAGTGAGCGTTACGTACCTATCTATGTATATTTATCTGTATCTCCGTTATATTATATATGTACCTACCTATATACCTATATCTTTCATCTTTAAAGTCATACAGTAGTCGTAGAAGCATAGTTATGATTCCTTTAAAAAAATGGTCATAATTTGAAACATACTAAAATTTACCAAATTGATTCAAGTTCATACCATTAGTCATGTTCACTATCCTTACATAAATTACTTTTTTTCTAGGAAACCCACTACATCCCGGCCATAGTTACAAACAAAAAAACTATTCCCGCCAGAGGAAAACTAGTGGACAGGTATAATAATCAAAGACGCGTCCTAAAAAAAGAGGGGGTCATATCAAGGAAACGCAAATATAATGATGATGAAAAACAAGATTCTGAGGTCGAAGAGAACATAATCATCGGTAATATTTTTAGTATAATAGGTATTATGTTTGTTTAAAATACCTAGACATCGCTTTGCAATTATTTATCATACCTCTGTTGTTTGGTTTCAGAAAATGAAGAGTTGGTCATCTGGCTAAAATACCATAAAGAACCGTTCCAAGAGGTGCGCGAAAACTGGCTGGCAACAAGAGCGTACCGGCTCGAGAAAGACTATAATGATAAAACGAAACAACTGCAAGAAATATTACAAAAATATCCTATTTTGAAACAAAACTGGATATAAACTGGTAAATTACATTCAGATCTATTACTAACAGACGAGACTTTTGCATTTATGTATTGATATAAATATATATATTCTATAATATACATATTGTAATATATATATATATATTGATATAAATATTATATATAAATATATATATTCTATTATTTTTTTGTTCCTAAATCTAACATCATCTATGTTTTTATAATATTTTTTAGATTGACATTGACTTCGAATATCGTTATCCGGATAAAGAACGCGTTCTGTTTGAAAAATTTGATAACTTCATGGAAAAAGCATACACAATTTTCAAAAACGACGTTAAGTCGTTCAAAGAGTACAATGTAGTTTTCGAGAAAAATCCAAATGAAGGTTAGTTCGTAAATGCACTAAGTAATTTTACTTTGGTATTGATTGTATGACAATTCAAACACCCGTGGCTGACTTGACACCCTATTTTTTTTGTCAGAAATTTGCTAACAAGCACGACTCATCAAACGATACCTCATCGATACGATGAACTTACGTACATACAAACATACTTAAATAGACTGCTAAACTAATAACCCTCCTTTAGCTTTGCCGTAATCGGGTAATTAATGTATTATTTTACATAGATTAATTTCATTTCAGATACCAAAGTATTCATAATACTGTCTCTCCTGTGCGGCAAACTAGTCCCTTCAGTCGCACGAGGTCGTGCAGCCTCATCAAAGAAATTTACGAAACCATCTATCTTGGAAGCCCGGGACAATTTGGTCCTGCATGTTAAGGTAAAATGGAATAATAATAAAATAAATACAGCACTATCTAGCCCCAAAGTACGCAGAGCTTGTGTTATGTGAACCAGATGACTGATATACTATACATAGATACATTTTTTTGTAAATAAATAGGTACTTATTAAACATAGAGAACAACTTAATATTAACTTCAATGAGAACACAAAATATTAGGTAGATACGGATACTTAAATAAAAAAAAAATTCCTACCTAGTTTACAAAATTCATCAGTCTTTGTGTTTGATGGTTTTTTTTTTTCTTTTCATACACAAACTGACATAACAAACGCCCTGGTCAAACGGCGAGAAGTCCATCTCGAAAAAAAGTTGACCTGTCAACCGATTGTGGTTTGCGTCGGGCAGTCAGTAGAAGAATTGGAAGCATTTTAATAGATCACATCGTCGTAGTGAATTACGACGATGTGACCTACCACATGTCAACACTTCTACAGGCCGTGGATATATGTTTCAAGATCTTCCAACACTATTTCTACAAAATTGCAACACCCCAAGACGTCAAATTTCCAAGCGTTTGCTCGTTGATCGCCGACCTAAAGTGATGTCGAGGAAATTCACGTGTTTATAATAATGGTATTGGATTATCGCTGTTATGTTTGTGCTAGTGACTTAGAGTCAATTAAAGGTTTGTTCCTCCACTTTACATACATACATAATGGTTTGTCAGAATATTGTCCATATGTATTGGACGATTTGCTAGTTACTTAATTAAAATTTGATTACTATAAAGTTTTATTATGTTATTTGTGGTTAAATAAATGTGATTTGTTATGGTTAAATAAATGTGTATTATTTTTGATTTATAACTTTTTTATTTTATTATCTATAATAAGATTTCCTCTATAGGTAGGTAAGCATTTTGATGAAAGTGTATTGTAGAAAAACCCTACATTCAATTGTGTCAATATTATATTGGTATTTTGTAATTAGCTAAGTAATAAGTTAACCTGAAATGTAAAAGTATTTGTTTGTACAGAATTTACTTTATTAAGATGTTTGTAAAATCAATCTGCATTTTCACGGAAGAAGTAGGTTATAATGTTGTATTAGGCTTTGTCGTAAAGTATGTTCGATACCTAGAGGTGTATGTAATGTAGCAATAGGTTAGAATAGCATTTGGACTTATCATGCCGGCATAGTCCAGCATCAAACCTAAATGATCACCGGACAGATCATTTACCATAACCTACATGGTAAGTACAAAATATGTTATTCTAATCTATTGAGGCGTATCGTTTCAACATTACACCTTTGTCAAAAATACTTTATATTGTAGGTAGATATTACTAATAAATGCAGGTTGATTTTAACAAATACAAGTAATTTTAACTAAATGTCACAGGTCAATACTACATTTACAACAGTCAAGAATACCAACATCGAAGGTTAATTTTACCACAAAATGTAGGTTATTATAACCTATTGTTACATGTTGATTCTACATTACACTTTTGTCAAAAATACTATTATGATCTAGGTAGATTTTACCACAAAGCAGAGGTTCATTTAACAAAACACCACAAGTTGTTTCAACTTAAAAATACAGGTTGAGTTTATCATAAAAATTTGGTGGTTACAACTTAATTTCACATGTCAATACTACATTTACAACAGTCAAGAATACCAATATACGCAGGTTAATTTTACCACCAAATTTAGGTTATTCTAACCTATTGCTACGTGTCGATTCTACATTACACCTTTGTCAAAAATACGAATATGATCTAGGTAGATTAAACCACTAAGCTTAGGTTAATTTAACAAAACACCACAAGTTGTTTCAACTTAAAAATACAGGTTAACTTTACCACAAAAATCAGGTAGTTACAACTTATCACCATATACTTAAAAATACAGGTTTAATAATATAGTTAAAATAACTATTTCAAAATAGTGTTAAAACAACCTAACTGGTGGTTTGGTTAAATTTACCTGTTATAAGTAAGTGTTAAACTAACTTAGCTGATGGTTTGGTTAAATTTACCTTACAAGCAACACATTTTAGATTAATTGATTCAACTATTATTAAAGGTAGGTTCTATATCAACAAAAAAAAATAGTTGAAAAGTTGAATGTTCTGATAACCTATAATAAACTAGTTAATATTACCATTTCAAAACAGTGTTGAAACAACCTCACTGGGTTTGGTTGAATTTACCTTTTAAAAGTAACAATTTCAGTTTGTTTGATTCAACAAATCTTCTATGTAGGTTCTATATTAACACAAAAAAAAGGTTGAATAAATGTTGATTCAACTAATTAATTTTTTCAGTGTATCGCGGCCATTCATGTCAGGACTTTGATGTCACTTACCTTTATCTGCTTTGTTTAAATCTAATTTTTTGCCCTTAGTAGATTAGTTTTACTAAAATGTAAGTGCTTTATATAAGCAAAAATTGCAATAACAATATTATAGTAAAATCTTAGTGAAACTTTAAGTACTTTTTAATTAAAAGTGTTTGTTTGACACGTGGATTTTGACGTCACTACCGGATTCGATGCGTTTTGTGTTTGCGTTCCGTTTCACCAAAAACACGCTAAATAAAATATTAAATTGTAAAATAAGTGTTGTATTAGAGAATTAAACAAGTACACCACAATGTTTTTATGGTCCAATACAAGGCATTTTAAAGAAATAAAAAAAGTTTTGTATTTCTTGCATACACCCTATCTATATATACCCTATCTATATATACCCTATCTATATATATCTATATATATCTATATATCTTGCAACTTTTCAAAAAGAATAACATTTTGAAATGTGTGACACTGCCTCCCGCGCGTCGCCTCTTCAATCGTGTTCTCGCGTAAGCGTAATAGTTCGTTAAATTTCGGCGCTTGCTAAAAACCTTTGGGTTCGGCCATAACTTCTTCTTTGACCGACGGTGGCCGAAGCCGAAGCTTCGGTTGGACACTAGCCTTTTCCCAACTTTGTTGGGGTTGGCTTCCTATCAGTAATTTACATGGAGCAACTGCTTGTTTGACCTCCAAAACCCAGTTGCTGGGCAACCAGATACCCCTTGGTAAGGCTGGTGGGTCTAGGCCCTCCGTATTTCAAAACAGTTTCGTTTGTCTATAGTTTACATTCAAATAAACGGAAATTACGTTCTATTATAAAATAAGCAGTTCCATTTTGCATAAAATATTATTTCCACATGTTTTGGAAATATCAACGGAGTTCTTGAACCTAATTGTTCCCGGGGCTGGATCGCTACATAAATCAATTTCAGCTGCGAACAATAGTTTCTCAAAGGCTTAACGAAAATCACACAACAACATTCAAATGCCAACTCTTTGAGAAGAAAAATACAGCGCATTTCAGATTGGTATTTTTAACAAAGGAAAGACTGAAAATGAAATAATCATTTTTCATTGCATTCAAAAGATGTCAAGTAAACACTGGGGGATATTATATGTATTAATTAATTAGGGGTGTTATTTTTACTGGAGGGATGAAAGGGGTGTTTCGGGAAATATTCCAGTTATTGGGTGACGATTTATGCATTGCCATTTATGAAAACTGAGGATTATTCTGCTGAATATTGATAGGAAGGAAAAATACCGTCTGTTCTTTTAATTTTACAATCCAATATGAATTCAGTAGTATTTAAACGAGCGAAAATAAATTCAAATTAAAGGTGTCAAAAATACTGAATATGGGCTACTGAAATACTAAGTGGGCGACAAGCAGTGGGCGAATACAAATGTTTTATTACATATTTTCAACAAATTCGAGTTAACAGTTTTTGAAACGATCAGTGTGATAATTCAAGGACTCAGCAAAAAAAACTAAAATAAGTTTATTAACCACTAGATTAAGATAAGGCGTAGTCTACGTAGCCCCTCTGCGTGGTGCTCCTATTTTGGTTTGCAGGCTTTAAAGTATCCTAACACGAGGGGAATGGCGAGGTCAGACCCCGCCATCCCCTTCAAACCTAACCTGTCCGAGTCGGGGTGCCACAAGTCCCAAGCTCGCTTCGCTCGCTCTTGCTTCCTATGTTCTCCGTAACTTACTTGGTATAATCGTCGCCCATTCAGTATATTACCAATTAAATTCTCTTTCGCACGATTAATAATTTCCTATATGTATTTAGCTTAACTTATCATCAGGACATGCCAAAATCCTTTCATTGTTGTCCTTAATTCTCCTGTATCGTGGGTGCGTTTACAAACATTCAAACTAACATACACAAACAGACAGACCCGAAACAACTACCTGTAGGCCATACAAATATTTGTTCCATGCGGAAATCAAACCCGCGACACACATGCAGAGCAGCAGTCGATCGCTCAACCACGGCGCCAACCGTGATGCCTTAATATTTTATTCTGTGCCTAAATGTATTTGAATAAAATGTATTTGCATTACTAGGTTTTCTCTCGTGGTCGTGTATCATGCAGATTCGTTGCACGTCTGTTCCCTTCCCCTAACCTTTAGATTTCAGGAGCGGGAGAAGATTTAGCATCTTATGCAACTGCGTCATTTAAACGAGTATGTGTGCAGTTAGACTAACTAACATGAAAGAGGCGTTTCTAGGTAATTTGAACAATGAAGAAGCTTAGTTAGTCAAGTCCTTAATATGGATTTAATTTGGAACCGTGTTTTAACGATAGAGTCTATCCATAGTCTATCCCAGAAATATGTAATTTAAATATGTGTTTCAATTATTTTTACAATTTATATAAATTTAATTATTTACACGAATGTACTTAAACACGAATTAGACGATATTAGATTAAAGCAGAAAATATTTATCGAAAACTTATCATATTTCTAACAGCTACCTACACTTTTACCTCTCACTTTGTTATGTCATGCATGTGTGAATCTTAAGAGGGCCCTTCCTGGCGCGTCTATCGTCAACGCGAGCATGGTCAAAAAGCTTGTTGTTTCATCCAGAGCCACAGCGGTGATTTTCTTTCAACTCCCCCGTCTTACCCCGCCCCGACCCCGTACAACTCGTCTCTCACGCATTCATACCGCCTAACGCGATGACATTGAACGAAAAATAGTGTTCGAAAATCTTTTAAACTTGTTCCAGGAAATACGTGTTTTTGAATAAGTCTTACAAGTGTGTGAAATAAATATTTGTCATTAAGAATCTCCATTACATGTGCAAGGTTTCTATAATGATGTTTTCTTTATTTTTACAGTACAAGAGTACATTATGAACAGCCAGAATTCAGATAAAATTTGTGCAAAACAGCAATTTTTGGAGGCTTATACTAAATTTGTTACTACTTTTTTTTTTTGCAATCATAGAAACCTAGATATAGTGCACAAAATACCTAATACTTAAAAAAAAAACAAAGTTAGATATGTAACAACGGCATAATCACGTACGAGCGTTTGTATGAAAAGTATGACGGGTTGGCCGCTCTTAAAAGGGGAAAAGTCTAGTATTATTATATTATTATTATAACTAGCCCATATTGTCCCACTGCTGGGCAAAGGCCTCCCTCCATTCCTTCCAACGGTCACGATTCTGTGCTGCTACTTTGCAATTCTCAAGGAAGACATCCAGTTCCTCCCGCCATCTCCTTCGTGGTCTATCGCGATCCCGTGTCACTGTTTCAGGGCACCAATCCTGAGCTTTAGGGGCCCACAGCTCTTTCGGCATGCGACAGACATGTACTGCCTAGTCCCATTTAAGTTGGTCTAGTAGCTAATAGTAAATAAATACTCTCAAATTTTATATCGGGGGCACGAGCGCGCGGTTTAAACGAAACTTATTTACGTCGCGAAAGTACGCTTAAGTAAATTGTTTGCAACAAACAAGTACGACAATCATCATGAGAGCAGCCTGGTGGCGGCCTGACTTAAGAACAGTAAGTCTTGTGTTCGAACCTACGCAGGCGCATTACTTTGTGTAATTTATTTCATCACCACTGCTCTCAAAACAGTGAAGAAAAACGTGGTGAGGAAACCGTCATGTCCTAGAACCAAAACATTCGAAGACAAGTGACATCTACCAACCCGCACTAGGCTCGCGTGGTGGATTATAGCCCATTCCCTCTCTTAGAACGGTGGCCGAGTATACCAGCAGTGGGAACATTATAGGCTGATTATGCTAAGTACCTACATTCAGTAACATTCATACATTCTTAAAATTATGATAAAAATATATGTGATACGGGCATTGTTTAATTTAATAAAATAGACTTATTTACGTTACATTTAAACCACGCGCTCGTGGCTACAGATTTTCCACGAAACGTGATATATTTCTCGTTTCACATAACCCTACAATCGTTTGAAACCCCTTTCAACCCGACAGATGTCCTCTTCGCATGCACAAGTCACCATTTGACCTATTTCCTTACACGACAGCGAGGATGCAGCCGTCTTCCACTCTACTTGTCTTCAATAAAGAACCTTAGATGACCAGGAAACATCTGCATTTGACAACAACCCTATTCTCAAAGATATAGGGGTAAGATTCCCCTGGGTGGTGGATGAATAAGTTGGTAAAACGGAATTTAATTTGCGATTCCCGGTTCGCTTTGAAAGGATCTCAATTTGATGCAGTTTCACGGATTTTCAATTGGATTCGATGGTTTTTGGGGTTGTAAAGCTGTTGTTGGTTGCAGATGATTGCTTTGTCAATTTGATTATGAGGAGACATCAGACAGTTTGAACACGGTTCAACCTTCAGTTTAGATGTTAAACAAAGTTGGTTGTTTGATATAACATACGGTGGAAGCGCAACGGTAGCCAATTTTCTTACGTTTTTTTGCAATTTGCAGCTCAGTGATAGGTTGTATGTTGATTAAAATATGATCCGCGACCGTAACAAATATGACTTCACTGAGTTACAATAATTAAAATCATCAATAGAACCCTCTAAGTTCATTTAATCCCATGGAATGACTATTTCATACTCAAAGCATTTATTTCAATTAGACCATTACAAGCACTTTTGAATGTTATAAAAAAAGAAAAGAAAAGAGAAGCCACAAGCGTAGATCTCTATGGAGAAGAAAAGGCGAGAAACTCCATGGACACTCATTTCAATCAAAATATTGTTACAAAATCTTGGTTACATCATTAAATTACATAATTAGATTAAATCGCGGGCTACCCTGGCACTTCTGCCTAAACTAAGGATAAGTGAGAACATAATCAGCCACGTGATGGGATACTGGACTTTCCACTGTGACAGTGACAGAGGGTGCGCCCATGGCCCATAATATACTGCGTGGGTCCAATACCTACGGGTGGAATACACAATACATGTTTGAATTTTTTGGATCTAGAATAATATATGTTGGTTTTCCCGCAGTTTCTAGATCGCTGTGATGAAATTTATACTACGAAATAAGTTAAAGTACCTTTCTGGATTCAAATCCATGAAGATCTACGCCGGTTGTTACCACTGGCGATATAAGTGAGCTGCACAAATAATCTGATATTGGCAATATTTATTTCTTCACGATAAAAAAATGTATGATAAAGGTACTGTTTAACATTTATTCACAGACTCCTTGTCTACGTACAAAAACTATCAATCCCGAGAGGATTTAATTTAACCACCACTGACAGATAGATTGATAATGATCTTAATGTGTACCCGACTATCCTCTCGATATAAATCAATCGACTTCAAGTTAATTCTTCTTGTCACTGGTTTCAATCGTAATTTTAATGACAAACAATCAGAATCAGAATGTATTTAATCACCATTATCTGCTTAGCCTATTCCCAATATACAACCTGTTTTTTTTGATATCCCATAACTCTAGGGTTATATTCTGTAGGTAAAAATAATACTAAAACTCCTAGAATAGGTGGTCCAAAAATGCATCGTTTCGGAGATATCATCAATCATAATTAAATTAGGTCAAAAATTGTCACCAGTATGACGAATCTTTACTTTTGCGAGGTTGCCAAACTTCGCAGTAGTGTAGTAAAATAAATAGTAAAATAAAATATGTAGGTAAGTAATTCATTTTTATTCAAACCAATCATTCATATTTAAAGCTAAGAAAATGCGACGTTGTCATATTTCACGTAAGGGTGTTTTACATTAATAATCGTGACTTTGCCGAATTATTTTGTAGGAAAAATGAAAAAAAAAAAACGATGGTTTGGAACATAACTCATATGCCAGTTGATTCTTTGATATGGCCTCAATCATACCCTAGAGTTATGGGATATCAAAAAAAACACGTTGTATAAGGTCCTATAAAAATAGATGGCCAAATTTTAACACAGTGTGCAGTACGTCTAACCAAAGATATCCAAGCAAATAAAACACTGATTAAAGTGATTTTATTTTGACCTAATGGATGTGTTTATTCTGGAGCGCCGCCGGCAATTTATTATTTTAGGTCAAAATAAAATCACTGAAGACAGTGTTTTTTTTTTGCTTGGATATCATTGGTTAGACGTACCTACTGAACGCTGTCAGGGTCAGCTTCCAGTCTAACCGGATGCAGCTGAATATCAGTATTTTACATGGAGCGACTGATTAAACGTCAGACATGAAAATAACTGACGAATTCATAAAATTTGTACTGAAAGTCCACACCAAGGTATTAATTTGTTACGTTACAAATTCTTAGCCCACCATAGCTAACCACCATGGAATTAAAACCTTTCAAACAGTTAACACCATAACGGCCCACAGTTTATATGGAGGCACAACACCATAAACCTGACACCTAACTCAACTTCTAATTTATATTATTACTACATGAATACTGCATTACTTTAATACGGTAGCTGACATGGTTTCTAATGGCGTTGTAAAGTTATACCTGGCCATATTTGATGGTGGAAAAAATAAATGGAAGAAGGCATTGGTGCGTGGGACGCTTGGTAGCCGTAGACCTCGGCTAGGGAAGCCCCATTACTTTTTTTAATCGGCAAGGAGCGTGGCAACGCTGAGTTCTGATTTGAAGGACGCTGGTGTAATTACAGGGACATTTCTGCATTGATGCTGGGAGAGTTATTGCAGTTATAGTCGGCAGTCAAAGTTCTAAATTGTTAGACGTGCACTCACTGTAGTAGGTCACAGATCGCGGCATATAAGTTGAACCAAAATGGCGGTCGTCCGCGCGTGTACAATTATGGATTGAAACCGATTGAGACCCGATTATGTGTTACAGTTCGCGGCACGTAAGTTGATCTATGACCCTGAATGCCCAGTAACACATTTTCGGGTCTCAATCGGTCGCAATCCATAATTGTACCTGCGCGGACGACCGCCATTTCGGTTCCACTTATGTGCCGCGATCTGAACGCGAAAATTGATTAAATAAATTTCCATAGGGATGGCAGAAAGTACCTATTAACACTGAGAAATCAGCTGGTACAAACAGTGAGCGAGTCTAGACTATTTCAATGTCATTGTAGTCAGACGGCGCGGTCAATCTTTGTGTATTTGTTTTTTGGCAGATATTAAAGAACGACTACCTCAGCTGTTCCACCTCGCAAAAGACAAAGAGCAATAAGTCAGCGTCGCCGAGGCCGGCCCAGGAAGAAGTGACGAGATGACCGAGAAGCGCATCACGAAGGCTGGCTTGAGGTGGCGCTGAGAAAGAGTACCTGGAAGTATACAGGGGAGGCCTTTGCTCAGCAGAGATACATACAAGGCAAGGTCATGTCAAGTCATTCAAGGTTATCTACTAGATAAGCTAAACAAGCTAAAAAAATAACATCACGCATTAATTATAAGTATAATTACGTACCTATAAGTTTAATTTTAAACCGTGAAAGCTTATCATGCCTGTAATTAGCAAAGGGGTAGGCGAGGTGTACCTAATAGTACACTCACTTACTAGTTACTACGCCTGTATTTTTTTAAGTCGCATGTAATAAGAGGCGAGCCTATTGCCATCAACCGGGCACAAATCCAGACTCCGTGGCTGCTACTGAGAAATTACTGATGAAAGAACCCAATAACACTTTGCCAGACCCGGGAATTGAACCCAGGACCTTATGCCCAGCGACCGACGTGGCAGAAATTGTTACAAAAACTAAAAATACGAGTAGTATTGGCTGATAACATTGCATTCGTACTTAAGTATAAAGTCTCCCAAGTCCTAACAAGCTACATTTTCTGCACAGAAATATAAAACATCCACTCAATTTTCTTTCCGCGCCGACGTGGATGCATGTCCCGGGGAACACGCGACAAAATATAATTCTTTCTCATACAAAACTAAGTTATCGCGCTCCTAAATCGCATTACTGTCTCAAAAGTTGGTACACGCTATAGGCAGAAAGCGTTTTTAAATAAAATCAGAAAATCCTCTTGAGCCAATATTTTTTTGATAACTTAAGAGGCCTGCGACAGTTCATGTAACACACTACTGAGACACACACTGTGTGTATATGGCTCGAATCGTAAATCGAATCCGAACAAACGATCGAATCGAATTCGAACATATATCCAACTTTATACTGTTATTTGGTTTAAAATAGCATTCCTGCAACGTTCCAGAGTTCCAGAACTGAGTTACTACTTGAGAAGACTAATTGAGAACCTCCTCCTTTTTTTAAAGTCGGTTAAAAACGGATTGAATTGACGTAAGCTACCGGAAAGCTTATTTCAATCCTGCCGAATTTCGTTGTACAAATATAAAACGCTTCGAAAACAGTCTAAAGGCCATCAGAATGTGACGGACGAACCTTAGTATACCGTCATGTCTAGACTCTTTTTCTTCATTCCTCCAGACCGCGATCCTCTCACAACTTAGACCACAATATATTTATATACCGCCTCGCGTCTTCAGCCACTGCATACGGAGAGAACAGCTGTAGTCTGCAATACAGAGTTATTAGATCCGATGGAGAACAAACCTGGCTCCTGGCTGCGGGCTGCAGGTACCGCGCAGATTGAATGTTCGATTCAATCTGTTCTTGCGTTTTAGTTAAGACTGCGCGTTGTGCAAATTGTGTGGTTGAGAATATTTGTAGTGGAGGTTGAGAGATGGATGTGTTTTAGACGGTGGTGGTTGTTTCACTCGTTTATTTTACTTTATGTATACAGGTTCCTGACAGCCTAGATAAAGTGACATTCTCATTCGAGAGAATGATGGCGGACACGTCAAAATTATTTATTGACATACGCTGACGAAAACTTTCTTTGAAATTCATTGCAGAAAATATAAAATGCCTCTATAATGTCCTCTGATATTATGTAAATTGATGTCGGTAGTCTGGTTGTACTATAGTTTGAGCTGTTCATTCCAGTAGGACCCCAATTTAAACTGGATCGACAAGCTTTTAGGTAGCTTATGAATGCGTTTTGTATACAAGATGTCTCTTTCACCCTATATTAATATGCATTTTGGCGTTTTTTACGTATAAATTTAAACTAAAATTATAAAGAGGTAAAGTTAGTGCGTTAGGGAGGTTGTATTAGGGGGTCATCTCTGTATCTACTGAACCGATTTTGAAAATTCTTTCACTAATAGGAAGCTACATTATTCCCGAGTGCCTTAAGCTACATTTACAACGTGCCTGTTAGCGACGCGCTCATGTTTATTTAGATTCATAGATTCCTAGTTAGTAAGTACTCGTAGTTATAATAACATATATGTTAACCTATGTAAGTATAGATGTATGGGCCGCTGGACCCCCACCCAAGACGTCGGCAGTTGAGTCCGTGCGAGCACTGCAAGCGGGTGCGCTTGTACGTGTTTACCTTATTTTCTTATTTATCCGTGTCTTTTCAAAAATATAAGTTTTCTACGCTACTTTCTCGTTTAACTTCACCGATTACCACCTACAACATCTACAAAGTGGTCAATCGAACCGGATCAACGACAATTAATGTTTGTCACGCCACCAGCGAAAAGCAAGATGGTGGGCACGCGAAGTACGGTGAGACGCGAGCGCGCGCAGTTGGCGCAACGTAAACTTTTCGAACAACAAAAGGGAGCTCAAGAAACAGATACTGAAGAGTGTCTGTCTTCAACCAGTGCAGCAGCCAAAAATATGGTGTTCAAAACACCTGCGGCAGGGCCGAGCGTCAAAACAGAAAACACGTTGCCAAGGTCAAAAGGTCATTCCGACACATCATCGGTAAAAGCCCGAAAGGCGCAGTTACTTTTGGATGCTGCAAAGCAAAAGGCACAGATACGACTGGAGCTCATAGACAAACAGCTAGAAGCGGACTTAGCTGAACTAGAGGAAGAAGAAAAATACAGTCCACACGAAGAACGCACTCACGACGTGGAGCAATGGCTGGAACGGAGTCACCACGAATTAATGCAATCGGCCCCCGATCATGGCAACCCCTTGGGCAAGTTGCATCCGCCTGAGACAAAACCAGCCGCGCCTGCTAATGCCGTCCTCTTTACGGCACCAGCAGCACCACCAGGGCTAGCTACGTCACCTCAAAAGCCGCCACCTTCAGTGCCACATCTGCCGATGGAGTCACACTCACACACTGTACCCGCACCGCCACCAACGGCGGAGGCCACCAGTATGCAAGCGACTATTCAGATGCTAGCTGGCGCGTTGAAAGACCTGGCTTCTACGAGTGCACCGAATACCAACCTTATAACTCGATTAAGCACGCCAAAGGATCTTCCAGAATTTTCGGGAGACCCACTGGAATTTCTGCAGTTTAAACAAGCCTATAAAGAGTCAACAGAGCTTTGTAAATTTTCTCCTGAAGAAAACCTGTGGAGGTTGAGAAAGTGTCTCCGAGGAGCTGCCAAAGATGCTGTCGCAGCCTTACTTATTTCTGCGAGTCCACCGTGCAAAATCATGTCAACTTTGGAATTACGTTTTGGCAATGCTGATCTAATCATATCCAAAATAGTGCAGGATATCAAGAAATTGCCCTCAATGTCACAAAACTATCATAGTGAAATCGTGCCATTTTCAGTGAAAGTGCAAAACCTTATACAAGCAGTGCGAGCAGTTGGACGCGAAGAGTACTTACAAGGTATGAGCATTATTTCAATTATATTGTCCAAGCTGCCTACAACACTGTTATCTAAATGGTGTGATTATAGTTTCCCGCTCATCACTGAAGGACAGAAATCCCGTATGGTCATTTTATCTGATTTCTTGCACGATGAGGCCGTAAAGATATCAGTTACATCTAATATCTATTTTACGAGTACTCGCACTGACCAAAATAAAAACAATCAGCATAAAAACAAAGATAGTTCCGGCAATCGATCTCAAACTATATTATTGCAAACAGATGATGATACTGATAACTGCAAATTCTGCCGTACCTCAAAACATAAATTAACTGAATGTAAACAATTCAAGAAGGCGTTACGTAAAACCAGATGGGAATTCGTAAAACGTAACGGGATTTGTTATAAATGCCTACTATCACGCCACGCGCGAGACACATGCTCAGCACCGCCTTGCGATAAGAATGGCTGTGGCGAGGGGCATCACAATCTACTTCACTACGTCGGAAACAAGTCGAAAAATGACGCTGGAAGTAGTCAAGTTCCGGAGCCGAAGTCAACGCCTGTACAAACGCCAACGACGGCAACGTCGCACATGTCCTCCGCCGATAGTACACAAACAGTGACGCATATTAACGCGAGTGAAAACAAAGTGTTGCTTAAAGTCGTACCTATACGTATACATAGTGCTAACGGTGTGTTCAGTGCAAACGCCCTCCTTGATGACGGATCGACCGTCTCGCTTATCAGTGCGGGGCTAGCGAAGCGTGCGGGCCTTCGTGGCCGCTCAGAGACGATGCGAATTCGCGGAGCCTGGTATGACGACGAACTAGTATGTAAAACGACCATCGCGAATGTTACATTATCGGGTATGGACAATAAGATGCATAATGTTAAACTTCGGTGTGTAGACAAATTAAACTTACCTTTGCAACAACTTTCTGTTATCGATTGTAATAATTATAAAAACCTGTTTGGAATAGATGATAAATTATGTAAACATGATGTAAAACCTGAGATTTTAATAGGTCAAGATAACTGTCACTTATTGTTACCTCTCAAAGTTATAGTAGGTAAATTATATGAGCCGTCCGCTACATTGACTCCCTTAGGTTGGTGCATGCACGGTATGTTGCGTAGGCCGCACGCTCGGCACGCGCAGGTCACCGCCGGCGCCGTCGAGGCGCACGCCACTCTGCTGTTGAGCTCGGCAGCTACCACCGCTGCGGACAGGGACGAGTGCATACTACGGGAGCTCCACGAGGAGGTAAGGCGCTCATTCGCTGTAGACGCCTTGGGAGTGTCAGGTAAGCCGAGACAAAATATATATGATATTCGTGCCGTCGCGCAGCTGGAGAAGTCTGTCGAACTCGTCAACGGTCGCTGGCGTGCAGGTTTGCCCTGGAAGGATGAGGCCTGCACCATGCCCGACACCTATCCTAACGCTCTGAAGCGGTTAAAGGGGATAGAAAGGAAGATGTCACGTGACGATGGTTTCGCCGACAGATACCGCGAGCGTATAAAACATTTATTACAAAATGATTACGCTCACAAGATGGAAAAGCGACTGCCAGCACCCAGGACCTGGTATCTGCCCCACTTCGGGGTAGATAACCCCAACAAAAAGTCACTTAGGCTAGTGTTCGATTCTGCCGCTCCAGTTGGTGATAAATGTCTCAATGACTATTTACTCACAGGGCCGGACTTGTTGTCATCTCTGTTTGGTATAATGCTGCGCTTTAGGGAATATTTAATTGCAGTAACTGGTGACATCAAGGACATGTTCCTTAGGGTTAAAATTCGCCCTGAAGATCAACACGCGTTTAGGTTTCTTTGGCGGAACAGCCCTGACGAGCCAGTTGATATTTACATTATGACGTCACTTATTTTCGGCGCTAACTGTTCTCCTTTTGTAGCTCAGTTTGTTAAAAATGTAAATGCGCGTCGTTACGAGTCGTCGTTACCAGCCGCTGTTAATGTGATATACAAATCGCACTATATGGACGACTATATTGATAGCCTGCCGGATGACACGACGGCGATAGAAATGGTTAAAAATATAACTAACATTCATAGCAGTGGTGGTTTCGAAATCCGTAACTGGACAAGCAATAGCATTGCTGTTTTAGATAGTGTTCCGAAGGATACCTTAGGTACCGCTAGCGTTAGGTTCAAATTTGAACAGGAGTACCACGGCGAGCGCACTTTGGGACTGATCTGGTATCCTGGAGAAGATGAATTAGGTTTCGACGTGTCTCTGAAACGAATACCTGAAAATATTATTTTAAATAAAGATAGGCCGACTAAAAGAATCATGCTGCGAATAGTTATGTCGATTTTTGATGTATTAGGATTCTTAGCACCATTCACTATTCAGGGCAAAATTATGTTGCAAGATACTTGGCGCTTAAGCATAGGCTGGGATGACGTAGTACCGGATAGTATCTACAATAAATGGTGCAAATGGATCGAGTTATTAAAGGATATAAAGCAAATACGTATACCTAGGTGCTATAATAAAACTATTGTGTTACAAGGTGGGAGCGAGACGGGACGAAAACCGGTCGCCGAGCCTATGATGATAAGGCCACCTCCTCCCGCCGCCGCAACCGCGACCCCGGCGCTTGAGTTATCTGCTACGGGAAGCTGCTACGACACGTGTAGACCGCCTACGACAACCGCTACGTGTGCTACGCCGGCAAGTAATAATTATACATGCTTACAGCTGCATTTATTTTGCGACGCATCTGTTCAAGCTATGTGTTGTGTGGCGTACTGGCGATGGATAGTCAATGGGAATGTTAACGTTGCATTTATAGCAAGTAAATGTCGTGTTGTACCTGTTAAACCCATGACTGTGCCCCGAGCCGAGCTACAGGCGGCGCTGTTGGCTGCACGACTGGCTGATACCGTTCTGAAGGAACACAGATTAGCACCCGAGCGACGATATTTTTGGTGCGACTCCACTACCGTTTTACAGTGGATTAGAAATAACACACGTAGGTATAAAACGTTCGAAGCAAACCGATTAGGAGAAATAGATGAACTCACGCGTATTTCCGAATGGAGATATGTACCTACCAAATTAAATGTAGCAGATCTTGGCACTCGTGATGAATTTAACCACACAATATTTCACAGTGAGTGGTTCACAGGGCCCGATTTTTTATACAAAGTGGAGTCCTTATGGCCTGCTGACGTCGTGAACCCTGACATCGACAGAGACGAAGGGAGTTTAGAGTGTGTAGCTGTGATGCATGAGCCTACATGTAACTTACCTGTTCCTGACCCGCAGCGGTTTTCCTCCTGGCTTCACTTGCTGCGAGCCACGGCCGTCATTCTGAAATTTATTGACAGGTGCAAGCGGCTTACCAGTGGTGAGGTTGACTGCGATGCGATGGCTCGAGCTGAGATCCTGTTGCTAAAGAAGGCGCAGGTGGAATCGTTCTCCGCCGAAATATCTGCAATCAAAAATGGAAAACACATATCACGAGACAGTAAGTTACTTACCTTGTCGCCGTATCTAGACGAAATTGGTTTACTCCGACTCGGTGGCCGCATCGATGCTGCGTCAGATGTGGACCTAGAAATGAAGAGACCAATTATATTAGATGGAAAACATGACATAACGCGTCTTCTTGTCCGGTTTTTTCACATTAAGGCAGCACACGGGAACCAGGAAATGGTCGTCAATAACCTGAGACAGAAATATTGGATTGTTAGAATAAGGCCAACAGTTAAAAGGGTGGTTTCGAATTGCATGCTTTGCCGCTTAAGGAAATGTAAGCCTCAAGTACCCAGAATGGGTGACTTACCTCATGCTCGAGTAGCACATCACCAACAACCATTTTCATTTTGTGGCCTGGACTTGTTTGGTCCAATGGAAGTGACTGTGGGCAGAAGAAGGCAGAAGAGGTATGGCGTTTTGTTCACCTGCCTCACTATACGAGCGATTCATATCGAGCTTGTTCCATCACTCACGTCAGACTCCTTGATTATGGCGCTGCGACGCATGGCAGCACGGCGAGGATGGCCCAGTCATCTATACTCTGACAATGGCACCAACCTAAGAGCAAGCGATAAGGAGCTGAAGCAATCAGAGCAGGCACTTAATATAGATGCTCTCAAGGCCGTCGGCGTGAATAACGCCATGCAGTGGCATTTTATACCTCCCTCCAGTCCTCACTGGGGTGGAGCCTGGGAGAGGCTGATTAGAAGCGTTAAAACATCACTTCGAGTTATACTGAAGGAACGCGCTCCCCGCGAAGAAGTGCTGCTTACCCTGATGGCGGAAGTTGAGAACATCGTAAATAGTCGTCCGTTGACACACGTCTCCGTGGACCCTGGAAGCTTAGAATCTTTAACTCCTAACCATTTTCTTTTAGGTAGCTCATCCAACACACCTGTCATTGGGACTTTCGATGATTCCGACATGTTTCTACGCAAACAATGGAGAAAGTCACAAGCTTTAGCTGATATGTTTTGGCGTAGATGGGTGAAAGAGGTTCTCCCTGACTTACTGCCTCGAAGAAAATGGAACGAGGAGGTGAAACCTTTGCAGGTAGGTGACGTAGTGCTAGTGGCTGATCCTAACGGTCCTCGTAGTACCTGGCCGAAGGGTGTCATTCAGAAGACATGTCCAGGAAAGGATGGACGAATCAGACTGGTCGAAGTAAAGACTAAGACTGGAGTCTGGAAGCGACCTACAGCCCGCGTCGCGCGTATTTCACTTGTAGAGGAGTGCTGAGCCAGCACTGGGGGGGGGAATGTTAGCGACGCGCTCATGTTTATTTAGATTCATAGATTCCTAGTTAGTAAGTACTCGTAGTTATAATAACATATATGTTAACCTATGTAAGTATAGATGTATGGGCCGCTGGACCCCCACCCAAGACGTCGGCAGTTGAGTCCGTGCGAGCACTGCAAGCGGGTGCGCTTGTACGTGTTTACCTTATTTTCTTATTTATCCGTGTCTTTTCAAAAATATAAGTTTTCTACGCTACTTTCTCGTTTAACTTCACCGATTACCACCTACAACATCTACAGTGCCCATGGGATAATTTCCTACCAAAACGCGAGCGAAGCCGCGGGCAACAGCTAGTCGTTGATAACCCTCTGGTCCTATTGTGAGTGATTCAAAAATGTATGACTGTCTCGTTGGTCTAGTGGTCGGTCGTCTAAGCTAGACTGCTGAGCATGAGAGGGTTCGATTCCCAGGTCGTACAACGTATTTCCATCAGGAATTTCTCAGTAGCAGCCATAAAACCGGGATTCGTGCCCAGTTATTGGCACGGCTAGCCCGTATCACATGGCACATAAACATATGTGGCGAAATGTGGGTGTACTATAAAAAAAAAACGCATCAAAATCCCTTGCGTAGTTTAAAAGATCTAAGCATACATAGGGACAGACAGACAGCGGGAAGCGACTTTGTTTTATACTATAAAGTGATTCTTCTTACAGACGGGAGAACTTTGACAAGAACAAACTCATCACTCACATTTGACAATATTTTTATTGCCGAATCAGCGAACGAATAAACGAATAGAATGACAAGGCAACATAAGAAGGCAATACAAATACACCTCAATAAGCCTTCCAATAAATCTTACAAGTCTGCCGACCCCCGTTAGGAAAGGTTTTATGAGGCAGTAACTCTTAGAAACAAGGAAAAAAAATAAAACAGAAAACCAACTCATAGCGCTCACTCAAGCAAGTATGGTACGGGGTATACAACTGGTATTTATGTAACTGAGTAAAAACCAGTAGCGAAGGGTAAATTTTTGTAAGAGGTAAGCCGGAGTACATATCTTTAATGTGATTATACTATTTGTCTATAGAATACTGACTGCGCCATTTTTCAAAGGGAAGCTGGTAGGAATCGAGTAGTATGGAATCTTCGCCACTGGTAAAAACGCTTTCTTAGATGATGGCGATATGAATATGACCACCAGTCGCCAGTCGTGTTGCTGCGGTCTGTTGCAGCGTTGATTTCATTTGATATCGCAATCGTTTGGTTATCGTTTGTTTTACAAACATTTAAACTAACATACAGACACAGCCAGACCCGGATCTACAGGATCCGGGCCATGTAAATGTTTGTTTCGTGCGGAACCCGCGACGCGCAGTGCAGTAGCCAATCGCTCAGCCACTGCGCCAACCTTTTGCTTTGAGAGGGATTGGGCCTATTGTTGGCTGAAAAATGTCACATATCTTGGAATCATTGTTTCTAGTCCATGCCGGTTCCTTTACGATGTTTTCCTTCACAAGAGAGCAGCGATGCTGGAATAATTGACTCTAATGAAATGCCTATCTAGATCCTACAACCTGTAAGTCGCGGCCATTTCTACTCGGTCACCAACTACAGTGAACCTTCTATGAAAATTATTTTGGCAGCACATTGACCCACATACGAAACTTACATAATTTCGTATAGATATGTGCTGATTGATTTACTGGTGACATTGATTGCTAGATATTTGAGCAATGATTTAGTACGGCGGAGGTTTTACTATTGTGGTTTCCTTATTGTATGGTGGTACACGGCGGGCCACCCTTTCATTTTGGGTGGGTGACAAAATGTGTGGACAGTATTTGAAAGCGATTGTCTACAAGTACAGTCAAGGAAAGGAAATCCAGTTTAAGCTGATCTCCCATTCTATTAAAAAGTTCTACTGTGTGAACTACAGTACGCCAGCAATAGTCACAGTAGTGCCACCGAGATGAGAAACGACGAGTTAGTTACAAAAATATTAATAAATAGAATAGACGGAGAAACTGGGTTGTGGAAGTCAGATAAGCAGTTGCTTAATGGAAAATACTGGACTGGAAGCCTGGACTGGAGGCTATGAAGACGATGTGAGAAGACAACGAAAGACTGATAGAAGTAGCTTCCACAAAGTCGTGTACGTACAAAAGAAAGACGAAAAATAAAAGACCCAAAGGCATTAAACATTTAAGCACCATCGAGTAGATTTCATGAATTTTCAATAAAGGAGTACATACTACAAAACAATAGGGTGAAGACCCCAGTTATAGACAATAGATCGGGATAATCTTATGAGAGATTCTTGACGTTGCGGGGATGTTTGCCGCCTCTGGCGAGATATAGACGGCGACTGGGCGCTCCACCCGACGTCGTTGAGATATTTCCTATTTGAAGGAATGACGCGCAGAAATATGTGCACTTTAATGGAGTTTAGAGGATTTATTTTGGTTGATTTTTATTGTGTTTCAGATTAATGAGATTTTTTGAGAAAATATTATGGAGATTAAAATAATACGCTTAAAAGAAAGAAGAAAGAAATGAGTATTGAGGAAATCTGGAAGTGGCGCCGGTGACTGAAAAGTTGTGTGGTAATCGGTTATATATGGTTTGGTCATGTGCTGTGGAGGACTGAGGAAAATGTCGTGAGGAAAGTTTTGAAGGAATGTGGATGGGTACAAGAGTAGAAAAATAACAAAGAAACAATGTATGAACTGTGTGTACTTACATCCATAGCAATGGAGTAAAAGAATATTGACACTGACAGCATTTTTGAACGCAGTTCAGGTGTGAATTTTGCAATAAGTTGTTGGTGAAAGTCTAGAGTTTACTTTTATTTACAGTAAACTAAACAAGTCTTTGTTAAAATAACATACTTTATAGGTAGCTGCTTTCCTGAGTATCTAAGTAGTAATCAAAACTATAATAGGTAGGTACCGATGACAGTTTAGTACCTCGCCGTGCACCTAATTAGATTAAAAGCCATTAAAAGTCATATTAAATCATAGATAGTAGACGTAATGTGACGATTTAATGCGGTTGTAATGTACGCGTCTATTGTTGCACTATGGCTGCACGCTTGCATACTAAATAGTAGGGTAGGTGTCACGGTTGTCGGTTCGGTTGTAATTTGGACAAAAAAAAAAATTGGCATTCAATGCTATCTTTACCTGAATGAATTTATTATGCTTTATGATTTTTAAGAAGGATACTTACAGAAAAATTTAAATTGGTTTACTGCAGTAAAAGCTATCAAATTAAGAAATTTCCTTTTCAAAACCGGTGTAAATAACTTTTTCTTGATTTTAAAGCAAAGTTAAATACGAAATTGTTGAAATTGGAAATACAGAAATTCTAATATTTTATACACACACTAAAATATTTTTGTTGCATTTACTACGGCAATGGATTATAGTCACTGGTTTCAAAGAAAGTTGCCGTAAATTTTATGGAGATGAGTTTGACACGATGATTGACATAAAGTTTTATTAGTCTAGACACACTTTATGCTTTAGACTAGACATAATTTTGCCTAGCTAGGCTAGCTTTACTATACCTTGTATAAGCATAATAATAGCCAATAATGTTCCAACTGTTGGGCTATAACCCTTATTTCTGAAAAATGAAGTGGTCTTTAATGCATCTCACGAGCCCCACGTTTTAGTATTTTACAGGTCTACTAGGACATACCCTACCTTAAGAAGTTTTCTGTGACGGTATTGAGAGCAGCGGCGAGGGCAGCTAAGCAATAACCACAAAGTAAAGTGCCAGGTTTGAACTTACGGCTTACAAAGCTATGTACACTATGTCATATTAAGATTCACTTACTGTAGTCAAGCTAACTGAGGATATAAACATTGGAATAATAAAAGTTTTTAAACTGACATACACATAACACTATTATTTGCGCTTAAATCAGGAACTCTAAAGGAATAATAAACATGGTAAACATCCCGTCTTAAGTGCTAATGATCCATTGTAATAATGTCAAAAGCAGCAAATAATCCACCTCGGCCGACAACAGGGTCTCCCACCTTAACCCCGTATCCCGCTATTACGAAACCGGATGCATTTGTTAGAATCAAAGCGGGGAGGGGACAATGGTGTTATAATAATAATATGATAATTTTGTGCATTTTCACCTTCCGACATCCTGACACCATGGTGCGAGTGATGAGCGGTAAAGAAGATTACCACAAAAAATTACTTGCTGTCTTAGAACCCAATGGCTTGGTACGCGTCGATGGGAAGTCACCAGATGGTATGACCATAATGCCATGGTAGTTGGGTAGGCCTTTGCTGTGGGATGCAACTTGCGTCGACACTCTTGCGTCATCCCATCTTCTTAGCACAGTGGGCTGCGCTAAGGCGGCTGCTGCAGGTGCTAAAAACCTCAAATGATGCAAATACAATAATTTAATTGGTAGATAGTTATGTGTTTGAGCCGTTTGGGTTGAAACACTAGAGCCATGGGGTCCGAGTGCCCACCTAGTATTTCGGGAAATTGGCAAGCAGTTGGTCGACTCTTCACGTGACCAGAAGGCGGGCCTATTTTTTGGCCAAAGAATCACCATTGCCATCCAACGTAGCAATGCTGCCGACCTTTTGGGCACTTTTCCTGTTGAAAGCGATGTGGACAAATTTTTTGACGCCCTGTAACCCCTTTGATACTTTTACATTTATTTGTATTACTTTTATAGATTTGTAGTTTGTAATTAATGTAAATAAAAGAAGATATATTTTAAAATCTGACGACCCGAATGGCACAGCGGAAGTGAGGCTGCCTTACGTTCTTAGGGTCACGGGTTCGAATCCCGGTAGGAGCAAATGTTTTTGTGATGAGCATGGACATTTGTTTCCGAGTCATGGATGTTTATATGTATTATAAGTATGTATTTACAAACAAAAAGTATCTATGTACCAACCAATGTGTGTGTATGTGTGTGTGTGTGTGTGTGTATCAAATCTGGTGTCCACGACACAAGCCTCGTTGCTTAGTGTGGCACCTAGATGGCGTTGTGTGTAATGTCCAGCGATATTTATTATTATTTATTATAAAATAAGTGTAAAAATTACTTAACACTTACAGTTCAAGGTTTCGTTACATTTACATTTCAATAACACTCGATAATCTATTTATTGTTGGGATCTTGCTGAGTGGACTGCATTATTTTGTAAGGGTTGGTTTTTGACATTGAGAGTAGGGTGTGGCTATTGGAATGCAAACTCTTGAATCATCATCACTGTTTTGCCCTTTTCCCAATTAATTTGGGGTCAGCATGTCTTCTTCTTCATACTTCTCTATTACTCGTCATCTCATCAGACACCTCCTTTCGTGCCATATCATCCTTCACAAACAAACTATGTAAACTCTTGAATCTGATAAAATAATATTTATTGAAGATATACAGTTAGATAGATAGATAAACCATTTATTTAGTGCACACAAAAGACACAACACATTAAAGCACAATTAAATGATACAATTTACATGAATATTGTTTAATATTGTTTAAGGACACAATCAACTCAACATGTATGCAACAATCTTGAGAGCCAAATTCAATGTTACTAGTCTTATTAAATTGGTGTTGCCAACATAATTACTTTTAGCGCCTAACATGAAGGGAGCGGGATTTTATGATGCCCAATCCAAGGATTGCATTTGCCATCTTATACTCGGACTTGCAAATTGTTAACACGAATTCAGCACAAGATTCTATAAAAGAAATAATGTTTTTTAAATAATCATCATCACTTTCATTAGATATTTAAATCAAAAATCACCGGTTTCGTAGAAAAGTGGCAGACAAGGCCAGAATATACGGAACAGCATTTTTTTTCTGTCACCGTTTCTATCTTGCACTTTAAAAGATAAGCGTCGTTTAAAAATCTGTCTTAGTTTCGGACGTAAATCGCTTCCGCTCATAACTTACTCCACAGCCAACATGTACGTGGATACATTTATGTTTAAAACATACAGTTGTATCAAAGCGATATTAAGCTGTTTCAGCTAACCGAAGCTTTCAATGGGGAGATGCATTATTTATGTAATACTGTTATTGCTCGTATAATTAGTTGAAGGATCTTCTGCCTATTGTCATGAATTTGTGATGACAGCCATTCATGCCTAATGGGCGAGGAGGTACTAGCAGCAGAAGAGGCTAGAACAGATAGGATGTAGCAGAGGGTTGTTGGGTTTAGCTATGCCTTTTTCCAGCAGCAGGTTTGAACTCTGCTGGACCTACTCAATACTTCAGCAAGACATTACAACCGCAAAGTTTTCTCAAGGTAAAGCTACGCTTGCCGAGGTCAGTTCTTGGATGGGTGACTACTACCTATTACATTAAGGGACAGCAGAAATTAAGCCGTTTATTCCAGCTGTCATTCGTAGATTATCGACAATCGTTACAGGTAATTTTGAAGCCTGAAAGTCACACAACAATGGTATCCAGTGTTACCAAAGGGCTAGTACCCAATCACATAACCCCAGTTTCTACATAATTTGATACACTATGTAAAAATAAACGAAAAAAACTCAATAAAAATCGGTTCATTCGTTCAGGAGCTATGATGCTACAGACACACACTTAAAACTTAAAACCGTCTTTTTTGGTCGGGGCGTGGGTTAATCTCTTTCATGCTAAGGGCATTCACTCATCGAATAAAACTGTAAAGCCATTTAATTCATAGCACCAACACACAGTGAAATATATAAGTATCGGCAAATAACGACGAAGTATTCCGCGAATGAGTTGAACGGATGAGTGAACGTGAACGAATGAACAATACTTTGTAAATAATGTGGGCCTTTTTAGTTCGATGACAGTTTAACCGGGTTCAATTTAACGTGCACGGATTTTATCCGTTTATTTTTTTGAGATTAAAGACTTTTTTAACCGACTTTAAAAACGAAGGGGTTATGTTCCTCAAACATATTTTTTTAAAGAGTGCTCCGATTTCCCTTTGATTTCTGGTCCGATTTTAGTAATTCTTTTTTCATTTAGTAGAAGAAGCTTGCGCGATGGTCCCTAATATTTTTTTGTAACTTACCTAATTTGGGCAGTGTAAGAGCTATCTTCTGTAATAAATATTTTAAATTTCTTTTTCGTCTATGTTGAGGACATGCAATGATACCATGTGTTATAATAACTTTTCGTTACAGAGTAAAATGTATATAATACATTTAGTCGTAAATTATCCCACGGGCACGTTGTAAATATAGCCTATTTACTTTATTTTACTGCAAATTTCTTGCACAGACTTTGGTACAATGAAATCAATATCGCAATGTATTCTCACAGGAAAGTGATCCGACCAAGAAACATCATTTAATATTTTAATATCCTTTATGACATTAATAGCAGAATGTGTGACAAGACAGTGATCCAGCCAGCCGCACGTTCCATAAGCATCACTCACATAAGTATAAGTATTTGAGTACATACCGAGTGCTTCAACATCCGCACATATCCACTTTTGATCACGGCAATATGCAAACAACTCATTACTAAACAAACTAATAGACCGTGAACAGTTTGCATTGAAATCACGAACTATCAAGACATTTTCTACCTCTCTATTCTATGGCACTCGGGGATAATGTAGCTTCTTATTAGTGAAAGAATTTTCAAAATCGGTTCAGTAGATTACCCCCTACAACCTCACAAACTTTACCTTTGTAATAAGTATAGATATAGATTATTATGGCAAGAATTTGCATAGGATATCTCGACTAAAACAGCATACTTAAAAAAACAACATAAGTAGTGCTATCGATTTCCTTACTTAGCTGTCAAATTGCCAAAGTGAACAAAAATAGGTTCATTCTCGAAATTAAATCCTCACTAAGAACCAATACTTTACTTGTGAACGTACCTGTACCTTCATAAAAAACTATCACAACAAATATTTTCATATAACAAACTCGACCTATTTTTATCCCCCCCACTTTAATTACCCTCAACAAATCTTTGACAAGACTTTCATATAAAGATAATTATGGCCTCAGATGGCTTCTAACTAGAAATCCAATAAGAATGGCCTTCCGGAAGCTGTCCATCAAACCACCATTAAGTGTACTGATAGACGGGTAACGAGGGAGCGAGATGAAAATAAAAAGAAAGGGATAACAGATGTAGTTGATAAATGATAGCTAGCGATCACGGGAAGATGTGAAGAGAGATTAAATATAACTTTATGGATTGTTAAGTATAGAATAAAAATCCTAAAATTATATTTGAGGGAGTTTAATAAGTAAGCGCCGAAACTGTAGTTAAACTCTCTGAACATCTTGAAAACATTATAATAATATCTGCTATTTAGTCTTATCGAGAGGTAGTCATAACGCTTCTAACCCAAACTAAGTAACGTTAGCTAAAAATTATTGCCGGGAAAGACTTTTGTTTTTTGGAGTGAAATATCACGTTTTACGGTAGGACTCGATGTAACGCATTCAAAACATTTTGCTGATGGATGCATTGAGTAGTACGGGGATCGTGGAGGTATTTAAAGTTATAACATAAAAACTTGTACCAATAAAAAAAAAGCTTGTGAAAAAGTTGGAACTTTGACCCCCAATATCTCAGTAACTAAAAGGTTCCCAGGTATGGTCTAGAACAAATGATCGCAATGACGGGGAGAACGAGTGCCTTTCGATTTAGTTAAAGGCACTTTTGCACCCATTAATTATAGTCGAGCGCTTGTATGAATGTAGAAGCGATGTTGAATCGATACAATGAGATTTTATAGATTCTGTTACGCATGGTAACAAGAAACTCCTCCATTCCGCAGCATCTTCGGTGTCAGCTCAGACCATATTAAGACGGTTAACATGTTTGATGAATTTTAATTACAGACAATATTTCATAATATACTTAATCTAAACATATCACTCGTAATTAATAAGTCAAATCAGACGCTTAATGACTTTGATTAACGATCACTGAGCAGCGGTGTCTTAAGATCAAGATGACGTATTGTATCATAATCATTAATTATTCCATAATTAGGTTTAATGTTCTTACATTTATTCTCGTCCGACATTAAGATGATCTAATTGTGTTCACTTTATAATCGTGTGGTATATTTTTGATTGAATGATTTTTTAAAGTATGGTATTTATATTCCACTACAATGACACACCGTGTGCCCCGATGGGGTTTTCCATCGGAAAAAAATACGGACCGAACAGCAGCGGGGTGTGGGTGGGTCGCAAACTATGCTTCACCACTTATCCTGCCAAAACATGCAGCTGAAGTGCTGCACTGCACTGCTCAGTGGCAAAGTTCTGGGCTAACAAAAGGAAAAACTGTCGATCCAGCAACATGAAGAAGAAGAAGACGAATTCCTACCCATAATTAACCCCTTTAGAAGATGTCTTTGGTGCTCATTTTTGGTGTAAAAGAAACGTTTGTGAAAAAATCAGGATCACAATGATTTTAAGATTTATAACTTTTAGATTTCAACTCACTTTTTTCTTTCTCTGCATTATCTGGAAGAGTGAGTGAGTGTGATCTGCTCACCATAACACCATTTTCAACATAAACGCCTTCGGGCAAAAGAGTCACTTAAGGAAAAAAAACAAAATCTTAACTGAAACGTATCTACATCCAAAAACCCGAGCCATTGTCCGCAATAAGCAAAAAGTTCAGACATAAAATAAAACACAATAAGGGGGCGAGTTTCAACCCTTGGCCAACTTTTAACACACCCCCTTTTATAGTGTCTGTCTTTTATGGGGTGATTCAAGTTTTTTGGGAGTGTCATTCAACCCTTAGAATTTGGAGGAAAAGAAAGAAATGCGAAGTCATTTGGAAGGTGGAGTTTTTCTTTTATGGTAAACTTCTTCATTATAATACGAAATAGAGCTGACCACTTTGCAACAGATTGCATTATGAAAATAAACATACATACATTCGCAGTAATTTTACTAGGTGTATTAGAACTTACTTCTTGTATTACTTCTTTTTCGAGATAGATACTAACCAGGTGTCTGTGTGTGTTTAAGCCGCCCATGGGCCTCTGACCTGGCTTTACATGCCATCAAGAAATATCTCTCAGGAATGCTGGTTTCCTCACGATGTTTTCCTTCGCAAGTGTTAATTATACAATACGCACATGAATTAAAAAAAATCAGAAGCGTGCCTTGGGTTCGGACTTGAGACCTATGACTTGGCAGTGCGACGGTGTCACCACTGTACTAACACTGCTATAACCATATGAAACCATCAAAGGGCTTGCAAAAGTGGCAATAGCTTTCAAACCGGATTGACCTTGGGTTTTCGGCAGCATTTTCACTGACCGAATCTCACTTTTATCTAGGTCCTCAAGTTCTTCAATGACCACTAGGTATACCTAATGTAAGGCCGAAAGGTCGATAACGTTATACCAAGATTAATGAAGGCAGTTTGTTCTTATTGTCAGACGAGAGGACATTGCCATCCCGCTTTATGTAATTAATTGCTCTTATGTCAACAATCTTTGAAATGTTTAAATGTTAGTTTGAGGTGTTTGTTTGTTTTTGTTTGTGATCTTTTGAAATCATACAGAAAAGGCTTAGCTAGATTCTGTTTTTTCTACCCAATTATTACGAGGATTGAAAGCAGTCAACATAGCCTAACTTTGAGAAATGAAAATGACAGACTGACTTTATTTCCTCGCATTTAAGCGACTAATGTTTGCCCCACGGCTTAGCTTGCGTTATGGTCCGAAATTTTCTCACGGGAATGTCTTAAATATAGCCCACTTGGACATAAAAAAGCTTCCCATTAGTGAAATAATTTTCGAAATCGGATCAGCAGTTCCGAAGATTACCCCCTACATAACACACCCCCCCCCCCCTACTAGCAAACTGTATCTCTTTATTATATTATTATAGAACTTGGTATAGATTATCATCACTTACCTAGGCGCTCTGGATTTGCCTTCAGAGCAACTGTGACTCCAGCTCAAATTAAGGGAACAATTAATTAACAAAGGAATACCTTAATGGTAGAATCTCAACAGTTTCCAACGGTTAACTAATGTGCGTCAATTAGTAGCAACAATACAACAATCTTCACGCTTCGACAGTAACGGTATTAACAGCAACCATTTCCTTTTCACAGATGGTTAACGTCACTGAATGGAAACTTAGAAATAACAGATTTAAAAACGTTTTAGTGCATTTTTTAGTCATACTGTTCAGTTCCGTTCAGAGAGTAATGTTTTTTTTTAAGTTTGTTGTGTCGAATGGCACGCTGGAGTTTGTTTATGCTCTTGTGGGGACAAAGTGTTTGTATAAATAGCTGACAAATCTAGTAGTACTGTATAATGCATTGTGCAATTTGTCCTTTTTAGTGCAAAGCATAAGAAAATATCGAAATATTATTATGGTTGTTTAGCAAAATAACTTCGATTTGGCATATTCGTCTAGACGAAAAACATACATGATTTCCTAGAAATTGAATACGATTGCGTATACCCGCGGTTTCGCTCCCGTGAAGTTCGGTAATAGTCCCACGAGATCTAATTACCGGGATAAAAAGTATCCTATATGTTAATCCAGGTTATAAACAATCTGTGTGCCAAATTTCATCGAAATCCGTTCAGTAATTTTTGATTGAAAGAGTACCTAACAAACATCCATCCATCCGCACAACACAGCCTTTCGCATTTATAATTAACACGAGAAGCAGAGGAAATAATGGTGTTGCCACATTTATTTTTCTTTTTTTTCAGGAAATAAACATTGCTCAAAAAAAAATATACAATAAAATAAAATTATTGACTTAGAATGGGGTAACACAAAAACATGTGAAGCTTCTGAAACCCAAACTAGGTAAAAAACCTGTATGTCAGGAGTCGGTAAAAAACTGATACTTGTTTTATGAAGTGTATTTATGTCCACAGGTATTCTCAATGCTAAACTCTTACTTCACCAAAGTTTCAGTACTACATACCTACACGACTTCCAAACTTAAAAAAGTAAGAAAGAAAATATATTTATTTGACACATGCCACAAGTGCACACAACAAAAAATTAAATTAAAAAAAAAACTAAAACTAAACAGGAACAAAACCAACTTCCAAAAAGCACTAAAAAAGTCTAACATAACTTGACTTTCGGAAGTCGGTGTCTTTGTTTGTATAATTGACTTTTTTGCCACCGATTTCCGAAAGTCAAGTTATTTTAGACTTTTTTAGTGTTTTTTTGGAAGTCGGTTTTGTTTTCGCAGAAAGTTTATTTTATTTTATCCTTTTTAGTTGTACCACACAAATTCTTGTCATGAATTAATTTTTACATTGTAACTAGAAGTTAGTTAAAGTACTCGTCAAGACGAATCATACGAGCCGAAACTCGATGAGGTTTGTCGTTTTATAACGGAGTTCCTATGGCCACCGTCCAGCACCATCATCAGACACTGGATACCATTTAGGACCAAAGTACTCGTCAAGACGAATCATACGAGCCCAAACTCGATGGGATTGTGTCATTTTATTACGGACTACCTGTGACCACCTTCCAGCTCCATCACCAGACCCTGGGTACCATCTAGAGACAAATACTCGACAAGATAAATTATACGAACCCAAACTCGATGGGGTTGTGTCGTTTTATTACAGAGTTCCTATGGCCACCTTCCAGCTCCATCATCAGATCAGCTCCATGTCATCATAATATTGCATTGTCTCGCGATATAGGTACACTTTTATACATGCTTGCAAAATTTCAGCTCAATTAGAAATCGGGAAGTGGGTCAAATTTAACTAGCAAGTCGCGTGATGAACATCAAAGCGCCTTCACGCGACGTCGCGTGTTGTGACAATTAACGTGAGGAAAACAACCAAATTCCTAAACCGATTTTGATGAAATTTCTATGAGACCAATCGGGAAGCATATCCTATCAGATGAAAAAAGAATTTTTCAAATCGGTTTACAAATAACGGAGTTATGAGGTAACAAACATTAAAAAAAAATACAACCTAATTGAGAACCTCCTCCTTTTTGAAGAAAGTCGGTTAAAAACAAGAGATAATTGTGTAAACTTATATATAGACTCACCACCTACGGAGAGATACATTTAGCCGTGGAGACACCTTATCCTTACCCAGACATCTATAACTCTGCTAAATAAAATATTCATCTGATATTTTGTACTCATACTAATTTATGTACAACTAAAGGTCCAATCTTCTTTGTCCCTGGAAGGTCTAAATTGTGCTTGTCAAGCCATTTTGACCGCTAATAACGTAGCTTGAAGTACTTGACAAGCAAACTTCGTGCTTCATGATGCTTCATGAAAAATTTTATTTTTTCAAGCGTGCCTGGCTGTTTAGATGCATGATTGTCAAGTAATATTGACCATCTAGGCCCCACTTTACTTCGCCATAGTTTATGCACTACACGACTACCAAGCTTATCGACTCTCCACATACATACATACATCTTCCCGTGGCGACACCCTTACTCACGGCAGACACTAACTTACATCTATATCCCTGCTAAGCCAAAGGGCTGCCAGAGCTGCCTCACACGGAACTAACCGCTCAGTAATTCAATTCCGCCGTCTAAGGCGAGTTACATAAGACTGCAGCACGATAATATGCATCGCGTACAGTGAGGATAATAAATTTGTGTGCATGCAACTTAGGTAGACAGAATATGCATCAATATTTTGAAACAGCTCATTTACTGAACTATGAAATTAAGGGATTAACGGGGGTTCTATTTAGGCAATAATTATTTAGATGAACAAGGAGACAGTTCACTTGGATATTAGTCGCATTTTAAATTACTGGAGTGGGTTCTGGTCATACGTAACACATAACGAACGAGGCAAAAGTAGTATGTAAGGACCGTCGGAGGTGGCGTTGTGTGGTTTCTGCCTACCCTCATGGGGAAAAGGTGTGAGTTTATGTATGTATGTAGAGTGGGAAAATTTGAATTATTTTAATAGATCAGTTAGTGTATGAGCAAAGCATAACATTGAATGCAGTTAAAACGTCTGAGTAAGTTCAACAACAAAAAAACATCTCGAATCTCCTGCAAGACTAGACAGTCTGGTACGACCGTACGCGAAATATTTTTAAAGAAAATAATTATGATTATTTGTACTTTGTGCTCTTTTTATTAAGTAGGTACGTAAAGGCATTGAAGGACGATTTTCTTGTTTACGAAATTTTATTCAGATCCAGTTCTTCAGGAATTCATCATTTTCCTGCTCTTTTCTACTTGTGGTCGGCGCATAACGTTTTCTTCTTCCATTCTCCCCTGTCAGACGTCTCGGCATCATTTACTCCTTTCTATTTCTCACCATTCCTCACACAATTCATCCATCTTGTATTTGGTCTTGCTCTCTCAGTTGAATTACAATACGTAAATTCATTGCCCGCATACGAGACTGCTTTGTCGTGTGTACTTAAATACTTAGATCGTGACATTCTAAATGTCAACCGCAACAAATCGAATCTTAATGCCTTTTGAAAGTACCATACTTCCTAATATTTCCTTAAGAGAATTAACCTATGTTGCACAAATATGTTGGTACTGTATAACCAAGGATTACAGATGTTATATAAATTTAAATGCCTTATTAGTCTGGGGTTAGCTACAACTGGCTACAAGGCTAGACCCCATGTTAACGGTAAGCTTAGGGCAGTATATTATACTTTCTACTCAGTCGGTTGTAGTTACGTTAGCTACCGCTGCTGCTAAACCTCTTTGTAACAGAGAAACTGCTAACAGTCAGTTTTACATAACATGACGCGTTTATTTGCCGAACAGGTAGGCAGAGGTGTAGTTACTTAGCAGCCTGTAAAATTTTCCCAGCTGGGACAGAACGCAGGTTCCTCCCTCTCTGAGGGGTGAGCGATAAACCACGACGTGGACCCAATACTGGTTGGTGGTTGTCACCTGTCTCTTGAAAGCAATGCTGATAAAATAAATTACACGAAGGAAAGTGTTAGCTTGGGTTTGAACCCACGACCTAAGAGACTTGTATTGTATTGTATTGTATTGTATAGCGGGCTGGTGTCCGCAACTCCACGTCTAAGCGCGTATTTTGCGTGCGGGTGGGAAATTTATTCGATCCACCCTAGCTCCCCGAGAAAGGCCAGCAGCGCCTTGATGTTGCTGACGATCTCGCGGAGAGTACCTGGGTTACCGAAGTACTTTGCCCTGTATGTTGCAACCACCGAGCAGTGCAGAAGCACGTGGGCTGCCGTCTCGTCCTCCTCCATGCAGGCTCGGCACAGGGGGCTGTCTGTGACTCCTATGACAGAGAGGTGTTTGTTAAAAGAGCCGTGTCCAGTGATGGCGGCTGTAACTGTGCGCAGCTGTAGCTTGGTCAGCCGAAGCGCTCGTTTGGTGAAGCGGCCGTCGATAGTAGGAAGTGCTTCCTTGGCCTGCCTGCACTCACCATGGTCTAGCCACAGCTTGTGGTGTTGTTCACTGGTTCGTTTCCTTACCAGTGTGCGTAGGTACCCGAAAGGGAGTGGCACGATGGGTTCGGGTCCCACTGCTGCCATGCTCGATCCCCTTCTAGCGAGTTCGTCCGCTGCGTCATTGCCTCGAGAATCGCTGTGTCCTTTGATCCATTGGATGGTTATATTATTGAGATTACCAACCTGGTTCAGGCGTTGATGACACTCGTGTATTAACCCAAAGTTGACTGTGTGGTTGTTTAGTGCTAGCAGTACCGCCATGCTGTCTGAGAGTATACGTATAGAGTGGTCCACAACCTCCCTGGCTAAGATGGCTGAAGCCGCCAGGGTAATGCCCATGCATTCTGCCTGAAATACCGTGTTGTGGGCCCCCAGTGGTGTGGCTATGTGGATGTTGAGATCCTCCGAGAAGACTCCAACTCCAGTGCCAGTACCTGTTTTAGATCCATCCGTGAAGATCCGCAGTTCTGCGGGGCTCAATCCCTCGCAGCGGTGGTCCTCGTGGAGTTGGATTTTGTATTTTTTATCGAATACGAACTGTTTGGGTATCCGATCGTTTGCTGCTTTCGCTAGGGGGAACTCGTTGTAGAATCCCTCCAGTACTGCGGTATGCTGAGTTTCTTTCTTACCCCAGAGTTGGAGTGTATTAAGGCGTACTGCCGTCATCGTCGCTTCCTGCTGTATGAACAGATGGAGCGGTGGGAGCCCCAACATGGCTTCGAGAGCTGCTGTCGGAGTAGTCCTCATGCAACCTGTTATCGCCATACAGGCAAGCCTTTGCAAGCGTTGCAGTTTGATGGAGGCTGTTGCTAGTTTGGTCCGGGGCCACCAGACCACTGCCCCGTAGGTAATCATGGGTCGGATTACCGCGCAGTATAACCAAAGTATAATTTTGGGGGATAGACCCCACTTCTTACCTATCATCCTCCGGCATTGCCAAAAGGTGATGCAGGCCCTGTTTATTTTGGTGTCAAGATGGCTGCTCCAGTTTAACTTACTGTCCAGGATGACTCCTAGGTACTTAACCTCGTCAGCTAACTGGAGTTCTGTATCAAAAAGTTTGGGTAGGCGGTAGGGGCCTAGTACACGCTTATGGGTAAACATAACTAGTTCAGTTTTCATGGGATTCACCGAGAGGTCGAACTCTCTGCACCACCTTTCAACGATGCGTAGTGCCTGTTGAGTGAGATTGCAGATTGTCCCCGTCACTTTCCCCGAGATGAGGATGGCGAGGTCATCGGCGTACCCTATAGTATAGAAATGATTCGCGTTGAGTTTGGTAATAAGATCATTAATCACCAGGTTCCAGAGGAGAGGGGATAGTACTCCTCCTTGGGGACATCCTCGGGCTATCATGGCCATCTGCTGATCCTCTGCAAGGCGAACCACTCGTTTGCTTAACATATTAGTAATCCAGTCTATCAGTACCTGTTCTACTCCGTGTCGGGAGAGGGCGGTGCTGATGCTGGAGAAATTAGTTTTATCGAAGGCCCCTTCGATGTCTATGAAAGTGCCCAGGCAGGTGCCCTTCTGATGTATCGCTTCTTCTATCCGGCCGACCACTAGATGGAGAGCGGGATCAGTAGACTTACCCGAGCTGTATGCATGCTGATTCGCATGGAGTGGGATCGTTTTTAAAACGCCATCCCTCAGCTCTCTCTCGCAAATTCTCTCCATGGTTTTAAGGAGAAAGGAGGTCAGGCTGATCGGTCGGTGGGATTTGGCGTTAGTATAGTCACTCTTACCTGGCTTAGGAATGAATATAACTTTCACTTCCCTCCATCCTTTGGGAACGTGTCTAAAGGCCAGGCACGCTCTCATTATGGGTACCAGTCTGCTGGCGACAGAGGCCCCACCCCACTGCAGTAGGGCGGAAAAGACTCCGTCCGGACCGGCCGCCTTGTAAGGATGGAAGCACCGGATCGCCCACTGGAGTTTCTCCAGTGTTATCACTTTGCGTGCGTAGCGCCAGTCGTTTGCTGAGGGTGTTTGAGTTACCTCTGACCAGTCAATGGCCTGTGCGAAAGCGCAACCTGGGAAGTGAGTTTCAATAAGGACGCGCATCGCCTCTTCTGGTGAAGTGGTAAGTGTGTTATCGGGTTTTCGGAGAACGGCGGGCCCAACCGGGTTCTGCTGTGCCAATATTTTCCTTACCCTGTTTGCTTGTTGGCAGGATTCGATGTTGCCACAGTATTTCCGCCATCCGGTGGAGCTCCTGAATCTAATGCACTTTTTATACGCGGATTTGGCTGCGTAGTACACGTCCCAATCCTCGTCAGCACATGTGTTCATGGCTCTGTTTAGGGCAGCCCTTACCTTCCCGCGCTTGCGTTCCAGATCCGCTCCCCACCAAGGTTGCTTCCCTGGTGTTGTGGGCGGAGTGGTTTCCGGGCAAGCTGAATGGTAGCTGTCTAGCATTGATTTCGTGAGATGACTTACACGCTCGTCGATCTGCGGCGTGTCCTCGTAGGTCATCCAGTAGTTTGTTGGCGCGAGCTTAGTTTCGAGTGTGCGTGTATATGCAGCACGGTTAGTGTTGCGCGGGTTGCGCCGTGGCAGTATTGGTATTACACAGACCTGAATGTCGAAGCGGATCCACCTGTGGTCCGAGCAGGAGGCTTCCTTGGACACCTCCCAGCCGGTGGCGATAGCCGCAGCACCCTCCGATGCCAGAGTGAGGTCTATGATTGTTTGGCTACGCCTGTTTACGAAGGTTGGTTCGGAGCCTGTATTCAGCAGGGTTAAGTTTGTTGTAAATAAGTAATCTACTAGAGCCTTACCCCTTGCGTTTTGCGTGTCCATGCCCCACAGAGGATGATGAGCGTTTGCGTCAGCGCCTATGACAACCTCCAGCCCTGTGCTCTCGCAATATGTCACGAGACGGGCGAGGTCATGCGGAGGCGGCTCCTCAGCTTCGGGCATGTATGCCGAGGCAAAGACTACTGCGACCTCCGTGTCCCCACGCTGTATGAGTAGCCTAGCTGCAGAGATATCCCTGCAACAGAAATCTGTTAGTGGCTGTGTTTTGATGTTACCTGTCGTATAAATACACGATCTTGGATGATCGTGATCTGTGCAAACTAGGAGCTTACCACCAAGATTGGAGAGACCTTGTATGCGGCCGGCCCTGATCCACGGCTCCTGGATCAAGGCAATGGCTGTTGGTTGAACCTCCAACCACTTCCGTAGTTGAGCCGTCGCGGTCTGACTGTGGTGGAGGTTAGCCTGCAGGACTTTACAGGTTGACGAATGGGACGCCATCGCTGGTCGTTCCGTCTTCGTCACCTTCCAGTCGCAGCCCGGCCAACAGGTCGATCGCGTCGAAGCCCCCCCCCTCCAGGTCCGAGGCCGACGACAAGCTGTTGCCGTTGAGCTCATCCCCCGAGGATAGGACGGCACCCACGCTGGCGGCCTTCGGGGCAGCCGGCGCTGCTACTGCAGGAACATCCGCGGGTGTTGCCGCGATGTTTGTAGGGGGAGTGGTCTTCTCCTCCTGTGTCATTGACAGGGTATTGGTGGAGGGATCCCAACCCTGAGGGACGTCGACATACCTGCCGTTCGGACCTCGGAACAGCATGTAGACCTTCCCCGCACCAAAACAGAGGCGACGCTCGGCCTTCATCAACGTCGGAATTTGTTCCTCAGGGACCCCGACCACCACAAACCATGCATCGGCCTGTTTGTTGGTGTGCAGCAGTACCCATCCCTTAATGTCCACCCAGGGATTCTGGTAGCACAGAGTGTGCCCAATGTTGGACGCCTCCGCGAATATGCCTTGCTCATCAGGGATGAGTATGCCGCATCTTACCCGTCTCTTGACCTCCGCCTGCCTCTTGACCACTAGCGAGATGCTGGTGGAGGGAGGCATCTCGGAGATGAGTGTCCTCAGCCAGGCCAAGGTATGGTCGTTGCCGCACCACAGTTTGAGGACCCCGCCGGTGAACACCGGCCTTGCATTGAAGTCCGGTGCAGGTGAGTCTTGTTTGGAGGAGGTGGCCTCGACGACTATCTTCCTCTGGATGGCCGCAAGAACTTGGTCTGACACCTCCTTGCTGATCAGCCCCGTACGGCCGCAGGTGACTGCGACGTCCAGGTCGGAACTGACAGCTTGGGCATAGCTACGGTTAGCGGCCCGTTTGGATTGATCAAGACGCGGCCGCTTGCGCTCTCCTCGAGGCGATGAGGTCTCGTTGAGAGCCCGCTTGGCCGCGGCCTGATCCTTCCGAGCGGGTCGCCGTGCTGTCTGCTGGGCTGGTCCCTCCGCGGCGCTGGTTAGCGGTTGGCTAGTCCTTGGTCGGCTGGTGCCATCCACGGCCTGCGACCGCCTACCTGCGGAGAAGTTGACATTACCGCTGGTCGGATTACCCGGTCCTACGGCATTAGCCTGTATTGATTGTGGAAGCTTACCTTCCCACCGTTTCTGACGCCGCTCCTTCTTGGACGGTCTGTTCCTCCTTCTGGCGTTACCTGCCGAAGGAGCTGTAGGAGCTTGTCCTGAAGGGTCTGCGCGGCGTGTCGCTTCTTGCGAGTTTCTATCCGCCCTGCCCTTGCGCCTGTTCCGCTGCACCTGCCAGGTCAGCGCGAGCGCGTCACTGGCGGTGCTGCTCTCCTCCGGTTGGCCAGTGATGGTCAGAAGAGGAGGGGCGGCCTGAAGAGCCATGGGTGGGGGCGGATGTATTAAAGGGCCCCGGCCACCGGAAATAACCGTCGTGGGGGTCTGTGATCCTGAAAAGGAGAAAGGAGCGGTACTGGTCCCAATCAGCGCCGTTGTCCTTTGTTTGTTGCGGGACTTGGTTTTGGTCTGAGCAGCGGTTCTCGCCACTGCCGGACCGACACCCGCGCTGGAGCTGGCCGCGTTGGCGGCAGAGCACCCAGGGGCGAGAGAGGTGTTGCGAGCACCCCTCTTAGGAGTCTTGGCTTTCGCCTCCACTCCGGTGTGTACCTGTGCAGTGTGCACGTGTGTGTGAGTAGCTGATGTGTGTGTGGTTGCTGTGGGTGTGGTTGGTGTGTGTGTGGTTGGTGTGTGTGAGGTTGGTGTGTGTGTGTGTGGTGTGTGTTTGTGTGTGCTGGTATCGTATGGGTTTGAGATATCCATAGTATAGTGTTAAAATTCATCTCTCCGGCTTCCCACCCTCCATGGAGCCCGCACCTGGGAACGTCTCGCTACAAACTTGCTCAACCGTTAGGATTACCTTCGAGATATAGGGGCGTGAGGCTGGCTTACAGTGCGACATCGGGTGCTTGATCGGGTTCAACCCTCACTTTCACCGTCAGCATGACCTTAACCCACCGCTTCGGTCATCCAAGGACAACCTCCGCGGACCTCCCGCCCCTCGCCGTGGCCCTCTAACGGGACCTAAGAGACTTAATATGAGGCCAACGCCACAGCGCCAGCACTGCTCTCGAGAACTATATACATATAATAATAAATAATAATATCAGCCTATTACTGTCCCACTGCTGGGCAAAGGCCTTTTCTCAACAGAAAAGGCACGGTTGATCACCACGCTTGCTCAAGACGGGTTGGCGATTTTAGACTTATATAAGTCCAGGTTTCCTCACGATGTTTTCCTTCACCGATGTCTGTAATGACCAAGATAAACTTAGAAAGTACATATGAATTGAAAAAGTCACATTGGTACTTGCCCGGATTGGAACCCACAACCTCATCTATGAGAGGCGAGGCCTTAACCTCTGGGTCATCACGACACTATATACATAGTTCATCCAAAAAACTGTTTAAAAAAGAATAAGATGTCTCTAGTAATTTCTCGATATATGCGAATATATATATCTACGCTATACAAACCAATAACTTTGAAGGGTCTGTTTGTAATTTCAAAATAGGAAAGCTTTTTACTGAATGCATTTGAAAGCATACTACGGTACTTATAAGTTGTAACGAAAAAATAGTAGCAGCAATTATTTTCTGTCTGTTTGTTCCGGCTTATAATCTCCGAAACGGCTGGACCGATTTAGACGGGACTTTTTCTGGCATGTAGCTGATATTATAAGGACTATCTTGGGCTACTTTTATTTTAGAAAAAGTATAAGGATTGCGTGCAAAAAATAAACCCTTGAAATTGTTAACAACATCCGATTCAAATTGGGAAGTATTATTTTTAAAATAATTTCTCGCGGACGAAGATCGCGGGCAACAGCTAGTCACAAAACAAAGTCGCTTCCCGCTGTCTGTCCCTATGTATGCTTAGATCTTTAGAACTACGCAACGGATTTTGATGCGGTTTTTTTTAATAGATAGAGTTATCCAAGAGGAAGGTTTATATGTAAACATTGCACCCGTGCGAAGCCGGGGCGGGTCGCTAGTTTAATAATAAACTTTTACTCCACTTACGAGCTTCCCTTACAACCAAAACAAGCTTCGAAATAATCAACTCCAGCCTCAACTAGATCCGACCGATTATACGAAACCAAACTCTCGAACTGTTCGCAACATCGGAGCCATTAGCTGTTACGAACAGTCAGTCTGCAAAGTTGTCGGCAACAATCGACAACTATAAACTATCAATCTGCGCTTCAAGGAGCTGGGCAGAGAGTTAGGTGTGGAAGTTCTTAGGTACTGGGTTTTGGACTGTAGGTAATTGGTCTTACGAGTTGATAATTGCGAGGTGGCTGATGCATTATGGAGTTTAGGGGGTGTAACTTGAAGAGTGGGTTTCGGTGCATTTAAGTGAACTTTGATTAAGTTACTGAGTAAATTACTAATAGTATTGGTCTAGTGGTCGCAAGCGTGACTGCTGAGCAAGAGGTCCTGGGTTCGATCTCCGAGCCGAGAAATGTGTTTTTGAATTTTTCCATCCGGAATTTCTCGGTAGCAGCCACGGAGTTTGAATCTATGCTCAGTTGATGTCAATAAGCTCGCCCAGATTTACATGGGAGTTTAACATAGCTGGCGAAACATGGGTGTACTGTGCACCATTAGGTACCTGCACCTCTGCCTTACCCTTCGATGATTACATGCGTTATGTAAATTAGTTTTCCTTTAATTTCATTATTCATCATTAAAACCGAAACAAAACATCACTTACTATCGGTAAAACTTGAAAACAAATACAACTGAATGCGTAAGCCACGCGCGTAGTCACGCGCAGCAAAGATACGTGCGTGTTCAAACTTGTTCGGTGTGACATCCAATACGGAATGCCATTGACTACAACGTCATCACAGCACGCATCAATGTGACGTTGCTGTTCCGCTCTGCGTAGGTACGCAGCAAGTTTGACACATGGCAGCTGCAATGCGTAGCGTTACGCATGTAGTCTACGCGCTCGTGTACGTCACGCAAGCGGTGTGCCATGTCTCTATAAAGTTCCATATATTACAACGTCATGGTACGTGCACGTGCACGTGCACGTCTACGTGTACGGATCCGGTGTGTTTCGGCCTTAAGGGGGTGTAACTTGACGTGGGGTTGTCTTTTGCAGTAGACACTAGCTAGGCAAATACTATACATATTTACAGTTTTATATTTGCCTCGCTGCAAGGCAAAGGCCTGTTCTCATGTCGTAGAGAACAAGCTTAACCTGCTTGCTCAGAGCAAGTTCATGATTTCATTGAATTCAGACTATGTGTCCGGTACAACATGGAGCTCTTAAATTCTTAAGTAAGTAGCTTTAAGAATCGAATCGTTTCATATTTCTACATCGAACTTCAACATGACTGGCATAATACATTTTTCGATAGCTTATGTCAATTCAATACAGTTTTCACTTTTCCGCCATCGTTCTAACGCTGATAAAATATCATCAGAGAGTTTTTTAATACTAGATGTGAAGCGATGACGTGGCCTAGTGTGGAGCACGCTAGTCTAGAAGAAACCGATTCACCCGAACTTTGAAGAGGTCCAGATTATAATGGTCGAGGACAGTGAAGCCGGCAGTGAATTCCACAGACTGGCGGTTCGGACTATTGTGGAAGCTTAGCGCTTTGTTCGGGTCCGTGGAACTTCTACCAGTTAACGGTGATTCTTTGTCGTATCTCTGCTGGTCCGAAGATAGAGTCTAGCTAGAAAAAGTGAGATTCAAATTATTTCTTTCTCGTGTGGCTTGGCCTAAGCGGGTGTCAGAGTTCAATGCCGCCCATAGGCCTCTGACTTAGCTTTACATGCCCGTAGAGAAATGTCTCTCAGGCATGCTGGTTTCCTCACGATGTTTTCCTTCACCGAAGCGAGTGATAATTATACAATACGCACATGAATCCGAAAACTCACAGGTGCGTGCCTTGGATTCGAACTTGCGACCAATGACTTCACGACGGTCACACCACTAGACCATCACTGTTATTTACCCTCCAATAGCAAAATTAGTAACTTCAGTCAGTTTTCTAACATGATCAAATGAGCCGTGATTTCCCACTGCATGCACTGCAGTGGACCTCATTGTCATGAAGTCACTGGTCGACTACTACATATTTCAAGAAAATGAGCTCCACTCCCCATTTCAGCTCGCCAAATGAACATACTAAAATGCATTAGTACTGCCTACAAAACAATAATACCTACCAGCGATATAAACAAACTAGTACGGTGTGCAAATAAAGCTAGTTTACATTATACAACGTTTAAATCTGTTTGTTTTGCCCCCATTACATGCGGAACCGTCGTGTTTATGTTGTTTTTGTTCGGCTATACGGGTTCCTGATTTTGTGTAAATAATTTGTGTGTAGAGATGTTGGGCTTGATGTCTTTGGGAGTTTCGGGGGGGTGGATAGTGTTCTAGGTTTTACTGGAAGGTGTGAGTTAATCTCTAACGAGCAGGAATTTTGTAAATAATAGGGGTAAGATAAAAAGTAAGTTTTCAGAGGTACCTACAGATGTTCTAAGTACAATTTGTTTTACGTTTTCAAATAGTTAAGTAGACTAAAACCAGTACCTATTACGTTGGATATACTTCATTATTTTCTTTGGCCACCTAAGATTCAATAAAACCCATAGTGGCCAGCTGCGTCCGTCTATTCTTGGTAGCGAGCGCGAGGTTCAGACCTCCTGGTTTCGACTCCAAGATGAGGAAGAGATTTAGGTGTTGGGTTTTCCATCAGGATTTTTTCAGTAGCAGCCCCAAATTTGACTTTGTGTCAGTTAATGTTAAAAGTCCTAATTACATGGGACTTTAACATATCTTATGATTTGACACCCTCACTGAACAGAACCACCCTGCCAGCTCTTTGCTGATTACAAGCGTGAGGATGTCATTATTCTACGGCCTACCACCTAAGTACTTAATAACTAATTATAATATAAACTACCCACATCTTATCAATAACAGATCACTATCATTTCGTCATTCCCCATTCAAACATCAAACTACAATTCCATATTTATGTTCGAAAGTTCGAAATTCAAATGCAATAAAACGGTCCACAAGATGGCGGGCGTAAAACGCGTACGTCATAAAGTTTCGTTGAAAAACGCAATGAAAACTTACTTAGCGTCCTACGACATCGTAAATCAATAGTTTTCGAAAGTTATTGGGAAAGTCTTGTACTTTATGTCGAAGTTGGAGTAGCTATGAATAAATAAGAATGGGTGACGTTTGTTTCAGTACCGATAAAGAGCATGCATCCGGTGCATACTTTCACTGTTGAATCTGAATGGAATCAACTCATCTAAACGAAGTTCACAGGACGACTGTGCCAATATACCACAATCATGATGGCACCACCGGTTCTTGAAAACGCGGTTTAGATGTGCTGATCGCGTTCATTTTAAATGGTGATATTCGCCCTTTGTAGAAAAACTATCATGAATGCACCACTAATCCTAATCAATGATCGATAAGTTGCTGAGATTTCCTTGTTTTAATTAAGTGCGTAAGCTATTATAAAAAAAGTCGCATAGCCGATATTGTGTGCGTACTATGTAAGTACTAGAAAGCTATCATTCACTGGAAACCTACGACTTTTCTTGACTTGAATGTGTCCTAGCGGTTGAGAGTATGTCATGCTATTGCTCACTTCAAAATGGTTGATTTGAATGGTGCTGATACATGGTCATGTTCGTGAACGGGCGCTGTCAGTTGTGACTGGTCATCTCTAGCCATGGCTTTTTTTAATTTTGTTTTTACTATAGACACTTTTATCGTGCACATCTTGCTACATCGTTCTCACATAATGTACCCTCTCAACATGAATAATATAACCAAGGTTTTGTAAAAATATTCTTATTTACAAGAGTGTCCATGGAGTTTCTTGCCCGTTCTTCTCCATAGAGATCTACGCTAGGGAATGGGCAACTACAGTACTTTCACAGTTATAAGCCCCTGTGACTGGGACTGTAGCTACATTTCATTGTTGTCTTTGTTTCGACAATTCAAAAGTGCCTGTAACTGGCCTACTTGAAATAAATGCTTTGATTTTGAGTAGAAAGTTAGGGTTTATCTTCGTGTTCCTCCTTTCAAACATCAAGACCTAAAATAAGACTTAATAGTCTTACTACTATTAAAAATTAAAGTTTGTTACTCTTTCATGCAAAAACTACTTAGACCTAAGAGGAAATGCGGTAGGTATTTGAAGAAACTATTGCCGTCCCTCCACGAGCGCGATTTCGACATTGGTGCGATAAAGACAACTACAGATCCAACAAGTAAAAAGTCATAACTAGCGGTTTTGCTCCCGACTATTTCCTCCTCCAATATTCGACCAATTTAAATGATATTTCATAAACTGAATAAGAAGGATAAACTGTGTCCCTGTTTTTCTTTTTTCATTTATAGTTTTCAAATTTTCACACTAGGCCTCTGTTGACAGCGGTCCAAATAGGCAATTTTTAGCATTTTGTAAAGGTTCTAGTGCTGATACAGATTATGTATCATCAAAAAGGAAAACATAGGGACGTAGAAAAGGTTGATATTTATTTAACTCTACAAAATCATAGCTTTAAATTCATAAACAATTTGTATAAACCTGATTTAACACATAGGATATTTTTTATCCCGTTAGTACAATCCCGTGGGACAAATACCGGACACCACGCGGGCGACACCGTGGGCGTAAGATAGTCCAATATTTCATGACGTAACCTGAGGTGTATAAGTTTGCGACCAAGCCTATGATATCATAAATTCATAAATCAATTCTTATGTAATTTTAGGTCACTCTTAACATCCGAATTTCCTAATCGGCCAGTGACCCGCACACCGGGCAGTGATAACACGTGCATCGGTTAGTGCAGCCGGTGAGTTGGTTATCTTTATTTATATTTTGGGGGTAAACAGAGATAGTATTCGGTAATTGGAATAGGTGAAAAGTGAAGAATTTGATTGATAAGAAGATCTTACTATACTATCTTTAGTTTAGTTAGCGAAATAATTTAGTTTGATTCTGTTTGCCTGAACTTGATATTATTGATTATGTGTTATGTTGATATTGTGTTTTGCCCATATTCAAAAAAGGCTCTAAATTAGATTCGAAAAACTATAGACCCATTTCACTACTACCGGTATTCTCTAAAATATTTGAAAAGGTAATAAAAGATAGGCTTGTCAAACATTTGATTAAACACAATATCATTAGCTGTCAACAGTTCTTACTTAGAGAACAGATCACAGTACGTCGAAATTAAGTCAATTGAAAGCGGACATGAAAAAATTAACAAATCTAAGCTTGTTAGAGTACAAAAAGGGGTTCCACAGGGCTCAGTCTTAGGTCCAATATTTTTTATAATATTTCTTAACGACTTAGCAAACTATATGTATAAGATAGTACCAGACATCAAAATGGTTATTTTTGCTGATGACACAAGTGCCATTATGAACGATACATCTGTAAGGGACTTAGAAAATAAAGTGAATTATGCACTGTCTGCTTTTGAACATTGGTTTTCCACTAACAATTTAAAACTCAATGTGGAGAAAACTAAATGTATGCTATTCAAATCAACCGTGAGGAATAAGGACAGTATTCAAATAGCTTCATTGGGAAATAAAGTCGAAATTGTACAAAACTTAAGATTTTTAGGGATACAAATTGATGCGCTCTTAAGCTGGAAACAAGAACTGGAAGCAATCGCAAATACTCTCAGCAGTGCATGCTATGCCTTGAGAAGTTTAAGGGACGAACTAACCATTGCTCAATTGCGAAATGTTTATTTTGCCTTAGTAGAGTCCAAGCTGAGGTACAGTATTAAACTATGGGGTAATAGTTATAAATATAATATGGATGTAGCCTTTGTTATGCAAAAAAGAGCCCTCAGAACTATTCTTCGCATAGACCAGACTCAATCATGTAGAGAGCATTTTATGAAATTAAATATTCTACCTGTGCCTTGTCTTAAATTTTGGTTCTACTAAGTACCTAGCTTTATAAAAAACCTAGAGAAATACGAGACAAAGGAAGAAAGGGAAACTAGGGTGGAAACACGCAGGAAAGATTTGCCTAATTATTTGCAGCCAAAATTAAATGTTGTCAAACATAGCTCTATAGTTCAGTCTGTACAAATTTTCAATAAATTGCCATTACAACTAAAAATCATTAGTAGTCCAGAATATTTAAATTTAAATTAAAGTCATTCCTGTTGACGAAGTGCTACTATAGTATAGAGGAGTTTCTTGGGGACAAAAATAATGCCACACTGTAACTTGTTTATTACTCTAAGTCAGATAATATGTTATTTTTTGATTAAATTGATTGTTTGTTATTTTTTTCTTCTGACTAGGCAATCTGTGTTCTTATTATTATTATTGTTTTTTTTTTCTAAGTTCTTGATTATTACTTATTTTTATTTTGACATTCTATCCGTATTATTGATTGTAATTTTTATTGATTATTATTATTGTATTATTCCTGTATTCGACACAAATGTATTTTTGTTCAGAATAAATAAATAATGATACTGCTGTTGTTTTCATGTTTTATTTGTATTTTTATTCTAATTTTTTTTTCATTTTTTAGGTACCTATTTAGGCGCCTAATACAGTGCATGTGACCGCCCAGGTCACCGATCCATGGACCAACCTAGGCAAGCACGGCTTAACCTAATGATCGACTCGAGCAGCTGTTCCAATGTTCATATATTTGACATTTCCATCATCATCGTCGTTGTTGTCACCTTGTCTACTCTGATCTGTTGACTGGCTAATCTTCTGATGATAATGCCTGCCCTTGTCCCATTAGGTTGAGAGCAGCGGTAACCCAGTGGTGGCGGCGTTATTTCATCACCACTGCTCTCAAAAACAGTGAAGGAAAACATCGAGTGGAAACCGGCATGGCCTAGAACCAAAAAATAGAAGACATGTGACATCTGCCAACCCGCACTGGGCCCGCGTGGTGGATTATAGCCCATTCCCTCTCATAGAGAGGATGTCTAGTGTCCCAGCAGTGAGAACATTATATGCTGATTATGCAACACGTTTTTCTGATGATAATTTGTAACATGGGCTATCTATTCCCTTACAACTTGACTTGATATTAGCCATCAAGCAAACATTTTTTTTTTTTTAAACTTTGTCCCGCCCGCGCCCTATGAATTTCTCCTGTATCGTCGGTGCATTTACAAACATTTAGACTCACTTACAAAAACAGCCAGACCCGGAACAAATACCTGTAGGCCATAAAAATGTTTGTCCCGTACGGGAATGGAACCTGCAACACGCAGCGCAGGGGCCAATTGCTTAGCAACTGCGCCAACCGTGCCGTCAACTTCGTTTTCGGGTTCCGTACCAAAGGGGTAAAAACGAAACCCTATTACTAAGACTCCACTGTCCGTCTGTCTTTCTGGCTGTCTGTCACCAGGCTGTATCTCATGAACCGTGATAGCTAGGGAGTTGAAATTTTCACAGATGATGTATTTTTGTTGCTGCTATAAAAACAAATACTAAAAACAGAATAAAATAAATATTTAAGGGCGCCCTGCTACAAACGAGTTTTTTTTTCTGGTAATGGTACAGGACCCTTCTTGCGCAAGTCCGACTCACACTTGGCCGGTATTTTTACTCCAGGAGCTCAGCAGCACAGAGAAGACTTTATCGATTACCAATTTTTCCTCCCTTCACATTACCAAATGACCACCACCCTCGACAAGTACCTATTTAAATTTTACTTACGGCTAACGAAATTATGTATTTTTTAATAGCCCGTAACCATAAATTTGTGCTATTTTAATTATCTTTTAAACTGTTTAATGATCTCGTAAAATATCCGCCTTGGCTGTCGTAAAATATTTTGCAAACGTAACATGGCGACGTCCGTTTGCAGTGAAACAATAATTTATTATGAATTATTAATGACATGTGCATTATGTAAAGTAGTTATGAATTCAGAAATAATGTTATGAGGCAGTGAGGCGGTCAGCCGATGGATTGGCTTTATGTCACTTTGTAGGAAATGAATGAACATTTTATGAATGAACGTACAGTTATTGGCAGGAACTGTGTTATCAATTTTGAGTTAGAATATGAAAATAATACATACATGATACATAACATCAGACCTGTTATCTCCGAAGGGTTAGGCAGCCGTGTACCTAATAGTTACAGTTACGTCTAAGGTCCATGTAATAGGGGGCGAGCCTATTGCCATCACTCGGACACAAATCCAGACGCCGTAGCTGTTACTGACAAATTGCTGATGGAAAAACCCAATAACACTTTGCCCGACCCGGGAATCGAACCCATCAGGATCTCATGCTCAACGGTCGCGCTTGCGTCCACTGGACCAACTCCAACAAGGCAGTTGATGAAAATTATAATTAAGGATGCATCCGATTCCGAGTTTTGCGATATGTCGGAATCGGCTATATTAAAACCGATACACCGATACTTTTTGAATTTCGTGCTATAGACAGCCCATGTGAACGCGCCATCACCGCGCTCAATGCGTTCCTAATTTGAAAATGAGTTCCGTTGCATCTAAAAGACTATTCTCAACAGCAGGTCTCGTCCAAACAGATAAACGAAATCGGCTTAAAAGAAATAATTTAAGACTGTTGTGTTGCCTGAATAAAAATCTCTTAACTGTGAATTTTAATTATTAAGTTTTGTCTTCTTATCTGTTATCGATTGTCGTTTCTAAATACATAAGTATGAGTAATTTTGTCTGTTTCCAAACCACAGCTTTTTATAGTTTTCTTTGAATCTTATGTGTCCGTATCGGTATCGGTGATTCTTTTTTATAAATATCGATATAGGTATCGTATCGGCTGAAGTGCGTATCGGTGCATCCCTAATTATAATGCATACGATTTAGTTTCCCGATACTAATTTAAGTGTGATACAAACGAGCTATTTCCTGCTAGTTTAGATAAACTTTATTTTTGACGATCACCATCAAAATAATTTATGAACTTAAGATATATTTTGCGTCTTATTTGTTCTGAATAAACAGTTCTTCTTTCTATGTCGATACTCAAAAAATCTGTGAAGTTTCGCTAGAGAATTTACTTTGACCTGTTATAACGTAAACAGAACCTATAAGAAAAACTCCTTTGTTTTCAAATAAAATCAAAACAATGATGCGACGCGGGAAACATACATGGGTGGAATGCTGGCGCTGGGTATCTATTAGACCACCCAACTGCTCCCATGGGTGTCGTTGGAGTATACTAAAGGATTTATACTAGCGATAGAGCGGTAACAATCACCTACCTACCGATGTGCTTCCTTATAAATGGGTGGGTGGGTTACCATGTATAGTAACATCATTCTGTGGGTGGGCCCACATAAAACATTTTTTTTTTTTTAATTGAAAAATGCTACTATACCATTGACGAATACCTTCTAGACAAAATGTAACAAACAAAGCCGATCATTAACTGTGTGTTTGAAAATTCAAAGACCTGGGGGCCTAAAATGGCTGCTTAAAATAATAAAACTCTTAAAATGGACTTTGTCATCATAACCTTATAGACTATTTTAAGAATTTTAAATTTTTCACGTGATTCTTATTAAGATTCCGATAAAGTAGCCAGTATTTAATTGTGTTCTGATTATTTATTATAGGTAATAATTTATTGTAGTCTGAAGTATTGTTAATGTGTATGCAATACCAATTTGAAATTCTTATATTGTTAAAAATAGTGTAACTGATAATTGTGTATTTATGTTTGAAACATCAAAAACTTGAGTAATTAATTGTATTCTGATTATTTATTATAACAATTTTTGTATTCTGAATATTGAAATTTAGTTAATTTGTATGTAATATCGATTTCAAATTGTTATATTGTTAAATAGTGTATGCCAGCGGGCAGGTTTTTGAGTTACCATAACCACAACTATAAGACCTACTGTATCACCAAAAATCACACTAATAAAACACACACACTAATAAGCTGTTACCTACGAAAGTGCAATACCTACACGGTCAAAATGTAGGTGACTAAGGAGATAGCCAAAAAATTTAAAAACAAAAAACCTCGACAAATTATTGCGTCAAAAGAGCGTTATTTTTGATGCAATCATCTTTTGAATGCATATGGATAAAAAAGTATTTTTAATGAAAATATTCTATGAAAAAATGGGGGTACCTACCCATTTTTTGGTTCAGAATAATGTACTGAATATCATGGTAACCATTTTCGCATCCCTTCAATACCCTATCTGCTTATGCTTAGTATTAGCGACCACAAGACCAACGAGGCGGGGATAGCAGCTAACAAGTTAAAAGTAATATAAAGCGGTCGTTTATCACTGCGCTCGCTAGATGTCTCCTCAAGCGCTCGGCCCGTCAAAACATTATAATTGATAGATCGAAAAATGTTACACAGAAGATAGCAGAGTCGGAGTCGGCTTGCATGACGGTAGACACGAGTTTGAGTCCCGGTTAGAAAGGTAGGGAAAGTTAAAGTGAAAAGTATTTGTAGGTTTATGGAAAGATTAAGCGTTGAAACTTATATCTTGTAAAATATCGAGGTTCTTATGTTCTTCAACAAGTATTGATGAGATTGTGATCAAAAAGGTAAAAAACTAGTTCAGTATAGCATAATCAGCCTTTTAATGTTCCCACTGCTGGGACACTCGGCCTCCTCTCCATGGGAGGAGTTCAGTATGTCATTGGTTAATTTGTTTGTACGTTGTGAACCTGTTTCATGAAAAAGCTAAAGAAAAAACATTAATTTGTTTGCAATGAGACATAACAAATAAAGCATAAAAAATAACAACTCGGATTCCATACGTAATAATGACCATCCTTCAGCATAATGCATCATCTCATAGCTAGCTCCTTGCATAAGGAGGTGGAAAAAAGGTTATAATCAGGACTAAAGGCAGAACCAATTTTACTCATTTCAAAAAGAAAAAAATATATTTTTGACATTGGAACGCGGAACGCACTGTGTGGCCGCATACACCACGCCCGGTTAACGATCTAGCAAACTGTTAAGTTAATCCGAGATAAGCGTCGCGTGACACAAGCACCATTGTTCTAACAGAATAGATAATTTACGCTGACAACGTCGCCGGATTACTGTAAGGCGTTGTGTAATATGAGCATGGTGGCTTCTTGTAGGCTGGTTAGGCTTCACAGGAAAACATTAGGACCTAATTACAGTTATCATTAGCCTTTTTTGTTTGACAGGCAAACTTTTTTCGTTGTTTTCTGTCGGTCTGCTTACTCCTTAGGTGTTATTTCCCACTTATTGGTTGAGGAATGACAGAGAAACTAAACATTTTTTTTTTTTTACTTCTGTAAATAACAGTATCTTAGTTTTCATAAATAAACTCTGTTTCCTTAAGGTGGAAGCGCAAGGGTAGCCCGCGAAATTTAAATTTTCTCAAGTTTATTGCAATATGCAGGTCAGTGTCAAGTTGTATGTTGATGAAAATATAAATCGCGCCAGTAACACGTATGGAGTTACAGAATTACAATCATTCAAATTATCAGTGCAACCCTCCAAGTTCATATAATCTCAAAAAGTGACTTTTTCATGAAATAGCTATTGAATGTGATTATATGAACTTGGAGAGCTGCATTGATGATTTGAATGATTATAATTCTGTAATTCCATACGTGTTACTGGCGCGATTCATATTTTCATCAACATACAACCTGACACTGACCTGCAAAATGCAATAAACGTAAGAAAATTTAAATTTCGCGGGCTACCCTTGCGCATCCACCTTAACAAACATCCCTAAGTCACGAAAAGCGTAATGAAGTGTGCTTTATCTCATAATAGGCAAAATAATGGTTTGGGAGAAGACATCCCCCTGCATTATTGACAGATAGCTGGTCGGCCGCCCTTTAGCAGCGATGGCAATCAATTCACTTCAGTTGACTTGCGTTGTGAGATGATGAGGAGACGACTATTCTTGGTCGCTTATTTAGACACAGAAAGGCATTTCTTGTAAACTAGGAAAATGTGTTCAGTTGCCGATGATGGATGATTACAGGCGTGGTGTTATTAAAGTTCTGAGTATATTTTCTCTGTACTGTCTATTAAAATTTAAATAACTTGTCAGTTAATAAAGAAATCAAGACATTGATTCTTTCATATACTTAAGCCTGTCACCAGAAACAATTTATCGATACGAAGATGAAAGAGAGCCGATTAATTAAAGTGTTACGGTAAACACTTTATTGGCTATTAACACCATTAGCACTTCGACGTTGCTTTTATGTTCCTTTCTCTGATCAAAGCACCGGTGGTACGTAACCCCTGGATTATTACAACTTGACTGTCAGTTGCTAAGCAATGTTTAGACAAGAAATTGATTGCAAAGCAAATTGACAAACAAACTAAAAAAAAATGTGGTGTCAAAATACAACTGTCATTCATTGACATGAGATCACTCCATAAAGGTTAATAAAAAAGTGTACTCTAAAGTGCACCCACATTTCGCCAGTTATGTCTGAATTAAATTAATAAACCCATTCGTAGAAATCAAACATTGAAACAGTTGTGTGAATTAGTAACACGGAAATTAACGTAATATGTCATTATGCTTTACAATTAATTTCCTTGACGATGTCTAACGCCTGTGGTGCAACTTGACCATAGTACATGAACTTAGTGAAATTTAATTATGTATTTCTTTAAACTTCATGTACAATAGTGGTACATAGGCGGACTTAATGCCAAATAGGACAGCATTGTGATAGATCTAGGTTTAACAGTGACTGTCGTATATCTAATTGATTACAAATACAAGTGCGGTCCATCCGTCTTGAAATTACTGTGGTCGTTAATTAACAACAATATCATAGACCTATTGATATAGACCTGCTTAAGATCTTAAAAATTCTAAAGCTCTTCGCCTATGCCAAATGTTTCGAAGGCATTCCTAGGGATCTTGTGGTTGAAAATGAAAAACTGTCATTCTATCAGTGGTAACGATGAGGGCAGAGTCAAAATACATTGAATTTACAGCGACCGAAAAGTTCCTCTAGGCTCTGAACTAGTCTGGACCTCCCTAGGGCTCGTGGGTTGAAAATTAGCCTATTATTTTCCTCTAAGTCGCGATATCATGATGGTTAATATGTATTCGAGAATATAAAAATAGTCAAAATCCAAACGACTTCGATTTCTCCTAAAGCAGTCAGAATACCTGAAACAATCATAAAATTGAACAAACAATTGAATTAAATCAAAACAAATAAATTAAGTGATCGTACAACATAAAGCAAACGATTGTATCAATTAGCCGCCATTAATGTGACGGCAACAAACATGGCGCCCGGAGCGCGGGAAAAGCGGGAAAATTGGCGAATACAGATTGTTTGAAAAAATATCGGAGATGTCATGTAATTTTATGAGTAATACCATATTGAGTGTAGGTACTTTAGTTATGTGTCCTTATATTATTATTCTATTATTATATTATAAATAGACAACATCATCTGCCTATAGCCTTTTCCCAAATATGGGTCGGATTCCAGTCTCACCGGATGCAGCTGAATATCAATGTTATACTCGTACATGGAGCGACTGCCTTTCTAACCTCCACGACCCCGGTATGAACTAGGTAGTACGATACCCCTTGGTGAGACTAGTTGTCAGACTTTCGGGCCACTGACTACCTGTAACGACTGCCGAAGAACACAAATGACAACCGGGACCAACGGCTAACTTTCCGAGGCACGGACGAAACTCGGTATGTAATGGGTGGTCACCCATCCACAGACCGACAAATCAATCAAATCCATTACACAACATACAAAGTAACTACAATCTCCACTTCCATTAACATTACGATGAATTTATTTAACGTAAAGGACACGATGGTTTCTGAAATTCAACATTACGACAACTTCATGTAATTAGATGTTGAAATTATCAGCAATCAAGTAATACAGTTTATTGACCATCGTAGATACACTACTGAAGTGACTGTTCAGAGAGCCTAGACAAAAGGAAATAGTTTTTTATGCGTTTTATATTTCTATTTGACAAAGGTAACAAATAAAACTGGTTTACATCCGTAACGTCACTAATGCAGGTCCAGTTGAAAACCAGCGTCGGGCACTAGTTGCCCGGAATTTTGTTGAAATGGGCCTATTTGGCGCAGCCGCGAGGCACACCGTGTTACAGTTTTTGTTTAGATTTAAGTTTTTTTTTGTCTTATATTATTTTTGTTTTTGTATGCACTTGTGGCATGTGTCAAATAAATGTATTTTCTTTCTTTCTAAAACGGGATAAACATAAGCTTTTCAGTTTACAGTGACTTATGAAGTTGTGTCAATCCACTATATTTTCGATTCTTCAGGATGTCGTTTTGTCCATGCCCTATAAATTTCATTGTTACTAGACATCTCCATCAATTTCCTAACATTTTATTGCATGTTGCAAATCAAACATGGTAGCCTCATAAACCTGGCATTACGATTCCGACCACAACATCCACAACAATCGACATCTTTATTATGTTATTAGCCAAACACAATAAATCATTGCAACGATCAATTACCATGGAGTCACGCTCGATCAGCTGTTTCAATTAGCGGCCATTACTGGTACGTCACAAAATGGCGGAAAGCGGGAAAATTAGTCATGCAATCCAGTGATGCTTGAATACTAAATTAACTAAAATTTTAATCCTATTTACAGGGAAATAACTTGGGATATAACAAACTGAAAGAGATAAATAACAACGTCGTTTTGATGTTTATCTCAGTGACCATTTTTAGGGTTCCGTAGCCGAATGGCAAAAAACGGAACATTATAGATTCGCCAAGTCTGTCTGTCCGTGTATGTCATAGCCACTTTACTCCGAAACTATTAGGACTGCACAGTTGAAACTTAGTAGGTAGGCTGTGAACCGCTATAAGGTTTTTGTAGAAAAATAAAAAAATATAAGATTAAGGGTCTCCCGATACATGGAACTGAATTAAAAATTTTTTTTTTCATCAAACCTATATGTGCGGGGTGTTTATAGATAGGTCTTTAAAAATGACATTGAGGTTCCTAAAACCATTTTCTCTCAAAGTCAATCGTTTGAAAGATAAACACTTCCAAAGTGGTAAAATGTGTGTCCCCCACCTCTAATTTCTAAAGTATGAGGAGAAAAATTCTGAAAAAAAAAAAGATTTTAGAACGTAAAAAAACTTTCAACCAAAATTAGTTTGAATAAGGTTTGATGTTTATTTTTTGAGATATGGGACTTTTTCATCAAACTGCAGCAACAACTTTGTTTTTCATTAACATACTATGAAAAACAAATTTAGTTTTGTTGATGAATGTAAAACAATACAACATATGAACGAATGCCTTCAAATTTTTTTTATTATATTGTTTGGTGCTACGGAACCCTATGTGCGTGTGATTACGACTCGCACTTGGGCGGTTTTTTTTCTTGTAAACTATACACAATGGATTTTGAGCTGGATTTGGGCATCATGACATAACATAACGCCACTCCTGTAATACCTAAAGCGTGAGGCAGAAGTGTATTTAATACTCCACCCACATTGGGCCAGTTATATTTAAGTCCCATGAAATAGGGGGCAAGTGAATTTTTAGCTTGATTGACGATATCTTGTTTAGATAATCAAAATCTTAGTTAAGTCGATCATCACGATATGATTGCAGCAATACTAGTTCAAATGATTGAACGCTCAAACAAGTTTCTCGATTACCCTTAACATGACATCATTATAGAAGAGTTAAAAAAGAGACAAGTTAAAAAATGTTAACTGTAACAAAATAAGTTAGTTGTGTCAATCAAGCATTTTGATTACTTCAATAAAGATCATTTGACTTGATAGCATCTGTCATTGCAATTAATTGTATTAATCATACAACTTGATTAAATCTTGCGCTAAATGTTTGCGCTGAATAAGTTTCTTGGTTGTGTTTATCACTATTTGGTTGTTTTTATTACTATTTGACTTGATTGCTGCAAATAGGTTTTGTGATAACTCCAATCAAGATCCCGTTTCAAATCTCAATCAAATAAAAGTACTAAGTTAATTGTGCTTCATAGGCTCAGATGCAAACAAGTTACTTAGTCAATCTAAACAAAATCTTGATTGTTGCAACTACTTTTTTTTTCAGTTACTATCAACCTGCCACAAATACAGTCTCTGTGGTTGCCACTGAGAAATTTCTGATGAAAATACTCGATAACAGATTGCTCGACCTGGGAATTGTACCCAGGCCTCATGCTTGGAACCGCTAAACCAACGAGTCAGTTTCATCACAGACACATAATCATAGAACGTAGATATAGCACAGAAACCTCGAGGTTTTGACTTGATACCATATAATAAGGTTGCAACATTTGCAAGGTCGGTAGTTTCATGGTAATGTTGTCGTTCTTTTTGATAATAATATGCATTATTTCATATAAGGCACTCATGGCTAAATAATAACAACCGCTAGGGTCGATCTTTAGGTTAAGCCGTGCTTGCCTAGGTTGGTCCGTGGATGGGTGACCACCGATACATACCGAGTTTCGTCCGTGCCTCGGATAGCACATTTAGCCGCTGGTATCATTTGTAGATCTTTGACAGTCGTTACAGGTAGTATGTGACCCGAAAGTCTGACAGCCAGTCTTAACAAAGGGTACTGTATTACCCAGTACTAACTTGGTTGTGGAGATCAGATAGGCAGTCGCTCCATGTAAAATACTGGTATTCAGTTGCATCCGGGGACTAGAAGCCGACTCCAACATAGTTGGGAACGGCTTGACAGAAGTTGATGCATTATTTTGCTGAAGAGGGCCCTTCCCGGCCCGTCTATCGTCAAAGCGAGCATGGTCGGAAAGCTTGTTGTTTCATCCAGAGCCACAGCGGCAATTTTCTTTCGATTCCCCCTCTTACCCCGCCCCGACCCTGCACATCTCGTCTCCCGCGCACCTCATATCGCCTAACGCGATGACATTGAACGAAAAATAGTGTTCGAAAATTTCATAAACTTGTTCCAAGAAATACGTGTTTTTGAGTAAGTCTTACACGTTTGTGATATAAATAGTTGTCATTATGAATCTCAATTACATGTGCAAGGTTTCTATAGAGATGTTTTCTTTACTTTTTCAGTTTATTTGTACATTATGAACGGCTAAGGTCAGTAAAAATTTGTGCAAAAAAAGGAATTTTTGGAGGCTTATCCTGAGTTTGTTTCTACAATTTTTTATTTTTTGTTACCATAGAAACCTAGATATAGTGCACAAAATACCAATTAGTTCTAAAAAAAACAAAGATAGATGTGTAACAATTGCATAATCACGTACGAGCGTTTGTATGAAAAGTATGACGGGTTGGCCGCTCTTAATATCCTTACCGTTCAACGAACTAGTAAAGCCTACTTACATTCCTATAAAAATCGTATTACGTAAGTATTAAAAACCCATAATATAACGTAATCCTTTGTACGGGACACGGAACGGAACGGAACGCGGCACACAGATAAATAACTATAAAATTATCGTTACGTCGCATTAACATCTATAAAGTGGAATTACCTGAAAATATTCAATAAATAATCGTTTTACGATGACATGGGTGAAAGTATAATAAAAATTGTAAGGAGTTCGGTGCAATTGAATATTTGATATTTTTTTAGGGTGCTACTGCTTTCTGAAGAGGAAGTCAATAGTAAATACATATTTCAATAATGTATACCCTAACATAAATTTTGTAGACGAACCTAGGCACGGTTTGCGCAGTGGTTAAGCGATTGGCTGCTGCGCTGCGTGTCGCGGGTTCGAATAGCCTATAGGTAGTTGTTCAGGTTATGGCTGTTTATGTATTACTGTTAAAGTAGAATTTCCAAGAAGTATTTCTAACGTCACTTGGATGTCAGAACCTCTCTTTCTTAGCTTACACAGTTTTGGAATGCGCCCTTTTTTTTTTCGGATGGGAAATCATCAAATGACTCCTCCCGCTCTGGGCTGAGCAGGAGGGAGTGTCAGACTTTTACTGACTAAAACCCATCCACGTTCCTTCATCGCTCTTTGTGTTCCGGGGCCACGGTATCTCTTTCGAACAGTCCCGCAACCCCGGCAGGCATCGGCCCTTGCGGACCCCTTCCTGTGGCTGACATGTCTTTGAGGCGCGCGTGGAACTCCTCTATACCTTACTAAACATTAACAAAGTACATACTCGTAGGTATATCAATGAAACGACTACCCTTATCGCCAAATGCAGTCATGACTGGATGCAGTTTGCAATAAATAATCAATTTTAGCACAATTTAGTTATCATTGTTGCAAATGAATCATTATAATTACTCAGTTCCTGCTGTACTGTCGGATGTACCCTAACGCAGACTTACCAAGGGGTATCTTATACTTTATTACCCATTATAACTGGGTTGTAGAGGTATGAAAGGTAGGTAGGATAGAAAAAATACAAGTATTCAGCTGCATTCGGTTAGACTGGAGGCCGTCCCCATCATAGTGGGGAAAAGGCTAGGCGGATGATGACCTCAATTTGCTAACACACTTTTCTTATATAATCCAATTGATTTAGAAGGAAACTCTTGTCTAGAAATCCCGGAATGCATCAATATTATTGTCAAAATGTTTAATCATAGTCAATTTCCTGCCCCTAACCCAATTTATTTGTGGTCGGCGCACAATGTTCTCTTCTTCCATACTTCTCTATTACTCGTCATCTCATCAGACACCTCCTTTCTTGCTATATCATCCTTCTCACACCCCATGTATCGTTTCTTTGGTCTTCCTCTATTCTTATAGCCATCCACATTCCTTCGCAAGACACGTCAAAATGTATAATATCATCAAGATTAAACTTATACTGTCACTACTACTGTTTAATTGTTACTGTTTCTGTCACTTACTCGGGATATCTTCCGTTATTATCAATTATTGTTATTTTTTTTATACCGGGAGGTCAAAATAATAATTGATTACCACGGAAGATTTTGCGTAAGTAACAGTATAAGTTTGGTTTTAAACCGTAAAAGCTTAAAGCAGTGATCATCGAGATTATGAACGTGTAACGAAAAAGCACAGTATACGCAGTCTTTTGCACTTTTCGTCTTCCCTTCACACCTCCACCACAACTCGCCGAAAATCCACTTAAAACAAGCCGAACCAAACCAATTTTAAAACCGTCCAATTCACTTTACATTTCGAAGTTACCGAAACAACAAACAAAACCGACCCGTTTCAACCAATCCGAACAAATGAGAGCCAAACTTCGGCAATAAGTCAGTCCGTTTTGTGTACAACTGTACGTCAATAGGCACACCTGGTTATTGGTGCAAGTTTGTGGGCGACTGTACCAACTGTGAGGGTAGCGAAATGTTTTTGGAGATGAATTTATTAGGGTAGTAATGAGTTATGTTGTTTATCTGATTTGGTTCTACATCCATATAAGACGTTGCTCAAGAAGAAAATTGTCGTATGCCTAGGTCTTCCTAGTATGTTAGGGTCGGGTTCTAGTCAAAACGGCGGTTGGTGAATACCATGTTTTTACGTGGACCTATCTGACCTCCACATCCCGGTAAGGCTAGTTGTCAATCTTCCAGGCTTCTGACTACCCATAATGATTGTAAAAGATCTATAAATAACAGCCGGGATCAATGACATCTGAGTATGTAATGGGTGGTCAGCCATCCACGGTCCGACCTAGGCAAGTGTTGCACAACCTTGAAGATCGACCTGTGTATCGCGCAGTCCACTGCTGGATATAGACCTCTCCTCTCTGTAAAAAATCAAATTTCAAGTTTTATCTTTCTTAGATGTCGCTTATCCAAAACGTCTGCGGAGTTTCGCTAGCAAATTAAATTTGACCAATTTGATACAAGGTGTAAACAGAGCCTTCACAAAGCCGTCAATCACGCATTCTACTCGTACACATCAAACTAAGTGACTCTACGCAAAAATTCTTGCTGAGAAACGCCTTTTTCTTTTGGGGTGAAAAATCACGGTTTACGGTAGGACCCACTCACAAACACAGTGTCACGCACTCAAAATATTGTGCTGATGGATGCAATGAATAGTACAAGCTTAAAGAATAAAAGTAAAGCAACAGACTTAAATTAAAGCTATAACATTAATTAAAAACATTATTTATCATACAGGGTGTAACAAGACCCTTCACGAAGCCATCAACCAAGCATTATGTACATCAAACTAAGTAACTTTACGCAAAAATTATTGCTGGGAAACGAAATTTTTTTTCGGGTGAAAAATCACGTTTTACGGAAGGACTCAATGTAACGGACTTAAAAAAATGCGCTGATGGATAGATTGAATAGTACGGGGGTCGTGGAGGTGATTAAAGTAAAAATCTTAAAACAAAAACAAGTATTTCAATAAAAACTTGTGAAATAGTTGGAACTTTGGCCCCCAATATATCCGTAACTAGAAGGTTCCCTGGTATGATCTAGAACAAAAAAAATGATCGCAATGACGGGGAGAACAAGTGGCTTTTGGCTTCGTTAAAGGGCTTATTACACCCTTTATGTATGTTGGTCTGTAAGGTATATCTACGGGCCAAAGTAGCTTGAAAATAAATGGATGTTCTTGTTGTCAAAAAACTTGTATCTTTCCAATATCTCCGTAATTTCAGTTCCAGAACAAAACAAAAATGCAATGACGTAGGGAACCAGTTCCTTTGGGCTTCATTATGCGTCTTTTTACACTCACTATTATGATCATCGATGTCCAAAAATATTACGTCTAATACGAACTCGCAAAAGCCAGTTTATAATGATCCCTTAAATAAAACCCTACGGCTGTATGTACAGAACTACTCTTATTTACCAACAAGGGGTGAAAAACCTTTGAATAAAACGAGTAATGAAAAAGCCGGCAAAGTGCGAGTCGTACTCACGCGCACACAGGGTTCCGTATAATAAAAATATTTTGAAGGCTCATTGATGTTGTATTGTTTTACATTCAACAACAAAACTAAATTTGTATTTCATAGTATGATAATGAGAAACAAAGTTACTGCTACACAGTTTGATGGAAAAGTCTCAATATCTCAAAAACGAATTCAAATCTTATTCAAATCAATTTTGGTTGAAAGTTTTATTTACGTTCTACAATCCTAATTTTTTTCAGAATTTTGCTCTTACTTTTACCACTTTACAGACACACATTTTATCAATCAATCATTTATTTTGTTAAACACGGGTATGGTTACAGATAGTATATTGTCTTAAAATATGTGCACTATGTTTTCCCAAAATATGGCGAACAAAATGGAGGACAAAATTAACATAAACACGCAATTACAATTAAGATAGCAAGTCAATAGATATCATTAAAAATAAAAATCAATTTAAAATATACATGTCAGATAAGTAAACAAGTCATTAAAATTATATATAAATAGACACAATCATTAGTCAATAAATAAAATCATAAGTGTTTAATAGGCAAGTCGGAATCGTCATACATCTGTTTATCAGTAGTAAATTGACCACTTTGGAAGTGTCTATCTTTAAACGATTGATTTTATGAAAACATGGCTTTAGGAACCTCCATGTCATTTTTAAATACCTATCTATAGACACCCCGTGCATATAGGTTTGATGAAAAAAATATTTTTTAGTTTCAGTTCCTTAAATGACGCACACCTTATTTTTTTTTATATGATCGTAAAGCGGTTCACAGATTACATCTACCTACTAAGGTTCAACTGTATAGTCCTAATGGTTTCGGAATAAAGTGACTGTGACATACAGACATTATAACGAATCTATAAGGGTTCCGTTTTTTGCCATTCGGCTACGGAACCCTAAAAAGACTGCTACAAAATTGGCAGGTAAACTGGCGTGGCTAATAAAGTAAATTGACGTTTTTATTCATACCGTTGGACTATTAATATTCTCATAGGTTTACGAATATAAATGATTTTTATGTTGTGTGGGGAAAGCCCATTTCTTTTTCAGTAAATTGTTATGAATTGAGTTTCATGACTCGATTGGAACACTGGCTTTTTCTCTGTTGGTCGGGTGGTCGACTCCCGTACGGGTATTCGTATTGATAGCATAGGTAGATAGGTACTCATTAGATATCTACTTGTTGAGGTATTTAAGCATGATTTGTTAAAGAGTGTAGGTAAGAGAAAAATACAACATAATCGGTTTTCTTTTCTTTTAAATTATGATAATTTATTTACGTAAAACATAGCATTCAGAGGTGTTATTTTAGCATATGAGATATTATTATTATCCTTTATTCATTTTATAACATAATGTTTACATTTTTAAATATTTTTATTAACAAAAAATATTTTAAAATATAGAAAATAGTAGCACACATCGGGAACAGGGTCCGAGCTACTTATTATTATTATAGTACTTACATGTTTTGCTTAAAATTAAAGCATGCAAACTTACACGAATAAACAAATATGAATAGACAAAAATTATAATTTGTGTTCAAAAAAATCCTTAATACTACTCGTATATAAATCTTAATACTATAAAAAATATTTTCATTCAGTCATTAATTTAATTTTGAATAACCTGCAATTTAACATTTTTAATACATTAGGTAATCTATAAAGAGGTCAAGTTTGTGAGGTTGTAGGTAGGGGGTAATCTCTGGATCTACTGAACCGATTTTGAAAATTCTTTCACTAATAGGAAGCTACATTATCCCCGAATATTTACTGCTATATTTACAACGTGCCCGTGGTATAATTTCCGATCAAAACGCGAGCGGAGCCGCGGGCAACAGCTAGTTTATTATAAACACGCACACACTTAACCAGACAGCTTTTATTATATTTTGCCAATCTAGGGAGCTCATCTAGTACAAGTCATTTTCAGTCAATGTCAGTTATTTTCTTTGCTATTTTGAACCATTTATGTAAAATGTTACACTACTACAATATGATTAATAAAAACATACTTGAAGGATACATAAACTAACTAACTTAAGCCATGCTCCTAAACAATATCATATTTACAACATTTTGATAACAATGAAGACATTATGATAACAAAGAAGCTCTATAATAATCTCCAAGGCTGTCCTTGGTTACTACCACATAAGTATAACTCACTATGTCAAGATCTAACAATTTATCTCATTTATCAACACAACCTACCCCAATACTGTTTTACGACGCTTAATCATAATCAACGTTACACACTTATTTTTGTAACCACACAGGCAGAAATGATCTTTATTCTTTGAGAGTTAAGATTGGAGAGAATTGCTTTAGTAATGTTGTATACAAAAAATGTCACATTTTTTTGTTTTTTTGATACCCACAGGCAAAAATAAACCCTGTTGCTTAGAAGAAAAGGTTGAGATTAAGGAAGATTGGTAGAGCTGTTTTTTTAGGACAAAAAAACTTGAAAAAACCAACACTGACAGATCGTAAAGCATGCTATCTGAATTATGAAGAAATAGTAGTTATGCCACCCGGGTTTTCTTATAAAATATAGCTGTATAATTGTCGACGGTAGTGAAAACTAATAAAAACTTTTCTCCTGGATATAGTCGCCGTGACTATACAAAGTAGTGTCCTATGATTAAGTTCCTAAATACTGCGAGTTTCGATATTCTTTTTCTTTAGCGTGTGGTTAGTACCTAACCTGGTTTCAGAGTTTTAATATCGCCCATGGGCCTCTGACTTGGCTTTAGATGCCGTCGAGAAGTATCCTCAGGCATGCTGGTTTGGTTAACTCACGATGTTTTCCTTCACCAAAACAAATGATAATTATACTATACGCTCATGAATCCGAAAAATCAGAGGTGCGTGTCTTGGGTTCGAACTTGAGACCTATGACTTGGCTGTCCGACGGTCATAGCACTAGGCTATCAATGGTTCTAAACTGGTTCTTAGTTGCAATATAATAAGCGTAAGCAGAGGTACTACATTTGGCTCTTCAATCACAGCTTTTCAACCTAATTATTCTTATTTCTAACTTTCATACAATACTTTTGTTTTGTTTCAGTTCGGCTCACAACACAACCTCGCTACGTGCGTAAAACTTTAAACATGAATTAACACAACGGCACAGGGCAACAGCAACGCGCAAACTAGACAGCTGGGTCTAGCTAGAAACGATTTTGGGCAAGAGTTCATTTTATGACGCATTAAGGGATTACTGTAAATTCTTTGTTTCATTTTCGCGGTGGGAAATCCTTTTGGGTAGCCGTGTACCCGAAAACATGTTCAAACAAGCGGTCTTGTACTATTAAAAGTGCGAAGACAGTTTGTTTAACACATTGACTTACTAAAAACCAAGGTGGTAAACCTTGCAAATCAGTGCCTGTAATTCTTGATGACGAGATAAATAATGATCATAAATCATTATGATTATAATAATATCACGAAAATATAGACGCTGAAAAATCAAGAAGTCTCGCTTTATAACTTTTATTTTCTCCTTTTGTTTTGACGCTCCCTTTCACACGGCGCTGTCCTGCACGAGATTTTGCTGTAAAAAGTTAGGATCACACGTCAATAACCCTTTATTCATACGGTTAAAAACAAATGCAGCATAGACCTGCCATTTGATCCCAAAATTATACTGCAAAAGAACGGATGACGGTCAAATGGAGGTAGTGTGAACGGGAGGTAATCCCAGAAACGATAAATCAATGATTGTCTGATTCCGTGATTGAAAAGATTGCTAGATTTATAATGACATTTTGACAAGCACGTTACCTCAGCTCAGCCCGGCAGCCTGTCTATACAACGTGTTGCGTTTTCCGAAGCTCTTACCCTCTTATTAATAAACACGGAATAAAATTATACCAGGAATAACAAAGGAATAACCATACATTTTCAAAGGTTTAAACTTGGAATTACTTTCTTCTGTGTTTATTAATAGGAGGGATGTGTTTAACGTTCAGTATAGTCACTAACATAATATCAACTAATATCAAGCATTGGTCTTGTCGTAAGTAATTGTTATACTAACTTTTTATATACTTCGACGTAGGCTTGTACTGTAATGTATATACAGACGTATTCAACGTAATGTCTTTGAAAGTACGGCATCTCTTTGGTAAACCATGTTTAACGCTATTCTATAGGCTATTCTATGGCTTTCCACTACTACTAACTACAATACCAGCGACACTCGGGTACTTCTCGGTACAGAGTCGAACCGACCAAGTGCCTGTCAGCCCCACACAGTGAAGGGTTCCGTAATCGGAATAAATATTTAAGCATCACAATATGAATTTTATCGGGTCACAAAAATAAGTTTGGCTGAGACACGGTCAGACATTCATGACGAAACAATCAGGGTTTCATTATTGCAATTCGGCTACTATTGGTGGCACAGAAGAAATATATTTTTTACGTCATATTGAAAAAAAATGGATGGAGAATCAGTTTCACTTCTAACCGCAAAAAACACAACGTCCACACCCATATCTCTCCTCAAATCCATTAAGTCTTCAATCACATTCCAAAAGACATAATGACACAAATGTCATTACGTGTGAATGAGGTGTCGAGACAGACTTCTGCGCAGATAATGTTACTGAAGTGCTTTACAACAGTAAGTACCTCATAATGAAGATAAAAGTGCCAAGTGAATAACCTAGTAACCTAATGGAACTTAAGGAAAGCCTAGTAGATAGTTTGAGGAGCAGTTAACAGCTTCTTCATCATTATTGTCCTTATCCCAATTTATTTGGGTCAGGGCAGCATGTCTTCTTTTTCTTCTTTCTGCTAGCTTCTCTGTTCCTTGATCATTATAATCTGGATCTCTTCATAGTTCGGGTTAATCCGATTAACCCGAACTATGAAGAGATCCTACCTAGATGAAATCGATTAACTTAATCGGTTTCTTCTAGGTTAGCGTGCTCCACCCTAGGCCACGTCATCACTTCACATCAGGTGAGGTGCGGCAAAACGCAAGCCTTTTTAAGATTAAAAAATCGGTCAAGTGTATAAGTTTTGATTCCCTTGTGAATAATAAAGGGTGTAACAAGACCCTTAACGAAGCCGAAAGGCGCTTGTTCTCCCCGTCACTGCGATATTTTTTTTTTTGTTCTAGACCATACCCGGGAACCTTCTAGTTACGGAGATATTGGGGGTCAAAGTTCCAACTTTTTCACAAGTTTTTTTTTAAATACATGTTTTTAATTTAAGATTTTTACTTAAAACACCTCCACGACCCCCGTACTATTCAATGCATCCATCAGCACAGTGTTTTGAGTGCGTTACATTGAGATTTACGGTAAAATGTTAATTTTGACCCCAAAAAAAAGTCGTTTCCCAGCAATAATTTTTGCGTAAAGTTACTTAGTTTGATGTACAGAATGCTTGGTTGACGGCTTCGTGAAGGGTCTTGTTACACCCTGTATACGACATAAACAGTCAAATCTTTTGATCGCGTTGACTTACAAGTTTGATTTTTTCATTGCTCCAAGGGGTAGCAGACCTGAATATTTGCTATTAATTTCAGCTTGATACCGCCAGGCATTCTGAGAAAAAGGGTCTTGACAGACAGACGGACAACAAAGTGATCCTACAAGGGTTCCGTTTTGCCGATTGATATACAGAACTCTAAAAACTACTCTTAACAGAAAAATAGACCTGCCCTTTGCACTATGCGTGTGCAAGCGTGTATGTAATAATAATCTCTCCGTTCTGCAACAAAGGCGAGCAGCCCGAGGCATTGATCTATGTCTATAAAAGGGACACTATAGTGAGAACTCTGGTTAGTCAAAAATGGGGCCCTATCGGTCAACACCAAGTCAATGGCTTACCCTTGTAACGCCTTGGCTTGGTGTTAATACTAAAGCTCTTAACGTTCCCGAATACCGAGTTTTGGGCTTGAAAGTCTGACAACCAGAGTGTTGCCAAGGGATTTCGTATAATGTAGGTCAGATAAACAATCTCTCCATATAAAATACCGGTATTCAGCTATATCGGGTTAGACTGAAAGCCCGAAGCGGCTGACCCAACATAAGGATGTAACAAGACCCTTAACGAAGCCGAAAGGCACTTGTTCTCCCCGTCATTGCGATCATTTTTTTGTTCTAGACCATACCTGGGAACCTTCTAGTTACGGAGATATTGGGGGTCAAAGTTCCAACTTTTTCACAAGTTTTTTTTTAATACATGTTTTTATGTTAGATTTTTACTTTAAACACCTCTCACGACTCCCGTAAAAAAATGTGCTGATGGATGGATTGAATAGTCAATCCATCCATCAGCACAATGTTTTGAGTGCGTTACATCGAGTCCTATCGTAAAACGTGATTTTTTACCCTAAAAAAAAAGTCGTTACCCAGCATTATCCCACAAATTTTTGCGTAAAGTTACTTAGTTTGTCACCCAAAGAGCAATGGAGAGGGCTTTGCTCGGAGTTTCCTTGCGTGATCGAATCAGAAACGAAGACATCCGCAAGAGAACCAAGGTTACCGACGTAGCCCGAAGAATTGCCAAACTGTGAAGAAGAAGAACTGGCAGTGGGCAGGGCACATTGCTTGCAAAACGGATGGCGGATGGCGACCACGAACCGGAAGACGTTGCGTTGGAAGGCCTCCCACTAGCTGGACTGATGACCTGGTGAAGGTTGCGGGGATCAGCTGGATGCGAGTCGCACGGGACCGGTCAATGTGGCGACCCTTGGGGGAGGCTTACGTCCAGCAGTGGACGTCTTTCGGCTGAAATGATGGTGATGACTTAGTTTGATGTACATAATGTTTGGTTGACGGCTTCGTGAAGGTTCCTGTTACACCCTGTATTTTGAATAAAGGCTAGGCAGACTTGGGCCAAAACTTTGGTCAAGTCTGCATTATTTTATCCAATAAACGAAACGATCTTCCTTAAGCTCACACTAACTCAACAAAGCACGTCTAAGCCCTTATCAGCAACACTTACACGCCTTATCTCATGGATGATGGGGTACATAAGTGTCATGGGGCATGATTGACACTTGTCTTGTCTGTATCTTCACGCTTCTTATCTGTTGGGGGTGAGAAGCAAGCGAGAGCAAGAAATGTTAAGGAATGTACGATACTTGAGTCAGTCAGTGTTCTGGGAAAAGAGATGTTGTTTGACGAGTCGGTAGTATTAACTATCTTTTTTTAAGAATCGCAGTTAAAAGTAGTAAATAAGGAAATGCACCATGCTAATTATCAAGTTTACATTTCCAAACCACTGACTTCCAAACGTAATACACGAACTACACGGGCCCTATCATCAAAATATAAATCATCCATTACACCGTACATCTCTGGCGCCCCCATGCCGTGTTACCGCGTCGTTATGATACCGTACATTAGAACACTGGGTTAAGATAGTGTTAACTGTATAATAAGCTGGTTTAACGTTAATTTGATGGCTTTGGCTTACCGGAGCACAATAATTATGCTATAGGTGACTTGGTGTGTGGTCCTGATGTTCGGTAAAAAACATGTTGCCTAAGAACTTACTTAAGAATACATACATGACAAACAAATATATTTAACACAAACAGACACCATATATTGTAAGTCGTTTAGAATTCACACTCATACATACATAGATAAATATTATTAAAATTAAAAAAAATATTATTTTATACAAATAATTATTATGTTGTAAGTTTATAACAGATCTCAATAAAATTGTATTATTTAGTTAATGCACGTTTTAAAATTGTACTGATTTAGTATTAATTTTATGTCACACATAAATATACTTTTTGCTTTGCCATATAGGGTCCGTAATTGTACCTTAGCTTTAAGCCCATTGTAAGATCTTCACACATTATGGAATGCAAACAAAGATATGAATATGAACTTAATCAAATCAAATAATTTATTAACAGACCATAAAATCCAATTCGTTAGTAATACATACACATCTTAAACTACATATTTGGTAATAATTTACTAATTATGTAAAAATTTTTTATAATAATAATGTCAAAATCATTAAAAAATAACATCATCATGTAACTTAATACATAACATAACATCACGCTTGTAATACCCGACGGGTTAGGCAGAGGTGTACCTAATAGTACACCCACATTTCACCAGTTATGTTATCAGTCTCATGTAATAGGGGGCGAGCCTATTGTCATCAATCGTTGACAAATTCAGACTGCGTGACTGCTACTGAGAAATTCCTTATGGGAAAATCAAATTATACTTTGCCCGATCCGGGAATAGAACCCCGAAGCAGTCATGCTAGCGCAGGAGGTGGCGGAACGTGAGAGGGAGAGAACCTCACGTGGAGACGCACCGGGCGTCGTACCACCGTAGGCGCGGGCCTGTGGACGGTGAGCTATGGGCTAGCCGTGTCGACGGCGTGTTCGTGTTCCACGCACGCCTCAAAGAGAGTCAGCAAACAGGAAGGGGTCCGAAAGGACCGATGCCTGTCAGGGTTGCGGGACACTCCCTCCTGCTCAGCCCAGAGCGGGAGGGGTTATTTGATGATTTCCCATCCGAAAAAAAAAAGGGTATCTTGCTCAGAAGTCGCGCTTGCGACCACTACACCAACGAGGCATTGATATTATTTAGGTACTCCAGTAAAACCTGCACTTTGTGCGTACACCAGCAAACAAATTAACGTTAATACCAGTTATCAGATAGATCAATGACGCTGACAAACACTAACTCTGCGTTTTTACACGAATACCATCACGCTAGCGCCAACCGGGGCGTTCCCAATAACGTAACATATCGGTTTTTCATAGCGTGACATCACTCGATAAATAACGGTTTAGCTAACAACGTCAAAACTGTGTAATCTCGTGAAAGTGCACCTCTATTTCATTACAAATATCGTGACGATAGATGTGTATCTCGGGCAGTAACGAAATTGAAAAGAGCTACTCTAATGAGACAGCTGTTATCGATGAAAGTGAGTTTGTGCTAGCTAGTTTATCGCGGTTGGTAAACTGTGGAAAATAATACTTTTTCTATTTGGGTAGGTACTTACTAGAGGCATTTGGTGGCTCAAGAATTAACGTAAACAAAAAGTTAAAAAAGCTAAGGCTAAGTCCAGTCGTTTAGTTTTACCGAACGAAACGAAACGACTGGACTTAGCCTCTTTTTACACATATTCTACGGACTTAGGTCCTTTGGTTTAATAATAAATAATAATTAATCATTTTCTTCATTAATCTTAACATGGAATAAACAAACTCTTGTTGTTAAAAAGGATTTGCAAAATACACTTAGCTACAAACAAATACCTACCTTTTCAACTTATGTTCTTCTTCCTTCTGCATTTTTCGTGTTTTTTTTTTTTATAAATAAACACGAATATTATATCAGTAAATTCGTTTAAAAAAAAAAAAACGAGATTTTTTTTTTGTTACAATTTTAGCTTTGGATACGCGGTTGAATTTAATTAACGATTGACTTAGTGACTATATGAGCTGAAATGGTAGCACTTAGTGACTTTTAGGATCAAATAAACTGTACATATAGCGACTTCTTCATGTCCAAGGGACATTTTTCACTAAAAATCCTTTTTTTTTTAAAGAATCTCTGTTTTTTTGGGACTTAATTACTTACAGGTAAAAAGAAAAAAAAAGGCACTAATAATTTGACATGTTCTACAGGTTGGTGGTATCAGATTAAAAAGTCCCTAAGTGGACTTATGGACTTCTGCAACTGGGCCCTTCAATTGTAACATCACTACGCTATTCTATTATACAGAATCAAATAACCCCAAAAGAGACAAGACGCATTTTTGAAAAATAGAAATTCTTCATGTATTGTTAAGGTGCAAACGCCAGGGTAGACCGCAAAATTCAAATTTTCTTACGTTTTTTGTTTTTTTGTGTGTTGATTCAGTACTTATCAGATTGTATGCGGCCAGTATCAGTTTGTATGTTGATTTAAATATCATTGGCGACCACAATGACGATCTCATTAAAAAGTCATTCAATGTGATTAAATGAACGAGGGTTGTATTGATGATTTTAATTATTATAATTCTGTAACTATTACAACGTGTTAAGGTCGCGAATTATAGTTTGTTCAACACACAGCCTAACACTTTGAAATTGGAATTTCGCGGACCACACTGGCGCGTTCTAAAGAGGCTATCTGTCGAAAAACAACATCTTTGTGATGTAGTCGAAACCCACCTCATAAATCACTAAGACCAAGTAAATATAAAAGTAAACATGTTTTTCTTCAACTTATTTCTCACAAAAATAGTCTCAAAACGATGACAATTAAAAAAGTTCAAATGTCCCATTGAAGTAAAACATCTGCGTTCAACCCTCACTACCCCACGGGTGGCTGGGTTAAAAAATACACTAAAAACGTACAGGGAGACAAATTAGGTTTCAAATGACATATAATTGGTTGGGTTTATTTAACTGTTTGTCTTTTATAGGAATAAGATGTAAATATACATATTTTGTGAGCTTTTTGGTGATGATACAGTGCATAGTGCGTCGAGTATGAACGTGGACGAAGCCTAAGGAGCATTTAAGGGGCATTTAAGGATCGTAGCATGTGTGTTTCTCCCTACCCCATGGGAAAAATACGTGAGTTTATGTTTTTGTACTTAAATATTTACGTGTCGGATTTTTGATTGATTTAAGGTTCCGTGCAAAAAAATTAAAAGCCTTGAAATTGGTACAAAATCCGATTCAAAAAGAGGGGTAATATTTTTTTTATAATAATTTCACGCGAACGAAGGTCGCGGGTAACAGCTAGTGTTGACATAAATGTATTATGTAGCCCACCTGGTTGATGTAACATGGTTGATAAACTCCGAAAATTGACTGACAGGGATATTCCCGAATACTGCGTGTATCGTATCAGTTATTTACATATCAAAATTTATGGAGCGTGGTGAATTATGGAATGTTACAGCTGCTAAAGGCCTATTCTGTAATTGTATCTATTAATTTCATTAATTGAATAGCCAATTTCAAAGAAAACAGGCCAAGTGCGAGTCGTACTCACACGCACACAGGGTTCCGTAGCACCAAACAACATAATACAAATATTTTGAAGGCTCATTCATATGTTGTATTGTTTTACATTCAACAGCAAAACTAAATTTGTTTTTCATAGTATTGTAATGAATAACAAATTTACTGCTGCAGTTTGATGAAAAAGTCCCATATCTCAAAAACTAAACATCAAATCTTATTCAATTTTGATTGAAAGTTTTATTTACGTTCTACAATCCTACACTTTTTTCAGAATTTTCCTCCTCTTACTTTAGAAATTAGAAGGGGGTCACACATTTTACCACTTTGGAAGTGGCTATCTGTCAAACGATTGACTTTGAGAAAAAAATGTTTTTAGGAACCTCAATGTCATTTTTAAAGACCTAACTATAGACACCCCGCACGTATAGGTTTGATGAAAAACATATTTTTTGGTACCAGTTTTCAATACTTTCCATACTTTTTTATCTAATATTATTATTTATTATTTTAAACTTTAATCTTTTTTTTTTTTGTATAAAAATCGTAAAGCGGTTCACAGAATACATCTACCTACTCAGTTTCAACTGTGTAGTCTTAATAGTTTTAGAATACAGTAGCTGTGATATACACGGACAGACAGACATACATGGCGAATCTATAAGGGTTCCATTTTTTGCTATTCAGCTACGGAACCCTAAAAAGGATGTTTGAAAGTGGAACCTGTTAAAAAAAAAAAAAAGTCGATACTTTTGTCTACATGTACTGAGGAGGGATAAAACTCGTGTGACTAAAAGAGTGATGGATCGAGAGGAAGACGGAGGCCAAAGACAAGGTGGATGGATTGTATGAGGAATGATATAAAAGAGAAAGGAGAAAATGATGCCGTTACGTCGCATAGGGGAGAATTGAAGTAAAACGTGTTGCGCGCACCCCAAGTATGGGACAAGGGCAGGAAGAAGATTATAGCATAACATCACGACTGTAAACCCCGAAGGGTTAGGTAGAGGTAATTAGTACACCCACATTTCGCCAGTTATGTTTAAGTCCCATGGAATAGGGGGCGAGCCTATTGCCATCAACCGGGCACAAATCCAGAATCCGGGGCTGCTGCTGGAAAATTCCTGATGGAAAAACCCAATTACACTTGCCCGACCCAGGAATCGAACTCAGCACCTCGTGCTCAGCTGACTTAATCACATATTTATGAAGTCTGCATACAAATCATAGCAAACCCAAAGATTGGGTTGCCATCTCAAAACCCTACATCCCACAGTACATACAAGGCATCAATAGTTCAGTACCGATGACAAAAAAAGTCAATCACATGCCTCCGCCGAGGTATCGATTGCACACTGCGCTCCCGGGGCATTCATTGCCTAGTGAGTAGTGCCTACAGCTACGTGTACGGATAGCAAGAAGAATACACTGTTTCACTTTTGTTTTAGTAATTTTTTTTTATGTTTTCCTAATTGATTATTGAGCAAAATGACAGAATGACGACCTAAAGGTATTCGAACCAACGTAGGTTTTCAAGATGCACTGCTTAATTTCACACAAATGTTATAACATAGGTCTATTCGTCATTCATATCTATTCTTGATCCCCGGAAAATATTATCCTAACACTGTTTCAAGCTTTCACGGTTCACAACTAAAAATACACTGTCACTTACGGGATAAGTATCTTTTCTTTATTTCGTTTTTCTTTTTTTTTTTACTTTCGGGGCTCAGTTTGGCTAGATTATTTCTACAGTGGTCAACCACTGCAGTTCCTATCTAGGAGGAAGATGTTCTGCTGGATTGATGAAGCATTTAAAAGTATTGAAATCCATTCTCGTTTATTCATTTTTATACACATTCTTTATATTTTTACTTTTTTTTAAACATTAAAAAATATAAAGAATAGGTTTCCGCCGGTGTCGGAAGCAGGGTCCAAGCTACCAGTGGTTAGGGTTCCAGAGACAGGAACCTCCTCACAATGCGAGCCGTATCGAGGAGTACTGCCTTCTGAATCAGGCATTCATAATTAATCCAATCATTATTATTAACTTTGATGTAAAGAATATAATATTGGAGAAGGAAACCTAGAACAGTAGTTCTTGGCTTCACTTACACTTGGTTGGAAGAGAAGTATCTCTTCACTCCTAATTCCTTTATAAATCAAAATAGATAGCAAAACTATTCCTCACCTTTTCTGCCAACGCTACAGCAATAGGAAGGGTTTAGCGGTTACCGAAAGCCGAAATGATTTATAAAAGGCCTCATTTGAATCCGAATAGGCGTTCGGCCTCAAACCTTACCTTTGACAGATAAATAGGATATTTTTCACATGTAAAATAGCCGAAAGTTATCGGATATTGGATTGTTAAAAAAGTCCGGATTACCCACCGTTTGGGATTAAGGGGCTAGCGGGGGAGGGTTGAATATTCGGTTGCCAAAGGGTGATTAATGTTGGCTGGTTTGTGGATATCTTGCCAAGGATATTGGCACAGTATAAATGATAACCAGTAAATCAACCAAGCTGTTTGAGAGGTCAAACGTGGGGGTGTTAGGGTGTCAACTAAACTTTTTGCGATGTTGGATATGAAGTACAAAGGTGTACCCACATCCCGCCAGTTATGTTACGTCCCATGTAATAGATCGTCGAGCCTATTACCATCAACCAGCCAAATCCAGAGTATGTGGCTGCTACTCAGAAAACCTTCATGGTAAAACCCAATAACATTATGCCCCATCTGGATATCGAACCCAGGATCTCAAGCTCGGCAGTAGCACGTCACTAGACTAACTAGTTGTGACCGACAAGACATCATCGTCATCATTTCAGCCGAAAGACGTCCACTGATTGATATATGCCTCCCCCAGGTGTCGCCACATTAACCGGTCCCGTACGTCTCTCATCCAGCGGATCCCCACAACCTTCTCCAGGTCATCGGTCCACCTAGTGGGAGGCCTTCCAATGCAACGTTTTCCGGTTCGCGGTCGCCACTCCAGAACTTATCGGCCCCATCGGCCATCCGTTCTGCGAGAAATGTGCCCAAACTTAAAATTTAGAATTCCCAAACTTAAGTGGCAGTAGGCTGCACACTGCACTTAACCACTTACCTCGATGCGACCGCCTTAATCACGATAAACCCGTTACTTAAAGCACAGTTGGTAGCCTCGTACCTATCTATAGTCATGTTAAAGTAATTATTTGAATTTAAGGCGCGGTGTTACCTCAATATTCCTAAAAATTGGTTTCTTATACATATAGTCGAGTATGACGTAATGCAATGAAAATATCTGACGCAAATACAGTGGATAGAGAAGGTTTTAAAGAAAAACTTTAAACAAACAGAATAATAAATAATAGTTGTTTAATCCCCATAAAAAATTGGGAAGTTGCGCCACAAAAATAAACTTTGGCGTCGAAGATCTCTGTATTTCCAGCGATAACAACAGGTTTCTTTTAAGAATTTAATAGAATTAACATTGTCTATATTTTGAATAATCTAAAGAAAACCTGTAAAATAAATGCAATTCGCAGCTTAGTCACATGTCAACTCAAATACTATACTATTTTCAATTTTCAACCTTACTTTCGCTCCATAGTGGTGACAATAGTTTACGCAGTCTAGTAGCGATTAAAATCGTAGTCAGCCCGCGTCTTAAGTAATTTCTTATGCATTATACAAGAATTTGAACGAAGTAAGAACCGTCAAAGAAGGCAAAGCTAAGAATTCTAACTTTTGACTGTTCTCACTTCAATAAATGACTAAACTATATATTTATAACTTTTACTCAAATTATCACTTTGACTTGTTTATAGATTCGGGTGTCAGAATTCGAATAAACGCCTAGCATGTGTGTGCGAGCCGATTTCGATGATTTGTTCTAGTTGAAATACTGTGTGTTATACTGTTATGTCTACATTGATATTGGGCAGTTCAATTTCAGGAAGATATGTATGTACAGGTAAGTTATTGATATTTGTTACAAAGGGTTCTGTATATGGAGATTCGGGTTTGTAATCTTGTTGGTTTGATTAAAACATTAGATATGTCGAATATCATACTATAACGTATGTTATTACAAAGTTTCCAAATATAGATGGGGTGGATGGGTGACCACCACGCATTACATTACATACCGAGTTTCCTCCGTGCCTCGGAAAGATGGCGGTTGATCCCAGCTGTCATTTGTAGATCTTGACAGTCGTGACAAGAAATTGGTCAGTAACCCGAAATCCTTTCAACCAGTCTTACCAGGGGATATCGTGTTACCCAGTATTAGTAGTAACTGGGTTATGGAGGTCAGTTAAGCAGACGCTCCATGTAAATACTGGTATTCAGCTGCATCCGGTTAGACTGGAAGCCGACCCCAACATTGTTAGGAATAGGCTAGGTAGATGATGAGTCTATGAGGCTAAAATGTATTAAAAAGAGTAAAAATTATTATTGAACACACAAACTGCAATTAATTTACAAGCATGGCTCTTATTTAACACTTTGCTCTGATTCGCAACCAAGCACACAAAATATTAATCCAGTTACCACCACCAGACATAATTTATACAGCCACTCAAAAAACCGCTAGATATCACTTTCAACCCACTCCAAAAACATGGAAATACTTTTAAACTGTTAAGCTGAACGGACAATATCCGTATAACAATGAGTGGTCGATGTTTGAACAGAGCAATATAATGATGTTAGAAATGCATGTGTCGATTGCACGTGCGTCAGTTGACCACGGCACGTGCATTTGACGTCGTGATAGTGATATGTGTAATGATCGGCAGAATTTGGATTTTAAACAGATGTTATTTAAGTCTGTCTGCCTGTGTTATCACTAATTCATTGGTCTAGACATATATTGGATATATTAAAAGGTAGGCAAAAACAATTGGATAGGTTAAAGATACAGTCATCAGCACATCAAATTACCACAAATTGACAAATTTCACCAACTGATTTTAAACCATAACATGTTCAAAATCGCATTTGAAAATTTTACAGTTTTCAGTAACTTACTAGTACAAATCTATGTGGTTCTTACCTCAGAAGACCATTGCAGTCAATAATGTGCATTGTCGTCATTGTTGTTCTATGAAATTTGACACACCTGTAAACCACGACCTGAGTTGAGACATAGAATATACTTACATACCGGTAGTATGTTCATTGGAGATCATGTAAAGTTCGTGGCGAACTTCACTCAGGTGACTCAGGTGACATGAGCTTAGTGATAAGATTTTGGAGAATAATATCTCCACGGTTATCGATCATAAATTCATAACCCTGCCCATATTCAAACCATATTTACTTAGGTACTTCACATATCTATGGCACACCATACCCCTTGTATTTGTGTCCCATATAGATAACATAATTAATCCTTGCTCTTGCTTTGATCTGGTGGAACCTTTCGTTCGTTGAAGACTCTCAGCCTTTCAAGACGGTGGACAAACGGTTTGGGTATAATGTTTGGGTTCAAGATGTATGGTCGAACGGGTTGTTGATAGGTTTATGGTTGTTATTCAATTATAACTATACAAGCCGTCAGAATAGAGTAGATGAACAAAAAAAAACTAATTTAACAAGCTGTTAATTTTGTGTTTATTTTTCTTTGTACTTAAATGTCCTGTGTATTTATAATATTTGTTATGTATTGAATGTTTATTGTTAATTTATTTCTTGTACGCACGACATGTCCCTGCGACCAATAAACATTTTTTTTTTTTTTTTTTTTAATTAGTCCGTTAGATAGATTTCCAAAAATATTGGATACGTATTTTTTCTTTTTTTCACATGAACAAAAAATGAAGACAATACAGTGCGTCGAAAACTCGCGTGACGTCACTTGAATATACACGTTTTACCGACAAGTGAAGCCCTGAAGCCCCCTCTTCAATTACCTGATGCATTTTATCTTCTTAATTTTTTATTGATTTGATAAAACAAAAAACACATCCAATATTATTCGATAATCTAACAGACGGACTAAATAGAATTCTTATTCTTTATTGCACACAACATTTAAAAGTACGACACACAAAATTACAATATATAGCTTATGAACAACGGCGAGCTTAACCCAGAATCATATTATTTTCTCAGGAAACTTCCCTATTGGAAGGAGGACGCGCGGGTTCGCGAGACGCGAGTGGAAAAAGGAGGAGGGAGGACATTGCAGGCTAGAAAAATAAAAAATGAGTCCTATCGAATTCCCCATCGGCAAATTATCTTCATTGGCAAAACTGCCATCTCCTATTTAAGCTAAGGACTTCTTTAAGGGTCTTCCTCTAAAAAATTCACCACGTTTAGCCATTAACATCTTTCAACCAAGATATAAGAAATTTCAGCATAATTTACACCAATCAAAATGGCTTAATTAAGTGTTGTGTGAAGGGTTAACACTCTGGAAAAAATTGCGGTAATCATGTACCTACAGCAGAGGCAAAACGTTAATGGTAATAAAACATATAAGCTGGCCTCTTATGCTATTAAAACATCGTACTACGATAGGGCAGCTCAAGTTCCTAGTGTTACAACAAACGACGTGCTCTGTGCACTGAACTGGGGGCCTAAAATGGCTGCTTTATCAGAATCATAATACGAATCACGTTAAACATTTAAAACTCTTAAAACGGACTTTGTGGTCATAATCATAAAGACCATTTCAAGAATTTTAAATTTTTAACGTGATTCTTAATATGATTCTGATAAAGCTTCCGTTTTAGGCCCCCTGTTCTACCACATACCTACCAACCAACAGAATTATGTTATTTATTTACAAGCCCCAACACTAACACCCGAATGTATAAACAAGTCAAAGTGATTACTCCAGTGAAAGATTTTTATTCTGTAATTTAATAATTACTTGAAGTAAGAACTAATAAAAGTTAGAATTCTTAGCTTTGCTTCCTTTGACGGTTCTTACTTCGTTCGAATTCTTGTCCATTACATAAAAATGCTCGACTATAGATACAAGTGATAAAATGGAGTATTTAATCACACGAAAGCATAAATCTTTCGATCAGCATTACATATTTGTATCCATCCCAAAATAATCAACCACTCCACTGCTTAACATTCCAATGCAAAAAAAAAACCTTTAAAACAAACTCCTCAACGAAATTAATGTTGTTTTGATCACATTTGAACATGTGTTCTCATACAAGCCATCCTTGTGCGAGGACGAGCCGTCTGGAGATATATTAATATCTCAAGATCGTCCTGTAATACACTCTCGTGTGTCACTTGCGTTGAGTGATGGACGACGTTCGTTTTAATTATAATGGAAATTGTAATGAGTTTTAGGTGTAACTATATCATATGATCTTCTTTTTCGTCTGGTTAATGCCTAACCTGGTGTCAGAATTTTATGCCACCCATGGGCCTCCGACTTGGCTTTACATGCCGTCGAGAAATATCTCTCAGGCATACTGGTTTCCTCACGATGTTTTTCTTCACATAAAATGATAATTATACAGTATCATATGATAAAACTACTGTATTTGGTTTGATTTTTGTCACGGTATACCAGAAGAACACGAATTCATGAAAGAAGAGGGCTATAGGACAGGTTTGGCTTAAGGATCTCGGTAGCTTATGCTAATCCAAAAAAAATGGACTATCCTGAATATTTGGACAGTCAACCGTAAATCAGTGGTATCATTTGCACTGCGGAGCGTCTTCTAGTACTACGACATAAAGATGCTGTCCATGTCAAATAGTTAGATTAGGTGCGGTTGACAGTAGACCTTTGCCACTTCACCAATTCAACTATCTTTTATTCGCTATATTTTGTAGCGACCAAATATTGCAAGAATTCTATCTAGCTCCTATTACCCATTAAAGTAGGTACTAAAACTCCAAAATTCAAAGCAGCAATCGTACCTGGAACTTAACATGAAGCTCCAAACAGAACAGCACACCATACAATTGATGTCATTTATTTATAAGCAACTGATTGGTGCCTATGCAGCCTCTTATGCATGGAGGCAATGCAAGACGTAGGCACTGAAATGTAGACTAAGCTGTAAGTAAGTACTAGCTTCTACCCGCGGCTTCGCCTCCTTGGAAGTCGGAAATTATTCCATGGGCTCGTACTACCGGAATAAAAAATATTATTTGTCCCAACCTACGTCACCTTGTGACAAATTCCATTGAGATCCGTTTAGTCGCTAAGACGTGAAAAGGTAACAAACAGACAGAATTATATTTTCGATTTTTATATTATTCGTATAGATAGAGATGGAAGCATAAACACACATATTTAGGTATTATGTGTATCTACTCAGACTAGTGGATGAAATTGCTGTAAAAGGTAGAAGTTGAAACCAAAAGTGCAAATATCTTTACATTTTGAAAGGCAAGTCCAATCTTGAAGATACGTTTTGCTAAAATTTTATACTTTTTGATAACAATCTTTTTATGTTTTACCATTATTATTTCATTTAGTAATGCCCATAATACGTGGCTTTTTACTATGGGTAGCCCGTGATAAGTAATCACAATAGTTATTTACAAGTGAAACTTTATAAAACCAATTATATTAATTCATTTTGTTTTAGACATGTGCATGCATTAATTAAACATAGAAAGAAAACAAACAAAATCTAGGAATCCCATCTACATTCACACGGCCACCTTTTAAAACGATATCGATTCCATCCGAATCCCTGTCCACATTACCCAGCCAGCCCTTAATACACAGCTATCGTTGCCTGTCCGTATTGCCCAGCTATAATGCCATTTGGCAGCCATTGGGGGACCTTTCCCTTTCTTTGGGGGAAAAAAATGGTTCTTGGGGAAAGAACCATGGGCCTATTGGACCAAACTAAAAACAGTGATGTGACATGTGCTTTTCTCCAAAATGTTTGTGGTGGAATCCCTTCCACCAACGTGAAAACTACTCATATCGGTTATTAAAAAAAAAAACTGCGGTTTCCTATATAATACACCTACACGGTTAAAATGTAGGGAACAGCCCTTTTTTTTAATAACCGATGAAAGATTTCTATATATGGGGCTCAGAATGATGTATAATGAATACCTGGTAACCGTTTCCGCGTCGTTGTCTCCATCTCTTAGACATACCATATCATATATTTTTCCCAAGGATCTGGAAGACTGTAGAACTAAGGAAGTGAAGAGACCCACGAACCCAGAATTCGATACCTAGCGCATGCAGATAAAAGATAGCGTGAGATGCGCGGCGGTGTGCACTTAAAGAAAAGAAAGAAAAATGTTTATTTGGCGTCAGTACATTAAAGCACACACACAATAATATTAAAAAGTTACAAAAAAAGAGGAAATACATAGTATGACAGTACTGTGTGCCTCACGGCTGCGCCAAAAAGGTCCATTTCAGCATTCATGCCAGACAGCAGGTGAGGCTGTCTGACGCTGATCTTCCAATGAACCTTGAAGGGATAAGTAACAGACAGAAAACGGTTTCAATGATAATACATAAATAAATTATTACAATAAATAGATATCGAACTAATTTATGAAATGTGTACGAGATCGGATAAAAAATGCAAGTAATAAGTATTTAGACAAGCCTAGACAGAATAAATATTTTGACAAGAAAAAAAAAATAAACAGTATTTTAATTATAATATCAAACATGAAACTACACACACGCATACACTTAGAGTATGCGTGTGACCCGTCAATTTGTAAATTAATTACCATAGTTTTAAATCTCCCCATTTGTTATATAACCCCACCTTATTTTTGAAAATTGAATGGAGGAATTTAAAAGTAGCAAAATAATATTTTGTAAATTATTTATATATTTTTTTTTATATACTTAATTAATACTGAATTTGGGAAAAATAGAGAAACTTGATCTAGCAACCCTGCAATTGGCTTGCACCCATATTCTCATTTGGCATCAGATCGGATGCACGTGTTTATATGGCAGTTCGATGCCCATTTCCGGACAATTTTGTTTAGTAAATCGGGATGAGGTTAGCCTAATAACGGATTTAGGTGGAATGAAGTTGTTTGATGGATCCGGTTTAGTAAGTAATAAGTGATTTATGAGGCCGTTCTAAATACATATGTGGTTTAATTATGGGTTAATTTCGTGGCATGGATTCACGTTATAAATAAGACCACCCCATCGATTTTTTAATAATGATTGTTTTGAGAAACCATACAAATATTATAATTGCAAAAACCCTGTCTGTCTATCTGTAACCTTTTCATTTATTAACGACTGAACGATTTTCCTTTACCCGCTAGTAGTACTAGTACCATACCATACCCGGTCGAACCATAATTCCTGACAACGCGAGCGAATTCACAGCAAAGCAAGTATTCAAGCAAGCATACCATTACCAAAGCAAGCATATACCATTACCAATACAACGTGTAACATAATAAACGCAAAACCTTTTAAGGGGTCATTGTACTCGTCATTATGAACAACTTTCACTATGGGACCAAACCCGAAATCGCGAAAAAAAAAAAAGCTGTTCAGTACATTTTGTCGAGTTAAGCGCACAGAAATGAATGGGGCAGTCGAATTCTTTTTAGCGATTTCAGTGTTGGTCCCATAGTGAAAGTTGTTCATAATGATGAGTACAATGACCCCTTAAGAGGTTTTGCGTTTACTCTGTTACATGTTGTATATAAAGTAGGTGACTGTCCTGTTAGTCTCGTGGTCGTAAGCGTGACAGAAAGCACGTTGAGCTCCTGCGCCTGATCTCTCTCTGGTCGTGTCATATTGCCGTCCCATCGGACTATAAAGAAAATGGAACAGTGAGTGCACCTGTGCCTGCGCACACACTTATGCACTATAATATCTCACGCGCTGATGGCTAATCTCCGCTAAAATTGGCCGCCGTGACTGAAAGCGGTAGAGAAGACTATATACAGGATGGAATTTTTCAACGCCACCTGGACGGAAAGTACTCTAAATACTGGAAAAAGAAAATTTTACTCAAAGCAAACTGTATATATGTGTATATATAAGTGGGTATATATAAAGAGCAGACGAGAGAAATTTTGACCCCAATTGTTCAAGATGACCGCAAACTTGAAGATTGCACTAGCAATTCAACAAATATCATTACCTACACTCTCGTTAAGAAGATTCATCAACCAGCCGTCATTATCATACAACCCACCATTCACACAGCCCTCGAAATCTAATTTAAATAAATAATTAAAATGGTAACTCATCCCGCTTCATCATCCTAATCATATCTTCACGCTACAACGAGGGGTCCTACCCAATTAGGAGGAAGTCAACCGTTGCCAAAGATAACGCAGCCTGAAATTGAGGGGATACAAAAACGCGTGCCAGCAATATGTGCCATATGCTGCTAATCATGAAGTGACAAACATTAGAGTGGTATTTTCGATTTGGAATGGTAATGGAGGAATAGTAATTATGATAAAATGATGCTGCTGTTTTTAATTGGGTGAAATGGTGGTGGTTTCCTAGCAAAATCAACCTATAATGTTCCCACTGCTGAGACTGAGACACACGGTCTCCTCTCTTATGAGATTCAATGGGCTCTAATCCACCATGCGGGCCCAGTGCGGGTTGGTAGAAGTCACATGTCTTCGCTATTTTTGGTTCTAGGACATGTCGGTTTCCTCACAATCAAATCAAATCAAATCATTTATTTTGCTTAAATATGGGTACGCCTACGGATGGCATACAACAATAAATACCATATCACATAATAAGGACCATATGCTACCTTAACAGGCGTGCAAATTAGTACATACTATAATTAGAATTTAAATTTAAAAAAAAACATGAGGAATTGGATAGTCAATAATTAAAAACAGATGTCACCTTACAGACTTCAGAGATCAAATTAATTACATTCATCATTTAGGTACAGATACAGAGATGTCATACTAACAATTTAAAGTGTTATCGGTCAGAAATTCGTCAATTGAGTAATAACATTTATTTCGATGTTTTCCTTCACGGTTTTGAGAGCAGTTGTGATGAAATAAATTACACAAAGTAAAACGCCTGCGTAGGTTCGAACCCGCGACTTATTACTTGTAAGTCGGAGTTGCCACCACTGGGCTAGCCTAACCGGATGCCACTGAATACCATTATTTCATAAAGAGCGACTGTCTATCTGACCTCCACAACCCAGTTAGTACTGGGTAGTACGATACCCGATAGACCACTGACTACCTGTAACAATCAACGGCTTAACGTGCTTTCCGAGGCACGGAAGAAACTCGGTATGTAGTGGGTACTCACCCATCCACGAACCTGAAGATCGGCCCAAATGCTAACTACGTAAGACGTAATACAAACACAGTAGGTACCCAGTGTGAACACATCGTATACAAATGAGACATTTATGTCTCCATTTGTGTCACCGGCCAAAGATAGCTTAAACTCAATTCTAAGTTGAACCGTGTTGGCAAGTTCACTTACAAACTTGTTGTCTTGTTCTACGTGTGTATGTTAAGTTCTACATTACATCAATTTGCGAACTAAACCGGGTTTAGATGTATTGAAAGGTACTAAACGTACCTACTAACGTATTCTTCGAAACTAATTGAGTATTGGTTATTTACATGATTTACAAACTTGGAGTTCTTAAATCTGTAATCTATAATAGTAATAAAAATATGTACAAATATCAAAATTGTTACAGGGCATCAAAAAATTCGTCCATATCGCTGTCAACAGGAAAAGTGCCCAGAAGGCTGGCGGCATTGCCACGTTGTATGACAATGCTTATTCTTTGGCAAAAAATAGGCCCGCCCTCGGGTCACGTGAAGAGTCGACCAACCGCTTGGCAATTTGAGTATTAGATACCTCGTTATGTTGGTAAAAGTAACAATATAGTCACGTTCCATGTTTTTAAATCCACGCGATAGCTGAAGAAGTTTACAGTAAAAATCCACTTATACACATAATAAGCCTATAACGTTTCCACTGCTGGGACCCAGGGCTCTCATCATCATCATCATAATCAATCCCCTTCCCTTATCCCGATTTACGAGTATTTGGGGTCGGCGCAGCACACACAGGCCTCCTCACATTGAGAGATAATGGGCATGTGGTAGATTACGCGAGCTAACAATTGTTACAAAATATAGTAATATTGTGTACATTTAACTAGCAACACTGTCAAGAGTTGGCAACACCATACCCCTCCCACTAACCTTGGTGTAGACGAGACAGCTAAGGCTCGATCATTCGTTCGCTGGCAGCCAACTCGAGAGTAGTCGAGAGGTTCTTAGCGACACCTCGGCCTGATTGACCGTCAGTCGTTGAAAGTTTAAAATATGATTTGATTACGATTGTTTATGTTGATATAGTGACTAATAAAAGAATATTATCCTGAAACTGCTGTTTTTCTGAGTTCTACAACACAATACAAGCTATATTCATTCTTCCTTTGACGACGCAACACGCAGATTACAGGAGGCCTATCATGAGGTCTTAAAGCAGGAGTAATTCCAGTGTTGGAAAGAGATGGCGCTAGACGACCTGTAGCTGTGTCTCTTTCCCACACTGGAATTACTCCTGCTTTATGACGTCATAGTAACCCCGCAGGCAAAGGTAAAGTTTCCATTCTACTTATCTAAAATCTGTGTAAAAATACTCCTTCATTGCGGTTTTTTTGTTCTCGACCATACCTGAGAGCCTTCTAGTTACAGAGATATTGAAGGTCCAAGTTTTAACATTTTCACACTGTTCTCTTTTTAAATACAAGTTAAAATGTTATAACTTTACTTTAAATACCTCCACGACCCCCGTACATAACAATGTGTTAAGTGCATGACATTGAGTCCTACCGTAAAACGTGATTTTCCACCCCAAAAAGAAGTCGTTTCCCGGCAAAAATGTTTGCTTACAGTAGGTACTCAGTTTGTTGTTAACGGCTTCATGTTTACACCTTTAATAGTAACTTAAGGCATACCTACAACATTTATTTCAAACGTGTCATTAGTAGAGCCAAATTCAACTTCATGATGGCCACAACACAACACAGATGCGACTTCGATCCTGTTCACCCCAAATTGAACATTGAACCATGAAGATAAATAAAAACAATGACATCCGTCCCCCATGCAGTTAATAATGCCGTGACAAGCAGACATTTGATGTTGTTATTATTATAGAAACCCCGTATTGTAATGTGAAGCATCCATCTTTGAGGAAAATTGTAACAATGGTTACTATCGTTTACTCGTTTATTTGTGATACAAGATGGCGGAATCTAATAAATACTGTGTTGATCAAATAAGTAAACTTCTTGCGGAATGTAGTTTGTAGTCTTCTTCTTTGAAATCATTACAAACTATTAAATGATAATAAATAATAATAGTCCTCCTGACCGTTTTCGGTCACAACGGCCGATCTCAACCCGGATTAGCCATCGGCGTGGGAGAGTGCACAAGTGTGTGCGCAGACACAGGTGCACTCTCTGTTACTTTACTCTCATAGTCCGAAGGGACGGCAATCCGACACAACCAAAGAGAGATCAGGCGCAGGACCAACGGCTTAACGTGCTTTCCGAGGTACGGGGGTATCATACCGCCAACTTCCAAACTCCGGGCTACTACTGAGAAATTTCGAATGAAAAACCCAATAGTACTTTTTGCCCGACCGAATCGAACCTAGGACCCCACGCTCAGCAATCGCGCTTGCAACCATGAGACCAACGGGGGGATAAATGATAATAGCAGTGCAAGCATAAGCATAGAGACATACAATACCTCCTCGTTGGTCTACTGGTCGCTATCACACAAATTGTTATTGTGTTTTGCTGTTTTGTTTTTTAGCCTGGATTTGTGTCCGGTTGATGACAATAGGCTCGCCCCCCATTACATGGGATTTAAACAAAACGGGCGAAATGTCTATGCTTCTTCTATGTTTCTTGATGTTATGTTATGTATAAGGGTTGAACCTCATCTAGCAGCACGGAAGCGATTCCGTGCTGCTAGATGAGGTTCACAAAAGTGCGAACTTTTCCATGTTCCTATCCTTTGCTGACCCTCAGAACCTTAATTTGCTAGAGCGAAAAAGAGAACGAGAATGTTTTCGCACGCGACAGCATCGATGATGCGGTCGGCAGCACGCTCTGTGTCTCGTAATTCATCCATAATCTACCAGACCGGAGTGAGCCATAATCGGCCGCGCTGGCTCAGCGCCGGTCAACTAATTTCAATCCTCAGAGCATTGAAGTTGCCTGCAAGGGGGACCATAAACAACATAGAAGAATTCAAATGCAACAGGTGAATTAAAATTCAGGTGTATTTACGTTCATACCTCACCTCAAAAATTACTTACCTGACCCGGAAGGTACACAACATATACCTTATCCTAAGCTGTTGACATACCAACACATACTAAGACAACAAATGAGCTATTTGGCGCCAAGAACAATGCTCAAATAGTCAGTTGAAATTACAACACAAAACTTCTTCCGGATGGTCCTGACCCCACTAGAGAATGTTGTCTCATAACCCAGGGACAGTACAATCTTGGATAAGGATGAGGGCAGACTGAGTGACATTAGAAATACTATCATCGTCTATTGCCTACATAGTTTAGGATATTATTCCATTATGAAAGACTGTCGCTCTAATTCCTTAAAGGTAAATTAAAAAATTCAGACCCCTTGTGATAATAATGATGTTATGAACATTGGCGTAGTTAAAATACTGGCGAAAGATGAAATTAGTAGTTAGAAAAAAGGTGATACTCAGATGACGGTTAAGGGCTCGTTTACGGATACGATCCGGCGAGTTGCGCTTTAAATTCAAACATATGGAGAGAGCGTTTACGGAGAAGCGACTCCCGCGGCGGCGAACGCGGCGGTGCACGGGAGCCCACACGCGCAAAAGCGCGCGAAAGCGCAAATTAATTTAATTAAAATTGTTGTTTAATTTTAATTGTTAAGCTGTTTGTTAGTAATATGTATATGTATGTGCTGCTCTATTGTGTTGCTGCTGTCCATTAACGAATAAATGATTATTCTATTCTTCTAATACCAAATATGGCAGTGCCCGCCGACACGCCAAAATAGAACTTGATAGTATGATTGTGTTCGATTTAAATCGAACTTAAGATCGATTTTTAAAATAAATCGACAATCCTCTTCCGCCGCGGCGGCCACCGCTGCTCCTCACGCACCGCACCACGCGCCGCGTCTCCGTAAACAACATCATACATTGCCATATGTTTGTGTTTGAGCGTGCAGTAACGCGGGCCGCTGCACGCGCCGCCTCTCCGCAAACGGAAAAACCGCTCAACGCGCCGCCTCGCCGTAAATGAGCACTAAGATGTACAGAACTATGGAAGAACACGTTATGCCACGCCGATCGCGAATAAATTGGGATAAGACTCAAATATAAAGTAAACTTAATAGGCCAGGACGATGATACTGACGAAAAAACATAACCACCAGCCAAGACTGTTCTGTCCACAAAAAAATATGCTCTGCTAGTCTGCACACTGTCTAACACAACTTACCCCACAAAATATGGGTCATTTTCTCACAGCCAGACCATCGCCAGTCAGTCTAGGAATGCAGTCATTTCCGTCCAGGCATGTCTAACTTACAGCCTAGACTAGTTTCACCCACGGCGCCACCTATGGGAAATGTATGGCTGTTTATGGTAACTAGCATGAAATAGTGCGACGCAGTAAGGTTTGTGTGGTGGTGGGTTGAATTGTGTGTTATAGTGTTACATTGTATGGGTTATTAATGGAATTATCTTGTGACTTTTCTCGTTTTAGTCTACGAGTACACTGTATTGCTACATAACATAATATCACGCCTGTAGCCCCAAAGGGTTAGGCACAGGTGTACCTAATAGTACATATACGTTCTCACATATATGTATAATCTCAACATTAATGACGTAACCAAGATCTTGTAACAATATTTTGATTGAAAAGAGTGTCCATGAAGTTTCTTGCCCATTATTCTCCATAGAGATCTACGCTTTGGAATGGGCAACTACAGTAATTTAACAAGTTATTATGCCTTGTGTGTGTGACTGTAGCTTCGCCTTTGTTTTTCTGACATTCAAAAGTGCCTGTTATGGTCTAATTGAAATAAATGCTTTGAGTTACCCACATATTTTGTCAGTTATATTTAAGTACCATGAAATGGACATTAACCAGGCGCAAATCCAGACTCCGTAGCTGCCACTGAGAAATTCCTGATGGAAAAATATTACACTACACTATAATACATAACACTATACCATACTACTTATTGCTACTTACTCTGAAATATTTAATACAGTACAGACGACATTGGAGGTAATTCCTCTACAACCTTTGACAACAATTCCTAGTACTTAAATTGAAACATTTTTTTGGGTTGAACTGTCTAACTAGTACATAAAGAAATAAATAAGGAATTTGGAAAACTTCAAAAACATCATCATTATTCGCCTGCCCTTATCCTAATTATTTGGTGTCGGCGCAGCATGTCTTCTTCTTCCATACTTCTCGTCATCTCAGCAGTCACCTCCTTTCTAGCCATATCATCCTTCACACAGTCCATCCATCGTTTCTTTGGTCTTCCTGTACTCTTATAGCCATCCACATTCATACTCAAAAATTTCCTCACGACATTTCTAACTTCAAAAACCTTTTGAATGGATATGAACTATTGTAAAGCAGCTTATTTATTACTAGCGACCCGCCCCGGCTTCGCACGGGTGCAATGTTATACACATAAACCTTCCTCTTGAATCACTCTATCTATTAAAAAAAACCGCATCAAAATCCGTACCTAGCGTAGTTTAAAAGATCTAAGCATAGATAGGGGCAGACAGCGGAAAGCGACTTTGTTTTATACTATGTAGCGATTATTAATTCCGTTGAACGTCGTTTTACAAATGTGTAATGCCGTGAAAGCGATTGTCCAGACCATCAGGGGTCCACCTATAATATAAACTAAATAAAACTGACCTTTACTGGGTCCCTTCCCATCAAACTGACCTACCGCAACAATTTCCTTTTAATACAGCATCTGTTCAATTAATCTATTAGTTGAAAACTATCATAAATTGACGAACAGTCGGTCGACATGTTTTATTAATTAATTCTGGTTGCCGTGCTGCCTACACCCCACGGCGATATCCATTAAGCTTAATAAGATCTATTAATGTTGTTCGATATGCCATTTATGTTATTTTATTCTTTCATTGGCTTAGTAACATTACATCACGCCTATAGTCTCCGAAGTGTTAGGCAGAAGTGTACCTTTAGATCACTCACATTGCACTTGTTATGTTTAAGTCAGACAGGAATCAGATTCCAGTATGCTGCAGAAATTACAAGTGCACAAAGAAGGTTTGAATATTTTGGCCTGCCTTACTGCCGCCATTTTGTTTTATTTTCAAAATAGCAGGCCACGGATAAAATCTATATTAATTAATAGCTGATATCAATACAAACAAGTATTATAGGAGACCAAATCTTCTAAAACTTCATGTTTCTGAGCTATAGCTGATATACCAGAGATATTAGAAATCATCGTCATCAGTTCAGTCTTCAGCCTTGAGGCTTCATACAAAATTATTCGACCCCTTTTTTTTTCGGTTGGGAAATCATCAAATGACTCCTCCAGATCTGGGCAGAGCAGGAGGGAGTGTCAGAATTTTACTGACTAAAACCCATCCATGTTCCTTCATCGCCCTTTGTGTTCCTGGGCCACGGTATCTCTTTCGAACAGCCCCGACTTTATTCGAACCACTTTACTTTTCATTTTCTCTTTACACCTGATGCTTGGTCTTTCAACTTAAATACTTAATAGAATAGATATAACTTATGCGTGAAACAGACACCAAATAAAGGATGACCTGTTTGCAGAATGAGAGCAAAATTACCGAACTCTTGGACAAGATCCAGCAAAGACCACCAATGCACCGAATTTCTCAAAATCTAGCTTCAACAAAAAGAGCCGTCACATTGCTATGGAAACAGCGTACAACGAACGTGGCTAAACACGATATTATTACAGAATTCTTAATCGATTTAAAGAATTATTTACATTGAGACACGAAGAAAAAACGTGCAGAGGGTCAACTTCTTACACCACATGAAAAAAATACTCGAACAGTAAAAATAAAAACGTGCTTTAATTAAATATCTATCACAGAACAAATGTGATTTCAGAGAACAATTTTGTGATCACATTGCCGGGTATAAAAGTTTCCGAAAATTAATTAACGGTAGCTGGTTATAGGCTCCTTGTTTAGGTTATAGGCGCATTGTTTTCTTTCTGTTTCCATAGTTTTAAGGAGTCTTAATTCTTAAGCCAATTTTTTTTTAGCGTTCTTACCCAAGGGGTAAAAACGGGTCTCTATTACTAACACTGCACTGTCCGTACGTCCGTCCATCCGTCCGTCCGTCTGCCTGTCAGCGGGCTATGTATCTCATGATATACATGCGTAATAGGTAGACAGTTGAAATTTCTTGCACAGACTGGGTATTCCTATTCCCTATAGATAACAATAAATAATAAAAACAAAAAAAAAAATTAAAAGAGGTTCCTACAACGATGGTACGGATCCCTGCGCTTCCCGTCCGACTCGCTCTTCGTCGGTTTTTAGTTTCTTTCAGACATGTGCTACATTTAAGACTTGACTTAGCAATTCAAGAATTCTTCTAGAAAACTTTGATTCATATTCTAAGAGGACACAATTGATCTGGAATTGTGTGTGAAGCTATCAAAAGAAATGGATGTTCTGAAGTTATTCCTTTATATTTAAACCGAGCCATATTATGCTAACATATTCACGGCGGCCAGCCATAAGGATGAACAGAATATTAAGACTCGGACATTCCTGTCCGTGTGTGACTAAGAGCTTCAGATAACGATCTCGCTGCCTGGCGTCTATATGTATAGTACACTAGCTTGGACTAAATAGTTTCTAATGCAGAGCTGATTACTGGACTTTAGACCTATCGGATTCCTCTCTATGGTTATCTATTCCATCTGCTTAGAACCGCTATGTTGCAACTCCGATCACGCCTGTATATAAGTATAAGAATAAATTTACTAAGCCATTGTTACAAACATTTTCTTAATCTAGCTTAGAGCTATGAATAATCGTTACAACTAAAATTGTAACATGGTTAGAAAACAGAGGTGAGGCAAATATAATAACAGAGTTTGGCTTAGGTTTATCACATCCAGTCCGCCAGTTATGATTAACCCATGTCATAGACTGAAAAATACCATAAGGCCAATAATCATCTGCCCTGGAATCAAATTTGAACTTGGAGGGTTGTATTGATGATTTTAATGATTATAGAGTTCTGTAACTACATACGTGTTACTGGTGCGACTCATTTTTCATCAACATACAACCTGACACTGATCTGCAAATTGCAAAAAACGTAAGAAATTTTGTATTTCGCGGGCTAGTCTGACGCTTCCACCTTAACTTTAAAACTGTAGCTTAAAACCCTACAAAGATCGTAAAATAATAACCACCTGACTCCTAGCAGCCTACAGGCCCCATTATACTGAAAATCCCTATATCACATACAACATAGCTAATGCACTTACCTTGTATCCCTTCGTACCAACATAACGGCTCACTTCCGCTTCCTGATGTAACTTATGCTAATGTTGGTAGTCCCGAATTAGCTAGACTTAATTGCTGGTTTTTATTTATTTGTGTACGTGTTTTTATTCTCAAAGGGTAAAAGTTTTTGATGGGATTTTTTACCGTTTACGAAGAGTTTGTTTAGGTATTGTCTTATAAGGGTTTGTTTATTATCTCATGGTTGCCGAGTGACTGTAGACGAAGTGTTAGCAGATCAACAGCTAGATACGTTGATCATATTCAGATGATTTTGTTGATCTTGCGCAGACTAGGATAATAAGGAAAATACTCAGCAGTAGGTAGAACTACCCGGGCTGGAGGCCTCACACTCAAAGCACCCACATGATAGTCAGGTTAAACAGAAGACAACCTCCTAAACCATTAAAAGAAAAGAAAAACAGTAGATGGAAAAAAGTTAGCAAAGATCTAATGATTTAATTTAATTGGTTTTAACATAAAGGGTGTAACAAGTAGGGACTAGTACCTTTCGGCTTCGTTAAGGGTAACAAAGCCGAAATGTACTTGTTCTCCTGGTTCGATTGCGATATTTTTTTTGTCGAGACCATACCTGGGAACTTTCAAGTTACGGAGATATTAGGGGTCAAAGTTCCAACTTATTTACAAGTTTTTTTTTTTATTTTTTTATGTAATATTTTTACTTTAAACATCTCCTCGACTTCCGTATTATTCAATCCATCCACCAGCACAATGTTTTGAGTGCATTACATCAAGTCCTGCCGTAAAACATCATATTTCACCCAAAAAAAAAGTTGTCGTTTCCCAGCAATAATGTTTGCGTAAAGTTACTAAGTTTGGTTTACAGAATGATCTGTTGACGGCTTCGTTAAGGGTCTTGTTACACCCCTGTATGTAGTTTATTGAACCTTTTTTGCAATCATGACGAGCAGCAAAATCACTATATTCTACTGTACTATGAATATGCTAGGAAATGTCTACACATGACCTTTAGTTTTCTAAGTGTTTCAAGCAATTCATCAGTCAATGTACAACATGCATATAATATTGGCCTAATAAATTCCTTGAGCACCTAAATGCACAACACGAACCATTAACAAAAACCGATCAATAAAATTCATTTCAATTTAATAACCCTGAAGTTATCCCTCTCTGATCCCCACGGGAGTTCACTGTAGCACTACAAATTAATTTGTAGTTCCCCCACTAACAAACATACATACAAACATCAATAAAGTTCTTTGTCGTCCACTTGATATGACTGGAGTATCATGTAACATGACAATTCGTTGTTAATTGTTGGTGGATCAATAATATCAAACATAGACAAGGCAACTTGTTTATTGTTCTTTACTTCAGGACTGTCGCAAATGACGAGACACCTGATATTGTTTATGTTTGTTCTTAAGAGGCCGGCGACCGATGCGTTTTTCATACAAACGTAATACCAAAATAACTTGTAAATCAAAAACATTCTTAAGGTACTGTCTCTTTATTCCGATTGGAATACAAAATATCTAGGTTCCCAATGAAATATTTTGAAAGGACAATGATATAAAGACGAGATATGAGGAATTTAAAATTTCTATAGAAAACTTATTTTTCTCATAACTCTTGTTTAAATCAGTGTCCATTCAAAATATTTCATTGGGAACCTAGATATTTTGTATTTCGATCGGAATAAAGAGACAGTACCTTAAGAATGTTTTTGATTTACAAGTTATTTTGGTATTACGTTTGTATGAAAAACGCATCGGTCGCGGGCCTCTTAACGTGTCGATTTTAATCTAAATTGAATCGTTACCCATAAATAGTCCTTAACACATAAGGACTTTCAGTACCGTCCATCAGCTTCTGTGATGTGTAAACAGCAGGACAGGCGAGACACGATATTAAGTGCTCCATAGTTTGTGGAACCTCACCACACGTACACTCCAGGGCAGAGTCGTCTATGACTCTCCACCTAAACACTTTTTCCTTCACTGTTTTAAGCTTTCACGGTTTTTAACTAAACTAAGGTATACTATCACTTCGGGATATCTTACGTGATTGTCATTCTTTTTTGTTTCTTTTTGGTTTTGAGCTTGCCACAGCGTCGATATCGGGAGCTTAAAATAATAAACAATCTTTTTCAAACTTTTTCCTTGCTTCGGCCAACCTGGATCAGTCTATTTAAAGACTTGCAGGTCAGCCACGGCAAGTCGTGTCCAAGTGGGAGGTTTAGGAAGTGGCACTAATGTGTTGGGTCAGAAAACTCTTTCTCGCCATTGCTTGAGAACTGCTTTCCTTAGGATTAAAACACATTTAAACGCAAAGACCTGCAGTTTCTTTCATCTTTATCTCTTTCTGTCACTCAGAATTGCAACTCACTAGACTGAGAGTTCCAGCTGAACGTTAAATAGCTTTCTTTTTTTTTTTCGCTTTGTAAATCATCAAATAACTCCTCTCGCTCTGGGCGGAGTAGGAGGGAGTGTCAGACTTTTAATGACTAAAACCCCCTTCATCGTCCTTTGTGTTCCGGGGCCACGGTATCTCTTTCGAACAGTCCCGCAGCCCCGGACGTTAAAATGGGCTTCACTTGCGAATGAATGCGGATGGTTGTGACTGGGCTTCTTGGTCCAGCAAAACAGAATAAGATAGATTCACACGAAATCGCTGAGCCGTGCGTGAAAATGTGATTTCACCCTTAGAACGCAATCGGTACGCTAACGTTCTCGTAAATATGTACAACATATTCTGTTCATTACTTAGTTTGTGTTCCAGTAATGTAACCTTTTAACTTTGTAAACTAAAAGTAAACATGTTTAGTTCATGTCTATAGTTCAGCAAGGTCTCTATCCATGACCCTTCACCCGTCAAAGGTTTCTCCAAACAGAAACTAGTTGCAAAACTTAGAATATGGCAGATAAAACACAAGTTAGCCATTCAAATCATAATGCAACTCTGTACAATTGTGAACTCAAATTTTATTTCTAAGTGCATCAAGTCCTTCTTCCATCTTGCACCACATGCCCTGACACCTGCGCATTCGATGATCTTATAACTGCTTCAGTTAGCGGAGTTCGCGCAGCTGTATTTCTGGATCATTCCCAATAGTTCTACACAGTTCGACGGTAGAACTAATGGGATTTTTTTCCCCACTAGTCCTACGATTCAAGGTTATACATATTTGAAGATTTTGCAAATTCAGGTTTTTTTTTTGAAATTTCCAATGTCCAAATCTTAGTGCAAATGGAAATTCAACAGAATCTACGATGTCCACTGGCGATTTCTAGATGATCAAAACATTAAGTTCAAGAAAACAGTGCGTATCGCTTCTACTACAGGGTTCAATCAATCCATCGTCCAATTAATTCATTGGGAATGAACGTCACTAAGCAATTACTTCTTTGTTCTGGGAAACAAATATACAATAACATGTTATAACATAGAAGAGGGTTGTTTTATTCAAGAGCACTTCATGACACTCGAGTTACGAGTGTTTATTAGTGTTTAAGCTGAGTCATAGTTACTCTAATTAAAAGAAACAAAATATTGGTAGAAATACATGTTCTAGTACGGCCCATTTCTGGTGCTTGTAAGTCTTGTAGAGTACCTGAATTCGATTAACTAGTCATCGTCATCAGCCAACGAAAGGATCGTCTTTACTAAACAAAACCATGGCCGAACTTTTACTACGCAAAAGCCGAAAGTAGGTATAGGCCTATACTTTCGGCTCGGTTCCACAAGCCACAATACAGAAAGATTTTAAATAAGGTAATACAGATTTGTGTGGCATACTCATACAAATAGATGGACATAGACCACAAAAAACGATTTCTAAAAAATTGCAACCTGGGAAAAAAACATCCACATCTTTTTGAAAAGTGGAAATGGCACTCATGAATAAATCTTCCATGGTCCTCAGTAAAATAGCATTATAAGCTTTCCATAATTCTCTAATTTAGCGTGACCTCGAGGAATCTTGGGAGTGCGCCTGTCACTTGTTCCCAGTTATTAATATTTTAGAGCCACGCCTTCAAATGACAGCACCAGATACTGCTTAAAATATCTGACATGGACGAGCCTATTATGATAATTTTAATAGCCGCTCTTCCAGCGATTTAGTAAAAAGACTGGCTTCATAATATCCAAATTTTACTAATAACATCATGAGAGCAGCGGTAGCCCAATGGCGGCGGCTCCGACTTACGAGCAGTAAGTCGTGAGTTCGAACCCAGGTAGGCGTATTACTTTGTGTAATTTATTTCATCACCACTGCTCTCAAAAACGGTGAAGGAAAACATCGTGAGGAAACTGACATGTCTTAGAACCAAAAATTCGAAGACATGTGACATCTACCAACCCGCACTGGGCCCGTGTGGTGGATTATAGCCAATTCCCTCTTATAGAGAGGAAGCCGAGTGTCCCAGCAGTGGGAACATTAAAAGGCTGATTATGCTTATAACATCACTGGTGAGTTTAAACTCACCTAAGGACTAAGCCTTTCCCTTTTGCGCCATATTTTTCTGCTCGAACAAGTCTCGTCCAGGTTCTACCTGTGTCATTTGACTTAGGTTATAGATGTAACCTAAGTCAAACCACGAGCCAAGTAATTCCTGAAGACCTCGGCCTTATTATTGGTTTGCCAACGCTTCACCAACAGTTTCTCGGCAACCAAAAAAAAATGCGATCTGTTTTATACACATTCAAATAACACTAAAACCTAATGACAATTCTTCTCAGAATAGGTCGCCTGCACACTTCATATAGGGCACGCGTATGTCACGGTCTGAGTGACAGACAAACGGACAAAAACAACGGATATTGGTGACACGTGTCCTAATAATTTGTTCACCCCCCTACGTCAAGCAGGGGTGAGGGGAAACGTACCAGTTGCATGGGAAACTAATAAATATAAAAAGGAATGGGGTAGGAATTAACAACGCATTGTAAACTGTTGACAAAATTGCTTTAAAATAATCATATAATTTTATTAGCCGAGCCTTGTCTCAATTTAGTTTGGGTCAGCTTCCAGTCTAAACTTGACCCCAGTTCTGCAATACCTATCTGTCTTCCACAACTCAGTTCTCAGAAACCCCTTATCGTGTTACCAGTAGCAGGGGATTCACAAACCCGAAGGTCTGACAGCCAGTTGGTCCAGTCGGTTGTCTTCTGACCCGTCGACACGATACCGACGTGTTGACTCAGGCTATCGATCTCCTAATACAATGTTCACGAGCAAATAAAATAATTCTATAGTCGAAGTTGTTTATTCTACACTGAAAAACTGTTTTGACGCGTGTCAAAACTGTTGTGTCTACCCGTCCACAAACAAAACAGTTTTGTTTATGGCGTACCTTAGGAGTTCAGAGTCAAAACAAAAAATTATGTAATGGGTGTAAAAATACCCTTACCTATCGAAGCCGAAAGGCATTTGTTCTCCCCTCCATTGCGATCATTTTTATGTTCTAAACCTAGAGTCTAGCCAGACCATACCTTATAGTTACGGAAATATTGAGGGTCAAGGTTCCATTTTTTTTTAACACAAGGTTTAGACTTTGCTTTAAATAAGTACCTCCACGACCCGTGTACCATTCAATGCATCCATCAGCACAATGTATGTGTTACATTGAGTCCAGTAAAACATGATTTTTCACCCCAAAACAAAAGACGTTACCCAGCAATAATTTTTGCGTGAAGTTACTTAGTTTGATGTACAGAATGCTTGTGTAACGGCTTCGTGAAGGGTCTATTTACACCTCGTATTGAACGGGTTTGGTGACTAAATCATTTAGCCTTACAGGTTAAGTGATTTAGTCACCAAACTTCAATGTCCTTAAGTTTTTATTCGCTTAACAATATTTTAGTCTAACCACCGTCAAGTTACTGATAAAATCGGCGTCGTAAACTGATGAAATCTATGGATTTCTTTCGTAACCTTAGCAGTGTCGCGAATTGCAATTTCCTTGTAACTTAAAACCGACACAACGATTACAAAGGTAATGTAAATATGAATATTGCAGCACTTGCACATGTCAATTTTGTGAACCATTGCAGCTGCCTGCAGGGGAAGTACCTTATTCAAATCTAGGAACTGACTGTTCATCAGTGAGTAGAGAAATGTGTATTGTGGCATAACTCATTTGAGGTCAGTAATGTGGGATGGATATGCATGATATCTTGCCAGCCAAAATCAAGGTAGAATTATTTATAGTTAGTATCAATATGTAGTGGTATCCAGCATCAAGAGGATAAAATGGAAGCCGAAAGCTAGACAGAAGATAATATGATGAGTTGTGGAGGTCAGATTGGCAGTCGCTCCATGTTAGATAGGTACTGGTATTCAGCTGTCTATCGGTTAGACATGAAGCCGACCCCCACATAGTTGGAAAAAATGCTAGGCCGACGGTGAGCATATCAGTATGTCCGAATGATGTCCACTGCTCCGCCTGATAAGCCCTTCCGAATCATCTCAAAATAAGGCAAGCCATTTAACAAATCGGACTTATGTCAAACTTAGTTACTCTGAAGCGTTTACTCATTGTAACTTTACTCCACAATTATATTAATGGGGTTTTGAGCATGCCTGAGAGATATTTCTTGACGGCTTGTAAAGCCAAGAGAGGCCCATGGGGGCATAAAACTCTGACACTAGGTTAGGCACTAAACACACGATAAAGAAGAAGTATGGCAGGGAATTTTCTTTCAACTACCCACGATATGGTTATAATATCAATGAACTTAGATACCTAGTCACAGATACACGCGGTCGCGTAGGAAACTGTCTTCAAAGCAACTTTTCATTTTGTTTCCTCTGTCACCAAGATCAGACATGTCATCACCAATTTTCCTCAAATAATGGTAGAACCAACGTTTTTTTTTTGTCAATTTAATATCTACAGACTCGTCATAATAATACCCCACTGTTTGTCCTTTGATGTGACGCTATGATCTTGTTTGTTCCGTTACGAATATCTTGACGTTCCGTAAGTAGGTGAAATTGCCTCGTTTTACGCACAAGGGAAGTTTTCAGGACCCCTCTGTTGATGTGTTATTGGAAATGGGGCGTTATGGTATTTTTCCTTATGGGGTGTTTCAGTGACAATCTACATATAAGTTCTTACTTTTCGGTTGGGGACATTGACGCCCAAACTTTGTTACCATAAATTCAGCACTTTATAGGTACTTGATTCTTGCTAGACATAAAATCAGTTCAGTTATTTAAAAAAAGTAATGTTAACATTATGGTAAAATAACCGACGAAAAATTGGTTACAAGACAAAATAATACAATACTATGGATCATAAACAGATTTAACCCGTGAAATTAAAACCACAAATTAAAATTGTGAAATTAAAATCAAATCTTCAAGGAGCAACTGGTAAGGTCCTTGAAGCATTATTGTTTTTTCTTTATATGGTGTGGCGTAATTAATGGATAATCCTTCACCTGAGGGTGAGACAGTCATAAATATAGTTAAAAAGTTGAGTTCAGTAAGTTCCATAGTTTTCAAGTTATCGGCCATTAATTACGAACATAATATACTACATATATTTCACAAAAAAAAAAAACTGAAATAGACAGACTCCCCAAGTTACAACATAAAGGATATGCTTACAATTAGAAAAGTAGAACTCTACACATGGGTACCACTACACGATTAACTCCGGTCGCATTACATTATTACATTATTATTGCGCGGTTACATTATTATTGAGCAAAGTCACGATTCTCAGTCGTGCACGGCGCAACCGTCACGATAACCTATCGTAAATAAACCATCCGTGAACCGTCGTGACCTCATTTACGTCCCCCTTCACCTCACACACACCCGCACCCACCTGTCCTACGTCAGTAACAGCCTGACGCTTGCGCGGGAAGGACGTGTGACAAGATGGCGGACATATCAGCAGAAGAGTTAATTCCTCTTGTAGAACAAAGGAGCGTGATTTGGGACAAGAATTCAGATGTTTATAAAGATAAGGCCTTGAAAGCAACTGCTTGGAAAGAGATTTGCTACGTTCTGAACCCAGACTTGGACCAATTGGAAGAAGATGAGAAGAAAGATTTTGGTAAGTTTTATTATAAACAAAATATCTTAATTCGTATAGTAAAAAGGTACGAACTTCGTGACAAATACGTTTTATAGTTAGCTATTTAACCTAGTGTACACAAGTATTGGTTTCGCCGCAAAACCCTGTTTATCCTCAAAGTAGACGCCATCTTTTGACAAAATTCATGCATCAAACGTCATTTAAGAGTTCTAGTATCACAGATTATTAGTTAATCTAGTAAGTTCTTCTGAAATTATAAAAAGAAATAATATTTTTCACTTCTCATACTCTAAAATGCGTCTTTATGTCGTGCGTAGGCGACATAAAGTCGCTTTTTATGCTCTAGAGCATAAAGTAAAATCTTCGTCGAAGACCAAGGCACATACCAAGGCAATCGGGCCAACAGCCACACGAACAACTTCAACTTCATAGAATAACCTCTTTATTTTAATTCGTTTCGTTACTCGTTATTCTAAGAACAAGGCAAGGATATTTCTTATTGCCCTAATGTAACTTTCAATTTTAACTAAATTTAAAATATTTACATCGCGCTGTTTCATTTCCTCGCAATCGAAGTGAAAAGTAGAGTGTACAACTCGTCCATAAAACCCATTTTAAACTCTACTCTATATCGTCTCGCGTAAAATGGTGTGTTTTATGCACTTGATGTACAATCTACTATTTCTGTTTTTTCTTGTATGCGACTTTTGCCTTTTCTCCACACCGGCAAGCAGAAGCGTACAGAACGCCACGTGCTATTAATGTTTTTTTTTTTGCAGTTAAAAGCGTTTCCACAAAATGGATTCATATTAAGGACGCCTTTCTTAGATCGCAGAAGGCAGAAAAGAAGAAGACGCGAGCTGGTACAAAGAAACCAAGACCATACGTTTATAAGAATCTACTGACCTTCTTATCAAAAGTCCATGAGCCTCGGACCAGACACGATTCGTTCAATGAAAGCCAGACTATATCTTCAGACAGCAGTAGCGATGAGGATGCAGTACCAGAGAAGCCGTACCAACCACCTCCAGCTAAGAAAAAGTTGAGGGTCGAAAAAAATCCACTAGATGATAACCTGACACGATTTTTTGACTCAAAACCAAGCGAACAAACTGAACACCCCCAGATATCTTTTATGAAAGGTATTTTGCCATCTTTAGCAACATTTGATGATGATGAAAACTTGGAATTCCAGGCCGGTGTCGTAGCGTTGATTCAGAAAATAAGACGAAAGCGCCAAGGAGTCCTGGGGAATACTCCGCCTGGAGGATACTCTTATGACGTCAAAGTCTTCGAAACCTAGTTTTAATTAGCTCATCTTTTATACAGACGGCCAGCACATCAAGCTACAACAATCTGTCAAATTTCTTTAGTAGATTTGATTTGATTTGATTTGATTTTTTGATTGGGAAAATTTGACATTTCGGGTAGCTTGATGTGCTCTGTACTTGGTTAAGTTTTATCTTTATTGATCTTCATTGTTAATGAGACAAAAATAAATAATTATTTACTGCTGTAATTTTCCTTTACATTGATAAGCCCTACTTCCGGATCTTGGAAGTATATTTCAACCTGAAAGGAACTTTTGACGCTAAAGTGACTTAACAAATGGGCGTTACTGTTAAATATTTTATAAAGAAACAACATCACGCCTGTAAAGGCAGAGGTGTACCTAATAGTACAAAAACATTTCACCAGTGTAATAGGGAGCGAGCCTATTGCCATCAACCGGGCACAAATCCAGACTTGATGGGAAACCCCAATAACACTTTGCCGAGCTGGGAATTGAACCCAGGACCTCATGCTCAGCAGTTGCGCTAGAGACTAACTAGACCAACGAGGCAGTCTTATTTTGTAAATGTATTTAAAAACGTAATAAGCATAATCAGCCTATTTATGCTTAATTATAAACAAGATGGCAGGCTTTAGTTCCTATTTCGGCCACGCGCCAAAACATCCTTGTTCAACTGTATGGTTTAATCTCAACTAAAGTACTTTGACTGTCTATCATTATTTCTCGATCAATTGCAGCCAGTGATCATAACAGATTTGCCAATGTTGCCATTTTTATTTTATTGTTGATCAGAACAGCAATTTCCTAAAAGCCTGGTTAACAAAAAAGAGACACACGATTGGAACCTATAGGACCCATGATCAATGAATATTGCCAAAGACACATTCGTAGACGATAGCACTAACTGTCGAGCACCGATAAATGTATCGCCACTGCACCGTGGGAACTGACAAGACAGATCACGAACGCTTGGGACTTTGTTAGCTTATACAGTCGTAATCGTCATGAGCAAAAGTAACATGTAAGTAAGTCAATCGCCACATATCGCTAATGATCTTTTCAAGTAAGGTGTTTTCTTACAGCAGGAATATTCAGGTTTAATCTCTCCATGATGGCGAGATGTTTATCGATGGAGAAGACGTGATTTACATACTAGCGATTTTTTTCTTTTTTGGTTTTTAGGTTGGTCTTAGGCAACACAGCCTCACTTGCTACATGCGAAACCTAACTTAGATAAATCTGTTAATTGACAATGAACATTAAGCAAGCCTACGGATATATTGCTACAGGCCTTTGTCTTGAACGATCCTACCTTGTGTCTAAAGTATTAGATATGTCGCAGTAAGACAGTTATACCCGTGATATAGTTATATACCTGGGGATATAGCTATGTATATCCCGGAAGATAGTAATATGAATGCCATTTATAACTACCTTGCTAGGGATAACTATTGCACGAGCACGACGGTCTTACTGCGACAGATACACCATGAGTCGAAAGCTGCTCCACAAGTCAAAACATCATCAGGCAAGTTCAAATCTCTCGGTCGTCAACCGTCCTTTTAAGCAAAACTAAACACAAAGCATTAGTGATAAATAGTCCCTAAAAACCAAAGGTAATTAAACGCATTTCTTTCCAAATAATTTAAAAACGTCGTTTACTAATGGAAGTTCTAAATTCGACCGACAATGGATGCGCACGAGTCACAATTGCGTTCTATTCCTGTTTTGTGATTGTGTGCATGCGCATATCCGGGCGATTGTTTACGAGACGAGGGTGGCTAGGGTTGTGCAGTGTCGGATATCCGCAGCTGGCGGATACTTAGGGATGTATTGATAGGATTGGCGCATATTTTGTGTTACCAGGTTGTTGTAAGATGACGAGTAATAGAGCAGTATGGAAGAAGAGGACACGCTGACATGGGAAGCTCGTGGCAAAATAATAACAGCTGCTCGGGTCGATCTTTAGGTTAAGCTGTGCTTGCCTAGGTTGATCTGTGGATGGGTCATCGCCCATTACATACCGACTTTCCTCCGTGCCTCGGAAAGCACGTTAAACCGTTGGTCCCGGCTGTCAATTGCAGATCTTTGACAGTCGTTACAGGTAGTCAGAGAGAGGCCCAAAAAGTCTGACAAGCAGTCTTACCACGGGCTATCGTATTACCCAGTACTAACTGGGTTGTGGAGGTCAGATAGGCAGTCGCTCCATGTAAAATACTGGTATTCAGCTACATCCGGTTAGACTGGAAGCCGACCCTTACGTAGTTGGGAAAAGGCTAGGCGGATGATGAATATGAATTACGTTACAATTCGTAAAATGGTCACAAAGTGACAATTCATTGTATTAACTGCGTCTGTGACTATTTTAAGATTTTTAACGTAATTCATATTATGATCCAATTATGATTCTGCTAAAGTGGTCATTTTAGGCCCCCTGGTACCCCCGGTACTGGTAATACTACGGGCAAAAAACGCATGATTTCCTAAAAAAATCACCATATTTGAGTTTCTTCTTTTGAGTGTCTTCTAGTACCTAATGCAGTTATTTTCATTGATCGTTCGCTCAGTAATTTTCAGCAGTTTCGCTGTCTCAACATTCAGGTCAAATTATGAAAATATCGGTTACTGAAATTCAGTGCATGCAAGAAGGGCCTGTAATCCAAGATTCGTGCTTACCATGCTCTGCGAAGCATGACCAGGGTTTTGAAATCAACCATCCAAGGTTTGAAGGTTTGAAGTTCCTCATCTTCTATTGAAAAGAGATGATCCTCTGACCAAACGGGTGTTGTATCTGGGCCTAGTAGTTCATAAGTGTGTGGCGCTGTAGATGGCCACCACACATTAACAACATCAACATGAGTAATGTATCAATAAATTATTGACCTACGATTCTACTCAGTACCCACGTCCTCCTCTCCCTTTTGTCTATAAATTACAAAAATCATTAGAAAAATATCATTAAACCCATATATTTTAAGTATTTGCGCACGCGACTCCGAGTAGGGTGAGTGGCCCCATTCATGTCCTCTTAATTAGGGTTCCACATTGACCAAAACAATTTATTATCGCGCACCTGGGGTTCCGTTTGATAAATTGTTGTATTGTAATTAGTTATAATGATTAACTCAACGTGTAGGATCGGGTGTAAATGATAGGGTAGTGTGGTTGGTTGGTGAATGAGTGATTATGGGTTGCGGTAGTTATTAAAGTTTTCAACAGCTGCTCCTTGCAAAAACTGAATGGGATTTTTGGTTTTTCTGGTGTTTGTAGGCGGTGCCAGCAAGGTTAAAATACACAGTCGACCACGCGCAGTGGTAACGTTTTTACCTTGAGCTGGCCTAGCGTAGTAGGTACGAAGTTTCAATAGAAAGAGAGGTCAGCTTATAGTGGCCCTGCAGTCTCGCAAACCGACACCGCGGGTCGCGTCCGGCTCGCGTCCACCTTAAATCCGCATCGTTATGGCTTTGCGACTGAATTCGTTTGTTTTGCGATCGCTATCTATGTCGAGACTGCAGGGCCTGGTTTTGTTACCAATGACGAAAATATTATCTACGTGGCCTACCGCACCTACCAGGGTAATAAATTTTATTTGTAATTATTTCAATAATTAAAAAAACTCGTTAAATCTATTTTTTTTTGGATAAGCAGACATTTTTAACGTTCCATCGTTTATTTAAAGCTCGATTGGCACAGAAGATCATTACCTACAAATATTTATATTTTTTACTAGCTGAGGGCACAGCTAGTAAAAAATAATGACGCGGCCTTCGTCCGCGTAAATTATTGTAAAAATAATAACGCGACGTTCGTCCGCGTAAATTATTGTAAAAATAATAACGCGACCTTCGTCCGCGTAAATTATTGTAAAAATAATAACGCGACCTTCGTCCGCGTAAATTATTGTAAAAATAATAACGCGACCTTCGTCCGCGTAAATTATTGTAAAAATAATAACGCGACCTTCCTCCGCGTAAATTATTGTAAAAATATTACTTCCCCATTTTAATCGGATTTTATTGCACGGAAGCCTAATCTTTTTCCTAAAATAAAAGCAGCCTTAGTTACACCTTTTAACATCAGCTATCTGCCAGTATAAGTCCCGTCAAAATCGGTCCGGCTGTTTCAAAGATTAGCTGGAACAAACAGACAGACAGACCGTTGTTATACGTACCGTAATTACTTTCATAATTATGAATTCAGTAAAAAGCTGTTTTATTTATTTGTATAGATCAGGCAGGCAGCTGAGACAACTGATAGATTTTTTTTTGCAGTACTCGTATTATATGTTTGTCTAGTTGATTATTAAATTGCTTTACATTTTGGGCCTCTTCTTGTTCATCGTGTGGTTAGTGCCTAACCTGGTGGCACCTGGTGGTGGTTATTTTGGGCTGAGTACGAGTTACTCAAGTTGTACTTTCTGTGTTTGTACTATAATTAACATTCATTACATTACATCGTATTATTATGTCTTGGTTATTACTAACTAATACATGTTCGCATCAGCAATGTGTAATTAATTAGGGATATCCACGTTAATCCCTACCCTACATACGATTACATACAGGCTGAATGTAACTACACTAACATCTTAATTCATAGTATTAATCATGACATAAGAACCTACTATGGTTTTAACACAAACTTTTTTAGTGTACCAATTTTTGGTGTACCTACCCTACACATGGAATGCTTCTTTAATTTATGTTTTATTTTTTTTGTTTTGTAAATGTACCTATTATGTTAAATAATTTTGCATGCCGTAAGGCAAAATGTATCGGGACGCTCATCAAAATAACCACTTTAATTATCTGTATATCTACATTATTGGCAAATAAATGATTTCTATTTCTACGTATTAAATTTATAACTATTACTTATTTTCAGCCTGTGTCGTCGCTGAGAGCTGAGAATTGAAATTGCAATCCTGCTATGATATATAGGCATTCATTTGAGTGTCGCTTAGTGTGGTGATACGGGCATTATTATCCGCCGGAATCGCGAAAATGCCACATGCCCGAATCAAGCTTTATTAGGTACCTAATCATTGAAGACACATCAAAAGGAGAGGGTCCCAACGAATCTTTCTAAGGGGTCAGGGGTGACGATAGCAAATACATCTAAAAGCCGATAACATCGACAACTAACAAATAATACTTGGGGTCAAGGCAAGGGGAGATAGTCATTATTACTTTTACATAGTTTTATGGCGTTACTTATTGTGAAACTTCGTGTGCATTCGGAGATATTCGGGTGGTGGGCTTTGTTTTGTTTTCTTAAAATGATTATTTTCAGAAAGGAATGTTTATTTTATCAGCGCTTCATTTTTGTTGTGGTGTTTACCACAGTTCTTCTTTGTTCTTCGGAAGTGAAACTCATGTTTTTCCTACTCCTCTGCTATTCTTTTCTGATTCATTTCATTGCGGGATCCAAGATATTCAAATTGTTTCTCTGGGACTTCGTCGTGCTTCATTGTCTCGGCGCTTTTCTGGTGGTCGCTACTGTTGATTCTGGGTTTCAGGAGTTGCAGTGGTTTAGGCATAGTGTGGCGGGCTTCGACAAATAAAAATAAAAAAAGAAAGTTCTTCTCTTCTTCTTCTTTCTTTTGCACAGTTGTTCTACTCGTCTTGCCAAAAAGTTGCAAATTTTGAAAAGCCCTTAACCTTCGTCTTGTAGATGATTCCTTTTATTAGACTAAAATAGGCTTCAACCAGACCTCAGCGTTGGTGGTGGCTTTGGACAGGTCCCTCAAAGTGCAGGTAGAATTACACATATAGCAGGACAGGAGGTGAGCCATAATTTGTGTTGAGGCCCTACAGTCGAAATATCAGCCTTTAATAACATAACGTCACGCTTGTAATCCCAGAAGGGTTAGAAAGAGGTGTAACTAATAGTACATCCGCATTTCGCTAGTTATGTTACGTCCCATGTAATAGGGGTCGAGCCTATTGCCGTCAATCGGGCACAAATCCAGAGTCCGTGGCTGCTACTGAGAGATTCCTGATGGGAAAACCCAATAACACTTACCCGACCTGAGAATCGAACCCAGGACCTCATGCTCAGCAATTGTGCTTGCGACCACTAGACTAACGAGGCAGTCAGATCAGCCCTTGGGATTTTTTTAATCTATAAATACAGAGTGACTGGTAATTAGTGAACGTTACTTATTCACGTGATTTTACTCATGATAATAAACAACTTTCCCAAAGAAACATCTTTTTATATCTATTCACTTATAACACAACAGCCGTATGAAATTCGCGCGCGCGCGCGCGTATGGCCTATCAGCTGTTAGCTGCGTGACGCCTTTCTGTCTCATTACTATCGTAGGTACCGTGCAACAGTGGGTAGGCATAGCACTCGCGCGGTTAATTTCATACGACTGTTGTGTTATTGTGAATAAAGTGAATGCGTTTTAAAAAAAAAACGTTTCTTTGGGAAAGTTGTTTGTTATCATGAGTACAATCACGTGTTTAAGTATCGGTCACTAACTACCAGACATCCTATATACGGGCCTCTTTCAAAAGAACCACTACCAACTCTGTCCGACCCTCTACACTATATAAATTTCCCATGATAAAATTCACTTTACATTATTTGGAAAATGCTTTAAAAGAGGCTGGACGCTTCACTGGGCTACGTTCAAGAGCACTTGAAACTATCCTCTTAATTTACAGAAGGAAAAAACACCTTTAAAACAAAGGAAATAAAGTCCTTTTTTCGAAAGGCCACGTCTATGTCCACTTCCGGCTGAAAGGGTGCAGGAAATTGGATTTTGAGGACTAAGAAATAAGGTGTAATTTCGATTGCTTTGTTGTGGAAGCTATTCAAAGCTTTTAAGGCCGTGGTTTAGACAGGATAAGGTTAATTTTAGATTTTCTTTCGTTTAGGTAGTATTGAATTTGTAATAGGATCTGATAACCCTCTTTTAGTAGTGAAAGTTAAAATGAAGAAATGCTTTTTGCATCACTAATTAATACCTATATTAACTAATAATAATCAAAAAACATACAAGAACTCACACTCACACATTCGCCAAAATGCATGACAGTAAAATCTTCGCAACCTACCCAAACAACCTCTTTCATAAATCAAGCTACCCCTTTCAACATACTCACTAATGATCAAATCTCCCTCTCAAACACAACCAAAGCACATTTACTCTCACATTTTAGCTTTCATGTTATTAGCGAAATACGTTTACACTCACACATTACCATTCATATCTCCACCAAAACACAACCAAACACGCATGCGAGCACTCAAGCTTCCGCCGAAACACACTTACACACACATTTTACCACTCAAGTTTCCATCAAAACGTACTCACGTACACATTCTAGCAATGATCACGTCTGCCTACATCTTAATTTTCACGCAATGCTAATACTAGCAAAAATCGCATATATAGAGTCACTAATAACATTTTCACCATCTATATTCATGGTTTTATTTGACACTATTCAGGATATCGTTAAAAATTGTACCATAAATTATCACGAAAGTAATCTGTCAGAAAAATGTAGGAAACGGAAACTTTATACTAATAATTTTAAAATGCTGACATTAAATTTATGGATAACAACAACAACATTACCATTCACTTACAATCTCTCAAACTCTTTAACACTTTATGAATCTACTGCCGGCACATACGTAAATGCTCAAATCACCTTTACTAAAACAACCAAACATCATTTAAACAAACGCAATAAAACTCGAGTTTCCCCATATCTACAAAAACCAAAAACAGTGACAACAACAAAAATGAAAAATAAAAACAAAATCCTAATTTATACCCACACCCATGGCTTTACTTGATGTTATACAGGATATAGACGAAAACGTAAATATAGCTTGTCACACATGCAACCAATTGGAAGACTGTAGGGAAATTATAGTGAAAAATAATAGCTGTAAAATACTCTCGTTTAATATAAGAAGTTACCAGCGCAACTTCGATGATTTTTGCATAGCTTTTAAGCGACTAGACACTGACTTCGATGCTATTGTTTTGACAGAATGTTGGCTAAGTGAAGGAACAATTTTGGAGCCACTACCAGGTTATTCTGTTTCTCGCTCTCACTCACAATCGAACAAAAATGGCGGTGTCATAATTTACACCAAAAAGAGTAGAAATGTAAAAGTGATAGAATCAATCATTGCAGAAGCAGACAGTATCATACTTGTCTTGGACAACGAAGTAGCTATTATAGGAATTTATAGGTCCCCATCTTTCTTAAATCTAAACAACTTCATTGCCTCCCTAGACATTGCTTTAACTCAAATAAAAAGATATCCAACTATTGTTGTAGCAGGAGACCTAAACATCGACATAATTAATACTACTATCTCAAATCATGCGGAATACTTGAGCCTGATGGCCTCACATGGTCTTCTACCTGCTATCACTGAGCCAACCAGGGGGCGTTCTTGTCTTGATCACATCTTTGTTAAATCAAGGAACAGATCCGAAGGAATAATCGGCAAATGCTCAATAACAGATCACGATATGGTTCTCACTGTCATTTGGCAAAATAATAATGGAACTCAATCTCATACAAAATCCCGATGGACAAACAAAACTGACGATGACGCAATCGCGGAGGTGCTAATGAACATCGACTGGTCTGATATCCTCAACTCTGACTGTGCCAACTCCTCTTTAAACACACTCACAACTATTATCACAAACCTAAGAATTAAACACACGCACAAAGTTAAAATAAGCAGAAGTAGATTCAATCTTAAGCCCTGGATCACTCCAGGTCTCATGAGGTGCATTAAGCACCGAGACAATCTTCATCAAGTTTCAAATTCCAACCCAGACGATGATATGAAAAGACTGGTTTATAATAGGTACAGGAATCATTGTAACAAAATTTTACATAACCTAAAAACAGAGCACAATAGCCAACTAATAACTGAAAACCGAAAGGACCCGAAAAAACTATGGAATACTCTCAAATCAATATATAGCCCAAATAGTCAAAGAAGTGACTCATCCCATCTAATTTCCAATTCAGAGGATACAGCTAACTCACTTAACAACTGCAATATGTACTTCACCTCGATTGGAAAAAATCTATCTGATCTAATACTATCACGAATCTCTGAGACTCAAGGATCCCTCGTCAAAAAATACAAACCTCGTGAAAATTTCCTACACTCATTCTTTCTTCACCCGACAGACGAAGAAGAAATAAGTAAATATATTCATCAACTTAAAATTGACAGCGCACCAGGACTTGATGGTATCACTACAAGATTTATATTAAAAATTAAAAATGCAATCCTCAAACCACTCACCCACATTTTTAATCTAAGTTTAGAATCAGGAACCTTTCCGGAGTGCTGGAAGGTTGCTTCCGTTAGACCAATACACAAAAGCGGCGCTACAGACTTACCTGAAAATTATCGACCAATCGCACTTCTGTCCATTCTGTCCAAAGTACTAGAGAAATTAGTCAACAACAGGCTAGTTAACTATTTCGAAAAACACAAATTGATATCAGACAAACAGTTCGGATTCCGGCGAGGAAGGTCAACTGAAGACGCGGCTACGTTACTGACTAACCTGGTTGCTACTTACACCCAAAAAGGAGAACAGTCCTTAGGAGTTTTTTTAGATCTGGCAAAGGCCTTCGACACAATATCAATTGAACTTCTTCTGAGAAAACTAGAATTTGCAGGTATAAGAGGGGCTGCACTTGATTGGTTCACGAGTTACCTACATAATCGCAAACAGCTAGTCAAAGTAGATGAACAATCGAGTGACATGCTTCCCATCGCCTTTGGAATTCCACAGGGCAGCACACTCGGCCCAACTCTCTTCACCTTCTATATGAATGATATATTAGACATACAACTAAACGACGCAGAAATAATATCATATGCTGACGACACTGTCATAATTTTCCATGCTAAAACCTGGGAACAAGTGTACCGCCTTGCAGAAATCGGACTATTAACTGTTTCTGAGGCTCTTGACGCAAATCTCCTGACTCTGAATATAAAAAAAACTAAGTTCATTACCTTTTTCAAAACAATAGCTTCTCGGCCTCCACGTCATCTCACACTTAGATACCATACATGCTGCAGTTACCAGACATCACCGCTTACACCCTGTACCTGCCTAGTTGTAGATCACACTGCGTCAATCAAGTACCTTGGTATCACACTAGATGAAAACCTCTCATTCAAATCACATATACACATGCTCTCTGGTCGCGTTAGGAAGCTGATTTACGTGATGAAAAAACTACGTGACTGTACACCCATTGAAATTCTACGCACAATTTACCTTGGTCTGTGTCAGTCTGTACTTCAATATGGGATTTCTGTTTGGGGTGCAGCTGGGAAAAGCACTATGATAGAAACAGAAAGAGCTCAAAGAGCCGTTATAAAAGTAGCCTTAAGAAAACCTTTTCGCTACCCAACAGATTTAATTTATAAGGATTTTGCTGTATTAAGAGTGCGGCAATTATTTATCCTAAAGGCAACATTGCTTGTTCACAAAACCCTGAAGAATAGACCAGATTATGAAAAACTTGTCTCTAAACGCGTCCTCAACATTCCCCTTCCCGAAGCAAATAGCCTCTTAGCCAGACGATGCCCGTTTTACTCGCACGTCCATATTTATAATACAATCAGCAAAAGCTGCGATATCAAAGATATGAGTAACTTTTCATGCAAAAAAACTTTAGTAAAATGGTTTGCCAAACTGTCATATGAAGAAACGGAAGAAATTTTAAGTTAATTAAACTGTAAAACATAAAATAACTGCAAATAACCCACACATCTGCACACACATACACACACACACACACACACACACACATTCACACGATATTAAAACATTGGAATTATTTTTACTTTTTATTATTGTAATACCATTTTGTTTTTTTACGTTTTTTTTTTCTAATACCTACTTACCTTGTTATCAATCACTTCAACAAATTATGTGTTTTAATTTTAAGTAAACGCAACTCCGGCCCCCAAGATACAGGCGCAGCCTAGTTTGGGGACCTCCATTTTCTATATATTGCAAGACGTTAAAATTTTACTTGTTACTTTGATTCATAGCGCTAAGTTAGGTTAAGCAATTATGTTTTTGTAACAATGGTTTAATAAATTTATTCTTATTCTTATTCTTATTCTTATTCTTATTCTTATTCTAACTACATAACACTAAAAAGTGCACTGTTGCATTTTCACCGCTTTGCTTAGAGTTGAATCTTAAACGGTGCGCTTTTGCAGTGTTTGGTGTTTTCACCGGACACCATACTTTGCACGCAGTGAAGCGTTATAATAATTAATTTCTTCATTTTATTACTTAGATTAGATTATTTTAAATTATATTCAGTGCACTTTTGGTGTATTCAAACATTTTAATAACATCGACATTTCATTAGCATTTTAACATTAAGAACAGTTTAAGTTTGACACAATAAATATTAGTTAACATACCTAAACATTGGTTTCTACTCCAACACCCGACACCTCGCTTCGTACACCGAAAGTTATCATTTGCTTAAGCCAGAAAACCCATCGACTAGAAGAGAAGAACTGCCATGCATCTGAACAACAATAGGTCCTTGATTCTGTTGTTCTTTTTATGCGCTCAAAGCAGTTCTTGTGCGAATCTAAGGAGGAGCTCGTACCTAAATTATAACAACTGCTCGGGTCGATCTTCAAGTTAAGCCGCGCTTGCCTAAGTTGGTCCGTGGATGGGTGACCACCCAACATATACCGAGTTTCTTCCGTGCCTCTGAAAGCACGTTAGCCGTTGGTCCCCGCTGTCATTTGTAGATCTTTGACAGTCGGTACAGGTAATCAGTGGCCCGAAATTCTGACCACCAGTCTTACCAACCAGTACTCAGTCGCTCCAATTAAAATACTTGTATTCAGCTGCATCTGGATAGACTGGAAGCCTGCCCCAACATAGTTGGGAATAGGCTTGACAACTAGCCGAACTATCACTAAATCGCTTTCGAAGTACTAGTTGTTGAAAAAAACAGAAACCCTAACTGGACTAATCCCCGGTATTTTGAAGTTCTTAAGTCAAACTAACCACTGTTTTCCAAGCATTCCAATATTTAACTGCCTCTTTACCTCGTGAATCAATTCCACTTCAAAACCTTTTTGTCCCAAACTCCCAAAAGACGAGGCCTGGCTATATATATATCTTCAGCTTCCAGCCTATTTGACTAAACAGATAACGAATAATACTGGGGCTCACAAAGAGGAGCCTACAAATTGATACATCAATAATTACACCATCAACTGAGAAGACACAAGGGAAAATGGACTTTATTTAGAAAATGATAAGGGTGGAAGTAGTTGGGTTATAAGTATGGGTAAAAGAGACATTATTTCAAGTAAATAGCGATGAGACGAACAAAAAAGTTAGTAATAAACAGGACGGAGAAGTAATAAATTATTTTCATTTGCTCTCACAAGCGATGAAAGTAGAAATGTCTTCTGTAATAAGAATGTTGGTTCAGATGTCGATTTGTTCGTGTTCTATTTTTCTTTACACATAACTTAACATCCGCAAAGGGTAAGGCAGAGGTGTACCTAATAGTACACCCATATGGCGCCAGTTATGTTTAAAGTCCATCGTAGTAGGAGGCGAGCCAATTGCCATCAAAACTCAAACCCAGGCTCCGTTCCGCCTGCTACTGAGGAATTCTTGATGGAGAAACCCAATAACACTTTGCCCGACCCCGGAATCGAACCCAGAACCTCATGCTCGCACTTGCGACCACACAACCAACGAGGCAGCCTATTTTTAACCGACTTTTTTCCTTTAATATCTCCGTAACTAGAAGGTTTCCAGGTATTGACTAGAACAAATAAATGATCGCAAAGTTGAGGAGAACACGTGCCTTTCGACTTCGTTATGGGTACTCGTATATTACCCGTGCCCGTACTTTCATGTGGACATGTTTGACCTGAAATAAGAAAATATAAATTGATAGCAGCTAAAGTCGGACTAAACCCTAGTCTTGTGGAGTACTTGAGAAACGTTACAAGATATATGAACACACTTGTGTGGGTACGCCCTTTCCGTTGGCATGTAAGCAGAATATATTACTGTAGTAAATAAAATAAATACTTACCTAGCTTTGTAACAGATTTATCGATAGAATTCTTTGCTAGGAGACAGGTGGGGTAATCAAACTGTAGTTGCCCTAGTGCAGGAAAAAAAATGCATCTTCTCATACAAAAAAGAAACAAGAATTCTTTGCTACGAGAAAGGTGGGGTAATCAGACTGTAGTTGCCCTAGTGCAGGAAAAAAAATGCATCTTCTCATGCAAAAAAGGAACAAGTAATGAATATCACGTTGTGTTATCAAATTGGTGATGTTAGTACAAGTTTTCTCCTAATATTAGTGCTCAGTAAATTAAAAGACTCTGCCAGAACAATGATACCTAAGGATGCTGCATTAATTGAGTACTCAACCCTTATAAAAATCACCTCGCTCATCGCCTTAGTAAATGGAGTTCTTCTTAATGTATTAAAGTCAAATTGTATTACGAACTACGTAGCTGGTCTGAAGGAAGGTGCGAGTGCCAAAGCACTCTGTTGACACCCAAGTGCACATATTCTACCAAATTACTACCAAATTTGTATTTATGGAGATTTAATATACCCATTTTACTAGTAATAAAGATTTTTAATGTTCCTTTCATACATCCAGAGGACATCACCCAAAACCACCAAAAAAAAAAAAACGGTCCAAGTTTTAATCTCCCTTTGAATCAAACCATAGATTTTTATATTTCTATGGTACCTACCTACTTGGCAATAAAAAGCATATAATAAAACTAACCTACAAAGTGTGACGCACATAACTCCAAAATGCCCATTATGAGAAATAGGTTTATTGTGACATAGTCGTATCGCTAAATGGGCAATATAAGGAAAAGACCTATTTCGACATAGACAAAAACATACTTAGTCCCAACACTTATTTGAAATGACATTGTGGCCTAACGCGAAATTGGCAGACTGCGTTTTAAGTACTCAGCGACTAAAGGTTTCAAAGTATCTTTTATATAGATTTTATCGCCAATCCAGAATAGTTAAACGATACCAAGTAATAAATGTACAGAATCCAGTAAAAGACAACCAAACTTTTACAGCAATTCACGGCTGCGGTGGTGAGTGACTTAGTAACTATCACGCAACACTTGCACACTATACTGGTACACTGTACTGGGACGCTGTACTGGCACACTCAAGTACGTAACGCTCAAAAGCCTGAGCAAAAAGCTGTATACGGCGTGCTGTTAGGGTGGGGGTTTAGTGATGAGATGTGGCTATTTTATAGAAAAACTGTAGCGCACTTTGTAAGGTCACACGTCACCAGAACTAAGAAATGTATGAGTATTAGAATCTTTGGTAAGTACCAATGACTGTTCTTTTAAACCCCAATATTATGTTTTACTTGTTACAAGCTACAGACGGTTGTGTGCGGAAAGGGCTGGACTGCCATAACAGTGATTGATCCTAATAAGTAGATTTGGATATAGATGAAGAAGGACTTGGCTCTGCCTTTGAACAATATGAGACCAGTGTTAATCTGACTGTAACACGACACACTTAAGTATGTATATGCTGAGAGTATGATGCCACGGTCAATAGCACAATTTTATCTCATATATCACACTAGCATCCGACGAAATCATTGTGAAGGAATGCTCAAACGCGCTGGCTCATTTGATTACCATTTTTTATTGGTTTTGAACCATTGTCAGGTGATTTATAAAGCAATTAAGATTTTTTGGAAACTGAAGATAGCTGACAAGACTTAGTCGTTGGTGTTAATCTGACCAATGAGTCTAGCCTAATCCATCCCATAGCCAGCTTTTCCAACAGTTATAACAATATGCCTATATTTATATTACTTTCAAACTACCTTTAAGTGACCCGCTAACGCTTCCGCTCCGCTCATCACACAAACCCCACTCTATAGTAAGAGGCTAAAGCTTTGTTTCAAAAGGCTCGCCTTTGAAGCTAGTTGGACATTGTTCTTTTGAGAATGTCACGTCACTAATCACATAGTGATGTACCTTTGTTACTGTACAGTCTCTAATTAAATATGTTTACAACCATGTATGGTTTGGTTTATTATGTATGAAGTTTATTTTGCTTTGTAAACGTTTAGTTGTTGTAGGAACGTCCATCGTTTCGAGCCTGGCGGCAGCTAGACATAATGTACCTCAATGTACATTAGCTAAAAGACGGTCTAAGTATTTGTTTTTAAACGTTGTCTTTCTTGATTTTCTCCTTTATCGTGGATGCGTTAACAAACATTCAAACTCACATACAGGGTGTAACAGGACCCTTCATGAAGCCGTCAACCAAGCATTATGTACATCAAACTAATTAACTTTACGCAAAAATTATTGCTGGGAAACGACTTTTTTTTTGGGGTGAAAAATCACGAATTACGTTAGGACTCAATGTAACGCACTTAAAACATTGCGCTGATGGATGGATTGAATAGTATGGGGGTTGTGGAGGTGTTTAAAGTAAAAATCTTACATTAAAATAACGTATTTAAAAAAAAAAACTTGTGATGAAGTTGGATCTTTGGCCCCCAATATCTCCGTAATTAGAAGGTTCCCAGGTATAGTCTAGAACAAAAAAATGATCGCAAAAATGGGGAGAGCAAGTGCCTTGCGGCTTCGTGAAGGGTCTTGTTACACCCTTTATACAAACGGCCAGACCCGGAACAAGTACCTCTAAGTGATACAAATATATGTTCCGTGGGGGATCGAACCCCCGACACGCAGCGCAGCAGCCAATCGCTAAGCCACTGCGCTCACCGTGCCGTCACGTAGTACTGGGTCCGTGAGTTGGGTTATGGCCCTCTCTCTCACAGAGAAGACTCCTGTTTCCAGGTGAATCACTTAGGCTCATGATGATGATGAAAAAACGAGTCTGACTGTCGATCTGCTTGTTTTGTTCTGTCTCCTGCTGATATGGAGGGAAGTGGAAACTATGTATTTCTTCTCCTCCGCTATTCTTTTCTGATTAATTTCGTTGCGGGATCCAAGACAGTTAAATGTTTCTCTGGGACTTCGTCGAGGTTCATTGTCTCGGCGCTTTTCTGGTGGTCTCCACTGTTGATTCTGGCTTTCAGGAGTTGCAGTGGTTTGGGAATAGTGTGGCGGTCTTGGTCTGGCTTTTCTGTATGCCCTTTTATCTGCCTGATCTTCTTGCAAATTTAGCGGGGAAAGCTGAGACTTACGCTTATTCTACAAGAAATGGTTGAGAACCATTTCTTGTAGAATAAGCGGCACGGTTTCGGCCATTCGGCGGGGAGGCAAACTTTAGTACGTACATAAAGAGGAATACGAAGAAACCATCGTGATAATAAAATTCAACACTCTTTAATTTTGTTTATGTTTTGTTAACAGGTGAATTGAAAGTAGGACATGATATAATTCAACACAAAAAACACTGTAATCTTCTGTCATACCCATTACCCATATACCAACCAAATTACCTAAAACTGACCCAAAACTGGCAAAATTCGAAAAAACAAAAATCATGTTGCAATCCAAAAAATTTTTCGACCAACAACAGAAGTTACACAACTCAGAAATTCAAAAAAACGCGGCGCTTCGGATCGGACTCGCAAGCGAAATAAAAACGGACATAAAACTTTTTTTTCTATGTTTTTGCCAACGACCTCTCGTTTCGTATAATATTCATGGCCCTTTTTTTACACCTTACGCCTTTTACCCCGCATAAATGTGAATTATATCATTTTTACCAACATTTTTGTGCTGAAATATCGGAAAATTGGGTATTCACATGAGAATTGTACGAGAATGACCTGTATGTATCTTGTATTTTATTGTTTGTTTCGAATAAATTGTGAGAGTTTTATACATATAGCTAGTAGATACCTTACGTACCTAAATTAAAAAAGTAGGTTAATGTAAATGAGAACATGAACCAACACATACGGGCTATGAATATAATGGCTACTAGCTGACACTAGCTGTTGTCCGCGACCGTCATCATCATCATCATACTTCACCCACTGCTGGGTATAGGTCTCTCTTTGCTCCAAGCTCCACGGTCTCCCGCGACCCTCGTCCACGTGAAATTATTATAAAAATATTACTTCCCTATTTGAATCGGATTTTGTTTTCACGGAACCCTAATATTTTTTCAAAAATAATCCTTATAACATCGGCTATCTATTTGCCAGTAAAAGTCCCGTCAAAATCGGTCTAGCTGTTGCGGAGATTAGCCGGAATAAACAGACAGACAGGGAAAAATATCAAAAAAATATTTTTTTGTATAAATAAATACATTCAGTAAAAAGCTGTTATTTTGAAATTACAAACAGACACTTCAATTTTATTTATTGAGATATATTGATGTCTAAGTACTACGTCTTTGTCTTCTAGTATGAGAAAATGTTAGCACATTAGATTCACACAGATACTGCAAATTGTGGGTGAACTAAAAGTTTTGTTTGAAGACAACCCGTTTTTTTTTTATATTTACGATTTCTTTAAGCAAATGTATTATTTTCGTTTAATTGAAAAAGTTAATTATTCGACAAGCAGAAAGGCCTATCTTACGCAATAAAATAATTAAATAAAAGGTCTGAATACTTTTTTTTAATTAATTAAAGTGTAAAGGGAAAGGTTCTTTCTGGCTTTATTAATTTTAGTGCAGGAAATTGGTATATTTACGGTAAAGTAAATGCATGAAGGAAATGAGCCCAGATAAATAATACAGCTGCGCATAATTTTGTACTTTTTTCTTTACTTCATCCTTACGCGTTTTATTAAAAATATGTAAATTAAAAGAAATCTCCCCTTGTTGCAAACGTCGTAAAAATTATATGAAGCACTTTTTATACGCATTAAAAACCCCAGACATAAGTATGCACTTCGGCAAACAAAAAACACTCAACGAAGAAATGTTTTTATTTTAGAAACATATTCGAAACACGTGGCCTAAACAAAAACGCGCCAACTCACAATTTGTGCAATGATTGTACTAAAACTAAATGCGTGCCATGTGGTCATTCCCGGTCATACCGTCGCGGGTCCGCTAACTTCATTCTGATCTCCCCATCCTTCTCTCACAAATAGTTTTCCATTCAAATTGTATCTGTGCTTTCTCTCACTCTCGCGTGGCCGTCAGTTCGCGTCGAAACGTAGAGCGTGGAGGACGTACGTCTCTTTGCCGGCACACGTGACAACTTTCGTAAAAAAACGTTGTAAATACTTTTTTTCAAAGTACCGCGGTGTTTGCGCGAGTGTTAAAACGGTTTCTGTGTTCAGTGCATTGGATTTTCGTGAGAAAAATATTTTGTTTGTGTGCATATTTTGGAATGTTGCAAAGATCACAGGTAGTCGCGCGGTTGTGAGCGTGAAGTGAACGGATTTCTATACGGTTCGTATCATTTTTCTCTTATCAATCTATTGTCAGTACTGTTTCTACGTGGCTGTTAAAGTTTTTTCGATAAAGTATACAGTTTTATCGTTATCAGGGCGTATTTGTTGATATGCTCTGATGTAAACTTATCTGTTTGGACAACTGCACGACACGTAAACTAAGTGCAATAAATTCAAAAGTGTACAAACCTACCCGCATAATGTGTAATTTAACCAAGGTTTTCCATCAATCGATTAGTGGTTTCACACAATTGTGTAAATAGTGATTTGATTTACCATTTTATGAATGTTTCTAAACTCTAACCGCGGTGTAAAAACTTCAAGGTTAGAATTTAAAGCCTTGTTTGAGCCTGTTCACGCAAAAACTTCGAGATTCGACCATTCATGCTGATACCTTATTCACAGACTAGTAATTGGCTGGAATAATATTTAGACATCATTAAAACGATACCAAAGAGGTTATTTACTTAGTCAATATATTTATCTATTTAGTCAAGGGTAAATAACTCGTGGAACTTACCCAGCAGGCCCGTACCCACCTGTTTTGTAATGAAGTAATTTTGAAATCGGCTTCTGTTTCGGTTCACACTATGGCGTATGCTGGACCGGTTTATCAATTAGCTTTCATTGAGCTCAGAAAACCTTGCAGATGGATCTCAAATGCATGCTAAATAAAACGAAATGATACTACGTAAATACCTCGTTAGACCTTGGTCATTGACTGGTCGTGTGATTGCAGCAGTTTTGGTAGGCTACAGTTCGATTCCAGTGAATGGAATTCGGGTTTTCTGACCACTAGCTACTGGGTTATTATTTCCTCTTTATGAAAAAGTCTTTAAGAAAACTTCTTTTGATAACATTAAAAATTATCGTTAAATCGTTTTATGTACCTAGGTAAAAAACTAGCTAGGTAATTCTTACCTATAGCAGATGACCATGATCTATTGATCAGCCCACTGCTGGATGACTCTTCACTCAGATACCATTCAATTCGATTCGCGGCAATTCTCATCGAGCTGATAAAAGACCAGCCACCCTGCGAAGATCATCGCTTAACCAAGACTATTGCCGACCCATAGCCACTTCAGCTTGCCTAACCTGTAAGCGACACACTGCAGCTCATATAAGACCTTAGTCTGCTGAATGTCTCCGTAAGAAAGTCCAAGTAATATCATCGAACCTAGCCTACCTGCTTCATTGTCATCACAAAAATTACAAAACAGTTTCACAGCATCACGTGGCTATTGTTTCAACTTAGGTATCAATTGTGTAACACGAAATAAAACTGAAGAAAAAAACAAAGGCAAGGTCTTTGTTTTACGTTACAAAATATACAATTTTATTTGTTTCATTTCTCGGGTTGCAAAAATGAACGGCTCAGCTGCGAAAATGGTGTAACTCCAATTTTGACATTTTGAAGTCACATTTTTTTGTTGTACCGATTAGGTTGAATTAAGAAGTTGCAATTTTATTAGGTAATAATTATGATTGTAATAAGTATTAAATACCCTGTTACTAATTAAAAAATGCACGTCAACTTATCTGTTTGTTTTCATGTAATGAGAAAGATTTCTACACACTCTGTACAGCCTTGTCTATTGATTTGCGATAGGCACGTCTTAGGCCGATAATATCGGCGCCGTAATTATGTACTCGTCAGTTTTAATTGTAATAGGAAACTGTTGTTAAAGCTTAAATGCAATGTTTCTTGCCTTATTAAGGTAAGGAGTATTAATATTATGTTGAAGATTATAGACAATTACCGATAATAAATGTAAAATTAAAATAGGAAAAGGTAAATTATTACATTACCGATTCAATCTGTTGCAGAAATTTAAAAGTATCGACCTTTCCCAGATCTATTTGTACTAAACAAAACTTCTTTTTTTTTCTTGAAACATACGGTTTCTGAAGCTATGTTTGTCTGCCATGCAAAAGCCAACGCTAAAAAATACAACGAAATAAACTACAAACCTCTTTGTATTAATTTCCTCAGCTGGTACTTTGTGAAGTTATCCAATTTATTAGCCTGAAGTTTTCTCAGTATTGCCAATAAAGACTCGTATTATTAACTGAACAATCGAAAATATATAAGAAATCCTTAATTGATTAAAGCTCAAGTTTCTGTGTTCCTCGAAGTTACTCAGGGACATTTAGCCAATTTTGCGTTTAAAATTGAAACTCGGTTCCCAGAATTCCCAAGGTCCTAACATCAAGATACACACGTACAGAATCTATTTAATAAAGCAAAGCCAAGCCAAGCCAAATACTAAGTCCTCATATTAGGGTCTCTGGTCATAAAACACGGCCGGGCTTGGTAATTAGTTTTCTTGTTGCTTCAGCCCATATAGTTTACCGTTAGACAATGAAATAACGTCCCTGGAGCGCCTCCGCCAAATATCAGTCAACGTTTACGACTTGTGACAAGATGGTGTCTTTAAGCTTGAATTATTTATCCTGCTTTTAATTTTTAATTAAAAAGTGAAGAAACTGGTGTAAAAAAACCTACCTCAGAAAAGTAGAAAAATTGGGTCATAATAAGTGTAACGCTGACGATTGAAGATTTGGGATTAATCGAAACAGGCCAATCATTTACTATTCTAGTATTTGTTTCTGATTTGGAACTAATTTTCTCCAGAATTTCTCTGTGAAAAAATGTACCTCTTCGCAGACAGCAATGTCTTCCATATGGTCAGTGTTTTGTAATATGCAGTTTGCTTAGGTACTCTTTTGTTCTGGATTTCTTCGTCAGGTCATGCTGATTTTGCCCAGGATTCTATGTTTTACATAATCAAAATCTCAAATAGCACAGCTGAAGGTGTTAATATCAAAACACACACCTTGAATATTGTATTCATTAACCGCAGAGGTTTTGCGGTCGAATCGGCGATCAATATGTAAGTACTTGTAGTACCCACTTCAACTGGAAACTAATATCCTTTATTGGCTCTGTTATTGTATTTTACATAAGCAGTCATAGTATACAATGGTTTGATACTTGTTACATAAGTAAAAGTACTTATGTGCGCACGGACTCTAGGATCAAGTTGTTTGTTAACTTTTTGATTTGACTTCAAACATGATTTATAATGGTAGCAAATGGTAAAATAGTGGTTTATTGTTATAGCGAATTTCCGCATATAAATATATGCGGAGTTTCGCCAAACAAACAAATTACTGACTTCATGTATCTAAATTCTAACTACTAGCGGTCATTAGCAAGAAAATAATCATCAAATTTTTTTTGTTTGTGTGTTTTGTTCGTGGTATCCCGTCACATATAAATATATGTGACGGGATACCACGATAAAACAAAATAGAATAGAATATCGTATCTACCTATCAGGTTTATTAAAATATATAATATCTGGTCTTTGTTAAGATCTGATCGACACCTTGTTAACAAGCAAAACAATTGAATTACAACATGACTGGAATCACACATAGCTGATCAGAATTCCTACTACCAAATCTTCACGAACGAAACCTTCAAATACTTGATACCTTCTGTTAGAAATGCAACTAACTTTTACTAAGTATTTTTCTACAGAAACAATATAATACAAAGTTCTTTGAAACAAGTGGTCAGGTAGGCGTTCTCGGAATTCTCACCTCGTATTTCAAAAGGTGCCTCAATGCAATGTAATTTATTAAACTGAACAACTTTGTTGGGTTTTTAGACTAAGCTAGGGTCTTTCCCTGTGGTCTTTACTGAGGTTAAATTCCATTTTGTACGTTAATTCGTTTATGAAGTGGGTCACTTTTGCATTATAAACTTTGTTCCGCCGCGCTTGCCTGTAAAGTGGCATAAGTATTTTTAAGGGATTTGTCGTAAACCTTTTTTTTATGGAAGTTTTTAGTGTTAAAATATGGTTTTTGATCAACGCATTAAGACCGTAATTTAATAACATTTTAAAAAATTACCTGCTCAACTTGCTTGAGCTAAGCTGCATTTTGGTAAAAAAAGGAAACTAGGTTAAGCTTTCTACATTATGAGTATATTCGAGATATTCGAGTTAACTCTTCATATTTTAACGAACGTGAGAACGTACACGTGTCGAGAAATGGAAATAAATTGCCTTTCGTTACATTCGCATTGAACGTGTAACACAAAACGCGCTGCTGATAAGAAATTACTCGTGAATACATTAATTATCTATGTATTCTGCACTTCACTTTTTTATATTTAAAACGATTTTTCAAACATACGGGGTGGTAGGGACCGTCGCGAAAATGGTTACCACGTATTCGCGTTGATGGGGATCATTCTGCGTTTTCGCGTTGATGGGGATCATTCTGCGTTTTCGCGTTGATGGGGATCATTCTGCGTTTTCGCGTCGGTGTCCCTCCACCCCGTATTTCACGTGTTTAAATCTTCCAAGCGATCATTGCTGGCAAAAGGCACCAATTTCATGCTAAAACCTTATAACCACTTTCTTATTGACAGTCCATTGACAGAACTGGGTGGGCAGTATGTATTTTTCTGTTAGGATCATTATTTCCTTGCGTTTCATAACTTCGGCGCATTCACCTCTTTCTCCTCGCCATTGTTTTACTAAAATGACGCCTCGTTCCTTATCGCTTACTGCCGATTGAGTGAAAAACAAACTTTATTAGGAGTTCGTTGCTCCATGTCATGGTCTGCCGAACTGTTACGAAGTATACCGAACTTTAAATAAACACTTTATTTACATAACTTCAAACAAACCGCGTTCAACGTGTATACTCTTTAGTTCCTAACAGCTTTAAAGTCAATAATGGTTCTTTTAAAAACTACTACAGAATAAATATAGCATACAGAGTAGGTAAAGTGCGCATTAATCAAGTAAATACAGAGCTTCATTTACATAATTTGGTTAAGTAGTCTTATTCTCCAAATATAACAAATATAATATATATATATATATAATATAACTGCGCTGGCTCAATCTCTTTTACTTCCCATTCTTGACTACGCTGATGTCAGTTATCTCGATCTCACTGAGGCACAGCTAGACAAACTTGAGCGACTTCAAAACTGTTGCATAAGATTTATATTTGGCTTGCGCAAATATGATCACATTTCTGAATTTCGTACAAAGCTCAAGTGGCTTCCTATACGTCTTCGCAGGAATTCTCATATCCTGTTTCAGCTATACAGTATTCTGTTCAATCCTACAACCCCCTTTTATCTTAAAGAACGTTTCAAGTTCCTTCATGACACACATAATAGATATCTGAGGTCATCGGAAAACTTAAGACTAGAGATGCCGATGCATTCCACCAGTTTCTATGACAAGTCTTTTACAGTTCAAGCAGTTCGTTTATGGAATGCTCTGCCAGTGGCTGTAAGGCGTGCTCAATCTCTGCCAATTTTTAAAAGCATGATAAAAAAACTGTATCTCTCTTCTTAAGCTTAATTTTTATTAGGTTATAATACCTAATAAGTTAGTTAGTTCTTCGCACTTGTTTCTTGATCATAAAAAATAATAATGATAAAAATGTATTAAGGTATTTAAGTGTAATATGTTTTATGTATATATATGTATGTATTTATTGTATATATGTAAATGGTATACCACAGGCTACCTGCAGTATTGTCTCTCCTTCCCCCTTAAATCCATCCTAAGGTTGTCTTTAAAAGATCGCTTTTAGCGATAAGACCGCCCATTGTGTCACCCCTTTTATAATGTTTACATTTGTATTTGTAATTTTTATGGTGTACATAATAAAGAGTATTCTATTCTATTCTATTCTATAAGTTAAACCAAAAACAGTGTCGAGGTATGAATCAGCGGTTATTTTGAGTGAGATTTGATGTAAGTTTTAGAGATTAGCACTATAATTTTGGATATCTGTTCTTTTTCTAAGATATAGGTACTCAACCCTGATTGATGAGGATCATGAACCATCTTCTTGCTTCTTGTCGTTACTTGGCGCTAGATTAGTCTGTCCTTGGCTATTTTTACGCTTCCTGGAAAGTTCTTTCCATTTACAAAGACTATCTCCAGGCTATCCGATAACTTTGATTAAAAACACGGAACCTGGAAGACCAATCACCAACGCAGCTGAAAAATGCGAGTAATTTTTTATTTCTGTTTCTTTTTCTACCGGTCGTTATCGAATATCGAACGGTACAGTCGTGATTGTATGTAACTATACCTAATCTCACAACAGCCACGTATTGTTTCACTAGCATTACACACTTATCGCTGATATAGAACTACACACCGCTTATCTCATGGCTTTGATGACGTCATCAGTAACATGACCAAGGTACATACAACGAAGGTCATAGAATTGTGCGGGCCACAATGGGCAAACCTTTGGCCCTCTGAATATCAAATGTTACAGCAGTCAGTATATTAGATTGTTAATACTAATGTGTAAGGGGATTTGGTAGGAAATTGGTTCAGGAGTTTGCGAATATTAAAATAATATTGATGTCAATTACACAGTGATAGATCTTGATATACATAAGCAGTAACCTTAACCTTTTTTCCGAACTGGAAAAAAACATATTATCTTTTAAATATTTTATCGTTATAGGATGAAATTACAATTTTGTATGTCTGTTGTTTATTTGATTCTCGGTTTAAATAACTCCTTGTTATCTATTGTATTTATCTAAATAGATTCATAATCTATTATAGGTGCTCCTTCTGTATCTTTAATCTCTAAGTACTAAAGTTCCCAAGTTAATCTATAGCCTAGACTTTACAGTTAGGCTCAAAGCAAATATTACGGGGGATGGAGTTAATAATCTCCGGATATCTTCATAAATCTTTCAGTTTTAAACGGTTTACGGACCGCAAAGGAAAGCTAAGAAGACCGCTATTAAAGATCGTAAATATTTAACTAGGGTATTGATAAACTTTTGATACTTAAAGGAAAAATATTCATCCTTTGGTAAAGACTTTATTCCTCGTTTTATTTACTGAAATAGAGGTCAATGAGAGAAAGGCAAATTAAAAGTCTGCAGTTCGTGAAAAAAAAAAGGTTGTGAAGTAAAGACTTCATTATCTTTTTTCTATACCGATTGAATAATACCAGTGATTGGAACATTCACACATTTGAATCCAATTCTAGCTCTCAAAGCAATTTTTATCTCGACAAAATTAGCTTAACAAAAGAAAATAATAATAACTCTTGTTCGACTGGCACCGTAGACAGGCTCATAATTCCGTGCAAAATTTAAAAGTAATTTGATTAATTACCTTTTGAAGAATCCCGAATCATTCTTAAGATTGAGATTGCATAGTCTTGAGAGGCAGAGACAAAAACAATCCATTGAAGATGTTCTTTTAACCAAAACCGGTTTGAGAGGAAGTTGCGAAAAAGGCGCGTAGCCTAACTGGTTAAGACTTAAGATAATTAAACGTGTGACATTGAAGAATTTTTGCAATTAACGAAAAAGGTTTGCTAGAATTTTGGTAGCGCGCTGACGGTTTTATGATGCAATTTATTTTAGCTTTTTTTCCGATTCAATCAAATTGAGTAATAAATAAACTGGATTGTTGTATGTTTTAAGTGATTATAGACAATATTTTAAAATTTTGCATTTTTTCTAAGACGGTCTATGCCACCATTGCCACCTGACTTTATTTTATCTACTACTTAACGGTTTATTTGTAAATATTCAACTATAACTAAGGATATTTTTATTCTTTGTAAGAGGTAAGCCGGAGTAATATCTTTTATGTAATTTTATTATTTGCCTATAAAATACTGACTGTGCCATTTTTCAAAGGGAAGTCGGTAGGAATCGAGTTGTATTTCCTACCGACTTTCGCCACTGGTACTTTCATACAAGCGCAAAATCTGGCTTGCCCTTAAACCATCTCTTCATGATGTTAGGGATTCTGAGCAGTCTGCTTGCCTTATGAGCTTCCCGTATTGTTGGCCCCTAGGCACGCCACTGGTTTAAGGAATCTATTAATTAGACCATATTTTTTACACCACTCTTGCATAGATTACATCATTGAAATCAATAAAAAAGATAAAACCATGCTCATGACATGAAACTAGTTTTCAATCATACTGAAATAAGGTACTTTGTATTAAGAAACTACACAACAATAATAATAGAAACATTAACTCACATAAAATAAATCTCTTGCTAATATTATGTACAAAGTACACAATTCTCGGTATTATCGCTTTATTATTCAGCCAAGTAATTACCAAGTTAATAAACTCGACTATTTACATGCTCCGGAAGCGATGTTATTAATTTTATGCTTTTCTTAACGTTTTAAAAAACATTGTTGTAGGTAAATGTTAAAAAATAATCTTAAGCAGTTTTGTTTTTCGGCTGGTCGTTGCGTAAGTGAATTTGTTTGACTAAAAATGGCGCCATTATTTTATTGGTACCGTTTGATTTCGATCGATTTTTCAATATTTAAATTAATTAAATTTTATCAATATAGGATTGCTATCAGTTTGATAGCATGATTAAGCAGCATAAGTGGCCAATATCAAAACCTCTTTAAAAAATAAAATTTAAAACACACCAAGACGTTCTTGCAATTCACGTTTCTGGTAAAAACTTCTAACTTTGACCACATATCTTTGTGCCAAGCAGGCGGATATTTATGACTAGATACCTATATGGCTTTGACCATTCCTTGCTACAGTAATTGTGAGGATCTTGATCTGATGTGCAATGACTGACTTATTCCTTAGTTTTATCTTACGTATTATTTTCCTGTTTATACTACAGTCTAGCTAGACTTTGTATCCATTCATTTTAAAATAAAACTAAAGTTGAATAAACGACCCTGTAATACTAATATTTATTCACAATACACGAATAATTACCAAACGTAATTACTAAATAAGTTTAGACGGACCCGGATGTGATCCTAGTGTATAATATGTATTATTATGTAACTGATTGATAAAGTCGATATTGAGCAACAGTTGCTGATTGATTGGCAATATTACAGTAATGAGAAACTATTAGATTTTAGTAGGTACTGTTTGTTGCTCGCGGCTTCGCTTGTCTCAAACTCAAACTCAACTCAAAGCGTTTATTTCAATTAGACCTTCGCAGGCACTTTTGAAAGTCAGAAAAACAAAGACGAAGCTACAGTCACAGACACAAGGCATAATAACTTGTGAAAGTACTGTAGTTGCCCATTCCAAAGCGTAGATCTCTATGGAGAAGAATGGGCAAGAAACTCCATGGACACTCTTTTCAATCAAAATATTGTTACAAGATCTTGGTTACATCATTCATGTTGAGATTATACATATATGTGAGAACGATGTAGAAAGACGTGCACATTAAGAGCGTCCAGAGTAAAAGATTATAACTATCAACAATTTAAAAACAAAGTAGTTAAAATAAACCGTGGCAGCTACGAGATGACCAGTCCCAACTGACAGCGCCCGTTCACGAACATGACTATCATGTCTATCTTGTATCTAGTTGATATGTAATAATGATCTTTTCCGGTAATGAAATGAGTACCTAGAATTGTTTCGGCTTCTCCCTTAGAGATTAGAATACTACAATTGCTCTGTTTTATCTGCATAAAGATGTTTTTGAGACTCGCTCATATCAGGAAAGCATGATACAAAAAGGGAAGAACTCGGCGGTAGATCGATTAAAAGGTTAAAAAATGGATTTTGAAAACAAATTTGAGAAACAATGAGGGCTATCGTTTTTGAGCTCACCAGATGGCGCCACTGTCGATTAAGGTCCTGTCAATAATTCTATTTTATACTTTAAAGTGACAATAATTTCATAAAAAGTTTATTTTATTACGTATCAACATAGTGTAAACTTCAGGTTCATATATTTACAATATTCTCCCTAAAATTAAAAATCATGAAACATTTAAAAATCATTTTACCTCCAAGTAGGTACCTACTGACAATTAAGATTCTAAGTTGCTACTTAAAATCTTCAAGTCATAATTAATCAGGAATGGGTCAACCTAGACCACAATCGTGAATATTTGTAAAAATACGTGTTAAAACAGCACGCAACGCGCGAACAATCTATGACATCTGAGTCAGATCTGACATTTCGCTGCCCCCGCGCTACACTAGCGCCTCTGGCGGCGAATTCATACGCGTTAGCCCTTATTGAGGAAACACATTCGGGTGCCACGTGCGCCTCAAAGAGTTTTCAGCAAACGAGAAGGGGTCCGAAAGGACCGATGCCTGCCAGGGCTGCGGGACTGTTCGAAAGAGATACCGCGGCCCTGGAACGCAAAGGGCAAAAGTAGGAAATAATAATTGACAGATAGAGAGCTTGTTTTATATTCTCCCATGTTAGGTTATTAATCAAATTATGTTATGTCTGTAAATAGGATAATAATTACGGTTTAAAAATAGATCGGTACTCTGACACTCTGCTCTAACTCCGACACAAACGCCCTGCGAACACGTGTTTCATAATTATCATAATAATGTTAAATAAAGCCAACATTAATATAATAGGAAAATTTGATATCGCACCCAGATCCTATTAAGCCAAAAAGCACCTTTCGATTTTATAAAGTTCTCTCATACCACGGTTTCTAGTATGCGGGATTTATATTTTTGACAACTAGCGTTAAATCGCAAATCAAATAAAAAATCCTTATTATGTTAGACGGAAAATCAGCACGTTTTAAATGTCAAAATTACATAAAACAGTATCCCAAAATTCTTTAGCTCTTTTGCGCGAATTTGCAGCAACACATCCGTTTATTAAGTTAGAAAAACTTGATTCTATACAATAGTATTCCTGCAAGCAGTTACTAATATGAAACAAGTGCCGAAATCTAAGCAGAAGCACTAGTAAGGAAACTTCTTAATAGTACATCCTTTTCTTCATTTCCGTCTTCCAATTCAAGGGGCCTATTAGGCTTCACTCAGTTCAAAAGGCTGGCAATGCCTAATGCCTCATTAGCGGCATCACGACTGAAAGTTAAAGAAACTGGTCGTGAGCTCATTATAGGCATGTCACTTCAACGTCTTTGTACTAAGTTAAAGGATTTATTTACATTTGGTACTTGCAGTTCTGCCTGACTTTTAAGGTCTTTAATCAATCGAATCGTATCAAATCTTACAGACACTGGACTTGCCATCAATCTGAATGCACGGTGTATTCTGAAAGTTGGCAACGTCGCAAAGTGATGTCAAATTCTTGGCTGTTTTCATAAATTAATCAATAATACTAAAAGCTAAAGTGGCGCCGATGACTGAAAAGTTGTGTGGTAATCGACTGTCGTGGTATGTGATGCAGACGAATCAGGAAAATGTCGTAAGGAAAGTTTTGAGTATGAATGTGGATCCATAAGTGTAGAGGAAGACCAAAGAAACGATGCATGGACTGTTTAAAGGACGATATGGTGAGAAAGGAGGTATCTGATGAGAAGACGAGTAATAGAGAAATATGGAAAAAGAAGACATGCAGGTCCGACCGCAAATTAATTGGGTTCAGGGCAAGAGAATGATGATGAGCAAATGAAATGATGAAGTATGTCTTACAAAAGGAGACAATTTTGTACATTTACTTCCTTCTGGTAAGGTGATAAAAATAAATTACATTTTGTCTTTATATATAGCAAAACTAATTTGCTAAAACTCCAGTGTCGCCTTAAAAACACAATTCATCATCACATCTTCGCAAATAACTCCAGCCTCAACAGATCTGATCCACTGTAACCCATCAGAACTTGACACCATTACTTTTCATACAACCACCATTGTATTAGAGACCACAACTTCCCAAAACATTGTTTAAACACATACCAGGTCGACAAGGCAATAACAATCTCTCGATTACCATAAACTCATAAACATATTCCACAAAGCTTTAGAATAGGAAATATAAGCGACCCGCCCGGCTTCGCAAACCTCACTATCTATTAAAAAAACCGCATCAAAATCCGTTAGTTTTAAAGATCTAGAACATACACAGGGACAGACAGACAGCGGAAAGCGACTTCGTTTTATACTATGTAGTGATATATAAGACATGTCATAATGAGACATGTTCTTATGAGAACAGGATTGCGTCATCAAGTACTTTGAATTCTATCTGAGGTCTAAAGTCCTATAGTATTTTTTATTAAATTGTAGGAACTGTGATGTCATAATTCTGCAATGGACCTTGATTGATGTGGATAATTCCAGGTAATTTTATCATTTTCGTTTTTGAAAGAATGCATTTTAGATGTAGATTTCACAAAGGTGGAGGTGATTAGCTGAATAGCTGCTATTTATTATTTTGACGTTATAAGTTTGAAACAATCTTGAGTCAGATCAAAAAACAAAAAACTTTGATTACCAGCAACAACATTGTACGCGTCCTTTGTTTTTTTCAAGAACATCTTGTTTCCAATAATGTAGCTTGTATGTTAAATTAAATTCTCTGTGTTGTGGATTCTTTTCTTCTTCGTTCTCTTCCGTCTTCAATCTTCTCTCTTCCTTGTTTTTGGTTCTTCGTTTTTTATCTGAAAATGTATTGTCACTTCAGATTGTAGGTACTTCTCCTAAGACACCTCGACATACAGACTCCTCTATCTCCTCTATCTTCTAAGATACATAACTTCACGCCTGTAGTCCCCGAGGGGTTAGGCAGAGGTGTACCTAATAGTACACCCACGTTTCGCCAGTTATGTTAGTCCCATGTTATAACGAGCGAGCGTATTTCCAACAACCGGGCATAAATCCAGACTCCGTGGCTGCGATTGAGAAATTCCTAATGGAAAAACCCAATAACAATTTTTTCGACCCGGGAATCGAACCAAGGACCTCATGCTCCGCAGTCGCGATTGCGACCACTAGACTAACGAGGGACCATTCTTCTACTTACACCCAAAACAACTCGACAGACAGGCCCGTCCACACTTCTTACCCAACAATTTAATTACCACTCTGACACTAACAATCTATTTTATATTCAGCATACACCAACTTCAAAACTAAATCCAGGCAAGGTAAACTAGAACATTATAACTAAAATGTCAGTCTATCTAACCGTTATCTTGAATCTATCAAAAGTGAAGGCTAGGTCTACATACCTAGGCTCCCGGAACTATGTTAGAAAGATATAATAGGCTGTCTGATACGGATTCGAATCTAAGTTGGTGACAATGGAATTTAGTTAGGCGTGAATTATTACATTAACTAGCGACCCGCCCCGGCTTCGCACGAGTGCAATATTATACATATAAACCTTCCTCTTTAATCACTCTATTTAAACCCACCCCCCCCCCACCACCCACCACTATTTTTTTTTTTTTTGTTTAGTAAAAAAACACCGCATCAAAGTCCGTTGCGTAGTTTTAAAGATCTATGCATACATAGGGACAGACAGACAGCGGGAAGCGACTTCGTTTTATACTATGTAGTGATGGGACAATTTCCTAGTCAGGAAAAGTATGAATGTCTTATTAATAGTTTTTATTGCTGAACCATTAATGATTCATATTTTGATGAAATATGGACACAGAAGAGTGCAACTGCATTTGGATGAGCCGTCAGCAAAGCTGGTAACGGTAATGACTGGCCAGAACTCGAAAAGAAGAAATGGATAGTGTCAACTGCAAGAAAACAAAGTATCCATTCTTCTTGCATCTAGCTTGCAATGGTGGCCGGAGCGTCTGGCCGCCCTTATTTTATAAGTTAGTAAGATGATACTTAATATTCTAGCGGCTGGTAATGAATCCTTGACACCAAGATGCACTTGTTTTGCCGTTGTCTTGGGTCGCGTTTTTTCCTTCGGTAACTTACGTAGGTAATAATGTTTGTTGCTTGTTTAACTCTTTGACAGCCCCAGTTTAATTAATATTTCACACATTCACCAACACATCATTATTTTACACTATCTCTGCACACTAACTGTTATGATATGAATATGTTAACAGTACTGATTGTTGTTTTGATCCTCCTTCGCTGACATAATGATAAAAAGAAACAAATATGTCTGCGCCCGCGTCCTCTTCATCAGTGTTGCCAGTGATACTCATGGCACAGACTGACAAACAGTGTCATCAAGTACTTTGAATTCTATCTGAGGTCTAAAGTCCTATAGTATTTTTTATTAAATTGTAGGAACTGTGATGTCATAATTCTGCAATGGACCTTGGTTGATGTGGATAATTCCAGGTAATTTTATCATTTTCGTTTTTGAATGAATGCATTTTAGATTTAGATTTCACAAAGGTGGAGGTGATTAGCTGAATAGCTGCTATTTATTATTTTGACGTTATAAGTTTGAAACAATCTTGAGTCAGATCAAGAAACTTTGATTACCAGCAACAACATTGTACGCGTTCTTTGTTTTTTTCAAGAACATCTTGTTTCCAATAATGTAGCTTGTATGTTAAATTAAATTCTCTGTGTTGTGGATTCTTTTCTTCTTCGTTCTCTTCCGTCTTCAATCTTCTCTCTTCCTCGTTTTTGGTTTTTTATCTGAAAATGTATTGTCACTTCAGATTGTAGGTACTTCTCCTAAGACACCTAGACATACAGACTCCTCTATCTCCTCTATCTTCTAAGATACATAACATCACGCCTGTAGTCCCCGAGGGGTTAGACAGAGGTGTACCTAATAGTACACCCACGCTTCGCCAGTTATGTTAGTCCCATGTTATAACGAGCGAGCGTATTTCCAACAACCGGGCATAAATCCAGACTCCGTGGCTGCGATTGAGAAATTCCTAATGGAAAAACCCAATAACAATTTTTTCGACCCGGGAATCGAACCAAGGACCTCATGCTCCGCAGTCGCGATTGCGACCACTAGACTAACGAGGGACCATTCTTCTACTTACACCCAAAACAACTCGACAGACAGGCCCGGCCACACTTCTTACCCAACAATTTAATTACCACTCTGACACTAACAATCTATTTTATATTCAGCATACACCAACTTCAAAACTAAATCCAGGCAAGGTAAACTAGAACATTATAACTAAAATGTCAGTCTATCTAACCGTTATCTTGAATCTATCAAAAGTGAAGGCTAGGTCTACATACCTAGGCTCCCGGAACTATGTTAGAAAGATATAATAGGCTGTCTGACTGATACGGATTCGAATCTAAGTTGGTGACAATGGATATAGTTAGGCTTGAATTATTACATTAACTAGCGACCCGCCCCGGCTTCGCACGAGTGCAATATTATACATATAAACCTTCCTCTTGAATCACTCTATTTAGTAAAAATCACCGCATCAAAATCCGTTGCGTAGTTTTAAAGATCTATGCATACATAGGGACAGACAGACAGCGGGAAGCAACTTTGTTTTATACTATGTAGTGATGGGACAATTTCCTAGTCAGGAAAAGTATGAATGTCTTATTATTCTTTTTTATTGCTGAACCATTAATGATTCATATTTTGATGAAATATGGACACAGAAGAGTGCAACTGCATTTGGATGAGCCGTCAGCAAAGCTGGTAACGGGAATGACTGGCCAGAACTCGAAAAGAAGAAATGGATAGTGTCAACTGCAAGAAAACAAAGCTATAGCTATCTATCTATTTAGACCGTTTTAAAGTAACCCAACGACAACAATGCTTCCATATTTAGCCAACGCCCCTTTTTTTTTTTTTTTTTTTTTACCGGTGGGAAATCATCAAATAACCCCTCCCGCTCTGGGCTGAGCAGGAGGGAGGGTCAGACTTCTACTGACTAAAACCCATCCATGTTCCTTCCTTTGCCCTTTGTGTTCCAGGGCCGCGGTATCTCTTTCGAACAGTCCCGCAACTCTGGCAGGCGTCGGCCCTTACGGACCCCTTCCTGTTTGCTGACTCTCTTTGAGGCGCGCGTGGAACACGAACGCGCCGTCGACACGGCCTGTCGTCATAAGACGGACGGACGGCGAGCTAGCCCATAGCTCACCGTCCACAGGCCCGCGTCTACGGTGGCCGGGGGCCACCACGTGGCCCCCGACGCCCGGTGCGTCTCCCGCGGCGGCTGGGACGTGAGGTTCTCTCCCTCTCACGTCCCGCCACCTCCTTCGCTAGCATGACTGCTTCGCAGAAGGAGGTGACGGCGTCCCATTCCGTCTCGCTCCGGACCATGGATTGAACCAGGGCCGGACGCGAGAGGTCGCCGCCGCCGATCGCCGCTACGAGGATACGGCGTTGCTCCGCCCAAGCGGAGCAGACCTGCACAGTGTGCTCCACCGTGTCCTCCGGTCGATCCTCGCAGTGGTGACACCCGGGCGTTTCCTCCCGCCCGATTAGGTGCAGGAACCTCCCGAAGCAACCATGTCCGGTGAGGACCTGCGTCAGGCGGAAGGTGAGGGCGCCGTAGCGCCTCTCCAGCCACTCCTCAAAGAGGGGACTTACCGCCATTATAGTGGCGTGCCCTGCACGGGGTTGCGACAGTCGCTCTCTCCATGTCGCCATGAGATCACGCCGGAAGTCTGTCCGCTGAGCGACAATTTGCCGCGGCAGCGGAGTTTCCCCCCGGCGTAGTGCCTCCACGCGCCACTCGTGCAGGCGCGCGAAGCCAACGCCCCTCGAAGGTCGTTTAGAGACACCCAAAATCAAAAACGATCGAAAAACTATAATTAACTTGACAATTATAAGAAACGAAACAGCAATGTGACACCGAAATAACTCCCTCACGCCTCGACTAATGGGTATGCACAAAAACCATACAATTCCTCCCAAAGTTAAAGAAAACCTTACCGAAATCAAAATAAAGTAGCTTCTCAATTGACTGGACTAAAATTCTCTCAAGGTAACACGGCTGTTGGAAAAGAAACTTTAACACAATTGAGATGAAGTTCAAAGTTGGTTGTTGAGTTACAAAATTCTCATGGGAGAAATATCGGCGTTTCCCGAATCTTGGGCTTGAATGTTTAAGTAAATAAAACATGGCTTTGCTGTGTTTGATCATGTGTGCCGTGAATGTATGCGACGCTATCGTATTTGCTTTTATTGGCTACCTTATGTTTCTTGTGTAAGTACAATATTTATGGTAGGAATTTAACAGTTGTGCCCGATACCCTTCAAAGAAGCGGTGCTATGACGGTTTTCGACCACTACGTTGATAATTTATTTAATTTTCTCTCTAGACTGCTTTACCCTTAGTTGTCCTACAAGAAAATCACTTTTACACTTAAGATGGATTAGTACTAAACTGAAAATATTTGGCCACCTTCAGTTTCACCAACACCGTAGGCCTCATAAGAAACCCTGGATTTTAAAAGTCTTCTGAAGTCACAAACAAACAATTAGCAAGCGAAGAATTAAGTCCTTTTCTGTGAGTTAAATAGTGTATGTTTTGCCATGCATTCGGGCTGATATTAATTCTATACTTAGTTACTTAGCCATTTTCTAAGGCTTCGTCTTCTGCCTAGCCTTTTCCCAACTGATGGGGTCGGTTTCCAGTCTAACCGGATGCAGCTTAATACCAGTAATTTATACGAAGCGACCGCCCGTCTGTCCTCCACAACCCACTGGCTAATACGATATCCCTTGATTAGACTGGTTGCCAAAATTTCGGGCCACTGACTACCTGTAACCTGTAACGACTGTCAAAGATCTACAAATTACGTGCTTTCTGAAGCCATCATTTCCCAAATAATTGAGGAGCATTTTACCATGAATACCATAACATATCTGTGCTCGAAAGTTCAGGAAACTCAAGCAAAACCCACTAAGTTATGTCTAAATACTATAAATACTCCACAAGCCATGTCTTGGTAGTCCTAAGTCAATACATGGCGGCCTTGGTAGGCTGGTGTGCAGACCTGTTCAAATACCAACAGGTGGTACGAATGGCAGGTTGGTAGGTACTATGCAAATTATATGTGTAATGTTACTCGTAATATATACAACGGAAATGTGACATTTGGTTACAAGAAACGGGGCTCTTAATTAATCTTTGAGAATGTTTCGTACGGAAAATTCATTCATCCTACTCATATTATATATATGCGAAAGTTTGTGTGGGATGTATGGATGTTTGTTACTCTGTCACGCAAAAACTACTGAACGGATTTGGATGAAATTTAGCACACAGATAGTTTCAAAGTCAAAGTATTTATTAATCTGTTTTTTGGTGATACAGTAGGTCTTATAGTTATGGTTATGGTAACTCAAATAACTACCCATTAGGGTTAAACACTTTCCAGGGTTGCGGGACTGTCTAGGGTTGCGGGACTGTCCAGGGTTGCGGGACTGTTCGAAAGAGATACCGCGGCCCTGGAACACAAAGGGCAAAGGAAGGAACATGGATGGGTTTTAGTCAGTAAAAGTCTGACACTCCCTCCTGATCAGCCCAGAGCGGGAGGGGTATTTGATGATTTCCCATCCGAAAAAAAAAAACTTTTAACAACATAAGAATTGAAAGTTTATAACCTGGATACAGGGTACCTTTTATCCCGGTAGTACGTTGAAGTATATGTGACCCCGTGGGAGAATCGAACTCCACGCGGGCAAAGCCGTGGGCATAAGCTAGTATAATTATTATAAATGCGAGTGTTATGGTGTCTATTATCTTTTCACGTCTTAACCGCTGTGTGGATATCAAATTAATGACCTGGGTTAGGACTTTCGGGGATAGCATACTTATTATCCCAATACATTCCCCTGGATAATTTCCACTGACTCCTCCATACGGCGAACGCGGGCCCGAAAGTTAGTCTTGAATAAACAAAGAGGTGGAGTATAGCATAAGCATAGTCAGCCTTTAATGTTCCCACTGCTGGGACACTCGGCCTCCTCTAAATGAGAGGGAATGGGCTATAATCTACCACGCGGGCCCAGTGCGGGTTGGTAGATGTCACATGTCTTCGAATTTTTGGTTCTAGTACATGCCGGTTTCCTCACGATGTTTTCCTTCACCGTTTTGAGAGCAGTGGTGATGAAATAAATTACACGAAAGTAATGCGCCTGCCTGGGTTCGAACCCACGACTTACTGTTCGTAAGTCAGGAGGTGGAGTACTTGAACCAAAAGTTAACTTGTTGGTACTGAATACATAATATGTTATTAAAATCGATAACGACTTAAATTGGGATTAAAGTAAGTCGGGTATTCCAGTAAAAAGTTAAATAAGTGAACATTGTAATCAATCGAAATCGACCATAGTAATTTAATCTTTCACAAGGCATTGAAGTTATCTGCGCAACTCTTTACCAATTCCATTCTTTGCGGAGCTAAAAGTTTTTGATTACTCTAATAACGTAAATGCCCGTTTACTCTAACAATAGGAGGCACCTAAATGACTGCTTAAATATGCAATATTGGAATTTCAACTTTCCATGTTGAGCGCAACGTTGCAAATTAAATAAAGTGCTTTTACTTAGGTGTCACTAATGTTTGTAAAAATGGCCGTAAATGACGGCAGAGAAAAACAACAAACATCAATAAATAAAATACCGAAACGTGTCATTTTATCATTTAATTGTCAGTAGAACATGAAATACTTCACTTTCACATAACTTCACGTAATTGCGCCCGCGCAAGTCAGACGTATCTCAAACGTAATTGGTGGAAAAAATCGAAAGTGATCGAGATTGGTCAATCTTGTGCTAATCAAAGTCAATCAGCGATTGATGATGATAGTCTTCTTGCTAATGCTGCTGTTCAAAGTAGCCAGGAAGTTGTAAATAACGAAGACATTATGGCATCATGATCATCTGCCTAGCCTTTTCCTAACTAAGTTGGGGTCGGCTTCCAGTCTAACCGCATGGAGCTGAATACCAGTATTTTACATGGAGCGACTGCCTATCTGACTTCCACAACCCAGTTACTACTAGGTATAATATGATACACCTTTGGAAGACTGGGTGTCAGACTTCGGGCCACTGGCTACCTGTAATGACTGTCTAAGATCTACAAATGACAGTCGGGAGCAACGGCTTAATGTCCTTTCCGAGTCACGGAGGAATCTCGGTATATTATGGGTGGTTGCGCATCCACGGACCAACCTAGGCAAGCAGGATCTGCGCAAGCGGCTATTATTCTAAGCCACGAGGTGCTCTGAAAGACATTATGTCATATAGTCATTAGTTATTCACTGTATTGTAGATACCATAATGTCATTTGTCTATACCATATTAACCACGGCTACTGTCTACCATCGTAGATTAAGTAGTTGTATAAATCTGAGAAAGGAACCACAGTTGGCAATCATGAGATTTTTCCTCGTCTTAAACAAAAACAGTCCATTATTGCATTTGAATGACCTAAAAACCGAGCCAATGGCTTCCAAGTTACCATTGTATAAGCAAGTTAACTTACAATGAAGACGTCTTGACCCTAGCAACATCCAATTTTAACCGGCCATTAATTTCAATACAAGGTATACAATAGTCTACTTAAAATTTCCGAGTAGGTATAGCCTTGTCTTTAAATCAAGAAGTTTCTCGGAAGGCCTTCTAAAATATTCGCAGCACAAAACCAGGAAAAAAACATTAAAATATCGCTTTTAGGCATCTTTTAAGACATTTTACCGTCTATGACGTCAGCCTTCCATTTTAATCTATCTATTTGTTTAATATTATCATCACCAATTCACCATCATCAACAACCTGACTTCGCTCACTACTAGGTATAGACGTGTCTTTGCTTCCACCAATTTCCACGTACCTGTGCCTGCCTCATCCAGGATTTTACTACGATATCAACAATACCCTCAGCCCATATCGCCGCCAGACGACCAGCTTATAATTTCTAGTCTTTGTACGCCACTCGATTAGACCTTTTCTACACCTGTCATTTTCTCGCCTTGCTTGATGTCCTGTTCAACTCCTTTTCAGTTCCGTAGCGTGTCTCTCATGCCAACATGGAACTGCAAGTTAATTAAGTGGTGAAAATATAGACAGTCAACATGATTGTGTTTGAACTGGGCTCCTACAGACATAGAAATAGTCATACGTGGAGATTATTTTAATGCTTCTATTGTAGTAAGAAAAACAAATTGTTTTTGGAAGACCAGACCATATATATTAATATTCATTAATTTCTTATTTATTTATCAGATTCAGAATATGTTTACTGTAAGCTGGCCTGAGGCTGAGATGTTCCGGTCTGATAAGAAGGTCAGGGGTTCAAATCCGATTAAGTTAAATTATATGGCCCAAGCGGATTCTGGTTTGAGGGCGAATGTAAATCATATTCCTAGGAAATTATGTTAAGTATATAGAATACGGTAAATAAGTGCTTGTTTAGTCGAGGGACTGTTCAGGATATTGAGTCATTTTCATAGACTTACTATTGTACCTTTTCATATTTTATGGAGACCTAGTATTCACGTAACTACGCCTTCTGTCACCGAAGCGCTAGGCAGAGCTAGATGTACTACCTTTGGAAATAGTTAGATTACTTTAGCTATAAGTCGGATTTGTACGTAATATTTAACTTGGCCAATTTGAATCTTCAACAACAACAAACAACCGTAATTTTCTTTGGACTCACGCCATAACAAAGAAAATAAGATAAGATTAGTACCTTAACCGTAAATTCCAAACTGGTATCAAAATTTTAACTAAAAGAGCTGTTCCAAACACACTCTCATGACGAGGCAAATGACAATCCCAAATTACCAACCCTATAAAGATTCCAATAAAATTCAAGATACTTACGTAGCTTTAAATTCCTTAAAACAAAAACAAGAAAACGTCAAATCCTATAGTCCACCTGCTGTCATAAAAACTCCAGCAGGTGTGCCTTCGTGTCGAGTTTATTGCAAAAAACCTTTACACCTGGTCAGAGTTAACCGGTTAACGGGCAATCTGTGACTACAGTTAACTTTGACGCTGTTAAATGTAATTAACTATGAAGCACGAGGCATTACCATAGGTTTATTTCCTGGGAAAGTTAGAGATGTACTAGTCGTACAGTCACATGAGTGGTTATAGTAGCGAAAAACATGGTTAACTGCTACGACACAAAGGCGCTTCGTCGATGTCAAATTGTTACCAATTATGTGCAGGCTGTTGACTGTACATACTTGTAACACAGTTATAGTCAGAATTTTCTTTTGGAGCACTTTTGCAAAGGGGCCTAAAATTGCCGCAGACACAGTTAATATTATGCATGTCACTTTGTGACCATTTTACGAATTGTAAAGTATTCGTATTATGATTCAGCTAAAGCGGCGATTTTAGCCCCCTGGTCACAATCGTGATCATGAATACCTAACATAACTCACTATTAACTCTTGATCTAAACACGGATAGAAAAATAGGGAGTTGTCTCTATAAGAGTACAGAAAGACCAAAGAAACGATGGATGGGATGTGTGAAGGATGGTAATGCTAGAAAAGAGGTTTCTGACGAGATGACGAGTAATAGAGAAGTATGGAATAAGAAGACATGCTGCGCCGACCCCAAATGAATTGCGACGACGGCAAGAGAACGATTTGATGATGTGGCAATTAATCAATCTCCTACTCCGATTAGCTATCAGCGGCTTCTCTCATGTTTAAATGAAATGCTTCGTCTGACATTTTTCCAATGTATGTAGTTACAGCATTAAGTAATACTTTACCTAAATCATCATCATACCACTGCAATCATCACTTCAATCAATCAATACATGCACATGTCAATAGCCGAGCGAGTCATTCATCTCACTTACTAGAAACTTATAATGACATAAACATATCAGTTGTGGAACTGAAGCCATAATTACTGACTAAGCATGAGTTATTTTATTAGGATTTATATGTCTATCTTATCTAGCTCAAGATTTGATGGTATAACTGGTTTAAGTTAGGATTAGAGTTGTGGAATCTGGTTTAGTTTGTATTCGTATTGCTTGTTTGATTGATTTTGAAAAGAATCTTCCTCATAAATATCATTAAGTTGGATCTTAGTTTATGAATAAAACAATCAAATTAAAATATTGGATTATGCATACTTAAAATGTCGTATAAGGGAAACAACAAATAGGCAGAAACAGCTCAAGCTAGTGTCGGTAAAAATATTAGACACCACTGCTCTCGAACGTTAAAGAAAAACATTGTAAGCCAGCATGTCCTAGAACCAAAACATCGAAGACTTGCGACGTCCACCAACACACACTGGGTAGTTGACTACGGTCTACTCAATACTCATATCTAGGCTGATTATGCAGGGTGTAATCAGACCCTTCACGAAGCCGTCAACCAACCACTATGCACATCAAACTAAGTAACTTAACGCAAAAATGTTTTCCTGGGAAGCGACTTTTTTTTAGGGGTGACAAATCACGTTTTACGGTAGGACTCAATGTAACGCAATCAAAACATTGTGCTGATGGATGGATTGAATAGTACAGGGGTCGTGGGGGTGTTTAGAACAAACATTTTACATTAAAAAACGTCTTTTAAAAAAATACTTGGGAAAAAGTTGGAACTTTAACCCCCAATATCTTCGTAACTAGAAGGTTCCCAGGTATGGTCTAAAACAAAAAAGTGATCGCAATGACGAAGAGAACAACTGCCTCGGCTTTGTTTAGTTGCATCCTTTAAGCAAATTCAAATTCATTTATTAATTTTAGCAAGATAGTAACCGACGGAGGAGCTGGTGGCTAAACAATAAAAGCCCCTCGAATCTTCCTGTTAAGCCGCGCTTGCCTAGGTTGGTCTGTGGATGGGCGACCACCGATTACATACCGAGTTTCCTCCGTGTCTCGGAAAGCACGTTAAGCCGTGTTGGTCTCCGCTGTCATTTATAGATGTATTTTGACAGTCGCTACAGGAATTCAGTGATCCGAAACCCTGAGAACCAGTCTTACCAAGGGGTATCGTATTACCCCGTACTAACTGGGATGTGATGGTCAGATAGGCAGTCGCTTCACGTAAAGTACTGGTATTCAGTTGCATCCGGTTAGACTGGCAGCTGACCCCAACATAGTTGGGGGCTAGGCCGATGATGATGTGCCAGATGGTAACAGGGCTGGCTGTCCATGACGGGCCGGACATGGAGACCTATGTATTAAGCTACTTTATAAGTACTATATTAATAATGATATTACTTTATAAAACGAAAAAGCTCTTCACCTGCCGTGGGAGCTTATTACCTCTTACGTGATCACGTCGATAAAATACTACAGCAGCATGATGATCAGGTTTATCAAGTTTATGCTTTATTTAATAGTTCACTACTTTGTTAATAGTCAAGTCCAGAACTAGTATTATTTATTTTTTTATTCAATGTCAGTAAACTAAGATTATAGGTTGAAGAGCTGGGGGCCTAAACATGTGGCCATCACTTTAGTATTTCTAGAATTCTAGCTACAGTGTGACTACTTTAAGCGTGCAGTTCAAGGTGCTGCTTGTCAAGACAAAAACGCATCGATATGTCAAACTTGTTGCATTTCAAAGAGATTTAAAAGAATTATAGAGACATTGGGAATAAAGTCATACAATAATTTTGATCCCGACGATTTTGACAAACCGGAGACAGACTCACCTGTTACTACGTGGTACGAAACTATTGGAGTATTTATTTTCTTCGTCTTGCTGTCCCATCTATCGCTCGTAAATATTTGAATGTCTTTGGTACATTTATTTTAGGCAATAGGTCTGTGTTTTCGCGCCTGCACAGATAAGTTAGTAGATTTTTGCACAATGACATTCGACAGGATTGACAAAAGATTTTCGATAGCTTATGTCAAAACTGTCATTTTTGACTTTTCGATCATCTTTAATGCTGACTCTGCCTAGGCCCTCTGGGTCTGCTTGAGCAGGAACGATAGAGGAATATTGCTATTGACTGATTGACTCATAAGCTCGTCTTGATAAACTACTTTCACATACCAACTCAGATCTCGAGAGCAATTGACAAAGTTGTCAATTAAAATTAAATATTGACGTCGCGTCGTTACTATGCAGTTTCTTTCTTTGTAATAATGATGTCCAAGGTTGTATACACATTTAATTTAATACGATAATCTGTGTTTAATTTTTAACTTGAATCTTGATTCTTAACCCTTCGACCGCTTCTGAAATTAAAACGCCATCTTTAAAACACAAATCATCATTCATTAAACTCTCTTCGACGATAAATTAAAATATAATTAATTTCTCAAACTAACCAATACTGTCAATAACTATTTAAATATTAGAAAACGAGCTATCTGTACAGAAGCGATAGTTGCCTACATTTAGTTATTAGTTACAATGAACATTTGTTGATAATGACCATGCTCCGGAGAGAGTAGCACAAAAAACATGCGTTTCTTAGCTTTCATTATATATTCATTAAGGTCAGAATGCTCTGAGAGAATTTATCATATCAACAGGTGTATTATTATTACTATGTTTATTTACATTTATGATCTATTCATTATGATTCAGGCATGTTTCTGATAGCGAAATCAAACAAGTGGTGAAAAAATCTTAACGACGATATTCTTTAATTTATGCTTGCCTTTTTTTTCTACCGTTATTAAACATAGGAAAGGCGTTCTTAAAATATCTTACTCTTGTACAGTAATCCGCACTTCAGTGGCAAAAAGCCAGTATGAGCTGGCCTAATATTGAAACCCCCGTACCACGCTAGACCAGCTCAAGATCAAATTGGCAGAACGTAATATTATCTTCCTATACCCCGTTTTACTAACAATAGCAATACTTACTTTAATAAACGGCTGAATATCTGCAATGTTGGAATTTAAACTATTGCACTGTTGGGCACAAAACATTTTAGTTTCAAATGAATCAATTAGCCACGCAACTACTAAGCGATTACTAAATCAATTTCAAACTAAACTCGATCAAAAGTCGTGATCCATAGCCATGCTATTACTTGCCTTAACCTATCATATCAGTTTCGGTTGCGTCAACATCTAATTTCGGTGGAGCCATGTTTTTAAACTTTAAAAACCGTCGTCGCACCGCATTGAAGGGTTAAGTCACAGTGTAAAGATCAGAACCAGTAAGCCAACTACGCCCTTTTTTACCCGACTTTGACCAAACCAAAAGGAAGGGTTATGATTTTGTGAAATTAAACGCGGGTGTTAGGGTTGTCAACAAAACTTTTTGGTACGTTGCACTCGTAGATATCTAGATACCTAGATAACGCAAGTATCACGATCCCTATAGCCATTTTTTGACTATCTGCTATGACATCAAACAGTATTTAGTTATTATATTACAAACGAGTAGCTATACAAAATAGACTACGTATTTGTTCTTTAAATTTCTAGAATCAAGGTTCTTGTGTTGTAAAGTTGTTGTTTTTAACAAATTAGCTTACTGCGACAGTAGCCACGTTAAGCATAAAAGGTTTGCTTGGCACGCGAAGTAGGTGTACCATGTAACCTGAAGCATGCATAGAATTCGTGCAGGTAAATGCTTTGCATGTGTGTGAGCCGATTCCAAGCATTTGTTCCTTGTTGAAATACTGTGTGTGTTAATACTATGTCTACTGTCATGGTTAAATCTATCTCAGCAATTTCTGAAGGACGAAAGTGTGGTTTAATGGTGTTAAATAGATTATGGTGTTTAGATACACCACGAATTTGTTTATATTACATTTTGATAATTTAATGTTGCATTCGCTTTTTTATTTTTATTGCTTACTTACGACATTTAAAGTATGATATGGCAAGGAAAGAGGTAGCTAATGAGATGAAGAGACAAGTATGGGAGAAGAATGAATTGGGATATGGTTGGAGAATAATGAACTTACGAAATGTGGCCATATTTTATTTTCTTACACCGAATTTTTGAGGAGCGGAGGAACGATGACTTAGAATGCTGTTCATTCTTATGACATCACGATTCGATATGCAAAATAATAACCCGTCTAATCTGGGGCCTTAGTCTGCTATTGCAATAGTGTCAGAATGGTCTATAATTGATTTAATAAGGCCCCTAGGCCACGGCGTATTGAAGCGCGTTCGAAACTCGTTTGACGTGCGTACAAAGGGTAATTCGTCTGCGCAGGGCCTTATTAAATCAATGATAGACCATTCTGACACTATTGCAATAGCAGACTAAGGCCCCTGGAGTAAACAACACGCGTATTCGCTAAGTATTTGCGTGTATGTAGTAGCTCATATGAATAACATTGAATTACACAGCTCAGTATATAAAGGCCTGTTTACTTCACATCACCTTTTATTAAAAACATACATCAGTTTTACAACACCTCTAAAAACAAAGTCCAACTGTAAAAAAATACATAAAATTAATATCTTTTTTATTGCGAACAAAAACAGCGTAGTGCGAAGCACTTAAAATGATTATTGTACATTAAAACATTACGCTACGCCCATTGGGTGCCGAGCAGTTGCCAAATCGCCTCCGTAACACAATAACAACCTCAAATATTACTTTTGTAGGAAAGTTTGTGTTTTTCACGCAATCTCCAAAACTGCTGCGCCGTTTTGTATGATTACCTCGTTAAGAGATTGCTGAAGTTGCGAAAGGTTAAAAGTTTTCTTGTAATTTTTTTCGGTGTTTTTCTCTTTTGTTTTTAGAACTTCCTCCTTTTTAAGGAAAATTAGTGCGTTTTGCGGGTAAAACTGTGGTATTAATAAAGTTAAAATATTGTACTTTCCACAGTGCCATAAAATTTTATGAAAAAGTTGGGAGAATTTAGTCTTTCCAGCCAGTAAATTTTCGATTTTAAACTAACTTGTTGACCTGATAGACCATGTCCTGTCCAAATTCGCATCAAAAAAGCACAAAGCACTTTCAGTCGTTCCAGAATTTTCCAGATTTCCAGTCAACTTATCTAACGACCGATGACCGATAAACTGTAATTATTTATTTAATACCTAGTAAATCAACTATATAAAGACTCGGTATCTTCATAAATGTCAAAGCACTCCTTCGAATTATTACAATCGTCATTAAAACAATCTTATCAAAAACCACGCTATCTACCAATACCTACCAGTTTATTTTGAAGTAACACGGTCTGATAACAACATTCTACGGCACCAGCCCTTCACTGAAGTACTTATGATTCCCCAAAGCCATTTGGGGTCGATATACGGGTGACAAAGCGATCTACTTACTACATCACGTTCTACTTGCAGTAACCAACTGCTTGGTGTCAGTTAAATTGTCAAACTTGGAAATTATGCCATTAATTGCCTCAGACATGGGATCACAGTTTTTATATGACATGACATGTCTTCTGATACCCTCTCGATAATATCTTATATCTTTGAAATTCCCTAACGTTACAGTACAGCTAATAGTTCTAAACCTAGTCTAAAACGCCAGTGTCCGTTATAATGCACTCTAATTTTCCTGTGGCTTGGCTCGCTTGCCAAATCGCGCTTCGAACATCAGTGTGGTGCCATCCATAAGCAACCCGCGACTTTAAAAGTCAGCTGAAAGAAATCGGCTGTCAAACGAGGCTAGACAATGTTTTTGGTGTATCTGGAGGGACATCAATAGCATAACATAATCATCTTAAAACGTTTCCACTCTTCTCTTCGAGAAGGAATGGACCATCATCTACAACGTGAACCCGGCGCCGGTTAGTGGATGTCACATGTTTTAGATTTTTTGGTTCTAGGACATATCGGTTTCCTCACTATGAATATCTGGTCGAGTAATATCCTCGCAGTGGATCCAAATACTTGCACTTTAAAATTAGTAATGAGCCAACGAAGTTTATCACTCTTCTAATCCATGTCAGGCTTTCATAACCATATCGCGTTTTCAACGGTCCTTCGATCCGGATACCTAAGATACCTTTTCTGATTTCTCTTATGAATTCAACCACAAACTCCAGCATAGACATGTTTCTGCAATGTCTGTCAGTTAATGAGGTGTAACGTGGATTGCCAACTTAATGTTATTATACGGCCGACAGTACAAAACGTCATTACAACAAAAAGGCGAAATTATATTTTGTGTTTTTGTGGGCAATAATGATCTTGTGCGTTGTGGAGTGGAAAGATTGCCTTATACTGTAAACAAAGGAATTTAATGATCCGAGAATTATCGCTTTTTTCCTTTACTTTGGCTTCGGGGAGCCTGATCAAGGCTACGAGATACGTAACCCTAACTTTTGTCAGAGCTTTTTGATTAGGATAAGCTTATTTATTCATGTAAGCAAGTACGTCACGTTATCGTATGAGTTGGCATGAGGTATGGCGATTTGGAAAAAAAAAATGAAGCGAGTTGAAAAAAAACTGATGTCATGTTTCGTTTGCGATAAATTTTGTTCGCCGAAGGACCAGTTATATTATACGATATCGTAATATTCTGTCATAATGTCGTTTTTGCTGCTATTCTATTTGGTGTACGATATACCCTAATACCTAATAACCTTGTAACTGATTTATTACATAGAAATCCTTATTCTTTAATCTTTACAACATGGATCTCTTCTTGGTGGTCTATATAAATCTTTGACTATGTTCTTGTCTATCACCAAATCATTAAACTCAATCAGCTCACAAATCACTGCACTAATAACTCCAAATACAGATCCCAAACTCAATATCCGGCAACTAGGAGCTGGTGGGCTTATCCCGGTTAATTCAGAACAGTGTCCGGGTAATGTCCGGCCAGCTATCCGCCGCAGAGCTTTAATTGGTGTTCTAGAATACTGCGTTTAGGCTGTATTAGTGTAGTAACGGTTCCGTAATTGCATTCTGATTGGTTGAAGTGTTGCCTGATTTTCGTGCGGTCTAAAAAAATGGTTTTATGGATTTCGTGATGGAGTTTGGGTTAATGGTTTATACAGCTGGATCGAATAATATTATGTTAGTAAGGTTGTTAAGTGAAGGTCAGATCGGAGTCGCTCATAAAACACTGATTTTTCTCTGTTTTTGGTTAAATTCAAGTTGTTAAGAAATAGATTAGAAAGGTTGTCTTGGAATAAATTGTGATTAATAATAATAATAATTTATTGTAAAGAAAAAACTCAGTGCACAAAAACTCTGTGTTCGATAACAACTGCATTCGTATAAAACTGTGTCGCGGTCATTAACGCCCACCTCCAAATAATCGAGACATAAGTAAAAACTAAACTAAAATTTAAATTAAAAAAAAAAAAACTAACAATTAAAACTTAAAATTAAATTAAAAAATATTCGTAATGTACGGAATTCACTTCGTTTGTATGGATGGATTGGGTATGTTTTGTGCATGGAGTGTATATGTGTGTGTTTGTGCGTGTGTGTGTGTGTACTGTGTGTGTTGGAGAGGAGTGTACGTTTGTGTGGGGGATTGTTTCACTGTGAAGGATCTTGTCATTTTCTTTATCCACGCCAGTGTCTTTTTTTTTTTAAAGAAGCTCGGACGAATGTCCTTATATCAAGGTCAAAATCTGAACGGCAAGCAGTAAAAACTCTAATTAGACCTGGCATTATAGATGAGAACACAGCATTAAGAGATTACATACAAATTCATCACCTCATCCCAATGACAAAACCTTATTTATCAAAACACAACCCTAACATTGAACAGACAAAGTCCTATTTTCCCCAAACGTATCTAAGCTTGACCGCAGAACAATTTGATCTGAGGACCAGCATATGGTTGACGGTAAGGTTTTTGTACGGTTTTCGGTTTTTGATTACAAAATCATATTTAGGACTTCGTATTATATGACTTGGTAGTTTTGGGCGGGCCTTTTTGGGTGGAATGGTTTCTGAATATTATTTTTTGCACCTTGAGCGACAAAATTCCCTCTGCGATGAAAGGACTAGTAGGGTCGAAATAGCCCTGTATTTTGAAAGCCCTTTTAAACTAGGTAAGTACTTATTTAATTCATTAAAGACCATGCATGGCATGTACGAGAATATGCGCAAACAAAAAACAAAAATTACTAACAAAAATATTGTTATTGAAAAATACAGGAGAAATAATTTAAAAAAAAGAAAACCTAAGCCAAATATCTCAATTTACGGCCTGACTGTCAAAGGGTCAAACCAACACAAAACGCATGTACCTTGAACCAAAACTCTTAATGCTAATACAATGTCAATAAATAAAGATCTATCCCAAGGTTCTTTTTGTAAGAAAATCGTTTTGAAACGAATTCTATTAAATTAAATAATAGTATAATCGGAACCACGCGCCGGGCAGGTGGTCTCAGAGACCGTATTGAGTACGGCCGATACTATGCCCTTTGTAGGGTTGTCAGTCAAACTGGCAGTTACGTGCACAATATACCACGTGGCATTTAATAGAGTTTTTTTTTCTATTTCCTTTTATGCTGTAGACTCGTAGTGTTGCCCATACATACATTACATGTCATGTTCTTTTGAGGCAGAAAGCTTCTTATTTAAGTAGGCACTATATTAAGCCTCGTTAGTTTAGTGGTCGCAAGCATGAGGTTAGGGTTCGATTCCCGGGTCGGGCAAAGTGTGATTGGGTTTTTCATCAGGAATTATCTCAGTAGCAGCCACGGAGTCTGATTTTGCGCCCGGTTGATGGCAATAGGCTCGCCCCCTATTACATGGAACTTAAACCTAACTGGCGAAATGTGGGTGTACTATTAGGTACACCTCTGCCTCACCCTTCGGGGATTACAGGCGTGATATTCTGTTAAATAATAACCAACAAAAAAATATTGTTATAAGGGTGATGTTCTTTTTCCGTATTGGTCTTCCTTATTACCGGTCTCATCATCAGCGTCAATGGTAGCCTTGTTCCTTGCCCCACCTTCTAAATGTCATCAACCCATATTTTAGTTAATCTGCCAAGCCAATACTGCATCTACCGTCTCTCAACAACCATTCAGTGAGAGTTTCTGCTCCAGCTGTCATCACCACATCTTTCCATGTAACCAAAAAACATGCAAAAAAATCTCACAGCAGTTTTATCTTATATTCTCGCTATCGTTACTACCAACTGCAACAACAAAACTCACAAAAACCTCGATTAACGTTACATTACCTCGCTCTATTAATCGCGAAATGCCCGATATCTCACAAAAAAAAAACATTATTTTCAGTATCTGATGCGTGACAACACTGGCAACCCTGGCCATCTGCCTGCTTATACAGTTGCAAGGAAGCATTCCAGTATAATAGTATCTTTGTCCCAAAAGTGGGTGCGAAGTTAACAGTGTCCCTTTGTGAAAAAAAAAAGATTTCTTACCTCTTGTGCGAAGCAGATGTTCGAATTTTGAAATGTAGAAAACATGGTGGCTTGCCAATAATGTGTTGTAAAATATACACGGGTTTAGCTTTCTATCTTTTGTTTGAAAGGTATTTTTTTTGTGAGAATGTCCCCTCTGTACCCTGAATTATTTTTGGAAACAAACTATTAGCAAATAAACTTATTTGAAAGAAAACATGTTTATTTGGCACAAGCCACAAAAACACAATCTGAAATAAAAGAAAAAAAACTTTAATCTAAACAAAAATAAAGATAATAATATTGTGTCTCACGGCTACGCCAAATAGGCTTAGTTCAGCTAACTGCCGGAAAACTAATGCTCGACGCTGGTTTTCAACTGGATCTGAGATTGTGACGGGACGGACATTTGCTTGAACAACTGTTTTTACATTGTTTATTTAATTGTAGTGTTTTCTGTGATCTAGATAAATAAGTCATCGTGTAAACATTCTATTTCAAGTTTGGCTATTCATTATATTCGACAACCTCTAAATTGCAGACCTCATTAATAACCAACATTACGTGGCCTTAAATTTAAAGCATATGGCCTTTATAATATAGCCTTAAATTCTTAGAGCAGTCTGCAAAAATGATTATAATAAACTGCAATTTGCCATCGTTGCCCTACTTCTAAATCTAAATGGGCAGACATTAGGGGGAAAATTAATATTATAATAAATGATATTGGGGCAGATATTAATAATTTTGTCGAAAACGTTTGCCGAATATAAATAAAGTATAAAGTATTTAATATACAGCGTGTGATTTTTATTCACAGTTTTTATTTTAACGTTAACTAATCAAAAGTTACCTAATAAAGTTCGTAACGTTCTAAGTATAATTTATACGTTAAAACAAATACTTTAATGTTTGTTATATTTTGCTTGTGAATTAAACAACATTCCTTTTAAATTCAGTTTTTTTTTCAACCGCACGCTTTTCCTACATTTAAGTTTCCTTTTGTTTTGTTGCTCTAATCTCTTTCTGCACGTATTGTAAAACGCCAGTTTAACTTCAAAATGAACGGGCACCTATCTATTATGTTTTTATAAGCATATTTCGAGTTCCTGATCCCATAAACACGAATTATTTCCCTCTTCAATGCGTGATACACACAAATGCTGGACTTTTTACAACTTCCCTGACAGGAGAAAGTTGTTTTATTATTATGTATCTATGTAGATTATAGTTCTGTGTTCTATTCAAACGTTTAGTATGATAGTCCTGATATTATGGCTATTGCACGATTGCATAAATTAAATATCAAACGACGATCAATAATATTGCACTTCAGTCACGAACATTTAAATGGCACTTGAAATAGTTAATCTCTATTTTCTGTATTTAGTTCCTGCTGTCAAAGCAGCCCTCGGCGTGTCATTAAAGTGAAGGCATACTTTTGCATTGTATAACGGACTGGTGCCTGCCACTCCACGTCCAAAGCGAGTATTTTGCTTACAATAATAAAGACATTAGTAACTACAGTATACATATGCAATAGTATTCAAATAAGCAGCAGTTTTTAATCAATCACAGAGCTAAAAAAAAACACCGCCGGCATCGGCACGCGTAATCACTCATTACTCCAGTGACACATTTAGAGTTACACCAATCCTTATGAATACCACATGGCCGGTCCTAACATCTGTAATTTCAGTAATTAAACCTACTGTACAAACATTACGTAATTTTTACTGCCAATAAAACATCCTGTATCGTCCAGCGTACAATCAATAAAAGCAATATTTACAAAAGTGTATTAATGATGGAAATCCCCCTGTATTCTGTACACATCTGCAATACATTTTATTGTCCACATGGGGCCCGTTTGTGTATGTTATTGAATCCGTAGCATTTTAGGTACCCCAGGGCGTACGTGGATTAATTTTTTCTCGCCCTTTTTTGGGGCTATTTTGTGTTTATTTGGGGAAATAGAGAAGTGGCGTGAAAAAGGTTATTTGGGGCTTTTTGGGTATTGAATAAATTATTGGTATTCATCTAAGAAAAATAAAACGTTTTGATGCATGAGAGCAGAATTGTCGAGGCAGTTGTTGATACATTTGCTTATTTTAGGATGTCCAACAAAGGATAAGTATAGACAAAACATTATTATACAGGGTGTAATCGGACCCTTCTCGAAGTCGTCAACTAATCATTTTCTACATCAAACTATGTAACTTTACGTAAAGATTATTGCTGGGAAACGACTTTCCTTTTTTTTTTGGGGTAAAATTCACGTTTTACAAAACAATGTGCTGATGGATGGATTGAATAGAACGGTCGTGGAGGTGTTTAAAGTAAAAATCTTAAAAACATGAATTTAAAAAACCTGTGAAAAAGTTGGAACTTTGACCCCCAATATCTCGGTAACTAGAATGTTCCGAGGTATGGTCTTCTACAAAAAAAAAAACACGCAATGACGGGGAGAACCAATGCCTTTCGGCTTCGTTAAGGGTGTTGTTACACTCTTTATAATGGACAACATAAAATATTATGTAGTTGTACTGCTTCACTTGAGACCTCAGCATGTTTGTACAATTAAAATACGACGAAAAAAATACGCTAACTTTAACACCTAATAGTAAAATAAATGTTGGCAGAAATTAACTTGAAAGCACTTTTGCGTACTAGTTAAAGTTAGAATACCTTTAGTTTGAATAAAATATAAAACCATACACCATAAACCATACCTATACCATAAAAGTTCTAACAGCTTCTAAATGGTTGGGCCACATATTTTGCTATCTTATTTGAGCATGCAAAAAGATGCTAGAATGATGATGATGAAGATGCTAGATGCTAGCAGTTTCCTTTTCCATCGCATCTTTTCTCCTGTTGAGGGAAAATGCACAGTTGATTTCATTTCAATTTCATACATCACTTTTATGTTTTTCTTTTACTGCACGTCTAGACAAAATTTTCACCCTTTTCACCCCAAGTTGAACAATCTCATAGATTTTGAAAATTTGTTCGCTAACTTTGGCCTGTGGTTTCGTTCGCGTTAACATGGGCAATAATTCCACGGGAACGTACTATCGAAATAAAAAAGTATGCTTTAACCTAACTGAATTCATAATCTGCCTGAATGCAAATTCTGTCGAAATCCGTATTCCGTTCAGCTGATATGCTTTCAGAAGTTAACAGACAGACAAATAAGTACATGGGCAAACAGAATTTACTTTCGCATTTATATTTATTTATATTAAAACTTTATACTTTATAATGTACAAAGGCGGACTTAATGGTATGGGCATTTTCTACCATTTTTTTTTGTTGGTGATGCAGAGGCGAAATAGTAGGTGCAATAGTACAGATTGCGAAATAAAATAATAAATACATATATCATACAAATATTATTTATGTTTCGTTTATTCATTTACATACACATTCTTTATATTTTTACATATTCTTTTAAAAACATTGAAAAAAAAAAACATTTAAAAATATAAAAAATAATAGTAGCCCGCCGGTATCGGGCCCTGTTCCCGATACCGGCGGTCAGGGCTCCAGAGAGAGGATATTATTAGTACGGATTTGGTTTCAAGAGCTTTCTTCCAATCTTAGTTTTTTAAACTACTTACTTGTAAGTTCTGGGTGACGGGTACTAAAGCTGCGGGATATTGGAATGGAAACTGAAGAAAAAGAAGAAATTTCTTACCTTTTTGTTGGAATTTTTCTTTGTGAATTTCCAAGTTTTGATTACGCGATATCCTTTCAAGATTGAAAACTTATTTTTATATTTAACAAAAGCTATTTTACTTTTTTGTTCCATGAGTTTCCAGATTAATAAAACACAAAATTACCATTCAACGTAGCTTATTTCTCAATTACACACCAGAGGTGTCTTAAAATAGACTAAGCCAATAGACGAGGGTCTTAAAAGATGGGCAATGGCGTCCTCTGTGTTAGAAAATGCCCAACTGCAGTCACCAATCCGCCAGGAAAGCGTAATCATCGTTCTCCTGCCAGTATGCCAATTTATTGAAGGTCGGCAAGACATTTCTTCTGGAATAAAATTAATCACAGAATTAGTTTTCCCGGAATTCTGAAGAGAGGTATTCGTATCAAAGGACCAAAATTACCTCTTTCTCAGAACCTCACAGCCTACCAGTACAAACTCCGAAATTAAAAGTTCAGTATGTAAAGTGGTGCCCGCATAAACCCGAAATAAATAATTCAAAGTGAAAACTTCGACGGGAACGGTCCTCCAAGTAACTGAAGTTAACTCAAACCTTTGCGTCGCTAAGTTAGAAATACTTAACTAACTTGTAAGTTAGAGCTTACTTAGGATATTCGAGCTTTGAGTACGTCCACAATATCTTGGGAACCTCAGTAGATGTGTGTACTTACTTTGAAGTTTGTTCGAAGTTTTTAAGTTGGTCGTTTGAACTGCAGTTATTTAGCATGTTTCATTACTGTATTGTGTACAATCTATGAGCTAGTTGCCTGAAACTAGATTTTAATACAAAACGATTGAATTAGTAAAGAAATAAAAAAACCGGCCACTAGCGATTCGGACTCGCGCATGTAGGGTTCCATCACCATCGTTGTAGGAGATAAGATAAGATAAGTCTTTATTTGCCTTAAACATGGTATAAAGTTGTTACAGTCAGATATTAATCTAAAGTTCGCATGTTTAGCTATACAGGATATGTATCAATTGCATGCAAAATAATAATTATTAGTAAATTTTAAAGTTCAATGTCACAGAAACAATGTCAATACAATAATAATAATACAATAATAACAATACAATAATAATAGTTTTCTCTCACCATTATCTGCAATTACAAAAGTCCAGAAATTTATAATTTATTGTTGAGAAAATGTTTAATGTCATAAAACATGTGTTCTTTCAACCATTTCAGTAATCTGTTTTTAAATGAGTTACTATTAAATAACAATTTTATTTCTTTAGGAATTTTGTTATAAATGCGTACACACATGACTAGGAAACTTTTCGCATACTTGGCCGATTTAGGAGTATCCTGCAGTGCAAGTCTGCATGGATCTCTATTGCGAGAGTTCAATTGGTAGGCTTTTTTGAACAATCCCTTATTATTATAAACATAATTACAAAGGAGAATGGCGAGATTGGACCCACGTAATTTAAAAATCAACGGAGCTCCGTCCGCGGACTAGTTTATATTGATTATAGTAAAGAGTTTATCAGAGTTCTATATAAAAAATATTGAGTTACTAGGAGATGGGAATAAAAAGTTACGAATGATCTTAATTTATATAAAAATAAGTCATCCTGCAGTTTCCGAACGCAACGTTTGACATTTACCTTCTTACTACTGAGAAATGGAACGTCAGTGTCAAATTCATCTGTAGACATAGTCTGTGGATCATTCCATTGTTTGTTTCATTCTACTACTAAATAATAACCAATAAGTACGTGCCTTAAGTTAGGTTATAATCTTCTACCTTTCATATCTTTTTTCTCCCAACTTCTATAACCTACTTTCCATTTGCTTTGTTAGTCTTATTATGTCGTTCTGTAACTATTCATAACTTTCCACAAAGTACGCTACCCCTATCACTGGGTCCCGAATTACATGCAATCTCGCCATTCTCCTTTCAAAAATGTACAGTGACGGAAGTGGTAATATACCTAGCTTTTTAAAGAACGGTTTACATGACTCGTCGGGACGGATACCACAAATGGCTCTGATGCATTTCTTTTGCGCAAGAAATGCTCTGTGTTTATCTGTGCTGTTACCCCAAAGGATAAGCCCGTATCTTAAGATTGATTCTATATGGGCGTGATATGCTGTAATTGCTGTTTCTTTGTTGGTTATGTTCTTTATTTGTCTGAGAGCATAAACAAACTTATTAATCCTACTGCACAAACTATCCAGATGTACTTTCCAATTCAGATCTTGATCTATGAGTACTCCTAAGAATTTAGTTTGTGGAACTTCTTTTAACCTGTCAATACGAAGTTTGAAATTGTATTTAGTATATATTGATTTATTAAACTGTATATAATTTGATTTATCTAAATTAATTTTCAATGTATTTGCCTGTAACCATTTTATAATGTCGTCAATATTAATGTCAATCTCATGATCAAATTTAGTTTTACACTTTTTGTGAGAAGTCACAATAATTGAAATGTCGTCCGCAAATAATACACATTTATGATTAGTCACTAGCGGTAAGTGTCATTTATGTATAATAGAAACAATAAGGGTCCTAATACACTCCCTTGGGGGACGCCGCAATTATTAACTCTATAGTCGGATGAATACGAGGTTAATAAATTTTCATTAACTTTATTAATAACAACGTATTGCTTTCGGTTGCTTAGATAAGACGCGATCCACTGCAGTGCTAAACCTCTTATTCCACTTTTTTCTAATTTTTTCAACAAGATGTAATGTGCCACAAAGTCAAAGGCTTGTGACAGGTCGAAGAATAGTCCTGTCGTTAAATAATTTTTATTTAGGAAATTATGAATGTGCCCCAAAAGATTAGCAATTGCTAGTGTTGTTGACTTGTTCTTTTGAAATCCATACTGTTCTTTTGTTATGATGTTGTATTTGCTACAGTAGTTGGAAAGTCTCTTTTGCATACATTTTTCAAATAATTTAGACACTATGGGTAATATATTACAGTAATATTTATTACAGTCTGTGAACATTTCAACTGTCTACCTACTACGGATCATGAGATACAGCCCGCTGATAGACAGACGGACGGACAGCGGAGGCTTAGTAAATAGGGTTCCGTTGGTTACCTTCGGGCACAGACCCCTAAAAAGTACAAGGCTCCGATCACGGACACTGACGGATACTTCAAGTCTTGTATTTGTATGGAGGTGTCTGTTTCCGTAGCCGCTTCCGCAATTTGTCTGTACCGGTGTGTGTGACCGATCATATGCCGTGTGACCAGCCACACTAGCCTTCAGTCTCCAACTGCTCTGTTAAATATTTTCAGTTTCAACTATTCTTTTAAGGTTGAAGCGCCAGGGTAGCCCGTGAAATTCAAATTTTCTTACGTTTTTTTCATTTCATGAAAAATTAAAACATGGCATTAAGGTGGAAGCGTAAGGGTAGCCCGCGAAATTTAAAATTGAACTTTGAGGGTTGTATTGATGATTTGAATGATTATAATTCTGTAATTCCATGCGGGTTACTGGCGCGATTCATATTTTCATCAACATGCAAACTGAAGCTGATCTGCAAATTGCAATAAACGTAACAAAAAAAAAAAATCGCGGGCTACCCTTGCGCTTCCACCTTAAATTAACTTAAAGGGTATAACACAATACAATTTATTTATTGATGATTTTAATAGCGCTTCATTCATTGCTAAGGTATATTTGTTAAGATCGCAAATCATATTTTAATCAACATTCACCTGACGTTTTCCCGCGTAAACAATAATTATGATGTTCATATATATCACAACTCTTAACAGTCCATTTAGAGTTCAAAATAGGTTATAAGTAGACCTCGACACCAATTCCATCATCTCACCTCACATAATATTCGTTACAGCTAACATAAATTGTCATGGGAATATTTCCTAACACGATTCTCCTCACTCCAGATTTATACGCACAGAAAACCTAACGAAGTTAGCCTGAAATAGCCAACAATTAATTTCGACCAAATCCAGCCACTTTGCAATTTTTTATACCCATTTCAACAATTACGCGGTTTTTACCGTAAAATCGTTCAGAATTAGGCAGAGCCAAAAAATCTAGACATGACCAATGGCGCATGAAGGTCAACTGCTATTGCGTCATAGTTTATGTAGATCTTAGTTTATAGCAATAAAGTTTAAAATACCTTGGCAGAAATTATTATTATCATCAGTCATTTGACCGGGTGTAACATTTAGTAGCAATTTGATAACATTAATTACATCCTTGATTTTAAAATAAATATGATTAACTTTGACTTTATTTACAAGCTGGTCTAATGAGATATTTAAAAGTGTGCTTATTTATCTTGTAATTAAGTCTTTTATTAGTTTGCTAAGCACTTAGGACATTTTAGTTCTCACGGTGCAGTTGTGTTCATACGCAAATCGTCTATTGTTGAATCCGTTCAGTCAATTGACAAAACGGCTTTTGCTCTCGTATCAATGTGAATGTGACATACGCAATGCAATTGTGGCACTCTAGTGTTTGTTCAAGAATCAGGTCAACATTGCAATTTATATAACAAAAAAAAAAATGAAAATCTAGTCCTTATTTTCGACCCTATTACTGTTAGCCTGCATCATCCTGCTGTTGGCCAAATGCCTCTCCCCATGCCTTCCAGTTATTTAGATCAAAGGGCTTAATGTGCACCACTGGTCGTTCATTTTGTCTAGCTTTTACCGCTATCTTTTACGAGGTCTGCCGCGACGCCATCTGTTTTTAGGACTCCAAAAGGTTGTGTTTAAATATTGACAAGTAAGCATGGTGGAAGCAAGTCTGGTTGTCCAGGGCGCGCCACTCTTGAAGGCTATTTCATTTTAAATGCTCTTGAAAAAATAGTTCTTCTTACTTATATTCTGGAAAGTTGGTAGCCTTTAATCTAAGTCAGGCAATTCATAACTTGATTAAAAAAACTCACTCATAACCACATAATTTACTTTTTAATGAATTCAAACTTTTTCTTTGTTGCAGATTTCAAGTGAAGGCAGTGTACAGTGGCAAAATAGTTTTAGTTCAGAATAAATATTAAACAAAAGTGTGAAAAATGTGTTAGTTCATCATGTCGCAACGGTGGCGCTGCGGTCGCATTACGTGACGTTTACATTTCAAGATGGCGGACTCGAGTCCCGCCAATTCTATCATCGAGGGTACTGTGAAGTTTCGCGATGGAAAAAAGGTGGGTAATCCAATTACTGTCTTTTTAACATCGAGATTTTACGTCTTTTTAGGCGAGACAGAAATTCATGGAATCTTTTTTGATGTCTGTATTTTATCTCGATGTATCATCTCTGGCTAAGAAATTAGTACTGCCCTGGGACTGGTCCTTTAGTACACATGACAGTGCTATATTACTCAAAAGACTTACAACCATGGCAAGTAGAGACAATCATCTACATATTTCCAAATATAAATTGTACTTCAGGGATGCCATTTGCCGGACTTCAAAGGTTTGGCTAGCAGTTCCAGTAACAATAGAATAACAGTGATCATCGGATTTTGATAAAAATTGTAACGCAATTTGGTTGCTGAACGAATTTGATGAAGTAGGACAAAAAGTCAAAGTAGCTATACCCACATTTGACAGTACTACATATTTGATATCAGAACTTATCACGAAATTCAAAGTAAAGTAGCTAATAGAGACGCGCCTATCTTATCGATATTCAGAAATGTGTCATGACGATAACGAGTGTTTACGCTTTTACTACGACCGGTAGTTTCTGGGAACCTCTTGACGGAAATCCTTGTCTCTGTGACGTTGGTTTTAAAGGGTAAACTAGTAGGGAAGTAATGGGTGCGGCTGATATGGTGGTAGACTGTGGTAACTCGGCTGTAGTGTCAAAAACGAAGAGTATTTAAGTACTAAAATCCGTACACACGTTATAGTGTAATAGATGGCTCGTTATCCAGGATGGTCCCACTCCTGGACAATTGGCTCCTCCCATGCCTTACACCTCTCTCGCTGTTGTGCTGCTTCTCGCCAGTTTCTCAGGATCTCTTACTAGGCGTTCCGCCACCTTAAGCGCGGTCTGCTTCGACCCCGTTTGAAAAGCTTTGAAAACATGTTATCATTATCATGAGACAACTGGACATCGGCTTCTCCAGTCTTCTGAGCTTAGTCGTAGACCACAATCATCCATCAATTACCAGCCACTCTTCGAAGGTTGTTGTCACTGTTGGTGCCGTTGCCACCCTTTCTCTGTTGCTGACAAAATCCACACTACTACAAATTATTCGCCAGCCCTAACTGCCTTCCGCATCAGAAAATTACTTACCATAACTGAAGCATCTTGTCTCTTAACTAATGAGCGCGCATTATTAAGCCAACGTAGGCCTTGGCCAAATGCCAACAAGATCTTATGGCCAGCACTGCTTATTCTTGAACAGGAATGCGAATATTATAAGTGAGAATCGAGTATTATGGGTTTCAAGGCAGATGGGAGTGGAAACGGTGGGACCGGGGACACCGACACGGGTCTTACTGCTGATGTTCTTCAGAAAGTTCGGGTACGTAGTACTGGCCACCAGCGTGCCGCCACCAGCGTAAGACCTGGTGTAAGAATGAGGAAAAGGCAAAAGGAATATGTAAAAATCGTAGTAGACAGCATCCTGTAGTTTCTGCGTCCACTGAAAAAAGGTGTGTAAGTTTAAAAGGTGTATATTATGAATGTAGACCTTGACCATATGCCAACACTGTACCTATACTTAAACAGGAATGCCAATATTATAAAGTTAGAATCGAATATTATGGGAACCTGAGACTTGATTGTTATAACAATGATGATTGTTTTGACGTTATATTAAATGAATTAGTCACATTAGTTAGCGCCCTTTGATAGTATCTCCATGCAAATTGTGAGTCATGGGCAGGCGTAGGCACTTCCTGGGTTTTAGTACGATTTTATTGCAATGTGTCATAATTTAAATGATATGCTGATTCGGGAAATTAATGATGAGTGCTATTGTTTGGTCTTGCAAATGAGAAATTTGATTTGTAACTAAAGATTTACAACAATTGTAAAAGTGCTATGTGACAGTTTTTCATAGTCGTACCTTACCCATACATTGTTAACTAGGAATGCCTCTCATAATGTAAAAAAAGTTCTTTATTAGGTAATTGTAACTAATTCTTTTGTTGGCATTATTATTATATACAGCTATTTGACCTTTTAGGCAGGAGTAAAATTACACCATCTCCTTATGGCCCATTTTTTTTTTAACTGTGTACTTCTATACATCGTGTAACAGAAAGAGTATAATCATATGGAATACTGTAGTACGAACCATCAAACTGAACATTTTCTCTATGGGACCACCATCGAAATCGTAAAAAAAAATCAGCTGTCCAATACAAAATTCCAATACCTACTCGACCCAAATGTATGGGACAGCTGATTATTTTTTTAAGATTTCGATGGTGGTCCCATAGAGAAAGTTGTTCAGTTTGATGGTCCAAACCACAGTATTCCATATGAACATACCCTTTCTGTTACACGCTGTATATCAGAACATTCTGTAATACGTAGGTAGTCAATCTATGTTGATATTTATTATTGGAAAACATTTTCATATCAGTTAGAGAGCTCATAGATAAACATGATATCGACGTCCTACATACAAATATGATACATCACTTGAGTATGACGGTCATCATAGTAACATAGAGAAATATGTAGGCAATGATGGCGCCTAGAAGATTGCTAAGTGGATTGAAATAAGTAAGTAATTAAAATTGCTTCCTTCTTCCGTTAGTATCAGCATTATGGTTTCAGATTTGTACTCAATAATTGAGGGCTGATATTGCTAAATCCTAGAAAAAAAAGGTTATTTTTCAATGCTGCCGTTCAAAATATTAAAATAATGATATGACGTCGCAAAAATCTACCCAAAGTTTATTGAAGTAATTGTTAGTTAAAAATATTTGAATGTATCATTGTATTATGTTGAGAGGCATTTCCGGAAGCACTCCTTTAGGTTTGAAGATTTTTAATGATATCATTTCCGGATTCTCGTTTATTTATTTCGGTCTGAATGATTGATCTGTACTTCTCGCAAAACTTCAATGGCTTATTTTTTTGTGTTCGATCCAGATAAGTTGCAACAATAACATAATACGTCGAATAAATATTTTTTTTTTGCTTAATCTAAGATTTTTTCTTATGATCTAGGATAGTAATCAATTTGAAGATACAACATTCATCTACAAATATTCACGCAGTTTCTACGCTAAAAAAGATGAAAAGAAATAAATAATCACCTACAATACCATAATGCATAAAATAAATAATCGAATATTCCATAAGTACCCCACAGTTTTATCGGCCAATTCGCCACAGCAAATTATTACAACAAAAAATGTTTAATGGCATCCAATTTGTGGCGATACGAAACACGAACGCAACAGTACGCCGTTGTCATCGCGTTAATTAAAACGCCAGTGAGCAATACGCCGCGCCGATCCGATACGCCGAGCGGTCAATACGCGGCTGGCAATTAATTTTGTTACGGTCGGCTTAAGTAGAAAGAGAAACTGATTAAAAGTAGAATCGAGTGCTTTTTATATGGTCTAAGAAAGCGAAATGATTTAGCAGTAATACTTATTCAAAATGAATGATTCAGCCTGGGGTGAATATCCGAACGATCGCAGTCAATTTATGAATAACTAGCGACCCGCCTGGCTTCTTAAAGGTGCAATTTACAAATGAAGAAAGTTTTATCAAGATCTTCATTCAAAAATACTATCCAAAACTCCGACTTTTCCGGTGGGTTTCCTAAAAAAAGTCCAGTCATATACAAACCTTGTCCTGATATTACGAACACAACAAACAGAGATCTCAGAATTTTATATTTGCACCTTTTACCCTATGTTTAGCAAATAAAAACCTTTGACTTTGAAAAAACCAGCCAATACCTACTTCATACATGAGGTAATTGATGATTCAATAGATTTTGAGGCAAACACGACAACAAAAACAAATGAACATCAATAAAAAATGTGGCCCTCCCCTCAGCTTAAAAATAAGTCAAAAAAGTTCCTTTTTTTTCAAAAAGAAAACAATTATGTTAATGCGTGTAGAATGCAGTCTTGTAAACATAGCTAGCATTTTCACCATAAAGAACAAAGAGTTAGAGCAAATGGAAACGCATGGCGGTATGAAATTGCCAAGTTGTGTGCACCGGTCGAAGTGTAGACACGCGAAAAGATAGATTAAGCATCTATAATACAATAAACCAGGTTGACCGGAGCAAGGAAAGGCGGTTCAAGTGAATAATCCTTGATGACTCTCTCCTGGAGTGTAAGTGTGGTGTTGTCCCACAAACTAAGGGACACTTAATATCTTCATCATTCTCTTGCCCTTATCCCAACATAGTCCATCCATCGTTTCTTTGACCTTCCTAAAGAAACGTGAATTCTTCGCATTGACTAAACGTGTTGTACATCACGTATGCATGCTCCCATGGCTGTTTTTTAAACAGACTAACACCTTCCTAAAATTAAGCTTCCAATCAAAGTAACCAAGTAATCACGTTTGCTTTTGATAAAAAAAGATCAAACGATACAATTTTAGTATTTTTATTCATTAATATTCTCTACCCGCTATTCTATGAATAAATTAAAAATTAGTATCGCAAAATAGCTCTGCTAGCAGAGCCAATCCCATTTCTCACTTTAATTAAAATGTGTATCGATTCCTCCATGAAACCGTAAAAAGTTTTATGCTTCAATTTCATCTTATGGCGTGAGTAACTGCTCTGAAGTACTTAGTATTATGGCGAGATTTTAGACTAGGGTAGAACTTTATTTTCTGTTGTTATATTTTGTATGCTGATCGACATTTCATCATTCATAAAAACACTAACTAGCTTCCTATCCTATAAACCTCTTCACCACATATTTCGTATTTTGCTTCTTCTTCTTTATCGTATGGTTCGTGCCTAACTTGGTATCTGAGTTTTTATGGGCCTCTGACTTGACTTTACATGCCTTCGAGAAATTTATCTAAGTGCTGGTTTCCTCACGATGTTTTCCTTCACCGAAGCAAGTGATAATTATACAATACGGTAACAATAAGTCTTTTGCTAGTGTCGGTGCTAATTCTTTTGGTAGGAGTGAGCCTCCTCCTGCCATTTTCACCTTGGTCTGCTGCGATGTCTTCCATAAAAGATATTTAATTGGTGGCGAGTCCAGCCATCAATCGAGCGCAAATCTGGATTGGGGGATGCTACTGAAAAAATCATTAACCCTAACACTTGGCATCGAACCCAAAACCGGTATATGCTCAGCAGCAGCGCTTGTGACCATTAGATCAACGAGGCCTTTACCAATTTGCATGATATTGTGATCTTTTCATATGGAAGTGAATACCGTCATAATTGAACAACAACTATTGTTTTGTTGTAGGCGAAAACTAGCTGTTTTCGCCTACAAGGACCAAAACAACCGTTGTAACTTACACCTTTATATTTTTTTGTCTCTGCAAACAAATTATTCAGTAGCACATTCAGTGTTTTAGTACCAACACTAAACTCGAATCACGTGCTCAGTTTTTAGAATGAGCACTATCATTTTAACTTGCATGCAGTCCGCATTCCATATATTTCAGGGTTCAGTAAACACATTAAAAGCACATTAAAAGTTATAGCTTTAGGGGTTCCGCATAGTCCGACGTCGTTACTCGTTAGTGGGAATCATGGAAACATTGTATAATCAAAACGAAATTTTATTGAAACGGTTTGGGAAGGGTCTACTTCTAAAAATAAAAACAATGACAAAGACTTTTTTGGAGAAAAATTGACTTATTTAAACAACAAATTATATTCAACGGTCCTACTTAAATCTACTAAATACTAGAAAGAAAACTAACATTTTTTAAGTCCCTACGTGTTGAAACTAGATCATGTTTAACACATGTCATGATCTAGTTAAATGAGGGAATTTCAATTTAGTTTTCACCGAAAGCCCCAATTATAACCTGATTGAATTTCTGTACAATGTTTTCCACACTTCCATAAATCTTCGAATCAATCGTCAAAACAGTTACTTAAAGTAGCTTTTACAGTGAAAAATCTCTTTTAGAGTCGTTGGCAACCTCAATCTTCTTATTTTATGACTTATATTGCTTTAGTCACACCTATTAATCATGACAACAATCTACCTTCAGATCTCACACATTATTTACAAATTAGAAAGTAAACTCCTACACAATAAATTTAAAATTAATGTCCATATTACAGCCTTTCTTTAGTTCTGTGAATTAGCAGAACTAGGTTTCGCATCAGCATCATCTTGAAAAGTGATATCTTTCAACACTCTTAGTATTTCAATCCTTGCTTCAAATTTCTGTTTAGCCTTCAACTTCCTAAAACTCGGAACCAATGATAACATGAACTGTCTATCTTCATCTTCTTCATCCTTCTTAATATCCTTCAGCATATCCAGAATTTTATCTTCTAAATTGTCACTTCTTTCATAGATTGGTCTAAGAAAAGTAGCACTCGCTGGTTCTGGCTCTGGTTCCGATTCTATTTCGAAACGACTTGTGTTGCTTACGTGCATTGCTGGTTCAAAAACCGTAGGTTCGTTTTTAATACTTTCTAAAGGATCATCAGAAGAGGAATCATCAGAATCCCTGACTGTACTGGTTTCTTCTCCAGGCTCTATAAGAAAGGACATGGCGTTAAAATATTCGTATCTTTTTCTTTTCTTGAAAGGTCCTTCTTTCTGTTCTCTCTCCATCCGTTCTTTCTTCTGGAGTCCTAATTCTCTTGTGAAGCATGTTCGGAGGCTTTTCCAGCGTCTTTGGAGTTCATGGACTGAAAAATAAAGATGGCGTTAGAATAAATACATAAAATCACTCTTATGGCCTTTAAATGGGTTAACCAAAGCTACATTGATGCGAATGCATCGTATGTAAACACTCCTAGATGATTTTGTGGTCACATCTTGATTGTTATTGACACTTTAGTTCTCCTTGCAGTCATAACAGTAAACATTTGGATAAATATAGCAATAATTGAATTACTTGTTCATAAAGAAGTCAATTTAGTTCAATTGTTTTCAGTTCTACGAGTAGGCAACACCTTGAGATGTCTAGGCGTTATAACAATTAAGCCAATATAAACTTATGTAGACTACCTAGCTACATAACTGTGTGTGCCCTCTGTGTGCCCTCTGTGTCCTCTTTTGCATGTACTTTAGTACGTAGACGTATTTAGAAGCCTAACAATAATGTTCTTGTGATTTACATTTCTAATGAACGGTCACGTGTTCAGACTGCGTTAGTTTCATCAGTACTAATGATACTTCATTTAGTGTAGCAATATGAGTAGCTACAGATCTACATAAAATCTATTTGTGAATTGAGAAAGATAGTATTCTAATCAGCCGTCATGGTTCGCTTTTCATCATATGCCTAGCCATTTCCTAACTATATTGGGGTCAGCTGCCAGTCTAACCAATTGCAGGTATATACCAGTATTTTACATGGAGCAACAGCCTATCTGACCTCAACAACCTAGTTAGTACTGGGTAATACGCTACCCTTTGGTAAGGCTGACTATAAGCCTTGCGAGCCACCGTCAAAGATCTATAAATGATAGCCGGGACTTAGCGTGCTTCCCGAGACGTAGACGAAACTTGGTAAGTATATCCATGGAGCAACCTAGGTAAGTGCGGCTTAACCTCGAAGGTCGAACCGTGCGGCTGTTAATATTTAGCTACGAGTTCCTGGTGTCATGGTTCGTTTAGGACCAATTTTGTTGAGTCTTGCTGCGGTAGACATATTGGTCAATTCTGTAGAATTGACCAATATGTCTATTTTTTCAACCATAAGTTTCTAAATATCTGTTGAGTTTTAAATTACTTTTCTTTCTAAAATACCCCTTTAATTTATTATTATTTATGTTCCTTCTATTTCCTAATGTTATATTAGGAACCCTTCCAAACAAACCTGCTCAAATTCCGATGAAGTTGTTCAAAAACATTTCCGTGTCTAAAACTTTGACCGAACCGGAGATCGAACCCGGTACCCGTTTCAAAAGTGTCCGAGCTGTCTCATTAGTGAACAGTGAGAACATGGGTTTAATGAATTTCATCAATACCACTCAATACTGAATTTTGTACTGACAATTTACTATCGGAAAGGAAATTAGGAAATTTAAATGTAGTGAGGAAAATGTTGAGTATTAATGTAGATGGCTATAAGAGTAGAGGAAGACCAAAGAAGCAATGGATGGGCTGTCTGAAGGATGATATGGTGAGAAAGGAGGTGACTGCTGAGATGACGAGTAATAGAGAAGCATGGAAGAAGAAGACATGCTGCGCCGACACCAAATGATTGGGATATGGGCAGGAGAACGATGATGATGAATTTACTGTCAGTAAGAGATGACAGCAACCCTACTAATATTATAAATGCAGAATTAACTTTGTGTTACCTTTCATTTTTATCATCATAGTATTTGTTGCTCTCGGCGTTGGCGTACCATCCACCGAGTACTCAAACGAGAATGGCATGGAGATTGATGTTGGCGACTGCACCATCAGTTTTGTTATGTATTAACTGATGGATGCTACTGAAGGCGCCAAACTCGAGGCTCAGTTCTGTTATACAGGATGTAACAGGACCCTTCACGAAGCCGTCAACCAAGCATTATGTACATCAAACTAAGTAACTGTACGCAAAAAATATTGCTGGGAAACGAATTTTTTTTTTTTTGGGGGTGAAAAATCACGTTTTACGGTAGGACTCAATGTAACGCACTCAAAACATTGTGCTGATGGATGGATTGAATAGTACGGAGGTCGTGGAGTTGTTTAAAGTAAAAATCTTACATTAAAAACATGTATTTAAAAAAAACTTGTGGAAAAGTTGAAACTTTGACCCCCAATATCTGCGTAACAGACGGTTCCCAGGTATGGTCTAGAACAAAAAAATGATCGCGATCGAAAACAAGTGCCTTTCGGCTTCGTTGAGGGTCTTGTTACACCCTTTATATTACCTTTCTAGCAGCTGATCTCGCAACTTTCGTCGGCGTGATATTTCTATAAAAATATTACTTCCTTATATGAAACGGATTTTGTTAACAATTTCAAGGGTTTGAATTATTTTGCACGAAACCCTAAACCTTTTTCTAAAATAAAAGTAGCCTAAGTTGCTACATAAATCATCAGCTATCTACCAGTGAAAGTCCGTCCCGTCGAATTCGGAAATTAGCCGGAACAAACAGACAGACAAACAAATGTATTAAAAAAAAGCTGTATATCTGTAGCTGTCCATTTATTTGTATAGATAGATTGGTCAGGCATTTAAAATAACATAGGATTCTTTTGATCCTCGATATTTGAAAACAAAAATGAGGAACTACAAAATACAAACAGACGATATTATTGCGGGCAGCAGCGAGTTCGTGATGAGAACTATTTTATGTGTATCTTGAATTGATACAACAACTTAATTAAATGGGTAGTCCAAGTTCAAAGTGATCTCGTTCCGGCAAAGTTACATAAAGAGAGTTATTTATAAAAAAAAGTAGTAAAACTAGATAAAGTAGAAACACGGCAGCAGTATTTGTTTTTACATTGATTGCTTACAACTTGAGATATCAGAAGGACTGTAGCGAGTGTCAACATTCAATTGGTCCTTTATCATCAGTTCCTCACACTTAGGGTTGCCACCCGTACTTTATAATAAAGTATTGTACGTTATTTCAGGTAATTGTACTTTATACTTCATGAGAACAATAAAGTACACGAAAATGCTTTATTTCGCATGATTTGATTTCTTTGGGATTTTGAAAAGTTTAGTCGTAAGTATTTTTTCGTTAAAGGAAATTAAGCGATTGGTGCTGAATTGATGTCTCCACTTGCCAGCGCCACATCACTTAAGCACTCGTTTTTAACCATTTCTGAACGCAACCTAACCTCGAATGTCAACAATGCTGGCATTGTTGTCACTAATAAATTTCCTATTTTCTTTTAAAGTTGTTTAACTTAATTTCGTTGTATTGTCAATTCCCGCCGCGTCAGCATTCACAGAAAGAGTTTTTTCTGTGACGAATAGCAAGTGGCAAGACGAAAAAAAACAAAGCGTCTTTGAATTTTATAAAAAATGAATTACTTATTTACTTTAATTTAATTATAGCCTGTAAAGATGATGTGCAATTGTTTAGTAGACATACTAATTTGATACAAAATGCAAAGACCAATAAAAATTGTTTTCAAAAATATTCTTAAAAAAAAGTACTTTATTTTGATACTAAGTATATACTTTTTTTTTCTTACTAATACTAACCAATGTACTATATTTGCAAAAAAAAAAAGGTGGCAACCCTACTGACACTCGATATTATATTAGGAGGTTACTATGGTAGCAAATGAAATGCGATAAAAACGGATTTTACTTTTTACTTGACAACATCAACCTCTATTTGATCGTAATTCATAACCTTCTGTGACAATACATTCCAAACTTTGTTACCAACCATCAAAGTACATTTTCTTTCGCACTTTGCCTTGACAACAAATTGTTGCTACTTTTCCAAAAACTGCACAAACGAATTTGGCTTTTATGCTTATTGGGCTAAGTGTTCTAGAACGGGCTAGGCTGTTCTAGGGCGAGGTTTCGCCACAATATTTACAGTTTTGATTGCTTACCGTGTTCAACCTTGTCTTGTGGCCTGAAGTTTTCCCAATCCGCGTACACTTCTTTGCATGCATCAACCCACATCCTAGCCTTATGTTTCTTATTGCTATAGTAATTGGGATCATTTTTGTTGTACAACGCTGGTCGTTTTTTCACTGACATGATGAGTGTTTCTACGTCGATTTCTGACATTTTGCGCGGAATTTTGGCGAGAGCGGACGTGGAGTTGCGGCAGAGCGCGGCGGGCAACTGAAGGCGACTGCGGGGAGACGGGGCGCCGCAGTGGGGCGACCGTTGCGCGATGGCGGACTGGGCAGCGCACGCTAGATTCTTTCGATCGACTAGGGTGTCTGTGCTTAGCGGTTTTTAGAATATTTAGTTTCAACTTCACTAAATAAAAGATGAAAATTATTTGGAATGATGTAAGCCATCGACTGTTACATAATAAAATACATTAGGAACCATAAATAAAATAAATTTAAATAGCGACAGCGGAAAGTTTAGTCCAAATCTTTAGAATTTGCGTCCGGAATTGATTTTATTTAGCACATGCAATGCAATATGTGAAATAATAAAAGTGACAGCCTACAAACAAAAGAAAACATTTTAATAACAGCCAGCTATAACATTGGGTATAAGATACAAAAAGGATGTATTACAAATAAAATTACTCCAAAAAAAAACTGAATACAGTCCCGTTTCGTTTATATCCTCAAGCAACAAAAATACGGCCACCTTACACAAGAGCAATTGCGGTAGACGCGCGATAGAAACAGCACATAGAAAAATACCGTAGTGCGAGTGAGATAACAATATTATTGCGTGTTTATCGTCGACCGTCGACCACAGTAAATTGCTGTGTAGTTGGCAACATGTGGCTTGGTGGTGTGCCGCCGGACTGTCAAACATTTGTCAATGAATGATGTCAGAGGTTCTGAACAACGGGTCTTATAGAAAATGTTCGTTGCTTGGTTACAGTTTACTGGTTACTTAGTCAGTCTGTAGCTGTTAATATTTACTTGTACTAGTATTTACTTGTACCTATACCTACTGGAATTATTACTTGTATGTAATAGATTATTATCGAGAAAGAATCACTTTGCTAGGAACATTATTCATTTTTATTGGTTTTCTGTGACTGGAGAAGAAGTGTTAGCGATTTAATATTAATTGCTGGCGCACTGAGTAGATTTGATACCAAAATGTATACAAGTATTTATTGAAAATCTAAAACAATTTACTATTATGTAATTTATGAAAGTCAGTGAAATAGATAGGTGCCAATAAAAAAGTATTACAAAAAGTTGGAACCAGTTACTAAAAAATCTGGTTATAATGCGACTATAGAGATAATATTTTAAGTAAATACTTGGAACAACATAGAGCTTTGGAAAAAGGATTTTGACACAGTTTCACTCCCGCTTGACAGATGAGTTCTAGTCTTCAATCTCGTTTTTCCTTATCGGTTTTGTGCATACTGCTAGTTCAACATTTGCGCAGAGTTCTCTGTGCTCTCAAGGTTATTTGATAGTAATAATCTACCCTATTGCATATTAATAATATTCAATTACACCTATAAATATCTATTCGTTTTTTACCATATCTGCATAGCCATTACGTGTTTAAACTTAAGCGTTTATAATTTAATTAAATATTAATCAATTACGTATTTTACTACCTGATATCCTTGGCTTCGTTCGCGTAGTATTTATTAATAGTAGTTTTACATCCACGTCTAGGATAAAATCTACAGTATCAATATTATTTTTCTTTCTTGACAGACATTAATTTTAGTAGAAGCATAACAATTAACAAATTACTCTTATCTGGCAACTTTATGACACTTGTGTTTTAGGGTAGTTGACACGTCAAATCAATTGACCTACTTTTTATGAGCTGTCAAAACGCGAATCCCCCATACATTTTGTACGGCATGGCCGTAGCAACCTGTGACGTGTTTTTTTTTAGAAGTAATTTTTCTCCAAGCCCTCCCTGTCCCACTACTGGGCAAAGGCCTCCCTCCACTCTTCCATTTCTCATGAATTCGCGCGTCCTCCGTTCGTCCCGCCATCTCCCGGTCACGAATGACCTTCTTAGAGTAGTTTTGTCTTGGAGTTGGTTACTTTGAACAACTACCTGATTGTAAAAGGACAGTTACTTGCTGAAAATCATCCTTTGAATTTAAGTAGCCTGGCACTCATGGTTTAAAACTGAAATGTACAAAGTTTGTAATTTTGTATTAGTCGAATGACCTGCAGCAAGAAAAAATACTCAACGATTAAGATATGTCGTTGTAAATAATAAAATCTTTATTCACAATTGATTGCTCAATTTATTTATTTATTTAATTACAACGGTTGTGTTTAAAACATTACAGTAAATAAAATTATAAAATAGAAGAGACGATTATAAAACATATTAAAATATACAAAATAACAAAGCAAAGCAAAATTTGAAGTGAAAATAAAACAAAGAACAACACTTTTATAATTATTATTTCATACTCAAACATCAGTGTCCTTGTCCCTAGGTCATAAAATGTCTATGATTTATGTCAATATATCAACATTTTTTTTTTGTTTTCAGTGGAAGTCGCGATGGTGCGTCATGCGGAAGTTGTCTCCAGTTGCAGGTAAATTATGGTTACACTACACCACTTTATTAAAAAAAAAAAAAAAAACTTAACAAATTTTTGAGTTAATTCATTAATACTCAGTTCAATTATTATTTTCAAACGGTGATTTTGTGACGTCAGTGTGTTGTCGTGGAAATTGTTTAACTCATACCTACATAATTTATTCCTCGGAAAGGTTATACCTACGTCTAAGATCTTTAAATATGCTCACAATTGCCCATTACACAAAAATATAATCTACCAAAATATTTAGCTACATGGGACTATTTTCCAAGAACAGTTCTTACTTAACCAACTCATGGACATTTCAAGGACGTTTTTTATTCCTTCCTTACCTGACAACAACCTCCTTTATTGACTACAAGCCAATTTAAACCTTATGAACTTTCGAATAAAGGTCGGTGGTATAGGAACTAAATATTACTTGCATGCAAGTAGTACCTATATTTTTTCCATAGAAATGATGACTCATCCTTTGGATGGAAACTACATCCAAACACTGCCTATTCTTGTAAGGAGTATTGTTGTCTCTTTCTTTTGTTAGTAATAATTGCTGAACAGCGGATGCATAGATTTTTGTTCAATGCCTATTTCGATTCATGAAAAAAAAAATTTTTTAGCTCTTCATTACTAATTTTATTATAAAACAAATTCGCTTGGCGCTGTCTGTCCCTATTTATGCTTAGATCTTTAAAACTACGCAACGGATTTTGATACAGTTTTTTTTAATAGATAGAGTGATTCAAGAGGAAGGTTTATATGTGTATCCGTGCGAAGCCGGGGCGGGTCGCTTGTATAATATAAAGAACCTAGCGGAGTAGCGACCCTCCCCTGCATCGCACGGTTTGCACGACTTTGACAAAACATCTTCATTATGCAATTTCTTCTAGGTATATGCAAGTCCACTTTTAATGTAGGTATTTCATACACATAAACCATCTGGAAGAAATGTTCTAAATGGTATTGAAGACTGCATCAAAATCCGTTACGAAGTTTCGAAGAACAACGCGTACAATCACACAGACACACGACAAGCGATTTCGAGATGTATTGTATGTAAGAGTAGCAGTGGCGAAGGTACCATACAACTGCATTCCTACCGGCTACCCTTTGAAAAATGGAACAGTCAGTATTCTCTGGACAAGTAATTTACTCACATTCAAGATATGTACTCCGGCTTACCTCTTGAACTTGTTACTGAAGAGTAGTATAGATCATTGGCGCTGCTAGGAAAATGCCTAATTAAAATTAAAATTATTATTTTATTAGAGTACTACTGCCTCGTTGGTCTAGTGGTCGCTAGAGCGACTGCTGAGCTTGAGGTCTTGGGTTCGATTCCCGGGTAGGACAAAGTATTATTGGATTTTTACATCAGGAATTTCTCAGTAGCAGCCACGGAGTCAGGATCTGTGCCCGGTTGATGGCAATAGGCTCGTCCTCTATTACGTAGGACTTAAACCATAACTGGCGAAATGTGGGTGTACTATTAGGTACTACACCTCTACCTTACCTTTCGGGGAGTACGAGCGTGATGTTATGTAGAGTGCTGGGTACAAAACTGAACTAGAATTAATACTGATTTATCAAACGGACTCATAAATTATAATTAGTGTCAAAGCCCTCCTTATTAGCGTGTTAGTGGTTTGAAAAGTGGTACATAATAATAATAAATAACTGTACATAACAATTGTGACAGCCTCCAATTAGATATAAAAACAATCGGAAACCTAACGTGGCTAACACGCGTGACCATAGCATAGTTGAGGATGAGAAGGTTGACTCCGTGCAAACATGCACAAATAACAATGTGAAGAAATCGCCCGCGGGGCGCGAGCTATCCATGACCAAATTCGGAGTTTAAACAGCTTTAATTATGAGCAATTGTGTCCACTGACCTGCTGCTTGTGATTGTCAATTTACAAGCAAAAATCCGTAGCAAAAACTGTCAAATGTTTGTTGCATTCCGAGAATGCCCGCAGTTCACATTACTGATGATACGAGGAACGCGAGTAGGTGAAGGGAATGGAGACAGACGTCGAGGTAGCTTAGCAGGAATTGGATTACTTAGTAACCAACAACATAGGTCATAAAGTTCATGTAGCCTTGGCATAGCTCTGAATTTCATGACGAGAACCTAAATGAAAATACGCCGCAGCTTCTTGAGCGGGAAGGCCTGAGGTTCTTCTGCGTCATAACGAAGATTCCCAATTTCCCATAATTATTCAAATGCATAACCAACGTGACTAGTTGCCATTCTGGATTTTAAATAGAGAACATTAGCAGATTTTTTCCGTGTATAGAAACATGGGTTTTCTGCAGCTTCTCACATTATGTACAACCTAGCCAATCTTAGCGTGACGTCATGCGGGCGCAGTCCTCACAGTTCTAAGAAAGCCTCCAAGGCGAGCTACTTCACCGACTTTAAACTTTATCGCTTTGACATAATCTGCTATCTGTGTCGCATAATTATATTCATATGATTATGGCTCGACCGTTAAAGTTGTTGAGGAACTATAAAAATAAAATGAATGCATTCCAATCTAGCTGGACCTCTCAACGACTGTTTTCTTTGTCACGATTGGGATAAAATTTTCAAACATCCAAAAAAAATCTTGGGTTTTTAGGTGATCCCACAAAAGCACTGGCATTTAGAATTTAACATAGAACATTATGAGCATAAACTAATTGATATATACCCTTTTTAATGGCCGCATATTGAAAGCTAATAAATAAATAAATTCGAATACCAGCGAATGTTTTAAATCAGTACATAGGAGAACTGCTATTTCGTGAACTTGCAAATTACTTCATATGAATGCAATCAAAGGCAAAACATATTTCCAACTGTGTAGTACTCATATTTCTTAAATTGTAGTCACGAAGTGATATGTTAAACTGACGTACAAACTAGTCTAGATTATATTGCATAAACTGGATTATTAATTACACTGTAATAATATGTCCGATACAAGTTCTACTAGTAAAGTTGTAATCCGGGTATTAAGAATCAATTAACATACGAAATGTTTGTCCTTAATTGACACTTCAGATGTGGGACTTGTCAAGTCAGAAAAAGAACCGATAAATAAACCATTTTAGTGTTGTTTTTGTATGACCATGAGTTGTTTGCATTGTATCTTGTCTGGAAGTTCTCGCAAATCATGGAAGAAGACAACAACATCACTTGAAGTTTCCTTGATGCAAGGATAAACAAGGATCATTTGGATCGTAGCCAGAATCGGAACCAACGTGGCCATTTTATTTTTCAGCAGATTTTTATAAAATTACTTGCTTTTTTTAACCAACACAGCAAATTGGACCCTCCAAAATATTGTACAATAACACTTCACTTGAGGAAACCGGCATGTCCTAGAACCAAAAATTCGAAGACATGTTACATGTACCAACCCCCACTGGGCCCGCGTGGTGGATTATAGCACATTCCCTCTCATAGAGAGAAGGCCGTGTGTCCCAGCAGTGGGAACATTATAAGCTGATTATGCTTATGCTTATATACTTCACTATTCCATATTTATAAACACATTTATTAAAAAAACTTACTGAAACATAAATAACACATTTCATTCGACCAGAGTAACAGTACTTAATATATTTAATTTGCAAACGAATCTAGGCCATACTACAGGCTGACTTTCACCAAAATTTCGCAAAAATAATCCACGAAAAAGTTTTTTACTAAAATGAATAAATTTCTGTATTTAATTAGCAAGATGAGCTCACTACGATATTTTTAGTAATTAAGATCTTGGCTAAGAGATTAAAAATGGAAACAATTTTAAGTATATTTTTTGGATGTTATTTTGATGACAGATTGTGTCAAGAGGATGGGTAGACGACCGTCTGTGCTAATAAGAAGCAAGATATTGAAATAACCTATTCATATACTACGCGAATAACCGTCTTTCTGTGTGTCTGTGAATCAAATGTCGTCCTCACCATCATCATTCAGCCAATGCTCGACGGACATGGGCCTTCTAAACAAGTCCTAGTGTTCTTAGAAAATCGCAGTCCTCTGCTGGACGTAGGACTCTCAGAAGCTGCGACGCTAAACCCTGTCCTCCTTTGCCACCTACTTTGGGTCGCCATCGGTACATCTAGTTCGGGGCGTTAAACATCATCTGGGATTATGATGGTAGCCCTGAAGTTTTCATCCCAGTGGCCGGTAAAATATCTCCATAATATCTAATCACACTTTTCTATGCCTTTTCTGCCCGATCTGTCCAGTATAATATAACGCTTTCATTCATCAAACCAGCTAAAATCACACAAGAAAAACATTTCTCGAAGATTAATCACAACAAAACCGGCCGGCCGCCGACATACCAAGCGCTATGTTTTGTGCCTAATTAACTGAAATCCATCATCTCGTGACGTTTTATTATAACGATCTACATTTATGGAGCAAACAGATGTCTTGGTTGTATAGTGGTCTCAAGCGCGACTGCCGAGCACGAACTCATGGGTTTGTTTTTGGATTTTTCAATGAGGAATTCCTAGTTATCAGCCACAGAGTCAGGATGTCTGAATTTGTGCCCGGTTAACCCTCGTTGATGGCAATAGGCTCGCCCCTTATCAAAAGGATTTCAACATAACTGACGAAATGTCGATGTACTATTTGGTACACCTCTGTCTAACCCTTCTGGAGTTACAGGCGTGATGTTATGTGTCTTGTGTATAAACAGATGCGTCAGAAACTTTGTTTGTTTGACGATTTGTCGCCACAACGACTTTCACGTGACTGACTTGTTCCGACTGATGCGGGACATGTTTGAACAGGTTTAAAGGGATTCTGAATTTGAATGAAAGTTTTTTCGTTATATTAGTTTAGTTGTTTGTGGGCTTTGTGAGCGGAAGCTATACAAAGGCATAGTATGAAGAAGGTAAGCCGGAGTTCATATCTTTAATCTGAGTAAATTATTTGTCAATAGAATACAGACTGTGCTATACACATAAACTGTCACTTACGGGATATCTTCCGTGATTGTCTGTTATTTAACCGTTGTTAGTAAACCGTGAAAATTTAAAACAGTATTTGACCGTGCCATTTTTCAAAGGAATGCCGGTAGGAATCGAGTTGTAAGGGACCTTCGCCACTGGAGGACATTATTATTATATCAATTATCAGCCCATACTGTTATTCTGCTGGGAAAGTGCCTCCCTCCACTCGTCCATGTCTTACTGCTGGTGGCTGTCGTGGACCAACATTTGGCACTAATCCTATACGATCTCTATAAACCGATCTAGTTTTAAAGAATTTTAGCTTGACATGATATCTCTCTGGGACTCGTCTAGACTGAATTTTATCTAGGATTCTAAATGCCAATATCAATATTTATGGGACAATCCAAGGGCATAGAGGATAATCATAAATCTCATTCGGAGATGATATCATACCGGCTGTATCAATAGTACCCCAAGCTAATGATATCATTAATGCAGAAATAAACACTGCCTGCATTCTTGATAAAATCTCTCACGCAGTGCAAACACGGAAAGAAAATGCCACTACATACACAAATAGATCCCACATTGTCACATGTCCACAATATTAAGTTCCTCCAGATAAGTGCCACCATACGTCCCGGTGCATCGGGACATGTCCCTGCTTGAAGCGTTGTGTCCCTCTGTCCCGGTGTTCCGGTCAATATAATTGATCCCGGTTTGTAAGTAAGGTCGCGTCACCATGAATCCTTTTCTACCTATACAATACCACGCCCGTTCTCTCTACTGCTAAAATTTTCTCCTCATTAAATAAATAAATAAATATCGCTGGACATTACACACAGCGCAGGTAAGAATCAAAATCAGAATGTTTATTTGTTAACACAGGTACACACAGGTAGTTACAGAGTGTGTGCGATTCATTCATAAATTATTCTATAAAAGACCAACTTACTCCTACTTTCAAATGAATTGTCGAAAGGAAACTGTATTCCTAACCTGCAGGATTCTATAATTTTTAATACACACATTAAGAGAGGGCACTATCTTGCCCACATCGTCTAACTCCACAATATTTAAAAGTTTTTATTTAAAAATGTATCCATGTTCACTCTATTTCCATTCCAATTGTCCCGGTCAATATTTATGGCAACCCTACCCACGAACTCCCAAGCGACATAGAAAGTGCAACACCCGATAATTACAACGCAAATAAACGACGACATTTCACGAACGAAACGTTTCGCAACATCGCAACAACGCGCGACAAAATGACGCGGCCGCTCGCACTTGACACATTTATCTGCACGCAAATACCTGGGGGGACATAGAGTAGGAGTGAGAAGTGTTTGTACAGGGTAAACTGAAAAGGGGGGGAAAAGTGTAGTAGTTGGACTTACAGTGGTCATAAACGAATCTTTGAATAGAAAAATAGCTTCTTTAAAAAAGGCTCTAGACATATTGAGGTCCGGTAGTACTTCACCACTTATCACACAACTCACCTTGAGGTTTACTATGACGTCGGAGTCATTCCAGTGTGGGAAAGAGACAGAGCTATACAGGTCGTCTAGCGCCATCTCTTTCCCACACTGGAATTACTCCTGCTTTAAGACTCCATGGTAGGCCACCTTATCCCTGAAGCGATCATTTCAATTGTAACCAGAAAAAGAGACTAGTGGTTAATCATGCAAAGCAGAACTCATGTTACAATACGATAACGATATTATCAATGTTTTTAAACTGTCATGGTCACTAATATTATCATTAACACGAGAAACGGGATTTTTACCATGTTTACTGTTTGTTTTGAGTTCACGATATTTCGGCGCTGTTGCAAGTACCATGATCACGGATAAAAAACAACAACGGTTTATCCGTGATCATGGTGCTGGCACCGAAATATCGGGGTAGGTACTCAAAAGAAACAGTAAATATCGTAAATATCCCGTTTTGTCAAAAATGTATTGGATTGACATAAGCTACAATTATTTTAAAACCCGCTGTAGAAATACGACTAACTTTCTCTAATAGGTTCGGGGTTGGGAACACTAATAATAAAATTTTAAAGAGGAAAGATTTGTATTTTTTTGAGTGTATGTTTGTAATGAATAAACTCAAAAACTACTGCGCCGATTTCAAAAATTATTTCACCATTTGAAAGCTACATTCACCCTGAGTAACATAGGCACCCGTGCGAAGCCGGGACGGGCTGCTAGTTTTTTATAAAGCACTAAAATCATAAACCCTTTATCAGCCACGTAGCCCATTGGATCCAGGTTAGCATCAAAAGACATCTAAATACAGAATTATACCTAACTACAAATCTGAACTAACTGATCTATGATCTAATAGGGCGCTAATACTAAGAAACATGACTGACATCAGTTCATAAGAATCTGTGGCATAAGTGGGGAGCGAATTGTGCACAACTATCGGCTGGCACTTGCCCCCCTTGCAACCTTTATGCAATGTTGGTGTAATCGTTTATTTATAATGTTTAAGTAAGCTTTATATGTACAATATGATTTTGCATGGCCGTATAGCCTATAAAAGATAAGCTAAAGAAACGATAGGTACTACCTAACTGTTCAAATATGTTTTATGACTATGTTCTCTGATCGACAGAGGCCTGGAAAACAACACAAGAGAACAAAATGGTAGGTATTTGGCTTTACAATAATTGATTCTTCTTATGTTCTAAGAAACTCGCTTTGAAATCTCGCTCGTTTTTGTGCTCACCAGATAGCGCCACTGTCGATTAAGGTCCTGTCAATAATTCTATTTTATACTTTAAAGTAAAAACCACTTCATAAAAAGTTTATTTTAAGTACGTATTTCATTTACGTTTAAAAACATAATGTAAACTTTAGATAAATTTTTACAATATTCTCCCTAAAAATTAGCAACTATGAAACATTTAAAAATTATTTTACCTCCAAGTACTAACAAATAAGATCTTGTTGCCACTTAAAATCTACAAGTAATTTTAATCAGGAATGGCTCAATAAAGACGACAATTGTGAATATTAGTAAAAAAAAAAATACGACTTAAAAAAGCACGCAGTGCGCGAACACTATGTCATCGAACTTTTCGGTGACCTCCCGCTATACTAGCGCCTCTAGCGGCGAATTCATACGCGATAGCCCCCATTGAAGACGATGTTCAGCTAGATTGCTCACACGGCTCGCTTTAGAAACATCGAACAGAATGAATCGATAAAATAACTTTACACAGTAACAACAACACTGTAATTAAGTATCTGTGTGGCATATTTGATTAAGACAGTATGGCGCTGGTTATAAACTATAATTATTCTGTTTACAATAACAAGTTGAACTGGGAATTACTAGGAGATAATGTTATACAGAGGGTATCGGGTACATTCCTCAGATGACTTGTACTAGACAGACGGACTAGCTTCACGATTGTTATAAATTGAGTCTGTGATTGTCTCTGGAAGTTTCGACCTTATTGTGAACATAATGCCCTTGCTTAATTTTGACTGCCTCGATGGTCTAGTCCCAAACGTGACTGCTGAGTATGAGGTCCTAGGTTCGATTCCTGGATCGAGCAAAGTGTTATTGGGTTTTTCCAACAGGAATTTCTCGGTTGCAGCAACGGGGTTGGTGACCGGTTGATGGCAATAGGCTCCTCCCTATTACACATAACACTTCAACATAACAGGAGTACTGTGGGTGTACTATTGGGTACACCTCTGCCTTATCCTTCGGAGATAACAGGCGTTATGTTATGTAATGTTAATTTTGTTCAACAATTGAATCAAATTCTATAAAATCTGACAATGTCTTCTTGCAAGAAGGTAGTTTGGTATTTACTCGTAGTTGTTCTTGCCTTCCTGATGGTCATAGATGTACTGCATCAACTGCATGTAGTACTCTTATAAATGGCCGATGGAGCGAAGGTTCTAGAGTGGCGAGCGCGTATTGGAAAGTGTTAGGCTTGAGAAACCTCATACAACATAGGAAAAAAAAACTTTTAGTTAAACATCATTTGGTTGTAGTAAGCACATCATAATGTACACACGGCTACACATCAAGCTATACATTTCCAGTTTATGCTGATCTCGCATTGTATAGGATTTCCGTACAATGCGAGGTCAGCTTATACTGGAAATGTATAGCTTGATGTGTAGCCGTGTGTACTATAATGCATACTGTGTACGATTTTATTGTTTCTTTCCTTGGGGACCAGGAGGCCTAAAATGGCCACGAATCACGTTGAAAATTTAAAACTCTTAAAATGGACTTTGTGGTCATACCTAACCATAAAGACCATTTTAAGAATTTTAAATTTTTTACGTGATTCATAATATATTATGATTCTGATAAAGCTTCCATTTTAGGCCCCCAGCACTGTACTCCTTAACACAGGTTATCTATTAACCTAGCTAGGAATACAGCACCTCACCCACCATTTTATTGAAGTGTTTGTACACTATACACGTATAAACGATTCTGTAAATTGTCGTCATGTACTACAACGTTTTTGATAAATAAAAAATATATTACACTATTATTAAAATGAACCGATGAACTGGTGAAAGATGTAATCAGCTGAATACGAACCGCAAAGTACCTGGAGGATGCTTGGGGGACGGCTGTCCCCCCTACCTGCCTACAGCGAACGTCTTTTGGCTGCAATTTTGAAAATGAGAATATGTTCTCAGTTAATTAAAAAGTATTCAAACTTGCATAACCTAAGTGAAAAGAAGTTATAAGAACCCCAAAAAACCAGCCAACATTTCTGTCTATGCAGTGCACTAGTTTTTCTCACAACAAAAAGTTTTCCATTGTCCTGCTTTCGTTGTCAACTTTCTATCTGAAGCGCTTGGTCTACATCTGTAACAAACAAATACCAAGCTCCTTCAAAAAGCTTTCTCTCATGATTCATACAAAATAAAGCCTAATTAAAACCGCTTAACAACTCAAAATAATTACATTCAGACACTCAAAACCGCGAGTCTTAATTCAAATCTCACGCTTACTTCAATATGTTTCGTTTGCGAGAAAGAGAAAACGATATTTAGAATGAGAGAGCTTTCCAATCAACGAGAGAGACAGAAGGTATACAGTTTGACCTTATTATTGGTACTCCTTGCTGCTAATGCTCGTATGACCTGTAGCTATTAAGTTTGCCAGCGTATGTAACAGTAGCCAGAGCGGTCCTTTTTCTTAACCCCCGATGACCCTCCTTCAGGAAAGCAATAGGGAAACCAGTACGATTAGAAAATACAAAAACAGACCGCCGTCATTCAGACCTCGCCGCCGTGGTCCTTCGCGACGTCCCCTTTCAAACCCCCCCGACCCTTGCAAGAGCCAGCCCGCGATGCTGAGCCAATAGAATTAAACCAGCTCCTAAACCAGCTCCTAAACCAGATCCAGCCTGTCCCCTTGCTGGCCTCCCCAGCGACGCCCTAAGCCGAGGATTGTACCCCGCAGGGGGTGCCCTTAGCGAGTGGTCGCTTAGTTTGTAAGCTCATTTTGCCCCTGGCTGGAGGCCTTAAATTTAAGGCATCTACAAGATTAGACCGGTTAAGCAGTAGCCAGCCTCATAGGCTGAACTGCAAGATGCCATAATAAAAAAAAAAAAACGTCCTTTTTTTTTGCTTTCAAGAAGATACCTTCAAAAGGCGACCGGTCTTTGGGGATAAGACCGGGGAATGTAGGATTTTTACCTCATTAAAATCGATGATCACAACCCTCACCGGAGAGGAGGCAACGTTTCCTCTTAGAAGACCTGTCCGGAGTCCCCTTTGTGCAACGCCTGTTAAGAGCGGCCAACCCGTCATACTTTTCATACAAACGCTCGTACGTGATTAAGCCGATGTTACACATCTATCTTATTTTTTTTTAACTAATAGGTATTCTGTGCATTATATCTAGGTTTCTATGGATGCAAAAAATAAAAAAAGTAGAAACAAATTCAGTATAAGCCTACAAAAATTGCAGTTTTGCACAAATTTTACCTGAATTTTGGCCGTTCATAATGTACTCATAAACTGTAAAAATAAAGAAAACATCACATGTAATGGAGATTCTTAATCACAAATATTTATTTAACACACTTGTAAGACTTATTCAAAAACACGTATTTCCTGGAACAAGTTTAAGAAATTTTCGAACACTATTTTTCGTTTAATTTCATCGCGTTATGCGGTATGAGGTGCTTGGGAGACGAGTTGCTCTGGGTCGGGACGGGGTAAGACGGCGAAGTTGAAAGAAAATCGTCGCTGTGACTCTGAATGAAACAACAAGCTTTTTGACCATGCTCGCGTTGATGATAGACGGGCCGGGAAGGGCCCTCGTAAGACACATCCCTGGGGCGACTATACAGAAGTCTCCCCTGAGCCTCGCTGTGCAAGTGTGCACGGCAGCACGTGACCACTGTGCTGCCGGTCATCTCTGAGGTCACTCGGTGAGCGCACAGAGTCTCCCCACTCTAAACGCCTGGGGCCCCAAAGTCCTACCTGCTTAAACTAATGGAAGCAGGGTTTCGGCGTGTAAAGCGTCGAGGCGGTTGCCTCCCAGCCAGAGCGGGCCTAGACAAGTAGCATTGCTTTCGAAGCGTTTCGTATTTCTACAACATTAGGGTTTTTCTTCTTAAGAGCTTCTCGATAGCTTATGTCAATCTAGTACATTTGACGATGGAAAAATATTAAAATGTACTAGATTGTTAAGAACTTCTCGATAGCTTATGTCAATACAACAGCTCTTTATAGCTCTTTCTTGAGAGCAAGAAAGCTGTTTCTTGCTCTCAGTTGTTGTCAAACTTAAAGATTCTGGTCAAGTCGCATTTGCATTTGATACAAATTGTATTTGATTGGTCACAATCATGTCGCCAACTTTGATAGCGTAGCTCGAATAATGATGATGATTAATGATATTAATTCATTCAGCAAATAGGTTACATTACATGTAACAATTTTACTTGCAAGTATATATTTTGGTCTTTCCTATCTCTGAGAAGATACAACAAAAATATTTGAATATCATGAGTGTCTTGAAAGCGTTGAAAGAAACACCCTTTGCAACATCCTGAAAACAACGAAACCTATTCACTTGGCATATTTTTCTACCAGCTTCTAATAATTCATCTTTACTCGTCAAAATCAAAATATTTTTATTTCACATAGGCCTAGATGGCAGTGGCGTGCAGTAGTTCGTCTGGTAAGGTAGGCCACACATACTGAATTACTGACACCCAAAACAAAAAACTCGGCAACATCACAGCGTCGCTCTACTTAGGATGACCCTCAAAGTAGTCACATCTATTGATATATTCAGTCACCCGCCCCTGGTATTTTTAGTACTTAAGCTTATGAGAAACAACGCCATCTAGCTTAAATATCAGGAATTTCAATGGCATTCAGTCAATACAAAACGAAGGTAGAAGCTTCCTTCTTTAAAAAAATCTTAAAAATAAAACAGAGTGCGCTGTCAACAAAAAAATAAAATTACCTAAAATTACCATGGTATAGTGTAGATTTTTGGAATATTAGAAGAAAAAAAACATTGAAAATAAGCCTGTAAAAACCAAAGTTATAAATACAAGAACTCACCACATTATTCAAAGTGCAAATCACGATTTTCTGACAATGCAAACAGAAGCAAGATTCATTTGAAATGACGAGTACGAGATGAATTTTAGGTTAATTCTCGTAATTCGGGTACCTACACCTTTAGACACAACTTGAATCTTATCATTAAACGATTGTGAATACTTACTGTTTTTAACTTATAACAAACACACATTATCAGCGCAAACTTCACAACAGAACACCATTTTACGTAAATAAACAAATACAACAAATAATATTTACACTACAGTACGTTTCAAAGCGAATTACAACCGTCAGATATTATAAAAAGCAAAACATTCAAGATCGCGAAATAAATTTTGCTTGTCACATGAAACAAATATGGCTTACAACTTTCTAAGAAAAATATAATTGCTACTTTGTCGATAAAAAACACTACCAAATATAATTGCATCACTGCATACCGTTTTAGCCGGATAATACTCTGTGGCCAATCAGTGGCCAGCTACACTCGCAGGAGTTGAGCCCCCAATCTATCAATGATCTATACATGTGTGCCGTTCATACACACGAAAATGTGCATCACTGTGCGTAAATTTATCAATGGAAATTAGGCCGGCGGCGTCGTTGCCTAGAAGAGCCGGGAGCGATCGTCGTAGTATTATTATCAGTTACGTCACACGGGCGCGACAAGTTGCTATAAGTATTTTAACAGGAGTTTTAATTATTTTTTTAAATATTTTGCATTATTTTATTACATAGTTATAATAAATACATTTGTTGCGTTGTTGGTAGGAATGGTAGGGTAGGCTAGGCCTAATTGCCTCTATGGACGGCACGCCCCTGCTAGATGGGCACTTATAAAACGTCAAAAAGGTGCACGGTTTGGGTTGGTCGTTTCCTATGGAGAAGAACCGGCAAGAAACTCCATGGTTACTCTTTTCAAATCATTTGGTATTACAATATTGTCGGACGTTATACCGGTCAACCGTTACGATATCAAAGCTGCCTTCCATTCGCTTCCTTTTATTCCTCACAAAATTAATCCATCTTTTCGATGGCCTTCGTTTATTCACATGACTTTCACCCCCCCCTTGTTTTCTCATCATGTCCCAAGTAGTCCTTCTGCCCCTCCACAACAACATGGCGCCGGCAGTCCACTCGAAAGCGCAAGCGCAGTGCAGCGACCGCTAATGAATGCGTTCCTTGTCTGTCTGTTTGTTTGATAGATACCACTCGCTTTCTGGGCTCCTGTTCTGATATCCGATTGATGTTTCCGTGTGAATATTATGTGGGATACGACTTATAGGGCGTGGCTTGGTAGCTGGACAAAGGTTAGATGTTGGGATTTATGGGAACCTGGTACCTGTCTTGAGAATTGTAGAATGCTGGTCATAGAACAGAAAGGCGTAGACGTAGATTAAGATTCTAAGGTAATTTACCTATTTATCTTTTCTTCAATCCTTCTCTTCCTTGATCATCTTTACCGATATCATTATCTCTAAAATCGTTTGTTTTAATAAGGTGGGAAAAGATTAGCTTTAGCTAGATTAGGTTTGACTAAAAGCGACACTTCTGTTGTAAGTCCAAAAAGCAATAAGAATTTCAGAACATGAATTTCCTTTTATGGACCATGATTTATATCCGAATAAATCCGTTTAAAGACAAGAATAGTTTAGTAATGCAAACACAGCTAAGTGTTACGAAGTCTATAAAGCAAGGATAGTAATTACTAATCCATAAAAACCGAACGAATCTCCATTTTTATTAACACTTCGTTAACACATCCATAATCTTAATATGCGGTTGGCTAACAAATATTCGAGCAAGCAGTAAATATGTATAACAATAAATGCAAGCACCTCCAATTAAAGTTTATCGGGAATGTAATCAAGTGGAAGCCACGAAAACAGCTGAAAAATGCTTGTTTTGCGAACAAACTGCACCTGGTAAAGATCATATGGAAAACCAATTTTTAATTTGCATTCCCTGACAACTGGATGCAAAGAGAATTATTTTAATGAGAAGAGGATTTGAGATGAATGGTTAAACCACAAATTCACCATAGATTTCACCTTGATTCCACGACTCATTTCTTTTTGAATACCCTAAGAAAGCCCAGACAAGCTACGTACTCGTAGAAGTTGCAAAACATGTATAATAACATGGTAATTCAAGATCGTATTGGAAAATACTTATTCCGTCAAAATTTAAAGAAGAAGAAGATTAAGAAGAATAAGAATATCAATATTACAGCTCTCTCCAAAAACATAATTATGTGGATTCTTAAAACATGGCTATTTCCGTAATCCATAATGAAATCAACGGCAATAACCTTAGTTTTAGTGCTAGCCTTGGCATTGTGGAATATCTGCACGTACCATATAGGTAAAGCCTTCGCTTATTTAAAGGCCTCGAGACTAATAAAACCAGACAATCGCGAAAATTTTGGTAAACTATCCTCAACAAAGTAAAATGACCTCTATTTTAACGGAAACAAGATATTTTGTTGGATTCTTTTTTGTAACTTTTAACGGTTTTTTGTTTCACATTCGCACACGGAAACCCAAAAATGATAACATTTTATTTAAGTACTAGTGATGGGACAGATGGACAATACAGATTTATATCGATACCTGTTAGTGCAGTTATGTTTCCCCGGGCTTTACGAAAGTGTTATGATTGAAATGATAATGTTAAATGTTACGACTATATACTCATAACTTTAAGAAGGTTGTTTATGCAAAGTTTTTCTAACTTATCTTAGATGAACAGTAGTAGACCTGTTCTTAAGAATTATAATGCTACGAAAGATTTATGTCACGAATAAAATGACGTGGATATAAATCACGTTTGTATCACTGTTTCTCGTGATAGTTTTCTAAAGGAGTTTTATAAGTACCTAAATATAATATCCATTCAACTCTACGACCGTTATTTTTAATAAGATCTCTCACCAGTAGTGCGTAACAAACAAATTGTTTTTGCCAGCGTGATTTTCAATGCGACCTTTTATACAAACATAGCGGTAACTACTTTCTTTACGATTACTGGCCTTTGCGTGACCATAGCCAAATCACCTACCGCACCGTGTCTAAATTGAAAATGACGAGGTTTTATAAACGAAGTTTCATCGATAACGTTATCGACGTGTCCCCACACTAGGGCTGTATAAACACGTTATAGTGTTGTTGACTTGTCGACAGGTGGAAACATGCAGGACATAGTTTTTGTCTTCCGCAGGTAAACAGACGAAAAGATTATCTTTTTTGTGTGAATAGGTACTTGAATAGCTTATTCGTTTTGTGTAAGACTGGCTTTACGGCTGGAAAGTTTTAGTTTTGCTTAGTATTCTTAGTAGATCGTTATTGTAGGTTTCGAATTAGCAACAAAAAAAAAAACGAAATAAAAAATGACTTTTCAACAAAATCTTTATAATTTATTGGCAATTACCTGAATTCAATTAATACTTTAAATAAAAAGCAACGTTATAATGCTAAATAAAGAACAGATTTCTTCTAACAATGTAAAAACGTTTACGTCGCAGTAGATCTTATGACCTGTCATTTACTTAAACATAAAAACTTGAAGCTTATAGTTATTTAAATTATGTTGTGATTGTTCAGACCTACGCAAATTATATCAAAATCTACTTTTAGACTGTGGCAACATCCCAATCCTTCCTACAACAAAATACTTACATGTCGCAAGACTACTTACAAAATCAAACGTAAATTTATTAAAGCCATCTGCACACGTCTGGGGCTCATCAAGCAGCCACTCCGCTGATACCCCTAATGACGAGGTTATCACTTCAGCGCTGTCTTTATCGGCTCTCGGGCACTGTGCCAAATTCAGATTTTTGTTCAACGTTGTGTATGTAGATGTATTTGCTTTTGATGTTAGGGTAATGTTGTACGAGTATGAGTTGAAGAGAGTAAAAATATTGTTGTATTTTTCTCTTTTATTCAGGTATCTAGGAATAATTATATGATAAAATTGTATTTAGGTATAGTGTAAAGCCTGCTTGCACCACAAAACACGGAACCCATTTAAGGTGTCAGGGTAGCCCGGGAAATTCAAATTTTCTGACGTTTATTGCAATTTACAGGTCAGTGTCAGGTTGTATGTTGATGAAAAATGAGTCGCGCCAGTAACGCGTATGTAGCTGCAGAATTATAATCATCAACAATTTTTTTAATGATGACATCAAAATGGATTGACTTTTGCTACCTACGTATTTATTGAATTTCGTTTTATTTTCTATTAATTTTATTGACATTTTGTACTTGATTTTTGAATTATTAGCATGATGATTGTTTTTTGATTATTATTTTAATGACATGATGTAAATGACTATAATTTTATTTTATTCGAATTTTTATTTTACACTTTAATTCTTTTATTTTATCCTGTGACGTTAATTAGCCTATTTAAATGAATTTATTATTTTTTAACACGTTATTTATTTTGAATGCTACTATAAATATTGTAAAAAATTGTTGTGCCCGACAGGGTCCATGTGAACTTTATTATTAATTGAAGACCTTTGTAAAACACATGTGATATGCAATAAAGAATTGAATTGAATTGACAATACAGCCCTCAAAGTTCATGTAATCCTTTTCTGTAACTATTTCATAAAAAAGTGATTCAATGGGGTTAAATGAACTTACGAGGGTTAAATAAACCCATTATTATAAAACACCACGGGTGTGGTCCAGCAAGCCTGCCGGGCGGGCCCCGGATGTGCACCGGATTTACCGTCAGGTGGTCAACAAACCGGTGTTGTCCTCAAGGATTACCGGATCAGTGCGTAAACCTTGGGTTCCGTAATGTCCTTTGAGAGGGTCAACAGAAGTGGACCCGTTTTAGGGGCCATAGTGGATTAGGTTAGGGGATTACGCGGTGTGGCATTGTTTTTGTAATCAACTTGTGGATAAATATTTAAAATGCACGTTTTGGAAATCTTAATCAAGATTATGTTTATACAACGTGTAACAGAATAAACGCAAAACCTCTTAAGGGGTCATTGTACTCATCATTATGAACAACTTTCATTATGGGACCAACCCCGAAATCGCGAAAAAAATCCTTTAAGACGTTTCGCGTTTACTCTGTTACACGTTGTATATCCTAACTCCTAAGATAAATTACTTCTTTTTTATATTAATAGTACAAAACAATTACGCTTTTCGTGATGTCTCGTTCTTCCAAACTGTGCAATGGATTGTGGTGCGGTTTTCTCCAACGTCTAAAGAATTTAGTAGAGAACCTGATTCTGTATTGTAAGTCAGTATATTAATATTTAAATTACCAAGGTCACTCTATATTACCAAGGTTCTCTACTCTAAATTACCAAGGTTCTCTTGTTATGAAGAGTAAAAAAAACAGTGTAGGTACCCGTGTGTCTATGGTGTGCGTTTAAAGATGCTTCAATTGACGAGCGACGACAAAGTAGTTCAAATATATTTTTATATATTCTCTATGCCATTAAAAAGTGTTTGTTGTAAGTCGCCTTCTTACTTAATGTCTTTGTCCCACCATATACATTGTATTTCTCCAACAGCGATCCCCAAGTCGTTACAAAAGTGACATTGTCACAAAAATGATACTTTTACCCCACATCTGTAACTGGCACAAAAAAAAAAACAAAAAAATCGTTTCGTAACTTCACACCTTGGTAATCACTTTATTTTTATTAGTGTCAACTTACAACCTTTACTTTACCGTTGAATTAAGGTAAAATAACCCGTATACAATCGTGTTAAGAGGTAAAAAAGGTGCGTTTAAAGTTTGTTTTGAAATTGTAACGCCTCGGATCGCTCGGGAAGTGGATTTTTATCTTTTTGTAATGGGCTGAACTCTTGCGCCGATTGTAACAGATTGTGTTACAATACAGTTATTATATCCGATGTCTTTAAGAAAGTGTTTTATATGTTTTTAATGAAGGTGTTAGTTAACGTGTTAGTTTTGTGTATTTTATGAGTTTCGTCCGCCGCGCTTGCCTAGGTTGTTCTGTGGATGGTTGACCACTCATTACACACCGAATTTCCTCCTTGCCTCGGAAAACACGTTAAGCCGTTGGTCCCGGCGGTCATTTGTAGTCAGTCTTACCAAAGGGTATCGTATTACCCAGTTCTAACTGGATTGTGGAGGTCAGATAGGCAGTCGCTCCATGTAAAATACTGTGTATTTTTGCTGACCATATAATAATCTAGAAAGTGCCATCAAACTACGCACCACAGAATTGCATTACAAAATTTTCCTCTGTCAGTCAAGCCAAGATAAATAAGAACTTATCACAATTATCGTGGTAAGGTACACATCTACGTTTTGCAGAATTGTAGGTGATTGTATCTGAGATATGTCGGACTGTGTGTCATGTGTGTGTATGTACAGTCGAACAAACAGTTTGGCCCTCAAGCAATAAAGACACACTTTTTTACAACATTACACCACGTCTGATGATGCAGCTGATGATATAATACGCTCGTCCCCATGATACATGGGAAATGAAGGTTTAACTTGCGAAATATAGGTATACCTCTGCTTAGCCCTTCGAGCAAATGCAGGCGTGATGTTCAGACGCCTGAATTCCCCCACCCCAGAATTCCACTTACACTACACCAACATTTCGCTGTTTTTATTGCGTTGGATATAACATTTTTACGCTTATGACAAATATAAAAGACTGACGTTAAAGTCTTGACTTCCCAGTACCCTCACTACATTGTTTAAAAGTAGCAGCAAGTTTGCTACCTGTATCACACATACTGAGATATCAAGCCTATAACTGCTGTATTTATATATCTGTGCTAGCCTCCTTCTGTGAGCGGAAGTGGACTGTTATCCACTACGCGGGCCTAGTACGAGATGGAAGATGTCACATGTGTTCAAATTGTTGATATTAGGACATGTCGATATCCTCACGATAATTTCCTTCACCGTTTTGAGTTCCGTTTCTCATTGTTATACTGTAATCATCATCTATCTAGACTTTTCTCAACTTAATGGAGTCTACTACCAGTCTATCCGGATGCAGTTGAATGCCAGTATTTTACGTGGAGCGGCTGCCTATATGACCTCCACAACCCAGTTAGTACTTGGTAATACGACACCCCTCGGTAAGACTACTTGCTTTGTTCTACTCTTTGTACCTGCAGTTGTTTGTTAGATAATAATTAGCTTAGAGTTAAGTAGGTACATACATGATGAGAATCAGATGTCTCTTGTTGATAGAGTAAAAAAGTAATTATTAAGTCATCTGTGGTAATGATTGTTTATGGTGGTGTGTCGTTTTGTGTGAGTGGCTTTACTTATGTGTCGTTCTGATTACAAATTAATTTGAATTGTTTTAGTCTGGTAGCGAAGTCTAAATACGGTATTCGGACGACTGGTATGGACGTTTGTTTTTCTTTCACGCCAAAAACTACTTAATAATTTGGATGGAATTTGGCACTCAGATAGTTTAAAACCTGGATAGAAGGATATTTTTATACCTGTAGGTAGTACAATCCTGTGGGACAATTCATTCAGTTATAATTTAAAAAACCTCCGCAGACGTCACGAATAAATAGTTCAAAACTTTTTTTAGTTATATGAAACCATTGACCCATTTAGGTGGCAAGTGAAGTAATTATTCCAAAAACCATAATTTCCAATCTAAACCCAAATAAAAACATAACCACATAGCACTTACGTAGGTATTGGTAAATATTAATCTAAATGATAATGCAATTTACTTCTCAAAACATGGACACCATTTAGATTTATTTTTCTTAATACTGCCTGTAGGTATATTTTCGTACCATGCCATCACAAAAACTTATTTCCGAAAACCAACTTCTTCATTTTCATATCCTTGTTCCATATTACTTGAGGTCGGCGCAACACGTTTTTTTCTTCCAGTCTCCTCTGTCAACCGTCACGCTATCATTTACTCCATATCTGTAACGACCTTGTTTGTGAAAATTCATGATGTCGACCAATTAAATTGCACCACATTTACTTAACTAAACAGTTCGAATTAGCATTTTCTGTACATAATAATAATTGTCTCTCTTCATCATGATCGCAATATCAATTTTACTGTTCTTAGAAAACACTGTGAAAGTTAATATTGCGCTTTCTCTGCCTACCCCCAGGCGAATACGCCTATTATGCACCTAGCCTAGACTTAGTCGAAAGGTCGCTTATACTGCTTACACTATTATTTTGATATGCTTTTGTATGAGATGCTTGGTGGTTCGCAAATAAAGACCTTGACCCCATTCAATAGGAAAATCTGACTGGTTTGTTGGTCTGGTAGTCGCCAGTTTTACCGCCGAGAATGAGGGCCTGTGGTCTGTGGCCGATTCCAGCCAGAATGTCCAGTCGGGCGAAGTGTTATTGGTTTTTTCATCACCATTTTCTTAATAGCAGCCCGAGTTCTAGGATGATAGCAATAGACTTGCGCCCTATTACATTACATGCGGCTTAAACATAAAGGGTGTAACAAGACCCTTAACGAAGCTAAAAGGCACTTGTTCTACCCGTCATTGCGATCATTTTTTTGGTCTAGACCATACTGGGAACCTTCTAGTTACGGAGATATTGGGGGTCAAAGTTCCAACTTTTTCACAAGTTTTTTTTTAAATACATGTTTTTAATGTAATTATTTTAGTTTAAACACCTCCACGACCTCCGAACTATTCAATCCATCCATCAGCAGAATGTTTTGAGTGCGGTACATTGAGTCCTACCGTAAAAATTGATTTTTCACCCCAAAAAAAAAAGTCGTTTCCCAGCAATAATTTTTGCGTAAACTTACTTATTTTGATGTACATAATGCTTGGTTGACGGCTTCGTGAAGGGACCTGTTACACCCTGTATAACAGAACTGAGCCTCGAGTTTGGCGTTATTCAGATAGGTACACCTTTGTGAATTTATAATAATGATTCAAGCCAGAAGCTTCTCCAAAAATGATACATAACGAGAATAAAACCTCAAACAATCATCCACCTTGTCATAACGAAAAGTCCCTGAAATTAAAATTCGAGTACTATCACTTTTTAAATCTATCTACCACGGCCGAGCTCCACAAACGTTACTTAGCGAGAACTTTGGCTCAGCGTTAGTCCTGTCAGTGTCACAAAACTGTCAAACTTAAAGTACATCGAGGTACCACAAACTGTCCAATTTCTCCAAATGATTATAAACCATAAATTGTTGATGTTTTAGTTCAAAATCGAATGAGAACCTGGTGTCAGAGTTTTAATGCCGCCCAATGGCGTCTGACTTGACTTTACATGCCGTCGAGAAATATCTCTCAGGCATGCTGGGTTCCTCACGAAGTTTTCCTTCACCGAAATGATAATTATACATTACGCACATGAATCCGAAAAATCAGAGGTGCGTGTCTTGGGTTCGAACTCGAGACCTATGTCTTGGCAGTCAGTCGGTCACACCGCTAGACTATCACTCCTTTCAGCTTTTCAGTAGCTTGATGCGCTGGCGACTGTACAAGACAGACAACAACATGTCTAAGCCAGAACGCGCAATGTTTGTAGATCTCGACCTAACTATGAACAGTGAACTTTCACAGACTAACATGTGTTTATCCCTTAGACAAATTGTTACTTTTATCTTGAAGAAAACATAAGTCCTTTGTTAAAAGGAATAGAAAGTAAAAGGTGAAGCCTCGAGGGAGGCTTACGTGGAGACACGGGTTGCTTAATAAAAATATGATAACACAGAATAAAGCATTTCTTTGTATATTTTACGAAAGTTATGGAATACCTGGGGGTGATCTGTGCTTAAAGGTACACTCCTAGAGAAATGGTCATTCTGTCAGCGCTAAAAATGATGGACATGCTAAAAATGTATTGCAATGACATCATCTGCATAGCGTTTTCCAACTACGAGTATGTTGGGGTCAGCTTCCAGTCCAACCGCTGAATACCAGTATTTTACATAGAGCGACTGCCTATCTGACCTCCACAACCCAGTTAGTACTGGGTAATACGATACCCTTTGGTAAGACTGGTTGTCAGACTTTCGGGCCACTGATCTACAAATGACCGCCGGGACCAACGGCTTATCGTGATTAAAACATTAATCTTTTTTTTTTTTTTCAAACTGTAATTCTAAATTTAGGCCTGCACACAGGGTAATAATTAAAACTCAGTTAACCTTTATTAAATGATAATTTTTTATTATAAGTTAAAATATGTTGAGAATTAGAGATTATGAATTGTTGATTTATTAAAAGTTTGATATTTATAAGTGTTGATATTTTGAATCCTTGAGATTATGGTTTTCAGATTTCCAATGTTGAGATTATTATTGTTGACCTTACGTACCAATCCCCTTCTCCATGAGATCTTGGTGTGGGTTACAGTCCATTCATAGTGGATCATAGATATATATGAGTCGGTAGCTTGTTTTTGAATAGTCCGGTTAAGCAGCATCAACCTCCGAAAGTTGTTGCGCTGCGAGGGGTCCCGTCAACAAAAAAAAAAATAGCTTGTTTTTGACTACTCATAGTGCCTGTCTGTGCCTGGTCTATTTGTCTAGTTTTTCATATCCTTGAGACGAGGTCTTCGCCCTCCTGTAGTATAATTACCGGTAGATTATTTGCTCCTACTATTTCGTACATATCCTGAACGTAAACAACAGATTTTCGTTGGTCCCCTTACATAATAGGGTCGTCATTAATGTTAGCAACCGGTGAATGTAGCTACTGGTAAACACGGTGTTTTCGCGAAAATGCATGTTATTAGTCTGAATACAAGCCAATGTACAACGGTACTGTATTCAAAACATGTTTATTGTTACGGCTTTTTAGGTCGAGCGGCTGAAATTCAGCCTTATTTTGTGTGCCAGGAAAAAAATTGACGAAATTTTTAACGTGCTCATTAGCTTTAGTGAGGCAGTTTCGTGTTTATTAAGGGATCGTCACATGTTAGCTCTTAATTGTAGATCTTTGACAGTCGTTATAGGTAATCAGTGGCGCGAAAGTCTGACAACCAGTCTTACCAAGGGGTATCGTATTACCCAGTACTAACTGGGTTGTGGAGGTCAGATAGGCTGTCGCTCGATGTAAAATACTGGTATCTAGCTACAGCTGGTTAGACTGGAAGCCGACCCGAACATAGTTGCGAAAAGGCTAGGCAGACGATGATGACATGTTGAATTAGATTTGTTGCTAGATCATGAAAACTGCGTTTAAATTGGAGGCTCATCTCATCTGAGCGGCAGACAATGTCGAAAATGTAGGAAAATTACGAATTAAAAGTGAGACAAGAATGCAAACAGTCTTGAAAAGGCCCCTTTGATGTCAGTCGTGATGAGCTTATAACTAAAGCCACCGTTTTAGTCTAAAACTGATAGTGTAATACCATAACAAAACACTGACAAAAATACTTTCAAACTAATAAACACTTTATCGGCTTTTTCGAAAAAATAATAGTAAATCAAAGATAGGCATGGTTATTTACAAATCGCACGACAGATTCACGTGTTATGATTAAACAAATATTAGTTTGGCCTACTGAAAGTTCGTCCGGGTTTGTGTATGTGTGTCATTTGTTTGTAACCGCACCCACGATAAAGAAGAAATCCTATTTTGTGGCAAAGTTTGCATACCAAAATACATTTACAGAAATAGTCTATTGATTTTCGTGTTACGTACTACGCTTATGCTCGTTTTCACAACCAATAAGCAATACCTAAACGAATGTCTAAATAAAAAACGCAATTAAGGGGGTTCATGCCTAAAGTTGGAACTCCAACAGTACTATAGTATTAAGGCATTCACTCCGGAGTTGCGTGTGTAAGTATCATCGTCAGTTAAATAACATTTTAAGGTGGAAGCGCAAGGGTAGCCCGCGAAATTTAAATTATCTTACGTTTATTACAATTTGCAGTTCAGTGTCAGGTTGTATGTTGATGAAAATATGAATCGCGCCAGTAACACGTATGGATTTACAAAATTATAATTATTAAAATCATTCATACAACCCTCTAAGTTTATTTAACCCCATTCAATAACTATTTCATGAAAAAGTCACTCAATGGGGTTAAATGAACTTAGAGGGTTGTATTGATGATTTTAATGGTTATAATTCCGTAGCTACATACATGTTACTGGCGCGACTCATTTTTCATCAACATACAACCTGAAACAGACCCGCAAATTGCAAAAAAACGCAAGAAAATTTGATTTTCGCGGACTACCCTTGCGCTTCCACCTTAAACGCATACAGTTAAACGACGAAGTTGAATAACTAACTAATTTTCCCTGTATCTCAAACTGAATAACATGAAAATAACTAAAAGGATACCATTCGAAAAACGACAAAAGTCATCCTTCAAGAACCCAAAATTGCCTTCACGAGACCCCAGAATCCTTACAAAGTAGCCATTAAAAAAAGGAACTCAATAAGTTGTCAATACAACCAATTTGAGCGAACAAAAAGTTACGAGACAATCTGGTTGCCATGGTTACACACCACCTGTCTTTACGTGCAGCTGGTCTTGCAAATATGTTACAATACAATGCAGGAGTTTTTGTTAACTGGAACATTTTGGTTACAGCCCTTTTTGTAGACTCTGAAAGTTAATGAAGTTATGTGATTTGCTTGTTATAGATAATTAAATTGGAATATGCACGGGCTGGAGGTGATGCCCTAGGACATACACTGACCTTGTTGGTGAGGTTCTTCAGAAAGGTCAGGTGTGTAGTACTAGCAACCGGCGTGCGACGCAGAATACTTCTCCGTATTCCGCATCCAGTTTGTTTCAGGCACCGTCTTATGTTTTAATAGTGACATTTCCAGTATTTTTTTAAACTTACTAAGTAAGGGATTAGTCCAATCATGAAGTTATTTAAACAGACTGGACATGGACGTAAAACGGACAATAGAATTTCTCCATCAGTTTACCCGAACTCGGTAACAAGTTTACAACTCAACGAAGACGAGTAAGGGTGCGACCATGCACATTGTAAGTCGCGCGAATTTTTAAAACCATCTGCTGCGCGGCGCTACGCAAATCCAAGGAATTTGTGCATTTCTAACACGTCATCACCACCACCAGCTCACAACCACCACCTCCAAAATTAAATTGGGAAATCATCAAATGACCCCTCCGTCCCACTCTGGGCGGAGCGGCAGCGTGTTAGACTTGTACTGACTAAAACCCATCCATGTTCCTTCTTTTGCCCTTTGTGTTCCAGGGCCGCGGTATCTCTTTCGAACAGTCCCGCAACCCTGGCAGTAAGTCGGCGTTTCCTTCAAGTCTAATTAATTTAAAAACGAATGCTGTATGTGTAAACTCAAGACTACATCCAACACAAGAGTTAACTTGGCTCGCAAGTCCTGGAGTCAGGGCTACTGCACTTTTGCCCTTGCATTACCGTGTTCAGTGTGGCCTACGAACATTTATAAAATCCTAATCAAAATCAAAGCATTTATTTCAAGTAGGCCAGTTATAGGTACTTTTGAACTGTCGAAACAAAGATAACACTGAAATGTAGCTACAGTCCCAGTCACAAGACATAAAAACTGTGAAAATACTGTAGTGGCCCATTCCCTAGCGTAGATCTCTATGGAGAAGAAGGGGCAAGAAACTCCATGGCCACTCTTTTAAATCAGTATATTGTTACAATTCCTTCAAATCAAATCAAATCAAAATATTTTTATTTCACATAGGCCTAGATGGGCACTTATAAAACGTCGACAAAAAGGTGCACGGTTCGGGTTGGTCGTTTCCTATGGAGAAGAACCGGCAAGAAACTCCATGGTTACTCTTTTCAAATCATTTGATGTTACAATATTATCATGTTACAGCATTAGTACTTAAGTATGGGGGAACAGCATAGGCCCGACAATAGGTCGTTGCTTACTACACAAAACAAAATAAAAAGTTAACAAAAGGTAACGAGCATCTGGGAATCTACAAAGCCTATAATGTTCACACATTCACAAACAATCGGTAAAAAATAATCTATACAAAGGTAAGAAAATATTGTAAAATAGTAAATTAAACAAGTGACACAAATATTGTCATCAGTGCTGTAACTATTCTGAGCAAAAGATGTATAAATGATTTGAAAACTATCGTAAAGAATCTGGCTAGATAGATGAGAAAAAATGAGATTGAGAATAGTTAGAGACATCCACATATTTGTGCCGTTTATGAGCTACCAGGGAAGGCGCATGCGCAGAAGGAATTAAAGTCAAACTTATTTGTCTTCCTTGTACATCATTCATGTTTAGATGATACACGATAATTGATTCGAGATCTATCTTTAACAGCATTTGTACGACTAGGACTGTAGCGCAGGTTATAAATTCGCAGAATGCCAAAGGCGCTATAAGAACAAACGTTCCTTGCGCCTCTTACAGGTTTGTCGCGTTTGTGCACACACCCTAAGGACTATGGTAATGGAATAACAAAGTTGCGCCTTCCCTCTCGAGGCTAAGTCGTGAAGATACCGTCACGAACAGATTACCGAGTTTAAAATAAACTGGGAGGCGACAATTTGTTGTAAACATTCTAGTGAAGGTTGTGGCTCGCAGGTTGTGTAAAGGAAATTATTGTAGTCTATTTATATTATAATCTTCACTACTTATCGGAAATATAATGTAATCCAAATTATTATATGAAACAAAATATTGACTCACCAAAGCTGACTAATAGATGTCTATTGAAGTATTGATATAATTTATAAGTTTGTATTAATGACATTTCTAATATTAGGCATACATTACGTGCTCTGAAATACTCGTAATTGTCGGTTTTGTGGATGCAATAGCCAGAGACACATAGTCCGTAACAGGATCAGCACCTATATATACCTTATGGTTTTTCAAAACTGGACGGGCTGGTCTTCTTCTTCGTTTTCGATTATACCATTAAATTTGTTTAATGGGTGTGAAAAGATCCTCAACGAAGCTGAAAGGCCTTGTTCTCCCCGTTATTGCGAATGTTTTTTTGGTCTGGACTATACCTGGGGAATCTTTCAGATAAGGAGAATTTGGAGGTCAAAGTTCCAACTTTTCATAAGTTTTTTTTTTTAGACACGTTTTTATGTTATAATAAATAAATAAATAAAATTCATTTATTTCAGGCAAGTTTTTACACATACCCATAGTATCAGAAAATTTATTAAAATATGAAATAGATAGATATTAAATTAAATATTAAATTAAATTAATTGTTATATTAAAATAGATTAGATTATTGTTTCCTTAGATGTCATGTATGTTTAATTTAAGTATAAATTCAAACAGTCATATTAAAATGAAATACTTAGTGGTCATGTAAATGGTGCGAAATACAGTAGTCACAATGTGGTTTTTACACATAATCAGTCTCCGGTGAAATGATGCCTTAAGCCTACGTAATACAGCATAAAAATCATCAAACCTGCTTTCGGCAAACATACCAGACGCACTACACCGCCAGGGCAGATTAAGCATGGCCCGGAATGCGTTGTTGTATTGTACACGAAGAGTATTGTAGGTACTCTTCGTGTACTTGTACCAGAGTTGGCCAGATTATAAATTTACTTTATACCCCCATGACCCCTCTACTATACAAAGCATCCATCAGCTCAATGTTTTGAGTGCGTTACATTAAGTCCAACCGTAAACTGTGATTTTTATCATTTTTGCGTAGAGTTATTTAGTTTGATGTACAGAATGCTTGGTTCACGACTTCGCGAAGGGTTCCTTTACAGTTTACACCTTGTATGCTACTTCATTGAAAAGTCAGCCCTTGTATTAATAGTCTTGACAGTATACCTATCAAACGATCATAGACGAACTAGAAAAGATTACTAATAACAATAAGTATGAAATTATAACTTGCAGGGAGATGAAAGAACAAAGAATTATTAATGATCGGTATTTAAAAACTCTTATGCAATATTCAGGGGTCATTGCACATGACCCACGTACACTACAATAGTAAATATGTACGTACGTCAAATGTTTGTCTTAGCTAATATTTAAATGTTGTAAACTCAGCTATGTTTTGGCTATCGAATTGTTGACCTTTTGACCTCCGCGTGCATGGCTAGACGGAATGCAAGGCTATTGAGATAAATTAAACATTCTGTTCTATTTTAAATAAACTAAAGATATTTTTTTTTTGTTTTCGATCTTATAAAACCTTTGTGTATTATCAGTTAACTTTACTTTGGTAGAAATTTTAGTAGGAAACCGTAGATTAATTCTTTCAATACTAACGTAAATGCGAAAGTAACTGGGTCTTTCTGTCTGTCTGTTACCTTTTCAGGCCAAACGGCTGAATCGAATTTGATGAAAGGCACATAACTAAAGCAATGACCTGAGTTGACATGATATAATAGGACAACTTTAATCCCGGTAGTAGGATAATTTTCTCGTGGGATAATTTTGGATTACTAAAACGAAAAAGCTAGACATTAATCATGACAACTAAAATCCCCAAAATTTAAAGCTAGTATTTTCAAATAAGTAGCTATAGCTAATATAATGTTATCATTTGAAATGATTCGTTCCACTCACTAAACCTTAATTAAGTTTTTTATTGACAGCTTGGCCAACCCCTGCTTTAAGCCGTGCGCGTGTGCGCGTGCGCTCGTTTTTCGACATCACCTGTCAACTTAGTGACCCATTAATTGGGTATTAAAACATTCTTTATACACACAACTTAATGCTATATTCGTCGCCATCATGATTACATTTATAATACTAGCATTTGCCCGCGGCTTCGTCCGCGTGGTCGTCAAAAATCTAAAACACTGTAAAACGTTCTCCGTGAAGAACCTACATACATAACATCGCGCCTGCAATTCTAGAAGGTTAGGCAGAGGTGTACCTAATAGCACCAGTTATTTTTAAGTCCCATGTACTAGGGGCGAGCCTATTGCCATCAACTGGGCACAAATCCAGACTCCGTGACTGCTACTGAGAAATTCCTGGATGGAAAACCCAATAACACTTTGCCCGACCCGGGAGTCGAGCCCAGGACCTCTCCATGAAGAACCTATTCCATGTTATTGGTGATCGAACAAACAGAGTTGGAGTTTGAGTTTATTTAGAATTTTTGACTCTTTATACCAGTTTATTTTTAGATTCTTTGACCCTACTATACAGGCTGTTGATTTAGTCAGAAACTTCCACTTAAAGGGTATGTTTTATCCGGTATATTGAACAAGTTACCCTCACAAATGCAAATCTGATTTCTAAACAAAAGCTTTCATTAAAATTGTCCGATCAGTTTATTGATTGTTACGTGATTACCATTTAGTATTATTGGAAAGGTTCAGTAGAATCACCCCTTGAACAGAACTTTCTAATTAACTTTACAACTTGATTATTAAAAAAGTAAGATTGACAGATAACTCTGTTATACTTGCCCGTGCGCATGTTTCTCTGCACCGTGCACCGGTCAAATTACTCTTTTAAAAATTGTTTTATTATACCGACCTGCTCCGGCTTCGCGAGTGCAATGGTATACATATAAACCTTCCTCTTGAATCAGTCTATCTATTGCTGAAAACTGCTAAAAAACTAAAAATCCATTGCATAGTTTAAAAGATCTAAGCGAACAAACAGCGGGAGCGACTTTGTTTCATACTATATAAAGTTAAAGATAGTAATTATCCGGTTCTTCTTTGTAAAGTAACCTATCTTTTACAGTCTTGTTCCCCTAATATAATCCAAGATAATCAGATACCAGCCAACCCTTACTCCGCCACGTCTGCGCACGCGCTCCTTTCAACACCACCTGTCAACTGACCCGTTACACCCAAACAATCAACCGTATCAGAACAGAAAGGATGAAGTAACACATAAACTAACGAAAATCGACCTTACTGGTGGGACATAAAGGTGAGCTGTCAATGTAAAATTGTACACATGAATGTGCGGTTGCGTACGATTAGTTTCTTGTCGAGCACTTGAAATTATTGACTTATACACTGAAAGATCAGGTAGTGATTGTGGTTGTCATCTGCTCATCTGTGTCGGGAAATACGTAAGTGTTGCATTTTAACACGATAGGGAATTGATAAGTTGTTGCTTGATGAGAAGGTGATGATTACGTCAGATATTTAGGTACGTAATGTTTGTTTGTTTTTTACTGTGCTATAGCACGGAGGGTGGTGTCAGTTTCCTCATAACTAAATAGCGTTTAGCGTTTAGTTTTCTCTTTGGGAAACAAAACTAGAGCAAATATAATTAAAAGCTTGCTATCAATGGAGCCAACTGCCTATAAAAAAATACCTCATGCCTACAAAGAAGAGTCGTTAAGTATATATAAAAAGAGGTTAACATCCTTACTAATAGATCAATGTTAATGATGATGTGATGTGAATGATTTCTTGAATGATAAAAGTTTATAATGTTATGCTCATTTATTATATTTTTTATTTCAAATTTCATTATGTACCTACCTTGTTAATGTAGGCAAAATAATTAATTTAATCAATCATTTTTGTAAAATGCGGAATAAATATTGTTGTATTCACATAACTTTTGCGTCTTTTTCTTTTCTTTTTTTGTTTGTTTTTTGGTCTAATTAGTAGATATAAATATATTTGTACTTTTGCATGCCGTAAAGTAGAGTGTGCTGGAGCTGCGTTTACAATGTTTACATTCTATTATGTACCCACATTCATAGAAAATAAATTATTTCTGATTATGAATAAATTTAAAAATCGAAACATGGAGACACGGTAGAGATGGATAGATATACACATTTTCCAGGTAGAAAACAGGGGAATACTCTTGTATGGGCTAAATGCCGCTTACATACATATGCCTTTTACATTTCAAGCTAAAGTGATAACAGCTGGAACTTATCGTATCATATCCTATTAATAATAAAAATGCGAAAGTTTGTGAGGATGTATGAATGTCTGGATGTTTGCTATTCTTTCACGTAAAAACTGCTGAACGGATTTGGATGAAAAGCACACTGATAGTTTATAACCTAGATTAACATACAGGATACTTTTAATAGTAGTAATTTTGTAGGACAATTCCATGGAACAATTACCGAACTACACGCGGGTGAAGCCGCGGGTATAAGCTAGTTATCCATAAATTACTTCTTGATGTGGCACTTCTCACAATAAAAAGCCAGCCACAGACTCAAATACACTTCACTCAGTAAAAAAAACTTCCATACAAAGCTTTTTATTTATATCACAAAGAAAGTAATTCTCTACTCAGCATAGAGGCACGCTTACATTACGATCTACACTTAATTATAAATAAATCAACGCTGTCGACAGGCACCGGCGGCGCGCGCGCAGCTTGAGCATCGACATCGTCTGTCAAGCAGCGCATTATAGTAACACGATTATATGTTACGGTAATAGAAACCGTGTTTCTTGTCAAGATGGTCAAATATTTACGGGCCAGAATAGAAAAAAGAATGAATAAAAGACGGATTCATCTTCATTAATTTTAATAAACATTCAAACTTTGGTTCTTCATTTTAATGAAGTTTCTGACAAACTGACCAAATCTTTGAGGAGTCTCCGAGTGAGTAAATGGCCTGGAATTGAAATAAATGATTTTACTTTGACTTACTGAAAGTTTTACTGAGTTTTAACTCAACTAACTTTTACTGAAAGCTTAGTCAGAATTGTGACAGTCTTGAATGTATGTTTGCTGGAATCTTGAAAAGATCTGGATGAGTATTACTTATTAGAAGTGTCCAGCTCTAGGATGGCCGTTTTTCATTACAGTTTTCCTTGAACTTGACTGCCTCTTTGGTCTAGTGGTCGTAATCGCGGCTGCTGTGGCCCTGCGAGGGTAACTTGTTCAATATCACGGATAAAACATACCCTTTAAGTGGAAGTCTCTGACTAAATCAACAGCCTGTATAGTAGGGTCAAAGAATCTAAAAATAAACTGGTGTAAAGGGCCGAAAACTATAAATAAACTCATAAACTCCAATTCTGTTTGTCCGATCAACAAATAGGAATAGGTTCTTCATGGAGAGGTCCTGGGCTCGATTCCCAGGTCAGGCAAAGTGTTATTGGTTTTTTTTTCATCCAGGAATTTCTCAGTAGCAGCCACAAAGTCTGGATTTGTGCCCGGTTGATGGCAATTATCTGCCCCCCTATTACATAGAACTTAAACGAATGGCGAATTGTGGGTGTGTTATAAGGTACATCTACGCCTAATCCTTTGGAGATTACATTTGTGATGTTATGTTATGTTTCCCTTGAAGTAATCCTGTTAAAATAAACGACATAATTCTTTGAAGGTAAAAAGAACACTGAATAATTTTCGAATCCTTACACCTGCATTCTTACACGTCATAATAAAAACGACATACCATCGACCATCCGGTCATTATTTGTTTATATATGAATATTAATTAATGAGATTCTTGTTTTCTTTGAATGCTCAAATATTAACTTTAAAACTAATTAATTGTGTTTGTTTTTGTTACAGGTATGTTCTGGTTCTTAATATTGTTTTCATTATGGTGAGTTATGAATTATGATTATTGAATTATTATGTTTAATTAAGTTGAAAGAGGATTTGTGTATAAAAAAAACAAGGTTTTTTCTTTGCTTCATCTTTATTTATGTTTTTTTTTTTTTAGCTGATGTATCGTTTAATACAACATCTTTCAATTAAATTAATAAATGAATTTATTGGAAACATAATCTGCTCCCGGAGAGATGGGCAACGATCGTCACTCAGTGGTCGCCTGTCGGTGGAAATCACCGTCGAGGTAGACCGCGGCGAAGGTGTGTGACGATCTGATCTTGTTTGCTCGAACATAGCCAGTTATTGCATAGGAGAAAGGGGAGGTCTTTGCCCAGCAGTGGGACACTCAATAGGATAAACAATGTGCCTTCCTGGGGACCTACATTGCAGTGGCGAAGGGTCAACTTTGTAAGAGGTAAGCCGGAGTACATACGAGTATCTTTAATGTGATTATACTATTTATTTGACTATACGATACTGACTGTGCTATTTTTCAAAGCCGGTGGGAATCGAGTTGTATGAAACCTTCGCCACTGGTACATTGCCAATAAATTCTTTTCTCATTACATATTTCTAAGTTACCTTTTAGCCAGGTAAAGTGGCTTAACGCCTTGTCAGAAACACTTGTTTACTACTAAGTTACCACATAATTTATTTACACTAACTTATAACTTAGAAACAACTTTGCTTACCACTAATATCTTAACTTTTACTTAACCGGGAAACTTGTCGTAAATTCTCGTAAATAAATCTCCGCGTGTGGTCTCTCATTGGTCATAAATATTTTACGATGAACCGTATATTTTGAGACGTAAGTAATAATATAGTACAAACTTGAAATATAGTCGTGATGTATGTGTGTTTTTGGTCGTTGTTGTAAACAAAATGAGTCCACGACTGGACTTAGGTATCTGCATTTGGCCTACAGTGTACGCTATCCGAAATTCGCATCATTGCGTGAACTACTTTCCTAGTTCTTTAGACAATCAAACCACCAAAAATGAGAAGAAAGTAGTGAAGGATGTCAACTCTTTGTTAGTCTGACAGACGAATTCTTTAGTTTAATTAATACAGTCTTATTCAAGAGAATTTGGAATTTGCCTTACCTTATTGTACAGACGTCAGCACACCAAGCAGGTAAAGTACAAATCATTCGGTCAAACTTTAATACATATTCAACTTTATCGCTAAAGCACTAGGTTGAAGGTTGATTGGAAAAATTTGACAGTTTTGGGTAGCTTGATGTCTGTAAAATTATCCTAAGTCTCACATTTTCTTTACATCGAACGTATCTTATGAATCCCAGCTGCTGCACGACTAAAAATCGAATGGGACTAATTTTAACGAACACAAAACCAAAATTAATAAACAAAACAAAAGCAAACATTCCTTTGAAAAATAATCTTGTAGAATGGTGTCAAACATCTGATACTGTTGTATTTCTACATAATATTAAAATACGTGTTAGTAAATAAAATATAAACATCGGCGGGCGTGTCAAAGTAACAACCCGTGTTTCGCAAGTCGGTTAAAAATTCCATGTCCACACATCAATTTGCATCAATCAACATCTGTCGATTTTACGTTACTTAACACAAAAGTAAACTCTATCTACTTCTGCTAAGATGGATTTTGACTTGCAGGACTATTGATTGATATTAATTTGATACATTAACACAAAATAAACTCTGTCTACTTTTGCTAAGGTGGCTTTTCGGTTGTAGAGCGATGGGCCGATATAATTTGATACAGCCACATTGTATAATGAATGATTGAGTTGAGGTTCTGTGGTTGAGGTTCCGTAGCATATGCGTGATTTGTAATTTAGTCGTTACAGGGTATTTCTAAGTGGGTATTTCATTTATGGGGTTTTCGACACAAAGTACAAGCCGTTTAAAATAAATAAGTCTTTCATTAGACATGAATAAAGTTTGTGTAATTTACTATTGAGGAGTATCCGAATAAAATTTTAGTTTTCGCAAATAACATCTCAACTTCTCAAGTTTTGAGATAGCCTACTAATCTTTATTGTCATCAAAAAGGGTGACACATGTGACAATGGGCCGTCATATAGCAATAAGCAATTCTCGTTAGAATAATGCCAAATATTCTAAAACGCCCATTAGGTACATGAAATGAAATTGTAAGGGAAACAGCTTAAAAAAAAACAATTTTAAAACAATTTTTTAAATATATGTAAGTGTGACGTATTTTTTTCCCTTTCATCAAACCCTTTTAATTGATACTCATATCATGGGGGTGCATACAAATAACTAGCCCGCCATCTTTAGGAGTCCGCCATATTGGATTTAGAATGACGTCACTTACCTAACCATGCATTGTCATCCAAACTTAACTTGTATGCAAAATTTCAGCTCAATCGGTTGGGGATAACTATATTAAAATCCAGTTGCAAGATTTGACCTAAATCAACAAAGAAACAAACACATTGCAGATTAAATAAAAGCTTGTAAAAATTATCGCACAATCACAAACAAAATCGAGATTCTGTAATTTCGATTTTGAATCAAGAAGCGGTTATCCGAGCACTCATCAATCCTGCATCTCACGGATCCCTAAACCTGTAGCAGATGTCCGTGCTCCCAGCCTCCAGTCGGCACCTGTTCCGCTGCATGTCCGGACCTGTTCCATGCGCCTTTATTTTAATGGCGTTAAAAATGTTAAGGTATTTGAGCATTTTGGTCTTTGGACTTGTGAGCGGGCATAACTTATGCTGAAAAAGTTTTTGTTAACTGTTATCGTTTAAAAACCTCGTTGGTCGAGCGGTCGCAAGCGTGACTGCTGAGCATGCGGTACTGGGTTCGATTCCCGGGTCGGACTAATTGTTATTGGGTTTTCCATCAGGAATTTCTCAGTAGGACCAACGGAGTCTGGATTTGTGCGCGGTTAATGGCAATAGGCTTGCTCCCTATTACACGGGACTTAAACATAACTGGCAAAATGTGGCTGTGTACTATTAGGTTAACATTGATTGATTTTAAAATAAATTAAATATGTTTAAGTGATGCCCTAGCTAGCACATGGAGCATTGGGCCCGCGTGGTGAAGTACGGCCTACTCGGGATCTCACATAGACTAGGCATAAAGGGTGTAACAAGACCCTTAACGAAGCCGAAAGGCACTTGTTCTTGCTGTCATTGCGATCATTTTTTTGTTCTAGACCATACCTGGAACCTTCTAGTTACGGAGATATTGGGGTCAAAGTTCCAACTTTATCACAAGTTTTTTCTTAAATACATGTTTTAATGTAAGATTTTTACTTTAAACACCTGCACAACCCCTGTACTATTCAATGCATCCATTGGCACAATGTTTTAAGTGCGTTACATTGAGTCCTACCGTAAAACGTGATTTCACCCCAAAAAAGAAAGTCGTTTCCCAGCAATAATTTTTGCGTAGGGTTACTTAGTTTGATATACAGAATGCTTGGTTGACGGCTTCGTGAAGGTTCCTGTTACACACTGTACTTGTATAGGTAAAAATATATGAAATGTAAACGACCCATTTATACATTGACGACACATACATTTCGATTTTAGAGGCATTCTGGTATTGGACAGTAAATAAATAACAGTCAGTACCTTTTAGACAGTCCGGAGTCAGTCAGGAGCTCGTGGCAAAATAATAACAGCCGCTCGGGTCGATCTTTAGGTTAAGCCGTGCTTGCCTAGGTTGGTCGGTGGATGGGTGACCGCCCATTACATACCGAGTTTCCTCCGTGCCTCGGAAAGCACGTTAAGCCGTTGGTCTCGGCTTTCATTTGTAGATCATTGATAGTCGTTACAGGTAGTCAGTGGTCCAAAAAGTCTGACATCCAGTCTTACCAAGGGGTATCGTATTACCCAGTACTAACTGGGTTGTGGAGGTCAGATAGGCAGTCGCTCCATGTAAAATACTGGTATTCAGCTGCATCCGGTTAGACTGGAAGCCGACCCCAACAAAGTTGGGAAAAGGCTAGGCAGATGATGACCTTTTAGACAGTCCAAGTTAAAATTATCCACCATCCTATAAAAAAGATTACATCCTTACTTGGGTTTGATAATAATAACTAAAGTAAACAGAGGCGAGGCGAGTCGGTCAATAAAATCAATTGCTGCTGATACGTTCACTATCATGAGTCAGTGAGTAGCTGACATTCACCTCTTGTGGAAGCTGGGTTGTTACACTTCAATAAATAATATACAAATGGAAATCTTCAAGGTGCCTCGACATTATATATCGACAAAGAAAGGGTATTAAGAGCGGCCAACCCGTCATACTTTTCATACAAACGCTCGTACGTGATTATGCCGATGTTACACATCTATCTTTGATTTTTTTGAAGTAATAGGTATTTTGTGCACTTTAACTAGGTTTCTATGGTAGCAAAAAATAAAAAAAATTGTAGAAACAAATTCAATATAAGCATCCAAAAATTGCGGTTTTGCACAAATGTTACCTGAACTTTGGCCGTTCATAATGTACACATAAACTGTAAAAATAAAGATATCATCTCGATAGAAACCTTGCACATGTAATGGAAATTTTTAATGAACAATATTTATTTCACACACTTGTAAGACTTATTCAAAAACACGTATTTCCTGGAACAAGTTTAAGAAATTTTCGAACACTATTTTTCGTTCAATGTCATCGCGTTAGGCGGTATGAGGTGCGCGGGAGACGAGTTGTGCGGGGTCGGGGCGGGGTAAGACAGGGGAGTTGAAAGAAAATCGCCGCTGTGGCTCTGGATGAAAAAACAAGCTTTTTGAACATGCTCGCGGTGACGATTGACGGGCCGGGAAGGGCCCTCTTAAGGAAATGTGTCACAATACCTGAAAGGCTACTTACAGAGTTTTGACCCTTATCTTCATAGCCGTGGGTCTCAATTTGTACGGCACCTTCATCATTCATTCTTTGCCTGTAGCAGACTATTTCTTTCATATTCTTGGGATGTGGGAGCTACTGGAACGAAGACATCCCTCTGCTTTCACTGCTAACAGCTGACTCATACCCAGAAGAAAGGTGGAAGTGACAGGGTAGCCTGCGAAATTCAAACCGTTCCGTAACTCAATCAGCAAAACGGAACCCTTATAGGATCACTTTGTTGTCCGTATGTCTGTCTGTCAAGACCCTTTTTCTCAGGAATGCGTGGCGGTATCAAGCTGAAATTAATACCAAATATAATAACTCAGGTCGGCTACCCCTTGGAGCAATGAAAAAATCAAACTTGTAAGTCAACGCGATCAAAAGATATGACTGTTTATGTCGCATATTATGCGATTTCGCCAAAAGGCATCCACTTCCAATGATCGCCTATGATTAGTAATTCCTCAATACTCATATCATCATAACTATAGGCCATAAACCACCTCGCGGGCCCAATGTTGTTTATGGATATCACATGACTGTCTTCGAATCTAACACTCGATTCCAGCCAATCCTCCATCAGATCGTGGTATTCTCACACTCAAATTGCCTTTCGCGGCGCTTGCGCACCTCGTGTCGTTAGCTTGCACAAGGTCGCGTTATGTAAGTATATTATAATGTATATATGTGTTGTTGTAAGGCCATCTTGTTTTATTATGTTTACTAACAATGTAACAATATTCTGATGTTGAAGGAAAAAAAATGAGGAGATATATTCGCTTTGTTTGAATTAATTGTACCGAGACAAATCTGTGGGTTTCAAAGTCATTGCTAAGATTTTGCCAAATATTCTCGTTTCCTATCGCCGAGTTCCAGAGTCCAGAAAACCCATCCAAAACTCTGCTTTCGTGTTTTTTGGTTTGATTAATAGTTGGTCGAGTGGTTACAAGTGCGACTACTGAGAATGAGGTCCTGGCTTCGATTCCCGGGTCGGCCAAAGTGTTATTAGGTTTTTCCATCAGGAATTTCTCAGTAGCAGCCAGAGCCACAGAGTCTGGATTTGTGCCCGGTTGACGGCAATAGGCTCGCCCCTTATTACTTGGCACTTAAAAACTATAGCGAAATATGGGTGTACTATTAGGTTCACCTCTGTTTAACTCTTCTGGGTTTAAAGGCGAGATATTCTGTACATATGTTTGTAATGGTTTAGATTTAAAAGATTGCGTGATAATAAAGCTTCTAAATCTATGAGATAATTGTCACATTAATAACAGCTTTTAGTTTCATACATCTTAAGATTTTCACAACCACCAAGTACATAGATAATATTGCATGTCTCCACCATATTTAAACTATTTCATCTATTACCACGACAACCACACATCATATTAACGTTAAAATCACGCCACACTCCACAAGAAAACACGAACCAAGCAACCTTACAAGCCACCGCTTTAATTACCCACCAACTACCAACCACGTTCACCATTGTTGCCGTTCTTTGCCACAATTACCTGCGCAGGAGTGCCTGGCGCGGTCACGACTGAAGATAAAGCTAGATGAATATCCCAGATTAGGAGTAAGACGTGATTAACTAGGTTCTTATGCTACGGTGCTACTTAGTGATGTAAGATGGGAGTGGAATGTAGGGCGTAAAACCCCTGGGAGTGGGAGAGAGTGGGGTGGGTGGGGGAGTGGGATTGTGTGTATAAAAGATGTATAGGATACAGGAACTATACAGGGTGTAAGGGACCGCCCTCCACAAACTGACAGAGTGCATTCAGCTCCTTATTTTGAATCATATTCCACCGGAATTTTTCTCCGGTTTTTTTTTTCAGTTACTAGTCCTTTATTTGAATGTAAAATTACATTCCCTGTACGCAGCACTTCATTTATGTAAATAATACGGCTAAAATAAAAAATACAACAATGGATGTTGAAATACTCTAACGAACGACGCCTGAAATCAGCTGTTCACTTCCTGCCTAGCTACAGAGTTCATCGAACTCGTCGTCGCGCTTGCCGTTCGGTACGTGCGTCGCCACGGTAACGATACATTGCGTATGAGGAAATAAAACAAATCAAATTTATTGGATTACCATAACATTCCTGAAATAATTTCATGTACCATCTTAGTATGAAATACTGAATTCATCCCATCAGTTTGTGGAGGGCTGTGCGGGTTCCCTTACATCCTATAAGGTTTAGTTTTACCCATAAGGAACTTACAGCGAAAGTTACGTCTGTGGTAGAAATAGATATTCTTTTTGTTCGATCAAAGACATAATTATTTCAAGACTCGTCGATTTGCATTGCCTATAATAGCTAGCTGCTTTTCTTAGGGTCGCCACTGTTAATTTTGTCTCTAAGAAGTTGATTTTTTTTGTGATTTAAAACATAACAAAAGGTTTCTTCAAAAAACAACCGTTAAATTAAAAACCAAAACATTAATTGCAAGCTAAGTGTAGAACTATTGGTATTATAATTTGGCTTAGTGCGGTATAATCGAGAAATCTCGGACACAATGCGTGTGTCCGAATGTGGAGCCCCAACACAGGATATGCCACACCTTCTCTGCTGCCCGCTGTGCACAACTAATTGCACCCGCCAGGACTTGAATGAGGCGTACGACAGAGCTGTCCATGTCATAACGTACACAGGTCGTAGAAAATCTTAGAGTCATCGATTCAAGAAGAGGAATTAAAGAGTATTATTATAATTAATGTCTGCCTCGTTAGTGAAGTGGTCACAAGCGCGACAGCTGAGTATGGTGTCCTGGATTCGATTCTCTTGTCGGGCAAAACGTTATTGGTTTTTTCCATTGGGAATTCCTCAGTAGCAGTCACGGAGTATGGATTTGAGCCCGGTTGATGGCAATACGCTTGCCATTACATGGGACTAAAAACATAACAGGCAAAATGTGGGTGTACGATTAGGTACACCTCTGCCGTACCCGTCGGGGATTACAGGCGTGATGATATGATTTTTTGAATTCCGTCTTATTAAAAGTTTATTAATTAACACATGTTAAAATGGTGTTATAATGTCGAAATTTAAACACGTGCGTAAAAAATGATTGCGTCAGCAATAAATATGTTAAGTTTCGATAGGTATCATTTGATTTTATAAATTCACTGTTTGGAAGTTATTAATGAGTTTGAAACACGAGCTAATATTTCAGAGTCAGAGTTAATAATATTATGATAATATATCAATTCAGATAAGCGATGCAGAATGATCTTCATTCACGTTTTTTAAATGTCAAGGTCGGCTAACGATTTTGTAGCAACAGAAAATGATGCGTTTCTCTTATCTTAATGTTTGCCTTTATTAAGTAAGATGACATCAGTGTTCGAATGAAATTATATTATTTGAATAGCTGCGTGTTGTGACCGCTGCTTGTAAGTAAAAGTTTTTTGTCCCTCTGAGATGATTTTCCCCTTTGTCGTCCATCCGTACTAATAATATGGAAAAGACGACAGTAACTTTGTCTGTTTGTTATCTTTTCACACCCAAACGGCTGAACGAATTTCGACCAAAATTGACACACGGGTAGACCATTATTTCAGTTACAGGGCTAGGATATATATATATATAAGGTCTATTATATTTTTATTTATTATGGTCATACTCGAAATCTCTTAAGGGGTCATTTTACCCATCATTATGAACAACTTTTACTATGGGACCAACCACGAAATCGCGAGAAAAAAATCAGCTGTTCCCTACAATAATATAACTCGTCAAAATGTACTGAACCTTTTTATCTCGGTACATAGTTACATACCCGTTGAATAATTTCGAAGCCGTAAGTAAAATCTAGTCTTAACTAAATATTTACTTGGTTGCTAAAATTTTGTCACACGACAAAAAATAATTTCCAACATCTCATCCACCAAAAATAACTTGTTTACCTCTCTTCAAAAAACCGTCAGTTACACATACTTAGCACTTAATTATCTTCCTGTAAACAAGCGACTCCACAAACTTAAGATAATGACACACCCTCAAACTTCAAACAAGTTTTTAACTCGGAAACCTGCGGGATAAACAAACATACAACTATTTTAACACCTCCATAACTGAAGTTAAACAGTCATCAAAGGAAGTTCACTGTTTGTAGTTTAAAAGTTATTTTTGGGAGTTGTGGACAGTGGGCGCGATGAATTAGGGCTGGGGAAAAAAAAATATTATTTATGTTCCATGGTTTAAAAAAGGTAAGTAGCTGAGTCTGACTGGAAGCGAATGTTGGAAGATACCTATGGCCTATGTCCAGCCGACGACTGCAATAGTCTGAGTTCTGTATTTTGCACTATGTGCGATAAAATACTAATGTTTTTTGATTGAAAAACATAGTTATTGTGCTAGTGAGTTTTATTAGTTTCAATTACTGAAACTAAATGTTTATTTTTAAGACAGAAAATTAAAAAAAAACGAGGTATATGGCGTTGTCTAGATAGAGAATTATTTTCTTTTAATTAATATTGCAGCTGTTCACTTATTTTCATAAACAATGGGTATTTAAACAACAGTTACCAATTTTAACGAGTTGCTATTCTATTCACACTAATTAGACAATATGAGCACTTTCTGATTACGAAAACACGAGAAGTATTAATTAATTAAGGCAAATTAATTATAACTTTTTCAGTGTTTTGTAAAAAAGAATGCACTAGGTATTTTCATTATTTTTTTCTTATTCTCAAGTTCTGATTTCTTCTGAAACAATACACTTTATTCAGCACACATTTTTTGAACAAAACAAACGTTTTCTTCACATTCAAATACCTAAATACTTGAATCTTTAAAGAGGCGCTCCTCAATTTAGAGAGACCCACTTAGAAATGCTCTTTGATGCCGCTTTGATATTTGAAACTCTGTTGAGCATGTCCTTTCGTAATCGTTTATATTTGCTGAGATAGTTCATACGGGAGGAGATTGTGTAATATGAATAAAATACTTAAAAGTATTTACATACCTTTGGATTTGTGTCAGTGTTTATTTTCTATAACAAAATCTGTTTTTTTTTATAAGTCTGCATTAACACACTATAGTGTAGAAACCCTACTCCAATTCCACTTCTCTCTTACCTCTGGGCAGAGCCACCATTACCGCCTTCGAAATCGCTTGCCAAAAAAAAACCGTCAACTAAAAAAAGATAATTCATAACTATCACCAGAAAATTTTCCCTAAAACCCCAAAAAGCTGACCTAAATGGGCCCTAAACAGCGAGTCAACTGACCTACCTGCTCACACACATATATTTTAGAAAGACAACAAACAATGAAAAACTGGAACTCATATAGACAATAGAAGCTTGCACGTAGATAATGGTACTTTTCCTGGCCCTTAGAGATTTTCATTCTATCGGTGCGTGGTTCTAGTTACGGAAACTTGTCGTGTACTCATTATCGAGTGCAGGACCGATGCCAAGACACGGAATGAGATGGGGTGGCCCATTTACCGAGGGCCTGTACGGGTTACACGTAACGAAGGACCTATATGTAGCCAAGCAAAAGTACTTATTCTACTCGGTTCATTTTAAAATTTTGTGCTAGTATTTTCAAATATCATCATAATAATAGGTTCCGTACATATGTAGAAAGGTGTCACGAATAAATAAACATCTCTCGATCGATTCTAATGTTCACACAGAACCTAAGCATGTGTTAAGGTAATCATTTAAAACAGCTCACTTAATAAAATAAGCGGGCTATAATTCCACTGATATTATAAAACGCCTTTATAACAATAATCAAACAAACAACCATACATTTCCAGCTGGTACAGTGATAAGAGTGCATTATTTTTATCCCACAAGAAAATTCGGACACCCACTATATGACTACACGATTATCTTTCCCAATGTACAGGCGTATAATACACCACATTGCACTCAAAGGGCACAAGATATTTCTAACCACAAAACGGTGCATATGAGGTCAACAAAGCCACATCTACATGCGAACACGTTTCTATTGATATGTTAATACCTATTGCGAGAAATGTAGGGCAGACCCACTATATTGTCTTTACGGACAAACCTAGTGAAATGCTAATTTCGCCCTAGATAAATAATATTTTAGTCATAGTGGTAATTTTTTTTTATAAAAGTGAAGTTTAGTCATTAACTTCGTCTGGGTCCGTGCGATTTTGGCGCACAGTGTACAGTTATCGTGAATTGTGTTTTTGTAGTTCAGTGAATTTCACTTTTTGGTTGTAAACAAACTGTTTAATATTCTCTTTGTGGTCGTGTTTTGCCAGTTTGGAGGTGAACTATGCTTCGCAGTTTTTTGTGGTATGACTAGGACACGACTAGATAATCCTTCTGTTTTAGAAGCATCTGTCTATTAAGTTAGAATTACAAAAACACATTTCAACACTGCTTTCATACTCACAACAATAGCAAGTCGGAAACCAAACTGTGTCGTAATTTAGGACAACAAAACGTTAACCAGATAAAAACATAAATGCTCTAACACTGTAACTTTCACTTCAAAATCTGTCACATCCTTTGTTCAAATGACATAATGACCAGTGTGCCAAAATGCCGAAATCCTGGACAAAAATCCTCGAATAATGGCCCATTAGAAATAATTACAAACGATTCTATTAAATATTCCAAGCAGACGAGAATTGAATATTCTTTACCTTCCTTTTTCGTTTCAAGGAAATTGTAAAATCGTTTTTTGGTGAGTTGGCGACTAAAACGTTACCCTTGGGCTAAGGCTAATTGTAAGGTCGGCAAAAAAGGACGATTCAATTCTATTGTATTGTAATTTTTACTCAATCATAAAAAGTTGGATGTTTTATGCCGTCATTCAGTCTGTAATTTATTTCTACAATTGTCTTAAGATTATATACGAAGTTCGAAGTAATATTGTTAGCCGAACACTAATATATAATGGTCTATGTATAACCACGATATGAGGTACATTTAGCTTCTGAAGATGTATAGTAATTGTTAAATAAAAGAAAAGAACGATAATAATGTGATTTAAATGCAAATCTTATACATTATTTGACATTCAAGATGGAAAAGGCCATCGAAATTGATTTCGATTACCATTAAAATTACATTATTATTGCTCCTTTGCTAATGGTCTTCCTCTGTTCTGTTTTATTATCACATTTATGTCACATAGCTACTTCCCTGTTGGAAAACAGTCTACCTACCTATTTTTATAAATATCTGGATCGGACCATTGTTATAAATACATAAAGTATTCGGACGTCCACAAAAAACATGATTAATCAGAATGATTATCACAGAATGATTAGAACAGAAATTAGATATCGTATTATGATATAATATTTAACAAACCACGATACAATAAAAATAAAATAAAATGTGTGTAAGGTTATCAAACATTTTAACAATCCGCACGATCAAAATAAAACTTATGCCAAAAAAGTTCGCATGAAAAAATCCTTATCAGGCATTACAAAAATACAGATTTTCCTCAATAAAGTACTTAGTCCAATCAATAATGGTGGCGATACGAAAAAAAGTAATTACCATCAAGCCAGGGAACGCGATAAAACCTTGCTGGATAATACCGCGTCCTTTGCCTAGGGCTACCATTTCCATTTCGACATATTTTTTATAATTTTCTTCTGTCAACAGTTTCATCAGCCTACAGCAGTCATGCTGGGCGTAGGCCTCTCCAATCCTGGACAAATGACAAAGCTGGACTTAGTTCGGACTGAGAGCCAAAAATACGGTAATTTCTGGAAAAAATCGGACGGGTGGTAACCCTATCCAACCCAAAACCTTTTCTGACTCCCTTAACTCTCTATTGTTTCAAACCCCCATCGGTCTGGCCAAAAACATTCTTACAATGACTGCGTCGTTTGGGACACGGACAAAAGGCACAAATTGTTGCGTTTTAGACGAATTTTCGACGTTTCTGAATGTCTAGGGAAAAATTGTTGTCAGCTCTTCGTGAATGTCATGATTTGGGTGCGAAATACGGAAAAGGTTATGTTAACGGCATGTACTTATTGCAGGGTTCACAAATTTATATGCTTGCATGTTCAATGATATTTCAGGCTTTGTTAAGATTTTTTTTAACTCTTTAATTTCAGCTATTTTCTGAGGCGATTTGAAATAAGCCGCACGTAACTCAACGCTCCTTTCGCTCTCAAACTTGGACCGAAAAAGGACATTTAATCTACTCAATAAAATCTTGAATTTTTTAATTCACTGAGAGACACACAGTCTTAACCTTTGGTAGACTTTCAATATAGAACTGAAATACTAAAGACGGATTTTAAAATATTCATCCAATAGAGGTATATAAAATAAGATATGAAAGTGTGTTTGGAATTTCGTAATCTTTGCTTATTCTATTCTCATCCCAAATCCTAAGCCTACTCAATTTCCGTCCACATTGACCTTAGCAAACACCATTAACCCCCAAAAATAGTCCCAAAGAACATAAACGATGAATAAAATTTCCCACATCATTATCGGCTGACAAATCCTAGAAAAAATACTTACATTCAGAAGCTGCCATTGACTTCATTCATCATGTTTGAACGTGGAGGGAATATGTTATTCAAATTTGGAACGGGTGCTGGCAATTTGGAGCTATCTGATTTTGGAAGCGTCGTGAGTTTTTTTTAAAGGCTTTGTCGATTTTTTTTTGTCTTTGATATTCATGTCTGTGTTTTGAGCTAAAGATTGTGCAATTCCAAGCCTAGATTACATCTTTTGATCAAGGAAAATTAAAAGTTTTGCAAAGAATTTCGCGTTTCGCTATTAGTTCTTGGATCTTTGTATATATTTTGAAAACACTGCTTGTGTTTTAGGAATGTTAACTGAGGCACCAATTTTATTTATTATTCTTTGTGAGACCATTGGAGAAATTTCATAAAAATATTTAACGCAAGTCTTGTTCCAATTCAATAATATCCCAAATAAGACGTCCTTGTTGGATTTTACGACAGCCGTATTTTCTATCACAGCAGTAAAAGACCTGATTGCATCAACATGGATTCAGACTCAGACTACTTACATCGGCTTCGTTCGGGTAAGTCCGGAAGTAGCCGATAAAACACGAGGCGTTTCCCGCGTTTACGAGCTTTACGGAAGGACGCCTTGTATTAAGTAAAGTTACGATTTGTTAGGTAAAAAATCGTGAATATATCTGGTGTATATCATACGATTTCGTAGCACGATGCCTACTTTCGCACTATGACTACTTTTTTGGATATTCAAGTAATCGGTAGCACGATGCCAACATTTTGAAACCACCATACATATTTTGATCGCGTGATGCCAACAATCGCACATTGACAAAAAATCTTAATACATTTTTCTAATCGCAGCATGCCTACTTTGGATACCGTCAGTAGGTACTTTTTACATGTAAGTGGCCTACCAATAAAAATCTTAGAAACATTTTCAAATGAACAAAAACAATCTTTTTCCACAAATAAAATCTACACGTCCCACTATGCACGACTCAAAAGACCTAAAATAAGGTTTCCATACAAATGAAAAATTCAACAACTCTAAACACGAATAAACCGCGGTTTTGGTAACAACATTAAAATTCATACATGACATTAAAGTACAGTAATAGTATTTAATTACAATGTTCTATGTTTATTAACGGGCTGCTAATAACTAACCATTAAATTAATAATATACCAAGTTAATAACAACAGTAATAGAACGCACACTGATCATAATTAAATATTGCTGGCTTTGTAGTGCGAAAGATAACGTTAGATTTAACACCGATAGTTATGAACTTATGAATCTTAGGCTGAGGCCAAACGAGCGTAATTTTTTAAGCTGTGTGCTGTGCTGTGTAAAGTCCTGTTTGCAAAATGAGTTGCAAAAAGGACTTTAGTATGAAACGGAATACAGCGTTAATTCCGCGACTCATTTTACGCGACTCACAGCTCTAAAAATTAAGCTCGTTTGGCCTCAGCCTTATGACTTGTATGATGTTTAATACAACCTATTTTGAAACTTTTGCGATATTAGTCCCTCATACTAATAATGTCACACAAGCCACTGTACTTACTAATTACCTACAAGACAAATAATCTGTCAGAAAAACGAATTAAAAAAAATGTTACAAAACGTTGACAAAGATGAACTTCTGCCTGTAGATATATTTACAGTCACGAGCACCAATATGTATACACTTTCCTAAATTTAAAAGCAATTTTCGCGAGAAATAACGACTGTAACTTGATAGGATCTTTTTCATAAAAATATGAGTTCCAGAATACTATGTTCGTAACAACAGCAGATTAGGAGAAAAACACTTTTAAAAGTTGTTACGTGTTTACTTATTGGTGCTCGTGTACGTGTGTAATAGTGATGATTCCTGAGTAAAAAAATATTATCGAATAATATTGGAAACCTATTTTTTGTTTTATCAAATCAATAAAAAAAGACGAAGATAAAATGCATCAAATAATCGAAATGGGAGCTTGTGACGTCACTTGTAGGTACGTAAAAAATGTACATACAAGTGACGTCACGCGAGTTTGCGAGTCACGACACACTGTATCGTCTTCATTTTTATTTTACGTGAAAAAAGAAAAAATACGTGTCCAATATTTTTTTGAAATCTATTTGACGGACTAATATTAGATTTTTTTTAAATCTACCCTATTAAAAGAACTGACAAATGCTTGCTTTGACTAGGCACTGGACAGGTCCACTCAAATCTGAGTGGTAATTTCTTCAAAAGACCATCTCAGACACTAATCTGCATAGTCCTCATGTGCGTTGACCAAGATTATGTCTGGACTTTAAAAGAGACTATGACCTGACTGAGTTTGTTTCGGTTGTTTTTTCTCAGAGCAGTCAGGTACGAAACACCAGCCACATCTTGTTTAAAAAAAAATATATATGTTTAGAAGAGTTTATAAAAACCTATTTGCAAAATAAACATCATTTATTATTTTTAACACGAACTAAGGAGTCCGCGTTCTAGAAACATCTTATGGCACTTAGTAATAATTAATCCATCGACCACGATAAAAAAAAATACGTAAAGCAACTCACCAAAATCATAATCCAAATGGTTCCGATGATTTCTAACTACCGATTAACAATTATTAGATCACCCAAACTCCAGCGAAAGTTCGTCCAGTAGTTTTAGCGTGATTGTGAGCCCATTTCGGCTCGCTTTGGTGTCCCCCACTCCATTTTATGATCGTTTCCGAGGGTAGCGCAATGTAACCTGACAGTATTCGATTGCTCCGTAAAAAAGAATCTACGTTAAAATGGGGAGACAGTTATTTTGGTGAACGCAGTCGAGGAAAATGGAAACAGGTTGGCTTAGATTCAGTATTTGTCCCCCCGGGTATCGGGGAAATTCAATGTTAAAAAGCCTTTTAACTTTTTTTATTTTTTTTGCGTGTAACAGAAAGGCTATAACCATATGGAACACTGTGGTACGGACCATCAAACTGAACAACTTTCTCTATGGGACCACCATGGAAATCATAAAAAAAAAATCAGCTGTCCTATACAAAATTGTAATACCTACTCGACCCAAATGTATGGGACAGCTGATTATTTTTTTACGATTTCGATGGTGGTCCCATAGAGAAAGTTGATCAGTTTGATGGTCCGTACCACAGTACTCCATATGACAATACCCTTTCTGTTACACGCTGTATTATAATTAAATATTAAACAATCAGACTACAAATAGAACTAAAATAATGCTAAAAAGAAGACTAAAACTAAGTTCCTACATATATACAACGACGACAATAGGACACTGAGGCGTCAAAGTACTCCTCCCCATCGATGTCATCAGGAAACGTGCAAATTCTTTTAACTTGTTTTTTTTTCCTTTATTAAAGCATAACATAACATCACGCCTGTATTCCCCGAAGGGTTAGGCAGAGGTGTACCTACACCCACACCCACACCCACCCACCCAGCTTTCGCCAGTCAAATTAAAGTCCATGTAACCCAATAAAAATTTGCCCGACCCGGGAATCGAACCCAGGACCTCATGCTCAGCAGTCGCACGGTCCAATGTTGCTGTATCTGGGCACCCATACTGTGTTTTACAGGCTTTTTTATATAACACCAGAAATATCAAGCAAATACACTATCCCATTGAATAAAACAACAGACTGTTTCTCAAGTGTATGAAAATCAATTCCAAGCTTTTTTAATGCTTCAAAAATTCGAAGCGCAACGATTACAATTGAATTAAAAAATACTCTAAACCTGATATCTAAAACGATACCAAACGTTGCCACATAATGTACCTATATCAAATAAAAACCGACTCAGACTCGCGCACAAAGGGTTCCGTACCATTATCTATAGTGCCCCCTTCAATATTTATTTTATTCTTATTTTATTGTTTGTTGTTATAGCGGCAACAGAAATACATCATCTATGAAAATTTCAACTGTCTAGCTATCACGGTTCATGAGATACAGTCTGTTGACAGTCAGCCAGTCAGACAGACAGACGGACAGTGGAGTCTTATTAATAGGGTTCCATTTTTACCCCTCGGGTGCGGAACCTTAAAAATAACACACAGAACTTCTAAATTCCTAACTCCACTAACAGGGTGAGCTACCCAAAAATCGGTATCGAAAACGCAGCAAAAACAATTCCCCCGTCACAACGAGCCCGCGATCCAATCGAGCGGAAATAGTTTATAGCCGACATTTGGTACGTTCACCTCATTCGGTAACGCACTAACCATTGCGAAATCACTGTTTCGCTTCTTTCACTGAACTAGTGAATTAAGTGCGTAACGATATGGACTGAATATCTTCTTTTTCGAGGTTAAGTAAGTTTTGTAAATAGGCCGTGTGATTTTCGCGAAATGAGCTTCAAATTAAGTAGAACTTACGCATTTTGAACGAGTAAATGGAACTCAAGAAGTCAGAAAATTGCACTTTGATTGATGACCATGTTAGCTTACCTCTTTCTGTCGGTTTCAGGTCCCTTATTCACCTGAAAACTAGGCATCTTTACAAATAAACAAAATTGATGTGGCTGTTCGTAATTTTAAAATAACAGCTTTTTACAGAATTCTTAAACAAAAAATCTTTTTTTTTTTAATTTTGTCTAACTTTCTCTCTGTTTGTTTCGGCTAATTTCCGAAACGGATGAACCGATTTTGACAGGACTTTTACTAGCAGATAACTGATGTTATAAGAAGTATCTTGGGCTTTATTTAAGGAAAAATAATTAATGGGTTCCGTGCAAAAAAATAATACCCTTGTAATAGATAACAAAATCCGATTTAAATAAGGAAGTAATTTTTATAATAATTTCACGCAGGCTAGTGTAGTTTTTTTTTTATAAAATCGAAAAACCACATTTTTTTTAAACTGGGGTACCAGCACTCCCATCATATTGTTTATAATATGAAAACACTAAAAATTACCTTATTCATTTTATCCGGATCGAAGACATGTGAAAAGTAAAAATACTCCCGATGTTTGATATACTTGATACTTAACAACTTGAGAAGTTCCGTGAAAGTACTAATCGATATATCCGGTACCGGAAGTCGAAAGTGCGATGTCTTCATTCAGCCGGCGAGACTGATGTATGTACGGACATTTATATACGAATCTGAGCAGATCTCTTATTATCGAATTCTAACACTGGCAAAGGGATTTCAGCAGTAGCTACCTGTGGAAGTTCTTAACTAGGATAATTACTATAATACTAGATTGATAGACTGATAGTGAAACAAACAAGATCTTGACATCAAAATCAGCAGTATTCAAGAACAACTCAGTTTTGTACAAAAATCTCTCAAACTCAATGTTAACATATCAATAATCAAAACAAAAAATATTCAAATTCAAACAAAGAAATGCGAAATGTTTGCTCCAATCGTAACACTTATAAGGGTCGAGTTGGGCCCAATTGTGTTATATTACAATTACATACAATGCAACAATAAAATGTAGAAAACAAAGCTTATATTCAACCTCAATAACATGACGTCATTTGTTATGTCCACCGAAATCTTTTGTTGAAAATGGCTGGAATTCGAGCAGGGTTTAGTTTTAGACATTTTTGAGTTAAATTGTATGCGGCCACAAGCAGGGTATTGCCAGGGATTGTACTAATAATTCAAGCATAATCAGGTAGGACAAGTGTCTTGTCTTTGAGACAGTCATAGGCCTGGTTTCCTCAAAGATGTTTTCCTTAACCGTATTTGAGAGCACTGGTGATAAATAAACTATTTTTTTATCATCATCGTTTCAGCCGAAAGACGTCCACTGCTAGACATAGGCCTCCCCTAAGTGTCGCCACATGGACCGGTCCCGTGCGACTCGCATCCAGCGGTCCCCGCAAACTTCACCAGGTCGTCGGTCCACCTAGGGGAAGGCCTTTCCAACGCAACGTCTTCCGGTTCGCGGTCGCCACTCCAGAACTTTTTGGCCTCATCGGCCATCCGTTCTTCGAGCAATGTGCCCACTCCCGCTTAAGTTTGGCAATTCTTCGGGCTACGTCGGTAACCTTGGTTCTCTTGTGGATATCTACATTTCTGATTCGATCACGCAAGGAAACTCCGAGTATAGCCTTCTCCATTGCCCTTTGGGTGACTTTAAGCTTTCTGATGAGGCCCATTGTGAGCGACCACTTCTTTATAATTTTTTCAGAAAATCGTTTTTCCCAATCTGATAAAATAAAATAATGTTTAATATACAGATTCAGGAGTCATTAGTCTTTCATAACTGAAAACGACTGATATCAACATACAATTTGGTTGCAATGTGATTGATTATATCAGTTTAGACAAAATAATCACGTCATGCTTCTAAAAAAAACTTCAATTTCTATAAAAGTGGACCAAATAAACTACTCAATCCATACCCGACACTTGACCCAAGAAATATATTCAAAGACAAACACACTTATCGATTTCAAGAAAGAGAAAGCAAATAAACAAACACCATATTATTTCTAAATCGTACTCTATTCTCCACTTTAACTACACAAATCGAGATGGCAAATAAAATTGAGACAGTTTAAATAGACAGCACAACACTAACATGGTTTAGCATCCGACTATGTCTGTAAAATTTATTAGTTCTAAATCCAGTCGTCGCGTCGGACTACACTGGCGGAATCCTTAAGTGCTCTTATAGTTTTCTTTGTTGCCTAAAATAGAGAAGTGTGGTCGAGCTGCGAGTAATCTTTAAATAAACTGTACTTAGTTATTGCGGATGGGGAGTTGTGTCCGCTTTTTGGATGTGTTTTGAGAGTTTTTACGCTCATATTCACGAAGTAAAAGTCGCTTGCACCACTTATTGCCAAATGCGTTTAATGCTTAACGAGTTTAAACATTATTCTGATACTGGTGTGAAGAAGTGAAGAGACAAGACGACGTATAAACTAGGTATCAGTGGCGAAGGTTCCATACAACTCCATTCCTACCGGATTCCCTTTGAAAAATGGCGCAGTCAGTTTTGTATATGCAAATAACATAATCACATTACAGATATGTACTCAGGCTTACCTCTTACAAAAATTAACCCTTCGCTACTGCTAGATAGTGATAGAAGCATTTAGTAATTAGTGATGTAACAGGGACGTTGAGACCGATTCTTCCCTTTTAAAAGTTATCGGGTATTGTAAATAGGTCCTTAAAACCCGACACAAAGGCAAGAACAAATAAAAGATAAAGGAATCTACAAAAACTGCTAATTAGGACCACCGACCCTCACTTCAATGATTAATTCATACCAGCTGCAGTCATAAAACCTAACTTCCTATCAACGAAAGCCTAACAAGACATTTCTCTCCGATGAAATTAAAATAATATCCAGTCAAAGGCTGTTTTTCTTCCATCTCCACATTACTATGGTAATGTAATCTTCTATTAATACAGGGACAGAGTATTAATAAGCAGAGGACTTGATGGCAAATGGGTAAGTCTTGTACTGTTAAAACAACTCCTAATTCGAGACAGACGAAGGAACAAGTTTGGCAGACGGGGAGGCTACCCCCAAGTTCTGAAGTCGGGGATGCGGATTTACTTCATTGGCATTTTAAATTATTTTAAATATTTAAATTTTTCGCGGTGAATATTTTGATATTAATCTGGGAAGAGCTAGGATTTTGTTACTTAAAATCTTTTGAATAGATGATAACGTTTTTGTCTTGTTTTGATTGTAGGTCGGCAAATAAAGTAAGCCTTCGTAAAACAAAGATAAAGGTATCATTTAATTGTATACGCCGGCAGTTTATTAGTAAAACCCCTGCTCCACGAAGTTTTTTTAACGTCTGCGTCGGTCGCTATTCAATATCATCATTACATAGTATCTGTAAGTATTAAACTACACATGATTAATGAATTTGACAAAAATCTTCAGAAATAAATGCACCAAATGTGAGGGAAAACCACGTCGAAATCTTTTGTGTATTTCAGAAGATCTAAGTGGTCACGAAAAGTGACTTTATTTTGTAATCTGCACAAATACATACCTAAATATATCTTTATTTTTATATGAAAGTTTCATAGATAAAACTTATGCAATGTTGATGCTATCATATCGCTCACGAACCCCATAACATAACATAACATTCCATGATATGAATGATTGTTATGTCACTGAAAGCTAAAGGTTATCGTACGGGAAGTAATTCAATAAAATAAAATGTTGCTATTAATATGATTTCAGATTACATCATAGACTGAACGAGCAAATTGTTTTAAGCATATCAACTGTGTGTTTGATCATTAGCTGGTAAATAATATTAGGTATTTAAATTAATTAACTACGCCAACTCGCACTGGGCCCGCGTGGTGAATTATAAGCCCATTACCTCTCATAGAGAGGAGGCTGGTGTCCCAGCAGTGGGACCATTATAGGCTGATAATGCTTATTTCAAACTAACGCTGGTGATAATTGGTGAGTCTTACCGAGGGTTATCATCTTATCCAGTACTAGTCAGGGTTATGGAGGTCAGATAGGCAGTCGCTCCATGTAAAATACTGGTATTCAGCTGCATCCGATTAGACTGGAAGCCGACCCTGATGATGTTGGTGGTGATTGGTGATGACTTTGTGAATTTTTGACAAGCAAAGTCGGTTTTTTGAATGTACTTAATCCATGAAGAGAACTTTCAAAAAGTAGTCTTCCGTATCGGAATGCATTGCTCTTATTTTCATGTCCAAATCAAAAATGTCAAGCAAGTAGAGACACAGGCACATACTAGTGTAAAGTAGTGTAATAGTAATTGATTAATGACCGGGTTATCAGCTGTGCATTTCCTGCCACTCTGACCTTAAGTCCGGCCCTCTCTGATAAGTCAGACTACAGCAGATTGAATGCTTAGATAAAAATAACATGTCGCTTTGTACAATCTTGTGTAAAGTTTGCACTTTTACTTAATCAGTACTCAGATGTATTTATGGCACAAAGTTTACAAAGACCATGATCATAGGGAGGTTGTCGGGCACTGCAAAGTATTAAAGTAGGATAAGAGGAAGCCATCTGACCCTATTAAATTAATACGGTAGGTTCCTCATTTCTCAGTAGCAGCCACGGAGCCTGGATTTGTGTCCGGTTGATGACAATAGGCTCGCCCCCCATTACATGGGATTTAAACATAACAGGCGAAATGTCTATGCTTCTTCTATGTTTCTTGATGTTATGTTATGTATAAGCTTAAGGGTTGAACCTCATCTAGCAGCACGGAATCGCACTTTTCCATGTTCCTATCCTTTGCTGGTCAGCAAAGGATAGGAACATGGAAAAGTGCGATTCAGCTCAGAACCTTAATTTGGTACAGCGAAAAACAGAAAGGGAATGTTTTCGGTGAAATGTGGGTGTACTATTAGGTACACATCTGCCTAACCCGTCGGGGACTACAGGCGTGATGTTATAGTAGGTCCCTTCTTAGTAGAGCTAGCTTCCAGACTGTCAGAAAATGGTCCTTTGGTTATCAGAAATCGCAGGATGGTTGCTGAAAAATTCACCCTTAGGAAGTCAAAAAATGCAAACCAAATAATGCCACATGCGTTGTTATTAATTTTTTTTTTCCAAAACACGTCCCGTTCAATTTAAACATCAAGCATTTACAAAACTATTACCTTCCCCACATCAAAGCGCAAGCCACACTTGCCCACCCATCCAGAACTTCGCCTTGACACCTTTCACTTACCCTCACTAAATCTCATCTGACGCGCTCGTATTTCAAAATGTCACCTTTTTACTAACGCTAATAAATAAGTGGCGACAGTACAGTCATGAGCACCAACACCCTTCGCAAGTTTTTAAAGTGATTTACTCCAAGTGTATTTAATTTTCATGTTGTTACGAATAGTCACGAGCATAAATACGACCTAAAGTTTTGACAGTTCTTTTTCTTTTGTATTTTATGAGCCTGCCTCTTAGAAACCATATTATTATGAAAAGCCTGTCAACCAGTCTAACCAACGGATATCGTATTGCTCTGTAAACTGGATTGTGGAGGTTTTATAGGCAGTCGCTCCATGTTAAATACTGGTATTCAGCTCCATCCGGTTAGACTGGAAGCCGACCCCAACATATCGTTAGGAAAAGGCTAGGCAGATGATATAATGACTATTATGAAATAGGTTTTATCTCAAAGTCGCAATCGTTTTTACCTTCTGCATTTTGCTACAAGTGTAAACATATTATTGCCCGTGACTGTACTTGCCAACTTGAGGACCAACAGTGCAGTTGGGGTGTTATTTTGGTCCCGCCATAGGCAAGACATACCCCATGGGTGCAATAAAGACCGTGTGGTGTTGTGCACTGATGCCGAACGATTACGTAGTATCTATTCTAGTTTTATGGGGCTTTCTTGAAGTGGTTCTGAAGAATTTTAAACGTTGTTTTGGCGTAAGAGGGTGAGTAGAAATGTAGCTTTGGATGTCCCCTATGTAATTTTGGTTCTCGGACATGCAGGTTTCCTCACGATGTTTTCCTTCACCGTTTTGAGAGCAGTGGAGATGACGTAAATTACACTTTATGGGTTCGATCCTACGGCATTAAAGTCAGAGCCTGACTGCCAATACTGCTCTCAAAAAATCAGAATCTAAGCATTTATTTCAAGTAGGCCAATTACAGGCACTTTTGAACTGTCGAAACAAAGATAACAATGAAATGTAGCTACAGTCCCAGTCACAAGGCACAAAAACTGTGAAAGTACTGTAGTTGCCCATTCCCTACAGCGTAGATCTCTATGGAGAAGAACGGGCAAGAAACTCCATGGACACTCTTTTGAATCAGCATATTATTACAAAACCTTGGTTACATCATGAATGATGTAACCAAGGTTTTGTAAAAACCCTTAGCAGAATTGAGATCTCAACATTCATGTTGAGATCTCAATTCTGCTAAGGGTTTTTATAACATGAAATATATATTTTTAACTCCTCAGTCAAGGTAATAAAGCTGACAGGATAATACTTAACCATCAAAAACTACCTAATTAATAAAATAATTATTATATTGCTACTTCCCTTATTAAATAAAATTTAATAATGAAATAAGGAAGCTGTACAAACGGTGGGGTGAAGTGACTAGTTATCGTCCGGCTAATTTTATGTTGCATCATATTCTGGTGGTAAATCTCTAATCTAGCGCGTTTCCACCTCCCGTTGCGTAATGTTCTACGGTAAGAGTTGCAACATTTAAGTTAAGCAACTAGTAAAATTTTGTGGTTGAAAATACAGGCGAAAGCGAGGTGACTCATCCAATGTAACTTTCATTGCGATAAACACGTTTGTGGCATTATCAAATTAAGTTATGGCCAGCATATCAATCATAGACCATGTTAAATACAAATTAAATTAATCTATTACAAAAAAAGTATTGCCTCATTATTCGTTAACCACTTCTTATTTGATAACCCATATCCTTTTCTTTACATTAATAATTTTCATGGAAGATATTGGCCATAATTTTTCACCAAGTCTGCAATCCATACTAATAATATGCATGCGAAATTAACTCTGTTTGCATATCTGTTACAAAAGCTAATTTCTTACAACGTAAACTCCAAACTTACTGGACGTAATTCAAACTGGTGCGTTTCGCTGCGCACACGCCGCACGGTAATTGGCCGGCCGCTGCCTTTGATCTCGCCGCGCACGAATTAGCACTCTCCATTCGAAATCTGAACGAACGCGTTTCCGTTTCCGACGTCTTTTTGTTTTAAACACTGTGCGACGGTTTTTCTCGGTAAGTTGGGAGGTTAATGGAGCTTTTACCCTAAAACTGGGACATTGTGTTGTTTGAGATGTGGTCATGTGGGTAGGATTTTTTATGAAGTAACAGCTAATAAATAAATATGTTATAGCTGTTGTTAAAGTTCAGGTATTGAAATGCTTTGCCTTAAACTGGAAAGTACTCGAAACTTGCAATAAAAGGATTTAACTGGCAAAGCTAAAAATAGTTTTTTTTTTAATAAAGTTAAAGCTCGACAACTCGGAGAGCACTATGATTTTTCGTATTGTGCTAGGTATAGCTCCTAAAAAAATCTAAAACCGAAAACATGTTTCATAGCAACGACAGAATCTGCTTCTAGATTTTCTGCTTTTCAAATTAAAAAAAATTAAAAAAATTGAAAACGAAGCAGAAAAAAGTAATGGCCAGCATTCTATGTTACCCTGTTAACTCAATCAAACTGCATAACCTTGTACCTTAACTTTGCGAAAGAGGTCATGAAAAAAAAAACTGCAAAATATTCATAGATATTTCCGATACGTTTTTCATAACGAACGACACCGCACGTCAATCGCAGGTTTGTTCCGTTTAGAACGTCAATAACATACCCCCTGTATAACCGATATGGATTAAAAGCACCCTCTGTTTATCCGATATGGATTAAAAAAAAAACTGACGTATGCGTGTGAAATATCAATTTGTCTTGTTAAATTGAACGCGACTTTTAAGGGCGAATGTCACTTAGAAGTATAAATATTGGTTTTGATCGCAGATTAATTACAGTAGTACATTTGGACGGTTTACGATATTCTTGTCTTCTGTTAAAGCTTTTGAGAAAATCAAGATTGGTCCTTTTTATCTTGCTGGCAGTTTAGAACTAATCCCAGCTCCATCTGTTGGTCCAAATGAAACATTTGCAAAGACAAAAGTCTTTTTAGGGTTCCGTAAAAAACGGAACCCTAATACTAAGAGTCCACTGTCTGTCAACAGGCTGTATCTCATGAACCGTGATAGACAGTTGAAATTTTCGTATATAGATGTATTTGTGTTGCCGCTATAACAACAAATGCTAAAAACAGAATAAAATAAATATTTAAGGGGTGCTCCCATACAACATTTTTTTTTTTTAGATAATGGTACGGAACCCTTCGTGCGCCTGTCGGACTCGCACCTGGCCAGTTTTTTCCATCTTCCAGAATGTGAACTATATCACTTGTATCTATAGACAAGTTAAAGTAATAACTTGAGTTAAATAATAACTTGTGCATGAACCGTTTAAGAAAGCAAAATTGAGAATGACGACTTTTAACGGTTCTAACTTCAAGCATTACTAAACCACAGAATAAAAATTGTCTCTTAAACAATTACTTTTTACTCAAGTAATCACTTTGACTTGTTTATACGGGTATAATAAGCAGCTGTAGGTGTTACAAAGACACTTTTTTTTATCAAAATCCGAGGCAAATATATCCAATCGAAAATAAACTCAACCAATTTATATCTGCCAGAACCACACGAGAAACACCCAAACAATGTTGAACCCCATTTATTTATCGCCCCAATACAATATACAAAATCAAAACGAACCTGATCGCGATTTACATTTACGCTCTATTTTTTAAAAGTTACCTCCTTCCGGTTGCTGTCAGTGAGAAATGGCGGGTAGTGGCTGATTGACGTGCCAGGAAACGCGGGAAACTGGGGCCAGGGGCGGCTATGCCCGTCCATCGTGGGCCAGGGTGTTGGGTGAGCGAAAAATTGCGCGTCATTCTTGTGGCAACACTGGCGTTTATGTTGTATTATAATACGCCATGTATTCCATATTTTTCCTAATGTTTTAAACATTAGAAGTGTATGAATATGAAATAGGAACTGAAATTCGGTTTTGTATTGGATTAATGTTGTTTTTCGTATTGTTTTCCTTGTATTTGTTTAAGATTGCTTTTTTAAAGGATTAGATGTTAAATCAGTATTTAGGAAAAAACTGAGCGAGTGAAGAAACATTCTTGCGAAAACGATGATGGAGAAGACAAAAATGTATAAGACTGACATAAGCTACCAAAAAATTGAATAATACTGACATAAGCTACCAAAAATTGGATAATACTGACATAAGCTTCCAAAAAATGGATAGTACTGACATACGTTACCAAAAAAAATATAATTGTGACTTTAGCTACCAAAAACTATATCTCAGCACTCAGACTGCTGAGATACGGCAAGCCTGTTCAGACTCTGAACAGGATTGCCGTAAACGTGAGTACGATAGATTGGATGTTAATTATGAATGGCATTAATTTATATTTTTTACAAAATTATATAAATGTTATTTAAAAAATAAAACTAATTGCTGTTATCCTAATATTCACTGAAGTTTCTCATTTTATCTACCACTAAGGGATCCGGTAGATTACTAATTCAGAACATCTAAAATGCCGCTTACCGTACTAGTCCCTGGAGCGTTGCAAAGCGTGTTAGTAACGCTTGCCGCTTTGTCCGCCCAGAACAGAAAGCCATGAGTTGTGCGGAATTATTTAGTTCTTGTTCAAATAGTAAGCTGTGTCTATTTTGATGGACTAACCAAAATTTTACCAAGTTTAAGATATCATTCTCTGCCCACATCACAATTTTTGGGGTCGGCGCAGCATGTCTTCTCCATACTTCTCTGTTACTCGTCATCTCAGCTGTCACCTCCTTTCTAGCCATATCAATCTTATCACTGTAGCAACCCCACAGCGTCATTAATTGCAATGTAAGCAATATATGATTAGGAAATGTACAGGCGACACCGCCAAGCGGAATTTCGCGCCGAGAACCCCATCCGAGTCAGAGCTATCGTGTAGTGAATTGATTGTATGTAATAATCATGTATCTGTGTGTCGGTATATTTATTTACTCATCCTGCAACACACCATACCTACACACACAATCCTTCCATCGTTTCTTTGGTCTTCCTCTACTCTTGTAGCCAGCCACATTCATACTCAAAAGTTTCCTCACGACATTTTCCTCATTTCTCCTTTAGCCATCATCATCTTTCTCATTGTCCATGACAATGACCTAATGAAAATTGACATTTATTTGCGTCCAAGATTTTAAAACGGCAAGAACTCATGTCGGCAGAACTGTAATCCTTATGTTTTATTACTAGGTATTATATCTATACTGTCCATCGATCTAATACTGTCCCACTGTTAGGCGAAGGCCGCGCCCTCAACTTTTTCCATTTCTATCAGGGTGGTCCGTCGGATGAGTCTCCTCATCCTCTTTCAGCGGCGTCCATAGGTGTCACGTAGTATGAATGAATTATTTGCTTGCAATTTAAGTCATAGTAACAACAAATCAACTTCTTTGATGTTAGGTAATTGTAATTAATTTGACGGCACGGTTGGCGCAGTGGCTGAGCGATTGACTGCTGCGCTGCGTGTCGCGGGTTCGATCCCCGCACGGAACAAATATTTGTATGACCTACAGATAGTTGTTCCGGGTCTAGCTGGTTGTGTATGTGAATATAAATGTTTGTAAACGCAACCACGATACTGGAGAAATTCCAGTGTGGGGCAACGTTTTTAAAAAAAAATGAATTAAATATCCCAGTCCATAATTACTTTCCATTAAGAGTACCAAACGCCAACACACGTTCCATTACTGCCTAGAGAGATCACCAAAGGTTAAAGCACCTGCAAAAGAAATCAAAAGACTGCAAATTAAATCGATTACATAAGTCTCATAAGTAACACTTACGTCTATTACAAATAATAATATGCATGTAATATGTATTGCAATAGAGAACGGAACTTGTGTGACCTCTGACAAATTGTGATTAATCTAATCGTGCGCTCCATTTGATGTGTTATGTCGACTAGCTATGCGCTTACGGCTTTGTCTGTGAAGATTAGACTACAAAAATCCGGCCAACTCGCGGACGAAGGCGGGTTCCGTACAATCCGTACCACTATCTAAAAAAATATATATCTTAATTGGCGTCAACTATGTAGGTAGGGGAACACCCTTTAATTTTCAACTTTTTTATTTTTTGTAATTTTTCCTTTATTTGTGCTGTGAGGCCTTGCTTTTTGCCAAATTTTATGATTCTAGGTCAAAGGGTATATATACCCTATAGGTTTTGATTCCCTTGTGAAATCGCATAATATGCGACATAAACAGTCATATCTTTTGATCGCGTTGACTTACAAGTGTGATTTTTTCATTGCTCCAAGCGGTAGCAGACTCGAGTATTTGGTATTAATTTCAGCTTGATACCGCCACACATTCCGGCGAAAAAGGGTCTTGACAGACAGACAGACGGACAACAAAGTGATCCTGTAAGGGTTCCCTTTTGCCGATTGAGTTACGGAACCCTAAAACAAACAAATTGACAACTTCCACCTTTTTGAAGTCTGTTAAAAACGGTCTCGTCGCAAGCGAGACTGCTGAGCATGACGTACTACATTCAAACCTCATGATGTTAGAGATTCTGAACAGTCTGCTTCATTAAGGGCTTGTCGTATTGTTGGCACCTAGACGCGCTTCATGTCGCGGGTTCGATTGTATGGCCTAACCTACAGGTAGTTGTTCCGGGTCTGGCTGTTTGTGTATGTGAGTTTAAATTTTTATAAACGTACCCACGATTCTCGATTTTTCTTTAAACGAAATGGGATTCCCATGATGAGGAAGCTGCGTTGTTATGTAGATAAAGAGTGTCCTGGTTTTGATTCCCAGGTCAGCCAAGTGATTTAAGGTTTTCCATCAAGAATTTGTCAGAAGGAGCCACAAATTTTGTGCTTTTCTTTCATAAAAGTTGAGTCCTGTCTGCAAAGTATAGTCATGTTGTTTAATTTACTGTTTTGCCGTAAAGTAGCAACTTCAATGTAGAACACACTACAATTGCTACTTGCTGACAGTTAAGTCACTAAATGAACTGTTCGAACTCTTTACCCATGAATATGTACATCATCATCATTTCAGCCGAAAGACGTCCACTGCTGGACATGGGCCTCCCCCAAGTGTCGCCACACTGACCGGTCCCGTGCGACTCGCATGAATATGTACGCTAATAAACAACATTAAGTACATAATAGTATAACATTCATGAATTCATAATTTTGCATACCATTCTCAACACGCGTCAAAACATTCATTCAGTCGTTCAATCAATCATTAAACGAACATAAACATTCATGTTACTTTTCATTCGCCTTGACACCAAGAACCACTAACCAGAGTGTAGTCATGAGTGTTTGTAATTTTATAACGATCTGTCATCATTGTCTATGAGACAAACGATGTCATATGCCATTATGATTGATAAATAGGGAATTGATTTTTTATTACGCAAGCACTACCAATAATATCTCGTTTTTGGGTTCTGCACCCGAAGGGTAACCAACGGGACTGTATTACTAAGCCTCCGCTGTCCGTCCGTCCGGTCTGTCTGTCTGTCAGCGGGCTGTATCTCATGATCCGTAATAGGTAGACAGTTCTGTTGCCGCTATAACAACAAATAGTAAAACTTTAAGGGGGCTCGTACTGCGATAGTACGGGACCCTTAAACTCGCACGTGGCCGGCTTTGTCAAGTTTTTTTTTTTTTCTCTACATCTAATAAGATTCTTGAAGAATATACAGCATCAACGAGCTTTAACAGATTGCTTTGATTGTTATTGTTTTTAATACTCTTTGACGGGCTCTAAGCTAACTGTTTTTCTTGTTTGTATTACAACATCCATAACATTAATAAATCCATCCATCAAATGAAGATTGAAATTGAAAATTGATGAGCTTTATTAAAGAACTTGTTTTTAAACTAACAAATTTTATCTCATAGTCGCTTCTTATTTCGTGTATTTGACACTAGAAACATCATGGCGGCCGATCTTTCAACCACATCAACACTTTACTGTCAGTTTTACGGTTTATTCGATCGGTAGTAACGTACAGGTTAAAGGTCACTCACAGAAACTGTGTAAGTAGACAGGTTTGATAGATCATTCGTCAGAAATGTGATGAATCTGTCTTCCTTGTTTGTTTATAAAATCTTACGTCATTATTATTGGTGTTTGTTGATTTCCGCTAAGTGTTGAATTATTCACAAAGAATTGGCATAAGTATTTCAATTGCCAATTTTTATGCATATTTTTTCACTTTTTTCTTTCTATCTTCCACTGTTAGACTATAGAACAGCCCAAAAAGCATAAGCATTTTCAAAGCTTTTTGGGATTTTCAGGGAGTACAGTACAGTCGACAAAAAATACCCCTAAAAAAAGAAAACCTAAGGTGTTTCTGATAAACTATTAGGTGTGGCTTAATCAGCCTACAACCCTGGATCATATCTTTGAGAGGGATGTAAACTTCAGTAGAGAATAAAGATTTGTGTGTTCACTTAGCTACCGACTGCACCCGCAAAAAAACAATGACCAATCCGCGCAGTCTCCACTCAAACCTGACACTAACAAAAAATCTCCCCAACAAATGGAAATATCGTTCTCAATCCCTTACATATAAATTGTTCACAATGCTTCATTTTTCACGTTCTCGCCTCAAAATTGTTTGTCTTTATTGTTTGTTCGCCATTTTGATTTATCTTGTGCGGCACGAGTTTTGACAGATACGACACTGACGGACGCGAGTGCGGCAAGCGAACTTCCTGGAGATGTACTTTACACACTTATCTTTTACCCCCCAGCCATGGGAAGACGGTGGGTACTTAGTTAAAAGGAGCTTAGGTAGGAAATTTAAATTCATGTTTAAATTGAAGGAATTTAAGCAAAATGTCAACGCTTGTACATTGTTGCAAATCTGAGAAAAACAGTTCGGTAAAAGCTGACGCAGACGTTGGCGAACCGCACACATCCTTAACGTACATTTTGTACGAACCAGGATACACTAAGGACTGGCCGCACTATGTACTTTTTGCATAAAAATAAAATGCGTTGCGGCCTGATGCGGCTGTGATGTGCGGTTAGCTAAAAACTGGCAGAAATGTATGGTGATACGTCGTTGAATTGACAGAAGACGGGCGTCGTCGCCGAGGGAGGCCTAGAAAACGCTGGAGTGATGACTTAGAGGCGTTTGTGAGACATCGGCCTGGGAAAGCAGCACGTAGAGAAGAGTGGAAGGCTATGGGGAGGCATTTGCCCAGCAGTGGGACAACATAGGCAAAAAAAAAGACAGAATTCACACAAAATTCTCGGATGCGTCTTTGATTATATGTGACGGTGAAAACAATAGAAAGGAGTCGTCAGTCGTTTGAAGCATGCTGCGAGTCACCGCAACTCGAATACAGAGCTACAGTACCGTACGTTTATCGCAAGTCGTCACACTAGTCGCATTGCCCGAGGTTGTGGACGGGGTCTTACTTTAATCTAACTAATTACAAAAAAAAACAATAATGTACGTATAAATGTACCACTGTTGATACTATCATTTATAATTCTTGGAAAATATTTAAAGTGCTGAAACTCACTAATAAAATAATTTCAGGAATATTTTAATTAATATTATTCATTTTCTTGTTTCAGGTAAGGACGACTCGTTTCTGAGTTGAGAAAACATTTCTACAAAATTCGTTTCACGGAAAAAGTACGCTCGAATATTATGAGTTTTATTACATTTATGATAATGTTTGAGTTAATAACGAAGCTTGAGTAATTAAATTAATTCTCGCTTCTTTTCACTTAAATTTGGGGTAAGATTATTATAATATAATACTTCGTTAATTCATGTAAGTTTTTTGACCTTCGAGTGTAATAGTGAAGTATGACTATAGCTTCTTCTAGTGAAGTTCTTCGTTTTAGATTGGACAAAACTAAAAGCCATGAATGTTTCGTATTTGAATAACGCCAAACCTACCTCCATAAGAAAATAAGTGAGTTTATGTAGGTACAATAGCTTTTGTCTGCGGCTTCGCTCCCGTTATGGTTGTAAATGATCCCACAGGATTAAAATAAAAATCTTTGACACTTGAGGATAATGTAGCTTCCCATTAGTAAAAGAATTTTCGGAATCGGTTCAGTAGTTCCGACGATTAACGAGACGAATTAAACAAAATGAACTCACGCCTTTTCCTATAAAGGTAGGCAGAGAGGGTGTATTTCCGTTGACCCACTACATGGCCCCCACTGGTGGGGTCAACGGGAAAATTCAAAACCGTCGTTTCGTTGACCCCACTACCCTATACACTACACTAGTGTAGTAGGCAGTACAGAACACCACCTGCCACAATCCTTCTTGCTCAAGCAAAATTACCATCCACTTTTTACGACACAAGGAAGCAAGCAAAAACCATCAAATCTCATCTGCCATCAACATAAATTAACTATTCGCGAAGATTTAACCAACCATAGCCAAAACTCCAAACCCCTGCAATAACATGGCAAATCTTGCCAAACAGCCATAAAATGCCAAACAAGATTGATGGCAATTAGCCCCTATCGTACCTGTACTAAAAGGAATTGGGGGAATACGTCCCCCAAATTAGATATTAATTTAAAATCCTCCCCCATCCTACCCTTTTCCTTCAAAACGTGTTTGCGCGCAATCCCGTGATGAATATTATTTAATAACTCAACTGTTTCTGTTTAAGTCTATACTACGAGTAATATTATAAAGCGGTAAAATGTGTGTGTAAGTTTGTATGTAGGGGGTAATCTCAGGATCTACTGAACCGATTTTGAAAATTCTTTCATTAATAGGAAGCTACATTAACCCCGAGTGCCATAGGCATATTATTTTTACCAACGTGCCCATGGGATAATTTCCGACCAAAACGCGAGCGAAGCCGCGGGCAAAGTCGTTTAAAATCTTTGGAATAACTCACTAGAAGACAGGTGGAAAAAGTTCTGGGCAATTTCATCATCTGACTAACCTTTATCCCAAATATGTTGCTACCGGCTCCCAGTCTAACCGAATGCAGCTGAATACCAGTATTTTACATGGAGCAACTGCCTATTTAACCTCCACAACCCAGTTAGTACTGGGTAATACGATATAACCTTGGTAAGACTGGTTGTCAGACTTTCGGGCCACTGACTACCTGTCAAAGATCTACAGATGACAGCCGGGACCAACGGCTTAGCGTGCTTTCCGGGGCACGGAGAAAACTTTGTATGGAATGGGTGGTCGCCCATCCACAGGCAATCCAACCTAGGCAAGCGCGGCTTAACCTGAAGATTGATCCGAGTGGCTGTTGTTATTTCGCCACGAGCTCCTTTCTTCTTCTCTCTCTTCTGAGTTCTTGGCGATTTGCTATGCTATTAACAAACTTCGGTTTCTGTAATAGTGTTGGATCAATAGCTAATGTAGTGTAGGATAGCCTTAACAAAATATGACTCATACATGGGGAAGTACAAAATGTCCTGGGGGCAATGAACGACTGAAAAGACAATAACCTATTGAATTGACATGAGCTATCGAAAACCCTTATGTCAATTCTGTCGAACGAAAGTCATTGTAGAAATACGACACGTTTTCAAGGCGATTGCCATTTGTCTAGACCATCTCATGATACTCCTACGACACTGAAGGCACGCTTTTTCAAATACCTTAATTAATTGTGTTCATAAATTATTCTACCACTGTCTTCTAACGAAAAATAATAATATCTAACTCTCTCTTAAGCCTCAAATCTTAAGGAAAATCCAGGAAACGTATCTATGCAGTATGCCTACTAATCACATTGGATCAATCAGAGTAGATCTGCCGGTGACTGAGTGCCAGATTACATGGCAATGTCAAATGATGGCAGACGCTTAAAAATATCCATTTGTTTTGGTTTAAGCGAATCCAGGGTGGGTACAGGCAAAGGTACATTAATTTACATAATCCACGGATTATAGGAAAGCTGTATGAAATTTAAAAGTACAGGACAAGACATACTTATTCACCCGGGTGCGGTTGTCGGAAAAGAAGTTGATCAGGGGATTAATCTTCATTTTTTTCAATCCAAGATATAATTTTCTCGGCTTCATTTGTGACGGTAGAAACTAAAAAGTCGGGTAGAAAATGCATTTATTTGACGCTAAAATCTAAGAAGAAATCTTAAATGAAAGAATAAGAGTAGCACCTCGTTTTTTGTCTAGAAAAGTTAAAAGAAACGACTTTTCAATCCTAGATTCCTCTACTTGGAAAGTTATGAATGTGCGGGAAGGACTGAGCTAAGAAAACTTAAATCTACAGTTCAGTTGAATTGAAACTTCAAGTGGAAGAACTGAAAATATACTTATATTCTTCTTCGAAAAACCTAAAAAAATATGCTTTTTCGTCTCTTATGAAGCTGGTGTAATTATAAAGGGTGTAACAAGACCCTTAACCAAGCCGAAAGGCACTTGTTCTCCCCGTCATTGCGATATTTTTTTTTATAGACCATACCTGGGAACCTTCGAGTTATTGGGCGTCTAAGTTCCAACTTTATCACAAGTATTTTTTTTAATTCATGTTTTAGTGTAAGATTTTTACTTAATACACCTCCACGACCCCCGTACTATCAAATCCATCCATCATCACAATGTTTTGAATCCGTTACATTGAGTCCTACCGTAAAACGTGATTTTTCACCCCAAAAAAAAAAGTCGTTTCCCAGCAATAATGTTTGCATTAAGTTGCTTAGTTTGATGTACATTGCTTGGTTGACGGCTTCATTATGGGTCTTGTTACACCCTGTATAATGCACAATGACAATGCCTTTCATTTTGACAGTTCAACAACATTCATTGCGCTATTTAAACCGACGGTTTTTTTATACAAATGAAGCAATGGATTAGGAATTTTCTTCAAAATCCTTCGGTTTGTGATAGAAAATGTGTCCCGTACGTAATTCGGGTGCAGGTTCAGGAATGTTCTAGGTGCTTCCGAAAGTATTTTCAAGGTAGATATGACTATAATAAAACGCTCCATATGACGGGTAGACGCAAATTGAGAAAATATCTCCCAAAAACAGGTGCGGCCGGAAAATTCAAGTTTAATGCACTGTGCATTTCATTTTAAGCTCGATACACCTGACCGTGTGGTGCAAGTGGAAACATGACAGCGATAGTATGAAGTTAATTATAGAATCTGTACTTTTCTATGTATCGATAAGATATTCCGAATGGGACCTGTAAACTAGTCTTCTTCTTTTGAGATAAATCAGTTAAAATGACTGTTAACAGTAGTATTTTTTCTTTCATTAGAGATAGTCTACACTACAGAATCATAAAGCTTTCGTGTGTAACAGAAACCACTTCATTTAAGGGTTTCGCGATTTAAAGCAAATCGCGCGATGATTTTGACAGATATTATTAATCTATTGCTCCACAACTTAAATAACGCAATTAATATTGTTAATTTGTCAAATCATACCGCTGTTTGTCAAGGATAAAAAAAAAAAAAAAACTTAAACTTAGTACAATTTTGAAAAGAAAACCTGTTACAACTTGATACATTTCACGATGTCCGAATAGCCACTACTTACCGAGTAAATTCAAAAATGGAACAGAATTCGTATGAAATGATCTGCCAAGTAATACCGTAGCATCATTTCCTAAATCGCTACCACCAATAACTCGCACATTTATTAACACTTGCTACACTAGGGTGCGAATTCAAACCCTGTAACCACAGACAACTGAGCAACCAGCTTGAACATAATTAGGGTTAACCCTCAAATTACAGCTCCAATTTCAAACCCCGCTGTCGCTCTTGGTATCCAAATTAAAGCTACATCTGCTCTCACCGCTACCGCTTATGATTGGTACCAATAAAGGCCGATTCACACGTTGGCCATCAATTCGGTTATTCCGTGACCTACCTCGCAATTTGCGTGTTTCATTTTCCTCCTCCCTTTACACATGTTGATGAAGTGGGTAGGTTGTTAATCGCTGTACGTGGAGCTATTAAGATGTAAGAGATGGTGAAACTTGTGAATACTTGCCTCTTTATCAGCGCAATTTTAGGTTGTTCGGTATTGATATTACTGTTAAGTTACTGTATTTCTATCTTTTCTATACTGTCTACATGGGCAGGACGATACCTAATTGATCTACTTGGTATTTTTTAAATACTGCCTCGTCGTTCTAGTGGTCGCAAGCGCGACTGCTGAGCACGGGGTGCTGGGTTCGATTCCCGAGTCGGGCAAAGTGTTTGAATTTCTTAGTAGCAGCTACGGAGTCTGGATTTGTGTCCGGTTGATGGCAGTAGGCTCGCCCCCTATTAGATGGGACTTAAACATCACTGGCGAAATGTTGGTGTACTATTAGGTACACCTCTGCCTAAAACTTGGAGGATTACAGGCGTTATGTTATGTTATATTAATGGATTTGTATCTTTTCGTTAAGGCGCGCGGCGGCAGAACGATACCTAAGTAGCCTACTTGGCCAATATTGTTAATTATCTTTGGTTGTTCTTTAAGCATTTTCTTTTGGCCTTTCATGATCACCTATTTGGCCTTTGTTAACCGACCCATAGATTAGCCCTAGGCCGTCTAAATAGGACTCCTAGACGAGACGAAGATATAGGTACTTTTTTGATCGAAAGCAAACTAGAATAGATGGAAAACTAAATGATTTAAACATAAATCGCTCCCTCTTTTATCTTACACCACTTTCGCAAAGGTAGGGGTGAGGGTGCGAACCCTAATACACCCTACTTCGCCCTCAGAGCATAGGGTGCCATATTATTATTGTATCTAGTGATATTTGAATAAATGCTCTGTTTCCATGTCTACCTGGCGTCGCCAACAGTTAACTGTTTGTAAACATGAGTCTTTATGTCTATTTTATTTATTTCTTTTAGTTTAAGACGATCCGTGTGCCTCGTGGTATTTTCCATCAGCAAAATTGGAGATGTTCCACGCAGACTTTCATGGCCTATTCTTCTTTTTAGCGTGTCGATGACAATTTAAATTGAGTCAGCCCATTTGGCGACGAGTTTGGCCTCCTGATGTGCTCTTTTTGCAACTTCATCTGCACTTTAAGGGACCTGTCTGAAGCCACTTCTAATGCCGTCGATGTGGTTGAGTTCTGGTCGAAACAAATTTAATTTAAAAAGTATGGGAATCATCAACACGAAGACGAAGAAGTAGCGTCCATCAGGATAACCACTATATGGGGTATCTTTACCAGTGTAATTTTCTTTACAAACGTACAATTGTGCAGAAATTGCAAAATTGAGTTTCAGCAGTTTTCGCTTCTAGACTTAGTGCCAGTTTAGGCTATGCCACAGTTTGACAGTGAATGTATTCAAGATTTTTACTAAATAAAATAATGAAGAAGTATGTTTTACTGTATTTCGTCTGAAGTTTGAAATAAATGAGTTAAGGCTTAGTCAATATGTACGGGTGGCCATTGTAAGATGCATATACAGTGGGTATGAACGAGACTACACCGCTTGCAGCTACATTCCACTTCCAAGAGGTCCAATAACTAAAATTAATAAAAAAAAAAACATATACACGTTACCCATTCCTACGCGCTCAATAGCCCAATTCCCCAAACAATTTCATTCCAGAAAAAAAAAAAACGTAAAAAAAAATCATAACATTGTTAACATTATTTCGTAACAAAATGTCGCCCACGTAACCCTTCGTTCGCCGCCAGTCTAAAGGACCCTCTATTTACATATTTATATTTACTAAACTCGGTTATTGAACCTACTATCGTTCAATGTATTGGAAAAAAACTGTTTGCACAATACTTTAACCAAATATGCTTATACGGTCAACGATTATGAGTGTATGAGTTAATGCTTGTGTAATTTTTTTTTAGAGAATTAAAGTGCTTGGTAATCTTTCAAGTTAGTTAATGAAAAAATGTAATCGGTTTTTCTAATACTGGTTGAATTATGTATTTCGCGTAAAACCCAGATTAAAACGTATTTTAACACTTTGATCGACATTAAATTCAAGTTTTGTAGACACTTGGAAAACATTAACTGCATATTTTCGTAATGGCAGAATTGTTTTAAAATGTTTCAGGTTGTACATAAAGCATTTGTAACCCGTTTCAAACTGTCACTTAGACCTTCCGGGCTGTCGTCAATCTTCAGACCTTAACTTGATGGTTTGTGGCTTTTCAAGATTGATATATCCCTTTTATTTAAATGTAATCTTACAAACCAAGTTTTTAATGCCTTCTGTAGGGTATGTAAGTAGGTATATAAATTCGCAAATGAAGGTATTTCTTCTAAGCATCTAAAATATCTCATTAGCCCGGAATCTGTACTCGCCTCTTGCAATTTGGGAAATAAAATACCTGCTAAAATGTAGGTATACAACTCTACTTAACTCTGTGGTTAAAACAGACGTTATATTATCTAAAATATATTCAAAAAGAAAATGCAATGAAATGAACCTTCATTCTCCCCAAAGATACTCACTCAATCTCTCTAAACCACACAAAGCAAGTTAACCTAACTATAAAATTCAACAATGTTATCAACGATTTTTGCTTGAATAAATAGATTGAGTCCCAAATCGTTCAGTGAGGGACCAAGTCGTCGGTCCCTCACATTCTGAGACTTCTCACGACACTGCTCGGGGCAAAACTTTTAAGATGGATTCTCCTGTCATGCTCTCAGAAGTCCGAAGCCCCTCTCTCATTCCTCTGTTGAATTCTCAGAATATTCGGAAATAAGTATTTAAGCCCTCTTTTGTTCTTTCGTACTTTTAATTACAAAGCATCAATCGCCATATTTTATTTTAAAAAATGGCGTAGCGTTCCAGCTTTGAATTTTTCGAGGAAAGCGGATATGTCCATCGGCATTTTTATTTTGTTATGAAAAATACGAGTTTGCTCACGTAGTTTTCATGCTTTAACGTTTCAATTAAAATTGCCAAAAACTAAAAAGTATCCTCTGCAATATTTTGTCTCGACGACTTACACGAATTTAGATAAAAACAGACTACAACAGAAAATTGTACTAACCTAAATTCAAGAAGTAGGCCCATGGAGTAATATATATCTGAGTTTCCCTCATGTGAGGGAGTAGAAATGCAAATGTATGTAACTCCATTACAAGACTCGAAAATATAGGTTACTGGTTCGCAGGAAGCGGTTATGTGCTGATGCAATCTTGAACTCGACATACGACTCTAAAGATATGCCAACTTCCGAAGGTACTGCGGACCTGCGGTTTGCCAACATTCAGACATACCTACGTTTGCGAAGAGAGTTATTTTTGTGGCAGGTTCTTTAATTTCGGAAAGTAAAAGGCAAAAGAGGTAATCCTGTTGCTAGGCCGTCTTACGTTATGCAATTTTTATTTGAATTTATATGTTGTTTAGGATATTTAGTCCAATGCTCTAAATGGGTGTTAAAAGACTCTTAACGAAGCCGAAAGGAAAGTATTTTGCCTGTTATTGCGATTTTTTTTTGTTCTGGGTGTTCCAAAACAACCTTCTAGTTATAAGTCTAAATACAAGTCTTGAATTGAATATTGTAACTCTCAACAATTCCATCCATCAGCACAAATGATTTGAGTGCGTTTCGTTGAGGCCTATCGTAAAACGTGATTTTTCACCCCAAAAAAAAAGACGTTTTCCAACAATAATTTTTGCGTCAAGTCACTTAGTTTGATGTACAGAATGCTTGGTTGAGGACTTCGTGAAGGGGCCGTTTACACCTGGTATATTGCCATGTATTATCCATAACTCCAAGCCTCCTCTCTTTATAAGGACCACCTACAAGAAGTTTTGCCATTTCGACATCAAAATCTCAGTCAACCCGAACTAAATGATCGATTTCTCTCTTTAAAAGCTCAATTACAAGTTACAACTTTCCTCCAATTATCATTACGGAATATGACGCGATCATTTAAACCTTTATTATGTAACTTTCTGTATCGTATGGAACTAAGGGCTATAGCAGACATGATTCTTTCATTTCGCGATTTGGCGAACGCGTCAATACCGCATCTCCTTGTCAACCCCCGATCATTAAAGAACAGTGTAATTATTTTATCGTGTGTAGCTATGGATCGGCTCCCAAACGGATAAACCGATTTTGATTTGGTTTTTTTTGGCGTCTATAGACGCCAACACAAGATGTACCATGTGGCCATGTCTATTGTAGCTTTATTGGATTTTTTATGTCCTCTAAAGTGCAGGTTTAGGGACACTTTGGTCACTCCAGCAGGTGGCCATGGAGCACCGCATTCACATCAAAAAGATCTTTAAACGTTTTGGCGGCACGTTAATAAGAGTATCGTGTGCTATGACTCAAGGTATATGAACCGAAGTGTCAATATTTAATGATACATTGACCCGAGTGTTTGAGAAATGTGTGGTGTAGGGTATCGGGCGGCCGTTGTGTTGCGTTACAATGGATCTATATGGTCTGTATGAGCTTGAAGCCTATGCATGTATGGTTAGCCGCCAGACTTGTGCAAACATTACGTTCTGGGAACTGGTGAAGTTTGATATAGGTGTTGAACGGTTGGGAGTCAATCTAAAATAGAAAGGGCACTTAGATTACCAAAGTAAGAGCAGTATTATCTATGAAAATGACAGAACAGTCCTTGTCTTTTGCTAGTTCCGTTACAAAACAATGCAGAAACTATCAGTTTGCCGTCAGATCCCAAAATGTTTATACAAAATGGTGTAACATAGCGAAGCTAGTTAAATTTTATGTGACACTAACATTCTATTGTATTGTAAGCGAATTACAAACCTGTTAGTAATTGCGCACCTGCGTACTTAACTCACGAGTTACTAGACTGTAACAGAAATCTGGTTTTAGCTAAATACGCCTTTAATTAAATATACATTGTGTGTGTAATCTACATGTAAATACCAGCCTGAGGGATGCTAAATACTGCCTTCAAGAATACAATCTATATTTTTACATAATCATCATGTATTGAGCTCATACATAAACTCACTGTTTTTTCCAAAGGAATAAGCAGAAGTCCATAGAACATCTGCCACAATTATTTATTTGCTACGTCTAGGTTTCAAAAATATTGAGGTTCGTACATAAAATCACGCTTGTAATACTTGAGAGGTTAGGCATATTTGTACCCATACTGTACCCACATATCGCCATGTTAAAGACCCATATAATAAGAGACAAGCCTGTTGCCCATCAATTGGACACGAATCCAGGCTCCGGGCTTGAAAAACTCGCTTGAAAATTATTAAATCTTTAAACTAAAAACTCACCACCGTCCCACAAACACATAGATCAACCCTCAGCTCCCGACGGACCATAGATGTCCTCTTCATCAACAACTCAGTAGGACAAACCCAGGCCATAAATCATGGAGCCGAGGATTGGCGCTAACGTCCACATCCGCCCACAGACTATCAATTTCGGGCACGTCTAGCCGGACCATAAGTTATCGAATTTGTACCTCGCTTTTGGGGGGTTAAGTATTGATTGCTGGACTTTACACTGGCGGAGACAACGGTTTATTAAGTGTTAAGTTGACACTATTTTGAAAGGAATTATAGTAGCTAGACTAGAATATTGGTTGCTGTTTTGTACCGTGAATTTCATAACGTTCTTAGGTAAATTGTATTCAATATCAACCAGGCTACAAACAAAATGGCGATGCAAATAGTAATCTTGATTCCGTGTATACGAGTGCTATCCAGTTTTTCAAACACTTTGGTTCAGTAAAGCTGCTGTGAAATCTCATCAAATCACTTTACAAAATATATGGCAATGGAACACGGCCGATATGAAGTCTATTTCCCCTCAGAATTCCAAACTAAGATTGTGTTGGTTTATGTCAAGAAAGCCTTAACAGAAACTGCACATCTATGTGTTACACACGTTACACGTAGCTAACGTGTCCCAGCATCTTAATTAAAACAAAAAAAAACAACAAAAAAAAAAAAAACAAAAAGGTTTATTGCAGAAACTTGTACAACTTTTACAGTAAATCTTACGTAGGGACCTCCTTTTAAGTAAAAGATATACCTGTGCTAGGAGATCCCGCTCTTCAATAACAAATTTTGAAATGGTAAAAATGGTGTATAAATAGAAAATAGAATTTAAATTAAAAAAAAATTACAAGTAAAATCTAAAACTAAACAAAACAAAACAAGACTTGAACTATAACAAATAAAAGCAAAAAAAAAAAAAAACAGACTTAAAGAAAATTGTTTTTATCCTTAAACAGCGTGTGTGAGTGTGCATGAGTGTGTGTGAGTGCATGTGTGTGTATGTAAATGTGTGCTTGTGTGTAGGTGTGTGCGTGTGTGCATCTCTTACCTTCACATTTACGATGCTTGCAGCAATAATTCAATGTCATCATAGGTCTTTAGTTTTAGCCATTGAACTATTGCCTTTTTGCAGTCTTTGGTACTCATGGGATAGATGTTAATTGGAAGCAAACATCAGCAAGCTATACAACTACGACGAAACGAGAATGTATCCTTCTCTGTACTTTACCACAAAAGATTGCAGCTTCTCATATGCGGTACGTCATCTGTTTTGTCAGATGAATGAATGAAAAAAAAAGATAGTGGTTGTAGTCATTTGAATAATCAAGTTACAAGTTTATTTACATTATATTTGCTAATAAATGAATTAGTTATAATTAAGTGATATTTATAGCTTTTCCAAGATCAGCCGACGTTGCTACATTATATTGTTATTAAATTGGTCAATACTGAGAGTTATTAAATAGTCACATATTCTCATATACCTAAGGGTATGCCACCACCCGCGATCTTCGTTAGCGTAGCCTTAGTAGTAATTACGGCTACATAACTGAACTTGACGGGACTTTTACTGGCAGCTAGCTGGTGTCATATGGAGTTCCTTATGACATCAGCCAATAAAAGTCCCGTCAAAATCGGTCCAGCCGTTTCGGAGATTTGCCGTTTAAATCGGATTTTGTTATCAATTTCAAGGGGTTTAATTGTTTTGGACGGAACCCTTATTATTTTTCTAAAATAAAATATCAGCTATCTACCAGTAAAAGTGCCGTTAAAATCGGTCCAGCCGTTTCGGAGATTAGCCGGAAGAAACAGACAGAAAGACAGCTAAACAGACAAAAAAGTAAAAAAAATAATTATATTCATATGCATTCTGTAAAGAGCTGTTGTTTTGATATTACAAACAGACACTTCATTTTTTTATATAAGGTTCCATTAAAATAGATGGACATATTTTAACACAGCGTGCAGTACGTTTATCCAAAGCAAAAAAAAAACATTGATTAAACTGATTTTATTTTGAACTAAAATAATAAACTGCCGGCGGCACTCTAGAATAAACACATCCATTTTAAGTCAAAATAAAATCACTTTAATCAGTGTTTTTTTGCTTGGATATCTTTGGTTAGACGTACTGAACGCTGTGTTAAAATTTGTCCGTCTATTTTAATAATAATAATAAAAAATAAATAATAATAAATCGTTGAAGGAGCGCTTCTTCGGTATCGTTGAAGGAGCGCTTCTTCGGTCGCCTGAAGAAGGTATTAAATAGCCTTCTTTCGGGCGGGAACAAGGTGCGCGCCTTCAGCGGTTGGGTCATGCCGGTTTTAATGTACTCTTTCGGCATACTCAAATGGACTCAGACCGAACTCGATACCCTGGATAGGAGAGTCCGTACACTGCTGACTGCAAACCGGATGCATCACCCACGATCATCGGTGATGAGACTGTATATCCCGCGGAAGTGCGGGGGTCGAGGCTTTTTAAACGCGAAGACGCTCCACAACCGCGAGGTATGCAGTCTCAGAGAATATTTTTTAAAAGCCGAGGTGGGTATGCACCGAGATGTGGTCGCAGTGGACAAGGGCCTCACCCCGCTGTCCATGGCTAAAGAGAACTGGCGCAAACCTGTAGTACTTACTACCGATGACCGCAAGGAAGTATGGCAAGGCAAGGAGCTTCACGGGCGCTTCTACCGGGCTCTTCATGGGCCCGATGTAGATTTTCTAGCATCCGTGTCCTGGCTACGTTTCGGTGACCTCTTTGGGGAAACTGAAGGTTTTGTCTGTGCGATTATGGACGAAGTTATGTTGACGAACAACTACCGGAAATATATTATGAAGGACGGGACGGTTGACGTGTGTCGGGCATGCCACCGTCCGGGTGAGTCCATCAGACATATTATTTCTGGTTGTTCTCGTCTGGCTAACGGCGAGTACTTGCACAGGCATAACCAAGTAGCCAGGATTATCCACCAGCAACTTGCCTTGAAATATAAACTTGTGGAATCAGAGGTACCGTACTACAAGTATGTGCCCGACCCAGTTCTCGAGAAAGACCATGTCACGCTGTACTGGGATCGGTCTATCATCACTGACAGGACTATTGTCGCCAATAAGCCTGACATAGTGGTGATAGACCGATCAGCGCGCCGCGTAATGATAATCGATGTTACCATTCCGCATGACGAGAACCTCGTGAAAGCTGAGAAGGAGAAACAAATAAAATATCTCGACTTGGCACACGAGGTTGTCGACATGTGGAATGTGAACTCGGCTATCATTGTGCCGATTGTCGTGACGGCCAATGGCCTTATGGCCAAGAGCCTCGACGACCACCTTTCGAGGCTCTCCTTAGGCGGTTGGATCAAGGGCCTGATTCAGAAGGCAGTACTCCTCGATACGGCTCGCATTGTGAGGAGGTTCCTGTCTCTGGAGCCCTAACCACCGGTAGCTTGGACCCTGCTCCCGATACCGGCGGACCACTATTTTTTATATTTTTAAATGTTTTTTTAATATTAATTTGTTTAGAAATATTTAAAAATGTAATTTATATGTATATAATTGAATAAAGGAAATAATAATAATATTTATTTAATTCAGACTTGGTCCATAAATTTGTTAGTAACAATGTTCTTAACCTAGTGTTAGTAAAAATACAAATCCAAAGTAGTTAGTAACAATGTTCTTAGCCTAGTGTTAGTACAGGTACAATGGTCAGACACTTGCTCTTGCGTGTAGGCCTATCCAGTGCGCCATCAGTACAGAGTCCCAGCGGCCGGCACACGCGGCCAGAATGGCGCTGGGGCTGCCACGCACCCGTGCCAACATCGATGCACAGCGCTTACGCATGATGGCATGGAAGCCGTCCACCTGCGCCTCTGCGAACATGCCACTCGCGCTACAGTATCGCGGCAGCCCCATCAGCACCCTGAACGCGTTATTATACTGTACACGCAGGGCGTTGTACGTCCCCTGCGTGTATTTAGCCCACAAACTGCACGTGTAGAAGGTCTGACAAAATGCCCTAAATAGTGTAACCTTCACGTGTTCAGTGCAACGAGCGAATCTGCGAGCCAACATATTACAGCGGATACACAACGCCCTACGTTCTCTCTCCACATCCATGTTGTCTTTGAGGTCCTCGGTGACCCAGTGGCCCAGATACTTGAAATGAGAGACTCTGTTCAAAGGTGTACCACAGAGTGAGATGGGTGGTACGTCTGAGAAATGTTTTTTGGGTGCTCTAAAAACCATAACCTCACTCTTCTTCACATTGTATCTGAGCCCATGGGCCTCCGCATACCTTTCACATATACGAAGCAGCTTACGCAACGCGCTGACTGAAGGGCTGAGCAGCACCATGTCATCCGCGTAGCTAATATTATTAACGCAGATTCCATCTATATGACATCCGATTCCTGTGCTGCTCAGCTCTCCAATCAGGCGGTCCATATACAAGTTAAAGAGTTTCGGTGAGGACAACCCGACTCCGAGCCGAGCCTTACCCCGCACTCTAACCTGTACTCATCCGATCTACTTTCTGCCCACCTAACAGCATTTTTCTGATTATCGTACCAGTACTCAAATATCGCTACAATCTCAGTGGGCAGACTAGTGTCTTGACGCATTTTTGTCCACATTTGGTCGTATGAGACCATATCAAATGCCCGGGACAGGTCTAGGAAACACGCGTATATTGGCGTCTTACGCGCGGTGTAGTAGTGCACGGTCTGCTTGAGGCACAGAATCGCACTTTCCGTGGATAGACCAGTCCGAAAACCGAACTGACCGTCGTGCAGTTTTATATGTTTAGTTAAATGGCCGTCAAGCAGACCGTCCATCACCTTCGCTATAACCGCAGCTAACGAGATAGGCCTATAATCAGTGTCCGAGCGAGCGCTGCTCCGATCAGACGTCCAAGCGAGAACGCGTCGCGCGTCTTCCATTTGTCGTCAGCGGTCGTTCGCGATATAAATTATTGTTGTAAAGTACTATTGAACTTATGAACTATGGTTATCTGTGGAAGGTGTGGTGAACAAGTCGCAGAGGCGATTCAGTGTTCGGTTTGCTGCAATCACTTTGACTTTCCGTGTTCTGGAATCACGGAGAAGGGCTATCGCAAGCTCGGGGAGCGTCAAGCAACTTGGAGATGTGCTAATTGCAAGAATCCAGGTCATACAAGCACCCAATCACTTTCAAGCACAGCTTCGCCGGTGGTTCCCGTCCCGGTTACATTGGATACAATAATGCGTGAACTGTCCAGCATCCGTCAAGAACTTATTCCTCTCTCCAGCTTGGCATCTGAAGTGCAACTCTTACGACAGGAGCTAACTAATCTCAAGGAACTTCCTGGGAAGGTCCTAGCTTTGGACGAGAGACTAGCTAAAGTAGAAGCACTGCAGATAGACGTAACACACACCAAGTCAGCGATAGTCAAACTTGAAGACGGCCATCAGGACATGGATCAGTGGCTCCGCAGCAATAATGTGGAAATTAAGGGGGTGCCGATGAAGGATAGAGAGAACCTCTTCGATATAGTGAAGAAAATTGGTGACAAAGTTTCCTATCCCATTATGAAGACTCAAATTAATTTTGTACACAGGGTACCGACTAACGTATCTACCAATAAAAACATCATTGTTTCATTTATGAATAGGTATGTGAAAGAGGATTTCATCGCGGCTGCTCGTTCCTGCAAGGATCCCTTACTCCCCGAGCATATTGGAATCACTGGTTCGGGAAGGGTCTTCGTCAATGATCATCTTACTATTAAGAACAAAATGTTGCTTTCGCAAACTAAATCCCTTGCCAAGGAAAAAAACTTCCAATTTGTGTGGGTGAAACACATGAAGATTTTTGTAAAACGAGATGCCACCACCAAGACTTTCATCGTTGCAACGGAACGGGACTTACAGAAAATGCACTAGTCTATTTCTTCAACGATTTCTATTATTTTTTAACGCCTTATTTCAACGCTGCTGGTGCAATTCATAAGGTTAAATTCGTCTCATCTTTGCTATGCTTTATAAACATTACGCTAAAGCTTATACGATTATTGAAAGTGTCACTATTTAGCAGCGTGCGAAACATTGAATGCGCCTACTCGCTTATCTCAGTCCAAAGTCCACTTGACCGCAGTCGCTTTGTTTACGCTCCGATTTCTTTTGTGCCGAAATGTGTAATACGAGTATACTGCTATTATAGATATGTTCATTGGCTTGCTAGCAAATATATTTTGATGGGTGCTGAATTTTTTTCTGTTCATTCTAATTGCCCCTTGTTCAAGCTTTGTGTTTTGAGTTTGGATATAAATATTAACTGTCATGGTCTAATTATTAGAATATATTTAAAGTTTTTTTCTGATCTATCCGTATTAATGAACACTTGCGCATGTACCAACAGTCTATATAAAATAAAACGTAAATTATTCATAATGTTTGTGTTGCGTTGTAGATGGAGCTTTGAATTTTTTTTTTTTTTTGTTGAGAAACGGAAATTTATTATCTTACGAGTATTCGGATTTGTCATGCGTTATACATGTACTCACTTTGGTAATGAGCTACTTGTTTGTAGGTATTCTGTTCTATAATGTATGAAATAAACATCTATCATCAGAATGTTCGGGGACTGCGGACGAAATCGATCAACTTTTACAGGAATCTAGCTAAATGTAACTATGATGTAATCACTTTAACTGAGACCTGGCTCATTGATGGGATACTGGATAGTGAACTTTTTGACGATAGGTACCTAGTGTGGCGGCGCGACCGTGACTACGCGGCCACAGCGCTGACGCGTGGTGGGGGCGTGCTGGTAGCGGTTCGTCGTGAACTTGCTGTAGTTGAGAATGTTGACTGGAGATCCAGTGCAGAAGACATTTGGATTTCTATTCAATTACGAACTTGTGGTAAACGTACCTACCGACTTAACATATGTACTCTCTATCTGTGTGAACAGAATTCAGGCAATAGCTTCGCTAGTCAGTTATATGCTTATTTGGACAATCTTTCGGACGTAGTGAATAACCATGCCTCAGATAAATTTATTATTCTTGGAGACTTTAATATGAGTTCCATAACTTGGGCGACCTCTAATGATGGACTTAGACCCATCGCGCCCCAAACTAGTTTGTGTACTCATTTTGTTGATACCATTGACTTTTGCAGCTTACAGCAATTTAATCTTATTAATAACAGGCACGGAAAATTTTTAGACCTAGTCCTCGCAAATACTCCCGTCACCGTCTCGGCATGTTTAGAACCCCTAACTATCGAGGATTCATATCACCCTGCGTTGTTAATTCAGTTTGTTACTGTGCAACCTCAGTCACTTAACGCCAGTGCGCGCTTGGCGTATCAATATAATAAAGGCAACTATGAACTTATTCGATCTGACCTACGAGGCATTAACTGGGACGACATAATATTGAAAGGTACTGTTGATGAAGCTGTCGAGAATTTTTATTCAGCGTTATTCGAAATCAGGGATAATCACGTCCCTCAGCGTCTGTGTAAACACTTTAAATATCCACCTTGGTATAACTCGGCACTCATTAAAATACTGAAAGAAAAATTTAAATACTATAAGAAACTTAAAGTCTACGATAATATTTCTGATCGCATAGCATATCAATTACTTCGTGATAGAGCCAATGATATTGAACAGCTTTGTTATAAGGCCTACATGGCTAAAATCGAGTCCTCAATAGGTACAAGCCCAAAACTATTCTGGTCATATGTCAAAAGTAAACGCATGAACAGCAATTTCCCGTCGAGTATGTCATATGGTGATAGTAGAAGTGACTCGGGAGAAGGAATTTGTGAACTTTTTGCTAATTACTTTCAAACAACCTTCCTAGACCCTTCATCTACAAGTCGCAACTGTGGCTCGACCGGCTGTGCTTCCAACTGTGATTTAAGTACAATTGAAATTGACATAGTGACTGTTCATAAATATTTAAAATCTCTTGACTTAACCAAATCTGCCGGCCCAGATGCCTTGCCTGCTGTGTTTATAGTTAAGTGCGCTGAGGAACTAGCTTTGCCTGTGTCACTTTTATTTAAAAGGTCAATATCTGAAGGCATTGTGCCAGCTGTTTGGAAATCAGCTTTTATATCACCCATCCATAAAAAGGGTGCTAAAGATAAAATTGAAAATTATAGGCCAATCTCAAAACTTTGTCTACTAGCTAAAGTATTGGAGCGCATAGTCTATAATCAGTTGTACAGCAGTGTGGTTTCTAGCTTGAGTCCTCAACAACACGGGTTTCTGAAAGGAAGGTCTACAGTATCCAATCTGGTCCTGTTCACGGATTTTATTACTGAGCATATGGATAATGGATCCCAGGTCGATGCAATCTACACCGACTACAGCAAGGCATTCGATAGAATAGATCATGACATTCTGCTGAGGAAGCTTTTCAACTTGGGCATTAGGGGCGACCTATACAGATGGTTCTCGTCTTATGTGCAAAATAGGACTCAAGCAGTGGTCCTCAGTGGCTTTATATCCTCCTGGTCAACCATCCCCTCTGGTGTGCCACAGGGTTCCCTATTGGGGCCATTATTATTTGTTCTCTTTATTAATGACATCGGCGAGTGTTTCAAACATTCTAAACACTTAATGTTTGCAGATGACATGAAAATCTTTATATCAGTTAAGAGTCCAAATGACGCTATGCTTTTGCAGGCAGACATATCTAGATTAGTTAACTATTGTAGAATAAATAAATTAGATCTTAATATATCTAAATGCTTGGTTATTACCTTTGCCCGGAAGAACCAATCAATAATATTTAATTACTCAATTGCAAATGAGCCTTTATCTCGAACTCATGTCACCAGAGATCTTGGTATTTTTCTGGACAGTAAGCTCACCTTTGAGTGTCATATTGACCATATTGCCAAAAAAGCGTCCAAAGCCCTGGGATTCATTATCCGTAATGCCAGTTCGTTTAAGCGAATGAAAACCTTGAAAATCCTGTATTGTGCTTACGTCCGCAGTCACCTCGAATATGGTAGTCAAATTTGGAATCCAAATTATGCAGTGCATTCTGACAGATTGGAACGAATACAAAGGAAATTCACGAGATACTTAGGTTACAAATTTAAAATCTCTTACCAGAGTTACAAGGATCGATGCGTTCGATTTCACTTACTTCCACTTGTCACTCGGAGAAAAATATCCGACATACGGTTCCTAGTTAAAATAGCACAATCAAGAATCGAATGTCCTGAACTTCTTTCGAAGCTGTCCCTGAATGTTCCATCTCGACATTCTCGCTTGAGAAATCTTCTCCGTGCTCCTTTCGCTCGCACAGTTTACCGTAGCAATTCTTTTTTTCTCCGCTCAATCAAAATATTTAACCAAGTTGTAATAAACGAACACCCCTCAATTGATTTGTTTGCAAGCAGCCTAGTGGCAATTAGTTCTGCCTTGTCTAAAAGCTGTGTTGCTTCTTATGATCTTTAATAGTGGTTACGCATGCTTGCCTGCTTGTGCAGGTATTTAATTTAATTTAGTATTATATTTAGTCATATTCTTTGTTATTACATTATGCTTAGTTATTCATATTATGCTTAAATATTGATTATGTTCTTAGTTATTAGTTTGTGCAACAATAGTTTATTGCTAACTGCGGAGGCTTGTAAATGGCTTGTCGTTGAATGCCTCACTATACATTTTTGTATTGTTAGCTGTAAGCCACCCAAACACAATAAAATAAAAATAAAATAAAAAATAAAATAAAATAATTTAATCTATCCGAGACATCACCGGTCTTATTTTTTATAATAGGGACAACAACTTTATGGGACCTTATATATTTGTATAGATGTGTAGTAGTGTGGATTTGCCTTGCAGTCTCATTAATTCATCGTTATTTAATTAGACCGAGAGTGCACTTTCGACGGTACTTTGTATGAGCTCTCAAAGGGGTGTAATGGATATATAAATGCATACCACAAGGCACAAAATAGAAACTCATTATTCATCTGATTCATTACAAAAATTACACGTTTTAATATTTCATCATTTTATTTTACGATAGGGAGGCATTTTCTCGCGCTGTTACTAAATTACTAGGCATTATTTTTTTTGTACTAATTGTACCACACGGCACATGATGGTTAGTACAGTTGCGGCCATAATTAGTTACGGTTATTTTTGTGCAACCATGTTGAGGGGTTGCAAGTGCATGCATTTTTCAGAATTTATGTGTTTTTAATTGGCTCAAATTATCTATCCGTGTATGATTTTTCGTTAGATGACGATGAATATATTATGGTGTACACACGGCTACAAATCATGCTATACATTTTCAGTTTATGCTGATCTCGCATTGTATAGGATTTCTGTACAATGCGAGGTCAGCTTATACTGGATATGTATAGCCGTGTGTGCCAGTGAATGTATGGTAACCGTTAGGGGTGATTTAATTTAAAACGAATTTGTTTTTATTTTATACTTTTTTTGTTGTAAAATACATGTAGCCGGCTACTTTTAAAATGACCTTTATTAAAATAGTAAAACACTCAGCACTTGTAATGAAATATAGGTGATACGAATATATCACGGTGCACATGGCACACAAAAAAAATGGGGCACTTCCTATTTCTGTTCCCAGTATATCGCGCCTATTAGAAACATCGTACTGTTTACCTTCAATTTGATGAAATCATCACCGAATTATAACAACAAAGTTACCTAATTACATAAATAGTTCGCTCGAATTTAGTTCAAGGTTTTATCTCAAATATTTATAACAAAACATGTTTACACACTTCGAAAAATAAAACTAAAATGCCTTTTAAAACAAACTCGATGTCACACACAAATTAAAATTGATTAAAAAAAAAAGTGTACTTTTTTCGGCCTCACATGTAACATGAACGATGGTGTAATAAAATATGTCGCACCATAAAAACATGGTTTTATTAATAGCCCAGGATGAAATTATTAGGGCGGGCATGGTGTATAATGAATAGCTTTATATATCTGATCGGAATGGTAATATAATTGAGCTTAAGCTATCTTTAAGCTGGTTTTCTTTTTGGTAATGGTCCGTAAGGAATATAATTTATTTATTTGGGTGTGATAATTAATAGGTTTAGAAAAATATAAACATAAATATTACGTTACTGCGTCGTTGGTCTAGTGATCGCAAGCAACTGCTGAGCATAAGGTCCTGGGTTCGAATCCCAGGTCGGGCAAAGTGTTATTGGGTTTTTCGATCATGATTTTTTCATACCAATAAGCTCGCTTTACTTAAGACCAAAAACAAGTGGCGAAATGTGGGTGTACTTTTAGTTACCTACATCTCTGCCTAACCCAGGGATTTACAGGCTTTATTTTATTTTATTCTGTAATACCAATCGGTTCTGTGGCTACGGTAAATGAGTGGTGGGCGGTGATGAACCAAATTGCATTACAGAAATGTAAAGCACCCTTCATTTGTATCCGATCGATTTAAACGGGCGATAATACGACCACAATCAATCAGCAAGCCAGAATAGATTGGTTCAGAGGATTGATATCTAGATCAATGTGTATTACGAGACTGAGCACACACATGTTAAAGAAATACCTACTATCCTACTAATAATATTATAAATACGAAAGTTGGTGAGGATGAATGGATGTCTGGATGTTTGTTGCTCTTTTACATAAAAACTACTGACCGAATTTGGATGAAATTTTGCATACAGATAGTTTATAACCTGGACTAGCTGATGTCCGCGGCTTCGCGGTCGGAAATTATGCCACGGGCACGTTGTAAATATAGCCTATGGCACTTGGGGATAATGTAGCTTGCTATTAGTGAACGAATTTTCAAAACCAGTTCAGTAGATCCAAAGATTACCCCCTACAACCTCACAACCACCACGCTCTCACTACCAACAATCGCTGTATTTTTTTCTGCCTGGCTAGACTAAAATTGGGATAAAAAAAAGTTCGGCTAATATGCATGATATCATTATAATTTATAGCATATGGCACTCACGAATAATGTAGCTTTCTACCAGTGATACAATTTTTAAAATTGGATCATAAGTTCTGGAGTTTACCCCTACATATAAACTTACAAACATACAAACTTACTAACAAATGTTACCTCTTTATAATAGAAGAAAAGAAAATAATAGAAGTATAGATTAATACATAGGGTACTTTTTATCCCGGTAGTACGATCCCTTGGGACAATTTAGCTAGTTTTAAAATAAATGGTGGCGGTGTTCGAAACGACAACGGGACTGGCGTTGGGTCCTACCTTGTTTTTGAGACTTTAACATGTACGTCAGAGTGTAATGACAATCGCTTTCAAAGCATTTCCAATTCCTACAACGACTTTGGAGAGGATTGTTTTTAACCCTTTGTAGTCTTTTGCAAGAAAAAATGTTTATTTCAATTTCATAAAGTTAATTAATACACATGATTTAGATATCACCTTTTAAGCAAGGAGATATTTCTGTTAGTTGAATCAATCCAATACATTTACGATTTTGTCATAATCTTTATCAAAAGTGACATACTATAGGTCACTTTTTCTAGGAATTTAGGTTTTTATTTCAGTTCAGGATTTATAACATTCTGAAATTGTATCCCAATTTTTACTGCTACATCGCTATAGAGCGAATTATATCATTTAGTTACAAAAACCATATTATTATTTTAATCACATGCAATGCTGAAATTCGTCTCCATAATAAAATTGATATAACTATAACTCCACGGAACCCAAACCGAACAGAAACCCTTTGAAGCAATACAAACACTCATGAATTTGTCCACGTGGCTTTCAATAAATCACTAAACGCATTAGACTTATTTCTAGCTCAAGTGATATAACGATAATCTTAAATAGTCCTTCTAACAAGCTCCCTCGCATTTGTCTTGTAACCCTTTCATATTTTAAGGAAATTAAGCCATAATTCTGTGAGACAAAGTTGGAAATCATTTGTTGTTGTTCTGTTCTTCAAAGATTTAAAACTGAAATGCACTTTGCTCGAGGCTAGTACTGAATAAAGTTAGCAACAAGACGTTGTTTATGACAAGAAGTTTTACTAAAGTTATACATTATTTGTTTACGAGAAACTTGACTTAAAAGTTTGTAATTAGGTAGTTTCCTTCAGAATATTCTGAAAATACATACAGTCAGACAAGGCATGTTCATTAGACAACCAAAAAAATTCCCTTTCACAAAATATTACGATTCATAAAACGCATATCGTAATAACTATCCCTGTTGCCAAAACTTCTGGTATTATTTACTGAATACGCAAACATTTCTTTTTTTTCGGAAGTGGCTTAATTTTTTGGCACGCCAGTGTACCCAATTGTAGTACAGTCGGCAACGCGTTCGTTTTTCTGAAAGCGCTCTGAATGGTAGAACTTGAGCACTTTTGTAGTTAGGTAGAAGTGCCAAAAGTGCTTCATTAGGGAACTCTAGATATTTTCTTTGATACAAAACTTTTGGTGGGGCACTAATGCCCGTGATGATAAAAGCGTTGCCTAAGCGTTGCGTTATTGTGGAGAGATACTATTTAATATGTCAATCCAGGCAACGCTTTTATCATCACGGGCATTACAATAATCAGAGCTTCGGCTAAAGCCGATTCCTCGTCGGAAAGTGTAGTCACACTTTCCGACGAGGAATCGGCTTTGGCCGATCACATATCACAGCATTTTGTATTGGTTGCATTTAGTTCCAGTGGTGGTGTCGCATCTGAACCGAAACAAGATGAATGACGTCGTTTTCGCTTTTCTAAAATTATATAATATCAGAAACATTATTGCTAACCATTTTGGACCCGATACCTATTCAAATATTATTATCATTTATGGAAGCTAAAGCAGGGTGCAATGTCTATTGTTTACCTTCCCACGCGTGTCATGGCGTCGATCAAGGGAAGTGATATTAGATATTATTAATATCGACCGACTGTATAGCGGAACGGCGGTAAAATGTCCGCCATATTATGTTGTGTATAAGGTTGCTTGCGGGCACGTACGTGTGTCGCTTCTCATCTATCTATCTTGTTCTTTCGTATCTCATAAAACTGTTTATTCTCACTGTCTATCAGCGTACAGCACAGACTACGAGACGGATCGATCTAAAATGTTGTATACGGATCAACATCATTTCAGACTAAAGACGTGCACTGCTGGACATAGGCCTCCCCCAAGTGTCGCCACATTGACCGGTCCCGTGCGACTCGCATCCAGCAGATCCCCGCAATCTTCACCAGGTCATCGGTCCGCCTAGTGGGAGGCCTTCCACCGCAGCGTCTTCCGGTTCGCGGTCGCCACTCCAGAACTTTTCGGCCCCATCGGCCATCCGTTCTGCGACCAATATGCCCTGCCAACTGCCACTTCAGTTTGGCAATTCTTCGGGCTACGTCAGATACGGATAGTTATTATATTTCAATCATCTTCGTTACACAAGAAAGTGGTTACAACATTATGTGAAGTCCCTCACTCCTGTCACTCCTGTGCTCGGTGATAGACCTGTGTTACCAGGAGCCAGTGCCTTCTCCTGTGAGGAGATATTACTGAATCTTAAATCTTAACAAAACTATAGTATGAAAATAAATTATGACGGCTTTTGGGAAACTCAACCATTAAGCGGGTGAAATAGGGGTTAAAAGTTAGGGGGTGAAACTGGTGGAAATGTGCTGGTTATTGTATAAAATCATACAATTTACGTACTCTGTACCTCGTCCAGCCTTCCAGAGCTCAAAAACAGGCAATGTGATCCTGGTCAACAATGTTAGATCCAACATCTTTCAATTTATCAGGCTGAAACATGCAAGCGCTAGTATAATTCCTACCCCACTATTATAATAAACCCGAGACTCTAGGAAAAATTACATTCTATCAGCGTTTACGACTATGAAGACATCAAAAATGAGTGAAACTGACATAAGCTATCGAAAACCTTATGTCAGTCTAGTTGCAGGTGGCGCTGTCAAGAAAAAATGCATCGATATGTCAAACTTGGGTGTGTTTTCGCGCCTGCACTGATAACTTGGTTGAAGAATCTTCGCCGAAGTACAAAACGTTGTGATATCGATTGCCAATTGTCTAGGTCGTCAGGTAAAACTTTAGACTAATAACGTGCTCATAAATCTTTCACAACTTAAGATACAGATCCACTACATAACATTCAGACTTATACACACAGACGTAACCGTGTGTCTTTTTGCACAGTCGTGCTCGAACTGTGCGGCTGTGTAAACTGTGTGTGAGTGGATCGTCTCCATTAAAGTCAATTGAACAACGAGTGGCCGACGGTTGGATCATGTTAGAGTGAACCAAGATTTGTTTTCTTTAGTTTAGCGACTAGTGATGTAAAGTAAATTAGATTTTTATTTGAATGTGTTCAGCTGGTTGGCTAGGAAGAGTTGTCATATTTTTCGAATCTATTTGCATCCAGAGTTTATAAAAACTTTGTTGGCTTACAAAATACATATGATTTATACACTGTTATACCTACAGGCAATGAGGTTAATATATAACTGCATTGCCTATAGGTTTTAATTTGTAAAAGTAAAATAAAATTCTCTTATTGTTATCCAAATCAATTCTTTGAAACAGGCTGAAGAAGGCTATTACTTTTTTACATAAAGGTGGCCTAGCGTGGTACTGGGTTTCAATGGAATAAGAGTCCAGCTTATAGTGGTATTATTACCTACTATACTTCCGAAATCGTTCACGCTTCATTCCGCTAACTATTGTATTATTACATAAAAGAAGCAGGCTTCCTCCCAACTTCAACTTTATGTTTACTTAAATTACTTCCTAGATTCGCAAAAACTACCACCATTTCCGTCTAATTTACTTCACTATTTTAAAACAGTCGGGCCCGATTGATGGCAATAGCCACGCCCCCTACTATAGGGGACGTAAACAACTAGCGAAGATAAGTGTAGAGTGGGCTGCGTCAATTGGGTACCCTAGTTGTATTAAAGCTTTAATACAACTGGGGTACCCAATTGATGGAGCCCACCGTACCATAGATACACCTCTGCCTAACCTATCGGGGATAAGAGGCGTGATGTTATGTTATTTTAAAATAAACTAGCGACCCGCCCCGGCTTCGCACGGGTGCAATGTTATACATATAAACCTTCCTCTTGAATAACTCCATTTATTAAAAAAAAATCGCATCAAAATCCGTTGCGTAGTTTTAAAGATCTAAGCATACCTAGGGACAGACAGCGGGAAGCGACTTTGTTTTATAATAATTATGTAGTGATGTTCTGCTTGCCCCCCTCTAACATACCCCCGCTCCGCCGCGCCATCAAAGCCGTCTGCTTGAAACACGTATTCTCATGGGAAACGACCGCACGGACCGCAGCCCAAGTAATTAAATTATATCGTACTTAAACTGATTTTATTTACACCACAACCTTGATTGTGATGTTGGATCTGGTGTTTGGTGGTTTCAAGGTATGTTGGAATAAAAAGGTGAGGTTTTGTGAGGGTAGAAAGCCTTCGAAAAGAAGGCTTCGTTCGAAAAATCTCAGGGATGACACATAAGATGAAGCCAAAATACATGGCTATGGATTTGCATGTCAGCTATATTGATTCGCTTATTACGATTGCAAATTTTATCGGTCCGAGCTTACAGTAACTGCCAATGATTCCCAAATAGTAAGTACTTACGCGAAATTCTTTGTACGTTAGAAAAAGAAAACATACACATATTTAAAATAAAAATATTCCACAACAGCAAACCATTTGCCTATCACAGCCAGAGCAGCTCAATATTTATTGTCCATTGAGCGCCACATACGAAATATATTTTCACTCCCCAACCGCAAGTTTGACATGTCCAGCAGTGGAATACAAAACAATAAAAAAAACTTTTTTTAAACCCGGTATTTACGTTACCGACCGACCCAACCATAAAAGTCAGGGCAAAAAATTGTAACACTGGCAGCAACAAAAGGAATAAATACTACGTACACTGGAGTGCAAAAAACTGTATTGACGTAAACTGATGAAATGCTCTCCAGTGGACGAGTGCTGTTCGGAATTTCTTCCTTTTTCGACGGCATGCGGCACTGTGCCAGAGGTACACTGCTGGCCATAGTTATGTATCTGATAAGAAGTACAGCTATTTGTTTACTTGACAGGAGTGTCGTTAAAAATGGCTGCTCGTTGAAAAGACTTTATTTTTATTTATAACACGTTCGTTTTCTACTAAGACTTAGTTTTTATTTAAATAGATTTATTACGTGGTTGAGCTGATGTGGATAAATGAGGTACTTGGGTTGTCTCGTCGGTTAACAGCATGTTTTAGAAGCGTTGAAACGCCTACAATTTATTCTTAGCCACGCAGGATAAGTAATTGCTCACGATGTTCTTTATAAAATAACCAACGGTAACTAAATACTGTTTTTAAAATGGTATCTTCTAATTAACTTCTTTTAGCACGCCTTTCCATTCCAACATTCAAGTTTTGTACAATGCCGTCACGCATGTGATTTTAAAACAAGAGGCACATTATATTTGCTATTGAAATATTGTTAGAAAACTTCCCCAAACATTTTATAAAAAAATCGAACAGCTTTTACCAACTTTAGTTCAACGCCCACAACATAACTAAAACATTCCGTGCATGATTCACTAAATTCGCAACAAAACATAATCTTAGATCAACAATTTAGTACGCATCGCAATAAAAGTGGTAATCTAATAACAGCTTACACAAAAATTCGCGAGAGGGCGTTCAACCGCTGGGTCGTTTTTTGTGGCCCGATTCGCAACCGTGATTGGCCTTGTACGAACAAAAATGATATGGCGTGATGTTTTCATGCTACGTTACCATTAGTTCAATGTATGAGAATAAAATGAATAATAAAGAATGTAGGATCAAGGCTGTTTTGAGGTAAAATGGAATGAAATATAAGATGTTTATTGGGAGATCAACAAGCTGTTCGGTGGAGTGGTAGTTAATAGGTTAGGTTGGGTTAAGTTTCAATGGCTTTACGATAGATGCTTACAAAGGTTTTGATTGTGTTTGTCTGTAAAAAAATAAAATAGTTTATTTCAACCTTCAAGCAAAAAATATGGTTTACAATAAAAATAGGCAATAAGTAATTAAAGTTGTATGTTCGAGTTGCAGCCAATAGCTAAGCTTAGATAACTTATAATCTTGTAATTATATCAGCGCCCACCCTCGTTATTAAAGCCAATATTATTGTGCTTAGTGTATGCAAAAATTTTGGATAAATGATAAACATCTTGCAGCACCAATATACCAACAATATTATGAGAACAGGAATAATTTGAAATAGTTAAGAAGTCTCTAATATTTTATATAAGTAATTATTAATAATCATGAATGATAAAATTATTAGTTAACCTACTTTGATAATTATTAAGATTTTTCAATTTTGATATATATAGTATTGCAGTTACACATTTCGCAGAAGGGAAAACTAAGTATGATAAAATTCTGTATCGTTTTCTAGTTATAAAATTCTGTATCGTTTTCCAGTATGTCAAATCAAAGTTAGTAGCGTTAATGTTCCCACTGCTGGAACCACAGGACTGGACTACGAAAATAAGTACCCAGTAGGTGCCGGAGGGCACCATATTCGGCGTTTCAAGTATTGTTGTTTTAAGATGTGTTTAGAATCCCGAGGTTCGAAGAAACGATGAATGGACTGTGTGAAGGATGATATGGCTAGAAAGGAAGTGACTGCTGAGATGACGAGTAATAGAGAAGTATGGAAGAAGAAGACATGCTGCGCTGACCCCAAATAAGTTGGGATAAGGGCAGGAGAATGATGATGATGATGAGAATCCCGAGGTTAAGCAGAGGTGTACCTAACAGTACACCCACATTTCACTAGTTATGTTTAAATCCCATGTAATTAGGGGCCTCCGTGGCTGGCTCTTACGAACAGTCCCGCAACCCTGGCAGGCGTCGGCCCTTACGGACCCCTTCCTGTTTGCTGACTCTCTTTGAGGCGCGCGTGGAACACGAACGCGCCGTCGACACGGCATGTCGCCATAAGACGGACGGACGGCGAGCTAGCCCATAGCTCACCGTCCACAGGCCCGCGTCTACGGTGGCCGGGAGCCACCACGTGGCCCCCGACGCCCGGTGCGTCTCCCGCGGCGGCTGGGACGTGAGGTTCTCTCCCTCTCACGTCCCGCCACCTCTTTCGCTAGCATGACTGCTTCGCAGAAGGAGGTGACGGCGTCCCATTCCGTCTCGCTCCGGACCATGGATTGAACCAGGGCCGGACGCGAGAGGTCGCCGCCGCCGATCGCCGCTACGAGGACACGGCGTTGCTCCGCCCAAGCGGAGCAGACCTGCACAGTGTGCTCCACCGTGTCCTCCGGTCGATCCTCGCAGTGGTGACACTTTACTCGACCTGGGAATCGAACCCAAAACCTCATGCTCAAGAGTTGCGTTTACGACCGCTAGACTAACGAGACACTGCGTAAGATAAACCGACCATCCCCGCGGCTGGATGAGAGTACTTAGCACAGGAATGGGTGATATGGCACCGCTTGGGGTAGACCTTTCAGCCTCTGTCTAGCTGAAGACTTTTGGCTGGTATAGTGATGAGTTAGATAGCTTGAGCTATTAGTAGTATTATACAAGGTAGTAGTATATAAATAACGCAATGAATGTTGTTGAACTGTCAAAATGAAAGGCATTGCCATTGTGTATTATACAGGGTGTAACAAGACCCATAACGAAGCCGTCAACCAAGAATTATGTACATCAAACTAAGTAACTTTACGGAAAATATATTGCTGGGTAACGCCTCTTTTTTGGGTGAAAAATCACGTTTTACGGTAGGACGTAACATACTCAAAACTTTGTGCTGATGGATGGATTGAATAGTACGGGGTCGTGGAGGTGTTTACAGTAAAAATCTTGCATTACTAAAATGTATTTAAAAAACATGTTAAATACTTGGACCCTGACCCCCAATATCTCCGTAACTAGAAAGTTCCCAGGTATGGTCTAGAACAAAAAAGTGATCGCAATGATGGGGAGAACAAGAGTATTTCGTCTTCGTTAAGGGTCTTGTTACACCTTTATTCCTAATTCCTCTATACCTTTTTTTTTTCGGATGGAACATCCTCAAATACTCCTCCCGCTCTGGGCTGACCAGGAGGGGGTGTCGGACTTTTACTGACTAAAATCCATCCACGTTCCTTCATCGCCCTTTGTGTTCCGGGGCCACGGTATCTCTTTCGAACAGTCCCGCAGCCCCGGCAGGCATCGGCCCTTGCGGACCCCTTCCTGTTGCTGACATCTCTTTGAGGCGCGCGTGGAACTCCTCTATACCTTACTAAACATTAACAAAGTACATACTCGTATGTATATCAATGAAACGACTACCCTTATCGCCAAATGCAGTCATGACTGGATGCAGTTTGCAATAAATAATCAATTTTAGCACAATTTAGTTATCATTGTTGCAAATGAATCATTATAATTACTCAGTTCCTGCTGCACTGTCGGATGCTGTACTCCACACACGTTCATATCTCTTAAGAGAGACAGTTTTGTGAATTTCAAAGACTATTGTTCATTTTGTATTTGGTTTAAAGTGTCTAGTGATTTATAAGTTTTGGTAAGTATTCTTTTTCTGTGTCTGTAAACATCTGTGTTATTTAAAATAGTGGTTAATTAACTCCAATCATTATTAAATTAATAGTTTTAAAGTCGCTTATTTATGTTAGTAATCGAGATTCATTATAACCAAACACCATCAAATTATAAAATCGAAACTGCTACGAGCTGAGGGTTCAATTCCTCCATGGGCCATTTTTGCGGGTTAAATAAATTATTTGCCTTTGGGCCAGTTATCAATCGCCAGTTTCTTTTAACCGACAAATAAATTTGTCATTTTGACAGTTTTTGTATAGACACTGTCAAAACGTCACATTTACTCTTCAGGTAAAAGTTATCTAATGATTGAAAAATCGGCCCTTAGTCGTACACACAAGCATTCATAAGATCGGTTTTAAAGATTTAACGATTAGATGTAACTTCAAAGAAAAAACGGAACCGTAAATAAGTGTTTACTCAAAAAGGCGTTTTGACTATATTTTTTATTTTTTTTACTCTTGTGCAAAGGCTTCCCTCCGCTCTTTTCACCTGTCGCGAACCCACACGTCCTCCTTTCAATTCCGACGGAACCTACGAGTATCCAGTCTTTGTTAGTGATCTAAACCATTAAGTACAGATTATTTTCCTTGACACCGTGTCATTTAGATGAATAGTTTTAAGAGCTAGGGCACCTTAATTAATTACGTGCAATGCTGTAATTATGGCAGACCAACGGCCGTTCTATGGACTGCTTAGTGTAATTTGGTCAGGAGCCTTAATTGTGTGAGCCTGAATTGATTTTATTTATTTATTTAGGAAAAACAAACAGTAACATATTACAGGTTTATAATAAGGCTTACATACTAAACTATGATATATATGCTACGTTTTCCACAGATTACTTTAAATAATGTATAACTAGAGAGACATATGTACAAGATGTAAACTAAAATAACAGTTAACGAACTAAAATAACTATGATAGGTATGCTAAAAATGTAAACTAAAATAACACTAAAATACTATCCTAAACTTGCTAAATATAAAAAAATGAAAAGTAATATGTGATACAAAATATGCAAAATAAAAAAAAAATAAAAAAAGTTACACCAACCGCCACACAATACATATTAAACACTTTTGTATTGTACTTGAACATAACATATCATCACGTCTGTAATCCCTGTAGAGTTAGGCAGAGGTGTACCTAGTCCAGACTCCGTGGCTGCTACTGAGAAATTCCTGAAGGAAAAGCCCAATAACACTTTGGGAATCGAAATCAGAACCTCGTGTACCTCCATTGTAGTTTATTCTATAGATAGTCAGATCCAAGTCAAGCCCAATAGGAGCTATCGCGTATGAATTCGCCGCTAGAGGCGCTAGTGTAGCGCAAGGTCACCGAAATGTCAGATGTCATAGAATGTTCGCGCGTTGCGTGCTTTTTTATCATGTATTTTTACTAATATTAACGATTGTGGTCTAGATTGAGCCATTCCTGATTAATTATGACTTGAAGATTTTAAGTAGCAACTTAGGATCTTATTTGTTAGTAGGGAGGGAGGTAAAATGATTTTTAAATATTCCATGCTTGCTAATTTTAGGGAGAATATTGTAAATAATATGTATACATATGTATGTGAGAATATTGTAATAATATGTTACACTATGTTGTTATACGTAGTAAAATAAACATTCTACGAAGCTATTGGTACTTTAAAGCATAAAGTAGAATTATTGCCATGACCTTATTCGACAGTGGCGCCATCTGGTGAGCTCAAAAACGATAGCCCTCATTGAACAAACATAAAACCAGCACCTCATTCAGTAATAACATCGCGTGTCAATCAGCACTCACGTCGGGACACACTTCCGATAATGGCAGACAACGTGACACGACCGACACGCTAACTGAATAATTATGTTATTACCTTACTGCTGGTGCTTGCTCATTGCTTGGATAAACGAATGGTGTAGGTATTACTTGATGTGGAGGTTCCATTCTGGGAGACTACACTTCTGCTTTTAGAATGTGACGTAAAGACACTAATCTGAACACTCCTCCAATTGGTCTCGTCTAGCAAGCGAAGTTTCTTTTTTTTTGGATTGGATTTCGTCAAACTCCACCATCAAACCACTCGGGGCGGAGCGGAAAGGAGTATCAGACTTGTACTGACTAAAATCCATCCATGTTCCTTCTTTTGCCCTTTGTGTTCCAGGGCCACTGTATCTCTTTCGAACAGTCCCGCAACCCTGGCAGGATCAATTCATGCCTGCCATTCACGATATAAGAGACACTATGCCATAAATTACCAAGAACATGATTCTCGAGTCGAGAATCCGACCGATAAAAAAGAATCAGGCCATTCCATACATTTTGTCCGTGTGTCTATTGCACTTTTCTTTGGTACCTACTAATAAATATTGGTACTAATAAATGACCGAAGAAAAATTAAAATCATTGCGGGGGGGGCCGGGGGGCCGTAGAAAGTTCGTGTCATGATGTCTTTTACTACATTCTTACTGAATACTATAAAATAATTTATAGCGGTTATAGCAGTGGACTATAAACGTGCTCATTTAGAAGTTACGTGGACTATCCGGCTCGAAGGCCAATGATGGTCCTTCCTATGTGCTTCTAAACTCGCAATGCATTAAGCATGAGTCTTAAGATCAGTATCAACACAATTTGCAAATGAACTTCAAGGTAAGGAAACCAGGCAGGTTGCTGTTGACATAAGAAGTCCTAGCACGAACGCTCGTCGTACAACATAACGTAATTCGAAAGAAAAAAACGAAAATAATTCCCTTACAATGTTGGTTTATTTTTTTGGCAACAAGCTCAATAACTATCACCTATATGTAAATAAAGTCATATAACTCGGTAAATAAAAAAATACTAGTATACCGCTGCATCCAGTTACATTGGCCGACTCCAACATAGATGGAAAGAGGCTACGCATATGGTGATGTGAAAAACGAAGATTTTCAATGTCAAAATAGGACGATTTTACGTTCCATTTACTCCCGCGTGTTCGCGCTAGGCCCAAAGTATTCTGTTCACGTTCTTTGTTAACGATGGTAGCGCCGCATGTGGTCATGTTTAGTGATATCGCATACCTGTTACAAAGTTGGTATTACATACTAGTTGTGGTAGGGGGCTTTTGGCTATATAGCTACTATGCGGACCGTGGTATGCATTTGAGTCTATCCACTTTCTTGCTAGCCAAAGAGCTTAGTCTTCACACAGATTTTTTTCTCACGATTTATTCATTTAACACGCCATTTGTTTATTGATCGGAGATTCCGCCATAGCATATGAGAAATATTCTAAAGATGCTGACGTTGCGACGCTGACGTTGACTCAAAAATGTTCTTTTTTTCATTGTGTTTGTATTAAATATCGATACTCGTCACGTTTAGAGTTTCGCTAGCTTATTTCATTTGACCTTGTAGTACCTAGCACACTAATAATTGCAGTACTAAAGTAAGATAAAACTGTTTATTTGATAGTACAATTATACATTTAACAAATTACTCGGGTTACATAAATATATGAATGAATTTAATGTCAACTCGTACACATAATGTAGTATTTTACACAAATAACTGCATCCTGTTCCCAATTAGCCAAATGATGGTTATTTAACTCACAGAACACTATATTAAAAGTAATTAGCATTCAACTGTCGTGCCTAAAACAATTGTCACGCACGCTGTATATGAAGGGCTTATGTTCAAGCGTTAAAACACATCCGAATTTCGTTTTTAATTCTTAGGATGTAGGGTTGAATTCTGTTTGTATTGTACACACCCCTAAGGGATGTTACACATGTATGAGAGTTGCAAAATAATAAATAATGTAAATGCAGAAATTAATAGTCGTTCAATATGAGGAAGGATTTTATTCAAATGAATCGTTTTCGTAGACATGATTATAATTGAAATAGAATGGAAGAAAAGCCGATGTCCAGCGCCCTAGTTATAAGCCCAGCTCCCGTCTTGGTGACTCGCTGATATGTTATACCACGAATGGCAGAGATAAGCCAAATGGATTCAAGGAATATGTGAACCGAAGATCACCCCGTGGTGTGAAAAATACACCATTATTGTATTACTAGTTTATTCCAACGGCTTCGCCCGCGTGGAGTTCGATTATTGTCCCACGGGATCATACTACCCTGATAAAAAGTATCCTATGTGTTAATCCAGGTTATAAACTACCTGTGTGCTAAATTTCATCCAAATCCGTCGTGTAGTTTTTGCGTGAAAGAGTAAAAAACATCCATCCTCGCAAGCTTTCGCATCACTACATAGTATAAAACAAAGTCGCTTCCTTCTGTCTGTCCCTCTGTATGCTTAGATCTTTAAAACTACGCAACGGATTTCGATGTGGTTTTTTTTACTAGACAGAGTGATTCAAGAGGAAGGTTTATAAGAATAACATTGCATTCGCGCGAAGCCGTGGCGGGTCGCCAGTTTATAATATGAGTAGGACTAACTGTGCGTTTCCATGTCGCAACATTAACACGTGGTCTGATAAGGTTAAAGACAATTTAACAGAGAAAAACGAGAGAGAGAAATAGAGATTTTAACATGTTATATGTGAATACTTCGCCAGTGAGAGCGCACGGTAAAACCACTAATTCCTATTCTAGGTGGAAATGCTCTACAAATATCCGAAAACTACGCGAAATATTCGAACAACTTCACCACAAAACAACAGGGAAGCGTGAGGTTAAGGTGGAAGCGCAAGGCTAGCCCGCGAAATTTAAATTTTCTTAAGTTTATTGCAATTTGCAGGTCGTATGTTGAGGAAAATATGAATCGCGCCAGTAACACGAATGGAGTTACAGAATTATAATCATTCAAATCATCAATACATCCCTCCGAGTTCATATAACCCCATTCAATAGCTATTTCATGAAAAAGTCACTCAGTGGGATTAAATGAACTTGGAGGCTGGTAGTGATGATTTCAATGATTATACCTAATTCTGTAACTCCATACGTGTTACTGGGGCGATTCATACTTTCATCAACATACAACCGAACACTGACATACAAATTGCACAAAATTAAACGTAAGAAAATTTAAATTTCGCGTGCTACCATTGCGCATCCACCTTAAGTAAATGATACCATTACTTAATTACAGCGCGCAAGCGAGCGAAACAAACGGATACACAGATAGTAAATTAAATTAACCCGATTAAATGATTCACGCACTTCTTCACGCGCGCTAACTGCAGTTTAGTAAATAACCGGTATCTTGTCATGTAAACAGTGTTGTTTTATAGCGTTAGATCAGAATTTTCCTGTAATTTCACTAGCTGGTATGTTTAACTTGGTTCAGTTCTGGATGTACTTCATGTTTTTTTTGTTATTTGATTCTGCTCACGTCTCAAAATTATTGGATTGAATTGAAGCTGACTTTAAGAAATTGTACGTGCTAGATTGCTAAATACGACCTCACAGCACAGTTCACTGCTTGATCTGGATCAAGTTAATTGAGGTACACGTGTACACTTGCCTGACCTTATCTACTGCTACCTTTATCTTGAGCCAATCTCCACTCTTCTGCATCTGAAAGAATGAAGAAAGAAAAAAAAAAAAGGTCTCAAGGACATCGTACAAAATGACTCTAACAATAAACATACAACGTATAGCAAATATTATACATTCAATAGGATAGGACAAAGTTAAGAGCTTGCACGTCGTGACTGCGACAAGCAGGTTACCACTCAGCATGATGCTGTGCTATGGGGGATGCTATGGGGGGCGCACAGCACAGCGCTGTGTACAATGTGTCTTCCCCCTCTAATTTCTAAAGAGGAGGAAAATTCTGAAAAAAAATATAGGATTGTAGAGCGTAAAAAAAATTTCAACCAAAATTGGTTTAAATAAGATTTGATGTTTAGTTTTTGAGATATGGTACTTTTTCATCAAACTGCAGAAGTAACTTTGTTTTTCGTTAACATACTATGAAAAACAAATTTAGTTTTGCTGTTGAATGTAAAACAATACAACATTATCAATGAGCCTTCAAAATATTATTATATTGTTTGGTGCTACGGAACCCTGTGTGCGTGTGTACTCACACGCACACAGGGTTGCGTATTGCTATGAGGGGCCCACAGCACAGCACTGGTTTTCAGTTTGGCGCTGGTTTATTTTTCTAATCTCATCCATGTTCTACCTGCGGTTGCCTCAGTCCGGTGGTACTAGTGAGAACAAAGATCAATTTCTATGTCATCTTCCCATAGCCGGCTTCTGTAGGAAAGGCCTTAAAATATCCTCGTTTATAAAACAACGCCAAACAATATGTTAACAATACAAACTCCCATACACACTCCTCGATATAACCATAAACATTCATGCCCTACACACCACTAAACTCACCAATAACCAGTATTAATCTAAATAATCGAGCACTAAACGTTACGACTTCCGATGGCGGTGTGTGTCGCCCTTACATGCGTGCGCGCATGACTCAGGGCGCGAAATAAGCACTTGTCACGTGCCGGGGCAATGGCCCTTCATGTTGATAGCTTGTGTGAAAGGGGTAGGCAGGATAGGACCAGAGGTTGGGTTGGATAGGAGATTGATTTAAAAGGATTAGCAGTTGTGTTCGGGTTGAATCTAAAATAATGCTAAGTTCAATTAAACCTGGATTTTGTGGGGGTGTCTTATGTTGAAGACCCTTAACAGAGGTAGGAAACTTTCTAGCAAATCCTGGTGGATCGCCATACTATTGATATAACAACTGGGTGACAGTTAATAATTCTATAGTACTAAAAAGACAAAAACTTAAAGCAAATTACAATAACTCAAAACCTTCGAAAAGAATGACTCACTAGGTACTCGTAATGCCTTTTTACAAGTCATGCCCGTACGCAAAACCGACACTTGTCAAATATTAGGTCAATGAACTTTTGACTTTAAAGTGACACCTTGTAACTGTCACTTTGCATTCAAAAAGTGAAACGATTTCTGGTTTGACGAAAGGTTTAGTTAGGCAGTTAGATTAGATGTTAGCAAAAAATTGACAGAAAATTGTTACATAAAGATGTATTTAGATAAGCTCATGAGACTTTAGTGAAAGTTTTGGCAGCTAAGCTTATGATTGCGAGTTTTGTTTAATTCATGAATTGTTTAACGCAATGGGGGCTATCGCGTATGAATTGGCCGCAAGAGGCGCTAGTGTAGCGCGTAGGCACCGAAATGTCAGATGGTATAGAGTGTTCGCGCGTTGCATGCTTTTTTATCATGTATTTTTAGTAATATTCACTATTGTGGTCTAGATTGAGCTATTCCTGATCAAATATGCCTTGAAGATTTTAAGTAGCAACTTAGGATCATAATTGTTAGTACTTAGAGGTAAAATGATGTTTAAATGTTTCATGCTTGCTGATTTTAGGAAGAAAATTGTAAATAATCTGAAGTTCACACTATGTTGATAAACGTAATAAAGTTATATTTTTTTAAGTTTTTGGTAGGTACTTTATAATTTATTTATTCACGAATTTGAGACAACCATACAGAGTAACTTAACAATAAACACAAAATAGACAGATCGTTAAATGTGAATTGGTGCAATGTAAAGATGGTTTGGCTGTCTTTATACCTACTGATTCGCCCTATCCACTCGTACTAGTTTATAACTGTATCACGAGATACATTATAGTATAAAATAGAATTATTGACAGGACCTTACTCGACAGTGGCGCCATCTGGTGAGCTCAAAAACGATAGCCCTATAGCCTATAGCCCCAACCCGATTGCAGTCATAGGTAATATAAATACCGACACTGTATAGGTCAGTAGGTCCATTACCTATACCCCTATAGGCTATGATTGCTGGTGTTAGCCTGGTGATCCTATGATTGACTAGCGATCTTACAGAACCATCCATTCTTTAGAGGAAGTCAAACTTACTACACATTGGTCCAAGATTTAAACGAAACACAAATACAACGAAAAATAAATACTGCCTCGGCTGCGTCGTTCGATTCCCATGTCGGGCAATCTGTCATTAGGTTTTTCCATCACGAATTTCTCAGTAGCAGCCACGGAGTCTGGATTTGTGGCCGGTTGATGACAATAGGGTCGCCCCCTATTACATGGGGCTTAGACATAACTAGCGAAATGTGGCTGTACTATTAGGTACACCTCTGCCTAATCCATAAGAGATGACAGGCGTGATATTACGTCATGTAAATAAAATAAATATCTTATCTCAAAGTACAGTTAACACCGCTGTTTTTCTTTTATTACATACATTATCATAGACTAACGTTATTTCCAAAATCCCATTAAAAATGCGATGCCGTTTCAACAACACCAGATATTATTAAACCCAGCACACACTAACATATTTATGACATATTCTACGTCAAAAAGTCATTTAAAATCAAAAGAGCAACGAATATTGCGACAGCTAAACAAATCTGTAACATAAATACTAAATAGTGCTGGGAAATGTGGGAATATCAAAATGAAACGCGGGATTGAAATGATAGCGATCGCGGGATTTATGGTAGCACGGGATTTTGGATTGTTAGTGTCAAAGATAATGAGTGCGACCGTCTGTATGTCAGGAGCAGATATAGTTGTTCGAATTTAGAGCAAAGTATTCTCGTTTCGTAGTTAGTTTCGTATTCTATATAATGATGTAGTGGTGTTCGATAGACGCGTAAATGATACCTCTCAGATAAAAATTGATTACTACCTATTATCTTTTATCAGATTCAGGGCAACCAGAGCGTAAACAGTATCAATACCAGACACACAATGACGCAGTTTTAGGTATTAACTGCACAAAGCACGTAGCTTTTAATAACGTTCAATCACAAACAGCTGTCGTGGTAAAAAACAAAACAAAAATGTTTAACCGCAATCAAAATCACTGTCACGTATAAGCGTGATGAAAGAAAACATTTACAAAAACCGCCAGATATTGTATTCAACTTTTACGACTCGCTCTTAAAACCGCCATAAAAATCCCGGGACCGCAAACCGGGATACGCACAACACTAACCATTGCATAATACACGCAGGATTTGAATCGTCAACTAGCTAGTTATTAGAATTGCAAAATTTTGCAAATCCCGCTAAATATTCCGGTACGCGTCACTTCGTTTGACAAAAGTTGGAGTTCTCGTTTACATGTAGACCGGAGTTTATTTAGTCGCAAAGTTTGGGGCTTTGCAGTTACTATTCATAGACTACGGTTTATGTCGTAGTTTTCCAGACTTTTTCGGACCTCGCAGCACTTTTCAGACACCAAAGTGACTTTTACACTGTCATGTCAGAGGTCCAGCTTGTATTATATACTTAGTTTCTTGCTGAATAATTTATTGTAAAGACAATATTGTTAGGATTCGTTCCCCAAAGTAAATATTTTGGAATTATCACCATGCCTTGTCTTTTCCTAAATATAAGCCTCATCCGACATTATTAGGAGCTCGGTTCGATCTTTAGGTTAAGCCCTGCTTGCCTAGGTTGGTCTCTGGATGGGTGACCGCCCATTGCATACCAAGTTTTCTCCGTGCCTCGGAAAGCACGTTAAGCCGTCTGTTCCGGCTGTCATCTGTCGATATTCGGCAGTCTTTACAGGTAGTCAGTGGCCCAAAAAGTCTGACAACCAGTCTTACCAAGAGCTATCGTATTACCCAGTACTAACTTGATTGTGGGGGTTAGACAGGCAGTCGCTCCATGTAAAATACTGGTATTTTAGTTGATCATATAATAATCTAGAAAGTGCCTTCAAACTGCGCACCACAGAATTGCATTACAAAATTTTCCTCTGTCAGTCATTTCAGCTGCGTCCGGTTAAAATGGAAGCTGACCACAACATGTTGGTAAAAGGCTTGGCAGATGATGGTGATGTTCGGACATTATTAGTACCAAAATCACCAGCAGAGGGATAATTCCTAGCAATAGCAAATCACCGTTTGTTACTAAACAAATCATTAGAACACTCCTGAAATGTGGGTTTAGTACAGGTAACCCTAACTAAAGTTTTGGAAATTACAGGGACAATGAGTACTACTGAAAAAGGTGTATGTTACGGAAAACACCCATTTCCATTTTTTCTCATTAGCACATCAACATAAACGCCTAAATTCCCGATGGGTAAGGCAGAGGTACACATAATAGTACACCCAACTTTCGCGTATCATGTAGTAGGTGGCGAGCCTATTGCCATCAACCGTGCACAAATACCAGGCTCCGTGGTTGCTACTCAGAAATTCTTGATCACTTACATCTTTAAATCATAAATGAGATACCAACCCCTCAATTCTCTCAAAATAGCTTCACAATAATGCTGCTTTTCCACCAGAGATGTGCTATGCAACGTTGCTATGGATGCGTTTGATATCCACCAATCATATTCATTGGACCACATAGCACAGCACTGGTGGAAACTAATTCAACTAAGCTACGTTTTTTATATGGAAGGATGCGTGCTATGGATGCGAGCTACCGATGCGTGCTGTGGATGCGAGCTAGGCCCGTTCCTTCCCTATTACCGATGCGTAGCATAGCTTGGGCTGCGCATCTTCCCCGCACAGCTAACTTGCGGAGGCGCATTTTCATAACATATCTGACTCGCTCCGCTCTGAGTTTCGTAGCATAGCTTTTACTTTCTCACAGCGTAGCCGCATAGCACATCTCTAGTGGAAAAACACCCTAAGCACTCAAAAATCTCATCATGTCACAGTAATCTTATAAATAAGTCTTCATGAAAAACTAAGGGCGACGCCACACGTTACGTCAGAAAATCGCAGCGTAAGAGGAAGTCAGATGTGCCGCGTCATTCCTTAATATTGGGTACTTAGGATCGTGAGAGGGAGCGTTTATGTTCGTGGCATTTACGAGTATCGATGGGAGAAGACTTGAGGGAGAGGCAAGACTATTGTCGCTAATTTTGTAGATTTTTTTTGTATTGAAGAACGATACAATCTGTGACAAGACTTGCCATAAGTGGCGAAGGTTCAATATAACTCGATTCCTACCGGGATCCCTTTGAAAAATGGCAAGTCAGTACTTATAAGACAAATAATAAAATCAAATTAAAGATATGTACTCCGGCTTGACCTCTTACAAAATTTGACCCTTCGCTACTGCTTGCTATGAAGGAGTATGTTAGAATTGTAGCAGTTGACGTTCTGTAGTTTCTGCTCACGGCCATGGAAAACCGCAACTGCTGAGCATGAGGTCCTGGGTTCGATTCCCGAGTCGTGCAAAATGGCATTAGGTTTAATCATCAGGAATTTCTCTCTAAAAAGACTGTCTCTAGAAAATCTGGATTTATGCCCGGTTGATGGTAATAGGCTCGCACCTTATTAATGGCACATAATTTTTGTATTATTACGTAGACCTCTGCCTAATCCTGCGGAGAATACAGGCGCTATGTTATGTTTATATATGTAAGTCTCGTCATAGGCCGCTAAAGTTTATTTTCTGTTTCCTAAGGCATATAAATTAAGCACTCTTTATGCAAGCTATTTGGCGTTAGATGACCTTAGGCCGGGCCAGCGTAGATCAAACGAATATCAACCAGTAGATCAATTTGCATCATTGAAATGTCTATAGCGATCGAATCGAAGATGCCGCGTTCTAGAATAGTCATCGAGACTGTAATAAAACAAATCGGTGACCAAGATGGAGCCGGTTTTATTTTTCTTTTTATTTAACAATAATAATTTATACTATAAATATTATAATCTAGAATGCCTCGTTGGTCGAGTGATCGCAATCGTGACTGCTAAGCATGAGGTCCTGGCTTCGATTCCCAGGTCAGGCAAAGTGTTATTGAGTTTTTCCATCAGGAATTTCTCAGTAGCAGCCACGGAGTCTGGATTTGTGCCCGGTTGATGGCAATAGGCTCGCCCCCTATTAGAAGGGGTTTAAACATAACTAGCGAAATGTGGGTGTACTATTAGGTACACCTCTGCCTAACCTCGGGGACGACAAGCGTGATGTTATGTTTCGTTAAGTATTATAATCGGCCGCACGTTTTTTTGTGAAAACTGATTTCTGAAATCAAACCGTTGCGTTTCTATCAAGTCGCTAAGCTATTAAATTAATTCACATACATACATAACAGTGGCGAAGGTTCCATACAACTCGATTCCTACCGGCTTCCCTTTTAAAAATGGCGAAGTCAGAATTCTATAGACAAATAATAAAATCACATTAAAGATATGTACTACGACTTACCTCTTACAAAAATTGATCCTTCGCTACTGACACATAACCTCACACCTTTTTCCCCCAAGAGGTAGGTGGAATCTTCGGTATGCCACCTGACGCGATGAAATAGGTACTCCTTTTACTTCATGCACGTTCATACATCTGGTCATATACACGCACGCTGGTAGTAATAACCGGTCCGGTATTAATTCCCAAGTAATATTAAATTAACACTGTCAGCGCATATCCCGATTAGTCATTAGTCACTTCGTTAATGGAATAACAAATGAATACACGACGTTATATTGCAGAATATGTAAATATATAACTGTCCTGTTAATCTTGAACTTACACAACATGTTAGTTCGACCTGCTGAATATCTCCATTTAGAGTTCTGGACATCAGTTGCCTTGACTAACCTGAATCTCTTCAAACAGACTACGGACCCAGGCTGGCCTAAGAAATTAAGACCTGCTCAGGTGATTTATAAAGGGTGTAACAAGACCCTCAACGAAGCCGAAAGGTACTTATTCTCCCCGTCATTGCGATAATTTTATTGTTCTAGACCATACCTAGGAACCTTCTAGTTACGGAGATATTGGGGGTCAAAGTACCAACTTTTTCACAAGTTTTTTTTTAATACTGGTTTTTAATGTAAGACTTTTACTTTAATCACTTTCACAACCCCTGTACTATGCAATCTATTCATCAACGCAACGTTATAAGTGCGTTACATTTATTCTTACCGTAAAACGTGTTTTTTCAACACAAATAAAAGTCATTTCCCAGCGAAAATTTTTGCGTAGAGATACTTAGTTTTATGCACAGAATGCTTGGTTGACGGCTTCGTGAAGGGTCTTGTCCCTGAAGATGACTCTGCTATGGAGTGTAGATGTGATTTAGTTCCATAAACGATGGGATGCTTAATCTCATGGCTAGTGTGTCCTGTTGTCTGCTCGTTGCAGGAACTGATGGACGCCAATGAAGATGCTTAACTCTTAGCTAAATTCGGGGCAGACTCAATTCAGATTTCTATCTAAACTTTATTGAGACATGTAAACAGTTTTCCATAAATGTACATATACAATAGGAATTTGACTTCATTTGAACTTGGCTCCTAAGAAGACATTATGACTTTCCTTTTTCTTTTCAAAGAAAAGGTTTTATTCGATTGTGGTAAAGTGTAACTTATAGCTTAAGGCCTTTGAAGAGACTTCCCAAAAGGACCATGAGAGTGAACCCTGAAATATATGACTACTGTTCTAAACTACAATATATTTGTGACTTTATATTCGCCAATTTATAAACTCTGGCGAGCTTTGTACTTTCAACGAATTCAATTACTAAAATTTACAGTAATTTGGTAGATTTTAACAAACTTTGCTTTGCAAATATCGGAAGTTTCAACTATGTCTTAAATCTGTGATTCGAAAGAGTGCTGTTGAAATGACAGGAAATTTAACACGACCACGCAAACGCAAGTAAGAACGCGAGAAATGCAGTAGAACGAAGTAGTCTAAATAAGCAGAGGTTATACCAAACCAATAGTAATGGTCAGTTGAACCATTCAGCAATACTTTCAGTGTCTCTTCCCTATTTTTCGAAAATAAGGGACTGCATTAATTCTTATAACCCACATATACTCTACATCAGGTTACCACAGTGTAATCTTCATAAATATTACATTTTCTCATTGTTGTTACGCGTCAACACAGAAGGTGTTGCCCGCCACCATTGTATGCTAATTCAGAAGGTCAAGGTCCAAGGTCAGCACTATGCACTTAATGCTTTATGGAAATACACGTAGACGTAATGTTTTTTAAAGTAGATTAGGTGACGAGGCGTGTGTTGCGTCTTGTCATCGTAGTTAAATGGGTTTTGTGATTTGTGTATTTGATGATTGAGGAGGTTATGTGAAAATAGTGGGCCAAATGACCCCCAACCCAAAGTTGGGTTGTTGTTGTTTTCTTAGTTGCAGAAGTAACAGTTTCATTGCTGCTGTATTGACTATCTCGTGGGTCTAGTGGTCGCCAAAGTGACTACTGAGCAGGGACCCCAGGTTCGATTCCCAGGTCGGGCAAAGAACTATTGGGTTTTTCAGATTTTCATCAGGTATTTCTCAAAAGTTGCCACGCAGTTTGGATTTCTGCCCTGTTGAGGGTAATAGGCTCGCCCCCTATTATATGGGACTTTAACATAACTGGCGAAATGTGGGTACCCAATTAAGTACACCTTTGCCTAACCCGAGTAACATTTTTAGTTATCTTTGACTGAGCTAACAGTTTTTATTTAACTTCACTTCATGTTTGTTTCAACGATATTAGCAGTAGAGTACAAAAAGCACTGCTTATGGATAATGCAATGGTACCAACATCATGGTGTGTCCGAATTTAAAAGGTTAGCGTCATCCTTCGTCGTTGCCAACCTTTCCGACGAAAATTGAACGGTCACTTGAGCATCTAAATTCACAAAGAACAGAGTTTTAAAAAATTTATTTGAAGGAGTAATTGCCTAGGTTTGTAGTAGTATTTTCACGGCATACGTAGGAAGCACGTTCGTCTGTACCGACTATAGTTGTAGATCAACAAACCTGCAGAATTATTCAGAACGCAATCAGAGAGCTTCCTCAACGGAGGAAGATAATAACGACGCATCCTCTTCCACCGTTACATCAGTCGAGTGTCCATAAATCCCAAACTTTGCAGATTAACTCCCTCTTCGGATGCTCATCTGAAACTTGGGCCGTATTTATTTTCCGTATACCCGCTATGAGGAGATTTATTCGTACGGAGTCGTATCAAACATCCTTTGGCGGCATCGTTTACTAAATATTATGATTCATTAAGAGTTTACGGCGGAGACTAAGTTTAAGTACTTGTGTGTGATTAAGAGCTGCTTAAACATGTTATCTGGTTTCATTAAAGGAGGTACTATCAACTCTAAGTTGTATGCATGCGATTGGAGGATTTGAAGTCGGTTTAAACTTGCTTTGGCATCGTTTGCCAAATACGTATTATGATTCATCAACACTTAACGGTAGAGATGAAGTATTTGTACTTACTTGTGTGTATTAATGGCGGTATTATCAATTTTATGTTGTATATATTTGACTGGGAGAATTTGACTCAAGTTCATCTCATGATTTGATAGATATTGCATTGATAAATGATAAGAATGTCATTTGACTATGGTTATCTTGAAAGTTCGACAGTGAAATGATATATCTGTCGTTCTGTGTGACATTAAAATAGAACTGATTTGTTGTTTTATCAGTTCAATGAATCAAAAAGTAAAAACTATCAAAATACAAAGTGTCTACTTTCATGCTTACAGACGTCATGACTAAATTGTAGCCTTTCGCACAGTAAGTACTATATTAAGATTTATCTCATAAGTTATACATATATGCATAGGGTATATAATTCTTGTTGACATTTCCAACTACCTATCATTTAAACTCTTCTGCAAGCCAACTAAATTATCGAAAAAAAAAAATTATATGTGACAGTTTTTGCTCGCCTCCAAACAAGAAAAAAAAACGTCACTTCGTACCCCAATAATTACTTTTCAATTTTAACGATGAAAGCTGACAATAACGATGTTAATATAAAGAAATGCCTTCGTTAACGGAACCCTGAAATATGTCGACGTAACGAGACGGGTGACTATCAGGGACAGGTGTTGCTGAACTGACGTAGATATGACTGACGATAAAAATAATGGCGGGAACAAATGAACGCTAGTGGCAGCCATATTGAATGTTGTAAATTGTGTGTCAGTGGTGATAAAAGTTTATTTGTTTGGACTTAGTTGAAGTTAAAATATATTTAAAAGGTAATGAAGAAGATTTTTGAAGCGGCGTAAGTCACCAAAAACTTAAAGGAAAACATCTTCTAGAACCGATTATTCATAAATATCTGAATGCACACTAGTCTCGCATGACATGTGCGTACAAAAAGTACTACAGCGCCATCTATGACACACATGAAGAACTAATATTATATAATTCTGAATCGCGCTATTAAAGTTATCCACGACTTAGACGATATGCCTATGGCCCCACAGTGGTAACTTCACATGCTGATTATTTGATCGAGCTCTCCTATGTATCATATTCATGTCATAATTATCCACATAGTTCGCAAACGCCTTAAAAGTCAATTGAGAATATTGCTGTAATCCTTTTGATTGTCATTTTGGTGTTAAAGCAGACAGGGGGATGCTAGTCATTGTTTCAGCATTATTCTCTAGTGGTCTGTCGAAAAAATTGTTTTTACATTTAAGTATTCAGAAACACAAGAAAACTTGATAATGAGTTTACAATATCACAAACTGTAGAATTCTCTTTCCATTTCTTCTCGTTCCATCTTTACCATGTTTTCATATTCAGCTTCTGAATCAAACAAGACGTCCTTTTAAGATAACAGAACTCACTGAGTGACATATATTGCCTTTAAAGTGTAACATGAAATTTCATGTGTTGTCATCATCTTATCTTGCTATGAAAGTGCCATCATTTTGCCATTTTATTTGCTGAAACGTATTTCACCACCGATGTGTAGGAAATATCATCATTTTGTGCACTTTATTTGTTGTTGTTTCTCGTAACCTTTGATTATATAATGTCTAGATGGAGCATCTAATGTGCGAAAACGTGTCAAAAAATATCAGCCGACTGTTAGCTGATAAGTTCGCACACAGACATAGACGCACAGTGCGTCTATTGTCTCTGTGCCCCGCGAACACGTTGCCGCACGCACACATGTTTGAAATTGTTGCATCGTTTTGTTTATTTTGATTGTAGGGCGACGCTCCATCTAGACATTACACAATCAAAGCTCGCGACTGACAGTGATTTGTTTTGCATTTTCGCATTGTGATGAAATGAAATGATTATTATTTCTGTAAGTAGATCTTGTAAGTCACTTTACATGTAAATTTTTGGTCAATAGTTTTGGCACTGGCATTTCCATGACTATTATATTTTAATTGAAATAAGCTGTTTTTCCCCAAACTCACACATGACTTGCGTGGTGGACTGAACTCCTCATAGAGCCTTGTTTTCTAAGCAGTGGGAGTGTTATCAGCTAATTATGCTACTGTTTTTTGAAATCTTTTTTCAATTTTGAACACAGTGGATATTGTCAATGAGTCTGTACCTAATGCTGTATGGATTTTCATAATAATACTACCTATGTTTCTTAATTTTTGTTCTGATGATCAAAAAATACTGGCCCATTTCTTACCTTAAACGTGAAACTATTACGTGCAGCCGCCATCTTTGAAACAGCCCACCTTAATTAGTAACAAAGGTATTTTTCCTCAACGTTTCTACCTGTATAATTATAACGTAATTCCTTTGAAATGAGCGTGACGATTTGCAGCCATTTTCCTCCGTCACAATTAAGAAAAAGAACGATTTGTTCCAGGTTTTTCAGGGACATTATTTAGCAGAATTTCTTGTTAGGTAACTTAGGTACCAAGTTTTTGTTTTGAGTTCTTTTGTGGTAAAAAATGGGGTCAATGACTTGTTAGAGTAGGTATTGTAATAAGGTCGATCTTCTTTGTCTGCATAAAGTTTAAGGCCTCCCGCATGTATACAAGCTGATAATTATATTCAATTGCGCAAGAATTTGGCTATCGACGTTGAATTGATTCCCTGCATTCATTTCAATTTCTTAAAATTACATAGTTGTTTTTTTTCTGTTATGCTATAGCCAAATACTATCAGAATAATGTCATGTTTCAGCGACGCCTTGATGAAAAATTACAGTAATTGCCCATTGCCCATTTCGTGTCTTGAAGTAGGCAATTACTCCAGTGGGCTTTATTTTCTGTGTGACTCGTAACACAGAAAACAGTTGGCTCTTACCGACAAGTAGATAATGATTGAGAACGCAATCAGAAGAGAATACAATGAAATGCGTTTGGCTATAGAAAAGATGTAGCAAAAGTTTAAGAGGTTTGGCATCATTGGGCAACGAAAATTCCTCATCGTAAAAAAAATATGTTTGCGTTTTGAGTGCATAATTGATTGGTTTCATGCCCACAGTACTTACAAGTGTAACTAAATATAAAGTAAATACTTAATGTAAAGTAAAACTCGACAACGCATAAAGTTAACGACTCTGTGTGCTCGTAGAATAGCGTTTAATTATCAACAGTTTGTTTGTCGTCACTTTAGAGTTATTTTGCAGTAGGTCAATTGTATTGTTCTATGTATCAAGTCTCCGATATTCAACGCAAGGCTTTCTAGTCCTAATGACATCTTAAATAGAAAATTCGTACATATTTACAAGGTACGGCTTTTTCCGTGGGGCTAGGCAGAGAAAAGTTTGCATCTATTTGACGCAGAAGGGTTCGGTTGGGTTTGGGTTTGGTTTGGTGGGGTTTGGTTGTTTTTCAAACATAGTTTAGTGAGGTATCTTAGTAAACACACAATTAATTTGAAGAGAATAGCTCGTGATGTGGTGAAAAATTGATTTGAAAGCGTCTGACTGCCAGACGCACCGGGGAGGCACTTTATACCTACTATAAGTAGTATTATTTCTTTTAAAATGGCGCAAATAGTTTAGAGTTTACCTTCAAATCAAACAGCTTTTTTTACCCCGAAGGAGTCATAGTAGAACTTGCCTAATTTTGAGAGTTAACCTTAGTACCAAAGCAACCAATGAAAACTTAACTTTCAACTAAATCTTCTGCTCCTCACCTGCCCAATTACCGACTCGTAACAAAATTACCAAACATGTTATCACGCGTGGTCGACAATCGCAATATGTCAGGGCTGCGTTTACGAGTCGCGTCGTGAATAGGCCGGTCGTACAGTCGTGCCGATAATACCTCGCTTGCGTAACTCGATAGCCATACACTGAGCGATTAATTAGTCGCAATTATGAATCGACGGGTTTAGGTTACTGAGTTTGCAGAAATTCTAATTTTGTTAATGTAAGCTGGTGTTAGATTTGTAAACTAGGGCTTGTTTTGGTTTTGAAGTGGCTCTACGTTCTCGATTATGAGTAATGCTGCTATATTTGGGTAATGTTAGTTTTTTTGGTTTTCATGTTCTTATTTGTAATGTTAAATTCGGCCTTCTAACTTTCTTTTTCAACTATCCGTGAATTATTTTACAATAGGAAGGTCGAATACCTTCCTATTGTAAAATTTCTCAATCTATTGTTCTATAATCATCCCTTTGTTAAAAGACTGCCTCTCTAGAAAATGTAAAGCAGTAAGCCTCCTTACGCACTAAGGAAAATATTAATACCTAAGGACTTCTATAGAAAATTAGCGAGACAAAATTTTACTTTACTTCAACACCTAAAACACAAAGACAAAACAAGAATATAATCGAATCATTACCGCCACGAAAACAAAAGAAAATGGCGTCCACAATTTAAATTCGGAACGCTAACTTGTAACCGTTCCAGCAAAAAGGCGGGAATTTAGCAAAACAATAGACAAGAGAGGTAACTTTATAAAATGTGTGTCACCAAGGAGTGCTGGGCGCCGCAAATTGTGTTGTTGACGAGAATGTATGGCGTTGTTTTGTCGCGATGTCGCCTGGCTTTTATTGTTTCAATTTCGAAAATTCATTTGTTAGGAAGCTTTTGCATCGTGGTACATTTCGTAATAGTACTAGTGGTCCATTTTTTCTAAAAAAAGGCCAGGGGGCTTAAAACAAAAGTATCTACTTAATGAACTTACCATATTTCACTGATGGCCAAACTGATTCACTCATATGTCAAAACAAAAAAACTTATGCCAAGATTTACATGGATTTTTGGCGCGCGGTCAAAGTTGGAACTAAAGTCTCAATTTGTTGTTTCATTCGAATTTCATAAATGTACCAAAAATACCTTACTGTCAATGTCATTCAAGCGTCAAAAGATCCATGTATGGCCGCAGATTCGATCCAATAACATTTGCCAAGCATAACTTCCACAGTTTTTCTTCGATAATCCATAGTGTCCCTTATTTTACCTCGCCGTTGACACATTATCTCATCTCATCCTTTTCGTGACATGGAAATGCCCTCCGAAATAACGTAGGTAAAAACTTTTTATACGTCCGATGTAAATCCCCATGGACACCGAGTGACATGTTACCATAAACAAAATTATTACTTTTTTGTAAACACCTGTATGTAAACTAAGTTAGGAACTTTTTTTTTACCTTTCTTATCGGCTATTCCTTTGTAGTTATTTGTTGAAATTGGGAAAGGTCTCTTTTATACTATTGTTAATAAACTTTTTGGGTATTGGCCAAGAAAATGCGAATCCTTTTGGGATTGGACATAAAGAGAAAATTAAATAAGGTATCCTAAAGCAGCAACACTTAAATCTTACTAAAGCTTAAGTTTCTGTAAGATTCTGACATCAAACATATTCATATCTATTAGCCTTATTGCATTTCAAAAATAGAATAATTTCAGATTACAATAGAAAATAATATTTATCTCTGTCCCAGTTGGGTAGCAAAAATAAATACTAAAATAAGCCTAGACTTTTTGACCACATCTATATTGTTCTTTATCAAAAACCATGAATTCTATCTACCTAAATTCAGGTCGTCAGCCTCCCTAAGCCTAGCTGTCCACAAAAGAGCAATACCGTTCTCTATTCGGCAAGCCCGGGGGAACTCTAAACTGTCTTGAACCTTCAAAGAATATTACGAGAATTTCCGACCGAATTCTGTATCATTTCTGTGAAAACTTAGACAGTAGGCTAGTATTCATAATCTCGTCTTATTTGAGAGGCCATTTAAGTCTCTGGAGATGGTGTTTTATAAAATTACGTCTCTTTTCGGTAAAGTAGATATTTCTACCGCAATTTCCGTTCCTGTCTTGAATTTTAAAAAGGCTGTCAAACTAGATACTTTGACAGCCTTGTATATGTTTCTTTAACTAACAGACTTAAACCTCTAGCTCCAGAAGCATACATTTTTGCACAAGAGATCGTTAAATAAAAAAGACAAGAATAAGTAAGGTGTCTTGAAAAATACGTGATCTAAAAGGGATCAAGAAAAGAAGAGGTTGGTCAAGAAATCGTAATTTTTGTGTAAGAATGTCAAAGATATCTCAGCTATTGAGTCAGCTATCAACAAAATAATGTAGTTTATGAAGTGCAATAGAAGGTTTTTTGGCAACAGACGTGGGTAGAACACTGACTGCACAGTCATTTTAACAAAAATATGAAAGGTTAACGAGCTTTTGTTGTATTTAGATAAGTGATAAGCTTAATCAACGTTCACCATCAGGTTTCACCGAATTTGCTTTATCACCATTACTAAGGCCGAAGGATTTGCGTTGAAGCACTATACAATTAGATTTTTCCGAGAAAGTTCGAAACTTTAAGCTAGGGTTTACAGATAGTACCTAGGTATCAAAGTGATGCCTGACTAGTACAATCTCAACGAATATCGAATACCTAAGTTCTGGGATGTGTGATGTAGTTAGCATACTTCTGTTTTTATGTCCTACAGAACTTTTTAGCTCCAAAAAGTTGGGCTGAACAATGTCATCATCTTATGCAATACGTTTTTCTCCTCCATTCACTCCTGTCAATCGTCACGCTATCATTTACTCCTTTTTCCTTCATACCATTCCTCACACAATCCATCCACCAACATTTATATGCATCTCTGTTATAGTCACATGCGATTCGTCCCTCCTAACTGAACAATGTATGTACAAAATACATATTACAATCATCTTGAGACGGACTTATTCTCTTGCTCTCTAAGTGAATTCACAAGGAATGCTTTGTTTGGGATTAGTTATAGATTAGTTCTAAGTAACAATTAAGTTATGTGAAGGATTAAGTTGAGCAACTAAGTTTGGTTAAGGCGCATTTACCGCATTGGTTAGCTGTAATGTTAGATGTAAGTTGATAAATAAAATAAATAAACAAATCTTGACCGTGTTTACGTCGAACGTCTACGGACTGATATTATCACGAAAAATCTACAAACAACACACGAATTTCCTCTTTGTATTATGAGTAAGATAACACTCAATTTTCTGCTCACCCCCACAGAACAAGGGGGCGAAACTTACTTGCTTAAAATCACCTTCAAACGTTTTCAATATCTTCAGTACAATGTTAAGGGTTGAAAGAACAAAGAAAATTCGACCCCTAAACGAGTGCAGGGGGTGAATTTATTCCATTTCATGTTCCAGTATTTCTTTTGTATCAATTTCTTATTTGTTTGTACATAAGCAAAGCCTGCTGGGCAGAAAATCATAACTAATTTTGTAAAGGAAAAGGTTTGTTTGTTGTCTGTCTATAGTAGAAAAGAACCTTTGATCAATATGAAATTGAAATGTTTTGTTTTAATGAACATGTACTGGGATTTTTGATTGATTTTTTTGTGGTTTGGAGACACGAGTTGCAGACAAAATTATCAAGATTGAGATCAATTTAGTCAAAAACCAATACTAAACATAACATATCATGACGACTGTAATCCGCGAAGGGTTTGGCAGAGGTGTATCTATAATCATTTTTCAGTAGCATAATATGCGAGCGTCGAGTGGCGAACTAGTATCCACTCTAGTATCGTATCCTACAAGTATCATAATGGGAGAAGGGCCTAATAGTACACCCACATTTCGCCGGTTATATTTAAATAAGTAATAGAGGTCAAGCCTATTACCATCAACCGGGTGCAAATCCGGATTCCGTGGCTGCTACTGAGAAATTTCTGATGGAAAATCCCAATACCACTTTGTCCCACCTGGGAATCGAACCCGCAGGACCTCATGCTCAGCAGTCCGTACTTGCGACCACTAGACGATCGAGGCAGTTAGCAATTCTTAGTACCTCATGTGTCTATATCTGATAGACGGTAACAGCTCGCTGATAATCATGGCGTCTTATTACTTTCATTGACTACTTTATAACCCTTTTAAGAGCGTTGACGTCTGACGGAAAATACAAACTTTAAACTCATTTGTTTTCGAATTGGCTGAACCGATTTTAATGAAACTTCATACGCAGGATACATATGTCTAAAAAGTTGACAGAAAACAATTTCGAAATGTCTTTTAAAAAAAAAGTTACTTGGAAATTTCTGTTTCTATGGAAAATCTAAAATCGGTCTTATTTTGCTGTAACACCATTTTTCGAAAATGTTTCCTGTCAACTTTTTAGACCTTATGTATCAGGATATACTACAACTTCAACGAGGAACTTCTTACGCATAAGCAGGCTTACGGTTCAGTCATTTTGAAAACAAATGAGTTCAAAGTTAGTATGAAATGCCGTAAGACGGTAACGCTCTTGAATGCCCACAATTTCAACCCAATCAATTCACCCCTAACAGCAAACCCTTTCAAAAAAATATGTCCTCTAACGAACTTCTACGAAACATGTAACTACCACTTCTGTCGATCTCCCAGAAGGATACGCCGCAAAGATTCTGTATCTGTCCGAAGTTTGGTCGTCATCCCAAAACGTGATTGATTATACTGTATCAAACATGGCCGAATATTGGCACTACAACGGTGATATGAGAAAAGTTGCCAAGTTATGTATACAGAACTAATGTTATGGGACTGTGAGTGTTTCTTTATGGTAAGGATCATTGAACTGAACTGGTTTTGATCTGTGTTTAGACATGAATACACTGGGTCTATGGGTCAGCCGTCCACAAACTGATGGGGCGAATTCAGTATATCATACTTAAGATGACCGGTACAAGAAATTATTTCAGGAATGTTATGGGAATCCAATAAATTTGATTTGTTTTATTTCCTCATACGCAATGTATGTTACCGTGGCAAGGCGCAAGTAGCGAACGGCAAGCACGACGACGAGTTCGATGAACTCTGTAGCTATGCAGGAAGTGAACAGCTGATTTCACGCGTCGTTCGTTAGAGTATTCCAACATCCATTGTTGGATTTTTAATTTTAGGCGTATTATTTACATAAATGAAGTGCTGAAAATGCTGCGCAAATATTCTAGCTTAATTCGTATCTTCATCTTAGCCGTGACCTCATAATCTTTCTCATAACCCAGGAAAAAGACGTCCTGTTCTGTTTGGATATCAGACCCAAAATATTAAACATATACATACAATACAGTGTACATATTATTACATATTCTGTACATAAAGGTCCCTTGGGTAAATAGAATTCGGCGTCTTGTTGAAACGCTTTTCCTCGATAACAGAATTTTTGAAATATACGGGGGCGTTTTGTGTTTGCACACGTTGCGTAATGGGGGCTATCGCGTATGAATTATTTTTAGAGTAGCGCGGGGGCACCGAAATGTCAGATGTCATAGAAATTTCACGCTTTGCGTGCTTTTTTAACACGTATTTTTACAAATATTCACGATTGTGGTCTAGATTGGGCCATTCCTGATTAATTAAGACTTGAAGATTTTAAGTAGCAACTTATAATCTTAATTTTCAGTACTTGTTGTAATAAAATAAACTTTTCATGAAGTTATTGGTACTATAAAGTATAAAATAGAATTTTTGACAGGACCTTAATCGACAGTGGTGCCATCTGGTGAGCTCAAAAACGATAGGCCCTCATTGCGTTTTAATGATTCTCATAATATCTACAAAATGAGTCTGTTTATATTTGAAATGGAAATAAAAGTAGATTTCCAAGTGTACAAAAGAGGGCATTTAAACAAAATCGTGTTCATACCGTTCTTGAGCTCATAACACAACGAATATACGAAGATTGTTAAATTGATGGCACCACACTTCATTCAGCATTTGGTTAGTTGTTTGTCGTTCGATTCTTGGCACATGGCAAGTGATAAATATTTATGTAGATACCTTGATAAAATATTTGTAATTACATAATTTCAAATATTTTATTTACACAAAAAGAAACTTAAAGAAATGCACTTCTACAACAATAAAGTATATTTAAACCATCTTCCTACAAAATAAATCTCTTAAACATAATTTCACAAGACTCACCCCCAAGTTTCACCCCGTACATTTTGGCCCCGTTCACCAAGGGATTCGGGGTGCAATGTCAGCAAAAGATTTAGGTAAATTGACACGAGCTGGGGACTTATTGTATATTATGGAGAGAAACGTGTTTCGTACGCAAAACGACAAGAAATCAGCTGCTTGCTACGTTCTCAGATTTTTAATACTGCTGGCACAATTTTTAAAGGTGAGGCCGTGATTTTTTGAGCGAGTTTCGGCTTATGAGGTAAAAATTCTACACGACATTAATTTACTGGTTAGGTTACCGCACAGTTTTTATTAACTTACGAGGTTATGCAACTATTCAATTTTAAACTTCTATACTAATAAGACGTAAAGTTTGTGAGGTTGTAGGGGGGAATCTGGATCTACTGAACTGATTTGGAAAATTCTTTCACTAATTGGAAGCTACATTATTCCCGAGTGCCATAGACTATATTTACAACGTGCCCGTGGATTAATTTCCGACCAAAACGCGAGTGAAACCTCGAGCAACAGCTATTGAAGTAATATTGGTAAAAAAATGTGGTAATCAAATGGTTTGAATAGTTTTAAAAACTCTTTTGACCATACAAAAGTGGAACGAGCTAAAATTCAAAGGCTTGCTTAAATGTGTGTAAGTGATTCAGTATTTTCCGGCACATTAAATCCAGGTTTCCTCATAGTTTTCCATTTCCTTTTAAGTTACAGGCCACCGATTCTTGCTCATCATTTATCTTAGTCGGGCTTGTTCCATTAAATGCCTTTTGTGTCGTGCTTTCCTGGTCCATGTGAGTGAAATCCAGGTCTTACTGGCTGTTATTTGTAGAAGGTTATATCTGATCAAGTGATCAGATATAACCAAACATTAAACCAAAAAAAAAATTAAAAAAATTGAAATAAATTCATTCATTCATAATCTGACAGACAACACATCTAAATCACTGGGTATTCGAGAGTTTGTTGCAAGGAAAGATTTTTGAATATTTAATTCATAAAAGGAATGAACAGAGGATGAGAGTTGTAGAAACGTTTCAATTAAGAACCTCCACTTTTTTTTTGTTTAAAAACAAGTAAATCTTTAGCTTTTGAACTTGTTAGTGTTCTAATATTACTCCCATCTTAGTCCAAAGAGTTTCTGTTGGTTTAATTCCCAAACTACTGCAACAAAATAAATATTACGAACCATGACAAATAAAATCGTCGTATCTAACAACAATGACCTAAATAAGCTAGACATGCTAACAAATCTAAGATAAGTTCGTTTGTCTGTCATGAGCCATAAAAGTGAAATCGCTGTGTCAACGACAAATGTATGAGCGGAGGTCATCTAGGTCAGGCAGGAGTTGTCACGATTGCCCCGGGGAGGTAAGCAGAGGTTCAAGACAACTGTAGATCTCTGTAGATTAGATTATACTCGTAGCAGTGAAGATGTAGGTATAATGTTCGTTACATTTGTCAGATGCACCTCCCAGTTATTGTGAAATCCGTAAGTCTTGGCTGATGTTGTCGGAGTTTTCAGGTTAATTGATTATTTTTTCGTTTGTGGCACTTATGTGAAAAAAACTTATTGAAAAAATAATCAAATATGCTAGCCGAAAAAATAATAAGCTTTAATAATAAATGCGTATCCCTCATACTAGGCATCATATTTGGAGGCAAGACTAAGACATAAAATATGACTACGAGTATTATCGTCGTCCCATCAAAATAGATGACAATCTTTGTCAGCCTGTTATGATTATGACTACAGCGCTTATCTTAGTGTTTCGATCATAAGAGCCAAAAGTGATTTCTGCACGAAATTTCGAAATTTACATAACAAAACATCACGCCTCTAATACTCGAAGGGTTAGCAGAGGCGTACCTAATAGTAAACTCAGATCCCTTGTAGTAAGGGGCGAGCCTATTGCCGTCAACCGGACACAAATCTAGACTCCATGACTGCTACTGAGAATTTTTCGATGAAAAAACCCGATAACACTTAACCCGACCTGGGATTCGACCCCAGGACCTCATGCTCAGTAGTCGCTTGCGACCACTAGACCAACGACCCCTAGTTAACCGAAGAGCAGAGAGTAATAAAGAATAAGAGCACTTCCGAAAATCAAAGAAAAAATAAATAAATATCGCTGGACATTACACACAACGCCATCTAGGTGCCACACTAAGCAACGAGGCTTGTGTCGTGGACACCAGATAGTTGATAATACTACATAGATACTTTTTGTTTGTAAATACATACTTATTATACATATAAACATCCATGACTCTGAAACAAATGTCCATGCTCATCACACAAACATTTGCTCCTACCGGGATTCGAACCCGGGACCCTGAGAACGTAAGGCAGCCTCACTACCGCTGCGCCATTCGGGTCGAAAAAAATAGCTCAAAATACAGAAACAAATCCTTCACCACTGCGTCGACGCGAAAAACTATCTTTTGTAATTTATAGATACGTAGTGGATGGGACACCCCGACGCGTAGACAGCTACCACGTATTCAGTACATCATTCTACGAAACCGAACAGACATTCAGATTTCTATGTGGGGGGGGGCCACATAGAAATTTTTCATTGGTTATTAAAAATGAGTCAAAATGTACGTTTAAAAAAAAAAAAAAAAAAATGTTAGGTTTAATAAAAAAGTCAAAATGTATGTTTAAAAAAAAAAGTCAAAATACATGGAAAAAAATTCTATGTGGGGGGCACGAAATGATGTACCTACTGAATACGTGGAAACCGTTTTCGTGTTAGTAGTGGTATGTGCGGATGGTAGTTATTTACGGCCAGTAACTGTTGGATACTATTCGTATCAGCTTTCTGAATCCGCTAGTATTTTGTATTGCGCGTCGTCGCATCGCCAGGCTTGTTTTGTCCCTGTCAAACATAACGGACATTGAATTAGGTGTTCGTATTTCGAACTGTCCAATCGCTTTCTTCGTGGTGTAAACAACTTTTTAAATGGCTACTGGCACGATATCGATGTTTTGAGTTTACTAATTTGTAGTGCTGCATTTTGATTTTGGCCCGTTGCCTTTGCCGTTGCCATTTTGGTTTTTCAGTACAATTTCCACAGACTACTTCGGTTATGTTTACCAAGGGATCCTGACAACATCAGTCAAGCGCCAAAACAACCATGCACTAGTGTATCAATGAGTTTCCGATTTAATCTTTGCTTGCCATACAAAATTATGCAAAAGCACTTGTTTGAAGTTCTATCAAATTGTTTTAACAAACTCAAACAGTTAGTTTGGAATACACGGCTCCTTTAAACAACTATTGTACGAATTTGTATGACATCATGTAAATTCAAACTATCGTAACTCCACACAAAAGCGCGGGAACAATCACAAAAGCAGCACTATACACAAATTACATTCCAAATTCAAACACACACTGATTAGAACCGAACAGAGCCGAGTCACGTCGCGCCAATTAGAAAACGGTCCCGAATTAATTTGAAAATGGAACACTCGATTTTGATGTAGTGGAATCTGTCGTTCTGGGCTTTGTTTCTCGTTAACAAACAAATACCAACCTTATTAGAACATATTTACGTCCTATTTAGAATGTGATGAAAATCAGCGAGACTCATGAGATAATAGGTGAAAGACTGAATGTCATTCCCAGGTTTTTGTGTTAATTAATTCTATACTTTAGCAATGTAACATAAAGTCGACATTACAGCAGCACCTGTAACGTAATTAGTAAATGTGTTCTGCTTGGGCCCAATTTCTGTGATATCTTGTTCTAATAGGCAATTTATAAAATGTCGTTATGTGTCATTTCGTCTTATTTATTATTAATTTTATGAGAAACCTTCCTTGCGACGATGGTCAAAGAATTTTTCCCTGGGCAGGAAAAAGGGACATTGTAGAAAATGTCGATTTTCACCTTGTCCCATATAAAGTACATATAAATCTGTGAGCAGAGTTATCAGCTATAAATCTGACCTCGCTTCGTCTGCCCGTGTAGTAAGAAATTAATGGCGGTTCCATCTTTTAATTTCTCCATTCTAGCCTTTAGGTTTTAGTCTTTTTCTTTTATCTTTTGCACTTCATTGCTTCTGACAATTGATTGCTTCAACGTAAAATATGTTTTCAAGATAAAACTTACATTGTAGAACTTACATCTTTTACAAGAAAAGTTACAAAGTATCTAGGAAACAAAATTCTTGTAATTTACCGAACTCTTAAACTTCTTGTTTTAGTGGTAAATTGTGCAATTTAGTTGCAATATTAAAAGTGCCTTTTTATGTGATTGCACTGCGCTTTGTCAACTTAATTTCACCATTGGTTAAACACCGCCTTTAAGTCAGAAGGCATTACACGAATGCGGGGAGCATTTAAACTAAACCTAAACGTAACGTAAATTCGACCCATGTTAGTTTTGCACCAAATGTCTTTTACATTGGGAATATTTTTTTCATACGAACATTTTGATCCCGAACATTATTGATTTTGACTCTCGAATGTTACCTGACAAGGGGGCGTATGTCACTAGACAGAACGATTTGTCACTTGAAGTAGTCAGTTTTCAGACTTTATTCATGTCTATGGGGTGGTTGGTACTAATTATGCTTACAGCATTATAACCACGATGCTATAGGATGGTACTTTCCATTCTTTAAGACGTCATAGTAACCCCCCCAGGTGGCCTACCATGACGTCTTAAAGCAGGAGTAATTCCAGTGTGGGAAAGAGACAGAGCTATACAGGTCGTCTAGCGCCATCTCTTTTCCACACTGGAATTACTCCTGCTTTAAGACGTCATGATAGGCCACCCGGGGTCCAAAATGGCCGTTTAATAGAATCATAATAGGGTATTATTTTAAATTACTTTTCAGTTCCTAGAATGGTCACAAAGTGACATTTCATAATATTAACTAAGTCTGTGACCATTTTAAGGATTTTAACGTAAATCATTTTTTTTTTTAATGATTCTGCTAGAGCGCTCATGTTAGTCCTCTTGAGCACAGCAACGACATTAAACGTAAGAAAAATATAAAGATTGTACTTCCGAACTAAGCTCATTCTTAAAGAGTTCTGTTACTTAGTACTAAATGAAGATTCTACTATCTAGCTGCATTTCCCATTTTACCTCAAAAACCCACAAATTACACGAAGCGCATTCAAAGCGTCCTCTGTACTCCGTACTCCTAAGACCCGTACTTGACATCATTAGGAGCCCTCATTAAAGGGTATCGAGTGGAACAAAGCAGGTATACTCGCGTTCATTAGGCGCTGTGACATTTTGAGCAAAGGAATTTTTCGTACAGCCAACCTACAGTCATTTTCTTGATTACTGTACTCGAGCGTACAATTTCTGCCAAGAATTTCTTCGGCGGCCGGAAAATTCTTTTTTTTTTTCCAAGAGCTTTTTGGTTCTATGAATTTCGTGGAAGGCCTGTTAGGAGTATATTGTATTTAACCTAGGTTTCTCATAGAATAAATTGACTCTGGTTATTTGTGACTACGACAAATACCTCGGAACAACATAATATTATTCTATTCTAATGGAAACAGTTTCGTTTCAAACATTTTCCGAGATTGAAATCTAATAAAGAAACAAAAATTACTTGCTCCTATTTTTCATCTCATAACATAACATCTCGCATGTAATCCCGGAATGGTTAGGTCATGTGCCTATTGCCAGCAACCGGGCACAATTCCAGACTCCGTGGCTGCTACTGAGAAATTCCTTAGGAAATCCCAATAACGCTGCCCGACCCGGGAATCGAACCCAGGACCTCATGCTCAGCAGTCGCGCTTATCTCATCTCAATATCTCATTAAATAGTTAAGCTTTTTTGATCATTTCACGTTTTGTAAAAACACAAAAAAAAGACAAACATGAACATGTTTTTTTTTTGTTTAAAAAACAGATCCTAACCTAACCTAACAGGCAGATGTGTTGCTGAGGAATTTGTTCCACCATTCCCCAAATACAACACCAGAACGTGTTGAGGAACTATCTCATGCATTTTCGTCGTCCAAAACAACTCTGAATAAGCGATGTTAGTTTTTGACCAGCCATCTCCTTTAATTTCCTGTTTTCTCTTTCCCCAGACTGCGTCCACCTGCAACTCTACAAAGACTTGAAGGAGCGGCAAAAGAACGGCCAGACGAAGGCCTCCCTGTCTCTCCAGCAGTACCTGGGCATCGAATCCGGGTTTACCCTGGACAAGGAGTCGAATACCCTGGCCATATTGTGCGAGGACGTCGTGCCCGTCCTGGCTTTCGACACCCGGGAGATTTTGATACAGTGGAGAGTTAAAGTGAGTATTAAACTGTTCTAGACACTAAGCAGATGATTGACTATTTGTCCGTCGGGCAAACGCGAAATACCAATGGACGTAGACCAATGGATGAACAAACAACGCGACAACCAATGGACAGGATCCATTTCAATGGTTCTTCCTTCTGCCAGGTGGACAAGTAGTCCGTCGTTGGCTCAAGGTCTTATAGAGTCATCATTTGTGATGGAACTTTTTCACTCATATCGTATTCTATAATAAAACTGAGTAGTCCTAAGATGTTTAGCCAGATTTTTAAAGATCTAAAAAGAAGGAAAAATACTGACAGATTATTCCACTTCGATGAGTAACACATTAACTCGTTTACAAACACATTCACAATTCACAAATTTTTTTTTTCATTGTTCAGTTCTGCGGCTGGCTTCCAATTTTCCACATCGTCAAATTCGACAATAGTCAGTATCTTTAGAGCCATGTTCCTGTGTTATAAAAATGAGCAAACACACAATACAACTAATAGATTGCAATGGTCTTAAAGGAAGCTTCAGTAAATAAAAATCTCTGGAAAGGAACTGAAAGAATCTTGAGACAATAATACTACTGCAGTTTTAAAGGAAATAAACTTTAACATTTTCAATGAAGTTTCTGAGACAATTGAAGCTTTTCCGTAAGACTCATAAGACTGATTACTAAGGAATAAAATCCTTCTTTAAAATCTGTATTAGTGACTTGTCCATATTTTAAAAAGGAATATGTTTAGGAATACCAGTAGCCAGGAACTTTCAATATGTTACTTTTTATTTTTTGTGTTATTGTTATTTTTAACCATTTTATAAAAACAAAATGACACAGGACAAACTGCGAGACAAATAAAGTTGGTATTCATAAAGAAGAAATCCTGAAATCAGTAGACTTCAGTAAAATTTATTATCTGCATCAACTTCAGTTCAGACAACTGAACATTTCACTTCGCATATATCCTAGAACCAAGCTTACTTTATCCGAATACTAAAATCCATTGATCAAAATATGATCAACATGTTTGGAATGAAAACTGATGTGTGCACGTAGCAGAGACAAATCCGAATGAATGAGTCATCATCTGCCGGGCCTTCCTCCCCACCATGTTGGGACCACCTTTCAGTGTAACCGGATGAAGGTTTTCAGCTGCCTATGCGCCCTCCTAATCCTAGTAACTGGACAATATATTTAGACTTGTTAAAACTGTTGGTCAGACTGTGTAGATTTGAGGACTGACAATAGAAGAAATCAATATGACAGTGTTAGGGACATAGTGTACTATGTTGTGTGTCCGGCTGCGGGACTGTTCGAAAGAGATACCGCGGCCATGGAACACAAAGGGCAAAAGAAGGAACATGGATGGGCTTTAGTCAGTAAAAGTCTGACACTCCCTTCCACTCCACTCAAAGTGATTTGATAATATTCAACGCGAAAAAAAAAGTGTTATTGTAAATCCCGCACTGGGCCCGCGTTCCCCACTCCCTCTCACAGGCCCTGTGCCAGCAGTGGGAACGTTATATTCTGAAAACCCATGTTTCCCACAGGTACAACACAACCTCGGAGGCAGCAAAGAGTTCGCAGCTGTCATCATATCATCGCCAACGGCCGCCAACATTCGGGCCGGACCCGTCAGGCTGCACGCGTGTGGTCCGCGGCTAGCCCTGTGCGCGTCTAGACCACCCGAAGTGTTAGCGCTGTGGGACGTCAAACTACTCAGGTAAGAAAGAAGAAGCTTAAACTTAGCTTATCAGTGGTACGCAGCAAGCTATAATATACAAGGTTAAGGACAGGCTATAGACCTAGCTCGCCGTCCGTCTGTCTTATGACGACAGGCCCTGCCGACGGCGCGTTCATGTTCCACGCGCGCCTCAAAGAGATGTCAATAAATTGGTAAGGGTCCGAAAGGACCGATGCCTGCCAGGGTTGCGGGATTGTTCGAAAGAGATACCGCGGCCCTGGAACACAAAGGAAGGAACACGGATGAGTTTTAATCAGTAGAAGTCTGACACTCCCTTCCGCGTCGCCCAGAGGGGGAGGGGCCATTTGATAATAAACCATCCGAAAAAAAAAAAGGACAGGCTATAGACCCCAGTGACTATACGTGGCCAACGGCCTTCCAGTTTACCTTCTAACGCTGATGCTACGAGAATATATTAATATGGACACTACCAGAGAGAAACATGAGTGAATCAGCATTCTGAAGATTCAGTTCACATGCTCCCGGCATACGCCAGTGCGTTGTTCACGCTTCCTTTTACTTCAGGTCAAAGTTAATTTCCTCTAAAACTCAAATTAACGTTATCTAAAACGCCACTCATAAAAAATCCTCCCAAGAAAACCTCAAAAAAAGTTAAAGATTTCAGATAAAAAAACTTTTTCCCACGAATAAATGTAATCCCTAATTCCGTACGTAACTCCGAACAGCGTTTAACAGGTACACCTCTAAACTTTGGGCACCACTAATCTTTTAGCGCGTTCCTTTGAAAAATGTCCTCTGTAATTTAACAGGTTACTCCAGGATACTTCAGTTTCCTGTCAGTTAGATTTGTGCGTCGAAGTTTGACCCAGTTGAGAAGTTCGGCTTCGAGAGATAACTGTCGTAGATTTGCAATTTAATCGTGTGATTCGCAGGTAAAAGCATGTACAGGGAAGTTATGTAAAATTATCCTTTTATTCCAGACTGGGAAATAATTTAAAAAAAAGCGGTCATGTGCGAGTTACGTTAGTTAGGCAAAGAACTGTTTTTGTATATTTTTCAAAATTTTCGGCCCTGTTGTTGTGGAGTTAAGTGGGGGGGAATGGTCAATTTTCGCATATTTTCTTAAATAACTTCAAAACTCTTTTTAAAAATTATAAAAAAAAAGAAAATCTGAAGTTCACTATGAGCCCTTTAATTTGATATGTAAGACGATTTGTTTGCAAAACTTTCTTTTTTTTTCGCTAAATCGATCCAGGAGTTTCGGAGTAAATTGGTTGTGACAGACGGACAGAAAGACACACGAGTGATCCTATAAGGGGTTCCGTTCTTTCCTTTTGTGGTACGGAACCAGGTATTCTGTATTTGGCTCATACATTATTGACACTTTTTTTTATACATCCTACTATAAATTATAAATACGCGAAAGTTTGTTTTGAGGATGTATGGATGTCTAGAGGTATGTTACTCTTTCACGCAAACAGTATTAACCGGATTTGGATGAAATTTAACACACAGATAGTTTATAACCTGGATTAACACATAGGATACTTTTATTCCGGTAGTACGATCCCGGGGAACAATTACCGAACTCCACGCGGGCGAAGCCGCGGGTATAAGCTACTTAATAATTACCAAAATTATTTAAAAAATCAATCATGTCAGCCTAATTATCTAAAATGTCGTAACTAATTCCAATTGAATACATCAACTGCTGTCTTCGAATCTCCATCAATATTCCGTCCATCAGTACCGTTGCCGTGCCCTAATGAGCTTAGCACTGACCATAGACAATTCCATCACTTCTATTGTTCTAGCTCCACTTGCCCATAGAGCACATGTCACGAGCAATTCGCTCTAATTAATTATAGTAACAGCAATGCAATCTAATCAAATCTAAGAGAAAGGCCCTTTAACGCAATATATCATTGATTCATGTAAATTAAATTGCTCTGTTTTGTTAGATTTTATGTAAACAATGTAATAATATTTAGGCGGCCATTGACGTGCCGCTATGTACTCTTTGTTGACAGCCGCTTTGAAACAAACAACTTCTGTCCTCATTGGTCTAGTGGTAGGTCAAGCGCGACTACTGAACATGAGGTCCTGCGGGTTCGATTCCCAGGTCGGGCAAAGTGTTATTGGGTTATTCCATCAGGAATTTGTTAGTAGCAGCCACGGAGTATGTATTTGAGCCCGGTTGATGGTAATAGGTTCGCCCTCTATTACATGGGACTTAAACATAACTGACGAAATGTATTGCTACTATTAAGTACACCTCTGCAATCCTTTCGGGGATTACTGGCGTGGTGTTATGTTATATTTTTGAAAATCTTTATCTAATGTTGCTTCAAGGAACTTATCTTTTAAACTTCAAACTCTAATGTACAGTAAACACCATTGATTTCGTTTTCTGCCAGACAGTCTGTCAGCTAAGAAAGTCTTTTAGATTACTTTGAAAGTTACCTTTTATCCTGTTACATTAATAAATCAACAGCGGTCGATGATTAATAAATTAAATGGCGACGGTAGGTAATAGCCTAACAGATGTCGCGATCACATGAACATACATAAAATATACCACATGTTTCCCTCATTCGCTTCGAAGTCCCCTGAACGACCCCTGCAGACCGTCCCCAACGCCCCAACTGACAATCATTAAAAATACATACATGAGTGTACTCTGTCCTGTCAATATCATTCGATTAGTGAATTACTTTTGAAATTCTGTCAACAAAAAGGTCTGTATTCAATTTTTTTTTTAATTAATCTAACTAAGCAATTTTACAAAAATGGAACACGAATAGATGTTGTCAAAATGTGTGAAATTAATCTATCGACAGACCTTTTAATTTTTAACAACTTATTGGCTATCGCGTGTGAATTCGCCGCTAGAGGCGCTAGTGTAGCGCGAGGACACCGAAATGTCAGATGTCATAGATTGTTCGCATGTTGCGTGCTGTTTTAACACGTATTTTTACAAATATTCACGATTGTGGTCTAGATTGAGCTACTCCTGATTAATGAAGACTTGAAGATTTTAAGTAGCAACTTAGGATCTTATTTGTTAGTACTTGGAGGTAAAATGATTTTTAATTCATTTATGCGTGCTAACTTTAGGGAGAATATTGTAAATAAATGTATCTGAAGTTTATACTATGTTGTTATACGTAATAAAATAAACTTTTATGAAGTTATTGGTACTGTAAATAAAATTATTGACATAACCTTACGTGACAGTGGCGCCATCCGGTGAGCTTAAAAACGACAGCCCTCATTATCTTGGGATGTTCCCAAAGTTGTTAATACTGTAAGATTAAAAAGAAAACACATTTGTACGTGCAGATTATAATCAGGTAATATTTTCAGAAGTTTTCTTTTCAAATACTAAAGTTCTTTTCAAAATCCCTTTCCCCTGGTTAACAGAAATAACCCTGAACAAAGGCCAAAATAAAAGTAACTTAACATTACGATCAGCTATTAAAAGTCATTAAAACTCGTATTTATCTGAACAATCCCGACAATTATAACCGGGCCACCATTCTCCTGTATTTTTACGAATTCCCTCTTCTTTCCTTTTTAGAGGTTTTTAACGACTTAAAGAAACTTTTGACCGAGATTCCGAATCTACGAATTGAGCCAATGAATTATAAAAGAGTTTTGAATGCTTTAATATTCTTCGTGCTTTTTTCGTCTGCCCTTTTTTTGTAAGACAAAAAAAAAATTATAGCTAAATTTGCGAGGTTTCAGATTTTGAGTAAACGAGGTGTTGATGATCGCAGCCATGAAAAGTCACATACATTACTCAGCTAAAAACCTGCATGTAGCTTCGATATGTATTTGTACACGTTCAGTATTTTATTATTTATTGAAACTTCATTTACAATAGTTGTACATAGGCGGAATTAATACCACGAGGCAGTCTCTACCAGTCAACCTTACTCATTTCAGGTGGCCTACCATGACGTCTTAAAGGAGGAGTAATTCCAGTGTGGGGAAAAGATGGCGCTAGACGATCTGGGGGCCTAAAGTGGAAGCTTTATCAGAATCAAAATATGAATCACGTTAAAAATTTAAAATTCTGAAAAGCTCTGTCTCTTTCCCACGCTGAAATTACTCCTGTTTTCAGACGTCATAGTACCAGATGTTAGCAACTAAAAAAACTTATACAAGTACCTCGGACTAAACTTAGTTTTTAATTTTAGTATCTTATTATATTTCCCTTATTCATACTTTTACAAACTAATTACATTTTTAAATATTCCTTAGAAAAAACAATATATAAACATTTAAAAATATAAAAAAATTGTTGCCCACCGGTATCGGGAACAGGGTCCAAGCTACGCGGCGGCTAAGCGGCGGTCAGGGCTCCAGAGAGAGGAACCTCCTAACAATACGAGCCGAATAAAGAGTATCTTTATTGTTAATTTCAGTTACAGACGTCATATTTCGCCAGTAATGTTTAAGTCTCGTGTTATAGGGGGCAAGTTGATTGTCATCAACCTCGCACTAATCCACTCCGTAGCTACGACTGGGAAATACCTGGTAAAAACCCCAATATCACTTTGACCGACCCGGGAATCGAAGCCAGTACTCAGCAGTAGCTGTCTAACCCTTCGTGGATTAGATGCGTGCTGCTATATTATGTTTTTTAAGACAAAATATTAGTGCCACCTTCAAACACGTTGGCAGTTTTAACAATCGAATCGAACTGAACCCTAAACAACTTACCCACTCCCAACAAAGGCCGTGTACTGAACCTCAAGTCTTCCCATCATGCGTAAGACGCTCACATTTTCCCCCGGAGTAACAAATCATGGCGTATAATAACGTGACGTCACCACTAATAACGGGGGAATTAATAACTTGTGTTAGTGTGCGTCTGGCCTTATATTGTGTGTTAAACGGGAAATAAATTGCTTCCCGGTCACAGAAAAGAGACGAGAAATCTGCACTCAGGTATCAGTATTGCCTTTGGAGCTTACACCATTTTGAGGGTTACATACCCAAAGGGTAAAAACGAAACCGTATTACTAAAACTCCACTGTCCGTCCGTCTGTTTGTCTGTCTGGCTGTTGAATTTTTCACAGATAATGTATTTCTGTTGCCGCTATAGCAACAAATACTAAAAACAGAATAAAATAAATATTTAAGGTTTGCTCCCATACAACAACCGTGTTTTTTTTTTCCATATAATGTTACGGAACCTTTCGGCGAGTATGACTCACAATTGGCCGGTTTTTGAAAGATGGCCTCATTTTGTCTTGTAGTCGTGCTACTGCTCATGAGGTCCTGAGTTCGATTCCCAGGTCGGGGAAAGTGTTATTGTTTTTTTTCTATCAGGGTTTTCTGAGGTTTGGATTTGGGGCCGGTTGATGCAAATAAACTCGCCTCCAATATTGCAAGGGACTTAAACATAAACATAATTGTCGAAATGTGGGTGTACGATAGTACACCTCTACCTAACCCTTCGTGAACTTACAGGCGTGATGGTATGTTATGTTTTGACCAAACCTTTTACAAAGAAAATCAGTGTTTGAAATGAAATAGTTTCGTAGAAAAATCGAGAAACAGCCCAACAATACAAAACAGTTTCAGTTTAGTAAATAGGTTTCGTCGTAAATATCAGAAACTGTTTTCTTTTCTTATATGAAATTACTGAAAGAAATTACATTGAATAACATAGTAACAGAGAGGTATGTAGTTACGTTTCTATGTAGCAGTATTTTCCTTTCTTACTCTGATATTTTTATTTCTTTTTTCCAGATATTTTGCCTTGTAATAATACTACAAGGGAGTCGTTTCTCTTTTTTTTTGTCGACATTCTGGTTACTTGTGGTTCAGAAAACAAGCCGTTTTCTTTATTCTCATGGTGTGGGGGTTACATCACGAGAAAGTTTAGTAGTCTTGTTGACTTGTCGTGTACATCGGCCAGAATTAATCGTAATCGCCAATTCTTCTTCAAAGCTAAATTATCTATCAAAATGTCACTTTTTTGAAAATTTATGTAAAAATCGCTTTCTTGTATTGTCTGGTTTTTAAAACGTCTACAAATTGATAAAAATAAGTTCAATATTGTTGCTATTACACTAAATTTCATATAATTTACCTTTACTAGTAAATACCCTACTACCCTACCCTACTAAAAACTCCGGTAAACCACACTTACCTTGCATAACATAGCTCCCAAAACCGTACAACGTTTACCGCATAAAATTTTAAACATAGCAGGTCCAAAGTTCCGAACTTGCATTTCACTTTAAATTAAATAGTACCCCGTGGCGATACACGTTTGCCCAATAATTTGGCCAATATTGGCCGACCGGTGGCGCCAACTGGCGGGCTGCAACGGTAGCTAATTTCATTATTAAGGCGTGTACTCACGCGTGCCTACAACAATTCCTTGTGGATTATGAAGCGGTAGTGTTGCAAGACGAACAAGTTGTAAGCGGTAGTGTTTTCACAGGCTTACCTCAGCTGCTATAAACTACCAAAGTTTGTTCGAGAACGCAAAAACGAAACTTAAGTATTAGTTTTGGAATTATGAACTTAAATATACATCTAGATGTTCTTAAAAATAAACTATATCAAATTCTTACGAGCTACATCAATTGACTTTGAAAGAAAAATACCAAATAATGAGGTATTTTTCGCTGATTTTTTTTAACAAATGTAAAAGTCAAACAGAAATGACCCACTACCAGATTCCGCTACCAGTGTATGCCATTACCACACCACACTGCTGTGTGCTGCTACAGCCCGAAGCGATATTCCTTAACTGAACAAACAGGGCCCTAATGAGCTTGCCAATGCGAAATAATACAAGCTACAATTCGTTACGTTGCGACGGTTACGCTTTGATGTGAAGCTGCCTTTATTTGCTTCATGTAATTATTAATTATAAAGCCCGATTGTAATCACGTGTTTTGTAATTAATTATTGATCTGTATGGCGTATTTATCTGGATTTTCTGCGTTAATTACTTTCCTGGGAAAAATAATGAAGTCAATAATATAATATTCACATTCTTCTCCGCTTTCCCGAGCTCTATTTTAGCCAGTTTTTTCATGTACCTGTAGCGTACTATAGTTTAATAATAATAGTAATAAACCGCACAAGTTATAAACTGAACTACTTAATCTTATTGTTAGTTCTATCCAGGGGTAAAAATGTATAGGCTATTATTGATATTAGTATATTCATTGAAAGAAAGAAAATTGTGTTTATTGGGCGTTATTGTAAAAAAAAAAACACCTTAAAAAATTAAAAAAATACATAAACAAAAATAATAATAATGCCGAAAGGGCCTCAGCTCAGCATAGTGCCAGATGGCCACACAAGGTGTACCACCTGACGCTGATTTTCAGCTGCAGCCCATGAGTGCTATACGCTCGAACACATGAACAAGCATATACATATATTTTACACAAAAACCAACTAAAATAAAAAGTTGCCAATTTTAATTATAGAGCAACAACAAAGATTTACGTCCCCATTAATAAAAATAACAAAAAGACAAAAAATAAAAAGCAAAAATGACGAAATCGAAAAATATAACAATAATATAATATTTGATAACAATAATAACATTGATGGAGATTGATAAATTAGGGAACAATAATAAAAGGTAAAAGGTAAAATGTATAAAATTAATAAAATTTAATAATGTATAAAAATATATATAATTTATAAATGTGTAAAATTGAAATAATTTTAAAAACAACAAAAACACAAAAATAATCAAATCGTTGTTCTGACAACCCGCGATCATGGCGCTTGCAACAGCGTCGAAACATCGGGAGCTCGGAATAATTAGAGATTAAACGAACTTACCTGTGAGTGAAGTTCGATCCTAATTATATGAAGGCTTCGTCCGAAGAGATTAGCATTTTATACACTTGTAGTAACGCGTAGTACACACCATTCCACACTATTTTGAGAATATTTGATTTCTTTTACCTTCATTTAAAAAAAAAACACTTTGATATTTATTTTACTGAGGGTAGATTAGTCCACTTGATTCCTGCGCTCACAATCCGCTTCATTTAGTTTAGAGTCTAGCCCATTAACTTCATATTTTACGATTGATAGGGGTAGACACCGAACGAGTGGGTGGGGGGGGTTGCTAATCTCTTCGGACGAAGCCTTCATATAATTAGGATCGAACTTCACTCACAGGTAAGTTCGTTTAATCTCTAATTATATTTCAGGCTTCGTCCTCGAGATTAGCATTTTATACACTTGTAGACTTTTAGAGATATGAATCGTAAAATATAATTGAATGAAATCCAGAACTTATAAGTTGCAAAGTATTTAATATTCTTGTAAACAAAACAAAAAATATTAATATTAATTAATAATTACTTAATTTTACAATTGTTCTAATTACTTGAGTAACTAAGTGATTTGCTTGTTAATTGAATCATTCATAATAGCCATACTAAAACAATCATTAAATACATTATTATTAACAGGTCTATTATAGAATTTTGCAAATGCCTGGGAGTTGTGGCTCCAACCAGCAGCTCTTCTAATTTGGTCAATATTAACACCTAACCTCTGCGCAGCTGATGTGGCAGCATGCCGAGTACTATGCGCAGTGAACGTGGAAGTATCAATTCCGCTTAAACTTAGGGTATGCTTTATCCATCTAGATAAAGTTTGTGCACCTACCGGTTTATGAGGTCTTTTAAAACTGATAAATAAAGTGTCAGTATTATTGATTCTAAGTCTCTCAGTCATTTCGAGGTAAGTGAGTATAGCTTGTGCTGGGCAAATCTCTGGCTTTTCATCAAAAAACGGAATAACTAGCATGGGCTGAGATGCTCCAATTCTAGAAGTTTTTATAAGGTCGGGAATTTTAATTTTAATTTCTATAGGAGACCTTTCAATATTACAAATTTTAATTTTTGATAAAGTTTGCACCCTATGTGCAGTGACGAGAGCTAGCAGAGTAACTAATTTCTTTGTAATTTTTTCAAGGCTTAATTCATGGTTAGGGTACCATTTTTCAAGATTATTTAATACCAGAGACGTGTCCCAGGTCTCGTTATACTTAGGCAGAGGGGGTCTAGAACGAAATACCCCTTTAAAGAATCTTTTTATATCTTCATTCCCGGAAATATTTTCTTTAGTAATTAAACTTAAAGCCGACCGGTAGGAATTTAAAGTTCCATATTGGGCACCACCATTATACGATAATGTTAAGAAGTTCATAATATTTGGAACTGATACCTCATACATGTTCAATTTATTCTCATTACAATAAATGAACCACTTTTTATAGCACCCTTCATATTGTTTATAAGAGTTCTCCGAGAGGGAATTAAGTAATATATCCATAGATGAAGGTGGGATACCTCTTCTTATCATCGCCTCGCGGATAAGATCCCTGCCACCAGGGTAATGGTGTTGCGCATGTGGCGCCGACTGAAATCGGTAGATAAAATTAAATTTTCATTAGCCCTGAATATGACCATTTCAGACACTAAAAGTCTTTTAAATAATGGGTACCACGGCTGTGTAGGCCAGTGTGGGACAACCACTATTCCCTTGGCGTTGTCAGACTGAATTTTCCGTAATAATTTTAATATCATAGTAAACGGTGGAAACGCATAAAAATAAAATTCTGACCAAGAAATTGTAAAAGCATTTACAGCGTACGCATCCGGATCTCTATGCCAAGAGACGTATCTTGGGCATTTATTATTTAATCGACTGGCGAATAAATCTATATTTGGGGGACCAAAGATTGTTACAATTTTACTGTAGGCATAGTTTGCAAGTTGCCACTCAATATCAGGATGCGTACGTCTTGACTCTTGATCTGCTTCAAAGTTCTCAGAAGAGCGAATATATGAAGCGAAAACATATAGATTTCTATGTTCGCACCATTGCCAAAGTTGCCTTGTTACATCTGTCAGATGGGGGAACTGGATGCTTCCCATCCTATTGACGTAGGAAATCGCGGTGGTATTGTCAATCCGAAGAAGAATCTGAGAGTTAGAAAAATCCTTGGCAAATATTTTAAGGCCAATATAAGCAGCCATAATTTCTAGATAATTGATGTGTTGGCTGAGTTCAGCGTCTCCCCACAGGCCACTAGCTCTCTGATCACCTCACGCAATTCCCCACCCCGTTGTTGAGGCATCCGAGAAAATTTCAAGGTCATATTTATCTACTTTAATTTTACAAACAGAATGGTCGATAGCACGATTCCACCATTCAAAGTCTATTTTTAATGAATTTGGTATATTCATAACCGATTCATAATTATTATTTGTATATTTTAGATAAAGGTATTTACATCTTTCAAAAAGTTTTGTATACAGCCAGCCATACTCCACAGCTGGACAGGCAGACACCAAGAGACCAACAAAACTTGCAAAGGCTCTGACTTTGCATTGTTTTAGATTTTTCATTTTTGTGATTTCAAATTTAATTCTATCTATTTTATCTTTTGGTAATGTGACCTGAAACTTTCTCGTATCTAAAACATATCCTAAATATCTGCAAGTGTGGGAAGGATTGAAATTACTTTTTTCCCTATTTATTATAAAACCGAGGCTCGTAAGGAGCGTTTTGGTTTCTTGCAGGTTTTTGTAACAAGTTTGATAATCATGACCAATAAGGCAAATGTCATCTAAATATATTGTAGATAAGTATCCACGTATTCTTAATAATTTCATGACCGGTTTCATAACCTTTGTAAATACAAACGGAGCAGTATTTAAGCCGAAAGGTAAAATATTAAATTCATAAATAGAATGCTCAAACTGGAACCGAAGATATTTTCGATCATCTTTATCAATCTTAATTAAATAATATGCGTCCTTTAAGTCGATAGTGCATAAATAACAATCTCTTGATATCAGTTTTAGTACTGTTCTCAAGTCTTCCAGTTTAAAGTGATTAGTATCGATAAATTTATTCAAAGATTTTAAATTTAAGATAAAACGCATCTTTCCATTGGACTTGGGTATTAAAAAGATGTTTGACAAAAATTGGTCGGACTCGGCTTCACATTCTGAAATAGCTCCTATCGATAATAAATTATCGATGGATTCAATGAAATGTGCTCTTTCTGACTCGGAATATTTCCGAATACTAGGAGGTACTGTCTGAATTGGTGACCGAGAAAAGGGAATTTTATAACCCTTTATATATGAAAGGATCATTGGATCATGAGTGATCATTGACCATTCTTTAAAAAATAAGGACAATCGACCAGCAGGTTTTACCTTGTTTAGCGACGCCTGTAGTTCTGTCGCTGCTGCGGATGCTGAGACTGCTTCGACGAGCTGGCTGGCTGATTGGTCGATGTCGTCGCAGGCTCCTTCATCCTTGGTGGACCCTTCGGCCTGCGCGTCGGACCCGGATTCCTCCAGTTTAAATTCCTTGAAGGATTAACTGTGCTCTGCGTAAACTTCTTATTGGGGGGTTTAGGTGCCGGAGGTTTAAGATCTGTACCAGATTTAGTGATGGCTTTCGCAGTTTTAATGGTTTCGGCTAAATTCTCGCCGAAAAGAAGCTTATCAATCTTTGTACTCACTCCGCGTACGGCGCTCGCCCTATTCGCACGCACGCGTTGTTACGTTAACCCCACCACGTTAGTTGCTTACCATCTCTAGGGATGCCTCGCTACTTATCGATACTTCGTCGATATTGTATCAAAAATGGATAGATTCCTAGTCAGGTCGGAATCCACCGGAAATCTCAACTCCAAAAGACCTGGAGAAGATATTTCTGGCCCATGGCAGTTCGCCAAACGTCCTGCGGTCTCGAGAAACACTGAAAAGTTTGATGAAGCACGCAGATTACCTCTGCACAATCAGTTCAAAGATCTCACTGTGGACGACAAGGATGAATCGTCAACGAATAACCACTACAGAGAAGCCTCAACTGGAGTGAAGAAAAAAGGACATATTCCACCCGTAATATTGGAAATACAGAAAGAGTGGACACATGAAACAATTAAAAACCTCATCTACCGTTACACCAACAAGTTTCATCTTCAGTATAGAGCTAACAATAAAGTTGCAGTAAATTGCCACTCAATAGAAGCTCACCAACTTGTGAAAGAAGGTCTCCGCAAAGAAAATGCAGCTTTCGTAACTTACACTCGTAAAGATGAAAAAGTTCCCAAAATGGTGATAAAAGGCTTACCATCCTACGTCCAAGAAGAGTTGCCTGCCGAGCTCGATAAACTGGGATTTCCAGGTGCATCAGTCTCACAAATGAAGACACAAACAGTGAGTACATTGTCTTGCCCACCTTTTTTAGCAGTGCTTCCTGCTGGAACAGACATAGCAAAGTTTCGCAATATTAAATATTTATTTAATTGCGTGGTTACTATCCAAAAATTTATGCCTAAAAAGACTGCTGGGACTCAATGCTACAGATGTCAAAGCTTCGGTCACGCATCGAGGAATTGCAACATGCCCGCTAGGTGTGTTAAATGTACGGAACCTCACGCAACGAGAGATTGCACTAAAAAAGACCGTATTGAACCTGCACGCTGCTGTAATTGTGATCAGAATCACCCTGCTAACTTTCACAAATGCGAGACCCGTCTTGCCTACCTGAAACGAGCGCAAACTAGGCGTGAGAACCAGCCTGGGCCGTTGAAAGCAGTGTCGATCCAGCACGCGTCTGCACCTCTTACTAATCTACCACCCTCATTCAAGAAACTTTCATATGCTGGTACAGTCAAAACCCACACCAATCATGATTATCCTCCAAACGAATATTTGGACCAACCACCGGACGACCCTGTGACAAAAGAGATGTTAGAAATACTTATCTGTGTTAAAAAACTTAAACCACAATTTTCTGCCTGCGAATCTATGTTAGATAAGGTTATGCTAGTTCTGACCCATCTTGGACACTATGTATAATACTAATGAGTTAAGACTCTTATCTTGGAACTCCGATGGAGTTCGCTCAAAAATGTACGAATTACTTGAGTTAGCGGTACGTACCCTGTCCATTGATATAATAGCTGTCTGTGAAACTAAACTGAATTGTAATACTCCCTTGACGACACCAGGGTTTCACTGCTATCGACAAGACAAACACCACAGTGGGCGGAGACAAGGCGTAGCCATTCTGGTCAGTGAGAGACTTGAGGTTAAACCGATTGTTGTTCCTAAAACTAAGCACATCGAAGCGGTTGCTGTTGGTTTAAAAATTAGCGGGAAAGACTATATCTTTGTTTCAGCCTACCAATCTCCAAACTTGCAACTCGAGTGCAATGACTTGGATATTTTATTTTCTCTGGGGCCTCACGTGGTAATAATGGGAGACTTTAATGCCAATCACGGTTACTGGAATAGTAGTTATGTCAATGCTCGTGGTAACATACTGTTCCGTCACATGCTTGAACACGATTATGTAATACATTACCCTGACTCACCTACTCAGGTAAACTATAGACCTGATCTTACCCCTACAAATCCTGATCTGATTCTGGCGCTAAATGTAAATAATATACATGAGGTTTGTGCAATACCTGCCCTATCATCTAACCACTTTCCCATACGTTTTACAGTGAATGGTCAATGCTCTCGCAAGCCTAAAACCAAACACTACCGTTATTGTGACGCTGACTGGGATAAATACCGGTCCTTTCTTGACCAAAAGATCTCGCTTGACTCGAAGGTATTTAAATCTGAACCTGAAATCGACAGCGCCGTAAACTACCTACATCAGTGTCTTATTGCTGCTAGAGACAAATTTATCCCAAGTAAGGTACACGTTAACACTTGCATAAAACTACCAAATTATATAGCTAAAATGATCAAGTATAAAAATCATCTTCGTCGAAGAGAACAAAAAGTTTCACTTGCGGAAAAAAGACTATTACGATCAGCTATAAACAAACTGCAACACTTGATTAATTTGGCTATAACTAAACATCAAGATAAAATATGGAACACTAAACTTTCGAGTGTTGATAATCCCAGCAATGATATTTGGCGACTAGCAAAGTCATTAAAACCCAGATCAGACTCAATACCTCCACTTAAAACACCTGAGGGAACTTTCACTACAAACATCCCCGAACAATGTGATGCACTGGCAGATGCTTTCGAGATGAACATAAACCTTACTCGTGACTGGATAAGCGATAGTGTCGACAAGGACGTTCAGTCAGCCATGAGTCATTTAAATGATCATGCCATGAATGAACTGCATCTACCTGTGCGGCCAACTGAAGTCTGGGAAGTCATACGCAAACTTAAGACTAGGAAAGCTCCAGGTGATGACGGTATACACAACATTATGCTGAAAAATCTGTCGCAAAAATCTGTTGTGTTGACCACAAAAATTTTCAACGGCTGCTTAAAATTAGGATATTTTCCCAATAAGTGGAAAACTGCAAAGGTTATTCCCCTTAAAAAACCTGGAAAAGACACCTCCTTACCAGTTAGTTACAGGCCTATTAGCCTTCTTCCGGTTTTAGGTAAGCTGTTTGAGGTCATGATATATAATCGCTTGCTACGTTGCTCTGACCAGCTCATTATGAACGAGCAGTTTGGCTTTCGTTCCTCTCACTCCACAGTACAGCAATTGGCTCGAGTTTCGGAACACATTTCCTATCACCTTAACCTTAGGCAGTCTACCGGTATGTTCTTGCTGGACATCGAAAAAGCCTTCGATACCGTCTGGCACGAAGGCCTGTTATACAAACTCATCAGTTACGGAATTCCAATCGAGTTAGTAAAACTTATCCGATCTTACCTTAATAACCGTAAGTTTGTGGTCCATATAGGTACTGACAGGTCTTCGCCTCGTACGGTATCGGCAGGAGTTCCTCAAGGCTCGGTGCTCGGTCCCTACCTCTTCATCCTATTTGTGAGTGACGTTCCTGTGCAGGTCCGTACTCATCTGGCCTGCTTTGCTGACGATACAGCATCGTACTCAAGCGATGATGACATCGACGTTATCATAAGTAGACTTCAATTATCGCTTGAATTACTTCAATCTTATTTCAACAAGTGGAAGCTGAAGTTGAACGAATCCAAGACTGAGGCAATACTCTTCACACGCCAACGTACCACCCCAAAAAGAAAATTAAAAATTGCTGGGCAATTGATTCCGTGGTCCACCGAGGTTCGCTATCTAGGAGTTACTTTGGATAAAAAGCTTAACTGGACTAAACATGTTAATAAATTACGCGTCAAAGGAGCTCAAGCATTCGGTTCTCTCAGTCCTATACTTAACCGCAAAAGTAAGCTCAGCGCAAATACCAAAATCAGGTTATACACCACTCTAATTAGGCCTTGTATCACCTACTCGTGTCCGGTATGGAGTAGCACCTGTCAATCTAATTATAATCTGTTACAAACAATTCAAAACAAAGCAGTTAAAATTGCGTATAACACTCCTTTTAAAACTAATCTTAAAACATTACACACTAATATAAAGTTACCTAGCATTACAAAATTCATTTTAAAATTAACTCGTAAATTCTACAACAAAAATAAACTTCATCAAAATACTTTAATTGCTAACATAGGTCAAATTAAATTGAAAGACTTGCGACATATCGATGGATACGGTACATACAAGCTTCCCCATCACTACGTATTGTTCGCGCACAATACTGATAACGCGTCGTAGCTGGGCCCGTACGATGCGCCAGCGCTTCCCCGCTCTTACCGTATATAGGTGAGCGCGCGGGAGGCGCGGTAGCTCGTGCGCCTCTGGTGGCCACGCGCGACCACCTGAGCGGCCGTTTACACCGGTCGCACTTACGCTAAGCGCGTAGTAAAGTTTTTGCTGCTACCCCCTCAATTTCATAAATGAAGTTATTACAATAATTTCATATGATAATGTTATAGATTTAATTAATAAATGCCTCATGTTGTGATAAGTTAATAAACATTACTATTTTATACTTATAAAGGTGCTCCTAGCCTGTAAAAGTGTTTGTTATTAATATTAGTGTAACTGTTACTTTATTAAGTTCTACAGCTATGTTTATTTTTATGTTAAATAAAGAATTTTTCTAAACAAACAAACAGGTGCCGGAGGTTTAAGATCTGTACCAGATTTAGTGATGGCTTTCGCAGTTTTAATGGTTTCGGCTAAATTCTCGCCGAAAAGAAGCTTATCAATCTTTGTATTTTGTAGCTGCTCTCTAACTTCTTTCTTTACTGCATTCAATAGGAAATTTCTCCGTGTCACAGAATCAGCGTGTTGACAGTCGCAGATGATACGCGTAGAATCCATCAGAAGTTTGAGTAGAGCTGTATTTTTCTCCTTCGCAGATAATATAAGCGTTATGGCTTCTCCTAGGGAAGTAATGGCTAAGGTAAGTTGTTTTTGTTTACTTTCAATAGCTTTATCGCGTTTAACAATAACATCTGAGACAGCTGCTTTTATTTCTGCATTCAATTCAGGAGGATCAATCAACTTAGCATTTTCAGGAGTTAAATAATTTTCTTTAAGTTCCCTACGCAGCTCTTTCGTTATCCCCGTCGTAGTCCAATGTTGAAATCTTATCGACAAATCTTTTTGTATATCCTTTCCGTATTTTTTCTCTGTTGTAGGATCTGTGCCTAATATATCCAACAGCTCATTATCAAGTCCCGAGTCTTCTGTTGCAGGTATCATCGAGTCTGCAACTGGAACAGGCTCTGGGACTACGAGTGGTGAAGGGTCCCTAGGATCCGGCGAAACTATCACAACAGACCGAATCTGGACAGAGTTTTCGTCTCGTGATGTGCTGGGGATTGGATCTGGTTCCAGCTCCACTTCGGGCTGCGTTAGGTCTACATCTGTTTGTAGCTCAGGAAAAGGCTGATATAGGTCTGACATGACCGCTTCATTGTTTAAAAACTCCATATATTCTCCGTCTGAAAAGGAGACGTAAACCCCATGTAGCCTGGCAATGCGAGTCAATATTATATTGTAAGTGACAGTCCCAAGTTATGGTAACACGTACTGTCCACAAACAAATTTATCAAGCACCATGAAACAGTCCCAATGTACTGCTCGGTGGGCCGGGAGGTGACTGCATTAGATTTTATCATCGTAACAATAAAACGTTGTGTTAATTGTTGTATTCATTGTGTTAAATTCTATACTCACTTGTGAGTTACATAAATAAAGTCTAAAAGACTGAACTAAATTGTTAGTAGGTAATTAACAGTAAGAAACAGTCCCAATGCAAGCACGTACTGTCCGCAAACTATTATTCCCTAACTAAAGAATAATTAAATCTTAATAAGTCTGGCCCATATTAGTGAAAAAATCAGTCCCATTGTACTGTCCGTAACACTAATTTCTTGAGCAGAAATAAAACTACAAGTAAGTACCTATATTCGTTTAAAATCTAAACAAGAAGTAAAATATCTCGTCTATTTTCATTTTAGTAACCTAGCAGATCATTATGCAATCTAATTGAAATAACATTAGTACGTAAGTAGGTCAAACACTGATTCATTCAAGAAAAAAAACAAAACATACCTTGTAACGGTGAACGTCGGCGCAAACTTGTTGTTGACGATAACTCTGAGTCGTCCGAATAATAACTTAATTTTCTTTCTAATCTTCTAATTTTTTGTTTTATACGATCACAATTATCACCTTTTCTTTTAGGCATTATTATAACAATAACACTCGATATTAACTTTTAAAATAACTTTTTTCGAGCGAGCGAGTGTGGAACGGCGCGGCACTAAAAAGCGAATGAAGCGGATTGTGAGCGCAGGAATCAAGTGGACTAATCTACCCTCAGTAAAATAAATATCAAAGTGTTTTTTTTTTAAATGAAGGTAAAAGAAATCAAATATTCTCAAAATAGTGTGGAATGGTGTGTACTACGCGTTACTACAAGTGTATAAAATGCTAATCTCGAGGACGAAGCCTGAAATATAATGGACTATCACGGAAGATATCCCGTAAGTGACAGTATGACTTTAGTTATAAACCGTACCTAAAAGCTTAAAACAGTGTTTAAAAAAAGGTTTATCCAAACGAATACCTAGACACGTTTATCTAGACACTGCACAAAAATGTTGCCATTGACTTAAAAATAAATCATCAAATATTTTTTATCAATGTTAACTAGACAACAACGCCCGTATCGTTTCGCTAGCTAAAAAAATGTGTACCTACCTATAATAATATTTTCTCGATCAGTAAACAACCCCCAATCAATACAAAAGACACGACATCACATATTAATGTGGCTATTACGAGCAGGAAGCTTCGCATTGTCTGTTACGAAGCGTTCAATTTCCGCGGCTATCAACTATGGATGACGGGGCATTTTTCACGGTTTTACTGTAAACTGTAGTCGATCGGGAGTTAAAGATGGGGTGGTCGGTTTTAAGGTTATGTAGGTACCACAATAAGGAAGCATTTTCGCCTTCAATATCGGAATAGCTCCTTTAGTTCACAATGAAACATTTGTATAGTCCAAAAATTTATTAAATCTTGGGTATCTTTGGTTGATGAACCGTTTATTTGCAGTTGACTGTTACAAACTATTTCACTTTCTTTTTTTTAATTCTCACATTGCGTTTATTCTCTAGTTAACGCAGAAAATCTTGATCTATGTAGGTAAGTTACACGTTGTACGGTGATGTTGGATCACCGTACATTGTACATTTCTCTCCCGATATCTAAAAGCCCAAGCAATAATGGGGTGGACACCCCTATTATTTCCGACCAAGGGTTTCCTAATACAGGTGCAGCCACCTGTAAACTAAAGACGCCATTCTGAGATTGAGATTGACCAAGCTAGTGGTGAACTGGCGATTAAGGCAATGTTCCATCAAGTTGCTTTATTTTATGTTTAGCTGAACTTAAGGCTTTATTGTCGTATCTTTTATTTACCAGGATGAATAATATAAACGTGATTTTCAGACCTTAGCATTCTTCTCAATTCGTCAATTGGTGGGTATTTTTAAACACTAAAGAAGCGGTTTGGAACCTTATTATGTTTAGCGGCGATGGCGATGTTGGCGTTCAAAAAGAGCTTAAACTTAGCCCAATTGAAAAACATACCGATTTTGCCGCGTAAAGCTTGTCAATTTTTTTCAAGCTGATGAATATTTATAGAAGGACATATCATTACATTCATAACACATCCACGTAATTATGAGAACTAGACCTTAGTTTCAAAGCTTTTTTAAAGAAAAAATCGACGGCTTCCTCGCGAATTGACGAGGAGAACCACAGCACCGGAAGAAGGCCTTTGAACAGAAGTGAGACAATACGGGCTAAATAAAAAAACAATCGTCCATTTTTCAAGTCTCTATGGTAGGTAAAGCATTCACAAACAAAACTCATGTTTTAAAATACTCCCAACAGTGTTGTCTGTAGTTAATTCAGTTAACAGTAACACATTCAATTACTTAATGGCCGCGCAGCCGTCACTATAAAGATTTAACTAACAGTTTAACTGAGCCCTCGCGTCGCTAATAGTTGACTAAACAAAGATTAACGGATTACTTAACTTAGTTAAGTGATGCATAGGTTGTTTGTAGTCGCGGAGCCAGTGGAGTTCTTGTTTGATACATTTGTTTTGTGTTTGTGTGCTTTTTTATACGTCACGTGTAGAGTAAATAAATGTGTGATGTTAGATTTGGGGAGGTTTGTAGGTACCGTTAACCCACAAATAAAGTATTGTAATAGTTTTATTTTATCTCTAACATTCTTTCACTTTTCTACTATTTGAAGCAAAAGTAAGACATACTCTGTTTGTTATGTTTTCAAAACTGAACAACTAAATCAGTTTTCGCATATTTTGATGTCAGTAACAAGAACAGAGCACCTTCTAGAAATAAATAATTACCCGGGCCTCCTCTCAAATAATACAAAAGTAATTTATTTTAGTATCTCATTAAAACAACCGAATTCCAAACAAAATTACAACATTGACATCAAATGTCAAAGTTCAAAATGCGACATCCAAATAACAAGCATTATCGTTTCATTATAATCTAAATTGAAACATTCCAATACTTGAGAGAATTGTCTCAACAATGATGCAATGCAATTTAAAAAGCGTCAAAATTCAAAATTGGGTTTATCAGATGGCGTAATTTTCTTCGTCGCTGTCTCTCTGCTATGGAGTTACTTTAACTTATTGAATAGGATCCCATACATAAATAACAGGCTTAGTACAAAGGGTGAGCTTAGTTAACAAATACCTGATGTTTTATTCAGGTATTTCTTCAGGGGATGGCAGAAAGGTATTGATTTGAATGATTTTGGTGGATTCAGTTGTTTATATTAAAGGGATCACCATATTTACGCCTGAAAAAGAAAAGTTGAAATGAAATATATTTTGATTTATATACAACTAAATTCAGTGTTCAATTGAATAAACCTAAGTTATTGCACCTTAAAATAAAAAAAACTCAAATAAAAAAAAAATACAAGTTAATGAAGATACTTATTTTATCTTCTGAAACGAACGGGAAAAAATACGTTAATACACTATCTAAATTGTTAAAGGAAAATAAAGACCATACACTATTACATAATATTGAATAAGCTTCTATTTTCATCAGGAACATCACCAATTAGAACACTCCCAACCTCCTTTTTAATTTTCATATTTATTTTCCTCCCCTGCACATCAAAGCGGTAAACCAAAACCCTCACAAACTCAGAACAACCAAATACTCGTACTTACTTAAATATACAAAAGAAAACTAAACTCACAACAAAGATTTCTCCTCCAAAATTCCTATTTTCCATTCTTCGCGCGCCAGAAGCGATCGCCTCGGTTCACCCCATCATTTTAATAGCTGAAGGGACCGGAGATTATCTTGCTCAGTCGTCGTTATCCGAAACTAGCATTATCATATTGCCTGAAGGAAACCGTATAAATAATGCGGTATTTACAGCCCCGTTCTGTTAATAAGGGGATGAGGACTGGTTTTGTTGATAAGAATGGATTCTGGAGAAGATTTTTCGTGACTATTGTTTAAATAAACAAGAATTTGTGTGGTACATTACCATTACAAACCCAACTACTGAAAAATTACGGTATAATTGAAATCGGGTGTTTTTTCGGTTTGTAGCTCAAGTTACCCGGGCCATTGACACCTTATTCATGAAAGTTGGATGAATAGTTTAGGCGCTACGGAGGTACATACGTAAATACAAACATACATAGACAGTTAAAATAATAACCCTTCCTTTTGGCTTCGCCGTAGTGGGGTAATAAAATAACACTGTCATGACATGTCAGATTTTACATGGCTATCTTGTAACCTGGCCAGACTACAATTTACTTGTAACTCATTGAAAAAATCACGTGACACTAACTCTTTATTGTTTGTAAAATCTTAGTACAGTCGCCAGCCCATTAATTTACCACAAACTCAAATTTCTCCGAATGATTTTAAACCATAAAATGTTGATAGTTAAGTTTAAAATCGAATGAGAGAATTTGACAGTTTGTAGTCACTTGATGCGCTGGCGAGAGTACAGTAACAATATCACGCTAGTTTTCGTCGAAGCAACTCACATTTCGCCAGACATCTTGTGCAAAACGGGAAGAGTCTTATCATATTGCCATCAAACAGACACGAAGCCAAACTACGGGCTGCTACTAAAGAAATTCCTCTACTCAGTATGATATGCCACAGTATGGCCCATCTTACAGTACAAAACTTTTTATTGAGAAACAAAAAAAAAAAAAAACAGAAGTTTAAATTGAATATGTAAAGCGAGTGGCCCACGACCCCACGTCAATAGCGATGTCTTCCAGACAACCTTCAGCTATACCAATTGACATTGTTTTTTTAGTGCAAATGTTTTTATTGCCGAACTGAGCTTTCGCATACTAGTTTTATTTCACAGAAAAATCCATAATGAAGCTTTCAGAAATGGTCCACTAACCGTCTCAATAGTTGTTGTGATGTCACTACAGTTGTCAGTTAACTTACCTAGTTTTAAATTGTGTTTTTCCATCAGGAATTTCTCAGTAGCAACCACGGATTCTGGGTTTGTGTGCCCGGTTGGTGGCAATAGGCTCGCCCACTCTCTTACATGGGGTTTAACACATAATTTGCGGGGTGTAATATTAGGTATACACCTCTAACGAATTACTGGCGTGATGTTAATTCTAAAATTAACGAAACCACGGTTCACGATAGTTTCCCTGATCCACAGAGAAAATCTAAGATGTTTAACTTATGCTTTATTTCAGTTAATAAAAAACCTTTTCCTCTAACACATGGCATCACCTAAATGAAAGCCTACTAGGTATACTGGATTATCAAAGCTCTGCTCAGCGCCGAAAGTTTAAAATACAACAGCGCGCTTTTGTTTTTGCATATTAATTTAGGTATCGCTAAACCATGCTAGTGTCAGTGAGATGATTCAATATATGTAATTTGTCACAATATGTACCTATGTAGTTGTATTCGGTAAAGTGAAGGTAATTTAAAATTTATTGAAGTCTTTCGCGCGGATATTATTCACCGAAATGAAAGTAACTTTATGGATTGCTTCGATTTTATCGTTTAAATTTATTTTCTCGTCGCCCTTTCAAACGATTACGAGCTACCAGTAAAAGTTAAAACAAAGTTGTAATAAAATAGGACCTAAGTAGGTGCACGAGACTTTCACAATTCATTTTGATTTTCTACAGGATACGCTCTAAGAACGTTCTAAATAGGATATAGTAGACTCCAGAGATAAACAGCTTGACTTTTAAATGCTCCCGAAACACAAAGTTCAGTAAAAGTTCTCTGACTTTCTGATGCGTACGTCATCGCGCAAACAGGTGCAGAGGAGAAATGCGCTTGCGTTGCGTCGTGTTACGAAGGATCGGGGGGCGCGCGCGCATGCAACGGCGACACGAATGCGGGATTACGAGACAAAATCACGCCTGGTTTTCATAACATTGCACAATGCACATATCCTACTTGTATATTCTTTGTATATTTTTCTTTGTTCTTCTTTTTTCTTGTTATAATATTTATCCTGTTTTGGCTTCTCTGTATTTATATATTGTAACCAGTAGTACTTTCGAACACGTTATAACACTTATTACCTACTCACATTTTTATCCTAACTCGTACCTACATACACAATTCATAAATTAACTCAATATCTATTTATTGTACTTAATCATTTACCTATTCATATACTATTTTTGAAACTGTTTTCTGTATGTCACTTACCCCCTCAAGGTTCATTGGAAGATCAGCGTCAGACAGCCTCACCTGTCTGGCATTAATACTGAAATGGACCTTTTTGGCGCAGCCGTGAGGCACACAGTACAGTCATACTATGTGTTTTCTCTTTTTTGTAACTTTTTTAAATATTATTGTGTGTGTGTGCCTGATGTACTGACGTCGAATAAACATTTTTCTTTCTTTCTTTCTTTCTAAAAGAATACTTCCCCACGTAAATTTTTATCTAAACGTCTCCATTAAATCGAAGGCATAATTTTAAATGTCATTTAAAAACACACTCTGCCGACTTCCTTATTCATACGCTGAGCTCCCTAGTAAAAGACCTACGTGATCCAACTGCAAACTCCTTGTTAAACGCTAACCGAACGAATCGAAAATACCTTTGCCCCATTTACTAAACGATTCCAACACAGACTTCAGAATTCAGCCGCCTATATTTTTCGAATTCAAACGCTTTTTGAACTTAGAATTCCATCCGAATATTTTCTGGCGCGAACCGAATTTGACATTTATTTTTTTTAATGACGGTGACACGTGTCCTTTTAAGCCAGGAAGTTGTGTGTGTTTTATTCGGATATAAAAGATTTTTTTATACTACGAAATTCTTTTGTTGCGGTTATTTTTAATGGGCGAATCGCAGGACACATATAAAGATTTAATTACGAGTTTATTGTTGTTTTAAGTGGGTAATGGGGACGTTTCTCACTAAAAAGTTTGTTTCTATGTATAAAATTTCACGAAAATCGTAAAAGGCAAGCATTACCATTCACATACTTTACAACTTATTTCCTGTTATTGCTTCGAATTTCACCGAAAAATAACGAACATACTTTGAAAGAACAAACGAAATGACATGGCAATACCAGAAATAAAATGGAGGTACCGTTCAATTTCCACAAACACAAAGAAAAGGGCGAATCAAAATAATTCAAAGGCGATCTGTCGGATGCAGCCTCAGCGACGTCGTTTGTGGTTGGACTGACTCCGTTACCAGGATATAAGAACATTCAGAAGGCACTATGAAAATTAAAATAATAATTTAAAACAAAAGCCAATGTTATTTTGGTATATTGCTGCCTAGTTCTTTAGTCTTGAATGTCAGTGTCAGCCTGTGTCAGATAGACGCTGTTAATATTATTTTATGAAATTGTCTGTGAGAGTAATTGTTTTGAAAAATTAAATGCGTTAGTTCCTACACGCGCTGTACTTTACGGAAATTGAGGCAATTCGTAGGTTTTGTCTGCTTTATATGCATATAAAAGGATTTTTATTTGGGACGACGAATAATATTTTAATACAAAAAAAAAAACCCAAAGCTTAATTTTCTCATCTCAGGAAAATGCTGAAAGAACACAACTCTACACAAAGTACTTGATAACAAAAGAAACTATTCTTACAACGAAAGAATCCTTAACAGAAAGGCAAAAAAACACACTGTCTCATCTAGCCATTCTTTACTAAAGACGCTGAATCTTGGTTGCAGTCATCCATGAAATTCGTAGCACCCGTCCATCTGAGGCATTCGCTGTCAAAATTAAATTCCATCATGGCGATCAAATACCATCGTCTTTAGCCAGAAACATCCTTTGATTAAGAGAAAACTTGCTCGATGTTTATAAAAGAGCTGAGCTTTAAATTCAAGATGCATTCTTGTTTTTGTTATTTTTTGGTTGAATTTGTTAAGAAATCATATCATTCTGAAAAATCCGTATAATGTGCTCAATAAAACGTCAAATTGAGTGAAAGCTAAAACGATTGTGAATGCGATACATATAATCAGAAACGCGTGTTTCGATATTGACAGTAAATAAATTGAGTTTGGAAAAACACGTGTAAGTAGAAACCCACAAAAATATATTAGGGAAACATTTCCCCGAAAACCGTCTTTTTCCGACATATTTATAATAAGTTCGTAATTTTCTCGATAAACTTGAAGTAACTAGTGAAGCTTAAAGCGAGTCGACTTCAACAAACTCGAACTCAGAATTAAATTCCTCTTTGGTCAACACGTAATCAACTTTGGCTTCAAAGTTTAAGCCTTAAATCCAGATTAAATTAAAAGTTTTGAACGAATCATTAATATTTGAAAAGTTTTCGGGCACTTCGACGTCTTCGATGAGTAGGTACGTGTGTTGTCTTTGCTCGCATTTAAATTATGAATTAGTAGGAATTAGTAGGAATTAGTTTTTTTTTTTCAAAGCAATGTTATTTTATTAGTATTAAAAAAAAAACTGAAAATATTCCTTTGTATTTTTTTTTGTTGTTTAACCCATTGCTTACGTCACGTTACACAGTATTTTAAATAATTTAGATTCTCTTTGTACGTAAATCAAAGCTTAAAAAAAGTCGAAAACTTTCACGACTCGCGAGTCGTAGTGAAGAGAAGAGTCGTCAAATAAAGTTAATTTAATAAACACAGAAACGCGAGCAGTCTGCTATTGAGTAGATTAATTACCCACTTCTATAGAATAATTCGTTTTCCAATCAACAAGTAATACTGATAAACTTATTTGGTACATTAATGTGGATGATGCATGGATTTGCTCAGATGTTTCTAATTTTTTTATGTCTATGAGCCCTTGCCCTATAGACAATTTTAGTCATTTTTTTTTTGAAAGGCCGTAATATTCTAGATTGGTAGGTATAGACTCATGACTCATGTGCGTTTATAGTTAGTTGCTAGAAGTTATTCAAAAGGTTATTTACTTGGTTCCTTTATCTGGCTAGCCTACATCCCACTGCTGGGCAGGTCATAACCCCTTCTTCCAAACCTCTCTGTCCCTATATATAATTAATATTATTGACTATCTAAACCTTATTATTCAAAACGAATAATATTTTGCCGTGCTAAAAGTTACGCCCGCTTTTAGCAGTTCAATAACTTCCACAATAACGCATTTCAAAACACAAATAGCAATAACATTCTTTCCAACGTAACATGGACCCTCATCAATCACAATTCATCATCATTTTAATGAATCGTGATAACAAATTACAAGACCGTTAATTACTGTATGCGGGTGACCACCCAAGTAAAGGCTGATCAGTACAACTGGTCAATATTTCAAATCAATTTAAAACATTGACTAATTACTGCACTTGGGAAAAAAAACGAGAAAGATAAGAAAATTAAGTAATTACCTTAACTCGCTTATCGAGTTTCTTTTTCCCCTTTTTAGGGTTCCGTATCCCAAAAAGAAAAATCGAAACCCTTAAAGGATCACTCGCGTGTCTGTCTGTGTGTCCGTCTGTCACAGCCAATTTCACCGTACGTACTGGACCCAATTGAGTTTAAATTTGGTACACATATATGAGTCGGTGACCCAAAGACGAACGTGTAACGTGAATTAATGAATTTTGAACATGGGAGCCACTTTCGGGGGGTTAATTAGAAAATGAAAAAAAAATATTTTGCAAACTATATCGGCTTATTTTGAGCAACTCAATTTTTTTTTTTAATAATTTTAAGATAAATAGTTTTGACGTTATTTAATAAAAATAGGCGAAAATTGACCATTCCCCCCTTAACTCCGAAACTACAGGGCCGAAAATTTCGAAAAAAATGCAAAAAAAAAATAGTTCTTTGCCTATAGATTACAGAAAAACCTATAAGAAATATATAGTAACTGGGCCAGATTTAAAACAACTTACGGAATTTAGATAATTAACGTACGGAACCCTCTCCACGCGAACTCGCACTTGTCCGTTTTTTTTTTTATGTTCGGGGGAGCGATTTGGGCGCTTTCTTTTACCCTGTGTGCGATTTGTGGCGATCAGCTATGTGTATGTAGGTGTAGCAGTCTTGGGGGTAAGGGTTTGTCTGTTGTGACTCTGCTTTTGTTAGTTAAACGAGTGTAAGAAGTGATTGGACATGGTCACCTGAAAGTTTTTGTTTCGGTAGATTTTTTAATGTAAAACAATGTGTATCGAATGAGTACATAGACAATGTCATGTAGGTACACTTGTACGGTAAATTAAGGTTAGCTTTTTTTTTTTTTTATTTATTTTATTATCAAGAAATGGTACAAAAAATTTGTCTAATACAAGCCCCACAAAACCGTTGAAATGGTTTGACTGTGGGGTCGGTGAGTCTCTAGACACTCATACATACTTACAACTAGATATAATTAGGAAAAAAAAAATAATAATAATAATTTAGTAGTGGTAGTTTTGTCCGCGGCTTCGCTCGCGTTTTGGTTGAAAATTATCCCACGGGCACGTTATAAATATAGTCAATGACAGTCAGGGATAATGTTGCTTACTATTAGTGAAAGAATTTTCAAAATCGGTTCAATAACCTATAACCTCACAAACTTTACCTCTTTATAATATTAGTATAGAGAAACTCACGCTTGTTTCCCAGAAACGTTAAGCTGAGATGTACCTATACCTAAATTTTTAGGCACACATACACATTCATTTCAATTTACATTTTGTTTATTTTCATTTATTTATAGTTATTTACCTGCCACTATTCCGGCCTTGCGAAGACCAGCTATGCGTGTATGATTTGACGTATTATCTAATTCCAATGTTTTCTCCAACAGACGCTACGGGGTGGTGGACAAGCGGTTCTGCGTGGAAGGAGGCTCGCGCTGCGGCAAGGGCGAAGGCCTGTTCATCTTCGCGGCGGAAGGCGGCCGGGAGCTCACGGAACTGCTCAACGTGTACAGCCATGAGGCGCAGTCCAGGCTCAGCATAGCTTCTAGGAGTGGATCAGGTAGGAATCTATTGACTCCAGAGAATCCCGTTTAAGAGCGGATTCTATCAACAGTATCAATGATATTATATTTCGTGCCCCATTACATGCGACTTTAAACATAATTTGCGAAATATGAGTGTGCTTGGGTACACCTCTGCCTAACCCTTCGGAGATTACAGGCGTGATGTATGACTATCAATAAAACTGAACGCGATCATAGGAATCAAGAGCTGTCAGTAGGTACTGATATTTCATAGCAATTATGAGACTGGCAGTTTACTTTCATTGATGAACTTCGTCTTTTTTTTTTCATCTAAGGTCAGAACATCTGTGATAAAACCTAAAAAAATATTGTTGTATTCTAGAGATGAATTGCAAACATGTTTTTCTAGACGTGTTTTCGTGTAAGACCTTTTTGGATACAACTAAAAAGGCTGAACAGTTCGATAACATGAGCAGTTTTAATGCAAAAAAGAAGTTTACGTTCTAAAAGGGCTCATCATAGGACAAATAAATCGCAATCTACGTCGTATGACGTCCAAAGTCACCTATGTACGTCATTGACATGTTGAGCAAAGGAGTGGCCTGTCTAAACATCTAACTGAAGACCCCTCCACACGGCGCAGTGATGTAATCGAAACTAATCTAATCGGCAATACGATAAAAATGCAGACGGTTCCCACACAAGTTTGCAAAATATTTGCACGGTAGGTACTTGTAACTTGTAGAATTTGATCTTATTTTGCCTGTCTAAACCAATAAGCAAGGTTATTCAGGGTAGATTGAGTCATTAGCAATTATTCCAATGACTAGCATGGCAAGAATGAAGGCATACAGGGGTCGTAACTGTCGCTAACAAGTATTAAACGTGGACTGACAATTCTAGCTTCATTTTTGCTGTGCCGTTACCCGGCTAATGAAAATACGCCCATTTGAGGTTCGTACTAAACCGAATTACGTGAATCTGAACAACGTACCGAAAACGTACTGAACTGTCTGTCGGTCTCCTAAGTCCACAGCCAATCCACAGTCTATCCATACCGGTTTGACTGTATTAAACATCACATTGAACGAACTGCTCTTGTCTTCTTTTAAATTCTGCATATGCATAACCTAATCTTGCAACCTTTTTCCAGTTCTAGAAAAGCGTTTCTCCGACGCCAGTTCGTGCATGGACGAGTGCTTCCACACGTCGATCAGGTCGGTCTCTCCGTCGTGGGCAGGTCCTGCTAGCCAGACCATGCACTGTCTGTCAGACCTGGATTCCAGCATGGACAGCAATGAAGAGAAGTTCCGGAGACCCACCTCTCTGCCTCGGTGTTCCAGCTGCATTGGGAAGATCAGTCATTTGACTAGGTAAGGATGTGTTGTAATGTGGTAAGTAAGCGAAGGAAAAGATCAATTTCATTGGCTTACTTAACTAAAATCTCAATCAAATTATTTAGAAAACCGTATTGCGTACTAGCTGGTTCTGACTTTTTTTTAATTCATCGTATTGTTTAGAAAATACATATATATCAAACAAACCCCAAGTCTAAACTATTGTTTAAAAATTATTTTCCTCTCAATACCGTCATTTCATTCTGATCAGCATCCACAAAACTTTCAGATCATCAACAATGAACACGCCAGGCTCAATTATGTCTCCTGTCTGGACTATGGACAACATACTAGAAAAGCGGTCAGATTCCGACCGAGCGTCCATCTACTCCCGATCCAGCGGCAGCGCCTCAGAGTACAGTGTACCACGCAGTGCGTGCCACTTGGACAAGAGTTTTGAGTCTTCTAAGAGAGCAAGCCCAGTGGCTTGCTGTACGCCAACAGTCCCCGCCAAGACTGGTGGCAGTTGTCAGTGCTGGCAGCAGGTCAAACCTTGCTGCTGCCGGAAGAAATCCTTCAGTGGACCCTATGAGAACTACGATGTTCCCAAAACGCCGATGCCTTTAATACAGGTAAGTTTCTATTAATTTTAGAACTAGATTTAATTAAAAATTCAGAAGACATCTTTTCAAAGTTAATAACGTAGCTTCTTAAGAATTCGTAATTGAAACTCAAGACTTAAGTTCACTGTAATTAAATGATACGCTCTCTTGATATTTCAAAGAGAACATTATTGATATTTTATTTAAAAGTTTAGAACTTTTATACAAATTATTTTAACAAATTAATTGTGGCAACACTTGACCTGTGTCCAGCAGTGGACGTCTTTCGGCTGAAACGATGAACGATAATACAAATTACTTTGTCCTTGCAGGAGCACCCAGTAGATTCCCAAACGGACCCATCAAGCATATACGATACACCAAAGAAACTGAAATGTCTGATAAACGGGCAGCCGTGCACCTGCACACACGAAGCCAAAAACATAGAGAACAAACAAACCGACAATAATAACACAAGTGATACTAGCATTAACAATAACGAAGCTGAGGCACATTCCAACTACGTCAACGTTACCCCAGTCACTAGCAAGCCTCCTGTACCAGAGATAGATTTCGGTAACTATGCTAACATAGACCTCTGTACTTTGGAAAAGTTCGAGAACTCCCTACAAATCCTAAGGAGTGCAGGATTCAGTCAGGAGGAATTAGACGCTCTGGAAGATATACCCGAACATGATGATGACATATCTACTGCTACAACGAACACTGTGCATCCGTCTACAGAATGCTGTAACGAACACTTGAATTACATGCACATGGAGCCTTTAGAAATAAGCATTTCAAGCAGTCATAAAAACTTTTCTGACAATGTCAGTCGGATTAGTCATGTGTCTGATCCTACACAACATTCTGAGTCAGATAACACAATCAGTACACGACGGTCAAGCTCAGCAGACTTTACTAAGAGATATGAAGACGACTACGGAATCAACAGTCAAATCTGTTTCACGCCAACTGTCCTTAGAAAAGCTATCAAAAGCGATAGAATAAACGAAGGCATGCAAATAAGTCTCGAAATAATCGAGCCGAAGGACAAATTCAAAGTACCAGAGTTAAAAACGGAAAGTTTACTCGTAACAAAGTTTCGAGATGCTGTCAAAATTAGGCGTTCTTCAAGCGTTCCAAGCAAATCTGAAAAAAACAGAGATTCTTCCAGTTCAAACGATTCTGGGGTATCAACGGGGTCTTTGAAACACCATAAGGGTGATTTCAATGAATTCGAGATGCCTATTACAAGTTCTAAGTCGATAAAGAAGCATGTGAAGAATAATAAGCAGATGAGAAAAGCCTTGACTCCTGTCCATGCGTTCGTCAAGTCCAATTCGTCAGATCCTCTCAAGAACCTGACATTTCAGTTTGAGGAGGTGGCGACGATGACGAAGTCAAACTCCTGCGATGTGGATACCTTAACGAGAAGGAAGAAGCGGCCTGGTAAGTTCAATTTTTAAATGTTCTTTAGTTTTTAAAAGAAAATTATTTCGCCTCATTGGTGTTGTGGTCGCTAGCACGAGGTCCTGGGTTCGATTCTCAGGACGGGCACAGTATTGTTGAGTTTTCCATCAGGATTTTCTCTTTCTCAGTAGCAGCTCGAAATCTGGATTTGTGCTCGGTTGACGGCAATAGGCTCTATTACATGGTACTTAGAAATAACTGGCGAAATGAGGCTGTACTCTAAGTTCACTTCAACCTTACCCTTTGGTGTGATGTTATATAAATAATATAAGGACTCAAAAGCCTTGTCCAATTCATAGATATTTGTGCGTAATTACCTAGGCTGGTACTTTCAGAACTGAAGGTCAGACGTGTGTGTTTTTGTAGCACGCAATTTAAACTTATAATTGCCTCTTTGTTGGCAAAAAAAACTATCTAATTTGTTGGATTTATAGTTTTTGTTTGAATTCGATTTATTGCCAAAGGCTATTCTAAAATTAAGGCTTCATTATGTACTTACAAGGAGTGAAAATGTTGAGCAATTTTCAATTTATTCCTATTCCAATAACCGAAAAAGCATGGGCCCACTATACAACGGAAAGAAACGGTTCGAAAATAACCGTATAATTCATTCCAAATGCTGTCAATGCATAGTCAAAAAATTATAAGATATTTACAAGTAAATATCATTCTTAAAACGCTTAACATTTTCATTTCTTGACTGTACATTTGTGTGTCTCTTCCAACACGATGTGTCATATTAAAACCACGGTAACTGTATCGTCGCTACCTTTGTTCTTTTCATCTACAAAACCCAACCACCATCTTTCTTTCCAGCAGAACAAGACAGTACAGCCCGCCACAGCCAGATGACGAACAAATCTACATCCAGCGGAGCTTCTGACACATCCGACTACATGGAATCCCTATCCGTGTCGTCATTCAGTTCGTGCGACGTGTCGGCCGACAGGCACGTCACTCGGCCGAGATCGGGCAAGGAGTATGCTAGCATCGATAGGACAGCACTAGTTTAGTTGGAGCCAATGATTGTGGGTCATGTAGGTGTGTTGGAGGTTGGAGCCAATGAGTGTTTGTTATTGGTGGCTTTTACATAACTGTTAATGGGTATTAAAATAAATTCCTGTCAATATCCTGACTTGTATTGTAAGAAGAAAACGTTTTTTTTTTTCTTCGTAAAATTCTGTGGTTTTCTGTTTGTCTACCTATTAGAACCCTTACAACTTTAGGCTTGAACAATTGTAAAACCAAATGTAACACAAAATTGCCTTCTACAATAATTTTCAAAGTACCCCCACAGAAAATTCGCCACCAAAGCGATCATAAAAACATCATCTCGCTAATGACGTTGGCTCATGTCACCGAAGATTTATGAGCCAAACATTTGCCAAACATTTATCCAAATTATTAGTTTGAACAACGGTACCGTCTGTGACGCAGGATTGATAAAACCAAGGCCGTGTTTGCTTGTTATAATACCCTCTTTTTACTTAAGGATGATTACATCGAGAATTTTTATGAAAAAAAAAACTAATTTATGCGACAGTTAGTGTATACATACCTACTTCTAAAATATTTGTCTTATCCCGGTTTATTGCCAGGGTAACCTAAATAAAAACAATAACTACCAAAGGTACTATAAAAACAATACCGGGTAGTCTTCATATAATCAAGAACAAAAGACATCACTTCATTTAAAACTAAAACCATTATTGACGGCAGTCATTTGAAATGAAAGTCATCGAAAATGAAACTTGTAAATAAAATGTACATATAATAAGTACATACAGTTCATACATTTGTTCCTATGTACATAGTTATAAGATATATAAAAGCAGTTATGGACGAATTTAGTTCTTTAGTAGCGTGCCAAAAATAATGTAGCTGGCTATAAACTGGTTTCGGGTATTGTAAAATAAACTGTACTTCATTTAAGTCTGAAATAAATGAAGAATAGTGTTTCAAATGAAAAGAACTTCGATTTAAAATTAGTTAGAATTTTGTGTTTCATTTAAAATGTAGCCGTGTATATTTTAAATGTAAGTTTTAAATATAGTTTGTAGACTTCATTTAATGTGTTAGGTACTTAAATTATTTGTGCCTTTACTTAAACATGTGTTGCTATAATAATTGTCTTTCATTTATTTGTTACCTTCGATTAATTTACTTTTAAATGTAACTTGGAATAAAAGTACTAAGTAGTTCTATGAAGCAGTATAAAAATGTGAATATTTAAGTAGAAGTTGGTTAAAGTCGCCTATACGCAATTTATAAGCAATAGACATGTATTTAAAATATTTCATCTATTTAAAATTAATTACGAAAAGTTGAAGTAAATGACGTCTGATGTCATACTTTTTTATAGAACGACTTTTTTTTAACCTCTTGTAACTATTTTTAAAACACTTTTAGATTTACAATAATGTCCTTACGTTTTCAATATTTGACTAAAATAATAATAAATATGTAAGCCAGACTTTGTGTAATTATTTTAAGTATATTTTCAGGTTTCAAAATGTTTAAATAGAACATTATTAAGTAAGTACTAGTGGGACTTTTAAATAAAAATGCATTCATACAAACATATTCCTGCCAAGACTAAATTTTTAATTCTATACGTATATAAAATCTTATCGTAACTTGTGTTAAAAACTTTTTAATTCTAATCTTCAGAGACAGAGTGTACAACATTTTATTAGAACTGACTTAAAAAAAAAAACTTTTCACTTACGTCACTATTCGTCTATTCGTATACGCAGTTTATGCTTAATTTTTTCGTTCTGCGAGTGTAGAATCGACCATGGGAGTCAGTCTTAAAACTGGCAGCCTTCCTTGTATCATGTCATAATTCGACATAAAACGACTCGACTGCGAAATAATTCTTGGAGTAAAAATTAACAACGTGAGCGGAGTCGCATACGGAGGGAATTCCTAAAAAAAATGGTAACCGATTTTGTCCCTTTTAGCAACTACAAAAAAGATAGGTCCAGAAGGTACAGTCTTTATCTTCTGTAATTAATTTTATTTGTGTCTTCTCCGAACATAGTACAATTATTATGATATGATCGCGTATTTACGAAAAACATTTAGAACTTTTATAAATGAAATACGGCAGGGGCAGCAAAATAATATAAGTAGTAAGTCTTCATTTCAATTAGTTCTTACTGAAAACAGAGCATCGAGTGAAACTTAAAAATTCATTGTGATTGTTGCGAATGTTAAAAAAATAAATAACAATTACGTGAGATGAAATTTCAAATAGGCTACACAAATTCATGAAAAATATAATTACACAAATAAAATTAACACTGTTCATTTATTTTAGCCCTACAATGTATACTATTGATGTCACTTTTCTTAAAAGCAAAACAAATATTTTTATGTCATTTATGTGAATTATGTTTTTGCAAGTTTTATTCTTTAACAACTTGTATGATATTAGTTTATAAGAGGTTTATTATTAAAGTTTTGTCTCTGAATATCGATTAGCCGGTACATTACTTCGTCTAGTCAACGGTGTAAGTGATGACCACAATCACTTGGTAAATAAAAAAGAAAGATAAATCCTTCTCAAAAGATCGAAAAATCAAGGAATAAACGACCCTTACAATACAATAAAATATTATTATAAGGGCATTTGATGAGAATAATTATTGTCGCCTAATAAATAGGTTGTCAACTATGACAAGATCGAGCATGTATATTGTGTAACCGCCCAGTCTTGAGTGTGGCCATCGTATAATTGCCCATTTCTAGTAATTGTGGTCATCACATTTTGAGGTCATTATTTTTGCACGGAATGGAATGTTAACAGCACAATATACATAAATGTATATCTACATAAGTACTAAAGTTAATTTTGTGTAAAAATATCATATTTTCTTAAGAGGTTTTTAGGTTGCGAACTGTTATTACATTATAAAAGTTTTGTAATATTAAATAGCAACTGAAAATATAAAATATAGTGCATTTTGAATGATATACGTATTTTATTTAATTCCTTCGAGAGCCCAAAATGCAGAAAATACCGATTCTAGGCCCCACGTTATTGATAATTGATATCCTGAAGCTGGCCGAAGTGTCAATAGAAAAAGAGGCCACGGGGTTATTATGACGTCTTATAGCAGGAGTAAT